>CAOKZL010000950.1:0-1348653 GCA_948472985.1 Iguana delicatissima
TTGAGCTAATCATTCCCCCTATTTCTAAGGAGACGCTGGCATTGCTGGTGGACCCCAAGGTCCCCCACCTTTTAGGGTAGCAGTGCTCCTACTGCCAGTGACCCCATAAATGAGAGAATTCCAAGAGCCGCTGTCATCAAGGGCCCTGCTCAGGTCCTAGAAACTCAGGGCTGTGGCTTCCCTCAGTGAGTCTATCCACCTGTAGTGTGCTCTCCCTCTTTTCCTACTGCTTCCCACTTTCTGAAGCATTATAATCTTTTCTAATGAGCCATGTTGTCTTACGATAAAAGTCTCTCCCACCCTTCTATTATATGGTACAGTAGTTTTGGTGAGTATCCATATTGCACTGTTATAGCAATTTGGTACCACTGTTAAGTCCAATGGCTCCTTCCTATGGAACCTTGGGATCTGTAGTTTCTTGCTGTTCTTAGAATTCTCTAGTGCTACAGTGCTAGACCTCTCTGGCCAATAATTCTCACAAACCTACACATCCCTTGATGCCATTGGATGGAGCAGCGGCAGTTAAAATGGTACTGAAGTGCTAGAGCTGTATAGTTGTGGCTACACCCTTTGTGGACACAAGAGCATGGTTGTAAAGATTCCCAAAATAACTATGTAAAGCAGCTGGTAAAAGGGCACACACTTGTGAACCTAATTACATTAAATAACAACTACAACAAGTCTTGAAGGCTGAGTCAGATTGTTGACTATACAATAATCAGCTAAAAGCTGATGCCATTGGATGCTATTTTATCGAACCCTGGGATGTGTGCGAAGTGAGACGAAGGCAGGGCGGGCGCGCATCCACACGGAACAAGTAGGAAAGCACGGCGCGCTTGGCGACGGTGGGGCGAGGGCAAGGGGCCGCCGTTCGGCTGCTAAACACGCTTCGAACGCTAGAGGTCTCACGGAGGGGAAAAAGCGTTGACCTGAGACCTGAATCAGCAGACTTGTTGCTTGTTCCTGCCATCGCAGCTGGCTCTTGGGTTATGTTAATACTGAATGATCGTTACGCACGTCCCTCCCTGCGGTGGCTATAACAGTGAATAAGAGCTGACATTTCAGAAACGGTTTTTTTTTGTTTCCTCCTTTATTAGGCCGGGGAAGGGAGGGGACTATTAGATCCTCCGGAAGGATCGAGCCGTGTCATCTTTCCCGAATCTGCTTTTCATTGGGTGGAAAGCGGGCGGGTGGGTGGGATTAGAATCTTGCGCTGTCAGAGGTTCGGTAATAGATTCTTCGGGTTGGAAACAATGGGCAGCGCTTGCTTGGCGAACGGTGACCCGCGCCGCGAGCGGGCGATGGTTGTCGCTCCGCTCAGTCCGCCCCAGGCGGGGGGCGATCTTTCCCCTCCCCGGCGCACGCCGCTCGCCTTCGCGCTTGCTTTATTCCTCCCGGTCGTGCACGGGGACGCGTCTGACATGTTGATAGAGATCGCCGGCTGCACAATTCTCTCTTCTGATCTCTTAAGGGGAGGGGGAGCAGTTCTTTATACCGAGTGGCAGAAGGAGCGGGGGGGAAGGCTTATTTCAGACCATACAAAAAAAACGGGCCGGGGGAGGGGGGAGACGGCAAGCGCTACGTTGCCTTTTCTGTTCGCGTCGTCCCACCTTTATCTCGAGGAATGTAACGCCCCTAGTAAGGGGAGACCTTGCGATTGCAGGGTCGAGCCACTGGCGATGGTGTGTAGCAATTAGCAGAGAAATTTGCTGACTAACAGCGCGATCGTGGGCAGGTCTACTCAGAAGTAAGTCTCACTGAGTTCAATAACCACCATCACCACCCCCTCAGCGACCTAGGAGTGCAGCCTCAAAGTAATTCCTTAAACCTGGAAGGACTACGGAAGGCAAGTTAAAAAAACAAAACAAAACAGAAAATCAAATAAACCAGAGGCGGGGGTGATGATGGAATGTTCTAAAATACTGAAGCTTGCACATTTGATATAACTGCCTTAACCTCTTATTAATGTAGTAAATACGTACAAGGAAGAAACAGGTCTCTTTTAAAATCAGTTTTTCCTTGCTAACCCGAAAGCTATTGATGGAAATCCTACACGCACATCAAAAGGCTATAGGTTTTGGAAAAGCACCAGAGAGGCAGAGTTGTCTTTCCTGGTCCCATATTACCAATACTAATAGGGATGGTAAACGTTGGCAGACTTGGGCCATTTCCGCATTACCCTGTTATAGTACTATTGTTCCACTTTCAACATCCTGTGGAATTCTGGGGTTTATCTTTTACTGAGGCCCAAGGTCTCTCTGGCTGAGAATTCTAAAAGCCCCTCGCTAAACTGCAAACCCCAGGATTCCACAGGCTGTTGAAAGTGGAATAATAGCACTATAACAGTGTCCTGTAGAAAGGAGCCTTAGTCCTGGTTAGAGACCTGTTGGAAAGCAATGGAACAGGATAGGCGTGAGTTTTAAGCGCCATTGATTCCACTGGGTCTACCCAAAACATGACTATGGCTGGATCCAGCCCATTGCTGTTGTTATGAGGCCTATGGGGGGTAGGTTAGCTTCCTCAATAAGAAATGACAGAGAATATTCAAACTGGGGCTGGGCAGGCAGTGTGGGGCTGGGGAGACATGCGCCCTCAAATGTTTTTAACTGAACCTTTAGATTTCCTACCTCAGTTGTTCTCACCTTTTGGACTAACCAATTTCTAGATTGCACACCTAGAATCCCTGACAATTGGCCATGCTGGCTGGGACTTCTGGGAACTGAAGTCCAAAAACCCCTAGACCCTAAGATTGAGAATCACTCCTAGGCTCCCCTTTCTCTGGAAAAAAAGAAAAAGCAAGTTGGCTTTCCTAGAAGGAGCAGACATTCAGTTTTTAAATAGGTAGTGGAGGCACTGCTGCCCCTTCAATATGAAAAAAATGCTCATTTTTTCAAACTAGAAGTGGCCCTTCAGATATTTCTGGGATTCGGAGAGGGAACCCCAGACAATCCATGTGGTCCCCAGAAGATTCCAAGGTCATATAACTGTTCCCCCCCCCCGCCACCACCACCACAGTTGCCTGACTCTCAAAACAAATGATTTGAGGCCTTTCTAGGCTTGAGGTGAAATGAAGGACTCCCATTCCTGCTTCTCTCAGGGAGCCATCACCCTTTCTGGTTCTCTGCGGCTCCAAGATCCCAGGAGTGGGGCTACTCTGGCCCTCTAGATCTTTTTGCCCTATAACTCCCCTCTGCCCTAGGCACCATCTGCCCAGATGTGGCATTCTGGCAATTGCGTCCCAAAACCATCTGCAGACGCACAGTTGCCCACCTCTACTATTGACCTGGGGGCAAGCCCTGCTGAATTCTGGACATAGTTGTAGAAGACCTTGCCCTGCAAATGCTTCTGCAGGCCATTTCCGCACTATACTGTTAAGAGTGCTATTAGTCCACTTTCAATATCTTACGGAATCCTGGGGTTTGCAGTTTAGAGAGGGGCATTTAAGAATTCTCAGCGAAAGAGCTCTGTGGCCTCAGTAAACCACAAACCCCAGAATTCCACAAGATGTTGAAAGTGGAATAATAGCACTATCAGACAGGTCTTCACTGTCCCAAATGCAGTGTGCCTTCCTTTGCGCCATCAGCCACCGCTCCCCCCCCCCCACCCCACGCCGGCAATTATTATTTACATTAGGAGAAAGAGGCCTCTGCAGTGCTGGAGGACCGAGCCTTGTCTTCTTCTCAATCTCGGCCCCCCTTCCCCCCGTCACTGTCTGGAGCCTTGCATCTGCCGAGGTGATTGATGGAGCCTTGAAACACAACGTTATTACTCTCTCGCAAGCCGAAATCAAACAGGCTATTAACTACATTACTTCAAAGAACACAGTCCTCAATACAATCTACTTATCTTAATTGAAACTTTCTCTGCATGGGTATTTGTAGAGGAGATAATTTACAGGTGCGTGGCGGGCAGCGTCGTCGTCAGGCGTCACCCTTCGGGAGGGCGGCGGCGGTTGAAGTGACCGCAGGACCCAAGAGAGGGGAGGTTGGGAAAAGGGATGAGGGGGGCAAGAATACCACATTTTGAGGGAGGGGCTGATCTAGTCCTAAAATGAGAATTGGTTTGTAAGGAGGAGTGTGATCATGAAGATCGGAAGCGGCTTCAGAGTAGCCAGAGGCCCCTCCCGAAGCTGCAAACCCCAGGATTCCATAGGATGTTGAAAGTGGAATAATAGCGCTATAACAGTGTAGTGCGGAAATGGCCTCTGCTTCCCCAGTTGTGGATTACGCCGCTGGAGCCCTTTGGCAGACCCCTTAGGCCGGGCAGACAGTGATACAGTGTTTCCAATTAGCTACAGTCACTTTAGGACTCCAGCTTCCCAAGGAATCCGGAGTTGCAGCTCCTCTGCCGTGTAAAACGTTGCGCGTTGGAAGGAGAAGAAAGGGGGGTGGGGTGGGATATAGGATGTTAATAACACACAATACATGAATACCCGGAGGGTTTCGCCGCCCCTCCCCGCTTTAAAATTAAAGTTTCCTGTGTGTATTCACACACACACACACACATTTATATATGGTGCTTCTGCGGCTGCATTGCTTATACAGGAAACTGACTCAGAGTCCAATCTTCAATACGATCTTGTTGGGGGGGAGCCATTCTGCAATTCCAGTTCCTCAAAAACCAGCTAAGATGTTTACCAGAACAATGCAGAGACTGAAAAGAAAAAAAAAAAGACACACATATTAAACAAAAGGAGAGGAAGAAATAAAGGCGACCTGAACGCCCTTGGTTATTTCAAAGTAGACCCATTGAAATCAATGGGGTTACTCTCGAGTAAAGGTATCGTTCTCTTAATGCATTTCGTGGGTTGCGGGCTGGCTGACAGTGTCATTCAGCGCAAGAAGGCGCGGTTTTTAGCGTTTACTCGTGAGTAAGTCCATGCCGCTTACTCCCGAGTAAACGCATCTAAGAACCGCCGCCCTAACCCGCAAGGAATACGCCCCTCTGAAGTTTCGGGTGCACGAGTGTAGGATCGGGTCGTACATTTGCGTCGGATCGCAGCTCCAGAGCGCGATCCTGTAGCGAGACAGGATACGTCTGAAACCACCGATTCTAGTGGGTACAGTAGCGCCTGACTCTGCAGAGGCTCAGGCTGGCAGCTCCGTTGAAGCGTAAGCGATCCGGCTCAACTGGTTTGCGAATCGGGCAATTAATGCAGCCGCAGCGCGTTCAGAGGGCGGGGCGGAGAGGAATACAGAAGCGCTGCTGCTTTAAAAAGAAAAAGAAAAGCCTCTGCATTTGGCGGAGTTGCACTGTCCCTTTAAATTATTAAAATAGTTTTCGACAGCTCTCCGCTCTTTGGCAGGGGGACTTTTATTACTTATTGTAATTTGAAGCTCTGCCATGTTCTCACTCCCCCCCTCCCCGTTTTATCTCCTTGCCTGTTGGGAACAGGCTAGCGATCTGGTTTTCTAGGACTGCCTTTCTCAAAGCGGGGCGGGGGGAGGAGAGGACTGGATTAGATAAGGGTAACTACCCTAATTCGCAGTGCGATAGGAACCAGCTTTAGGAACGGGTGGGATAAAGGAGTTGATCGCGGGCGGGCGGGGGATCTTTGCTGCAAACCTCGAGTTACTCAAGATCCTTTTGCCCCTCTTTCTCCTCCCCCCTCCGACTGTATTAACTTCAGGCACGTGAATATCTTTTTTTTTTTCATTACAATAATCCTGTTCCAACGAGTCGCCGTGACTTCAGAGGTGAACCGTTGCGAAAGCGTTAAAAATAGCTTTGCCCGTCGTTTCGACATCCTGTAATTTTATCGCGGATCAGATTACAACTGTCATACTGTACAGACCTTTTTATTTCCCTGTATAGTAGTACATCGTGCTTACTTTTTTTTTCTTTCTTTTTTGGAAGATCGACTCCGCCAGCTTCGATGCCAGCCGTGGAAAAAAAAAAACACGTGCGGGGGAGAGAAAGAGAATGCACCATTTTCTATCAACACTGCGAAAAAAATAATAATAAAGCGTCCTTCTATAGGCTGCCGCTGGAAAAGCAGAGATTGCTGCCGCTGCTATCGGATCAGTTTTGCTATTTGATTGCAGCTCCCCCCCTCGTTTTCTCTTTTTTCTCCCCCCCCCCACTCGCTCCCCCTTTCGGTGACTCTTAAGTTTCTCGGGCTTTGCGTAATAACTCTGCAGGCAGAAACCGCCAGAACAATCAGTAAATAAATATCCCCATTACAAGCAGCTGATTGTCTTACGGTTTAGGCTGCGCTTCTCTCCTCCTCCCCAAGTCCCGGTTAGTTTTAATTCGGGGTTGCATTTCACCCGTTTCTCAAATGGAGGGGTCCCTCCCGCGCCCCCTCTCCCCGCAGTCTTGCAAACTGTTAACTGCAAGGGAGAGATCGCGACCCTCCCCCGGTCTGCGATCTTTTAAAAAAAAGTCTCTCCCGTCCTGTACCCTTTGGTTATATAAACACATTAGTATTGGAGCGCGCCCTTGCTCAGAGATCTGCATTGTAAACACGTAACTGGCAGAAGCGTGTGTGAGCGTGTGCGTGTATAGACGCCCATCGACTCCAAAATTAACGTGCCGGAGCCCAGCGGCCGAAGCCGTTCCCGTTGCTCCTCCCGTATTGATTTATCATGCCGTGTTTATTGTTCTTTGGTCCCTCTTTTTTTAAAAAAAAATAATAATAAAGGCGATCGCTGCCTGGTCGATCTATTAGTGCTCGCAGCGATCCCGTGATCGCTGAGCTCCGCGGTGCCTTTGCTTACCACCCCTTTTTTTTTTTTTTTTGCAAAAGAGAACAAATGCATTAATATTTATATGTTTATATAATCGATAACCCACTTTCTCCCCCACTCCATCTCTTTGCCCCCCTCCCGTATTAAAATACAAGCACCCAGGCAGCTAATTTAACCGATCAAGTTCCTTGGGGAAGGGAGGGGAAGCGGGAATATGGCAGTAAGGGAACGTAATTTAACTATCAAACAAATCTACATGTCTAATAAAAGCAAATCTGCTAAAGAGAATTAGAAAGAAGAACAGCGCCTCTGACTCTCTGCAGGAAATGTTCTTTATATTAGACATATACAAGCAGGTCCTGTCAGCTGAGCACCTCAACGAGACCGCGTTTCGGGCCAGCAAAAATGGATCGGGGGTTTCGGCCGGCACCAGAGGGGCTTCGAGGGAGGACAATCTTGCCTCTGCGGAGATCCGCGCGCTGAAGGGTTTTAAAATCCACGCCGGAGCCCGATTTTGGCGCGATCCAGTCGCCTCCGCGCCCCGCTCGGCTTAGGCACTGAGCTGTAACGCCTGTGCGGGGGGCCAGCGGGCGAGCGAAAAGCCCCGTGTTTTCTACGTGGCTGGGAAATCGGGGTCGTGAGAAGCTCCGAGGGGATTTTTTGGCTATTTTGGGCGAGCGGGGGCGGCGAGGTTGGAGTTTTATATTGGGGCTCGACGACGGCTGGGGCGAGAGATCGCTTTTCCCTGCCAGGACCTGATGCAATCCATTCAAGCCAACAAGTTTGGAGAGAATGTTGAGTTCAATCAATTCAGAACGTCGCGATGGAGCCCAATTCAGTTCAGGTATTCGGTTCTCCTCTCTCCCTCGCCTCTGCACCCCAGATCCCGGCACCCCGGATCCCCCAGGCTCCCACCTCCGCCTCCCCCAAACTTTCCAAGAACTTTCCCCTTGTAATTGCAATTTTTGTCCCCAATTTTTTTTAATGCCTTTGCTGATCATATAGGGAGACAGAGATTATTATAATATGGTGCCGTGCCTGGGATCGGATATTTCTCCTTCCCCGGCGGGAGAGGACTAACCTGTCTCTGAAAACAATCCCCCCACCTCAAATTAAGAGGCTGGAATATTATTTCCACCTTGACTTGGGTCTGATTGATAAAATGTGTCCCTTCAGATCTGGCTGTGTGTGAGTGAGCGTGTGTGTGTTTAAAAATTGAACTGATCGATCGAGCTGCAATTGCTGATTATATTTTTTTTTCTTCTCACCCCCCCCCATCTTCCCCATCCCTGTTTATTCCCTTCCAGTGGGTCGGCTCTCCGTGTGGCTTACACGGACCCTACATTTTCTACAAGGCTTTTCAATTCCACCTTGAAGGCAGACCAAGAATTTTGTCCCTTGGCGATTTTTTCTTTGTAAGATGTAAGCCCGAGGATCCGATTTGCATAGCGGAGCTCCAGCTGCTGTGGGAAGAAAGGACTTCCAGGCAACTTTTATCCAGCTCCAAACTTTATTTTCTACCAGAAGATACTCCCCAAGGCAGAAACAGTGACCATGGCGAGGTGGTAAACATATATTTCTGTCTGTGTGTGTGTGTCTGTCTCTCTGTACGTGGGCGCCTGTGTCACTCTATACGGGTGTCTCTCTCTCTCTCTCTCTCTCTCTCCCCCGATCGCTGTGTGTGTGTGTGTGTGTGTGTGTGTGTGTGTTGCCGTTCCCCCTCCTTGACTTGTAATGTTTATTAAAGAACAGGCTTGCAATGTTCCCTTCTTCTGCCGGCACCGAGAGCTTCTGTTGTTTTTAAAGGGCTCGCAGTGCCTGCGAAGGAAAGGCTGCGGCGGCGGGTGCCAGAGTGTCATCTTTAAAAGACATCGAGCGAGCAGGATGTTACCTATATATATATGTACATATTTAAAGCCGCGATCCAATAACTTGGGTGTCTCGGCGGTGAAGGTGATCTTTACTTACATCACCCCCTCTTCCTCCTCCTCTCCCCCTCCTTCCAGCGTTGCTGTTTAAGCGTCCCTCGTCACATGGTTGCTGCTCATTCCCTTCATTTCAGTATTTCAGAGCTTGTGTTGTATTATTAACCCCCCGTCCCGCTTCCCTTTCCTGCCATCGTCAGTGGATTTAAATATCATTCATCCTCAGAAGATTTTTTTAAAACTTTTTTTTTTTGAAAAAAATATTTGGAGGATGCCTGGATGTGCCTGTACTTAGGCATATATATGCGTGTACTTCTTTTGGAAGGGGTGCCTTCGAATATTATTATTTGTGGGGGGTGGGGGGGTGGGGAGGCGGAAATTACGAAATGGAGGGAGTAGTGAGTGAGATCAAAAGCGATTTTCGCTGGCACAGACGTGTTGAATAAAGTGATAAATGACAGGTATTGGAAATAATGCATTTAAATAACTTGCAGATATATGCCTGGGCGGATTTTCAAAGCACTCCGGTGTGTAAATAACCAGCACAAACACGTTAAGCATTAACAGCCAGCTCGCCTTTCCCGATCGGGGTTGTTGATGCTTCCTTCTGAAATGGACTCGCTTTACACAATTACCAGCCACACTACGGACATTTTCCGGGGGAGGGCGTGTTGGGGGGGTAGGTGAAGGGGGGGCCAGGCCGTTTCTTAGTCTCTCCCATTAGGCTGAGAATCCTACGTACGTTTACTTGGAAGCCCCCCTGAAGCGAGAAGGTCCAGGCTTCCGCGTAAAGATGCGTAGGATCGGGCTGCGCGGCCGCGCCGAGGTCCAGACAGGGAGAAAAGCTCGGACTGCAAAGATGCATGGACTTCGAGGGCACTTCCTTTGGAGGAAGCGGCTGCGAAGGCACTGGCGGCGAGTGGGGATGCGAGTGTATGAGAGTACAGTGGCAGGTCGTTCCAGCGGCGAAAGTTTTGCTTTCGGGAGGGCGCCCCGTGAGGGCGAAAGGAGAGCGGCATCTAGCTCACGGTTTTTGGAGGGGAAGGAGAGTGATGGGGGGCGGGCGGAAGGTGTATTCTGCTGGCGATCGAGTCAGCTGACTCTGCGCCGCGTTCCCGAGTAGGAACCAGACGAGCGGCGCTGTGTTTATGCGGGGAGCGGGAGCGGCGGGCGGAGTAATAACAATAGCCACAGAGGGAGCGATGGAAGGGGAGGCGGGGGGGCTGAGCCTGTCCTTCGGAGCAGCCGAGGTGGGCTTCTGGAGGCGGCGGCGGCCCCAGCACCGGCCGCCGCCGCCCTGCCGAAGCTTTCGAGGTTCAGCCGAGCCCTCCACGTCCACCCCCGGGCCAAGCTGCCAGGTCCTTCGGTCGACCGTCTGGTGGAGTTAATTGTCGTCCCCCACCCCGCCGCCGCCGCCGCCGCCTCTTGCTCCCCAGCTCCGAGATCGAGTTACTCCTTCGCCGCCGTGCGCTCCTTAATATCTCTACCTTGTGCAATGTGTTCACTTTAATATGACATACGCCCGCTGGCTGGCGGGGGGAGCGGCGGGCAGACGTGCCGCATTATTTATGACCAGCGAATCTTCCCTTGCAACATTTTTCTTTCGCCCTGTAAAGTGCTTCCTTCTTCTGCTTCGCATTCAATATATCGAATTCTTTATAAATGCCCTTTGCTTGCCCACTTCCCCCAATGCCTCCATTTCGAGACGTTTGGGAATTATCTTGTTTCTTGGGGGGGCGAGGAATCAGGGTTCCAGACAGTCTTGCACAGGTTGGACCCTACTTTTGCAAGAGATCTCCTCGGCCTTCCCATTCTCCTCCCCCCTCCCTTTCAACTTTCCCCTGCAGCTGTCTCTCCACCCCCTCCTTCTTTCACAAGTACTTATTATTTGCTTTTCAAATTTATTACTTCAACATGGTCTGTGATCTGGAAAGGGGAAGGATTAAATATCCTTCCCGCTCCCCTCCACCCCACTCCGGTTCTCCCTTGAAAAGGCTACAGGAATAATAGACAGGCCACTAAACCAGACAGGAAACCCTTGAAAATGTTATTAAATCATTTTGTAGAACTAACTGGGGGGAAGGAGGTGTCCAATATTCAGGGCTAAATCCAGTGGCTTGATCTAAGTAGAGAAGACCCTCTGTACCCATTGTTAATGGTAGTCAACACTTGTGTAAGTCCTGTTGATTCAATGGGTCTACTCGGTTTGGGAGTAGCAACTGGATTATTCATGCATATGTAACAACAATTTCTGACTTCCAGTCTGATGCCAAGCATGTCTGCTTAGTGCACAGTGATATTTACTTCCTGAGTAAGTGTGCATAGCAATAACAGGTCTTGCCATTTTAATATTGTATTTTACAACTTAGAGCACCAGGCCTTATTGGTGAGTAACGCCATTGTTTACAAAGAGACTGCCTTGTTTAAGAGAAATCAGGCTGCAGTCCTAGGTATACATAGCAATAAGTAGGCGGTATTTGAGCAAAGCAGGGCTTACTTCTGAAGCCATTTCTGCACTAGCCTGTTATAACACTATTATTCTACTTTCAACATCTTATGGAATCCTGGGGTTTGCAGTTTAGGGAGGGGCCTTTGAGGCCCCTGCCTAAATTGCAAACCCCAGGATACCATAAGATGTTTAAGGTGGAATAATAGCACTATAACAGGCTAGTGCGGAAATGGCCTGAGTAAACATGCATAGGATGAATTCATGTAAATGACAGAACTGGAGGGAAAACACCTCCAGAATATCTTGTAGTTAATATTTATAAGCCACTCAAGTTGTGAGTTCTCTTTTTTAAAAATAAAATGAAAGGGTGGGGGATGGGCCGCAAATCATTTTAATATGCCTTAATGACCATCTCGTGTTGCTGTGGTAGGAACATCAGAGAAAATTAATCCAACCATTATGAGCCAGAGTGCTCTTTCGATACACCAGTCCTCATCTGCATTGTACATGCCTCGAACATTATGCATTTTTTAACAGTGTGTGTGTGCGTTTTAAAAATGCAAACTGCTGGCAATTAGCTGTATGATTATACTGGTGTGTTTCATTATGGGCCTTAATGATGTTTCTTTGAATGATTCAGCCACGAGAAAATCTTTCAGTATTTGTGCATTTATTTCAATGGACATGGTGGCCCGCCTTGCCTAGACCTTGTACCAGGACTTGAGACTGAAGCAGGTAGAAAAGTTTCCCTCTCTCCCTCCCTTTCCCTGATGTAGTGTGGAGTTTTACACCCTAGTGATGTCATTTCCCCCCAGTCACTTCAGTTAGTCATTCATTAGCGGCAGCAGCAGCAGCAGCATTAGCAGCAGAGAAACAGCAAAGACACTCACTCAGCCAGACTTGCTTGGCAGAAAGCCTACAGAAACTCGCACTTAGAGCCAAGGCCTAGAGAGGGCAACCTAACACTCCCATTAAGAACTGTACTTTGTTTTCACTTTACTCCATTAACTTGTTTATAGACGCTGAAATGATTTTCTTTTTTAATCATTGATTTAATTCTTTCTTTTTTTAAAAGATGATAAGATTCTGTTCAGAAATATTCAGCGCAGAGGTGAAATGGGGGTGGGGGAGACCTGTGTGTGTGTGTTTTGACTTGCTGATTGGCAGTTCCTTACTTAAGGGAAATATTTCAGCATTCTTTCACAGTCCAGAGGGCAGTTATTTCAAGTAACTTAACCACAGCAATAAGTCTTTTATGTAAATGACATCAACAGCTATTTCTGTAGCTTGAGAGATGAGGCTGTTTTTTTTTTTTTAAGAGAGAGAAAAATCTCACATAACCCTTTGTCAGTCTGTGTGCTGAATATGGAAATTGCATTTGAGGATAATTTATAGGGGAAATAACAGGCGAGGCTTAAGGAAAAAGACCATGTAACATTTTTTAATTATATGTTGAATGCAGTGAAGAAAGTGTGGTCAGGCCCTGCTTCTTAATATGGCTTGTAAATCTGCAGTGTCAGAGGTGTTCTGTGAGGTCAAAGATCAACAGAGGCACTTGCTCTGAGTAAAACTGATGTTTAGCAGAGCCCTGGATCTTATCACAGCCTGGCAATCAGCTTCCTCAGAGTTCAGTGATGGTTGCTGGTAGGTATTTTGTTTGTCTGATGAAGGCTGAAAATAAGCGGATATTTATACATTTCTCAGAACTGGAGCATCCAAGCTGTGCCTGCTTTTAGGATGAAGCAGCTAAGGTGATGTGTTCTGACAGCTTCATACAATATGCATTTCCTTGAAGGATGTTCATTCTGTATGGGAACCTGTCCGTTACACTGCACAACAGATGCATGCCTGTCTTTTCTGCCCTTTGTACCTGTGACAGTATAAGACGTCTTCATCAGAGAGGTCAGGTTTTGTCTGTAAGCTTTGTGGGGAAGGCTACTTGTGGTATGAAGTAGTCCTTCTAAAAGTCAGATGCTGAATTTATTGACTCAGAAATATAATTTGCTAAATCCAATGAGATATGACAACCCGAGGAAGTGTAAGGTTTGTACAGGACCCTGCACTTCGATCAGAAGTAAGTTCCATCATTCAGTATGGTTTGCTTTCAGATAATGATGTGTAGACTTGTGGCCTTAGTAAGATGTTCCTGTCAGTGACATCTTTCAACAGATTTTGCTGTATCTCTGATATGATTAGAGCTGGTTTAAATAGCAGCCTTTCAGGTTTTACAGTCCCTCGTCCCAAACGTATAACCAACTGAGCTTGTAAAGTTCAGAAGGCTCCAGTCTAGCACACAGCTTTTAAGTCTCTGAGTGTGAAGGTTTAATCCCATGTTACCTGTATGTAATAAACGTGCACCTTATAGTTTCTATTCATAATCAGGGAGAAGGAGGAGACAGTTTCAAAGGAGGGAGTAAATTCAGGAAGGGAGAAGCAAGATATGGGGAGGGGACTAAATGCTTCTCTCACAATCCACTGCTGATAGGCCTTACTTAAAAATACTTTTGCTTTGCAGTACCTTCTATTAAGAAGCCTGGGCCTACCATTCAGCAAAGTGTGGCAGCCACTTCAGGTGGCAGATGTTGGAGGGCAGCAATGAGGTGCTGAGGGGGCAGAGATGTGTAAAACATGCAGCCTGCCTTGCATTCCCCCCTTTCTTGACAGATATGGTGGAGGATGCTTCCTGCTACCAGTAGTGAAATAAGATTTAGCTATCAGTGTGACTGTCATTTGCGTAGTGGATAGTGGATTTAGGAAGAGTGCCTTCATGTCCTTCAGCTCACTCTGGCTCTTGCCCACTAGGAAGTCTTCAGTGAGGGAGGTTTAAGAAGGGAGAATGTTGTGGGTGTGGTTACCACGGCAGTTTACTGCTGGAGGTGCTGCTACCAAAGTGGAATTTGCATGTGATCATCAGTAATTTGGTGTTGAATTGCAACTGGAGAACCTAACCATGGGTTGTCAAGACAACCCAGTGTTCTTAAGGACATTTTGGCATTCACACAGAGCGGCCTAGAGCACTTTTTGGGTCATGTCCTCTGCTGATTTCTTCTAAGTATGGCTTTTGACTTTGGCAGTACTATGCCTGTTAGAGAGTCATATGACCCAGGGGGAAGTACTGATGTGACATTGGGTTGCATCCTTTGGAGAAAGCCATTCAGAGGTTCAGAAAGTCCTCTCTTTTTCTGTACAGCTAGCTAACAAAAGTACAACTGAATTGATTGCAGCATATCAATCAGGCCAATCTCTTCCTCCACAAATGAGTACATTTTGAAAGGGCCAGAGTAGGAAGGTACAGAAGAATAATACACTTCATACTCTAGTTTGGACAGCAAATTTGCTATCCTGTCTAGTGAAATAAATTGTTAGTCTTATAATTGTAATGAGTGTCCATCAAGTTCTAGAATATTTTCATAGACCATCACCTCTTTTTTAATTAATTTTTTTAAAAATACCAAATCGTTGTAATTTAGTTACTTTATCTTCCCACAGCTCAACATGGAAAACTGGAGTGTGAAACTTATCTGCATTTCTGTTTCCACATGAAATAAGTGGATATCCTACTGCATAAATGATGTCATTACATCTGACTTCATTTTTTTTTTAAGAGCGCACCTACAAATCAAGCTTTTCTATAAGTGTTATGGACCAGTTTGTTTTTTGATTGTGAAATGGACAAGACGTTTTTACTTCTACAGTTTGTCTTACAGTCTTGCTGCTAAGTAACAAAAACTGATCAAATCCTTATTCAATAGAGACTTATTAGCACCTATAAATAAAGACAGAAGACCAAAAACCAGGGATACTTTATCTTCTGGTTGATGAATATTGCCATTTTGAAGAACATCTCCCACAGAATTGGAGTGTTGGAGACAAAACCACCACATATGCATATATGTCCTTCCTCTGAATAATCAGCATCTGTCTGATATTACCTTATTGGCATAGTTTACCTTGACAGGTGTTAAGTACCATCAGTTCAGAAGTTTAAGTGTGTGACCTTCATCTCTGGGATCTGTTTTGTATGTTAGTTTATTTTGAATAGGTGCTGTTGAGTGCTTCATGCCTCTTTGGTTATGAACTTACAGCTCTTGAGCATGATGTGCTAAATCTGAAACATGTGGCTAGTCCTGGTGCTCTTAAATGTATATCAGTTTTTCCATACCTGGATGGAAGAAGCCCAAACTGAGAAAGTGTAGTATGACCTGGGGAGCTACTGCTTTCATGGATAGATCATTGTTGTTGTTGTGTGCCTTGAAGTTATTTCTGACCTATGATGACCCTAAGGCATACCTATTATGGGATATGGGATTTTCTGGGGCTGAGAATGTGTGACGCACCCAAGGTCACGCAGTGGATTTCCATGGCTGAGTGGGGAATTGAACCTTCATTTCTAGGGTCATGGTCCAATGCTCAAACCACTACACCATGCTGGTTCTCATGGACAGATCGTAGCTGGGGTAAATGAAAGATAAGAGTATACAGTCAAGTGGAAAGTCTTTGGTTCATACTTCCAAGGATCTCAGCTGCTCTGTATGATTTGGAATTTAGAACAATAGCACTAGCCTACTTTACAAGATTATTGTGAGAATTTCCCAGATGATGCATTGGATGTGGGATTATTTGCATAGTCAGAATCCCTGCATAAATGAAAGTCATTCCATTTTCTGCTTCCTGGGACTCCCAGTTTTCAGCCAGTTTGACAGTTACATGTGAAGGTCAGGGAGGATGTTTAATGGAAAGCCATTGTGTGTTGGTGGCATTTTTTGGCCAATTTAAAATTATCCTTCCTATTTTTTTTTTCTGGTGTCCTGGTACTTGGTGGCAGTTGGGGCCCTCAAAAGGGATTGGGATGGCATGCAAGTCATAGATCTCACTTTACCCATCCCTGGTATAAATGCTAAGTGTTCTTAGTCAAGGTGATTCTCTGAAACTTGTAATGTGGAATGGATCAGACTGATTTAGTCCAATTTGGAACAGTATCAGACTGTGTCAGGTCTGGTGGGATCCAGAGAAACATGCACTTTGAAAAAGCAGTCTAGCACTTTATACTTGACTCCATTGAAGTGGACATTTCAATGGGATGTTTGGGGAACAAGCCCAGGAAAGGAGTTTCCTTACCCTTCCATGGGGAGCACATCATTGCGTGGTGTGAGTAGGAGGGGTGGGGTAAATTTGAAATTACTTTTTGCTGTCCTTTGTGGATCCATTCTGGCAATCTTTCTGTGTCAGAATTTGAGTGTTTGAGGTCTTTAGACTTGTGCTGTCATTAATTTAAACTTCTAGCCCCTCTTGGAAGACAGAGGTCCCTCCTTCACTCATCCGCCATAATCAGCAGATAAAACACTTTTCAGATACACTGCTTCCGCTTTTCAACCCTCATCCAGGAGCCTTTCATAACTGCACAATAAAATATAGAAGAGTCCCTGTATACTGAAAACTAGAAGGTCACAGAAAGAGCTAGGCTAGAACCTTTAAGGTTAACCTCTCTTTTCCACTGGCAGGGAGTTCTAGGAGAAGGAACAAACAAATAGGGAAACAAACAAGCACACCAGGTAACCAATCAGCCATCCATTCCACATACCAATATTCTGAATAGGCACAGCCCAAGAATGGCTTTACTGTATTTTTTCTGATAGTGCATGATGTGTACAACACAATTGCAGCAATATAACAGTTTGATAACACTTTAACTACCGTGGCTCCGTCCTGTGGAACACTGGGCTTTGTAGTTTGGTGAGAGACTTGCGGCCGTTTCACACTACATAATTACAGTGTCCCTTCCCTGTATACGTGGGGGTTCTGTTGCAGAAATGTCTATGTAAAACAAAAAAATGTGAAGCGTTGCATTCCATTATAGTCAACAATGCTACGTGTGCGTTGTTTAGATTGTTTACAACTCTTCACATGACAGTGTAGCAAAATGACTATCTTGTAGATTTGCATCTGTGTGTATTTGTAAAAAATATGTGATTCTGGGCAACTTAAATATCCTGTCTGAAAGACTGAGGGTTAAAGGGAGACTGGGGAAAAATACATTTTAATGTAGCAGCCATATCTAATACGAGCTTACTAAAATTAATTCGAATTTGAAAATCAAGCAGATTAGTAATTACTGTATTAGAGATGCATGTTTGACATTCATCATAAGCTGTTCCTAAAAACTGGTAATTGCATAATTGCTCCTTGAAACTTTGTCTTTGGATTTTTGTATTATTTATTTATTTATTTATTTGGGCTGGCTATAGAGATGAGAAAGGGCAACCAAAGTGATTGGCAAATCAATGTTGCATGTTGTAATTGGCCACCAGCCTGTGGCCCATTCACACCATAGAATTATAGCATTATTATTCCATTTTAACTGCCATAATTCTGTCGTATTGAATCCTGGGATTTGCCATTAAGGGAGGGACATTTAAAATTCTTAGCCAAAGAGCTCCAGTGCATCACCAGACTAGAAACCTTAGGATTCCATAGGATGGAACCATGGTAGTTAAAGTAGAATAATAGTACTGTAGTTGTGTAGTGTGAATGGGCCCATCCCCATATTCAGCCACCCCCCTCCCACTCCAGTGCATCATTGTTCAGAAGCAAGTCTCAATGAGTCCAGCGAGGCTTACTTGCAAGTCAGCAGCATCACAGCTAATCTTTCTTTTTGCCCTTTACTGGCTTCCCTCAGTGTTAACTGAGTGTGAACAGAACACAGTGTGAACAGCATTCATTTGGAGCAAGTTAAGAATGATAATAGACCCTTCCAAAATATTGCTGCTGAAATTCCAGATTCCCTTTGCTCAGACTGCTCCTGCTCAGAAAGCGCTGAGCGGAAAACCTCCAAGGTACTGTGGTCTAAAGCGGCAAGTTTCTGATTGCTTTTCTCCCCCACCAGCAGCAGAATGTGCTTTGCAGCAGATTGATAGTATTTATCCAGTATCTAAGTCAGGAATCTCTCTTGGCTCTACCTAGATGTTGAGGATTGAACTGGAGGTATTTTGCACACAAAGTACATATTCTGCTACCAAGTTAGAGTGTTTTGACAACAGTCCTAGAGCCTATGGGAAGCTTCTGCCTAACCAGCTGCCCATCATAAGCCTCTATGCAATCAGTTACGGAGCTTACCATTTACACACCTTTTAAAAACTATGATTTCATAAACAAAAGTGGATATATTGTTTTTCTAATCTTTATTGACATAGTACAAGAGCTTTTGACATTCTGTAGTTTGTGTACATTGTCTGTGGAAGAATCCGTAACATTGCCCTTGAGTTACACTGCTGTTAAGTAAGGATGCCTTATTAGACTACAGCTTGATGTACCTACTCTTTTCTGTAGTTGCTGTTCCCAGCCTGATCAGTGGCACTAAACATTAAATTCTTGTCTTTGGAGAATAAAAGGCTTTTTACACGCTACACCCTCAAGCATGTTAAGCTACTGAGCAAGATGGAATTCTTTTTTTTTTTTAAAGCAAGTTCCTATTGAGTGTTTTTAAATAAGCACTGGGCAAATTAATTAGGCTATACTTTATTTTTAGTTGCTTGGTTACACAGTAGTATGTTCCTAAGCACAAATGAGATAGATCTGTTCTCCTGTGTGATTGTGTATGTGAGTACATGTGTGCTGCTTATCCCTTAATCATATTTACTGAGTCAAAAATGCACATTGTTGTTGTGTTTCCTAATGAAAGTATGCATGTACAAAATGATTAGGATGAAGGAATTACTTTCTGACTCAGGCTTGTAGGTGTCTTAATGCGGGGCGTTTTTGAGCAAGAGATTAATAATGCCTTAGAGGTAGAGCTCTGGGGAATGCAATTCTTGAAGTGTTGGGGGGGTCCTCTGATAAGCATTCAATGCAAGAAGATTCTAAATCGTTAAAGCATTCAGATACCTATTAGATTTAAACCCGTCTTCCCCACTCGGATGCCCCCCAGTGCATTAATGTCCACAGTGCCTATCATCCTCAGACAGCATACTGTGCTGGCTGGCTGGGGGGGGGAAGGTTGTACTCCAACACATCTGGGGAGGGTGCTGTGTCAAAGAAGGCTAGTTTAGATGCTATTTTTTTGTATGCTGCATGTTTGTGTAATGATTCTCATCCATTCTTAGCCCTAGGGAGACTGATGGGTATACATCATTAAATCATATAAATGTATGACTAATCATGGATTTTCTTTCACTTTAAGATAGAAAGAGCCTGAGCCTTTCTTATTTCATAGCTTCTTACACTGGTGCCTGGTGGCTCCATGGCAGGGGGGCAGTGAATCCACTCTGGATTTTTGTCATCCAAGGTGTTGCACCTGATCCCCAAAATATATTTTCAAATCTGGGGAGGGGCTGCATGGCAGTCTTCAGAAAAAGGATAGATTGTGCCTCCTCCCCTGACAGGTCCATTAACAGTGAGATTCTTAATCCATTCTGGGTTTTAGTCCAAGCTATAAAGTAGCTGTTCAAGCTGTGGAATCTATTGTAGAGTTAGGGTTCAGTACCTTGGATTGTTCCTTTGAATTTCAAACTAAATCTAACAGTAAATTCACTGTCTTCCAATGGAAGGAGCTCTGTAACTAGAACCATTCCATTGGATCCTTGCCTCTTTTTTATAAAAGGAAATCATGATAATGATGCACTTATATGCTCATAGGAGTGCATACTTAAATTATAAATTGAATAAGTTGAATTGATTCATTTTCCTGCTAGTTCTTTATTCAAATATATCTGTTCTGTCTTGCATACCTCAGCTGGCCTAAGACAGGTGCTTGCCATGTGTGGAGTGTGATACTTTTCACCCTATTAAAAAGTATTGAGATGCATAAGTTGCAAAGAAAACTGAGGCCTCCAAATAGAGATAAAATTTTCTATGGACAGGTGGCATAATGCATGGAGGTCATTAAATGATCAGCTGTCTACATGCAGTAGTTGTCATACCTTTCCACTCTCATATGTCTACTCTTTTTTATGCTCATAAATATCTCCTTAAACAGGCAGGATTGACCAGTGACAGGTAAAATTCTTGGAATGTGGCAAAGAAGACAGATTACGTATCTTGTTCCAATAAAATTATCTTGATAAAAATGACATCATCATTCTAATAATTGTCTTTTCATATGGCCTAGTGACTCGTAAGAGGAGATAATACACAGATCAGCACCCAATTTACATCTCCTTATGTCACCTATGAACACTGGAGTTTCCTTTGGCACTATTTGTTGCAAAAATTAGATCATCCCACACTTTGTACACAGCCAAATACATGGAGCTGCTCCTGCCTTATCTAGTTCATCTCTAAGAGCAGAAGCAAACAATGTTCAACCTGCAAGGCCACTTCACACTGCACAGTTATAGCTATATGATTCCACTTTGATTGCTGTGACAACTTTCTGTGGAATCCCAGGACTTGCATTTTAGGAAGCAGTGTTTAGACTTCTCAGCCGGAGAGCTCCAGTATCTCTCTCAACTACAAAGCCTAGAATTCCATAAGATGCAGCCATGGCACTTAAAGTGGAATCCTAGTGCTCTAATTGTGGTGGTGTGAGAGGGCCCCAGATGTTGTTGGACTTAAGTCCCCAGCGTTGCTCACTATTGGCTGTCCTGGCTAAAGCTGATGGGAATTGCAGCCCACCAACATCTGGATGGTTGCGTTTTGCATGTCCCTTCTACAGTTGTGAACTATGAACCAGGAAGCCTTGTGTTCAGAACTCACCTTTGCTATAAACTCACAAGGCCATTGTAGGAAGCTATTATCTCTTGATCCCTCTGTTCTCAATCTGCAAAAACTGGAACAATAATACTGGCTCATTCTATTGTAGATTGCTGAAATTATGGCTGGCATCCAGTAGGGAAGGGGGCAGTCTCCACAGCAGCTCCTCCAGAGTGCTGGGAAATTTTTCTGGAGTGCTGGGAAGCTCTCCAGAACCAGCGTGAGGTGGCATGGAGGGCTCCAATGGGAAAGTAAGCAGAAGGCAGTTACATTCATCTTGTACTGTATGTGACATGTTTTATGCCCTAGAAAGCATTGTGTATGCGCGCCCTCAAGTTGCCTGTCAATTTATGGCAGCCTCCTGAATTTCATCTGGTTTTCTTAGGCAAGGAATGGAAGGTGGTTTTGCTAGTTCCTTCCTCTGAAATGTAGCCTACAGAGCCTGCTATTTTTGGTGGTCTCCCATCCAAGTACTAACCAAGTTTGACCCTGCTTAGTTTCCAATATCAGACAGGATCTGGTTCCTTTAGGGTATTTACAGAAACACTAACTGGTACTGTATTATGTTAGGCCCTGAAGGTTTTTCAATAGATCAATCAACCAAAAAAAGACAGTTGATTAGTTTGTGAGGGCATTTACTCAGTATGGGCAAATTTAAATTGGCAGGTCTAAAAGGGGCACTAGTTCTTTTGGGAACTAGTTTATGTCTCCCTTTCTTTAAAATCATATTTTACATGCAAAGCCTATACATTTTCTTTTTAAAAGAGTGGACGCTGCTTGCCTTAGGGCTGCTACAGTGATTTTCTGAGCCTGGGATTCTTTCTGCACATTTTAATGTTGGCTGGGAGTGATATCCTGATGGATAGAGATATCAAACAATAGAAGATTATGGCAAGAGACCCAGTCTACATGCTCAGTAGACATATGTGAAAACTTCCCCCATTGTTTTATTGCACAGAGAACCAAGTAAATTATTTACAGATATTTGCTAATTAAAGCACATATTGTTTTTCCCAGCACAATGGGACACCATGCAAACAAAAAGCCAAAGAGAAGTGAGCGAGCGTGGAAGAAATCCGCTTGCATAATTTCATTCTACTAATGCAGTGTATATATTACTCCTTGCTAAGAAAAATATGTATGTAATCTGCTCAAAAAAGCTTTTCTCAGGGTAACTAGAGAAGGCCAAAAGAGCAATAAATTGCTTGTCAGCTTGCCCAAACGTAAATGGTTCCTGGAGTTCAGTAGGCCATCTGATAGGAAAACACTGTGACTGAGCCTTATTTTCTGCCTTAGTCACAATGTCTCTGTGTGTCTGCAATGGCACATAGAACCTTAATTGAAAATGTGTATCTATGATGTATATGCATGCACATGCAGGCACTCACACAAACACAAGCTGTGGAAGAAATTAGAAAGTTAAACATTTCAAAATTTGGCCCTCCTAGCCCTGCAAGGTTTGCTAAGAACCAAAAAAAATTACAACAGTGCTGTTTGAAACTGAGCATAGCATCTGTCCTGGTGCCCAACATGTCTGAAAAGTGCTAAGATGAGAGGCACAGGAGCATAGCTGTGCTATATTTCCAAACCCGTGCTTGGAAAAGTAGTTCTTTTCCTTCAAATCCAAACTCCCAGAATCCTCCCGCAGAACCACATACTGAGTGATTCTAATGTCACCAGATCTTCACCTCAGTAGGAAGTAAGCTCAACTGAATACAGTGACAACAACCTCTGTGTTGATGTGCATAAAGTTACAGTGTAAGAAACCAAATGAAAAGCCAGGAAACGCCTAGGCTGTGTTTTCTATCTACCACAAATTTATTAGTAGTCCAATCTTCCTTGTGCTTGCATGAAATTAAATGTCACAAAATTTAATGGCATTGGCTCCACTTCTGAGCACTTGTTGTATAACAAACAGAGCATCAATTGCCTTAAGTAGACTGTTGTATTGTTCAGTCCCAGCCTATTCATTGTTTGGGAAGATGTGCCTTTCAGGGTCTTGTGAAGGTTAGTCAGTCCTATTTAAAATGTGAGAGGGGTGTGTGTGGCAGTCCTAACTGTAAGCTTCTTCATATTCAGGGTCATGTTAAGGTGAGGTTGTGGTTCTGATGTGTGGTGCTTTAGCACAGTGTGTTCTCTGAAGATGGATCCCTGGCACATTCATTTTGAGTGCTGGCTCCTTCGTTTAGCAAAGCGAAGGACTTCTCCCAAGCAACAGATGCTGGGAAGTATCAGCCAGGACGTGAAGGTTCGAGCTGTGAGTGCCACATGGCCTGACAAGAGCCTCTTAGCTACCCTTCTGCCCTCAGATGCAGTGGAGGACACTGTCAGATTCTTGACTCTTGAGCAGCGGTGGGAATCATGTGACCATCCCAATGCTGTTTGACTGCTGCTCCCAGGATCCTTCACTGTTGGCTGTGCTGGCAGGATTGCTGGGAGGTCCAGTTCAATGACATCTGGAAACCTACATGATTCCCACGCTTTCTCTGGAGGAAAGAGTCAACTGCTTAGCCTATCCAGCATTTGTACATGAAATGGGAAGGGGAACCATGCCATGTTGTTATGTGTTCAAATCAACTCAAATTTATAACAACCCTACCCTAGGGTTGTCTTGGCAAGATATAGTCAAAGGAAGTTTGTCATTGCCTTTCTGTGAGGCTGAGAGAGTGTGACTTGCTCAAAGTACCCCCATATAGAGAGATTTGAACCCTGCTCTCTTAGAATCCTAATCCAACACTCAAACTCCTAGACAGCACTAACTCACATTGTTGCTGTTTAAACAGTACTGAGAAAGTCAGCCCTGAAGTGCTAAGCTTTGTTTGATATGTCAGCATTTCATTTAAACCAGGCCTCAAGTGATACATGCAAAGAATACTGAATACTCAGAAGGCGCTATATCAATGCTGGTAATGATTATTATTATCTGACAACTTGTAACTTGCATAGTCATATTCCACAGATGGGGCAGCATTCTGTGTGTCTTCCAGAACACCATATGCACAATTTTCTTTGCAAAACTACAAATGACAATTCTTTATGTCTCAGAGACAATTGTCAGTTAATTAAGACTCCAGTTTGCATGTGTTCAGGTTCAGCAATCATAGCATTATTGGTTTTAAAAAATGTCAAACTTCTGTTGGTTGTATTTGAGATAGCCCCCTCCTGGTAATAAAAGCTGCTGCTCAGCTGGGTTGTAACTGAAGAGCCTCATGAGGAGTAACTCCAAATGTTCACATATAATTCAAAATGTGGCTGTAGGCTTTGCTCAAAATCGTATGACTTGAAAATATAATGCAAGTTAGATAGATTTCATTTGTATGACAGTTAGTTCTTGGCTTCCATTACTTGACCACAGTCTAGTTTGAGCAAGAAGCAGAACCTAGAGTAGAGCGATGCAGATGAAGAAATTAGATTTGATTTTCAGCATGTCAGGGATCCACAGGCAAAAATAATTAGCTGTAGTCTTACAGACTGTGATTGTTCTCAGGATCAAACTCAGTAAGGTTTGCACATATTTACAAAAGGTGCTCATGTGAAATTATCATAGCACAGGCTTTTCTGCACCTATCCAAATTGCATTTAGCATGCTCTGTTTTGTAATTGATCCTTGGAAGATAAAGAATGGTCTTAATTTGTAACTCTAACTGCTGAGAGAAAAATCTCTGTGGAAGAACTATTGTTGGAGACCTGCTGTTAATTGCTGGAAAATATACATTTACCTTAACATCAAGTTTGGTGCTAGACCATGTGAGATTGCACAGGTCCTTCTTTAATAAATACAGCCGGCCATCAGTATCTGCTGGGGTTTGGTTCCAGGATTTCCTGTAGATACCAATATCTGTGGATGCTCATCCTATTATCTACAGTGGTGTAATAAAATGGCATCCCTTATATAAAATGGTGAATAACTGAAAGGTTTGCTTTTTGGATTTTGGGGGGGGGGATATTTTCAAGCCATAGTTGGTTGAATACGTGGCTTCAGAATCCACAGATGCTGAGGGCCAACTATCTAAATTGTTGTTGGAATCTTTGTGTTTGTTCATGATTAGAGTGTGATAATTCAGTTAAAAGAGCCAACATACTGTAGTGGTTTGAGTGTTGGACTATGACCCTGGAGATCAGGGTTCATTCCCTGATCAGCCACGGAAACCTGCTGGATGACCTTGAGCACATCATACACTCTCAGCCCCCAGAAAACCCTGTGACAGGTTTTCCTTAGGGTCGTCCTAAATTGGAAGCGACTTGAAAGCACACAACAACAACAGCAATACAATTAATTCCAAGGTGAAAAGATTGTAAACCAACAATTAGAAAGGGCAGCGTGGAAGGGAGTAGTGGCCTTCTTTGCATCCAGATGTTCTTCCTGTGTTCTGCACCAGATGCCACATAGACATTCCTCATCTGTCCAGGGAAACTGAACTTTGAAGCTCTTATCTCTGGGAATTTTGACTGATTCCCATGGGAATCAGCAAGCTTAAAAAAATGGGAAGTTAAGCAGATTAGATTATAAGAGATGGAAAAAGGGGAAAAAAGAGGTTTTAGTGGTGTAGATGAGAAATGGAGTTTTCAAAATAAATGGCAGAGTTTTCCTTTTCTCTCTAACTCAAGGGGCAAAGGAAAAGGGGTGAATAAAATCTCTGATGGCTGTTATTTCAGCTTCATTATTCAGTGTCGGCTTTTAACTTAAATTCAGATGGCAATTTGACGTGAATGTAATTGTTATTTTTTCCAACTTCTAATGTAAATATATTTGAATTGGATCTTTTCTCTTATTAATAATTAACTAAATTAACTTAACCAAACACATTAAGCCTTTTCTATTAACTTCCCTATCTCTGATCCTGCTTTTCTGCCTGATAATGGGTGTCTAAGCTGGCTGCAGTAAATGAAAAAAAACAACAACACAGTAAAATGAAAATAGAAGACAAAAACCGCAACACATAATATGGTATTTGCTCTGGTGATGTCTGAAGACTTGAAGGAAGATGATGGAAAATTTGCTTTTAACAGAGTTTTTCTGTTGAACCATATTTTCTGCATTAGATCAACTTTGTTTGCAACTACATACAGAGGAAATTAAATGCGGGGGGGTGTGGGATAGCTAAGGCATTAGGCAAGGGGAAGTAGTGGCTTCAGATGACAGGTTTTGGGTGCCATGAGAAAGCAACAAATATTTATCGTCGTTGGGTGTTCTTTTATCTCTAGAAATAAGGAAAAGGTGTTTGTGAGATTCGCTGCCCAGGTGCCAAAAGAATCTGGTTGGCCTTGAACATGCTGTACCTTGACTTGGGTGAATATAGGGTGCTGTTTATTGCTGTTTCTCAGGTGGCAAAGCGTCCTGGGCCGACCCTCGCTAAGCTGTAAAACACTTTTTTAAAAACCGTCTGTTCTGTTTTTACATAATGGAACATGTGTATACATGCCCTTCAACATGTCACAGATGAAAACCAGAATATATATGCCTGAGCTGCATCAGAGTATGGTCAAAAGGGTGTGGGCTGGCACCAAAGTGGCAGAAGTTATTGATGGTGAAGAATACACAATACCAGAAAAAGCTGTGAGACCCTGAAATTTATGTTTAGGGAGGGTGAGATTCCATCCCCTTTTCTCTCCTCTCTCCTGCTGAGTTAGTGCAAACTAAGGCCATTTCTGCACTAGGCTGTTGTAGCGCTATGATTCCACTTACAACATCCTATGGAATCCTGGCGTTTGCAGTTTCGGGAGGGGCCAGCCGGCACTACAACAACCTAGTGCGGAAATCGCCTAAATCTGCAGTTTGAACTCAGCTTGTAGCAGCTGAAGGAAGCCAAAGGTAGGCTGAGGAGAGAGAAGTCAGGACGTTTGAAAGGCAGCAGAGAAAGTGGAGCAGCAGAGGATTAACTGGAGGTCCTCCTGCCAAACTGAGACAGTTGGAGTCAAATGTGTATACAGTTGGCCTTCCAGATTTTGCACATTTGGTTATTCACAGATTTCTTGCCACTGCCTCCCCATTTTTAATAGGGACTACAAGCTTCATGAGACGTAGGGACTGTGAATGAGGTTTGCAAGTCCCTTTTCAAAATGGCGTAGGACAGCAGTGGAGGCAATGAAAAGCCCCACCAGCCATCTACTTCTGCTTTGTGAGGGAACCTTGAACACATCCGCTGTCAGCTGAATATGCAGATCATCTCTTTTTGTGTGTTAAATATGGTTGGGGGTTATTTGTGGTTTTTCCACTTTTGTGAAGATCCCGTCTCGCTAACCCCAGTGAATGTGGAGGGATGACTGTGTGCTACGAGGCCCTTAGAACTTAGTTTGTCTTTGTATCTGGCATTTTATAGGTCTTCAACATGAAAGCTTTGGAGAGGCTGCCAATATAAAGGCTTGGACTGAAAGATTGTTCAGGGGGTGGCACCTAGAGAGAGATCATGGAGGTGAGGTCGTTCAGAGATGTTCTGTGTGACATCAGTTGGTCTCAATAAGGGACCGAGGTTGCAAAAGAGAAGCGGAAGTGTTGCATACTTTCGCCTCAGACGTGGAAGTAGCCACTTGCCTCCTCAGGTGTTTTGAAGAGGATTTGTCTGTAGATGAACAGGTAGGGAAGTATTTGTAGAACAGAAACATGTGAAGTCTAATTCGTACTATGGGTGCTGGAGGATTTTGCTTGATTCACATTGTAAGACAGCCTAAACTAATTTGCCCTTCACAAAACAATAGGTAAATCAGACTTTGGACTGCGTGCAGCTCTGCCTTTTGTGGTATAGTTATCAGAGTTTTTTTTTTAAGTGTGCAAACTTTGGTATTCCATCAGGAAATGTGCACGAAAATTGGTATTTTGGAGGGAAATGTGAGCAAAATGTGCATTTTAGGAAATAAAATACTCTTCTTAGAGACAATTTTTGTGCAGTTCTCTTGCCCTTCACCTTAACAATTTAGCAAACCGAGGCAGAAATGAGTTAGAATGTGAGCATTACTCAGTACAGGCAGAATGGGTAAGCTTGAGGTGCCAGAGTGGGCTATACCACTTAAAACTGCAGTGACTGGGGAGAACATTTTTTAAATTTTCCGATGTTTAAAAAAAAAGCAGATTCTTTGGGGAGGATAGCTCCAGTTCATTCTCTGGTATGATAATTTTCTGTTTGCAAAGATGTTTTTTGAAGCTAGGAGAACATTAAGAAAACAACCTGAAGTGGTAAAGTCCATTTTTCCCACCTGCCTTTTTTCCTACCTTGTTCTGCGATGTATTAGACCAGACATACTGAGTGATAGTATTAAAAAATGTATTTTAGGGCTTCCATGAACCACCAATAAGTTACATGCTGGATATTTGAAACAAAAAGCCGACTGAAGGGTATTTTAAAAAACTCTTTAAAATTCCTGAATGGAGACCGAGAGATTAAACCTAGCAGTTTATTTAACAATGCCGTGCTGGGTGGACTTTGGCTTTGTAGCCCAGGATTTGGCCCCAAACAGGCAATTAAACTAACTTTAAATAGAATTCTTTCAAAACTACACAGTGGCAGCAGCTGACTAACTAAAGACAATGGCAGTCATACAGACTTACCATTAAGGAGTAAGAGCTATTTCCAAACTGTGTATGTTACGTTTGTTCTTTGTATCTTACTCTGGTGTTCTAGCTGATATCAGCAAAGCATATTGAGATGTTTTGGAACACGACACAGAATGTTTTGTACATGTTTAACTTCAGTGGAAATCACTAGGAGCATGTAACATTTTCTGTGTCCAAGCAAACTTCTTTCTTCAACATGACTCTACCTCATATAGGCCAACAATTTGAGATCTAGTGACTAATGCCAGCTCTGATTTTGACAAGACTGTGTGTTCCCACTGTATTTTCACCCTTGCCAGGGACTTTTGTGGCAGTGCTAGAGAGAAACTGGGTTCTCAAATGTTTATTTCAGTTTTACAAAATTAATACGTAGCATTTATGAGATTGACTTTTCATGTTTCTGGCCATGTGTCCCGATGTTGCTACCATGTGAGTTCCCAGAGGTGAGCTATTCCCCTTAGGGGGAAAATGTCATTTTAGATAGTATTACAGCCCCACCCTTCATTCCAAACCTGAAATAAACATAAAGTTTCTGGAATGTCAAGCCACCTAACTTGAGTGCATAGTACTGTCATTCTCTGTGACTATAGGATATAATAGTAATCCTATTATAAATATTACTGCTGATAGTATTATTATTTAAACTACTATTTGTAATAGTAAACAGTGTTATCCTATGCATATCTACTCAGTGTGGATTACTCCCAGCTAAGCATGAATAGAATTGCTTATTCCTGTAACTGCAAGAAGGGAGAAGTGGTGTCTGGTATCTATGCTGGTAGTGGGGCAGTGAATCTGATCTGGATTTTAGCCAGAACTTTAAAAGAGACATTCAAGGTGCTGTCTTGAATCTCTGTATTCCTGTCCATAGAACAGGTTCAGTACTTTTGCTTTCTTCTCTATTGTTGAAACTGAAACCTGAAGTGAATTCACCATGCCACTGACATTTTGGAGCCTCCAAGCAACCATGCACAGAGCACAGGTTTTGCACACAAAAGGCTGCAGTTTCAATCCTAAGCATCTCCCATCAGGTCTGGGAAAATATCCTCCTTTAAACCCTGGAGAGCAGCTGCCAGTCAGTGCTGACCATACTGGGCTAGATGGACCAATGGTCTGAGCTGACATAAGGTAGAACCATCTGTTCTTTCTAAAGGTGTTTGAAGGAAAATATTCTTTCTGTCAGTACATACATAAATTGTGCCACCTCTCTGGGATTCTTTATAGCATCTATTACTGCTTCTTTGGATGTATGTTTCGTACATGCAATTGGCCGTAAGTGCCATCCATAACATAAACATTACACTTGGAAGTTACCTGTAAAAGCTCATTAGGATAGTTCCTGCTTCACAACAAAACATTGCTATAAATAGTTGCAATCTTTTAAAAGTCACCTTTCCTTTCCCCATTTTGCACTAGTGGTGTAGTTAGTTCCTGAATGCCACCAGCTGGTGGTCAGTGGTACAAATCATGCCTTGCCCCCACCTGTCTTGTTTTTCCTAAACGTCCACAACAGAGTGTGAGGCAGCAGCACCAACCAGCTTTTGAACCACACAATGTTCCTTCTCTGCTATTTAATGAAGCCACCCCGCTGTAACTGCAAAAATGATTAAAAATTATAGTTATACCACAAAGAAGTGAAGTTATCCTTTAATAAGGTAACTGTACTATCGTAAGATGGCATAGTTTCATCTTAATTACTGGGGAAATGAATTAGCTGCAATTAATTAGGCAGAGCTTAGTTACTTCTAAGCTCTGCCTAAATGCATCCTCTGATCTTTCTCTCTTTCTTTCTCACTCACATTTAATGCACAAACAGTTGTGATAAGCTGTCTTGAGACAAACTGCCTTCTCAGTGTGTAATGCTCCACCTTCTTTTAAACTGTAATAAGCTGCTTTAAACCTGCTTTAGCCACCTGACCCTCCTTTTCTTGGATTTATGCATCCTCATCCATCTGCTGAGTCAGGCAATTTAGATTTCTTTGCTGTCGGAGGACAGTGCCAACGGTTGCTTAGACAACAATGACATAATATTTGCAGCATGAAGGCTCTTGGAGAAGCACCGGCCAGAGATGTTGTGCTTTCTCCAAACATTATTCAAGTTCAGTGGATTTTTTTTTTTAAATCGCTGGGGCTTTTGCAGGCAATCTCCTCTGTGCTGCCCCCCAACCCACCTTTAAACAACATGATCACAGCTATTTGATTTGGTTAACTTGTATCAAAATGAGGTCGGCGGGATGCCGCAAATTTTTATCAGGATTAGGGGTTGCCAGACAACGGTGGTGGGGGGAGGTGGGGGACTGGGTTGGCCTGCTCTTCGGGCTTTAACTGCAATTTAATACTCCTCCCCCACCCTCCTCATGGAAAAGTGTGTTGTTACTACCTGCTCATGTTGGAGATCGAGCTGTCGTAAAGATACACACAGAACAATGGCTGGTAAACAGTATTGTTCATAGAGCCAGGGCTCAGAGTGTTGAAGGACTGACAATTATTAGCAATGACAATAAAGATGCCTACCACCTCTTTCAGGCTTCTGTTCTCCTTCTTAACTTCAATCCACCCAGCAGCTGGATTTTAGGGTAAGAACGAAATGCATTTTCTGAGCAAGAGTATATTGATATGTTAAGTACTGGTAGGGATTGTTCTCAAATGGCAATGAAGGACTGTTAGCTTTACAAAAGACCAGCTGCTGGTGCAGTATGAAAATGAATTGAAATGATTTGTGCATGTGGAGCAACACAGCTTCCTGTGTTTCTAAACTGTTATTGGGGGTCTGTCATGATGAGTACTCCACTTCAAAAGTTACCTCTATTCTACTGCTGGTAGAAAAAGTTGATTACCCTTAGGGTGTATGTGTGCCTTCAAATCATCTGTCGATTTATGGCAGACCCATTATTTTCATAGGGTTTTCTTAGGCAAGAAATACTCAGAGGTGATTTTGCCAGTCCCTTTCTCTGAAATATAGCCCACAGTACCTGGTATTTGTTGGCAGTCTTCCTTCCAGGGCTGACCCTGCTTAGCTTCCAAGATCAGACAGGATCCAATGCCATTAAGGTAATTAGGTATGCCCTTGGAGCTGGGTAGGATTCTTCTTATTATCTGATGACTGATAGATTAGTCCAGTCTCTAATCCCATGCAACTCTACTTCATGTAGATAAGATTTTCACATTCACACTCATATTTTCACACTCACACAAGCATCACACTCTTGGATTTGCATCACTTCTGTTGTGTCATAGATATGCTTGGCATACACCATCCTGAGCTGTTAAAAACTATAACAATATCTGGTGTTTATATAGCCCATTAGAATGTTCAAAGTGCTTCCTTTAAGGCAGGGGTGGGGAATATGTGTCCCTCCAGGTGATGTTGAACCACAGCACGGCCAGTGGTGAGGAGTGATGGGAGCGGTATTTCAGTAAAATCTGGAAAGCCACACGTTCCTCAAGAAGAAATACTAAACGGCAAATACTGAAAAAAAACAACTAAAAACAATAGGTGGTTTCTAGCTTTCCTAACACAGGTTATAGATAACACCACATCAGAACAAAACAAAACAAAATACCCTTCTTTAGTTGCAAATATCGTTGAATGCTACCACTGCTGTTATTCCAAAAATACTAATTGCTGGATCCTATAGTCAACAAATCCTACTTTTTCTTGCAAAAGTATATTAAAGGTTCCCAATCTTTCACAAAAGTCACCACAGTCTTTTCTCTTATTGATATGGTTAATTTATCCATTTCAGTTACATCCAACAGTTTTATCAGCCAGTCAACTTTTGTTGGAATCTCTGTATTCTTCCACTTCTGTGCTGCAGTGGTTATATATTGTAATATCTTGCCATACTTCGTCTCCAGTTGATCTTCTGCTAATCCCAACAAGTACAATTCCAGTTTCAAGTGAACATCAACTTTCAAAATTTTATACACAATAAATATTTGATTCCAGCATCTTTCAGCCTTTTCACAAATCAACCATATATGATAAAAAGATCCCACCTGTTGCTTGCATTTCTAAGATCTATTAGAAACCTCTTTATTCATTTTGGCCGATTTTTGGGGTGTTAAATACCAGTGATACACCATCTTATTAAAGTTCTCTTTAAAATAATAGCATAAAATAAATTTAATTCCTGCCCACCCCACTTTTACCCATTGTTCTAACTGTCTATTATACCCAACATTTTCTGCCCATTTTATCATACAATCTTTAACCACCTCTTCTTTCATCTCTAGTTTAACAAAAGCTTATACCAATCAAATGTTCATTATCTGAGCACAACTGTTTCTCAAATTCAATTTTAGTCAACTCAAAACCATACTTTTTTTTGTCCTCTCTGTAGCTTTCAATTATATTACTGCAAACATTGGAAGCTATACACTTCTCAAATTAATTCTTCAACCAGCTTAATTTTATAATATTCTTACTCAAATTCCAGAAGGTCTTGATATGTCACCCTTTTTTTCTTTTCCATGGTTTCCTTCCGATATAAAGCCTCCTGCAAGTATACCCACAAAGGTGTTTTGGGGCACAGCCTTTGTTTGCTTCTATTCCATATTCTTAACAAAACTTTTTTTTTTTTACATAGTAGTTATTTAAGTCTACATTCACTTTAGTTTTGTCATACCACAAATCCCCATGCCACCCAAGCCTCAGCTGATGCCTATCTAGATCAACAGCCTCTTATTGGTCAAAAGAATCTGATCTCTCAACTGAATCAAACAGTATGCAGAGAAATACAGTTTCAAATCTGGCAATCTGAATCCTCCTCTTTGTTCATCATCTTGTAAATTGTGTATTTTACTCTAGTTTCTCCTGTTACCATATAAACTTCAATATAGCACTACACTATTACTTAAATAAAACATAATTAATCCATAATAATACATAATTAGTCAAAATTGGTATAATCTGGAACAAGAACAGCATTCTCATTGAAACATTCATTTTAATCACAGAAATTCTACTCAATAATGATAGTTTAAGTTTCACTCATCTTTAGATATCCTGCTTAATATCATTCCATGTTTTAATATAATTATTTTTTTAACAACATACAATTCATATTTGTCAAAGTAATATCCAGGTATTTCATTTTTTTTCCAGTTTTAAATCCTGACTTCTCCATCAACTGTACTTGTTCTTCCTTTCTCATATTCTTCATCAACATCATCATGTTTTATTTGTTTATCTTAAATTCCACCATGTCACTCAATTCTTGAAATGTCTGTAACAATACTTTTTTATACAATTAATAGGATTTTCTAAAATAATGACTAAGTCATTAGCAAAGGCTCTTAACTCACTTTTTAATTTTTAAATCTTTTATTTTTTTCATCTTGTTTGATTCCTCTGTTCAAAATTTAAGAGCCAGAATTAATAACAATGGTGAAAGTAGACAGCATCTCACATGATTTACTCAGCTCTCTATTAATCAAAATCCATGCTTGCTACATGTTATAAATTCCCTTAATCCAAGTGATGAGATTCTCTTCAAGGCTCATCTTCCCTAAAACTCCAAATAGAAGGTCCTAATACAAATTATCAAAAGCTTTTTCAGCATCCAAAAATATAAGCTCTGTCTGTTTTTCATTATGGTTGAGTATTCCAAAATATTCACAACACCTCTAGAATTGTCCTATAACTGTCTTTTCAGCAAAAATCCAATTTGAAATTTATGAATAAATTCCTGTAAAATCCTTTTCAGTCTTTCTGCTAAGATCATTGTGAAGATTCTGTAGTCATAAATTCTTTACTAGCATCCCATATTACTCCAATATCAGTACCTTTATCCATGTTATCATAAAAAAACTGTCAGTCTTTTTCTACATGTTTTTGAGACATTTTCATCTTGAAGTAAAGCTTCATTCAATCTCAGGTTCCCTTCTATTGTCTACCCCTTCAATATTAAAGTTACAAGATTACGATCTAGAAAGCTCTTAGGTAAACTGTCCATTTTTATTATGTCATTGACCAATGTCTTTGAAATAAAAAACATACCAATTTTGAGAAAGCTTTATGTCTTTCAGAAAAAAATGTAAAATCTTTAGCGTTTTCATACTTAAATCATCCACCACCTCCTAATTATCCTTAAAAAAAAAGTAGTAAGTTTCTCTTGTCTAATCTTAATGTTTTTTTCCTTTTTTCAGAAAATCTGTCTAACTGTGAGGAAATCACAACATCGCAATGTCTGAGTAGCATGCAATTCTCAAATGAGTTCTCAAATGAGTAATTCAATATTTTGTCCATTAGCTTCTTGTAGCCCCCCTCCATTGTTGAGTAGGGGCATAAACCCTCACTGCAAGAACTTTGATCCCACACTTATCAATTCAAACCGCCACATACCTGCTTTCTTGATCTTCAAATACAATTTCTGGTGACAAATTGAGATTCATATAAATAACAACTCTGTTTTCTTCTTTGGTGATGCAGCCATGGAATCCTTGCCTAATTTTGGACAATGTGGATACTTAATGTCCCTTCTAACATGAGCTTCTTGAAGACAAATGATATATTGTTTCAACTTTTTCAAATAATGAAATATTTCATTCTTTTTGTTGGGAATATTTAAATCTCTCATATTCCATTTCATACATAAGAAATCCATACCAGGCGGGAAATTTAGAAAAGTCCATTCTCACTGCTCTTCTGTTTTGTCCCCTCCTCCCTCTGAGGCCTTGTCCTTGTTCAAGTCATGGTCCAATGTAGGTTCTTCAATTTCATCTTTTCAGTCTCCTGGTTCCTTCAATTCTTTTTTATATTTGTTATATGAATTCTTTGGCTTTTTAGTATTCACTAAAATTCTTCTTTGCGTGAAATGAAAGACAATATCCTCCAGACTTTCCCACCTAAATGGGATCTTATTTGGCCTCAATTTATCAATCAAGAAGACATATTCCCTTCTTTTGTGCAGAATCCTGGTAAATATCTCCTTAAATACCATGACTTCAGCCCCAACAATCTTCAATCTGTTCTCAAAATGTTGTTGCAGCACTTGATCTCTAGTCTGCTTTCAGATAAAATACATGATAAAATACATGCTTGTGGTAAATTTCTGTCTGTCCATATGTGAAGAAATATGGTAAACATATTTTGTGTTAATATTTTGTGTCCTCTTTTTGCTTTTCCAACAAATTTGCTATAGCTTCCACCGTGCTTTCCCAGATATTTTTGTTAGCTGGCTCTGGAATTGCTCTAAAACATAATTCTCTTACTGCCTTTGTTCCATTGAAACAAAGGCATCTAGGTCATGTTCATACTCTCCATCCAGTCTCTCTGCCTTAGATTCCAAGCTCCCTGTTTTTTGTTTAAGAGTCTGAATCTGTTCATGAATCTGTTTTATGTCTGATACCATCTGTGATATAGACGGATTCATTTCTCTCATTTGATGTCCTTTCTTTCATATCTATTCTTATTTCTTTTTAAAATTCTGCCATCATGTTTCTTCCCAAATGCTCCATATCCATTTTCATCTGAGATACCTGAGTCTTTTAAGGACTGAAGCTCCTCAGTATATTTTTGAGCAACTTCTATGGCCTTAGATGGTAACACCATAGATTCTATTCTTTCTGGTCTTTCAGGTCTTTTTTCTTTGTTTTTCATATAGGACTTCACAGACATTCTAATCCAGATTTGTTAAAAGGGGAAAAAAGCAATTTACAAAGAATCCCCAAAGAAAAGGGAGGGGGGAATTCCTTAATTCAATTACAATGACTTCTCTTGACCACAGGATGTTGTTGTTGTTATCATTATTTATTTCCTGCTTTTTTCATGGTAAGGAGTCAAAGCAGCTTACAGTAATTTAAAATAACATAGTTAAAAATCATAAAATACAAAAGTGGAAACACAAATTAAACAATCAGATAAGAATTAAAAACAAAATTAAAATACATAATTAAAATAGAAACATTCATAAATGTTAAGAATAGCCAGCACTTTCATCAGCTAGGCCATAATCACACATTAAATACTTGCTGAAATAAAAATGCTTGTCTACAGAAAGAAGATAGGGAGGGTATCAGTCTGACTTCTCTGGGAAGGGAGTTCCAGAGCCTGGGAACAGCCACTGAGAAGGTCTTCTCCTGCATTCCCACCAGATCATAGAATCATAGAGTTGGAAGAGACCCCAGGGGCCAACCTCCTGCTATGTGAACACCCATCAAAGCATTCCCAACAGATGGCCATCCAGCTGCTGCTTAAAAACCTCCAAAGAAGGAGACTCCACCACACTCCGAGGTAGCATATTCCACTACCGGACAGCTCTGACTGTCAGGAAGTTCTTCCTGAGATTCAAGTGGAATCCCCTTTCCTTCAGCTTGAATCCATTGCTCCTTGTCCTAGTCTCTGGAGCAGCAGAAAACAAACCCACTCCCTCCTCAACATGACATCCCTTCAGATATTTAAACATGGCTATCATGTCCCCCTTTAACCTTCTCTTATGCAGACTAAACATACCCAGCTCCCTAAGCCATTCCTTATAGAGCATGGCTTCCAGACCCTTCACCATTTTGGTCCCCCTCCTCTGGACACGTTCCAGCTTGTTGATATGCTTCTTGAATTGAGGTGCCCAGAACTGGACACAGTATTCCAAATGAGGCCTAACCAATGCAGAATAGAGTGGTACCATTACCTTCCTCGATCTAGACACCATACTCCTATTGATGCAACCAAGAATCGCGTTGGCTTTCTTGGCTGCCGCATCACATTGCTGACTCACGTTCAGCTTGTGATCTACCAAGATTCCTAGATCCCTTTCACATGTACTGTTATCCAGCCATGCATCCCCCATCCTATATTTGTGCATTCCATTTTTTCTGCCTAAGTGTAGGACTTTACATTTCTCTTGATGAAATTCATTTTGTTAGCTTTGGCCCAGCTCTCCAATTTGTGAAGGCCATTTTGAAATTTGATCTGTCCTCTGGGGCATTAGCAACCCCTCCCAATTTGGTGTCATCTGCAAATTTGATCAGTGTGCCTTCTACTCCTTCATCCAAGTCATTGATGAAGATGTTGAATAGCACTGGGCCTAGGACAGAACCCTGTGGCACTCCACTAGTCACTTCTATCCAGGAGGAAAAGCAGCCATTGGCTAGTACCCTTTGGGTTTGTTCGGTCAACCAACTACCAATCCACCTAACAGCAGCCTCATCCAACCCGCATTTTACTAGCTTCTTTGCAAGAACGTCATGGGGAACTTTGTCAAAGGCCTTACTTGAAATCAAGATATGCTACGTCTACAGCATTCCCTTCATCTATCAAGCTTGTAAGCCTATCATAAAAAGAGATAATATTAGTCTGGCATGACTTATTTCTGAGAAATCCATGTTGACTTTCAGTGATTACGGCATTGCTTTCTAAGTAATTACAAACTGACTGTTTAATAATCTGCTCTAGGATCTTTCCTGGTATTGATGTCAGGCTGACCAGGAATCATTATTTGGGTGCTCTTTTTTCCCCTTCTTGAAGATGGGGATGACATTTGCCCTCCTCCAGTCTGCTGAGAGTTCTCCCAGCACCTGTGCACCAGATGTACCTGTGAAGGTGATGGGATGGAGAGAAAGGCCTCTCCAGCAGACCTCAAAGCCCAGGCTGGTTCATAAGGGAGAATGTGGTTCCTCAAATGCAGCTCTTTGCTCAGTTTTCTCTATACATACACTGTTTATAGTATTGCAGTACAGACACAGCAATCTGGCTTCCCTCAGTTTGCATTCAGTTTGCATTCTCATAACACTCCTTGCCATTATCTCAGTCTAAGGTAAATAAAAATTATTTTCTCATAAAATTTCTATTTTATATATTCTTAAACAGTATTTCAAAGTAGTAGGTTTCTTCAAAATTCAGTCAGTAAATAAAAATTCTCAACCTTTGGTCTTTACAATAGAATATGAAGTTTAAAAAGCTTCCCCCCGCCACCCTTAAATGTCCACTGGCTACTGACAGCTCCTTGGTGTTTCTGGGAAGCTATATTGCAGAGGTTACACATACATCTCCTGAAAATCACTTTTGGAAGCAGAAGTTCTAAGGGCAGAAAGAGTTTTCAGTGGGGCTTGGGGCTTAACACAGCTTGCGTTGCACACAGTGGGGCTTGTTGTAGCCAATGATCCCCCCCACCTGCACCTGCAATCAGTCACCACTTATGTGGTGATCTTGTCAGGAAGGGATCCTGGGACTCACCTTTAGAAATCTTCCACATCCCCCTTTATCCAGGGGCAAATTTCACTGGTTCCTTGATCTGGGACCGGGAAATGCTGCACAGCACGTTGCCTCCTCATCAGAGTTGTGAGGGGGGACAACCATAACTCTGCAATCTTTCTCCAGAAACTAAATAACTCTAATTTGTGTAAGTTGGTGTGATGAGAAGCTGAAAGAAAGTCTGTCAATAAATAAATTAAAAAAAACCTTAATCTGACTTTACTGTTGTCGGTCGTTTTACATACATATAGTAAGCATGCAGCCTAGGTGGTTCTTCACGTCTTTGCAGAGAGATAATTATAGATGGCAACCCTGGAATACAGCATGTTCCTTTAATCTTCTAAAGATCTGTGTATATCATCTGTCACCGTAAGACCAAGTTCCTGTGTCTTTTTATTGAGTAACAATTCTGTGCTCCTGTTGTGGTTTACAAGGGAGCAGCAATGTCAAAACAGACTTGCCAGTATTTGATGGTAATAATGATACCCATCCTTGGGTGTTTATGTGGATGGAGCCAGGGTAAAATGTCTTCAAATTGGTGGTATCCTGAAGTGTTGCACTATGTCCACCATAATCCTGGACAGCACAACCACTGGTTATATGGCTGGAGACTCTGGGAGTGATAATGTAGCATATTTGGATATCAGCAAGTGAGGGAAGGGTGTGAGAGGATTGGGATCAGAGCCAGGAGAAGATATAGAGCAGGTGTGGACAGCAGACTTCATGCAGTCCCCAGAGCTGTTTTTGTGGCTATTGGGCCTCCTCCAGAGAGTTTTTTTTTTCCATTTCCCCCCTCAAATGCCCTCTAGGAGGCATAGGGACATTTTCTCCATGTTTTTGCCGCTTCAGTCTATTTTAGGCCCAAGAGAGGTCTTTTTAACGACAGGAAGAGAACAGGATGTGACTTCTGTTCGTTTTGGAATCCCTGCACTCCCATGAAGAAGACCATTAAATATTACCAGGCCAGACTGTGTTAGGCTAATTACTAGAATAAAATAATATTTTTCAACACCCTGAGACTTTGTCTTTTTTCTATATTCCCTTCCACCGTTGTCTTTTGGTTTGATCCAGTAGGACTGTTCTTAACGTTCTTAATCAGAACTGTGCTACCACCAAAGCCACTTAGCCACAGTGCTGCACCTCAAATTAAACTCCTCTGGATAAACCCAATAAGCAATCAGAGCAATATAATCAAATCTAAGAGTGGGAATCACATTGCCTTCCAGATGCTGTTGGAGTGCAGCTCAACTGCAGCTCCTAGCATTCCCATTCAGCATTGCCTATGCTGAATATGACGGTTGGGGTTTGCAGTCCCGGGGCATCCCGAGGGTCACATAATTCCAACCCCTAGTATAGCCCCTGTGAAACAGCTGTACTGAATAACCTCAAGCCCACCCATCTCTCACAGATTGGCAACCATTCTATTTACTTACCAATAAGTAAACTGTGTGTTTTTTTCATGTATCTGTGAGAAGCAAGAAAACACTGGGTATTTCAAAGGCAAAAGAGGTCAGTACCTCTTTAGTCTCTGTGACTGAGAAGCATCTCAGTGACGCAATGAACCCACCCCTCCTTTCTTTTCCCTAGCACATTCAGCACGCCTCCATCAGAGTGCGAAAGGAATTCTGTTTTTAATTCAGTATTCATCAGGTTTTTTTTTTTTAAAAAAAGTCCGTAGGTCCACCTAATATAGCTAGATGTTTGGAAAGTACTGTTCAAAATAAGCCTAAAATACAGTACTGTCATTTTATTATTTTATTTTATGTTATTTTATTTCTGTAACCAATTGTAAAAATAGAGTTTTCAATGCTAGTGGTGCATCTTACCAAATAAGATTTATTAGACCCAAGTTTAAATTTTTCCCCCACCTATAACCTTAGGGTAGTTTTTAGGTAATTCACAGTCTCAAAATCTACCTTGCAGGATGGTTGCAAGGATGGAAATGAGACAAATTATCATTTTGCGTATGAGAAAAACTAGACAGAGTTTTGTTGCTAATAGTTTAATTATAGTCGTCTGAGTAGAATATGTTTGCAGTCATTACCCTCAAAGAGCTTACAGTCTCTTTCCAACACACTCAGCCCTCCATGTTTGTAGAGTTGACATTCACAGATTTGATTATTTGTGAATTTCTCCAACGGCTGCCCCCCCCAAACGCTTATTTCTGGGAGAACCTTCCTCTCAGCAACTTCAATCAGACCACACAACCCTGTAAAAACCTGTCTCTGGTCGTTGTCGTCGTCGTCGTCGTCGTCGCCTCCTCCTCCTCCTCCTCCAGCTATTGCCTGGCCAGCCAAGGTTGGATTACAGTCTGAGTTCTCAGCACCACAAATCCTCTCCTGATGCTCCCTGCATACCCGAGGAAGGAGATGGGCAAACGAAAAGAAGTATAGGGCTATCATGCCAACCCACCTCCTTCCCCTGACCTGGTTTGGAGCCTGGGTGCCCACTTTCTCCATTATGTCTCGGCCCCTTCCCACAGACACACACAAACGCGCGCACGCATGCACACATTTTGATAGTTGCAGTTTTTACACTTTTGTGGGGGTCCTGCACCCCAAACCCTAGTGAATGTGGAGGGCTGACTATAGTCAGGAAGACAACAGAGGGAGGAGAATTTGGAGAGGCAGTAGAGTAGCGAGGCTTGGCCAAATATTGTCACTTGCTTCGTTCCTGTTGTGAATGAAGCTGAAGGGGATCACTGGAATGCTTCAAAGGAAAGGTGGATTTTGAGGAGAGATGGAAGGGAGAGGAGAGACATGTGCCTGATAGCAAGCCATGATATGTGCAATCTGTCTTAAGGATCATGTTAACATTTCAAAAACAACAACAGAAGGAAACAGTGACTAACTAGCACTTAGGAAATCATAGGGATTTTTTGTTGTTGTTTAATGTATGTGTGTCTTATGACTTCTAGCTCCTATCCTCCATTTCTCTGGGTGACGTAATATTTATAATTTTATTCCTCTGCATGTGTTGACTGGCAGCATGCTTTCCAAACTGGCTCTGCTGAAAAAATATGTGTTTGAACTGCTGTGAAGAAATACTAACTTCTCTCTGTGGGTTAATATCTGCAAAGCAAAATGTGCATGCACATGCAGGTAATCACTTGCAGTTGTCAACTTACAAACAGGCAGAACTTGAAAAAATGTTTTTATTATATTATAAATTCCAGAGTCCACCAACTGGCATGGCCAAAAAAGTACTATTTCCAAACTCTCTTATACACAGACACATATGAACCACCTCCAGCAGGTTTAGCGTTTGTTGATAACATTGGACTACAACCCTAGGGACTACAATTCAATCCCCCACTTGGCCATGGAAACCCACTGGATGAACTTGGACATGTCATACACTCTCAGCCCCAGAAAATCCTGTGATAGGTTTGCTTTAGGGTCACCATTAGTCAGAACCAACTTGAAGGCACACAGCAACAATCTAGAATTAGTCCTGGTCTTCCCAAAGTATAAACTCATGTGGCTAAATGCTAACCATCATTCAATCATTCAGCTCACCCACCCTTCACCTCCCTCCTTTAGAGCAGTGGTTCTCAAACTTTGGTTTTCCAGATGGTTGAGATTTCAGCTCCTACCATTCTTGACCACTGGGTGGAGTTTCTGGAGGTTGAAGTTCAAATATCTGGAGGATAAAAGCTGGGGAACCACTGCTCTAGAGTAGCCATGAGAAGGAGTTTGGAAGCTTTTGTTTCCCTTATCTATTAACCTAAATTTAGTCAGTTGTCAACACATAGTTCACATTAACTTTGGTTTATTTAAACGATCTAGCTTCCTAACCCAAGAGTTTAAATTGGCTTGTTTCAAACAAACCATAGCTGAAATAAATTTAGTTTGTTAGGTTCGAGAACCCAACAACCTCTGGTTAAGCAAGAATAGAAACAAAAGCTTCTGACTTCTTTCTTGCCAGAAGTAGTAGCAATTTCAGTGATTTGGCTAATGAAAAAGCTGCTGTGGTTACTATGGGAGTTGCTCTTCATCTCTATATATAATCTGCCAGTTTTACACATTGTGTTTCTGCATGTGAACAGACCTCTGAATGCCACCTGTACTACTGTTCAGATATATACTAAAATAGTACTTTGTGGCTTCCAACATTGCTCGTGTATTCATGATATTGCTGAAACCATGCTGAGGGACACTGCAGTGGTGAAACTAGTTCTTAAATGACTTCTGAAATCTTTCTGCCTTGAATAAACATTTCTGAGCAGTGTAATCAAAGCTTTCTATCTGGGATCATTTTGTGCTAGATTGTAAAACCCTTAATTACCCAAATGAGACCTGAGTCACTCCTGTGAGCAAGTATTCTACATTATGAGTAAAAGGGGGTTGCTCGGCCATATGAGAACTCTTTATTTCATAACATGATTCTGTTCCAGAGTTCTGAACCGTTTCTCATATTTGGTTTCCCCTGCCAAATCATAAATTAATTCAAAACCCCAGAAGTACTAATCTAAGAACTGGGTCTGTCATTTTAACTTTGGGAAGGGGATGAGAGACCTTCAGAGTGTGCTTCAAAGGCCTGTTCTTGGATGTATTGAGGATTACATTGTGAGAAAAATGATATTTTAAGAGCATTTGTTGGGGTTCCTTTTTTCATCTTGTAAGAGAAACACAGGTGGTCATCTGTACCTTGAAATAAAGAGGGGAAATTGCCCTGTGTAACTTGATAAATTGTAACCAAAGTCCCATTCACACTATGCAGTTGTAGCGCTGTGATTCCATACTCTCCGGCATTTCACAGATGAAGACTGAAACACACATGGCCAAACAACATCAGGATGCAGTCTGAAGGTGCTTTTTATTGAAGATGCTTTTTGATCTCCTGTACACATTCTATCTCTACTAGTCTGATCCACACTGGCTTTGTTCTTAGGCCAGATGTATTAACTACCCATAAGAATTGACCTTAAAAAAAAACCTCTTTGAAATAACCTTGGAATAACCCAAGGCCCTTTCACAATATACAGTTATAGCACTTTGATTACATTTTAACTGCCGTAGTTGCATCATGTGGAATCCTGGGATATGTAGTGTGGGTAGACACTACAACTGTTTGGCTGAAAATTCTAATTACCTCATAAAACTACAAGCCCTGGGTGTTCTTGATGTTGTTGGAAATTAGCTTCCCATACTCCAGTGGTTCTCAACCTGTGGGTCCCCAGATGTTCGTGGACTTCAGCTCCCAGAAGCCCCAGCCACTATGGTCAATGCTCAGGGCTTCTGGGAGCTGACGTCCATGAACATCTGGGGACCCACAAGTTGAGAACCACTACCATACTCCTATCAGCATGCCCATTTGTCACAGATGCTAGGGTTGTCAGATGGAAACTGAAGAGGGCTCCTGTATTTTTAAGGATTGTGTAGAAGGAGGAGATTCAGCAGGTATAGCTTCTCATGCAACCAAGTAACAAGCAATATCTGCTGAAATTCCTTCTACTTCACAACTATTGAAGGTACATGAGTCTATTTCCAGTTTTCACTCTGGCAACCCTAATGGTGTAAGTTGTAACTACAACATCTGGTGGGCTCCAGGTTGTACAAGGCTGTTTGATCATGTTTACTCTCACAGTCATTCTGAGGTACCTGTCACTGAAGAGTTGCAGTTATGATTTTTAATTCAAAGAAGATCCAGTGCAACAGTGGAAGCCAACGGAATACATTCAAATTGTTTGATACAACAATAAGACAATGATAAAACATAAATAATTCCATTCAAAGACCACTCAAGAACCAGTGTGCCTCTAAAATCTAAAGTCTAGATGTTGGACCCTAAGTCCCATCAGCTCCAACCAACATGATGAGTGGTCAGAGAGGATAGAAGCTGTAGTCCAACAACCTAGGTCATGAGTTTCCCCATCCCTGATTCAAAAACAGGAAGCTTCTGCTCTTTCTTCTGGAGCTACAGGACAAACAATACTGTGCAGTAACACACAATGTAGTGTGATGTAGTGGTTTAAGTGTTGGTCTTGGACTGTGGAAGACCAGAGTTTGAATCCCTGCTCAGCCATGGAGACCCACTGGGTGATCTTGGGCAAGTCATACTCTTTCAGCCTCAGAGGAAGGCAAAGACAACCCCCCTCCGAACAAATACTGCCAAGAAAACCCCATGATAGGTTCTTCTTATAGTTGCCATAATTCAGAAAGGATTTGAAGGCATACAACAACAACAACAACAACAACAACACATGTTCAGACATACACATTTACTTGTCTATGTGTAATAGAACAAAGGAATATCCATTCCCCATTCACAGGTTTAACATCTAAAGATCTAGAGTCTGCAGCAGCCACATGATATGACTGCATGTGTTATGCCATCTCTGTTGATAAGGTTTTATTAAAAGCTGTCCTCAGATTCTGCTCAAAGGACAAAATGGAGCAGTTTTTTTCTCCTAGGGAGAAAAAACAGGGACTGTCCCTGGTGATCAGGGAAGGTTGGAATGTATGGAGATCGTTTCAGTTTATTTCCACAGGTTTTGAAATCAAATTCCAAGGTGAGCAGAAGTTGTTTTTTAAGTACGGCAAGAGGTGTTGTGATTAAATTACATGCTTGTATTTAAGAAGAATGTTCTGCAGAAGAATTTATTTGTACTTCCTTGTTGCCTGTAGGTGATTATGCAAGAGGAATGCAATGTTGATAGCCTGTTTAATGCCTGTGTTGTCAAATAATCCCTAATAAGAGGCCGCTCTTATATCTGCAGTGTGTTTTGTCTTGTGCATTAAAGTGAATGCAAGTGATCTGTCACTTGTATTTTACTCATGACAAAGTGTAAGTCCTTTAACTGAGAGCAGCAAGATTTAGCCTCTGCTTGATAAATACATTCACATGCTTTCCTCTGGTCATTTTTGTTTGAGGCTTCTTCCTGTCCTTGTTATATATAAAGCTTTTCCACCTCTGTGCAAAACCAAATTGGTCTTGCTCTCTCTTTATGTTCCTTTTAATGGTCCAAGTAAGTGTTTCATTTTAGGGGTTTTTAATTGCCTGACATTCAGATTGGCACGCAGAGGTTTTGAGATTAACCCCTTCAATGTGGGAAGTCTATGCCTCTGATGCTGCTGCCCTGTTTTCAGTCCATATGGCTGCAAGACTGTCCAAACAAAAATCCATAAAAGCAATCAGTGGTCCTGTTTCTTCTGTGTCGCTTGCTTTTGATAATATTCATACTTGGCAGCTGCACTAAAATATACATCCCCTCCATCCTGGCATTTGAAATCCCATATGCTCAGACCAAAATAGATTATGCAGACTAACAAGACTGGTACAAATGCTTAATTTTCCTTCATTATTCTAGATGCAGAATTTGGAATTTAGTAAAAATTTGGAAATATTTCCAAACACGGAGGGAATGGAAGCAGCAGAATAATAAGATGTGTGTGTGGATGTGGGAACTGAAGGATGTTTATATAGAGTTTCCCTTAGCCCAGAGTTTCTACTTTGTGGATTTGTCTGCACTGTGGCATTAAAAAAAAAGCAGGTAGTGCCATAACTTTGGCAAGAACTAGAGGGAAGGGTATGGAATCTTTACCTTTCCAGATATTTTGGCCTATAAATCCAATCAGGTCTATCTTGCATGGCAAAGGAATTTTGGGAGCTGTAGTTCAAAGCACTTGAAGAAACAAAGGTTCCCTGTCTGTAGGCTGGAGAATGACTTCCCACCTGAAAGCCTTTCTTGCAACAGATTAGGCACTGTGAAGAGCCACCGGTCATGGATATCGATCAACTGCTATAGTTATTATGCTATATATGAATTCCATATGAATCACACTGTTCTTCCACTGAGCTTGTTGCTTGCTGAGTGAAATTGTAAGTTTAATATGTGTGTGTGTGTTTGATGAGTTTTTACACTTCAGGAGTTTTTACTGAATTTTTGTTTGTACAAAAAAACTGTTGAAAACTCTTGTATTTTGTGCAAAATACATTTTTGTGTGAAAATTTGCATGATTCTTGAGTACAGCATAATTACGGGTGCAAAAATGTATTTTACACAGAATATAATGTTTATTGTGCAAACTGATTAAATTTTTGCAAAATAATTTGCAAATTTTTGCATGACTCGTGACTATAGCATAATTGTGGGTACAAAAATGTATTTTGCTCACAATACAATGTTTATTGTGCAAACTGATTAAATTTTTGCAAAACAAGTCCCCAAATGGAAACGAAATAGTAATAGTAATAATAGAAAATGTACAAACATTGGAAACACACTGAGATATGGTTTCTTGGTAAGGATGAGGAAATTTGTGAATATTCTTTCTTTCTTGCATGTATGCTAAAAAGATGTGTTGCTCTCTGAACTGAACTGACATAGAAGGCCCCTCCCTAAACTGCAAAACCCAGGATTCCATAAGATGTTGAAAGTGGAATAATAGCACTATAACAGTCTAGAGCAGAAATGGCCCATGCTCTAGATTAGTTGCCATTGCTTCCCTAATGCTGTAAAACAGGTTAGGGAATACAGATTTTTTTTAAAGTATGGGGTTATATATTTATTATACATAGCTTATTGATTATTTGGTAGATCTACTATAAACTTTCAAAGATATATTTTTAATATATACGTTTATTTTACTTATTTCTGTGTTGTTCCTGTTTGTTTGCTATTTACTAATCTTGTGATTCAAGTTCTACGTACTCACTTTTTCCTGGGATTTGAGCGATGAGATGAGAGGTGACATGCCCTTAGTCATCTCTTTGCATGTCATCTCTGGAATGCTTGTCCAGAGCAAATAATAATAATAATAATAATATATATTTCACCTTTTTACCAGTCCAGAAAATGTACTTGCTTTACAGGGTTGTTGTGGAGATAAAATGGGATCATTCTACATATATTTCTCTGACCTTCTTTCAAGAAGAATGTAGTGGAAAAGTGATGACAACTATGTAGTGTAGGTGTGTGCTGACCTGCGTGCAAATGATGGGGAGTTGGGAATGCACTTGAAAATATGACTCAAGGACAGTTCCTTGCATGTTTTGGCCAAAAGAAAAAAATTCTGGAGAGTGTGGCTCTTGCATCCTCCTTTGTCAACTTTGTGGCAGAAAGGTACCTCTGTTCATTATTGCTTATTTCAACATTCCTTCCTTCATGGTTATTCTTATCTAAATGCAGTGGTCACTATCCATCACCAAAAGAAGATCAAAAAGGGAAGGCAGAAATGGACATACTAGAATTTAAACATATTGATTTATATGTGTAAATTGTTTTTTTTTAAATAAGAACTGTAATATAAATTGAAATACAATACATCTAGCACCATTTCTGAAGTACAGCCTATAAAGTAAATAGAAATTGAGAGTATATCACCGTAACAGAGGAAAGCTGGGTAAGCTGTGGGACTGCTCAGTATTCTGTCGAAATGTGAACTGTGAATGGACAATTTCAAAGCCCTTTCTTTCTCTTCTCAGGGTGTTTGGCCTTTAAACTGTACTTTACTGGGTAGACCTTCAAAAAGAGGACTGTCCTTTCTAAAGCAAGATATGTGGCCATTCATTTTCCCTTAGCTAGGAATCAAGTCATAGTCTCTTGCAATTTCAAACATGGCTGTTTTTTCTGCATGCATGAATTGTGGTTCCTTACCTGAAACCCAGAGCCCATTCACACTACTGAATTGTAGCACTACTATTCCAGTTTAATTACCATGGTTCCATCCCATTGAGTTCTGGGATTTGCCATATAGGAAAAGGTTTTTAGAATTCTCAGAGAACCCCAGTCCCTCACCAAACTACAAACTCCAGGATTCGATAGGATGGAACCTTGGCAGTTAAAGTAGAATAATAGTGCTATAACTGTGCAGTGTGAATGGGCCCCAGGTCAGTTGTCAGATAGCCTTCTTGATTTAGAGAAATGGCATGTTTGAAACGCTCAGCAACTGCTGGGCATATAGTGCCAAAGGTTATAATTGGGGAAATCAATATGTAAATTGTGAGGGAATTTGTATAACAACAATTGTGATGACTGTTGTCATTCCCCCTCTCAGTTTGTGAGCTTTTACAGCCAGTAACTCAAGCTATTTTCAGACCTTTATTTGGAGCCATGAGGGTTAGAACTTTGCTTTTTTAAAGAAAGAAAGAGAAAGTTGAAGTTCTCAGCATGTCAAATGGCAGCCAAAATAACAAGACTGTTAGCTTAAACAGCAGCCTTATGAGATACTGGGAATGCATACAGTCTTGATTGTAGTTTGGCCTTTTCGCAGCGTATTTAGAACAATGAAAGAGCTTGAAACATTACAATACCAGAGGGAAGCTGTATTTCTCATAACTGCAGATAATTAGCAATTTTTTTAGCACCACAATCTTTGGACTAAATAGGCAATTAGACAAAATAATTATTTGCCTACATACAAGATGGCTGTTAGAACTTTAGTACCTGGGATGTTGTAGCTAAATGTTATTATCCTTGTATTATAGTGAGGTGGCTAATTTTTAAGAATTTAATTAGGTTCCACAATTCTAGAAATTGATTAAAGCTTACAAACCCCTAAAAACCAACAGTCGTCATCCACTGTTGACTGCGCTGAGCAGGACTAATAATCACAAACAATGTGTGTTGAGGCCAAAGCAGAGCTCAGAACAATAAACTTTCCAGCTGGAGGATTGTGGGAGTTGTAGTACAAAGAAGGCTGTGCCTTGAAGGATCTGTAAGCAGATCTCTGCAAACAGTCATTCTCTCATTCATGAAAAGATGGTGGGTGGGGTTGCTTTTCACTGGTCCCCATTACAGCCTCATCCACCAGCTCACCTACATCCAGTTTGGAACATGGGCGGACCCTTCAGAAATATTTATGAAGTGGCACAGAATCCGGTAAGAGGAAAGGGTAATTGGTGAAAAATGCACCTCACAATCTTCCCTAAGTAGGAACTTAATTGCAGTTCCTTCTGTGAGTGAGGATAAAAAAAACTTCCTTACATTTGTGAAAAGCCTGGGCTAGATTCAGTTCTTTGGCACAGTCCTGATTCTCAACCATATATTCCCATGGCAAAATAAACAGATGTGTATTTGCCATAGGTAGTGGAGTAGTCTTATACATACAATTGATTTTATTTGAAGGAAAGCCATCCGGTGCAAAGTGGTTCAGCTGCACTCTCTTCAAAGTATCATACGGACTCCATGCATCACATTCTGCTATGGGTTACACATGTATCCCCAGTAGTTAACGCATGTCATGGGGAGCCCTGGGAATGAATCCTGCTCTCCCGCTGCCAAAACCCGAGACCTAGAGATGGCACCTGGTGATATTGTTAAGTATTATGCATTAAGAGCCAACCACAGGTGCTCATAGCTAATCATTCAAACACAAACGCACACACACAAAGCACATTTTCCTATTTGGAAATTAAGAAAGAAATCCCAGCTAAAGGGGCTGTCCCCAGATTCAGGTGAAATGAGATTATTCCTTCTTGCTCACTTTGGGAGATGGGATGAGAACATTTAAGCTAACCTATTGGCTTCTGGCCAGAATATGTGTAGCTGAGTGGAGGGTGAGCCCTGGCATCATAACAGCTGTAAGGGAAGGAACCTTCCTTGGAGATTTGTAAACAGAGACTGAATGGCCATCTGTTGGGAGTGCTTTGATGTGTGTTCCTGCATAGCAGGGGGTTGGACTTGTACCCTGTGGTCTCTTCCAATTCAAGGATTCTATTATTCTATGAAATAAACACACAGATGCCCTCGACAGTCTTTGCAAATTTCAGCAACAAGTCCCCATTAAGCCTTGCCAGTTGTAGCAAGCTGCTAATCTACTGGATGAGCTGGAGATCTGAACACAGCTCTTTCCTCTTGTCTGGAGCTGAGTCCACCAAAACAGAGAATATATACTCATCTCCTGCCTGGAGCTAGTCCATGTAAAGTGGAGACTCAGGCTAGACCCCAAGATCTGGCAATCCTAAGGCAGAAGCTGACAAGGACCTGCTTGAATAGGCAACATTGGCATCTTTGTTGTGAGAAGAGACTACCTGAGTTTGAAGGTCCCTCACATGTGAAGGTTATATCGGCTGGGTGGTTGCTACAGGCATGGGTTATATTGTTAGGCATAAATTGGAATGTTAGCTCAATGTGGAAGCATATTTTTGACAAAGACTATACCCAATTCAGTATGAATACACATACTACATTTATTAGCTATTTTGCCCAAGTCCATATGTAAGTTTAAACCATTTTAAATTATTTTAATCATTAAATTGTTTACTAGGCTTTTAGACCACTTAAATTATTATTTGGATGTTTAAACAGATTTAAACTGATGTTGTCTGTGTGCTCTCCTAAGATCTTATTTTGTTGTTGTGTGCCTTCAAGTTGTTTCCAATTTATGGTGACCATAAGGTGAACACATCATGGGGTTTTCTTTGCAAGATTTGTTCAGAGGGGGTTTTGCCTTTTTCCTTCTCAGAGGCTGAGAAAGTATGACTGGCCCAAGGTCACCCAGTGGCTTTCCATGGCTGAACAGAGATTTGAACCCTGGTTTGAGTATTGAGTACCACTCAAACCACTACACCATGCTGGCTCTGGTGAGCTTGCCTACCTTTATATGCCAGTCTTATAGGTTGGGATATAAATGTTTCCATAGATACACAAATATTAATTCTATACACATCTGCTCAGAAGTACACCTACTGAGTTCAGTTATACTGATTATTGGCTGCATGTATTTGGGATAGCAGCCTTAGTTATATAATACCATTGGATCATAGACCATTTCCGCACAAGACTGTTATAGCGCTATGATTCTACTTTCACTATGATTCCTCTTTCAACATCCTATGGAATCCTGGAGTTTGGGAGGAACCGGTCAGCCAGCCTCTCCCTAAACTGCAAACCCCAAGATTCCATAGGATGTTAAAAATGGAATCATAGGGCTATAACAGTTTTGTGAGGAAATGGCCCCAGTCTTCCTCCACAAGTGGAGTCTTCTCCTTGTCTCTGCCACATTTTGTCTTCATAACAGTTCTGTTAGGTGGAAAGTGACTGAGGGAGGATTTGAACCCTAGTCTCTCAAACCACATAAAAGATCCTGTTCATGGCACCCAGCTTTTAATAAACATGCAGACTTCTGTTTTATGAAGTCCAACTACATACACTTTGATCTTTGGTTTAAAAGTGAAAGACATAAGGAAAACAAGCCAGTATTTCAGTGCAACCTTTTTAAAAAACAAATCTGAATTTCAACACCACAGTGTTTAAAAGTATAACTCAATCTCGTGACATTTATTGTCCATCTTTTTCTTTAAAAAGATATTCAGGGTTCTAAAATTAACTTGGCAAATCAAAATGCAGTACCATGCATCTAGCAAAGTCAACCTTCACTTATTGATTGATGAGCCCATTTGACAAAGTCACTTTTCAGCAGACCTCACTGATGCACTCTGTTGCAACAGGGATTTCTAGATTCAGATAGATTAGCACAGAAACAAATGTTGCAATCTTTTTACTTGAGCAAAGCTTTTTGAAGACACATACTGGAGTTTCAGAAAATGGAGGTTGAGAATTGCAAATCCATGTATATTTTAATTCTCAAGATGTGCTGAACATTTTGATGTTTTCATTTATTGTACTGGTTGGGGAAAGCTGAGACTTGTAATTTGAACTGAGCTTCCCCCGTCCCATAGTATCCACTTCAAAAATCAGTGTTGTTGTAGGGTTGCCAGGTCTTGGGACACTGGCTGAAGTCTTATGAAACTGCTGTCCTTTGTGGGTCTGCAGATAGGGAGACAAAACTTGAGAAGAGATTGGGGACTGAAAGAGGAAGAAGCTTGACTTTTGTATGCAGTGTAGTTTTCAAGCCTGAGTGCCTATTTCCACAACATCTGTGGGCTTTCAAGTTCAACACAAAGCGATAGGGGAGTGTTTCTGCCACCTAGGTACACCAAAAGTCCATGGGTGACAGGAGAACACTTGGTCCCATTTGTGTTACTTAGACCAAGGCAGAGAGTGAACACTAGCATTGCAATTCGTGAGCCTTTTTGTAGTACAAGACCTGGCAGCAGCAGTAGCTCAAGGCCTGGAGGAAAAACTCTCTGAAGACTGGTGGTGAGCTTGTCCTACCTTTTCCATGAACTCTAGCAGCAGCCCAGGGCCTAGAAAAGCTCCCCATGTATCGCTATGCTGTAGATAAACCCAGATGCGATGGGAGCTATTGGGTGCATATTTATGCCTGCCCTGCCATCAAAATATGCTTCCCTTTTCCCCATAAATTCTCATGGCCATATTAGTTGGTTAGCTGGTTTTCCCACAGACTTTGAACCCATTATCCTCATGCCAATTTCCATAACCAGTTGACTCAGAAGAACTTCTGTACTGCCTTTCAACCCTTACCTGCCTAGCTTTTATGAGATCACAAGGTCCCACCTCCCATGATATCACAAGGACTCATCTCTTCTATCATCACAAAGATCCATACAAATCTCAAGGAATGGGACAAACTGGTAATCCTAGAGTTGAGAAATACCTTTATTGGGACCACTAGAATGTCGTAAGAGTGGTGTGAACCTTCAGGTTCTTCAACACTATACATCAGACTGAGTATTACAAAAATTACAGCTCTAATGTTTTGACATCTATTCTGATTTCTGGTCTTTTCTATTTCCTGCATCCATTCTAATTTTTATAGAAACCAACCTGACAAAAAGTTCTGAAGAACCCCTCTCTGGAAGGGACAGCTTTATATGCCATTGGGTAAATGGCCAGATGTACAGTAGGCATTCTGCACTTACTCAGCAAGAAAATTAAAAAAATGTTCTTTTGCATTTATTTGCATGTTACACAGCTGTGCTACTCCGGTAACTGAAATTGTATTCCAGGTTCCCCAGGCTCAGAACTATAGTTTGGAGATCCTTAGGAGGGACTGTGGATAAAGATGCGATTATCTTGCTATATTTCTTCCTATGGTATAGAAGAAATGGTTTTGCCTGCTATATGTGCTAAGAGATTGTGCATAATGTGGCTAAAATTTGGCATGTCCAAATCCCATTGACTTAAGTGGGAGGCTTCAAATGCTAATGTGTCCTTAGAATGCTTTCATTGAAACATGTGGGTTGCCTCATGCCCTTTGGGTGTGTTAGTACAATTGACATTAACAGTGCCTGAAAAAGCTCTCTTTTGGACTACAGTGTCTGAAGCCAGTATGGCCAGTGGCCATGCTGGCTGTGGGGTTTTGAAAGTTGCCCCAATAATACTTTTCCAAGCTCTGTTAACACTGTTAACATCTTGGTGTTCCAGCCTGATTACCCAGCAGCCTCTCTCTCATGTCCCCCACTGGATTTATAGGGTTGCACAGGGGCTCCTGTCTCAGTTGCCAGAGACCTTGGAGTCCTACCGGATGACCGCCTATCTCTACGTCCCTTTATTGGAACTACAGCAAAGACATGCAGTTTCCACCTTTTGAACATCCGCAGGATCTGGAGATTCCTGACTGTAGAGACTGCCGATCTGCTTGTCCATGCCTTGGTTACCTTATTGTAACAGCCTACTGGCAGGGTTACCTTCCTGCTCCCTTCTTCCTCTGGTTTTAATTCAGAACAATGCTGTCCGGGGTTGTTTTAAATCTGCCAAAATATTCACTTGTTTCTTCTCCCCGTAGATCCCTTCACTGGCTACCAGTTTGGACCAGGGTCTATTTCAAACTTTGGTCCTGGTATTTAAAGCTTTGCAGTTTGGCTTGTTCGGTATGTTCCATTCAGGAATTTGAGATCTACAGGCAAAGGATTATTGTCTTTTCTACCAATGCGTACAGCTCTGTCAAGGCTGCGAGCCTTTCAAGATCTGGCTCCGCATTTGTGAAACAGTCTTCTTTTGGACCTCTGGGTGGAGGAGGATCTCACCCGTTTTCGTAAACGGTTGAAGACCTTCCTTTTTTACTCTCCATCTTAAGCCACTGAGTTGTGTTTAGGGTGCTGAGATGGGTAGCAACTGGTGGGGTGTTGGTGATTTCATGCCAGGTATTACGTATTGTTGTGGTTTTTTGTTTTAATGTCTTTTTCTCTTATTGTATATGTTGCTGCTCTGCCCTTTAGTGGAAAGGGCATTATAAATAAATGTTGTTGTTGTTGTCTACACATACGCACACACGCACACACACACATAGATCCTTTGCTCTGATTTTTTTTTTGTAATAATTTTTATTAAGATTCAATCTCGAAAATAGAAAAAAACCCCCCACACTTCCAGGTTTAAATCTTCCAGTTGCAATTGCTTATTTCCATTACATACAAACATAATTTCCATTTTACAGAGAACGATTACATTATTTCTTCTTGATTTCTTATACATTTATATCTTTGCCCAATCCAATACTTCCTTCCATTCTTTTTCAAAATTCTGGATAGATTTATTCTTCAAAGAAAATGCTAATTTTTCCATCTCTATCATATCCAGAACTTTTAACTTCCACTCCTCAATATCAATATATTTCTTTTCTTTCCAGTGTTGCGCATAAGTTAACCTTGCCGCAGTTATTAGATCCTTTACTCTGATCTTGATGGAAAGGCTGACAATTACAGAAAGCCCTGATTCTGCTGCAGATTATTGCTGTGTGTCAGACTTGCCACAATATGCCACATTTTATAGTTGTTTGATAACGTTGCCCTGGCAGATGTTTCAAGGTGCCTTATAAACTAGAAAATCCACATACAAAACAAATTAAAATTCACAATAGAACCCAACCATGTGGAAAAACAGTAGGGCAAAAGACAGATCCTTGCCCCAAGGAGCATACCCTCTGAAGTCAAACTCTAAAAGGGGGTATCTGTGTTAGTCTATTATAGCACAAATAACAGAGTCCTTTAGTATGTGAAAGACTAACAAAATTGATTATAACATGAACATTTGTGGGCTGTAGCCCATTTCACCAAAGGCATCCCACTAACGAAGCAGGGCTGTAAACCTTCATAAATTTAGTTCTGACAAGCAAGAATGTATAATTTTACAATTTTTTCTCCCTACCATGAGAAGGTCATTGAAAGTTGTGTAATTTTTGAAGACTGTGCACAGTTTGGAACTTACTCTGTGCAAACAAAACCAGAAAACAAGCAACAATTGACAACAAACATATGTCACACAGAAAAGAAGTTTCTTATATATAAAACAGCATTTTCTCCACAGAAATGTTATTTTTTTCTGCAGAGTAAATCCTGAACTTCACAGATTCTTGTCTGTCTAGGATTCTCCTTGTCAATGTTTTCTGACAGTCAAGAAAACTCTTAGCCAACCATTTTAAAAATCTTTTGGAATATTCTTTCCATACCTTAACTGTTGTCCACAAACAGGTTGTTTTTTTTTCTGAATTCAGAAAGAGGGGAGACACCAAAAGAAAGGGGAAGGATGAGATGTGAACTTATCGACACACTGTGATATCTGATATTTCCAAGCCTACATATTTTATTAGATCCCACCACCACCACTACCAAATCATGAATGTCTTATGAAATGCATTTGGCAGGGAGTGCTTGTTGAGTTGAGTAAGCTACAAGAAGCGAAATAGATCCTTTCACTGTAATACAAAGTTTATAGTCTCTGTGTGTAGCTTGTATGCCTAGGAGTCTGGGTATAAAGGTTGTATTCTCAATAACAGGATTATTCATTGGTGATGTAGTAATGATTGTACTCGTCGTCGGGTTATTAAATTGTTTGCTTTGCTCGCTTTGAATGCCAACCCAAAGTTAGTCATAGCAATTCTTGGAAAGGATGTGAACAAACTGGTAATGGAAGTAATAATCATTTTGGTCATAAGAGCTTCTTTGGAAAACAGCACTGCTACCACACTCACATCTGATCTAGATGTTGGAGTGTTATGAAAAGTAATTGCTTATCAGAATCTTTGAATAGCTGAGAATTTTGGAGTAGACGAGAAAGGTGATTCTTAAAGATTACTTGTGTACAGACAGGTGATATTTTGTAGGTACCTAAAGAAAGCCTGTGTGTGTTTTGTTTTACGGAAGGCTTTAACCACATCTTAAACAAAAAATTAATACAGTAATTCTGTAATTAATTAAATACACAATTATTATGTACTGTTTTGTTTTATGGAATCTCAGGCTGTGTTTCATGCTTTACATATAAAATTAGCATGTACTGTCCATTAACCTGTGGCATTGTCTGCAGTGTCTGGAATCCAGGGAGAGATTTTAGTTATAGTTCCTGCTGCACCCCCTACTCCACCCCTGTGTTTTGAGTGCAGAGCTGGTCATTTGGTCAAATAATGTGTAGCCAATTGACCTGGTTAAATATTGATTGAATAATAGTAAGCTCTTTAAAGCAGCAGTGTATGAGAACAGTAACAGAGAAGAGAGAGAGAGACTGGTCTTAATTGCCAAACATCAAGTTAGTTAATCATTAACTTTCGTACAGTGCTTTCTGAGTGTTTAAAACTCTAGGTGTGCATTGGGTTGAATTCAGAATCATTTATACTTGGAAACTGGTGAGAGTTAAGTAGTGAGCCTAAGACCTTTCGATTTCAGTGGGCCTTCTCTAAACAAGTCTAAGGCCATTTCTGCACTACACCGTTATAGTGCTATTATTCCACTTTCATCATGCTATTGAATTCTGGAATTTGCAGTTTAGGGAGGGGCATTTAGAATTCTCAGCCAAAGAGCTCTTGGGCCTCAGTAAGCGACAAACCCCAGAATTCCACAGGATGTTTAAAGGGGAATAATAGCACTATAACAGTATAGTGCAGAAATGGCCTAAATCTGAACCTAAAGCATTATCAAAATTAATCCTTACAAGGATCCTATAAAATAGGCTGGTATTATCTTTGTATCTATAATGGCTAGTTTGTTTAGTGGATTCGTGGCTCAGACAAGATTTGAACAGGGAACAGTTTCCTAGATCAGAAAAATGGATCCCAGATCTAGGGAGCTGGCAGGGGGGCTTGAGCCCCCTAACTTAGATGGGGGAGGAATCTGGTCCCCCTCAAAATGAGCTGGGAGAATTGGACTTCCAAGACTTCTGTGTATTTGCGCCTCCTCAGGAAGTATCAGTCAGAAGTGTACTAAATGATCAAACATTATGAAAGATTAAAACAGTGATTATCATTGAGCCCTCCCAGGAATCATAAAGGCTGCCTGTGATTTATTCTGTTCACATTTACTTGTGAGTGAGCTGCAGTGAACACATGGAGGGCGCTTCTAAGTACACATTGTGCTTACAAGAGTCTTCATATTTAAAAATGTTTCAGTGATAATGTATGAGAAAAACAATTTGCCCTCCCCCTGCAAATTCCTCCAAGAGGGAAAATATATAACATCCTGCTTGCCAATAGTAAGCCCCTCCTCCAAAAACAAAACAAAACAAAAACAACAAACACAGTTCCAGGGACCCTAGTCAGAAATCATACTTCCATACCCTTCCGTACTGGCTGGGTATCTCCTACTGGAATGTACTTTGCAGCATTGGCAAAGTACCAACATTTATTACAGACAGATAGCAAGGCCACTGTTTTTTCTCTGTTTTGGTTGAAGTTCACAAAAGATTCCAGTCCACTCCCCCCACCCACAAAACCCCAAATACCCTTCTTTTGTTTTTGATCAAATATTTGACATTGCTTTAGTCGAATAGGTGATGACTCCTTGTAGCGACATTTTGAAAAGAATGAATAAGTTATTAAATCTGCTTCTCTCCCCCCACCCCGTGGCCAGCAAATGTAGGTTCTTTAATGTGTGTAATTTCTCACAATAATCCTTCTCCAACTTCCTTTGTTTTGATGCCTGTTGAGCAATATTTTATTACCTGAGGAATGTAAGCATTTTTTTAAAAAAAGGAGAACCATCTGTGCCTTTATCTCTCTATAATGACTCCAGGAATCTCTTCCTTTAGCCTTGATACTGCAGAAAGAAAATAACATGCTGCCTAACATCACTTAAGAATCCTTGTGCTTCAGTGGACCTAGTTCACATATTCAGCTGCTGAATCTTAGGCTATTTCTGCACTACGCTGCTATGGTGCTATTATTCCATTTTCAACATCCTATGGAATCCTGGGCTCTGCAGTTTAGGGAGGGGCCTTTAGAATTCTCAGCCAGAGCAACCGTTGGCCTCAGTAAACTATAAACCTCAGAATTCCACAGGATGTTGAAAGTGGAATAATAGCACTATAACAGTGTAGTGCGGAAATGGCCTTAGAATGCAGAGAAATCAGATGTTTGTGTGTTACATGTGCGAACTAGCCTTTGTGCGCTGAACGCAAAGGACGGGATAGAGTGGGATGATTTATATTTAATACAGTGACAACAGCTGTGCTGTATTGCAATGGTTCCCAAGCTACTTTTCTGCAGATGTTGTGGACTTCTGCTCCCAGAATTCCTTACTGTTGGCCAAGCTGGTTGGGGGTTCTGGGAGTTAAAGTCCAAAAAACCAGGAGTACCAAAGGTTGGGGAACCACTGTTGTATGGACAGAAAGTGTTGGACCTGAACTGTAAAGAACTAATCTTAAATTCCCATGCAGCTGCAATGCTTAGCATAGGACTATGGGCCAATCACACTGTTTATCTCAGCTTTCCTCAGTTTGGTGCCCTCAAGGTATGTTGGTCTATCCCTCCTACCTTCCCTAGACAACATGGCTGGGAAAGGTTGTTTTAACTGAGCCTCCTGTTCAGATGTTGTACCTTACTTAAACATGTGAGAAGTTGAGTCCACAACTTCTGCTCCTTCTCTCATCTTTCTCCTAAGGTGAACAGTAATGATGTGAAGAGAAAGCTTTCTTTTATGTGTGGAGGTTCTCTGCTTGAGACTGTGGCTCCCCACATGAAAAGAGTGACAAAAAAGGAGTGTGGACCTATAACACCCCTCCCTCTTTAGGGGTTTCTTAACTTATAACGCTCAACTAGGGATAATATTAAAGGATAATCCCATGTACACAACCCACAGTTCCTAGGAAGAAATGCTAAAGTATAGCATCTGGATCTGAAGTTGCAATATAACCAATTATGAGCTAATCAAAATAACAGGAATAATACTTAAGGAATTTTAGAGCTCTCTAAGTACTTTTTCTTGGTAATGAATACAAGGCAGGTTGGTTTGAGTTTCCAAATCCTGAGATAATTTATTCCAGAGAAGCTTCATTTAAATAATGGACTACACAGTACTCCCAGTCACTGGATTCTTGCAGGATCCTGAAAATCTGACTGAAATCAGAGCATGTTTATTTTGCTCCTTAAAAAAAAAAATCCCCATTTACTACTGTCATGAGTTCTATAAAAACAGCTCTGCTTATTCATCATGTGTGAGAAGCGCCGATTGTTTCCTGGAAGGGGACAACTTTAGAAGTGCTTATTTCATGTTTTCTGTGTTGTAACAGGATCTGTTTTGTTAATAAAAAAAGAAAGAAAAAAGAGAGTTACTTATTTCATCTGTATTCACTACAGGCTCAACTGTATTTAAGCAGCTTTTCTGTAAAAATATGTTTAAAAGCACAGGGGAGGGGGGATGACGGCTATTGTTAGTTTCTGATCTTGAAAACACGTGCAAGAAACCTGAGAATGTGCCAGTTTTTCTTTGGTAGGAAACTTGTACAATTTGTGTAGCATTTCTTCTGGGATTACATCACAGTTTCATTTAATTTTTAGAATAAACCTTAAATTCAATATTTGTGTATAAGCCAGGGAAACTGTACTATAAACAGAGGAATTTTCTGGTGAGTCAGAGTTCCAGGAATCTCATATATACTTAGATCATTTGTGAGACTAAGGACTAGCTAGAGCCATTAGTCATCTGGCTATGATTTTTTTTTTTTACATTTTCAGGTTAATTGCATTTTCAAAAAGTACATTTCTCCGTCACCCCCAGCCAGCCTTTGCCAATATTCAGAGTTTTCTCAATCCTGTTTCCTAATTGCTTTCAAGATAACAGCCCTGATACTCTTGAGTAATTTCATTTGTGGTGTAAAACGTTGACTTTAATAACAGCAACAATAAAAAGCCACAGAGAGCTTGCTGTAATGTCAGCATATCTCTTCAGGAAATAAAAGTAAGCTTAATCTGGGGTGGCCATTTACACTGTGTCAAATGAAAAGGAAATGAATCACCAGAAAGAGGATGAAAGATGACATAGATTTGCCTGAAAATCTGCATGTGCTGATTTGTAGGTTCCAATGCATATTTAGGATTTCTTAACTCTTATTTAAATATAAATAAATTGCATCTCACCACATACGAACCAATTGTCCCAGTTTGACAGGTACAATCCTGACTAACTGTTTGTCATCCTGCTTTTTAAAATGTCCCAGTTTTTCTCTCCTTCAATTTTCCCCTTGTCCTCAGCTTACCTAAATAGACGCAAAATGAGTTCAAAGTTCGTAAGAACTGCCTCGAGTCCTGTGCAAGGAAAAAGGTGGGATAGTAAGAAATGCACAATTAGAAGGGGGAGAGGACAGAAGGGAATAGAATCTTGCCCCTTCCAGTAGGCTCAGACAAAAGCAAATTGCTGCAACCTCTTACAGCTTATGTCCTCTTTATCGCTAATATCTGTTTGTTTGTTTAATTTATAGTCCTTTTTTCTTCCAGTGTGGTATTCAACATGGTATACAACATTTTAAAAGCACAATACAATTAAAAAGCTCTTAATACAAAAGTTAAAACACAATTAAATTACATTTCTATTAAAAAGCACAAGCATTAAACAGCATTAAAAGACATTTAAAACATAGAATAAAAACAGCATACCCCCATTAGAAGCCTTATCTCCTGCAACAAACTAAAAACCAAAAACTTCCTTAAATAAATCGGTCTTTTTACCTAGTGGCGGAAAGACAGCAAAGAGGGGGCCAACTGGACTTCCCAGGGAATGGAGTTCCATAAACTTGGGAGCAGCCACTGATTGCTGTTACAATCTTAACCGTGCTTGGCCACACGTACCCCAGTTTTCATATGTGAAATGTCGGAGAGCATGTCATCATAGTGGAAAAGTCTGTGACCAGAATCCCTGTGAGGCTGCTGACTGTGTTGCCCATGTTCTACTGGTGGACAGCTTCAACAGCTTTTCTCTAGAGATGTGGAAGCCTGACATGAATTGGAAAAATCTGCAAAAACGTTTTCTGATTTCTTTTCCCTGAAAGAAATGGATTATAGAATATATTCTTTAACAGTGATGAATAAAATGTTTAAGACAAGGTGTCTACATGTTTATTGCCCCACAACCATTTCTAAACACCACATAATAAGAAGACATTTACATAATGCTATGTACAGTATCAAGTACTGGTTGTGTGCCCTCAAGTTGATTCTGACTTATGGTGACCCTAAGGCAAATTTATCATGGCATTTTCTTGGCAAGAATTGTTCAGAGAGGGTTTTCTTTTGCTTTCTTCTGAGGCTGAGAGAGTGTGACTCACCCAAAGTCACACAGGGGGTTTCTTTGGTTGAGTGGGGATTTGAACCCTGTTCTCCAGAGTTATAATCCAACACTCGATCTGCTACATCACATTAGCTGTCTATACAGTGCTAGTGCAGACAAAAGAATTTGCTCTGTTTTACTTATGTTTATTTATTTGTTTGTTTGTTTGTTTTTGCCTGCTCCTCAAACTGAAAAGCCAAAGAGGTTCCTTATAGTTCAGGAATTCCTTACGGTTCACAACCTTGTGGTTGAGTTTGTGGCAAAAACTAAAATTTCTAAAAAGTAAAAGATGAAAGATATATACCATCTGAAGAGAAACCAGGGTACGATTTGTAATTATATTCTGAAGAAATTGAATTTTTAATATATCAGGCGTTATTTTATGCCAAACATACTGTTACTTTGTTACTGCAGGTAAAAAAATAAACCGACTTCTTATCTTTAAAGAGAGTCAATATTGCTCTTTTCTTAAGGGGAAAAAAAAGGAAAAAAATGTCCCACATGGCATGGCTTCAAATATTTTGGAAATTTTACACCTCTGCTCTGATTTTTACAGTTTCTTTATTTTTAAATCAGATTTGAACTGGAGAGCCTCAGACAGAATGGGTCTGGCTGTCCCTTGAAAGGGAGTAAGCAGTAAATGAAGCAGCAGGTCATAGCTTCACCACTGCTGCAAACCTTCCTGTCTTTCACAAATGGAAAAAGGGAACCATGTGGCCAAGCTGTGTCAATGTAGTCGAAAAGGTGTGATCTACTATGTCAAGCAGAAAAACTTTATAGTTTATGTGCTGAGTTTAGGAAAGCCTGAAAAAGGGGGAGAAACTCCAGTTCAAGAAATATAATACTCTTTGTGTGTGCAAGTGCATCATGATGAACAATAAACATAACATGATGTACTACATTGTTATAAAAGCAAAATGCGTTTATCAATCTCTGCTCATAATCATAGCTTTCCCTTGGATCCAGGATCACTGTACGAGCTCTGTGTTCACAGGAGGGATGTAATTCTCTGCTAATTTTCTTCTTGAAGAATAAGGGAGCAATTTTAGCAATTTTCTTCTTGCTGTGAGAAAACTGCACAATTTTTGAAGACAATTAGCAGTTTGAGACTTAATACTGTGCAGAAAAAAATCATGTCATTTTGTGCAAACAGCATTTTTTGTGCAGGAATAGCATGTGTATTCCACATTGGAAAGAATGCTCAGAAAAAATGCAGAAATATTATTTTCTGCACAAAATTGATGCTTTTTTGCACAAAACAATCATGTGTAAATTTTGTGTTAAGTCCTGAACTATGAAGATTCTCATTAGTCCAGAGTTCTTGTTGCCAACATTTCTCGACACTTGACAAACATGTTTTTGATCATTTTTCAAATATTTTTGAGTATTCTCCCTGTCCCTAGTTCCCACGTGTTCTTTCTGTCTATTGCCCAAGACCCAGTTTTCCCATAACTAATGTGATCACCTTGAGCCAACAACAGCCTTGTAGCTTTATTGTCGTCACAGGATCATTGTTGTTGTAATGATATTGAGTGCTGTCCAGTTGGCTATGTCTTATGGTGATCCTCACTAAGAGAGACTTCCAAGAGGCTCATTATTAAACACCTTGCTCTGATCTTACATGTGCAGGATATTCCTTGATTGTGTCAAACCACTTGCAGTATGGTCTTCCTTTTTTTATTTTTCTTACTGCCTTCTATTTTACTGTACATTATTATCTTTTCCAGTGAGTCATGTCATCTCATGATATATCTAACTGATAGCCTCAGCTTAGTCATTTTGGCTTCTAGGGAGAGTTCAGGCTTGATTTGCTCTCAGACCCACTTATTTCTCTTTTTGACAGTCCACAGTATCCGTAGAACTCTCTTCCAGTGCTGCGTTTCTGATGAATTGATTTTTCCCCTGTCAACTTTCTTCCCCATCCAGTTTTCCCAATCAGAAATACTATGATATGGTATGGATTATTCTGACCTTGGTATTCAATGATATATCTTTAAACTTGAGGATCTTGCTTAGTTCCTTGCTAATTACTTCATAGAGTTAGGTAGGAGGGGAATAATGTTTAATATTTAGAAGATAAATGAAATGAAATTAATTAAGAAAGGTGGGTCTGTGACTCCATGCATTTCAGTAGTCTTGTAGAATGTCTCACTGTGGCTATAGTCCGGTTCATGCTTGCCTACATATAGGTACCACTGAACTCACTGCGGCTAACTTTTGAGTAGGTATGTGTTTGAGTGCATAGTTAATGTATATAGAATATTGCTCTACATAAATATTTTTCAGAATAACTAACTAAAAAAATTCTCCCAGTGTTGTACTTCTGCCAGTTTATTTCCTATGACATGCATACACACAACAGAAGATAGCAAATCAAACATAACAGAAGATTAGCAAATCAAAGGAAGAAAGGTCGAGAAAGGAAAACCAGTAAAACTAAGCCTTAAAATAAAAGGTTCATGCAAATCTCAAAAACAAACAAATCAATAGAACTAAAGTGGGGGGAGAAAAAATATTTTCAAATCAAGAAAGCTTCTCTGTAATGTTGATCCTATGTAATGGAAATTAGATATAGAGGGAGAATCGATAATCTGTTAATGGTGGGAGAGAGGTGGGTGCTTGTTAGAAAGAGAGATTGAGAGAGAGTTTGATGCATGCTTCTACGGGTGTTGTAATTCAGTGGAGATCCCTTTCAAAGCAGGGCTCTTGACTTCCCATGCATGTGCCATATTGTATTTGTTTTATTTACCAAAAAAAAGCTAGAGGGAACACATAATCTATTGCCGCCCACCCACGAAATGAGGAGACCACACACAGGGCTTGGGTTGAACTAAGGGCAATTTATTAATATGCCTAATTAACATACATGGTAATGAACATGAACTTGAACTTGAGCTTGGACTTGAGCGTGCAATGATGTTTATTCTAAAAGAGGGAGGGGGCCACCAACTTGGGTGGACCAGGGCAAGAGTCAGCCTCAGACCATCTCCCCTGGCCGCAGGACGAGATACCAGGCCCCAAAGTCAAGCTCAGAACGTGGACCATGACCTTGGCCGGCCCCTGTCTGGAAGGTGAGCCCGAAATTGAGTCCCCCGGGCTCAAGCCAGTAAGGGCTAGTCCCGGGCCCTCCTCAAGGATAGTCCTTATCCTACACCAAAGGGTGCCATAGGTACACGCCGAAACCCATGGACCCCCCCTTACCGGCCAGGGAACCTGCAAATGAATGTGGATACCTATTTAGCCACCTATTTATGACACCACCCGAAGCAGCCAATTACCCAGATCCCTTGGCGCAGTGTAGGGTAGGCGAAAAACCCCCCGTAAAAGGGGGAAAAAATTCCTACCCGGCCCCGAAGCGACCAGCATTCCTTACACTGAAACCATAGGGTGGGAGGGTGGGTCGCAGGGATTCCAAGAAAGAGGCTGGAGGGGAGGCGGGACCGCCCTAAATAGAGCCTTAGGACCCCGCCCCCTTCAGCCTGTGTTCTCCTCTCGCGAGAGGACAGCAAATGGCGTCCCCCCCACCCGCTTCACGTGGGTGGGGGTGGCTGGATTGCAGCAGTGCGAACTTCCAAGTGTCTCTAGCACCACTTTCCTCTCTTTGCTAGAGTAGGAATGATGCTGAGCGAGAAGTACTTTGAAGTCTGTTTGCAGGCTGTAGCAAGTCACATGTGGCTGACAGGCAGGAGGGGTGGGATTGTGGAACTCTAAAATCAGGAGCAGAGGCTGTGACAGCCCAAACTGATCTGTGGCTATTGGAGGCTGTGCTGCTACTGGAAGGGCTGAGTACCTCTTGTTATTGCTATTGCTTCTACGCTTATGCTTCAGTCAGGGAAATCCATCAGAGATGGAAGGCTCTGCTGGCTGTTCCTGCTGTGGGAAAAGTAGCTGGGACATCTCTGTGGAATTTCTATCACTGCCAGCCCTACACCTCATTCTGAGGATTTCTGAGAGTGAGCTATAGGATGGTGGCTGCTCTGAGAGACCTGTGGGCCTAGGCATCACTGGGGATTTTTGAGAGTGAGGCATGGGGTAGATGGCTGCTCTGGGGGATCTAGAGCTTCAGAGCTCTTCAGAGCCCTTCGAGCAAGATATCAGTCCACCTGGCTGGAGCTTCAGAGAACCTGGCTGGCCATTCTCCTGCTGTGGTAAATGCTGCAGCAGAGAAGAGACCAGTCTGGCTTTCCAGAGTGGCCACTTACTAACTCACTGTGACAACTCCCTCAAAGTCAGGGTTTTTGCAGGCCCTCTGGTGTGCAGGTTGGCAAGGTTTTGCATAAAGCAAGAGTTCTGATTTGCAGACTGGCTATGGTTTCTTTAAAAACTAACTAGTGCCATAATAAATTAAAAGTTTTCATTACCAACATTAACAGTAAGAAGTTGTTTCTGGAGCTCACTAGCAATTAATGAAACAAATTAATTTTTAAAGCTGACATTCCAAATTCTGCTGAATCCATTACAGTACTTACCACAGTCACAGGTGGATGATGAATCCAGTTGAAGCACAGAATATACAGATCTGTTGAATGATGTTCTGGTAGATGACCCACCACCACTACCACCAATAAACTTGACAAAATAACTAAAGTAAATGTTAGCTTCTGTCCTTGAAATTGCTATAGTGATTGGCCCTAGAGCTCTTGCGTTCTCAACTGTATTGAAGCAAAATCTTAGTAGACATGGCCTCCCCTGCCAAGGTGTTACAGAATGTTTGGGAACATTCCAAGTGCTTGAAATTTTCCAAGATTCATAGAATTGGAAGGGATTACAAGGACTATCTAATCTAACCTTCTGCCATGGAGGAATACACAAGTAAAACACTCTAGAGAGATGGCTGTCCAACCTCTGCTTAAAGACTTCCAAAGATTTTTTTGTCATGAAAGAAATGTGTCAGCAAAATAAATTGGGGACTGATGGGTCTCTGTGCTGTTGGTAGGAAGGGTTTTGGTAGAAAGGAAAATTGAAAGAACAGCGTTGATCAATTGTTATGTGTATATTAGAGATGTATGAAAATAGTCTTATGTGGGTAATTGCATCTGGGTATTGTATGTGAGAAGCATGAGCAGGTGTCTGTGAGAAACTGAATGGGAAATACCCACAGAAATGATATTCCACTGAAAAATACACACCCATTTTACACTGATCTCAATTTGGTTAGAATATTCTGTATTAGTGATGGTGAAAATTAATTTGGCAAAATTATCAGAGAGAAAATATGGCAACATTTACTATATAACCTGGAGCCAAACATGACTCTTTCTTTTTTCATATGACTGTTTCTTCCAGGATGAAGTTATTGCTGCTTCAGAGAAGGTAACAGTGAAGCTTGAAGACTTGGCAAAATGGGCCCAAGCAGATTTCTCCAAATGGAAGCGTGGTCTCCGGGGTGAAGCCATTAGACCCACAGAATTATTAAAGAATGGGCAGAAAGAAGCACTGAGTAGGTTCAGGCAATCCACACACAACAGCGGCCTCAACTTTAAAGACATTTTGAAGGAAAAGGCTGACCTTGGTAAGTACAAGTTTTTTTCCCCCATGAGTGTCCTCCCAGGAGAAGAGTTCACCTATAGGTCTCCACTACTATGCCATAACCCATCACATGCAGCTCTACAAAATTCCTTCAATGCAACAGCGTGTACTGTATTGCATCAAGGGTGTAGCTGGCTCTAGAACAGAAGCTCCAAGGATACTTTTCAATGACTGGGTCCCAGTCATTGCATTAACCCTTTCTTTCCATTATGGAAGGTAAGACTGTATATCAGAGCTTTCCAAACTTTTCATGTTGGCTACACACTTTTTAGACATGTATCATTTTGCGACAGAGTAATTCAGTTTTACTAGCAAACAGGAGGTTAAAATGACCCCTTATAAGAGATACAGACACATACATAAATTGTAATAACAAAGTGTATGGGGTCACAACATACCTCATGAAAACCTTTCATATATTTTTAAAAATATATGATTTATAAATAATAACATACATTTCCAAGATTGGAGGTGACACACTTCAGGCAACACACTTAACATGTGGCAGCATACAGTTTGGAAAGTCCTGCTGTATATATATTAAGAAGACACATTCCAGAGCTGAATTGCAAAATGATGTGTCTGTCTGTTTGATTTTTTTCATTTTTTAAGAAAACAACAAAAGTAAATATGAATACTTTGCCAGCTTTTTAATGGTGAGACAATTGCCTTTGGCATATGTTAAATACAAGGTTAAGTTATTACTGGTTATAAATAATGTAGGGTTGTTGACTGAAAATTGCTCTTTCATTTATGTAAAGTAGACAGTGGTTTAGTAGTATCTAGATGGGGTACAATGTCTGCCTGTCTCTTTCTCTCTCTATGTGTGGGTATTGTGTGTGTAGGTTATAATATGTTACAAGTCACCATAAGTCTGATCCAAGACATTTTGCTGCCTGAGGCAAAATCAAAAATGATGTTCTTCCAACCCTAAATGGCTTGGATGTGACAAATTAAAAGCAACATAGCTGTCTGGAATAATGTCCTTTTTTGGTAACATGGGTAGAACAAAGTTGAATTTTAAAAGTAACATAATGAGTGGAGATGAAGACTCTTTCTTGGTGTAATTAATAAGGTTTTAATAGCATTTAAAAGTTACTTTAAAAAGGCAATACAAGGCATTTTAAAGGCATTTTGGCATTAATAGAACCCTTACGCTATTGTCTTATCAATCCTCTGTTTTTTTTTCTTTTTTAAAAAGATATCAAGAAGTAGCAAATGCTACAACAGTTAATTTTTTAAAAAAGTCTTTATAAAGCATAATGACAATGAACTACTTTTTCATAGCAAGTATAGCAAGTAAAAGGTATCAGCTTTTTAGAAGTAACTGTTTAGGCTCTGCCTTCAAGTCAAAGATGTGTGGAACCGAAGGCTGACAAAGCTATTCTGCCAAATGAGATAGAAAATTTGCTGACTTCTTGTGATCCCCAAAATGTGCTATTCAGACAGGTGCTCCACTTGATCTAATGGTCCCTGCAATGATAGTAAGTAACTCATTAAAATCACTTTAGTTATACATTATTAAATATTTTCTAATAAAAGAGGTAACTTAATTACATTTATTTTTAACTTAAAACAAGTGATATAATTTGGATTTCCAGCTTGAACTTAGTTCCTTTAACCTATTATTATAATTATTCCTTTGCACCATGTCCAGAAACTCCAACTGGTCCAAAATATGGCAGCCAGACTGATTACAGGAACAGCGAGGAGTAAACATATCACACTGATATTAAAATCACTCCACTGGCTGCCAATTAGTTTCCGGGCAAAGTACAAAGTGTTGGTTATTACCTTTAAAGCCCTACATGGTTTGAGTCCAAGTTACCTGCAGGATCGCCTCCTCCCATACGTTCTGTCTTGTACACTCTGGTCCTCTGGAGGCCATTTACTTAAACCAGCCAGAACAAGACTGGCATCGGTCATCCAGAGGACCTTTTCGTCAGCTGCCCCTAGATCAGTGGTTCTCAACCTGTGGGTCCCCAGATGTTCATGGACTTCAGCTCCCAGAAGCCCTGAGCATTGACCATAGTGGCTGGGGCTTCTGGGAACTGAAGTCCACAAACATCTGGGGACCCACAGGTTGAGAACCACTGCCCTAGATTGTGAAATGACCTGCTGGAAGAGATCCGACAGCAAACTATGCCGTCCGAATTCAAAAAAGCACTAAAGACCTATCTCTTCCAGCAGGCCTACCCAGTCTATTTTTAATTAATTGTACTTTTAATTGTGTTTTAGTTGTACTTTTAATTGTACTTCTACTTTTAATTGTACTTTTAATTATAATTTTAACTCTGGTATATTTGTATTTTAAATGGTTTGTGTTTTAGTGTATTTTAACTGTGATTTGTTTTTAATTGTATCTGTGCTGTACCCTGCCTCAAGCCTGGGGGAGAGGGGGGTAACAAATAAAATTCATTATTGTTATTATTATTCAGCCTTAACTTATTAAGTTATTAATTAAATGACAGCCTATTCTAAAGAGCCAACAAATTGTACATTTCCAAGCTTGTTCTTTTATAAAAGTAAATTATTATCAGAATCTTTATTTTTGCTTGTGATTAGAATACGATAGTATAGTTAATTTAGAGGTTAAAAGATTCTATATGAAAAGGTAATAAGGGCAGGTTGGAAGGGGGCTGATCTTTGCATCCAGGTATTCTTCCTGTGTGGTGCACAGGACTCCTCAACTGTGGTGGAAAACTGAATTATGAAGCTCCTAGCCCTGAGACTTTTGGTGGGATCCATTTGGCAATCAATAAAGTATAGAAAGGGGAAGGTTTAGAAGATGGAATTAAAAGGGATGGAGTCAGGGAAAACAAGAAAAAGGTTTTTAGTGGAATGGATGAGAAATGGGGTTTTCAAAAATTATTGCAGCTTTTCCCTTCTCTCTCAAACTCAAGCAGGTATGGTGGGGTGGAGATTAACTAAAAAATCACTAGCAGAACTTTTATCTTCCTTCTGGCAGGTGTTTTAGTACAGGCTTTTAATTTAAACATTAATGATAATTATACATAAGCAACAGTTAATATAAATGTCATTGAATGAGAATTTTTAAGATCAGCAGTGATTAATGAAATGATTGATTAATTAATTAATTAATCCTTTCCTCCTGGCTTTCCTACCTCTGGGCCTCTAAGCCACTAAACCTGAGTCAAGAGAAGAGAAAAGGTCAGGTTCTTGTCTTGATTAGAACATGCACATGAACTATTTCAGTCCAGGGAATAGGAGTTTTTAGTAGGTGTATTAACATTCATCTAGGTTGTTGGAGTAAAGTTAGGTATAATAACATATTAATAGGTGGATTGCATGTTGAAATAAATAAGGCACAGAGAGATAGAAAAATGGGGGTGGGGCCTCAAGATGTAAAAGTTAAAGGATCGTTATCCCTTTTCTCTCAGTTGTAGCCTGTGTTCTCTTTTCTTCATTTTATAAAGCTGTAGCAGGGAGTTTAGTGTATCTGCTACCCTCTGCCTTCAGCTGAAGGAGGGAAGTAAGTGGAAAACATCCAGGCCACTAAAGAAATCTTGGGTTGAAGTGGCTCTGGCCAGACATTGTGTATAGATGCCTTCAAATCACTTGTTAACTTATAGTGACCCCATGAATTTCACAGGGTTTTCTTAGGCAAGGAATACTCAGAGGTGGTTTTGCCAGTTCCTTGCTCTGAAATATAACCAACAGCACCTGATATTCATTGGCAATGTCCTCTTCAGGTATTAACCAGGGCTGACCCTGCTTAGCTTCCAAGACCAAATGGGACCTGGTGCCTTTAGGGTATTTGGAAGCCTCTAAACCCATCCTCTAAACCCATATAGGCCAAAGCAAATCAGGTGGTACTTCCTAACCCTTATAAAATCATCCATGTCAACTTTGCTCATTGGTCTGAGTAGTAAGAGAACTCTGGCTTTCCTTCTGAGCTAAGCTCTTTGTTGCTATATTTTCACATCACTTCCATGTTTCATACTTGGCAAGAATCAAATCTCACACATATTAAAACTTTGTTTTGAAGTCTTGGTGTTGAATGTTCTTCTTCTTTACATAATTAGTGGTATTATTGGGACAGTTGTCCTCAGCAGCATTGGAAGTTTTCCATTGTACATTTAATTCCTAGCATTTGTTGAGTGAGTCAGAAATATTTGATACTTTTATGGGATCTTTCTTTTGTAAATTTAATACCCCTCTCTGGCTTGTTTTCCATCAATAAATACAACAATAAAAGCCCACACAAAATTGTCTATTTATATCTATCCAACAGCAACACAAAACATAGTTCCCCCAGGTACTTCATATTATTATTTGCTCTTGTTATATATTAAACACAAAGCTAGGGACAAATAATGGAAATATTACAGTAAATGATATATTTGTGCTACTGAGAAATCAGACACTTAGCTTCAGAAACTTCATAATGAAAATTTGAAAGTATGTGACGTATTTGTGCTACTCAGAACATAAGAAATTTGGCTTCAGAATAGAAACACTTGGCTCTTAACAAAATATCAAATTCTTATATGGTCTGTAGCCATTACTGGGCCCATAGAAAGCCGAGGACTACAAGCAGAGAAAAAGTGAATTAAAAATGGAGACCTGAATCCTATTTGTAGTTCCAAGTAGAGTGGACTGGTTCTGTCTGTGGTATTATATAAGTGTTGATTCATCATTCAGCATTTGATTAAATTGATCTACTCTGGTTGGGACTTCAGGTTATTGTTGCAGGTATTGTGTATATACTGTGAAAGAACAAGGAAGCTTGTTGCCTAGTTTTTTAAAAATTGAATATTAATTCTACTCTCCCCAAAATTACTGGAATGAAAGATGAAGGGGATTGTCTAGATTTTGTTTTCTTCATCAATAAATAATCCAAAGGAATTGATTCCTAATTAAGGAAGTCACTTGGTTTGACAGAGCCATGAATACTATTGATTAATCACATCCTATTATTTGAGTTAGAACGGAGCTTTAATCAAAAGTACCTGTGTATGTTACTGACTTCCAGTAGGTATAGTTTTATATCATACCCTAGAACGCAAAATATGGCTTAGAATAGCACTTCTGCTTTTTTTAACTTTTAATTTATTTTTCAACAGCAAGGTTCTAGACCTTGTGATTGCCTAGGAAGCTCAGAAACAGGATGTGATGATGATAACCACAATCCACTGTTTGTTCTCAGTATCATATAATCATAGGTCTACTTCCTCTTTGCACTGAGAATCTTCTGTTCTAGCATTCAGTGCTAATTGGACACTGAGATTCTATGCCCTGAGAATTTGCCTAATTTGTCTCACTTAAGGGTTGACAGAAGGCAGTCTATATTAGGGAAAGTACCACTTCCTGACAGAAGGCAAGATCAAATGCTGATTTCATTTTGGGGAGGGGTTTCTCACCCTCCTAAACTGGTCCTGCGTTTAATACAGTATGCAGAACAATCTTAATCTCTTGCTTCTTTTCTTTAAAAAACAAACAACCACACTTTTCATTCCTCTCCTTCCTTCTCTCACACCCTCCTAAGGAACTCTAACTTGCAAGTGGGTGAGACACTTTAGATACTCCTATAAAATGTAAGTGGTCAAATGGGAAGAACCACACCCCCACAGGAAACGTGGAGTAGCATAGCAGGGTGTACTCTACCAGAAATTATTTCCATCTCAGGTGTCCTCAAAAATATTGGTCAAAGACACCTGTGCCTTTGCCATGTTCTTATATCACTTTAGAATGGCAATTAAAACACAATGTAGAAGCAGACAAACAATTTGGGCGTTGATAGCTTAGCTGAATTTAGGATTGTTGTGAATTCATGAATCTTGGCTTGTTTGTGGAAGACCATAATTTGGGATTTTCTTATCTGTTTACCCACTCACATGGGTAAGGAAGGTAAGGAATGTAACAGGAATAAAATAGTTGCCTACGTCAACATACAACTTGTATATACTGTAGCCTAATACAGTGAGGATTCCTGGTGGAAGTGATAATTGAATGTGGCTCAAGTGTGTGTGTGTGAATTCAAATCTAAAATAGGCTGTGATCAAACTGGCCTTTAATTGATGAATCATGCCCCCAGAAGGTTTTCAGATGTGTGATTGGCCATTTTTAGGTCTTTTTTTTTTTTTTTTGGCATATCAGTTTGGTGGGATGTGGGGAGAGTTGCACTGGAAGTCTTGGTGGGCCACATACAGCCCACTGGCTGTCCAATTCCTGCACTTGTCGTAGAGCTTGCCACTAATACTAAGCCTGAAGCTAGAAGAGCTAGAAGAGCAAAGGAAGTGTTTCACCAGGGAACTTCTCTGAGGCCACACCCTTTGTCCTACCCAAAATTCTTCATCTGGGTTAATCTGTCCTGTCTTTCCCACTTTGTCAGTGTCAGGATAGAAATCAGTTGAATTAAATACACACATGCACACACACTTTACTTTTTTTTAAAAAATAGTATATTCCTGTTACTCATTATAGTGTTTAAAAAATAATTCATCGTCATTATTTGTTGTAGTGTCTTCCAAGTAGCTCTCCTTGTTACTTTTTCATTAGTTTTTTGATACTTGGTACAACAAAGACAACGGTGACAACCAAAATCATGAAACTGATAGGAGAATGGTATAAAACTTTGGTGGAAACCTTTTCAGAATGCCTCCTAAAACGCCTAAAAATACTCCTAAAGGGTAACATTGAAAAGTAATTAGAAAATTTTACTCATTCCAGCAGTTCAGTGCCTCTGTTCCTGCTCATTATATGACTTCAACAATGCAACTTTGTTGCAGCAAATCCTTACTTATCTGTGGTGATAAGTCCCTGCTTTGGGGGATGCTTCTATTAGTTACAGCAGCACCTCCAGGGTACTCATTCCTAGTTGCAAATGAAACTGGATTGAGAGATCTTCAGTGATCTTGATGACCTAGAGGGCTCAAAAGACAGCATGCAGAGCCTGGTTGATGGCCTTGTATGGCCATCTGCTGCAGAGCAGTAGCACTGAAAGTGACTCTTATGGAGATAGAGAAGGAAAAGACACTAACTATGGATGGGAAAGAGAGTAAGTAGGCCAAAACACAAGAAGAAGGTGACACTTTTTTCAGCTTCTGGAAGGGTCACCGTTTAGTAGTAAACATGGAAAAGATCTCTCTGCATCCACTGAAGTTCCTTTGGCAGTGGCTCTAGATATGTTTCTGAACAAAATGTTCCCTCTTGCAAGAAAGGCAAAAGAAGGTAATCACTCCACAAAGATTTTCAGATGCAAATAAGAAGCAGATGTGATACAGTTGGCTCAGTTTCTGGGGATAGTGATATTCTGCAGGGAGTGGTGGCACTGGCCAGGTTTCATCTCCAGCCTCCAGAGGCTTCTTCTGTTTTTATGGCTGGAGATATTGTCACAACAGGACACCCTCTTTCATGTTCCAAAGACGATCAGATCTCCAGATGAGGGGGTGCAATCAAGGAGGATGTCTTGGGGTATGCTTCTCAGAGAATCCCACAGAATCCTTCTAACAATGGGGGAGCCTTTCTGCACAATGAATTCTGAGATGACTTAGTGTAGGAGGTGCAATCAGTCCACAAAAAAAATCATATGAGTGTCTGCAGACTCAGTCTCCAAGTCATATTCTTGCTGCTCTAAGAGGTATTATGTAGGAAAGTTCTCTAACAGCATTATAAAGAGTAATAAGATTGTGTCTTTCTCAGTTTTAAATAGGGGAGTTGATAAATGTCAGTTAGTGTTGCTGAGCAGTTTGAATATGAGCAATACATATCTATCTATCTATCTATCTATCTATCTATCTATCTATCTATCTATCTATCTATCGCTTTTTTACTGAAAACAGTTGCCTTAATGCAGGGATTACTTCCCCACAGAATTTCATAGAATTATTAATATGCTGCTAACAATTCAATACAATATTGTCTCCCTGAAGAAGTTTAAAAAACACACACCCCCTGCAATTACTTTCAGGTCACTTTCCATGATGATTTCAGTGAGACTCTTCCAGTAACTGTGTTTTAGAATTGTTAAAGCTGAAAAGATGTCAGTCTGCCTGAAAATGGATGGGGTTTTTAAAATAAGTATGCAAATCTCTTAAATCTCTATCAGGACATAACTTCTTTTCCATCCCAATTGAACTTTGTGTGCTTTTTAAATATTACCAAGATAAATATACTCCGTGGATTACAGGATTTTAATCGTGAGCAGTTACCCTTTGAGAGATAAACAGCACCATTCAACTGAGAAGCCAAGTTTAGAATGTTACCTTTAAGAAAAATGAGTATGACATGCTGAAGCCATCTATATCTGAATAGTAGAAGGATAATGGCAATGGACCCAGAGCATCATCCTACCTTTGCTTAGTTATGGATGGCTTAAATATACAGTGTGATTCTGCTGAAATGCATAGAATGCATTGAACATGATAATGTCCTGGATTCAGAATCCAGTCTCTTTAAAAAGTCAGCTTTTATTTTTAAAAAAATAAGCAAGTTTCTGCATCTAATGAAGATACATTTTAAAGTGCATAGGCAATGTCAGCCAAAATGGCTGTTCAAGAGGGATGACAGTGCTTTCCTGAGGTTGATGGTGGGGTTTCGTCATGGTACGTACAGTCATTGTGCTTCCCCACAAATAGAAAAATAAGAATAAATTATGCAAAATAATGGAAATCATAGACTGCATAATTTATAGAAGAGGCAGCATTTAGATTTCCTTAGCACAGAAACAGGAATGAGTGGAATTTGAATTTGAATACACACAGAGAGTGTGTGCAGTTTAATTTATTTTATTCATTGTACAGTTTAGAGGTACCTAAACTCCACCCAGTGTGGTGTAGTAGTTTGAGCTTTGGACTATTACCCTGGAGAACAGGGTTCAAATTCCTGCTCAATCATGGATTCTACTGGGTGTCCTTGGATCTGTCATACACCCTCGGCCCCAGAAAACCCTCTGATCGGTTTGCCATAGAGTCACTGAAAAATTATTTGAACGCACACAACAACAAACTCCTCTACATTGTTCCCATTGGTTACAATTGAGACAGCCCTGCTCCATGTATTAATCTGCTGTTCACTCTTGTGTGTTGTACAGCTGATGGCGTCATATAAATGGAGCAGTGAATCTGCTGGCTTTATGCCAAACCTTAGCTAGCCAAAGGATTGATCTCTGTCTCCCAAATAAATTCAGTGCCATGGACAGCTCCTTTAAAGTCTGGAATAAAATGTAGGGTGGATTCACCCCTCCATTTATATGGAAACCATCACCTGCTCCTAGCATTTTCAAGCAAATTCTAAGTCCACGAACCACATTTCTAACTGCGCATTCTTAGAACTACAGCCACCAACAGCAGTGACACTGAGAAGTGAGGCTTGTTGTTTAAGAATCCCCCTCAACACATACATTGCTCATGTCTGTAAAGTTCTCCAATCTCTGTGGCTGTGTTGTGTGACTAGTACGCTCTTTTTTCTTCAGAGTTTGGAAAGATACTTTTAAAAGCAGTTTGTTCCTGTTACTCATTATAGTAAATGTTCAGCTAATTATAGCAAGATCACATTTCAAAAAAAAATTGATTGGCATCACTTATTACAGCATTTAAAAATTAAAAAAAAAGCCTTGTGAGACAAAATTCAGGATTGTGTAATTTTAGTGATCTTAATAAAAGTCTTACATAAATTCCTGAATGTTTGAAAGGAACATGTTCTTCTTCCTTCTTTCTCGTTGCTTGTTGCTACTTGGGTGGGAAGAGAAACACGTAAGTATTAGTAAGGAAATGGCATAAAAGTTGGGAAATGTTTGTTAAAATGCCCTTTGAGCATAACATTTAAAGAAAATGAGGAAATGTTGCTTGGTATGCCATTGTAGTAACGTCATTCCCCCCATTACATGATTTTTAGAATACAAAAGGAAGAAATAAGAAGTTTTGTGACACCTTTGAAATTAATCAATTTTCAAACTTCCATCCCTTTTAACACTGAAAAGACTAATTCTTTGACAATTACTTTTGGAATGTGACCTCATTATGTTCTTGTTGCTCTCTGACTCTCCAAAAGGCCTTCACCACAGTTACTTGAAATTTGTTACTTGAACATTCTGCTATTCTTACCTATCATTTTCTTAGGTGTATTATTATTATTATTAATTTATATCCCACCTTTCTCTCAGTAATGAGACTTAAAATATCTATTTAAACACAATGCAGATGAAAGCTATACAAAAGTTTCAATAAAAGTATATTTAAAAAATGACTAAATAATTGATAATGTCAGAAACATTAAAACATCAGAATTTATTAAAAGGCAATATATAAACCTTAAAAGCAGCACCACACAACATATGCCCAGTGGCATAAAAATGTCTTCAGTTGCTGATGGAAGGAGCACAAGGATGAGGCCATTCTGGCATCTCTACTGAAGGAGTTCCAAAGTCTGGACAGACTCACTGAGAAGGCCCCATCCTTTGTTCCCCCAACTGAGCCTGGGAAAGTGATGGGACAGAGAGAAGAGCTCTCCAGATGATCGTAGAGCTCTAATGGGCTCATAAAGGGAGATATGGTCCTGTTACACCTGCCATGTAAATCATTTGGGGCACTATTTCTGTGCCTGCGTAAATATGTTACACTTCTGTCAGCGGCTAAAAAGAGGGACAGGGGATGAGTGGATGGTAGAGAGGCAAAGGATTGTGCTAGAGGGCAGCAGGAGGAAAGGAGATGTGTGCTTTGCTAGGTTTTGTCAAAACCGGCCAAAGGCTTGAGAAGCAAGGAAGCAGAGATTTCTGAGGGCCTTTGGCACAAGAGAACTGGACCCATAACCAAAAAACCACAAAAGCCAGCTAGATGGACTTGCCCAGTCTTCCTTCCCTATACTTCCTTACAGAAGTTTTTACTACATGCACTGGTGGCTGAGGTCTCCCATATTCATAGCGATGTTGGATTCATCTTAACTTTAAAGATATGACATGCTGAGCTCTGTTCCCCAAACAAGTTCAGTACCTTGGATAGCCATTTAAGGTTTGGACTAAAAATTTGGATTAAAATGATCCCAAGTGAATTCACAGCCCCACGGATGAGGGAGCCATCAGCCACCGACTGCACTTCCCATAACTCCTGACTGTTACCCATGCTAGCTGGGGTTAATGGGAGTTGTACAACAAAACATCTAGAGGGACTTGATGCTGACTTCTAGAATTTGTAGTTCACAAAGTAATTTTTTCTAGTTATGACCTTACTACTTTCTCTCCCTAAAGTCACTGAGCCATGTTGCAAAAGGAAGACATGTGGCAACTGTTGGCCTATAGTCCTCAGTACTTTTACTTCAGAAGAACCCTATCCAAGTCCAAAGTGCTCTTTCTCAGTAAGAGGGGTGTGGATTATAGCCATCATTTTGTTTATATAATTACAACTGTTTCTTTCAGATATGTATCAAAATAACTGAAGAGTAACAATACCATATAGATAAAAATAGAATTGGTTGTGGAATGTATTATTCATAATGAGCATGAGAACTTGTTTTTTTTCCAGAAGAATGGTCTGATTAAATCATTCACTCATAGGGCCTCTAGTTATTTCCCCCCTTTCAGAATTATTGTAGGTTTTTTTCAAGTAAATGGACTTGCATATCCATATTTGGTAAGCCAGAAGAAAATAGCTGAATGAGAGCTTATTTGTGCAACAGATAATTTTTTTAAAGCAAATATGCAGTGTAAACAAGTCTATTAAACATGGGAGAGTTGTGTCTGCTCTCTTTCTCCCTCTCTCCCTCTCCCTCCCTCCCCCCCTTTCTCTCCTTGGTGTGCACAGTCTGCAAGGAAAGAAAATCAAATTATTTTATATAATACTGCTTCTTACAGAGTTCCTTTAAGTGAAGTATGAAAGCTGTAGTGTAAGCTTTATTGGCCTATAAATATGTCATTATAGTTGGACTACATTTATATGCTCTGGATTGGTGTTTAAGCCAAGAAAATATGTCTCTACAGGTTGATGTGTACTTTTTTTCTTTTTTTTCTTTTTTAAACCCTTTGAGGCATGCAACAGAATGTATTTCAGGATAAGGTTATTAAAACAGCATTTTCATTTTTTGCAGCAGGCTCATTGTCAATTACACCACCAAAAACTGTCTGAGGACACGCAGTTACAAATGGCCTCATCTCCAAATGTGTCTTTAGAAGAAATAAAGAGTCAGGAGCGGAGATTGAAGGAAGTGGTGGAGGGGAGGGAATTACTTAATTTAATGCTCGAGGGCGCCATTTATTGGAGTGTTGTAGTATAGCCAGACTCTCACTTCCCTCTTTTCCTCTTCTTGCCGTTTGAACTCATATGGCTTTATAGTATGAATCAACTGGAAATAATATGTATATGGTTTCAGACACAATGCTTTATGTCTCCTGCTCAGTGGCTGAAGATATGTTTGTGTAGTGACTTCATTGGTGGTTTAGCTTTATGCTGGTGTGTATGAAACCTTCTATGGAAAATACAGATACTTTTCCCTGGCATTGCCACCAAAAATTTCCTACCCTGGCATTTCAATTTTGGTTGTACACTTCGCATAACCAATGCTCATTGGCTTATCAGTGGTTAATAAAGGAAAGGCAGCAAACCAGGTTTTGCAGTATTAATATTTTCTATAGATTGATTCAACATTATAACAGTCAGATCACAGTTTGACAAGTAGTTAGCACTTTGGTTTTGTGCACTCTTTATGACCTCACTGACTTTTTGCTTTGGGCAATCTATCATTTACTGTTATTGGCAAGCATGGTTACCTTCCAAACCAGAGTGAGAATCATGTTTAAGAGAGCTTCCACTCGTGGTTTGGAGAACAAATTCAAACCATAGTTTGCTGCTTTTGATGTTGTGGAAAATTATAATTTGCCTGAAGTAGCGGATTGGAGAGGAAGGACTGTGTGAGGTTGAAGTTCAGATCCATTGACCAAATGATGATTTGGCCATCTCAGCTGAATCAGCCTGGGGTATGTGGATTACAGAAGTGATCAGTGTATCCCTAAGGCCCATCACATCCTTTTGAGAACCACTGTGATGCTATGTCTTGTGTGTAAAGCATTAGAACTTAATTCATTACCTGTTAATTGGTCACTGTTCAGTTAGAAAAGACCAGGTTTGTAAACAGCCATTCCATTGGTCACCTGTGGTGGGTAAACATTAATTTTGGGTGACTAGGTGAGAAGCTTTTGTAAACTGGGAGAACATTAGTTCACCCCCTCTTTTTTCCCCAAACCTCAGTATGATACAGGTGCCCACAATAAAAATTTGTGGGAGTTAATTAGTTACATCTTTTGTAGGTAAATAACTGTTGTGGACCTATTTATAAGGCAAACACCTATGATCATCTGAAATATTATAGATGTCCAGGTTTCAGCTGTGGCCAGAATTACACTTGCACCAGTAAAACTTTTGAGTGAGCTGTGCCTATTCCTTGAGAAATCAGATCTGGATACAGTGACACATGCCTTGAGTGCGTCCTATTTGGGCTACTATAATGCACTCTATGTGGGTGTGTTACCCTATAAATTGGGGATCCCGGAAGAGGCGCCCAAATACCAAACAACAACAAGCAAAGATGGGGAAATTAGCTGGAGCACTCTCTTGGCTAACGAGAGGCAGGGCAACGCAGCGGAATCTTTTATCCTATGTATACCGGTTCAGGTCAGTGAGGAGTCAAGCAGTTTCAAAATAATAAAATAATAAAAACACAAGCACACTCCTAACTAGAAAAGGAAAGAAAGAGAATTTGGGGAATGGGCAATACACCACCTGTCCAAAGTCCTGGAGACATCAATTGAAGAGGAGGAAACCTGGCGTAGGGGCCGAGGGGAATCTGCTGGACCAAGTGGCAGCGAGGCGAGGAAGAAGATCCGACAGGAGCTTCAAGTGATTTCAGCAAGTGATTTTCAGCAAGGTCCGACGAGAGTTCCAGATGGTTCAAGTGATCCAGCGAGAGTTCCAAAGAGCTCTCAGAACGGGAGATTTTTATAGGGAGTAGAACAACCGCAGGCTAGTGTGGTCTCTGGTGAGAACAATAGGTTTTGGGCTGGAGACAAAGCTTCCAAAAGGTCAGAATTTACATGATTGAATTATATGCCGAATTGATAACAGTATGGCTGGTATGTAGATGCGGCTAGCTCGGCCATTAAGTGCCTAGCTCGCCAGGGTGTTCTCTCAGGCAGAGAGTCCTTTTGTTAATTAAAGTGTTTGTTTCGGGAGGTCTCCCCCTGAAGCGGATCTGGCAATATCTGGTGTTTGATAGGAGCAACAAGTATCATCCATGCCTAGCTTCGCACTTGTTCGGCAGGGCCTCACAAACACTTGGCTGGTGGCAGAAGGCCGAATTATGATATCAAAAATGATATCTTTGGTTCACCAAAGCCAGGCCAGATCGCGGTGGTAACAGGTCTACCTTTGGAAACTGTTCAGAAAGATAGGTGAGTCCAAAATGCTGTGGCCTGGTTGTTGACTGGGGCTGGGTACAGGAATCATGTGACTCTCCTGTTGAAACAACTGCATTGACTACTGGTTTTGACCTTTACAGCCCTGAACAGCTTTGGTCCAGACTATCTGAAAGACTGTGTCTCCTTATATAAGTGAGCACAGGTGTTAAGATCTGCAGAGGAGGGCTTTTTCTCAGTTCTACTACCTTCAGAGGCATGATTGATGTGGATGCCAAGGAGAGTCTTCTCCTATGGAACTCTCTTCAACAGAAGGTTTCGTTGGCCCCCTCCCTGCTCTCTTTCTGCCAACAGGTGAAGATATTTTTATTTAGGCAGGGTTTGGAATTTTAAATTTTAATTATGGAGTGGTAGTGTGTGTACAGAGACCCAGTGTGGTGCAGTGATTTGAGTATTGGATTACGAACCTGGAGATTCCCTACTTAGCCATGGAAACCCACTGGGAGACCTTATGTGCGTCATACACTCTCAGCCCCAGAAAACCCTTAGGGTCACCATGAATCAGAAATGACTTGAAGACACACATCAACAAGTGTGTGTATAAGTGGTGTCCTGTTTTATCTTTTTATCTTTTATTGAAACTATGTTTTAAATATGTTTTAAGTGCTTTTACTGTCTTTAAGCATGTTTTAGTAGTAGTGATATTTAATTTCTTTTTAACTTTTGTAAATTAATGTTTTAGCAGCATTTTTAAAAATTATTGTAAGCTGCCTTGGATCCCATTTGGAAGAAAGGTGTAATATAAATTCATTAAATAAATAAATATGCCTGTGCTCTGTGAGGTAGATTCTCTGACTGCATCTTGTAATGGCTCTTAAGTTTGACCTCTCTCCAGAGCAGTAAGGCAGCTGAAAGTGAGAATAAGCTTCATTTGTTCTGTGAAATGGATTCCTTATAATGCATATTTCTGTCAAAAAATCATAATATACATGCTGTGTCTGACAATTTGTGGGAGTAAAATACTACTTTACTATGTAGACTGATTGATTGTTTCCTTAATTGCAAATGTAAATGTGGAATTCTGAATTGGACTGTCACGAGTATTCTCACCCAGGAAAGGGTTTTAAGTACTGACCGCAGTATTCCTTTGCTTCAGGTAGCAAGTTTAAGTTGATTTTTGAGGCAGCCAGTGGCTTATATGAATGACTTTGTTAACTGAGGGAAACTGTCTTATAATAACTTGACAGAACTGTGTTTGGGGGAGTGGTACAAAAGCCCATAAACCTCTCACCCTTGAAAACTACTTTGTTGTACACTTGATTTGCATAGCCCTAAGCCTACTTTGTTAGGTTCTTGCCCTACAAAACTGCAAACAATAGTAGAGCTGTAAATTTTTCATGGTGCTACAGAACTTTTTGTTATTCCTGTACCTTCATGGACATATTGTCCTTGTTTATTTTAATTACTTAATGGGGGAACTGTGGTATTGAACTAGTAGTTGTCTCTTCTAGAGTTTTGCCCATTGAAAACAGCTCCTCTGATTGCATTTTAAAAATGTTCCAGAAGAACCAGGTTTGTTCTTTGTTTTATTAGCTGCATTTTTGTTTTATCCTTCCTCCAGTATGCTCAGGATTGTTGTAATTTATTACTACTGTAGTAATTTATTAATTCTATTGTTTATTGCATCTGTGATATAGGTGAGTTATTAATTTAGTTTCATGAATTATTTATATAGTGTAGCCATATCAGAGATGTTACACATCCATAATCAACAGCTTGTTCTTTGACTCACTGTTGAAAGAACCAATGTGTAAAGGTCCCCTTATCAGATCTTAATATTCATGCTGCCCTAGGTAACTTCTGTACTGAATTGACAGTTTTGGGGTGATATGGAAACATCTTACTCATTCTGATATCAAGAGCTTGGAAATTTGGGGGAAGGGGATTATTCTGGAAGCTATAGTCTCCAAAAGCAATTTTTCTAGGCTCTCCTGCAAACCTTGTAAATCAGTGTGATCCAAACATCTTTCACACAGGAAGATAAAATCAATTTGGCAATGATTTCCAGTTGAAAGAATTTTACACCTTCACTGCTGTAATCAATTTAACAAGCAAGCGTCTTCGATCACAAACCTGCGCTGTATACTGTTGCCTCCTTTTTCTTTTCAGTTAAGTATGAAAAGACAAATCAGAGGTTTCATTGAAAATCTACAATTAATTATTTAATCAACCATGTAATCACTTACAATTATATCACACCCCTCTCTCTATCATGAAATTCAAGGGCAGCATTCATAGGACTCTGGTTGTTTCCTAGCTAGCCAGCCAGGCAACCCAGACTTGCTCAGCTTTATTTATTTAATATACTTTTAAATTGTTCACCAACCAGCAAAACATAACAGCTAGATAAACACAGCAGCAAATAATAAAACATTACAACATAGAAAAGCAAATTAAAACCTGCAGCAGAATAATTGGGCAAAGAACTTGAACAGTTCTTAGTATGCCTGGGAAAATAAGTTGTGGCATCAGAGGTGTCTCTTGGGGGGGGCTTTCCACAGACAGGATGCCACCACTGAAAAGGTCCTCTCTCTGGTAGCCTCTCATCTGACCTTTTTTAATGGGGTTGCCCAGAGGTATCAATGAATGACTTAAAGGTCTAAGTATGTACGTATGGGAGGTGCTGCTGCTTCATGTAACTTGGTCCCAGCCTGCTCAATCCTTTAAAGATTAAAACTAAGTGTTTTAAAACAGTTCTCAGCAATAAACTGGCAGTCAGTGCAGAGTCAAAAGCATTGTCACAAAATGATTAGATCAGCTATTTCCACCTCACTACCCTATTTGGGCTCTTGCTTCCTCAAGAGCATTGCAACAATCGACAGATTGATTTCAGGGATATTAATGTGTATCCCATCCTTTGACAACTCTGGCAATTTACACAAAGGGCACACCCCTAGGTAGGCCCTTTCCACATCACACGTCAGTGGGAGCCTATGTTATGTGTTCTCAGCAGGGCTGATGCCCCCGAGCAGTCTAGAAGGGGGCCCAGAGGCCAACTATGTTGCATATGTTTTTGTCATTATCAGTAGTATCACCATTCACCTATTCTCTTTGACACGTGTTGTAAAATTGGTGAATTTCAAAAAAAAAATAAAACTTGAAATCCTGTGTAAATATGGATCAAAACTGCCTGAAATCAAGTGAGGAAAGGAACCTGAGCTCCTTGGGCAAAGAGACCTGACTTTGGAAGCAAAGGAGCCTATTCCAGGCATTGGAGACCCTATCCTATTTCCCCCCCACCTGCCACACCAAACAGCTGCCTTGCTTCCCCCTAGACCACTCACCTGCCTTCCTTCTGCCAGTAATACTGTAGGCATGCCCATTAGGAGGTAGACTTCTAGAGTGTCTTCTCAGCCCACAGGAGGTTAGGGAGGGAGGGCATTGGGAGGAGAATCACTTCCTTGGATTCCTTCCTCTCATGCACACCTGGGAGCCCCTTTTCTGCTTGGCACAAAGCCACCACCCTGGCTTCAACTCTAACTAAGAAACTAGGAATGGAGCATGGGACATTAAGGATTATTTCTCTCACATATACACAGTTTTGTTTTGCAAAAGTCTTGGAATTGCAAAAGTCTTGGAAAAGTCTTGGTAAATGCACAACAATGAGACATATAATTAGTTGAGCACCTTATCCTGGAAAACTTTTATCACACTTAGTATTTGTGAATCTCCTTTAGGGGAAAAAAAATTTAAGAATATCATTAATGGATCTTTGAGCACCCCCAGTAACATATGCAGTCTGTGCCTTCAGTGGCTCAGATGGCTGGAATGTTACACATAAGTATTTGTATAGCCTAAACCAATCTATATCATGGTAATTTACCCTGGAGGCTTCTTAGAGAAGACAAGAATTTGGTGTTTTTATAGCTTATTGTAAGCTGCTCCCTAGTACAATATGTTGAAAATACTTTGTGAGTTCTCCTCAGACTTACTTCTGAAAAAGGACTATATCATCCACATAAAATAAGGCAGAAACTGAGCAGTTTGCTAATCTAGGTGGGTGAAAATTAGGATCTGATAGAGACTCTACCGTGGAGTTAATATAAATACAGAATAATGAGGGGGCGAGAATTCACCCTGTTTTATCTTCTGAGTAGGATCAAAGGGAATAACTGTCCCTGTGTTCTTTAAAATTCTTATTACCTGACCCAGAACCTGAAGACAGGCTAGAAGAGATACTGAATGGAAATGAATAATGTAGGTACAACAATGTAAAGTCTGATGGCACAATGTAAATAATATTCATTTGATAAGTATCCATCTGAACCCGCCTCTCTCTTGGTAGGTGTCTCATTTGAGCTAAGCTACTTAACTTCCTGCACTTTCTGTTGAGCTTCCCAGGTGTCCCTTGCCCCAGGTTTGTAACATTATGGCATATTCCATTGGGTATCTATTGTATAAGTTACAGAAATGCTTCCCAGGCTTCAAATGACCATATAGATAGGCCTTAAAATTCATAGGACTATAGGACAACTTGATCAGAGGCTAGTTATGATGGCCATAGGTCTTCCATGTAGAAGTCTCCTGTTAAAGGAGGGATGGGAATCATGTGGCTCTCTCAGTTGTGCTACAACTTCCAACAATCGTAGGCAGCATAGACAATGAGAAATGCTGGGAGCTACAGTCCAACAATAGCTTGAAGGCCTCATGGTTCTTACATTTGTGTTAATCTTTGTGGTTGGATCTTGGGTGACCAGTTAGAATCTATTCTGATGACTTTGGGCTAGAGGGACTAGTAGTCTGACTCAGGACCAGAATTTGGTAAAGCTAATTTTTTTTACTACAGCTCCCCAACTTTTCTAAATTCTTCTCAAGATGAGCTAAATTTATATGTATACATGATACAACATGAACCCAACTGTATAGAGTGCATGATTAGCACTCGTGAAATGCCATTGATTGGTTAGTCCTTGGTTTTATCATCTTGTTCAACTTTACAGTTGAAATCTATGGGTAATCCAAACTATAACATGCTCATTGAATCGATCGAACTTTCAGAATAGTTGACCAGCATGTTTCCATTGTAGTTGGTACTGTAATGTTACATAACTCACACGGGGTTGTATTTCAGTATTATACAGTGTTATGCAAGATGATATGTATATGTGGGAGAAAGAAATTTGAGTAACAGCAATATAATGTTGGATAAATTTGCATATGGTTGGTGATTGGTGGAGAGTGTGTAAGAGAGAGGTGCTGTGAGGATGAGGTCATGAGAGGGAGGAGGATATTGAGACAGGATAAGGTTTGGAAAAAGATAGAAAGAGAGAGGCTCTGATGGCAGAAGAGGGAGTGTGTGTGATGTGGACTATATACTGCATTAAACCTAACTGGTTCACAGTTATTCAAGAAAAGAAAAAATCCATACGTATAGTAAACTAATTTGAACATATACTATTTGTTCAACCTATGTATGCCAGTTGCCTGGTCAGTATAGCTGTTTCCAAGCAGAATTAGAACCTTAAACTAAAAGAATTATTGGATATGCATTCCATGGGCCATATCCGCACTAGACTGTTATCGCGCTGGCCCCTCCCAGAACCGCAAACCCCAGGATTCCATAGGACGTTGAAAATGGAATAATAGCTCTATAACAATCTAGTGCAGAAGTGGCCATGGTTATAAAAGGAACAGACTTATACAGAATTTGGAGGGAATAGATTCTGATGTGATGGCCCTATACTCTTGAGAAGCATTTGGGGATTTGAGGTGGAGTCATTACAGGTTAACAATGTGATCACCCCAATGTGGTTGGGGTCATTACAATGTGGTTGGAGTCATTACAGGTTAACAATGTGATCACCCCAATGCTATCATTATAGGAATAACAGCTGGCTATCTCCACATCTTTGCTTTGTTGGCAATGTTTTCTCTCTTCTTATGTCGCTCTCTCATTCGAATAGTGAGATTAGTCGAATTGTTGCTCATTGCCTTCTCAAAAGCAGTTTTAAGGTTAGTGCTTTGTGCCTCACTAAATGCCAGATCTCGAATTTCTTCCCCCCAACATACTAGCTTTTTTGTACTTTCTGCAGTTTTGTCCAGCTCTTCATTTCCTCCCTTGAGCTTTCTGTGCCACAGTTACAGCTTTGACCAAGGTGACTGAAAGGGTTCACTGGTGCTTATGTTTGGCCACATGCTCTCTCAATCCTTCTGGACTCTTCAGTTGCCCAATGAGAATTAGGATCACTCAAATCCTATTGGCTTTTATTATTCCTCCAGCATGCTGTATTTCATTCGTTTTGAGACTTACAACAGTGATAATATATTTAAATCTGATGAAAATCCTAAGCTTGACTGGCACTAGATGGCTTCCTTATAATATCAGCTTGGCCAGAGCCTCTTTTCAATTTGTGGTCTAATGTTATTGAGGGAAAGAGTTCAGCCTACCACATTTTGTTCATCAAGCATAGCTTATCGAATTGATACAGTCAGTCTTTAATCATCCATTTTGACATCCTCCCAAACAATTCCAGTCAGTAAATTGCACAAGATATGAACTCCCTGTGTGTTGCATTTTGTTTGCATTATAATTTACCTTGGTTTATAGCCTATCCTATTCCAAAGGGTATGTGTGTGGGTGGGGGGAAATATAAGACCCTCAGGAAACAGGACAAAAGCCTAATACATTACAATCATCTGAAAGTTTCCCCTACTCTGACCCCTAGCCATCAGTTTTTTGGTAGGCTCAGAATTCATGGCAGAACATTGTAGATCAATGCAGATCAGTGACACAGAAATATAGGTTGTGTAATATGTTGAAACTGAAGCAATTAAGATTACTAAGTAGTTACTCAAATGTCATTTTATGTTTAAAAGCATTTTAAATGTTACTGCCAACTCCCTGGCTGTCATCATACCTTTTTCCTCATGTGTTGAAAACATTAGAAGTTATGAATGAGCTTACTTTTCATTGAGGTTAAGTTACTGCCTGCACAGTTTCCTTTATTTATCTCTATGAACAACAGGAATAGCAATTTAACTTTAAACAATCAAAATAAAAAGTATAGAGAAAGAGCTATGTCTCTGTCCCACCCCAGCCACTAATTTCATGAACTGTAAATACAAACATGAAGACATTGTTCAGACCTCTAGGTTTAGATTTAAACTGAGCTGTTGAGTGCTAATGTAGTGTTTCTGATTTATGCAGAACCTTCACTATATCTATTGTTTCCCTGTGATATAGGGTTGTATCCAACAGTGCCTCTTTTATCTCTCTGTCCTGCTGCCCTCTTCCATGCTTCCCTCAAGATCTGTTCTAGAGAGCTAGAAGAGTGTTGGAGCAGATTTTGCAGGATGCAAGGTGAAGAAGGAAAACAAATCCCATTGTACCACACCAGATGGAACATCTAGTCTAATTTCTAGATTGTATTCGTGTGTGATGTTGGACAAGGAGGGAAATGAATTTAAACACTTTGAGTCTTGTTGATTTCAGTGAATGAGTTAAGTGTATGATTAACCTTCTTGAACTGAAATCAGTGCGATTTTTCGGTGGATAGGGTTGACTGAATTATGCCCTATATTTGGACTGGAGAACAGCTTTTTCTCTTTCATCTCTATTGGACTCCCTAGAAGACAAGACATTCTGCCAAAATGGCCTAGTAGGACAAAAGAAGTGATCCTACTTATATACCAAAATTGGCTGTATGAACTTTTATAATATCAGTATTTGTGAAATTGTGCTTTCAGGCTTAATAAAATAGAAGTTACATAAATGATGTGCTATAAAAATTTACGAATTACAAGTGTTATAATTCCTATGAGAACTAGTTATAAAAATGGGTTGGGAAAACATATGTTTAAAATTCCACTGGTCATCTGTAACAAAATTTGACATGTTTTTGTGTTTTCCTTCTCTGTCTTGCAATGTTAACGTTGACTTTGCTATTGCAACCTTGTCTTGTAATAAATAACCAGGCTGTGTTTTCTATCCGTGTTTATTGTCTTAGTTGGAATGCCATTGTGCCAATTGATTCTTCCTTTTCCTGAAATTTCTTTCCAATATACTTGAAACTGTATGAAGCAAATATATTTATCAGGGTGGAACTGCTGTGTAACATATGAAATAGAATGCATTTCCCCCCAGCTGTGAGATGTATTGTGAAAGAGATATAAAATTCCTGTTTCAGGCATTATGAAGAAGTACACTGATACAATATTCTCCCTCAGTCATCTCTCAGTGTCTGAAGTGATTCCTGAGGTTTTGGCACTCAGTTCCATGGCAATGGTATATCAGTACTAAATTAGATCTGAATACCTAGGTCAGAAAAAAGATGTTTTTAAGTCTGGATGCATATAGTAAGGTTGCATAGCTTCTCCTACCCACCTAACACCACTCCCTAAAATCAGCAGAAGCAAAAGATAGTCTGAAAGCATATGATGTAGCAGCCTTTCTTGAAACCTTGGTACATAAAGAAGTTTCTGAATGTCCCTGGGTATATTGGGTTGAGTGTCTTGGAGGAAGGGCAGGCAGGAAGTGTAATAAATAAATTGCTTGTCTTACGTAATCAAATGGTAACAAGAGCTTGCTTTATAGGAAAACCTTTTCTGTGCTTAGACACTCTTTAATGACTTGCTAGGATGCATTGTCTAGGTGCAGATAGCCTGTGTGATATTGCTGCTACTGCCATGCTCTTGTAATCCTTCTTCATTCTATGTTCTAATAAAACTGCTTTCGCAATTCTAAATGGAGAATTATAGTTTTAAAATTTAGCCTAAATCCAGTTTAGGGCAAGCAAAATGAAAATGGCCTCCACTTCAGTGGGTTCTAGATTGTAATATTGTGTGTGAATGATTGTGCAAATCAGTCATGCAAGCTGTTGTACAACTAGATGACCTAGTAGTTTCGCACTTTCACAGTTAACACAAGTTGGTGTCCAGTGTAGTTATTATTGCACATGTTGTTGTGCAACTAAGCGTGCATAGGCATTTAGTTGAAAAGACTATGAACACAGTGCTGGACTAGATAGGCCTTTAGTCTTATCCATCACCGCTGCTCTTATATTCTTAAAACATACAAACCAAAAAAGACTTAAGCAGATTAAAAAAATTTCAGCAACTTAAAAAAAAACACCTTAAAAATTAGCAAAAAGGTACTTTGGCCTGTCAACTAAAAATAAAATAGTATGAAAGACAGGCAGAGCTCCTTGGGGACAAGATTCCATAGCCAAGTCACCATTTGAGTTTGGGAAGGTGATGTACAAGGCATGATCTCAAAGACTGGAAAAGTTACTTTTTTGGACTACAGCTCTCAGGATGCACCCACCCTACCCCACTTCACCCCGTTAGCATGGTCAGTGGATTCAAGAACCTGTAGTCCAAACTTTTCCAAGGCTTGGCCAGATAGATGTAGCATAAAGTGCTTCTTTTGATATGTGGAGCAATATTTAACGTATTTGTTTGCGTGTAAAGAGAAAAGTCACAATGTCACATCGAGGTCATCAGACAGGAAATGTTTTGAAAAATAGAAGGAAGTCTCCACCACCTCCACTTGTAGGATATTGATGTGTCACAAATGCATCTCAGGTATGAGCTGGTAGCACAGTGGAACAGTGGTATAGTGGCATAGTAGCATTTGTTGACAGATGTATGATAAAATCACTTGTATACAGTATAATGTCAAATGGAACTGAACAATTAGAACATGTGCATGCGCACACTCTCTCTCAGTTTATTATTGTGTATTCCTTTGCTTACAGAGATTCACTGTCCTAAGTGAACTCTGCTCCTAGGATAATTTACACTGATAGAATTGTTTTTATCAGTGTCCCAAATGACAAGAAGAATGTCCAAGCTCTTCTCTCAGTGACTGAACTATATAAGAATGCTGTGAAGACCAGAGTCTTAATGCAAATTTACTGGGATGCAAGCTTCATTGAGCCCAGTAGGACTTACATCTGGATGCAACTGTACAGGATTGTAACTTTAAAGAATGAAGGTGCTTCACGAAATATGTCAATGAAATTTTTACATAAATGATTGAAGCAGAAACCCAAGGAAGAAAGAGTCATCTTGTTACCAAACCTTGTGTCTTAATCCCCTCCCCCCGCTTTTAACATTTAAATATGTGGATCACACCCTCATTTCAAGATTGCCAGCTTAATAACTTTGAGGGCACACTGGCAGCCGGAGCATTACATGTGGCTTGAGTAATGCGCCTGGATATGCTTGGTAAGCACTATTATTCTGACAGTGTTCCAAAGGCCATGTTCAATTTGAATGTGCTCAACTTTGTTACACTGTGAAAAACAGAAGGGGGGGGGATTGTGAGGGGGAGAGAAAGAGATAATTCAGCAGAGCATTGTGCTGCCGGCTAGAGACATCATACTTCGGAATATAAATATTGCTAGGATAAATGAATCATTAACAGAACAGTAGCATGAAATATCTGATGAATGAACTCCAGCAGCAAAGCCTGCATTGGAATAAATTTAACATCCCTAGGCAGGGCCGTAATACATAAAGCTACAGTATCTGTGCTATTTCAAGATATATATAAAAAACACTTATAACCTGTAATTGTAAATTTATAAGCTTATGCAGATAGAGGGAGAGGATTTTTGACTATGTGATATAAGCCACAAGGTGAGAGATTTCCTAATTTTGCTAGTATCAGGAGACATATTTACTGCTTTATTCAAAGTCAAATGGCTCATACTGGGGTAGATGAGGGTGTTCTTTGTCCTTTATAGGCTTATGAATCTTTTTTGCTACAAAGGCAGAAATGTATCAAGAACAACTAGCAATACAGTGTTCTGTAATATTGTGGAGGCTTTATAAGAAATCCAAAACATAGTCGTTTCTTTTTTAAAAAAAAATCTTGCTGGCTATCCTGTCAGCTCCCTTAAGCCGCCCCCCCCCCCATGAAAGGAACGGGGAGCAGGGGACAGCTTGGCAATGCATCTGCTGATTTTCATCAGCATTTAATATGTTACTGGACTGTCTTTCACACTTTATTATGGAACAACAGAATAAGGATATAACTGTTCACTTATTTTATTCTTGCATGCAAGAATGAATAAATCAATTGTATTCTCCTCACTGGATGAAATTACAAAAGTTTCTGGGCATGTTTTGATTATTTTTCCCACTTTGAGACATGTTTTTCTGTGAAAAATCCATTTGTTTGTAACTCCCCCCGCAAAAAAATCCTTGCAATTATTCCCCCAGCCCCAAAAGCTACACACCCAAAATATTAAACAACAACAACAACATAACAGCTGACCATTTTTTTTTCATCAAGTTTGAGAACACTGGTGAGCACTGTGTACAGAACAGGAGAAATCTAGATGATGTAGTCTTTGGTATCTTTCTCCCTAATTACAGATTAGAACACTTAAAACAAAGAAACAAAGAAGCTATTAAGATTTCTTTTTCTTAACAAGAATCTAATATTTTGGGAGCTTTTTGTTAAACTGAAAAAGGACATGATGAATGTAGAACAAAAGATATTATTAATACCATAAAGTTGAAAGCAGAAAGGCTAGGGCTACTGGTCTTTTAGGATAGGAAGGAAAAAAGACGTGTAGTATAGAATGGACTAGGAACTTCCATAAAGTGTGACTTACCAAACCAAACATTCCAGCTATATAGAACTATTCACTGGGAGGTCAACAAACGTCTTGTTTATATTGCTTGCTTACTTACCAATGCCAAAATGAGATGGGGGCAGCCTTCAGTATCTCCACAGTACATGGCTGGTGGGAGGCATTTGATTTGGCTTCATCACATCTGGATCAGGCTGAGGTGGAGAAATGCATATGTGGTGGCCTGAATCCAGTTGTTAGTTCCAGCTAGAGCAGACCTTTGAACCAATGGAACTTACATAGGCATTGACTTGCAAAGTCCCCATTGATTCCGTGGGTCTGGGGTTTAACATTTGAGTTTAGGTCAGTGACTTATATCCCTAGTAGGATTGCCAGGCAAAATAAGGAACAAGGCTTCTGTCCCTTTAACATAGGGGTGGGCAACTGTGGAAGACTAGAGGGCCATATTAATCCTTTCGGGGCCTTTGAGACCATTTTGGGATATTTTGAAGGAATTAAAAAAATCAGAAAATCTTGTTTTGATTCTGGAGAGGTGTATCTAGGGAGGTCGAAATATGTGGAAATGGCCTCTACAACCCCCAAGGATTATTTTTGGAAAAAATGCTCCAAAGTGGGTCATAGTTTGCCCACCATTGCTTTAACAGTTTGTGTAGAGTGGGAATTTCAAAAGGTACAAATTGTATCTGCTGAAATTCCTTCTTCTACACAACCATTGAGAACCAGCGTGGTGTAATGGAGACTGAGTTTGATTCCACACTTGTCCATGAAAACAGGGAATGAGGTTCATAATTGCTGAACTGTCATGAGGGGCTAGTCCTGACAAGCCTCAGTTCTTCTCTTACACCAATCCCATGGTCATAGGATAGTATCCAAAGAACTACAGTGGGTAAACCCAAGAAATCTGGTCCTTATTCCCATTCCTTCTTTTCAACAGCAGTCGTCATCATGGCATATCACAAACTGCTTTTGCAGCTGCTCTAAGCTTATGGCTTTTGTGCAAGGGCAGCCAAAGGATCTGTTGCTGTGGGGTAAATCCACCCTTACTTTTATGGATGCTCCTCCTACAGCTGTTCCAGTTTGTATGGTGGCTTTCCCAGTGGTGAACCTCTGGAATAAGTCGCAACAGCTAGATGGCTTTTGCCCTACCCAGAGAGTTGTGGAAAATGGATGGATCTATGGGTTGCTCCTACTTTTGCAACTGCACTAAGAGTAGGACAGAGGGCAGAACTTGGAGAAGTTCCTCCCAACCTCTTGGGGATTCCTTTAAAAATATATATGTCTTTGTTAATAGTTTCTAAACACACTGAAGTTCTACAAATACACAAAAGAAAAAAAATGAAGAAAACATGAGACATGAATATTAGAAATTTAAAAGAAAAAGAAAGGAAAAACGGAATAAAAAAGTAAACAGGGTTGACTTCCATTCTTCTTTTAAATGGAGTATAACAATCACATTGATTCAAGCCTCTTGAAGATTATATCCAACAGCTCTTTTCATCCTCTCCCCCAGTTCATACTTTCCAAAAAAGAAAAATGAACTTTCTTCTACCAAAGGTTAACATACCTAGCATAGTGTATCAATATTACTATTCCATTCCATTCCATGTTACATTTACTTGATAAATGACATTACGTTTTCTATTCTTATACCAAATGCTACTTGCTGACTTGATTACATAATATTTTCATTGCTTAAAACAGGGGTGTCAAACTCAATTTCACCTTAGGCCGCATCAGCATTATGCTTGCCCTCAAAGGGTCAGCTGTATCTATAAGACTACATAAATGTATCTACTATTTTCTCACATTAAATAATTGCCTCTGCATCCAATTATTACTGATTTTAGTAATAACTAGCTCTGAAAGTAGAAGTCTAGGAAAAAATAATGGCAAGCAGATAATCAACTGTACAACTGTTGTACAATTTATTGAAAAATGAGTTTTGAAAACAAAGGTTTTTTTAATCATCAGACAAATATTACCAAGCACTGTTTATTACATGAACTTTAACTTTTTGGTCCCAGTTGAGACCTTCTCTGTGCCTCTTTCTGTACCCCAAACCCTCTCTGTACCTGGTCAGCCTGATCCCTACATTGGAGACCACTCGGCACTCAGTAGCCAGCACTCACAATCTACTTCTACTTCTGACTGCTCCTCTTTCCAACTTTTACAAGCTATGTGGAGCGCTGCCATGGTAACCCGCAGCAACACTCTGACGTGAGACTTGGACAGAGGAGGAGTCAGAAGTAGAAGTTGGCTGCTGAGCCTCTATACTGACAGCTGGGGGCCACAATGTGGGGATTGAGTTCACCAGGCAGAGGGAGTTCCACAGCTGCAGGAGAGGAATGAGGGCCACATGAAATGGCCTGATGGGCCAGATTTGGCCTACGGGCCTTGTGTTTGACAAATGTGACTTAAAACTATAGATCTGTTAAATGTTCTATAATATCACTAAATCCAAAATGTTGCTGTACCATTTTATATTGTAAAATCTTTTACGCCATTAACCAAATCCAGTTTTCATTGTCTTATATCTTATAAATGTTTCTTAACCTAGTTTGAACCAAATCTATTTCATTTTGAATTTAACTCCCCTTTTCCCTTGTAGCCATCCTATCCAAGAGCTTCTCCCTACCCCACCTGCATCTTCTCGAATTCACTTCCTTGCCCTTTACTAATATTTCTGGTTCCTTGCCACTTGGTAGGTTAAGATAATTGTCCTGAAACAGAACACTTTTCCCCATCTTTCTCTCACCCCCTTCAGTTATACAGGCTAAATCAATTTGGTTTCATTCAACCATCAGTGCAGTTTGATTACAGATCAGTTTCAGATGACCCTCCCCCTTTCCCCCTCACTTGAGCCATAATCCCCATTTCACAAACCAGAACTTCTTTACCATTCATCTCTCCCAATTCAGTAGCTAATTTCTCCATTACCTCAACTTGAATTTGTCATTCCATGTGATTTTCAATCTCCTTCACTTCCATATTGCTCACTTCTGTTCTCTTCTTTTACATCTTCCACAGTTCTTCCTTGATCTCATTCTTTTGGGCCTCTACTATGTTCCTCTTCAAATTTAGGAGTTCCACTTCTCTCAAACAATGCAGCTCCTCCATCATCAATTGTAAAAAGTCCTGAGAGAGTTTCAGGGAAGGCTCCATCTTTCATTCAGTCCAGCAATTTCAGAGTTAACAAGTCACTTCTTCTCTTGTCTAGCTGAATGCCACCAGGAAGTCAGTCTTATCAAGATCAAACAGATAATATCTGTACTTTCTCAGTGCTATAATTTTTCCTTGTTAAAATTCAATTCAGTCTTACAAATAAGATGAGATTCAGTCTTTCCACAAAATATATGCACTTAGATCTTTAATTATTCTCTTTTAAACATATCAACTCCCAGTGTTCTAATTTGTTTATCCCAATCTTTTATGGTAAACACACTTACTTGGCTCTTGATTGCAGAAGGAAGGTAGCTGGAGAGCTCCATTGTTCAGTTTTAGTCAGAAGAATTATTCATTTTGTAACTTCAGGGGTTTATCTAAGAGTTTTCCTTTAAAAAGCTGGTATAGAGCTGTCAGATTCTGAGATCCAAACAGCTGCATTTCATGGCAAGGGCAAAAGATGTCACTCCCTTGGTCCTTCTCACTCATAGAGCATTTAGTCAAAAGTAACTGCAAGTAATGGGAATTTTGGACCCTGGTGGATGATCCCCCATTCCCCCTTTAATCCAGGGTGAGTTCCTCCAGCCAGAGATCCCTACCCACTGAGCACCTATCCACTGACTTGCCAAAATTTGAAGTCCTCAGCCCCTGAGGAACTCTGAGATATGTCATCCAAAAACCTAATTTTTCCAAAACTGGATGGCAGATAGGTTTTGTTGAAGAAACACATGTCTCAAAGTGAGTCCTGATGTCAGAGCACTCAGTAAGGTTTCCAGGTGAAATCAAGGACAGGGTTGCTGCCCCTTTCATGGTGGTATAAAACAGGATATTTTAGCAAGTGCTGCCTTTCATGTAAGCAACACCTGCTGAAATTCCCTCTCTACAGCCATTAAGGGCTGTCCCTCTACAGCCATTAAAGGAACAGAAGCCCTGCCCCTTATTTCACCTGGCAATCCTGGCACCCAGTGCTCCTGGACAACTATTGGTACATTAGTGCCTTGGCAGGATCGCAAGAGACTATTAGTTGCCATTTTCACTTCTCTACACTGTGGAGTGCCTGACATAAGAGTACTCTGAAGCACTGTGGGAATGAAATGGTGACTTGTAGTTTTCGTTTGCTGAAGTCATATAAGCCAACAACTGGGATGATGGAGGAGGGGCCCACAGAGAGAATTTTGTCAATGTATCCCTCAGGCATGAAGTTGGATGGACTGGCCTTGACCAAAGCAACCTTGGTCAAAAGGAAGTCAAAAGGAAAAGAAAGAAAGGAAGAAAGGGAGAAGGAAAGAAAGAATCCTGGACAAATGAGAGGATCTTGTACAATTTTAGGATTGTACTTTGTGGAGCACAGATTTTGTGTATAATTGGAAGCAAGGGAGAGAGTACACCATCTCTCTATGGGATCTAGTACTGTAATTTGTTTGTTCAAATACAGAAACTAAAAATACCTTTATTCTGCAGTGTGAGCACAGTTTCATATTTAAACTAGCATCTGGCCTGAGGAACTGAATACTCCATTCTTTAAATAGCTTCACTTGAACGCTCAAATACTTTCAGACTAGAACATTAGCCTACAGTCATACACCTTGTTTACATATCCATATTAAAAGGCAGTATGAAACATTTTCTGTTCTTCAAAAATGGCAATGCAAAGTGGAGAGATTTTTTTTGTTGCTGTTGATTTAGACTTTTTAAAAAACCACTCATAATGTACTGATAGAGATGTTTTGAAGGTATTTTTTTAATGCATACCATTTATGACTTTCTGGGTACATATTTTATTAGGATGAATACCATGTTTCAGACAAGAAGGAAATTCTTTGAGGAGACTATGTGCAATTCCAGATGCTGAACAAATAATAGAAATGCAAACCATCATGTGCTTGAGCTCAGCAAATGCCTTTGGCCCTCATATGATATGCCTTTGGGCAGCGGATACGTTTTGTTATCCATAAGGGGGAAATAACAGCTAGACCACATAAAGTAATGCGTTAACATTATATATTAGAGGGGGTAAACACTATAAACAGGTGGTTAACGATTAGCTGTTGCGGTCCAAAGGGACAAAGTATTTTTTCTTCCAAAAAAGAAAGTCTTATGATCCCTGCCCAACTTTCTTCTCCAAGAGCTGTAAGTTCCAAATAGTGTATTACATACTTCCATGTTGTTTAGAAATGCTCAGCTTTGCAGATTGAAAAATACAGACCTGTTTAAATTCATGTGTGACTGAAACATGAGAAGATCAACAGACATGGTTGTTTTGCTAACTCATTAATTTAATGATGAGTTTTTTAAGTTTTAAAATATTTTCTCAAGCAGTGTTCTCAGTTGAAAGTTATTGTGAAATACTGCCTGTAGGAAATTTGACATCAAATCTGACATTATACTTTCTAGCTCTACATTACTAATCGTATTGATTTTTTTCTCTTTAGGGGTTAGGGCAATAGGAGAATAGCATAGCCTTCAGGACAGGCAAGAACTTTGTTTCAATTCTTTTGAAATAAGAATTTCCCAAAATCCATGAATTCTGTCAGATATGGGATGGAAAGTACATGAGATTTATCTTTTTAAAAATCAAATAAAGTAGGGAAAAAACCCTATATCACTTCTATATCTCTTGTTTAAGGAATACTGCCCTATTTCCAGGCACATTCATCAGCAATGGAACCATCTCTTGATGCATATTTGCAGCTCCCATTTACCATAAAATAGTTGTGGACATTAGGACATGTTCTTGATGGTGTATACATTCAATGTGGCCAAGATTCATCTTTCCAGGCCCGTGAGTTTGAAGATTTAACTCTTATAATTGCTCTGTATTATTTATTTTATTTACAAATGTTTTAATGGTTCCCTTCGTCTTAAAAAGCCCCAAGCAGTTTATAATAAAACAAGTTGAATTAAAACCAGTGACTGCAAATATTTTAAAAACAATTAATTAAAAATGCACTAAAATTGTTCCTTTGCATTACTGCAATTCTACTATGTTAGTGATGAATTGAGATTCTGATCTCAAGATGTTTCTCTCATAGAATCATAGAATCATAGAAATGTAGAGTTGGAAGAGACCACAAGGGCCATCCAGTCCAGCCCCCTGCCATGCAGGAAAACCCTCAAAGCACTCCCGACAAGTGGCCATCCAGCCTCCGCTTAAAAACCTCCAAAGAAGGCGACTCCACCACACTCTGTGGCAGCACATTCCACTGCCGGACAGCCCTGACTGTCAGGAAATTCCTCCTGAGGTTCAAGCGAAATCTCCCCTCCTGCAGCTTGCATCCATTGCTCCTTGTCCTGGTCTCAAGAGCAGTAGAAAACAAGCCCACTCCCTCCTCGACATGACATCCCTTCAAATATTTAAACATGGCTATCATGTCCCCTCTCAACCTTCTCTTCTGCAGACTAAACATACCCAGCTCTCTAAGTCTGTCCTCATAGGGCATGGCTTCCAGACCCCTCACCATTTTGGTTGCCCTCCTCTGGACCTGCTCCAGCTTATCCATATCCTTCTTGAATTGGGGTGCCCAGAACTGGACACAGTATTCAAGATGAGGTCTAACCAATGCAGAATAGAGTGGTACCAATACCTCCCTCGATCTAGACACCATACTCCTATTGATGCAACCAAGAATTGCGTTGGCCTTCTTGGCTGCCGCATCACACTGCTGACTCATGTTCAGCTTGTGGTCTATGAAGACTCCTAGATCCCTTTCACACATACTGTTAGCCAGCCACGTGTCCCCCATCCTATATTTCTGCATACCATTTTTTCTGCCTAAGTATAGGACCTTACATTTCTCTCTGTTGAAGTTCATTTTGTTAGCCTTGGCCCAGCTCTCCAATCTGTCCAGGTCCTTTTGAATTTTGATCCTGTCATCAGGCGTATTAGCAACCCCACCCAATTTGGTGTCATCTGCAAATTTGATCAGCGTGCTCTCTATTCCTTCATCCAAGTCATTAATGAAGATATTGAACAGCACCGGGCCCAGGACAGAACCTTGTGGCACCCCACTAGTCACTTCTCTCCAGGATGAGAATCTGCCATTGGTGACCACCCTTTGGGTACGGTCAGTCAACCAGCTACAAATCCACCTGACAGTAGCCCTGTCCAGCCCACATCTTACTAGCTTCTTTGCAAGAATGTCATGGGGAACTTTGTCAAAGGCCTTACTGAAATCAAGATATACTACGTCCACAGCATTCCCTTCATCTATCAAGCAAGTAACTCTATCATAAAAAGAGATAAGATTAGTCTGGCATGACTTATTTTTGAGAAATCCATGTTGATTTTTCGTAATTACGGCATTGTTTTCTAAGTAATTAGAAACTGACTGTTTGATGATCCGCTCCATGATCTTCCCAGGTACTGATGTCAGGCTGACTGGGCGATAATTATTTGGGTCCTCTTTTTTTCCCTTCTTGAAGATGGGGACAACATTTGCCCTCCTCCAGTCTGCCGGAACTTCTCCGGTCCGCCAAGAGTTTTCAAAGATTATAGCAAGAGGTTCCGCAGTGACCTCTGCTAGTTCTTTTAAAATCCTAGGATGCAATTCATCTGGCCCTGGAGACTTAAATTCATCCAGTGTGGCCGGGTATTCCTGTACTACCTCTCTATCTATTCTGTGCTGCATTTCCCCCACTTCCTCACCTGCTCCCCAACTGCCAGGTTGCGTGTTTTTATCCTTTTGGGAAAAAACTGAGGCGAAGAAGGTGTTGAGGAGTTCTGCCTTTTTTCTTCCTCCTGTTATTAATTCACCATCTTCCTTGCGCAGTGACCCTATCGTCTCCTTCTTTTTCCTTTTGCTGCGGACGTATTTAAAAAAGCCCTTTTTATTGTTTTTAATGTCTCTGGCCAGCCTAAGTTCGATCTGTGCTTTAGCCTTTCTGACCTTCTCCCTACATCTCCTGGCTACTTGCTTATAATCTCCTTTGGTGATTTCCCCCTTCTTCCATTTCCTGTACATGTTTTTCTTAATACTTAGCTCAGCTGAGAGCTCTTTAGTCAACCATTCCGGTTTGTTCGGATGCCTTCCATTTTTCCTCCTTAATGGCACAGTTTTAGCCTGTGCCTTCAGTACCTCCCTTTTAAAGAATTCCCATGCATCCTGAACTTCTTTCTCATTGACTATTCTTGACCACGGGATTTCAGCCAGCAGCTCCTTCAGTTTACAGAAGTCTGCTTTTTTAAAATCTAAGACGAATGCCTGGCTACACTTGCCTTCTCTTCCCCACTGAATACAAAATTCTAATAGGGCATGGTCACTCTCTCCTAAAGATCCAACCAGTTCTACGTCATTAACAAGGTCTTCCCTGTTGGTCAGGATCAGATCCAGAATATTTGATCCCCTTGTCGCCTCTTCCACCTTCTGGACCATGAAATTGTCTGCAAGACAAGTAAGAAACTTGCTGGACCTTGCCGCCTTTGCAGAGTTTGACTGCCAACATATATCCGGGTAGTTGAAATCTCCCATTATTACTGTATCTCTCCTTTTTGAATGTGCAGTCATTTGGTCTAAGAAAGCGCCATCGAGGTCCTCAGTCTGGCTTGGAGGTCTGTAGTAAACCCCCACTATAATATCCCTATTGTTTCTCGCTCCCTTAATTCTTACCCAGATGCTCTCGACCTGGCTTCCGGTGTTCAAGTCATGGATCTCTTCACAGGTGAAAACATCCTTGACATATAAGGCTACTCCTCCTCCTTTCTTATTTGGTCTATTTCTACAAAATAGGCTATACCCCTCTATTCCTACATTCCAATCGTGAGACTCATCCCACCAGGTCTCAGTGATGCCTATCAAATCATATTTATTTTGCTGTACTAGGAGTTCAAATTCATCTTGTTTGTTTCCCATACTCCGTGCATTAGTGTAGAGACACTTAAGTCCCCGTGCCCTTCCTGCAAGTCCCATAGCATTGTTTCCACCCCTCCCACGATTGGATGCTATTCCTACTTGGCCAATATCATTTGGGCCTTTTTCCCTGCACTTGCCGAGTCCTTGTCCTGAATAATCTTGTCTCCCTCCCCAGTTGTACTTAGTTTAAAGCCCTCCTAATCCTCCTTGCGAGACTGTTTGCAAAAACGTTTTTGCCAAGTTTCGTGAGGTGCAGCCCATCCCTTGCCAGAAGCCCATGTTCCTGGAATTTCAAGCCATGATCCAAAAAGCCAAACTGTTGGCGGTGGCAAAATGTGCGGAGCCAGCTGTTGACCTCTACTATTGTCCTTTCCCTTCGTGCACCATATCCTTGAACAGGGAGGATTGATGAAACGACCACCTGCGCACCAAGGTCCTTAAGCTTTCTCTCTCTCTCTCTCTCTCTCTCTTTTTCTTAGAGCTAAGAATAACTGTTTTGTTGAATTCTCCCGTCTGACCTGTGTGGCATAGGTACACAACAAAAGTTAAAAAGATCTTTAAAATATTTTTTCCCTCAGAAGACAATAGAGACTCTAATTTTCTTGTGAAGAGGCTAGTAATTTCCATTTTAGAGTTGTCAATACAATTTTAAGAAAACTTTGTTAGGAGCCACAGATAATATTGCTGTGTTTATAGAGCAGATGGACCTACAGAAAGGTTAATTTAGAAAAGATAATCAGAAACAAAAATTACAAATACTTGCATCTGCAAGCATTACTTCATGGGTAGAGGCAGTGGCATACTACCAGCAGTCTTCACAGAGCTGGCCATGTTAATCTGTTTCAGTATAAAAGTAGGTAAAAAACTGATTCTTGTGGCATATTTAACACTAACCAGACTATTTCCTCCTATGTTTTCAGAGTCAACGTCCCACTTCTTAAATCTGAATTAGTGGACACAAAAACTTACACTGAATCAGTCAGTCTTAAATGTTCCACAAGACTCCATGTTCCTTCCCTTTTTGTGATACTGTTAGTATCTGTATGTGTGAATGCAACTTTTTGGTTCCCCTTAATGGTGTAAATATGCTCACAAGTGTTTCTTTGAGTGTAATGGCAGTTAATTATGAACAGCTTTAAAGTGTGTTGTGTGTATACACTTCCAACAGGAGTTAGTCTTGCTGTTGGTTCATTTCTGGTGTCCTAACTCTTTTCAAAGACAGCTATCAAGCCAATATGGGCCAGAAAGGATGTATGGATCTCCACCTGTACAGTTTTTATTTAACATGGCCCTTGAACTCTGCAGACAACTACTGCAATTGCCGACTGGATTGCTTGGCAAACTTGAATGGGCAGTTCTTGCAGGTTTATTTTAATAGAGGTGGGGTAGTTGAGGCTGATTTTTGTAAACAAGTCCATCACTTCTACTTTCTAGGGAAACAGTGTAATTAACTATCCTCTTATAAGAACTTTCAAACAAGATTGCCTGACATGCCCAGAGCATGTAAACATAGTGAGTGGGCATGTCAAAGGCTGTTCTGCATACCTAATCTGGCAGGTAATAATAATTCCAAATATTTCAAAGTAATCTAGGCAGCAGGAGTTTTGGGGCTTGGCACGTACCAGTAGTTTGTTCCAAGTATTTGTACAGGAAATGATTTGTGGAGAGTTGAGCCTGTGTGTCACTCCAGTTTAGAAGAGAACCAGCTTCAATGTTACCCTGTGCTGAGAGCTGATCCTTTCTTTTTTTTGGCACTTGATTCCTATTTGTTTTAAGAGACATTTAGAAGAGCTTTCCAAGAGACCATAAGCACTAGGCAAATCAGACTGTGTAGCCATTTTGTTGTTTGCTGGGGTTTGCGGGCACCATTTTCTTATTGGATATTCAATGATTTTAGGGCCATTCACACTTATTTCCTGCATAATGGTATAAATACCAACCTCTGTATACCCCAATCTATACACCAGGGATGGGCAACATGCTGCCCACAGGCTTCAGGCACCCACCTCTGCACCCTGAAAACCGACAAATCACATTGCCAAAATCAAGCTACACTTTCTGTTTGTTTTAATTGTGTTTTTAATTCACTACCAAAATCTGGCGCTGTGATATGCAACCAAATGGTACTGCTGTAGCAGCATTGGGAGTGTATGACACATGGCAGCTCCTGAGGACAGAGGGTGGTACCCAGCCTGCCTGAATTTGCCCATCTCTAATTTACATTAATCGGCAACAGCTCTCTAGGGCTTCAGGCAGAGATTCTTCTTAGCTTTCTAGTCTGATGTACTTTTCCTTGGAGATAGCAGAGGGTGAACACAGGTGTTCTACATGCAGAGGATGGTGTCCATCTGATAGTCAAGTGGGAATGACTCAGTCACGTAGGGAGGAGCTGATTGTGCAGGTCTGTTTGTCACCATAAGTTGAAGCCAACTTGATGGCTAACAACAACCAAAAATCAGGGCTACCCTAGCTGCAGCAGGGTGCTCTTATAAAAGTGATGTCCGGATGGCTAGGGTGAGTTTTAAAGGTCCTTCTTTGGATTACTGGGTAACTGCCCTTGTGTAATGTTCGTGAGAGGACACTGCTTGCATCATCTGTGTGTGTGTGTGTGTGAGAGAGAGAGAGAGAGAAAGAGAGAGAGAGAGAGAACCGACCACTGTCTGCATGAATAGATAGGGCCTATGGATATAGAATGTGACTGTCTTTGATCTTTAAAAATTATTTGCACCAAGGTGAAAAAGTCCTGAATTTATTGCAAGGTGATTTTAACTGAATAGCTCCCTAAACTTAATATTAAGGGGGGCAGAAAGAGGGGGAATCATTGAATTCTAAACCACACCAATCTAGACAAAGGAAATGTTATTTTAGTGTAGATTAAATTTATGTCTGAGATATAGAAAGATTATTGTGTCTGCTTCAGATGTAATTTCATGCCTGAGAATTTACATTGTAGGAAAACTGGTCTGGATCACATTAGCCAGGGCTCTGTTTTGCTGTCAGTTTAATTAAATGGAAACTGCTGGCAAGGAGACAGGGATAGGTTTATAGAAGCAATGCTATTTTGTACCGTTGGAACAGGAGGGGAAAAAAGTACTTAGGTCTTCCAGTTCAAAAAGGACACAAAAACAAAACCAATGATTCACTCTTGTTTACAGTGATCTTAGTAATGCTAACTCCAGTTAACTCATTTAATACACAAAATGCTTTACAACAGCTGAGTGTTTCCAAGTTTTGAAAGCCCTGACCTCTGACAAAGAGGTTATTGCATGTTTTTTTTTTAAAAAAACATTTTTCCAGACAATACTCTGATCGTCAAAAGTGTATCTTTTTCCTTTTCTGTTCAATATGAATATAGATTGACAAGTATTTAGTGGGTGTTCTCCTTATTCCTTGCAGCTTTTGTTCTCAAGAGTGTACAGTACACACGAGCAGAATCCTCTGTAATCAAGAACAGTGATTGATCTGTTAACTGGGGTTGGCACCCTGCCTTTTAGCTCTGATTTTTCTGAGTACTTTTGGGTTACTTATGAATGCAAAAGGACCTAATTTGCTCTTAGGAAAGCGAGGCCAGAGGAATGGGGAAGGAGTAAGAGAAAAGAGAAAGATTTTTTTTCCTCCCCTCACTTTTCAGTTCTGTTTATTGTATTATGACATTTTTGTGCTGTATGTTCTACAGTATTTCTCAACTGGAGTGAAGTACAGGAATCCAGACTTGTTCTTCTAATCTGACTCTTTGCTCTATATGACTCAGAAGAACAGAGGAAAATGAATGTTTATATCTTTTAATAGCTGTCCTTTTTTTTTTCTTTAACACAGCCCAGAATTATATCAAGCAATTTATGTTCTGCTCCTGTTTATAGAGCTGAATTGTTTTTCAAAAAAAAAAAAGCTTTGTAGTTAAAAAAAAAATCAAACCAACAACCCATGAACTCAGAGGTGACCTTAAAAAGAAACACTTGGTCTTTGCTCTTCCACTTCCTACATTTCTTACAGAAGTGCAATGAAAATTCTAGAACATATTGACCCAACCACTCCCATCCACAATGAGATTGGTTCTTCTCCTCTATCTACGCGTGTCCTCTCTATTCCCATGGGTCATTAGGTAGACAACTTTCATTCTGTGTAAATGAGAGAACTAAGGAAATGATGTCATAAAAGCAATAGTTGAGCAAATGAGAGCTGAGAAAATGTTTTAGTCACACCATTTTTTCTTTCCCAATACCTTTTCTTTTCTTTTTGTTTATTCTTAATGCATAGACTGTGAGGCGATGGTAGGCTTCCACTGGTGCGGGATTCAGCTGGATTTTGTAGACTGCCTTTCACACGACATGTCCTCAAAGTGCTTTACAAAGTAGCAAACATCAACAGAAGGTGTCCAAAACATGAGTACACCTTTAAGTTCAAGATACAGTTTCCCAGGCAGATAGAAATAGCTTTGTTTTACACCACACATTAGAAAGGAAGTAGACAGCCAATGTTTTAAGCCCTTAAAAGGGGAGAAAGATCTGGGTATAACGCCACACTGGTTTCTTATATGCAGAGAATGAAAGGCCACCCTCTCTATTGCAGTTTTGAGTCAGCAAAATCTGATTATTATCCTGAGTTGATTCCTTTTTTCCTTCCTCCCAGTTGCGTAGGGACAGGGGGGCAATTCTCCCCGGGCAGCAATGCTTTTGGGGTGTCCTGGCCCGTAGCCATACCCCCATGTCCCCTGGCCACGTCCCCATGCACCATGGCCACACCCCCATACATCGCAGTCATGCCCCTCGTGCCATAGCCCTGCCCCCTCTCGTTCCCCCTCCACACACTCCAAGCTTTGCCACTCTTCCTCCTTCACTTTCTCTGCATAGTAAAATCCTGTTCTGGACTAATGGAAACCCTGCTGGTGCAGCTTTTGTACACCGAGAGATGTAGCAGGTAGCAAAGAAGAAAGCATTGAATCCACTGGCATTGCATACCAAAGCACATGTTAGATCTTGGCCACATTGAATAGATACTTCTACACCATCAAGAACATGTCCTAAAGCTCACAACTATTTTGTGGCACATGGGAACTGCAAATATGCATCAAGAGACTGTTCTGTTGCTGATGAGTGTGGCTGGAGACAGGATAGTACTCATTAAACAAGGGCTATAGAGGTGACTCAGATGCAAGACCAAATATGTAAATGGGTCAGACTAGTGTGTGTAGCTCTCACAGTCTTTCCTACCCCTACTTGTTCTTCTGCTTTGATGGATGTAGAGATGGAAATCGTGCACCCCTCTGCACACTGTTGGACTTCAGTTCCTCTCATTCCTACCCAGCATAGTCAAAAAGGGGAGGTGAGTAGGGTCACATGGTCCCAACTTCAAATATAATCCATCATTGGCTATTTCTTCAAAATCGAATTTGGAAGGTTATTTTTTAAATGAGTCATCCCCCATTACTCATTACAGTGTCTAAGAAGTAATCTGTTGCCATTACTGGCTATGATACTGAAAATGTGATTGCACTGCTTAGCTTGTTGCGTTCCTTACTATTTTCCATTAATTTCCATCCCTTTTTGGAGGCAGACTTAGAAGAAATCTTGTCAAGGTGTCTTCAAAATGTCTGTTAAAAAGTCAGGCTTCCAGAGTAATTAAAGACTGGTACATGTTACAGTGCAACACTATGCCAATAGAAGTAACTTCACTCTATGTTGCATTTTGAAATGTAACTTTGTCGTACCACTATTGTCCCCTGTGGTTTGGATGTGTTTGTGCACATACCTTCAACTCTCCTGTCGATTTATGACGACCCTATGAATTTCGTAGAGTTTTCTTAGGCAAGGAATATTCAAAGGTAGTTTTGTCAGTCCCTTCCTCTGAAATATAGGCCATTTCTGTACTAGCCTGTTATAGTGCTATGATTCCACTTTCAACATCCTATGAAATCCTGGAGTTTGCAATTTCAAGAGGGGTGGGCTGGCCCCTCCTGGAACTGCAAACCCCAGGATTCTACAGGATGTTGAAAGTGGAATCATAGCACTGTAAAGGCTAGTGTGGAAATGGCCATAGCCTACAGCACCTGAAGTTCTTTGGTGGTTCCCATTCCAAAACTAACCAGGGCTCACCCTGCTTAGCTTCCATCCTCCAGTAAGTTCATTAGCTCTGTGCAGTGGTTCAGCTTAGTGAGCTATAGTTAGTTGCAAATCAGAAATGTGCAAACAAGCAACTATGGCACTCAGGCATGTAATGCAAAACCATGGTTTGGCTGTTAGACATGAACTGCCTGTGAGACTGCATATTTCTTATGAAGATCTTGTAACTATGCACATTCATTCTTTTTCTACTTAAAGGCTGAATATTTTAAAATTCTACTGATTTGTTTGGTGGAGAGTTGAGCCTGTGTTTGACCTTCTCATGTTGAAATTAGTAGGGCTTGGCACTGTTGTGACATGAGCTGAATTACACCCATGGTGTTGCTTTAGTTTAATTTTCACTCTTAAAAAAATAATCATATTAGGGGAAGTTTAGTGGGATGACAAGCCACCAAGTGATGAGCTGTAATTATGTGACAATCATCTTTTGGAGGGGGCCTCTGAGTTCATACATTCAGAATGATTGGCTGATAGATACATGGATTAGCTTTGTTCTCACTAAAAGTCCAGTTAAAGTCCCATTTGTTCATCTATATTGGGAGGCAAAAACAGTTTGGCTAGTTGAAGAATTCTTCTGCCCCCTTGGGAAAGGGGGAAAAATGTTGGCATTTCTCATTCTTTCAGAACAGTCATTTGACTATGACTTGCAGACTGGATATATCTCATGATCAAATTTGACTTTTATAAAATATGGTTGGGAACAAAGTCCCTTCAGGGGCTGATTTTGTTGTTGGTCTTACTTGCTGCTGAGAAAGTCATGCTTGTAGAACCCAATCTCTTTATTGCAATTCATGTTTCCTTTGAAGAATATTATGTATTGTGTGTGTGTGTGTGTGTGTGTGTGTGTATGCGTGTTGTCTCTCTTCATGAGATTCCTGCAAAAGACCATTTTTAAAAGAAAAATCACTACTTCCTTTGTCCTTGCTTTCATCTAATTCTATTTTCCATGATCCTGTAGCTGTCACAGTTCACTTTCCCACCCTAGAAGGTCTAATCTGCATATTATGTAGATCACATACTGTGTTGGAAGAGAATTGGGAACACACTGTCCTGCTGATTTCCTACTCTCAGGTAACTCTGACCAAATCTTGAACCAGAGGTCATTGTATAGAAGAGGGAAGTTTGGGAGATACTAACAACAATACCTTCTCAGATTCCAGTGGCGGAGTTTGGAGTGTGTGGAAAGGAGGCAGGAGAGAGCGGGGCTACAGTGCATGGGGGCGTGGCCAGGGCATATGGGGGTATGGCCGTGGCATGCAGGGGTGTTGCTACGATCCGAGATGCCCCCAAAACATTGCTGCCTGGGGTGAAGCGCCCCTCCATTCCTATACCACTGTCAGATTCTCATCTTCCTTACAAAGACTGCTGCATCCTACATAGCCTCAGTTTCATTATTTTACCTGTGGGATTTTCTTTTACTACATTCCTCTCTGGATGTAATTTCATTTTGTTAGTCTTGGCAGAAAAGAGTCCTGTGAACAGTGGGGCTTATTCCCAGTTAAGAGGTTTCATTTTGACATTTGACTGCAATCTTACACCATGTACAGTATACATACTTAACTAAATTAATTGAATTCAACATTATCGCTGAATAGGCACACATAGAATTTCACAGTCAGTTACGGAGCCTTATCCAAACTTGCCCATAATCTGTACATTGTGTTTTATTGTATCTACACTATACTTTTATGGCTGTGATTTAGGAACATTGTAGGACTGGAGGAAATGAAGGTTGGGACTGAGGAAGAGGCAGAAGGAGTATGGCACAGGATTATCATGGTGAGAACAAGTTCTGCATTTGAGAGAGGAAGGTTGAAAATGTCGGGTTGGCAACTGTAAGCTTACCTTAGGAGTCTGCTGCATCCTACATAGGCCATTTCCGCACTACACCCATACAGCACGATTATTCCAGTTTCAACATCCTATGGAATCCTAGGGTTTGCAGTTTAGGGAGGGGCCAGCCAGGATTCCATAGGATGTTGGAACTGGAATAATGGTGCTATAAGGGTGTTTTGCAGAAATGGCCATAGTCTCATTTTCATTATTTTACCTGTGGGATTTTCTTTTACTACATTTTACTAGAAACAAATGTGAAGAGTTTAGAAATGCTACTTTTTAAACAGGCAGCATGGCCTGTGGGCAAGTTGGGGAGCTGAAGAATTTTTCCAAGGTCCACTTAAATTGAAATCTCAGGAGACAAGTATGGAAAAATTGTTTTCTGGCATCTGTTTCTTCAAGACCCAGAGACTTGGATTTTATTTTTGAATAAAGGTTGGGAATTCTGGCCGTCAAATGATGAAATCGATATGGCTGGTACCCATATAAATCCCAGCCAGTTGGACAATATGGCAACCCCACGTGATAATTGCACATCAGGGCACATTTTAAGGGCTCTGATTGAGCCAGGACTGAACATAGGAACCTGTTGTTAAAGCCCTATCTGGAATACATGAATGCCTCCTGAGTATATGTAGAGTGATTGATTAACTGATTGATTGATTGGTTGGTTGGTTGGTTGAGAGGATAATCTTAAACAGCTGGCCTTTAGGAATCAGGACTTCTAGTCCATGGATGCATCTCTTACGCAAGATTCAACCTTGTCACATCTTCTTTTGGAAATTAAGCTTTTTTCTTAATTCTTGGATTTCAAAATGAGGAACCTATGCTGTTTAAATAAGGAATAATAGGAGACAAACCCTTAACAAACAAACAAACAAACAGAGCTATTAGAGTAGATATATTCCTGGCAAAAAGGTTGAATTTGAGAATATTCTTGGCCTGCTGTGGTCAAGAGTATGTCCTCCTCAGTTCCACCATCCTCTCACATTCTCTGATATTTATGCCTTGGGAGGAGATCTGATTGGATATCAGTCTTACTCAGCCCAAATTCTGGAAACATATCCTGTTGAAGTAGAGGGACACTGCATATCTTGGATAAAATGAAGCACTCTAGATCTTGAACCTCAGATTTTTATTTTTTTTTGGTCATCATTGCTCTGTGAAGACCAAGTTACCTTTTTTTATATATAATAATTTTATTAAGTTTCACAGATAAAAAAACTTTCTTTAACCTGTAGTTTTACATGTAATGTTTCTGCTCTTCCACTCTGTTCTGGTCTTCGCTTCTCGAAACACACTCCACATATTACATTTATGTATCACACTACAGTGTTCATCTCAAACATTGGAACATGCTTTCCCCTCTCCCCATTTCCACAATCAAAATGCAGTCCTTTTCCCTTGACAGTTCCCAGGTATCACCCATTATTGGCCTTTCTGCTTTTCTTTACTCAACAAATTTCAATTTATTCTCATTTCTCTACTTGTCTCTTTTAAATTCTGTTATTTTTTCTTAAATTAAGTCCTCCAACATTTATCAAATGAAATCTTAAAATTTTTAAAACACGTCTATCATTGTATATCTGGCAGCCTGAGCTATTGCTACTGTTACAGTCACTCCTCTTCTTGCCCTGGATCTCATTATATTAAAAATGTCTTGTTTCCCACCTCCAGCTGTGTCCTATTCACCCATCCACCCTTTAACAGTATCATAATATCTGTATTAATGAAAATATATCCATCAAAAACACAAGCTTAATTGATATTGCCAAAGTACATAGCCATTTTATCTAATTCAGAGCCCTGTGCACCATATCTTCTCCCATTCCCCCCTCCCATCTGGAACTTTACTGCCTGGACATTCATTTCCGAAGAATCTCTGTATTATCATTGCTGCTTAAATTCCGAGCTACTTTGTCCCAGGGAGTGAGGATGTTTGGCTTGGGTGACCAGCACCAGCTCGGCAGTCTCAACAATCCAAACTCAGGAAAAAAATTGGCAAACAAGTCTCAAACAACGGGAACGCATCAAATCCATCTCCTGCCCTAAACTCCATTATTTTAAAAATGTCTTGTTTCCCACTTCTATACTTATACCTCATTCACCATCCCCCCTTTAACAATACCACAATGTTATATTAATGACCACATATCTATCAAATGTAAGCTTAATTGACATTGTTAAAGTATTACCACTTTGTCTAATTCAGGACCCTGTGCCACTCCACCTCCCATTCTCCCCTCCCATCTGGAACTTCACTACCTGGAGTTTCATTTCTGTAGATTACTGTACTCTCATAGACACTTAAAGTCCAAGTAGTTCCGTCCCTGAGGGTGAGGCTATTTGCTTGAATGACGTTCCAGCACAGGTTTACCAGTCTCACCAGTCCAAACTCAGGGGGAAAAAGTTAGGAAACAGTCTCAAACAACGGAAGCCAAAAAAGAAAAAAGCACTGCTCGATACCCGCTGCCCAAAGTATTCTTCCAGGTCAGAAATCCAGAGTCAAGAAGCCAAAACATCAATCCTCTCAGATCAACCAAAATAATCTGTAGAAAAAAGGAGCTCAGTGTCCAAATGGGGTTTATTCAATCTTGTAAAGTTCAGTCTTATTCTTTAGCCTGGTGCCATCCCTTTAATAAAATGCCTCTAAGCCATTGCTTTAAAAACAGCCACCCCTTTAAGACGAACACTCATCCATCAGCAGAAAAACAAAAAAGCCTCTTAGCCATTTCTTTTAAAGCAGCCGCCTCTTTAAGACAAACTCTCAACTGTCCACAGAAAAACAGAGAAGCCTCTTAGCCATTCCTTTTATATCAGCTGCTCCTTAAAAGAACTTTCCGCCATGACACACTTGCGTCCCACTGGGTCCTTCATTCCTATGCTCCTGTGCACCACTGCATGCCCGTTCCAGATGTGATATTTTCAAAAGCAAAGACCAGAGCAGGTACATGTTTTTTTTACTTGTTATTTCAAATAAGTTTCTTGGTTAAAAGTCGACGGCGGCGCTTGTACCACTCAGGCGACGATCCCACTGGATCCGTCATGGTCCTTCGACCCCACTGGTGTTTTCGGCCCCCCCAGCCGGGTAGAGCCTGCCACCAGTTGCAGGGGTCCCCTTCGGACCTCTCCCGCACCCCCTCTTACCGGAGGGGTGTTTAGCCGCCTCTGGTGGTACGAAAAAGCGGCTGGAATCCAGCGGGTGGCTGCTCAGAGCTGCGCCATTGCACAGCTTCTTTCTGAGCTGCTGCTCACGCCCGCCATGCTACCGGAAGGGGCCCGAGTTACATTTTTTATAGCAACCATACCAGGTTCTTGTGTGAACCCAACTCTGCAGCTTGCTTGAGAACCAAACTGTACATGATGCAAGAGAGACGAAGTCGTCCAAGGAAGCTTAATGAAGTTTGGGGAGTAATTTGGGGTGTCTGAATGATGGCAGAAACATGTCTGCCTGCAGTTTGGCACTGGTAGATATGCCATTCAAATGTTGCACTAGCTTTTAGCCTTACTCATCCTTGTGTGCTTCTGGTGGGCTGTCCACATTTTTAAAAAGTGGTTACATATATATTTGTACTCATAACTTATGTATGTTAGTCCTTCACTACAGAGAAGATAACCACAACATTTTCTCTGAGACATTTTTAGAAATTGCAGAACTCTTCTAGGTCTGGGAAAGGTGAATGGGGTTAGCAGTGGCATGGGTGCTGGGCAATAGGAAAGGACTTCTCACTGCTAGCATTTCCTTGAAACTATTGGCACTTTTTTCATCTCCTAGGTTCACCCTATGATATTACAGTATACATACGTTTTTGTGGCAAAAAAGTTTTTGTTCAAACCACTTCTGTCATATTTTGGAATATTATGTCTGTCCTCACCCTTTTGAGCATGTGTTAAAGGTAAGCAGATTCCAACAGCCGTGGATTATTTGTAAAACTTGTTTCCTTGAGGGAGAGAGTTAACCTCAAAACGCATTGGGATAAAGGAGATGGTCTTGGCTTTTTTCTTGCATAGCTTGTGTTTTCTAGGTTGTAGTATCCCCCTCCTGGGTAAGAAGGTTGTTATCCAGTTCAGGCAGTTTTAATTGTTGGCCCTTAGGTAGTTTCTGCAAGTATCAGATGTTTTACCAAGAAAGGAGAAAGGATTTCTCAGTTATAATGGCGCTGAGAATCTCTGCCAATAAAACGATTTAGTCTCTGGACAGTGAAGTGCAGTATTTTGTTCAGCTAGTTTATTTTAATTTTTTTGTTTCCCACTTCATGACAGTATTTCAAATACTGATGGTGATTTACAGAACTTCAAAGCCATGAGACTTTAAAACAAAGCATGGTCAGTGTATTGTTTCTGGCCTTATCCAATTATACAATTGAATTTAGGCATGTAATAAAACTACAACTGAAATATCCATCATTCAGAATTGGATTTCATGAAGAATCTGTTTCTGTCACCATGCTCGTCCCCATTTTAGTTCAGTTATGCTGACATATTTTGTCTTCATTTTAAACAAAGGGAGCTAAAAATAATACATGTGCCTAAAATGGGTGGCCAGGTTTGATGGCAGACAGAATATGATGTAACAGAGGCCAAAATCCAGCCAAGGTTTTGCACATTTAGGTTCCATTTGATTTCAGCAAAAGGAGTAGCAGCTCAAATACTTGACTGAGGAAATCAATGGAATGTAAGAGTACTGAAATCTGGCTGGAAACATGTACAGAATAACTGGTTTTACCTGAAAATGAAGATTCCCCCAAACATTAGTGTGATCCCCCAAACATTTATGTGATCAGATCTATTTTTGAGATTATATTGATAATCTTTTAAAGTATGAAAATAAAAATTTCCAGTTGTTGAAAAGAAAACCCTCCAGCTGTTTGTGAAGCATGGTGACCCAACACAGGAAGTGGAGAGCTCTGCCCCTCCGTCTTTATTTCTGTCACTCTCCCCACCTGGGGAACAGCAAGTCTAAGCAGGAAAGCTTCTAATACATTTGGAAAGTCTCTGTGCTTGTGAGGAGAGCAACAGAACTTAGAAAGGGATGGGATGAGGCTCGTGTGGCACCCTCTCAGCTTGTTAAATCAGCATGTTTATTTGGACCTGAAAGGTACTAATATATTCTTCAAATCTGATTCGTTGGCCTCAGTTCAGTTCTATTCATGAAGACCTAATCATGTGTAACAACTGATGGCCCCAGATGTGGCTTTGCCTTCACATGAACATCAAAAGATGCAGCCAGTTTAATCGGGACTTATGAGTACTGCAACACAGGCTTTGGCCACAATTTGATGGACATGAACTCTGCATGCAGAGAGTGTGCATGGATAAATCTTCTCTTAAATTTATTCCAGTATCCATTAAAGCTCTGATTTATTGATTAGGCATTAGTCTTGATTATTACATATTCATTGCTTTTCTGGAATATCACCTAACCAGGGGCTCAAAATGCATTAGGACAACTGATCGGAAACATTGCATACATTAAATTTCCACCCTTAAACTTTGTCTGATCATAAATTGGACTGTTGCCCTCATGCACGATAAGGATATGTGAGAAATTTGTTCAGTTCTCATTTTGGCTGAACTTGCCAAATTTGTATTTTCAAAATGTAAATATGAACTTTAACATAGCCTGTTGCTGAAATCCATACATTTCTGAAATTTGGGCAATTGTGCATCAAATGTATGGGTAAATGTACACATTTCTGAAACAATGCACACATGCAAAAAATTTTTTTGCCAGAGGTGCTATGTTCACCAAACCCCGACCAAAAAAAGCAAAAAACAAAAACAAAAACACTACTCTTCATTTATTGGGAAACAGTTTGAAGAAAAACATATATTTTAAAAAGGTGTACAAAAATATTTTTTTAAAAAAAAATATAAGACTAAATCCACCTTTGCACATCCACTAAAAAGGATTCATAATCCAATTCACAATCAGAACAAGATGGACTCACCACTGGGAACGAAAGAAGCTGAACAAAACTGAGCTTGAAAGAATCACCCATCCTTAATACACAATCAGTGTATTGTCTACATATACTGTACTGAAATGATTACCATTTTATTTTAATGTTATTGTTATCTGTTGCAGATGGGAGTTATTTAGAGCTTTCAGATTTTGAAATGAGAAGCAAAATATAAATCAGCCCCCCCCAATACATTTAGACTTCTGGCATTTCATAAACCTTGACCTTGTTTGGAAAAGGAATAGCTTCTTCTTTCTAGAACACAGCTATGAAACGTTCCTTTGTGTGTGTGCTGTGAGTGTGTGTATATTTTAATTTCATGAGCTAGCCAGCTTAATGTTTCACATAAGCATGATGAGGGAGTGATCTGCTAAAGATAGAAACACTGACGCCAGTTGGCTATTGTGATCTTCTTTAACATGTTGTTTGGATAATAGTTTACTCAGGATAAATTTTGAGCAGTCTTCAAGTGCTTTTTAAAATCTCTCTCTCTCTCTCTCTTGTTCTCTCCCTCCCTCTCTCTTTCTCCTCTCACTTGGCCCAGATTAAAAGTGCAGCTTTAAGATATTTCTCCTAAAATAAATTTCAGGCATCCTCATTTATAGTCAGCATGCCCTGATTACTTGCAGACATACTGGAAATTTACATGCGCTTTTCTCCATTATAAAACACTGATCTGTTCATATCATTAGTTCCCTCATGACTGGAGGTTGGCAGGAAGCCAAGGGCAGTCTAAATCTGTCGCTGTAAATCGTGAGTTGAAATAGCAGAAAGTGGGTTTGTAACTTTGAAAGTGTAAACAGTTTGGAAAATGAAGTAATTTTAGCCTATGATTGATTGCCTCACGATTCTACTTTAAATTAGCCCAGGGGCTTCGATGAAAATATACGCTTATTATACATTTTTTTTCTTACTTTCAATTTTATTTTCTTGGGGAATAATAGATTCGTTTGGTAGGCTGCTGAACAATGTATGCTTCTCCTAGTGTGACCTTTTGGGAAAAGAATAGTTTTATTGTATGTCCATTACTTTGCCTGAATCAACATTTTGCAGTTATTAAAATGACTTGTTCTGTATATAAATAAAAAAGATGAGAATGCAAAGCAGCTGTACTGTATTGTACCAGATTTGTACATAAACATTATACTTTGAGATAGGCAAATTCAGCAGACATTCTTCTATGATACCAGAACTTGGAAAAGTTACTTCTTTATAGGCATTTCATTCCCAACTCCTGCCATTTTCTCCAGTTCTTTCCAAAGTCTCATCTAAAATTGCCTTTCTGAAGTCTCTTACACACTACAGAATTATAGTAGTTTGGTACCATTTAAACTGCCGTGGCTGAATCCTGTTGATTCTGGAGTTTGTACTTTTGTGAAGTACTTAGAATTCTGTGCCAGAGGGCTCTAGTGCCTCACAAAACTAAACATCACAGGATTTTGTAGGATGCAGCCATGGCAATTAAAGTGATATCAAAGTGCTATAATGGTGTAATGTGAAAAAGAACTGAGGTCTGAAGATAAAGACATGGGCAACAATTTTAAAACATTTGTTCAGTTATTTTCCATGGTCAGATTCTGGGGGGAAATTGTTCTACCAGTTTGCAGCAGAACGTGGCTGTGCGTGGTGCTGATTGGCCAGCCATGAATCTTCCCGACTATTTCTCAGAGTAAAAATGATGTCCTTTCACAAACTGAGAAAGCAATCCACAGAATCAGTTCACACATATACTATACATTAATTTAAAATGTTTAGACAGCAGCCCTGCTGAAGCATGGGGTGAAAGGCAGGACTGAGGAGGCAGCATTAGGCTGCAAATCTATGATTTTCAGTTGCAAAGTTGGGAGAATGCCAAGCTTACATCACAGCTCAGGGCTCTGTTTTGAGTTTTTCTTCTACCTGGTGTCTATCTTGATGTTTGTCCAAAAGGCTTTCGAAGAAAATGCTCAGGATTTGAACTTAACACCAATTGACTCCTGACCATCTGTTCTTTGGAAAGATTTTTGATTGCCTGTTTAGGGGCTGAGGAGGCTCCGATGAAAAGACTTCTGATAAGTTTTCTTATGCATAGGTTGGTGATCCACTAAAGCAAATGAATCTGAATTTAAACCTCACCAGATTCTTTTTAGACCTAGGGAGGCAATTGTTTGATGTTTCCACTTAGATGGCCAAAACATCTGTATGCATTTATTGTTTCTGATCTTGTGTGTTTGATGTATCTGTACATTGTGTACAAATCTTCATATCCCTGCACAAAAGTGAATTAAAAGACATATTGATGGTGCCAGAATTAATTGACAAACTACTATTTAGAAGACTGTGGGTTCAGTCTGTGGTGTCCTCAGTTAAATGACCTGAGGTAGCAGCAGGGCTAAGGAAGACTGGTGTTCTGATCCTTGAAGAAACATGGTCAAAGAAGACAGCACTGGACCTGATTGCCTTAAGTAGATCATTGGTTTTGTTTTCAAGTCAAGTTATTTGGTTTTATTTTCAAGTCAAAGTGTTGTTGTTGTTGTTGTTGTTTTTAGAGGATGAACTGCAATTTTGTGCACATTGAGACCAGAAATGCTAGAACACTGTGTGACCTGAATGAACTATAGAAAGCTGTGACTCTTAGGCCCTTTCCACACGTGGAGGTAGAAACGGGGTAAAACGCGCAGAAACGGAGCTTACCAGAAGCCGGGCAAGTCCGTCGCCATGAGGAGCAGCGAACTCGCACTGCGGCATCCTGCGGCATCCAAAATGGCGGCTTATGGCTGGCGGAGGTTCTCCACCAACCGGAGAAGCTTGCCAGCCGGAAGCCCACCCCCTGGCAGATCTGCAGGCTCGCGCTTGTGCGCACCTGCAAATCTACACTGGGTCGCTGCGACAGGGTGGAACGGGGCTGCACGCTCGTGTTTTATAAAAACATGCGGCGCACCACTTCCGGTCTCTTCAGGGCAGTTTGAGGTGTAGAACCTCAAAATTATAAATACCCCAGCGCACTCCACGGTGTAGACGACCTCTGTTAGAGGTCGCCCTACACCATTTTAATTACCCCGTGTGAAAAGGGCCTTAGGCAAGCAGCAATCATACTTCTAGACTGAACAGTATTGTTTTAGTTGATTTTTTTTTCATGACTCCTACCCAGCATCACAGCCTGCCTCCCTATGCAGAGGCTACAGAGAATCGTTTTCTGTAGGCTTAATTTGGCTAAAGAGAAAGGGAGACAAGTCTTTGTATCTGGCTGGAGAAGAGGTAGCTAAGAGGTTTCTTTCTTAATATATCAGGTTGCTCAACTGATGTTGCTTCCCATTGGCTTGGTCTTTACCTTCATAAATAAACAGTTGATTGCAATAGGCAATGTTAAGTCTCCTGGTACAACTGAATCCTATGCAGGTGCTGCTTTGGAATTTTCTCTACCATTTGAAAAAAATGAATTATAGAGAACTTTAATTGCAAAACGAATTCACGGCAAAACAAATGAACATAATGAGTCTTTTCTGCTCCTTCAAAAATATCAAAATAGGAAATCACATCATCTGCCCTCCTTGGTTCTGTGAAGTTATGTAGAGAAATGTATTTCCTTAAATTCTATAAAATGTAACAAGGTCTTGGTTACATCTTTAAAACAAAAACAAGCTCTTAGTTAGTTAGTTAGTTAAGAGTCTTTTATGTCCTGTCCTTCATCCAAAAAGGTTCTTAGCACAGCAGTCAATGAGATTTTCCTGTAGACCTTTCATGTGCTGCTTGGTTCATGGAGGAGTTCCCAGAATTCAGCAGATTAGTCCAGAAAGATGAAACATATTACAGGAATAGTAGCTCTGTAATGATTTTCGGTGACAGTTAAAGGTATTTGGTGTTTACTGTATTTTGGTTTCTTCTGGGCTTTATCTGTTTGTATATATACACACAGACAAACAGAGTGCACATCTGTAGATATTACAGGTTATATAGTTATATGTTATGTGTGTTTGTGGTTGGAATGCTGTAATATGGTGCTGAAGCAACAGTAGCAATGTTGTCTCATTGCTGCTTTAAAAAAATGATTTCAGGACGCAGTGACCATCTTGATGACAGATGAGGCAGCAAATGGGTCTGTATATTGTAATAAGCTCCTCTCTTTGCTGATGAGCCATGTTTCCTGCATATACTTTGACTCCCCCCATTTCTTTAGAGGGCGTTGTCAGTAGATGCTTCGCTCTTCATTGTCAAATGACCATCACATTGATGCCCTAAAGTGTAGGTCCTTCTTTCTTCATAGGAACAAATTATAACCATTGGTTGTGCCATAGCTTATTTGTGCTGTAGCTTAAATGTGGCAGTTTAAAAAGCCAATATGATTCTGGACTGCATCAATAGGAGTATAAGTATCTAGGTCAAGGGAAGTGATAGTACATCTTCATTCTGCTTCAGACCCCACTTGGAATACTGTGTCCAGTTCTGGGCACCACAGTTCAGGAAGGATATTGACAAACTGGAATGTGTCCAGAGGAGGGCAACCAAAATGGTAGAAGGCCTGGAAACCATGGCCTATAAGAATGGCTTAGGGAGCTGGGTGTGTTTAGCTTGGAGAAGAGAAGGTTAAGAGGCAGTATGACAGCTATATTAAATATTTGAAGGGATATCAAAGGGAGGACGGAGCAAGCCTGTTTTCTGCTGCTCCAGAGACTAGGACACAAAGCAGTGGCTTCAAACTTTAGGAAAAGAGATTCCATCTAAACATTAGGGAGAATTTTCTCATGGTGAGAGTAGTTTAACAGGGAATATGTTGCCTCAGGATATTGTGGAGCCTTCTTCTTTGGTGATTTTTAAACAGAGTCTGGATGGCCATCTGTCAGGAATGCTTTGATGGTATATTCCTACATGGCAAGGGGTTGGACTCAATGGCCCTTGTGGTGTCTTCCAATTCTATGATTCTATGAATTCTCATTCCCTCACCAAATTACAAATCCAATAGACCCTTTCACTATAAACAGATATACTACGGTGAACTGCCATGCCATGGAATCCTGGGATGTGCAGTTCTAGGAGGGATATTCACATTCTGACCCAGAGAGCTTTAGTGCCTCATCAAACTATAGACCTCAGGATTTCACAGGATACAGCCATGGCCATTGAAGTGGAACCATAGTGCTATAATTATGTAGTGTGAAAGCACCCAGGATCTCATATGCTGGAACCATGACAATCACTGTGGCATTAAACTGCTATCCTTGTATAGTGTGTGGCTCCACTGTCTTATAATTAGTTATTAATTATTTTTATATCATTTCTTTCCATCAAAAATGGTGCTAATTTGTCAAGTGAACCTGAGTTTTAAGGTACTCAGCTGGAGTGATGTTATGCTAAGTCATGTACCTGGTGTGCACAGTTTCTTTGCCCAAGAGCAGAGGTAGCTGTCCATTTAATTTTGTCCCATCAGACTCAGTGTGAGGCACTTACAACTGAGCCCACTCCTGTAAATGCAGTCCTACTCTTATTTCTTCATGGCTTACCATGAGTGCCTGCTATCATGTTGGAATCAATTTTCCCAGCTGGAATCCAACTCCTAGAAGGCATCAGGCTGGAGAAAATTGTGATAGAGCTTGAGAAAGAGGCAAAATTCAGGAACAAAGTACAGTATGTAGGCATACTATGCAATGCTCCATTGCTAAACATGGAGACAATAGTAGAAAAGGCACAGAAGATGTACAGTGTGTTTAGGGTTTAAACATACACTGAACATGATCTTATTAGTGATATAAATCTCTACTTTTTGCATGAAAAAAATAATTTTAAAAGTTTTATTCTCTGTTGAGTGCAATTATGAGTTTTGTTCATTTTTATGATTTTTTGCATGTATAGATTTGTAAAAATGTTGTTTGCACAAGAAACATTTCACCAAAACAAAATATCTGTGTAAAAAAGTGTTCATTGTATATACAAAGTGCACAGTTCTTGGTACAATTCTTTTCTGTGCATGTATACAAACAAGATTTTTACAGAAACTCTCAACATGCTGCCCCACCCAAAGAAGGTGGTTGGCCTTTTCAAAGAGGTGTCTCAGTGGGTCAGCTGACTGAGGACAAGACATTTTGTTCTGCAAGGATTCTTTACACCCTTATACCTTATGTTGTCTAACTTGTTCATTGCTCTGCTACTTGAAATCGTTTAACCCAGGGCTGCGTAACTTGTAGCCTTCTAGATGTTATTAGACTTTAAATCTTATTGATTCTAGCCAATGCAGCCAGTGGTGAAGGATGATGGAAATTGCAGTACAACAGTATTTTGAAGACCACACATTTCCTTGCCCTGATGTAACTGGAAGTGCCAGAGATTGGCCAAAACATCTATTTCTACTAAGCTGTTTCCACTCCTACCCATCTCTCTACCCAACTTCATTGATCAAATCCTTTAGCCTAACATTTTGACTGTGGCTACTCAGTGGTGAGAATTTATTTCCATATGTGACAGAGCCATGTCCAGGCTTTACAAGCAGGTATCAGCCAGGGTTAAAACCCAACAATCCACAGCCCAGATTTGTCCCTGTAAATTTCCAGTGTTGACTGTTTGTTACTCTGAAAGCAATGCTTTGGTCTCAGGCTCTTACAGATGGAACAGATCAGAGCATTACTGTGGGAAAATTGTGTGTGATTTCAGAAATACATTTTTAAAAAACATTAAAATTCATGGTTAGGGCTTTTTTTAAAAAAAAAAAACCTTAGGAATTTAAAGTGTCTCTCTTGAAGCAATAATGAGTACCTATCAAAATAAGTACCTATCTGTACTTAATGACAACACATAAAGAAGTAATGATAGTTGCATTCTCAGAACAAGGCTGAACATTTATCTCTGGTACTTAGACTTCCTTTTGGGGATGAAGGCTTTCTTTTTCTGATTTGCCGCACGTTGGCAAATCTTACATTGCCCTATGGTTTCACAAACATGGCAACTACCAGTCCCCAGTAGCAGACCCTTCATGATTTCCATAGTTTCTCTTCCTGGGTTTGGTTCTTGTCTGTGGAATCCCCTCTCTGAAAACATTCCCATTCCACAACAGAGAAGGGCAAGGTAGAGAGAGTTCCCCTGTTTCTACCCCAAATTGTCAACAATTTTTAAAAACGGTTGTAAAAAAAATGGAGGCTAGGGCTAGTTTCTGTTTTGAGCAATTTTTTTTTTTTTTTTACTCTCACATAGTTTTACTGAGGACTGAGGAGGATGTCGCTCCCAAAATTTGGAAAATGCCTACAAAAAAATGTACTTAAAGAAAAATGAATTAAAAACTGCATAATACAAACCTTGATGGGTTATTTAAGGATTGGTTAGTATAAAACTGGGAGCCACCACCGCCTGTCAAGGCTGGAAGGCTCTATTTGGCTATGTACATCTGGAATTAGTTGGACTACAAAAAGTGATGTAGATACTCAACTGGTGTATAAGAACAGGAAGATTCCCAATGTTTAATTAGATTAATTGTTTCTTTAACAGCAGCGCTTACAAGGCAAGTGATTGGAATAAGTTTATCAGTAAAGATATTTTCAACAGAGATTTCCTTTTTCTTCCTGGCTTGGGTTTTTTCCCCCCTGCTTCCTCTCATTTGCTCTTTGATGGGCTTCCAAAAAAGTTATTAAAATGTTGCAAAACAAATAAGGTAATGCTGGAGCTTATTAAAAATGGGTTCTTTTGTTCCTCTCTGGCAGCTGACAAATTGTCTTGTGCAGCATCTTACCTGCTCCATTGTGAAAGGTTAAGAGAGAAAATGGCTGCAAATAAATTGCTATTGAATGTTGTTGAAAATTAAGCATAGCACTTTCCTCTATTAAGGATCTTTTCCAAGGCTCTCTATTCATACTGCTCCCTATGTGTCGTTCTAACACTTGTCTCTTACATTATGTTTGGCACACAAGGGAACATTAACTAGAAAAGAAACGCCTGACCATAGTGTTACTAGACTCTATTATCCGGCTGTCACATGCCTGCACGAGAGAGGTCTAATTTTGGTTCATATTGACAATGATTTCTGACACTTTCACTAACTATCTTTATGGAGTGCTGTCAGAATAAAGTCAGGCTTGAAAGTAATATTTGCAGCTTTCTGAAAAATCCAACTCAAACAGGGCAAGAAAGCATGCTCACTCAGTAAAAATATAATTATTCTCACTTCTTTGGATATCAGCATTATAGTCAAAGGAGGGGCAACTCATTATTTTTTTAAATGGGCTGCGATATGGCTAGTATGCTATTAACTCCAAAGAGTATATAATGCGGGGTTGTTGGGAACTGTGTGTGTGTTTTAACATGCAGGCTATATAAATTATACCTTGCAAGAATTAACAAGGCTGTTATTTCATTAAGGGTTTCAAAGAGGGCATAAATGTCAAGAGCAAAGCTTAAATGTTTAAATCACTGGACTGTTTCCACTCTCCCACCCCTCATTATGTGGCTTTGAGAGTGGAAGCTACTGTATTTTTTAAAAAAAATCTTGGGCCAAAGTTCCACTGAATTTTTCAGACTGATAATGAAAAAGCCATTGCATGAAAAACCAAGATAAAGATTTTCATTCTTACTGCTGGAGGGGAATGGAAATTGAAGGTACGTTCATGCTATATTTCTGAAAAACATGGAACAATAATATGTTTTTAATAATGAAAGGTGCTCAAGGTCTCTCTGTGTGACTGACTTGTTTCGAAGTCCAAGCCGGGCATACAAAATGGGAGACATGACAGGATCTTTCTCAGTGGTTTAAAACAGTGCTACTCCATGTGTGGTTTTGCAGATGATTGCCAGTCTGTGAGCCATTATCTGCCAGTCTGTGGCAACTCTTCAAGAACTTTAGCAGGCACAAATATGGCAACGAAGCCTGGTGCACTAGGGGCAGTTGCCAATACTCCATATCACATAATCTGAAAAGCATACGTTGAAAGTCATGATTTGAACCCATTAAGAAGAAATATTTTTCTTCCTATTAACATAGATTTACAGTTTCATCCATGATCTTTCATTACTTTATGGTTGTAGTGAACATAGATATACATAGCTACTGAAGAAAGAATAAATTGTAGATGATTAGCTATTTGTAACTAGTTACATCTAGGCTTTCCCTGGAGTTGCATGAAGTAGCATATTTGGAGGGCAGGGAGTTATTATTAGAAGGTTTATACAGTGGCTTCAAAAAACTGAGATAATTCCACTCATAGATGTTAACTTGTGAAAAGAGGACAAATTGAAGGAGAACAAAAGGATGCTCTGTCACTATGATACTGCAGTAAAGGTCAGTGAGAAAGCCAGTCTAGGAGGCTTTTGTAGGGTTTGGAAGGTATTACGTAGTTCACCCTGGCCTGTGGTTGTTAAGAGGCTTCCTTGCCAGCCTGATTAATTTCTCTCTTTCTCTGGTTCTCTTTCTTGGCTGGATCTATGCCAGTTCTTGAGCTGTGTTTATAAGAACATGAATATTGGAGTGAGCTATTTACAAACAAAATAGAGCCGTCCTGGTGGAAGCTTCTGAAGTCAATTCTTATTTTCTGTATTAATTTTTTTTACCTCCTCCACAAAAATTATATTTGTGATTTCATGAAATAAATATTATGGAAGATTTTATTATGCAGGTCCAATTCTTGAGCAACGCTCTCAATCTTTGACTCCTGTCTAGATGGGAATAGCAAAGATCAGATTCAAATTACCAGCTGTAAAATAATGTTCTCCAGCTGGGAGCTTTAAGTACATATTAGACAGAACACAGGGTTTTATATGACTGTATTAGTGTGGGATTGGACAGTAGTTTCAATCTCTTCTAGATTTGTAAGTATTCTCCTCATTTCAAATATTAAACTTATTTTAAGAACTCTCCGAATTGGGTAATATTTTTCTTTTTTGTATGCACAGACACACACAAATACATACTCATAGTAGGAAGAAATGCACATGAGGTGTTACACTAAACACTTTTGTAACTTACAGAAACAACCTGGGCAAAAAAGGAAACAAAGTGAAGCAGGCAGGCATTTATCTATGTAGAAATACAGAAGAATAGTGGTGTAAGTTTGTTTGTTTGTTTTAAGTATTTCTGTATCTCCTCCCAGCCCTCAAGGGCTCCCAAGATGATGAACAACATTGAGGCCCTTTCCACATCTTACCTGGTCGTGGAGACATCCGGTGTGGGTCCCCATGTTGGCTCTGCTAGGAGGGGAGCATGACAGGAGCGCTCCCCTCCACACCAGCTGCCTCTGTGTTCCAGGAAGCATGTGGCCCCTCCTCTTCCGTCTGCAGCACAGCCAGATAGTTTCCCAGACAGTTTGTGGGCAGGAAGCAGAGCCATTGCGCTTCCAGGGCCTCTGCAGACAAAGTAAGTCCACGATGGTGGCATGATTGCCGGTCGTTGACAGGGAGAACCCATCAATGAATTGCAACATGACTGCGCTGCCTGGGGGGGTTGGGAGAAGGACGGGATTGTGATAATGTCATCCATAAGTGTTGTCATGGACCTGTCCTTCCCTAGTCTCTATGGCAGGTTGGGAGGCTGGAGCGGAAAGGGCCAAAGATAAAAATATGTTTAAAACACATTAAAATATTGTTTAGAAGCTCCTAAAAGCCATTCAAAAACAATCCTAGAATCTAGTTTTGAAACAGATTGTTCTATTCTCAGGGACAGATTCATTGGCAAGGCCAGGTATACCATAAAGCCAGGAGTGGGAAAGTGAAGCCCGTGAAATCTTGTTTTGTAGCCCTCAAATTCCTACAAGAGACACTTGAAACCTGTGGATCCCCTTCTTTAAAAAAAAGACTGTTTTTTCCCCCAAAGCTGAAAAACCATCCAAACTGCCACAAAATGTGATGGTGTGGGTTTCTTTGCTCTTCATTACTCCCCTCCCCCAGCCACCAAAATCCCATAAAAACTGCAAAAATTGGCTGTATCTAGGTTGAATCCTAGAATTGGTAGTGACAAGACATCACTTCCAGTCATACCAGGAGCAACATGGGGAGGTCACAGAGGAAAATGGCCCCACCCCCTTTACAGTTGCCTGCCTCTGCTTAAGGCAGAATGAAACAATTGCCTTAGGTGGCAGATGCTGGAGGCAGTGGGGCAGCCTCCCAACAGTTTCTTCTGGCCTCCACATTTTTCCCCCTATGCCACACAACTTGTCCTGAGAACCCTAAATTCTCCTGATGCCTCAGGTATATTGAAGGGCCCTCTTTCTTTCCAAGTACGGAGGTAAGGCAGAATGGCATTCCAACTGAGTTCTGTTCATGAAATAGAGAAGAGTTACCAACAACAACAAAGTTAACAACAAAGTGTCCTGGACTGGGCCAGTACTTTGGGTTGCCAACATGTGGCTTTAGAAATATTAAGTTAGTGGAATACATTGCAGGTGAAGCTGGTAATTTTTGACAGCTTGAGGGTGGAGCTTTCTCATTTTTTGACCAGCTGGATTTTCATGGTTAGGATGTCATGTCATGCCATCCGCTCCCTTCACATCAGCACATACTCACTCCTAGTACACTGTGGTTTGCTGAAATCTTTACCTCTGTTCTTCTATCAAAATTTTAAACATCCCATTGGCCTCAAAATATTTCTTTGATTATTCTCTTGTCTTATGAGATTGTTGGATGAATCAGAAGATTGGTATTGGTATGATGGGGCAAGGAAATCCACTACACTCCAATATCTGATACATTAAACCAAATATTTGATACATAATCAGAGGCAATAATGATCATCGTCATCGTCATCATCATGATAACAACAATAACAACAACAATAACAATAATTTAAAAATTGGAAATCCCACTGATTCTAACCATTAATTCCCAACATCTCTGTTCCAGTTGGCAACCACTACATCCAGAGTTGTGATCCATGATCATTTTCTTCTTTGAACAAAAAACACTATATGACAGTCTTCAAATTGGGACATAGAGGACATATTGGCATGGAATATATGTTGCTGCTGTTACTGTTTACTTAACATCAGCCAAGTTAAACTTGTGTGTGAAATGAATAACATTGATATCTTGGGTTTGTTTTTTTTTTAAACACATTTATCCTATCAGTGGTAGCCAGTTTTCTGTATCAAATAGTTGTCCTTGCTTGCACTTTCACATAGGGAGTATGTGGGGGAAAAACATGGATAGTGTTACTTCCCTAACGGTCTTGTCAACAAAGCAGCCTCCCCTTGTGTTGATAATTCTTCCAAATTTGTTTTATCCTCAAAAACAAAGATTTGCAGGTTTGCCTACTGGGGTTAGCTAATTATTAAATTTGCATTTTCTTAATGTGGTAATTCAGGCATTAATATTTCAAAAGTGTTGCAATTAATTAGGTAGCTCAAGCAAACTGAGTAGCACTGCAAGAGCAGGAGGGTTATGAAAATGAAGAGAAAGGAAGAACAATCTTTGCAAAAACCACCTTTCCAGGTTGGGGATTAGGATCACCAGTATGTCTTCTTTATCCCAGCTGGTAAAGGTCTTGTGCCCATATGGCCAACTGTGTGGTTTGTACACAACTATGTGAGAGAGAATAAGTCTTTCTCCGTGTGTCCTGGCTATTAGACAACTTCGACACTGGGTGAAGACTCCGTTGCTACAGTGTTCTTCCACTCATTGATTTGTCTTAAATGTCACACAGAGCATGTGTAGCTAAGCATAACTTAAGGAATATTCAGCTAGTAAATTTTTTTGCATACACAGGGGTGCCTTTTTCATAAAAGTTTATACACAGAGACATGCAGGGGTGACCTGTAGTAATATCTGTATAATGAAGAGCTTCACATAATGGGAGTTCTAACTGCATTTATGTGGTGATAACCTTGTTTTGGCAGCTGTCCAGTTACTCTGGTTTTTTATTATAATGGCCAGGGGAAAAAAGGAGGTGGAGGATATTCTTACTGCTAGCACTATTCTTATTGTCAGTCCAATTTTGACACACGCAGGTCTTCCTTTCATTACTTATTTTCAGTAATAACCTAGACCAGAACTTTCCAGACTTTTCATGCTAGTGACACACTTTTTAGACATGTATCATTTCATGACACAGTAATTCAGTTTTACTAGCAAACTGGAAGTTAAACTAATCCCTTATAAGAGATACAGACACCTACATAAATAGTAAGAACAAAATGTATGGGGACACAATATATCTCATGAAAAGCTTTCATATATTTTTTAAAATATATGATTTATAAATAATAACATATATTTCCAAGATTGTAGGCAACAGACCTACGCACTTCAGGCAACACACTTAACATGTCGTGGCACACTATTTGGAAAGCCCTCACCTAGGCTCTTTCTCTGTGAGTATGTGTATTAATTTGCATACACCTTAAATAATAATAATAAAAAGTTCACAAAATTAATTTTAACTTCAAGAAAGTTTTGCAAATTTGCAAGTTTTGCAGTTTTGGTATTTCAATATGTATTTAATTTATTTGCTTGAAAGTGGAGAGGAGAAATGCATACCCAGTGCACCAGAGCTACAACCATCACTCCATACTCCTATCCCAGTCACTGGAAATCCCATTTCCAGTTTGGAAACTTGGAAATTTCCACTTTGAAAATTTAATTAGCTGATGCCCCTGCATGTTAAAAAACCCTATCTTACCCACTATGGAATTCTTAAATATAACAAAATCTGCATGTTTTCTTGCAGAACATTAAAGGCTGTGTACAATCATTTATACCCAGTGTTAATATATTTTTAGCTCATAGCACAAAATTCTAGGATAGGAACGTTTTCCAGATACTGCTGTTAGATTCCTGTACTGTATATTGTGAGGGAAAACTTTCTTTTTTATCTCAGTGTATCTTTATTATTTCCTGATATTTTAATCACAGCTAAGAAATCAATAGTAGCCCATGGAGACATGTATTCCCACCTCTGCTCCACCATCAGATTTTACCTTCCCTTCCCATATTATCATTATCTGTGGTTGACAAGGTTCATTGTTCACAAGATAGCATTGACAGTGATTACATTTAGCTTGGTTTTGCAAGCCATGTTCCAAACTCAGTCTTAAACTCTGGTTTAACCAACAGCAGACACTAGCATGCTTTAAATAACAACTTTGGTAAAAGTTAGTGAGAAAACTAAATGTAGAGAACGTTGGGAGGGAAATTTAGAATATCTTATTATGGTTTCATTATTTGTTAGGGACTGAATGGAAGGAATAGATCTAGAGCAAATTCCTGCATGCTAGTTTATCCTTGTTCTGTCACTGTAACAAGTGATGATTTATACTTCTGAAATAACTGTCATAGACCAAACACAGAGACAGAGCATTTGTAACACTTGACATTGCCAGCAGCATAGTACTTTTTAGTGTAAACCACTTACACCATTCAGCTGTGAATTATCAAGTGAGAAGTCATTTACTGATGGGATGCCATGTGATGAACATGCATGCAAAGGAGAGCTGAAAAGCTGGTGAGATAAGCAAGGGAATCCTCAAAGGAAGCTGTTGAGTCTAGTGAGTTGTTAAAAGTGTTCAAAGAAAGAGCAGGGGCAGGGGTTTCAGCAAACCACATCTCACTAAAGGCAGGCATCAGGTGATACCAGCCTGAGGAAAGTGCATGGCGTACTGGATACAAAATTGTAAAGGAGGAATCCTTTGGTGGAGAGACTGGGAACTGAATGCTTTGACTACCAATTAGCATCTCCTTCCTGTATGTTGGGCTTATATAGGCCTATAAAACAATGGGCCTATAATACAAACACCTGTGACTAATGCATTCATGATACTACATCCTTCTTCCATGAATCCTTGAGAGCAAAACATAATAAAGTAAAGCAGGGGTATTGCACATCTCTTTCCATCAACTATTCTGAAATTAAGTTTTGTTAGTCTTAAAGATGCACATTCTGTCCCAATATTGCAACTCCGACTTGTGGTGGCTTTCCAGGGTTTCAGGCACTATTCTTTCCTAGCAGTACATGCTCTCTAGTATTCCTGAGCTCTTCTATCCAGCTAGAATAATAGAATATTAATGTTGGAAGGGAGCAAAAGGGCCATCTACTCCCTGCCACCCTCCAAGGCAATCTATTCCTTTGTCAAACAGCACTTACAGTTAAAAAAAAGTTCTTTCTAATGTTTAAATGGAATCTCTTTCCTTGTAATTTGAATCCATTGGTTCATATTCTAGTCTCTGGATCAGCAGAAAACAAGCTGGCTCCGTCTTCTAGATGGCATCTCTTCAGATATTTAAACAGCTATCATATTGCTTTTCAGTCTTCTCTTCTTCAAACTAAACATACCCAGCTTCTTAAGTCATTCCTTATAAGGTTTGGTTTTCAGACCTTTGATCATCTTGGTTGTCCTTCTCTGGATAGGTTCCAGTTTATCAATGTCCTTCTTGAATTTTGGTGCCCCAAACTGGACACAGTATTCCAGGTGAAGTCTAACCAAAACAAAATAAAGTGGCAATAATCTTTCCTTTCATCTGAACAGAATATTCCTATTGATGCAGCCCAGAACCGCATTGGCTTTTTTTGGCAATCACTGTTTGGCAAACACTGTAGACTCGTGTAGCCCCTAGATCTTTTTTACATATACTGCTTTCAAGCCAGGTGCCACCCATCCTATAGATGTGCATTTCATTTTTGTTGCCAAGATGTAGTACCATACATTTGTCCCTGTTCAAATTCATTTTGTTAGTTTTAGCGTAGTTTTCCAATCTATCAAGGTCATTTTGAATTCTAGTCCTGTCCTCTGGGATATTACCTACCACTCCCCCCATTTGGTGTCATCTGCAAATTTGATAAGCATGCCTTCTATTTGCTCATCTAAATCATTTATGTTAAACACTGAGCCCAGAAAAGAACCCTGAGACTCCCCACTAGTTACTTCTCTCCAGGCGGAAGAGAAACCATTGTGAGTACCCTCTGGATTCAATTTGTCAACCAGTTACAGATCCATCTATCTGTGACTCTATCTAACCCACAGTTCAACAGTTTGCCTGCAAGAGTATCATGGGGGAACTTGTCAAAAGCCTTACGAAAATCAAGATATACTGCATCTACAACACTCCCCTAATCTACCAGCCTTATAAATCTATCAAAAAAGGATAAGATTAATTTGGCATAAATTAACTTGTTTTTGAGAAATTCATGCTGGCTCTTAATAATTATAGGATTCCTTTTTAAGTGCATACAGACTGTTTACTACTCTGTTCTTGAACCTTTCTTGGTATCAGTATCAAGCTGACTGGTGGGTATTTGCTCAGGTCCTTCTTTCCTTCCTTTTAAAGATGGGGACAATGGCCCTTTCCATACGGGGTAAAAAAACGGCTTAGGGCGACCTCATCCGGAGGTCGTCCACACCGTGGAGTGTGCTAGAGCGGTTTGAATAGTGGAGGTTCCACACCTCAAACCGTGCTAGCGCGGCCGCAAGGGGTGGCGCGGCACGTTTTTTAAAAACCACATTTTATGTGGTTTTTACAAAACGCGAGCGCGCTAACCTGTTGCAGCGCCCCGTGTGAAGCTGCAGGGACGCACTAGCGCGTCCCTGCAGAGCTGCCCGGGGGCGGGCTTCCGGCTGGTGCGCTGCCCTGATTGGCGGAGCGCCGCCGGAAGTTGCCGGCCGCCATTTTGGGCGCCGCCGAACGCCGCTGAAACTCGCCAGCGTGTGGAGCGGCGAACGCACGCTCCCCGCAGGGACGGAGCAACCCGTTTTCAGGTAAGATCCGTCCCTGCGTGCGCTGCCCCGTTCCCCTGTCCCCCGTGTGGAAAGGGCCAATGTTTGCCCTCCTCCAACCTGTTAGAACATCTCCAGTTCTCCAAGAACCTTCAAACATTACTGACTGTGGCTCTGAGATGAGATCTGCAAGTTAGATGCAGCTCATCTAGCCTTGGAGACCTGAATTCATTTAGTGTAGATAGATATTCCCTTATTACTTCTTTACTCATTCTGGGCTGTAGTCCCCTAACTGCGTTATTTATTCTATTTTTACCAGTTGGAACACAGTTTTCCTTTTGAGAAAAGACTGCGGCAAAGAAAGCATTAAAAGGTTCAACCTTCTCACTGTCGCATTAGCAATTCACAGTCTTTTCAACACAGTGGCCCTTTTTATTATTTTTAACCCCTCTGGTGAGCCTGAGCTCATTCTGAGCTTTAGCTTTTCTGACTTCACCCCTAAAAGTATTGGCTGTTTATTTGTATTCAACTTTGATGTTTCTCTCCTCCTTCCATTTCTTATGCAGGTCTCTTTTAAATCTCAGCCCTGTTCTTTGTATATCCACCCTAGTTTCTTTATACTCCTCCCATTTTTTTTCTCCTTGGAATTGCTTGCAACAGTGCCTTCAGTATCTCACTTTTAAGAAACTCCCATGCATCATGAACTCCCTTACCTTTGATTATTTCTGACCATGAGATCTCACCCTGTCCTTTCCTAAGCCTACTGAAATCCACCCTCTTGAAGTCCAGGGTCTGACTACATTTGGCTTCCCCTTACCTTTATATATCAAATTGCCAAAGGACATGGTCACTCTTACCTAAAGCTCCCACTGTTTCCACCCCACTGACCAGTTCATCTGTCTTGATTTGGATCAGATCCAAAATAGCTGATCCCTTTATTGCTTCCTTCACCTTTTGGACAATGAAATTGTCTGCAAAGCTACTAAGGAATTTGTTGGATCTTACACCCTTGGTAGAGTGTGACTTCCAAAAGGTATCAGGATGGATGAATTCTCCCATTACTACTATCTCTCTCTTTTTGGAATACTTGGTCATTTGTTTTAGGAAGGTATCATCGAAATCTTCAGTCTAGCTGGGGGGCCTAGAGCAGATGCCCACAATGAGGTCATTGGTGTTTCTCCCCCCTTTAATTTATACCCAAAGACTTGCAACCTGTTTTGCATGCCTTAAGTCATGAATCTCCTCACAGGTGTACAGACCCTTGACACATAATGCTTCTTCTCCTCCCTTCCTGTTTGGTCTATTTCTTTCAAATAATTTATGCCCCTGAATTACTCTGCTGCTGTCATGAGACTCATCCCACCATGTTTCAGTGAGGCCTATTAAATAATACTTGCTTTCTCGTGTTAAGACTTCAAGTTCATCTTGTTTCTTTCCCATGCTATATACATTAGTGTAGAGACATGTAAGACCATGGGTCATTCTCTCCAGCTGATTCCTTATTTGTTTCTGCCTACTGTTGACTCTCTTGCTATTGGACCAATTTCTCCTGTGTCTTTAAATTTATCGTCTCCAGATTTGGTCTTCCTCTGCCCTCTGAATATTGTCTTCCTGTCCCATGTAACTCTGTTTAAAGACTTCCTGCTCCGATTTGCAAAAACTGTTAACTGGGACCAACCCTACTAAGTTTCTGAAATTAGATGAGTTTGGGCATATTCAGGGCAGTATGCAGGGGGCATTCTCTTTTGTGTCTGAGAAAGTATTTAAGGGCAATGGGACAAACATCAGACTTATTTCCATAGGCTACCAGCAGCTGTAGCTCCATTGTTTCTGATTGTGCTTATTTAAACCACTTGTTATCAATTATATATTAATACAAATTATTAGTCTGGAATATTTTAAATATGTGGGGTGGGTTGTTAATGTTTAGGTTAAAAGGTTAACAAGGTCTGTGTCATATATTAAAATCTCTTTTTCCTGAACTATCTTCCCTGTTCAGTGCCTGCTTCAATTGATTGCCGTATAAAGAATTAACAAATTGTCAGGGTGGGGCTTCAGCAGCTGACTTACAGTACAAGCTATTTCTCGAAACAGCCACAACAGTGCAATAGTGACGCATAATTTAAGTCACTGCAGGTTTTTATAAACAAAAAAACCTGAGGCATTCATTTAAATTTGGGCAGTCTTCTCAATGCTCTCGTCCTCTTTCTCTCTGTCTTTCACTTTTCCTCTACAGCCCCTCCTCTTTTCCTTTCCTTTTGAATGGGGTGTTTTTGCTATTTAATATTTTCCACTCTTCTTGGCTTGCTTCCAGTTTTGCAGCCAATGAGAAAGGCAGCCGTTCAGTGCAGGCGGGGGGGGGGTGATTTTTTTTTTTTCAATCAGCAGTTTAACTTCAAGTGTTTAACAGCACGTTTAGCTGCAAGTGTATATTTCCCCCTTTGATGTATAAATTTGTGCTAACGTAACTGCCTTGGGAGAGATTTAGATTTGTGCTAGGATACATCACCCAGTGCTGGAGGACTGATAAAGTTGATGCACAAGTTTGGAATCTTAAACACTGGCAACTGATTCCGGCTCTTCAGACTTAGGCGTCTGTAAATTCGCCTTCTACGAACGTCTTTCTGTATAATGTCTTGTAATTAGAACAGGAAATCATTGAGTAACTGTGAGATGAATAAGAGTACTTAGGCTGAAGGGAAAATTACCTTCTGAGAAATTATATTCACCATTTCCCCCAGTTTTTCTTGCTTCACATTAACAATGTTGGTAATGATAGTAACAGATGTAAGTATTCTTATCTGCATAGCATTGTTCTGCTGATTTCTTCACACACACACACACATACACACAAATAAAAATTCATTTTCAAAAACAAAAGGACAAGAACATAGGAAATGCCTAATTAGACTATGAGATTCTGTGTTGCAGCAGAATAGCAATGACATGGAAACATCAATATAATTATCAATATCTCTGAAGGCTGGAGCAGTGCCAGGTGTATGAAGTACATTCTCTGCCTTGGCTAAGTTGCTAGGAGCGCCTGCTATGAAAAAAGACCCCATAAAGCTTAGAGAAGTATATTGTAAAGAATCAGAAGACAGAATAAATCATTGCAGGAATGGTTCCTATCAAGCTGGTTTGACTTGAATAGGATCCAAACTGGATGATACTTAGTTCTGTGATCAGAGTTTGGAATGCTGTTTTTAAACACTCGTGTATTTGGATTGGCCATTACTTTTGAAAAAGTCATTTGTTATTCATTGTTTAAAATTCTTGCTAACTTATTAGTCTTTCATTCATTTAAAAAAAATTAGCAAAGTATACAAAAAAAAACCTCCCAAGAAAAATGCCACTAGATTTTCCCAAAATGTCTTCTCCAAACATTTTAAAAGTAAAAATGAAATGTTAATTATTACTCTAGAGAAGTAACTAGTGGTTGTTACATCCTTGTTGTTTAAAAGAAATGTACTGTACCACTGAGCAGTGCCTTTTTGCAGTTTAATATTTTTTGTTCCCCTTTACTCTTCATAGATACAGAATAATGAATGTTATGCACTGTTTTTTCTAGCTGAAAAGAAAAGGGAGGTGTTGCTCCAAAAATAGTTCTTCTACTACATATTTGGAGTCTGTTAGGCAAAAGAAAAAGATCTTTACATGTTTGTTTCTATTGGCATCAGAATGCATTAGCACTAATACGATTAAAAGAACTAAAGGGCAGAATAGTTGGCAGATTTCTGCAGTTGGAGTAATTAGATGCAGGAAGGAACATGCATATTTTTCCATCAAGCTCTATAAAATCTTGGTGTGATGACTGGTTTGTGTGTGTGTGTGGGTTTGGTTGTGTGCATTTTTTTTTAAGGAGGGAGTTTACTAATGTTAAAAGTGGATTATAGTGCTTAGTAATCATCATTGTAGCACGATGTTTCTGAACACAAACAAAGAGGAGACTGCTTTTATGTAGTTCCTCATTCTGACTGCAAGAAGCTTTTGATCACAAAAGAGTGGACCAAGAAATTCATGCCCCACCTCCATTTGTGAATTGTCCCAAATTGCTTTGAAAATCAGTGTGTAGTTTAATAGTGAGAGTGATAGAGTTAGTGTGAATTCAGGAAGAGGACAACTTTAGACAGTCATTTTCTAGAAAACAGTTGACCAGTTGATTTGGGCATGTGTGAAGGAACCCTTCCTCAGGTTGGCCTGACAGTTCCAAACCCAGGGCTCATGTCATTGTTACTATGAGGCCATCACAGCATGGCTGTTGTCCATGTGTTTAGATGCCCAGCAATGAGCCATGAACCACTTTTCAAAAGTTCCTCATGGATCATCTGGACAAGAGCTGCCCAAAGCATTTTGATTCCTAAGGCAGAAAATCAGAATGGCTTCATACTTTCTTTGATTAACAGTCACACTTCAGTTCCTGTTCAGTTTGATAGGTCTTGTGCCTATTGGGTGAGAACTTTCTGCCACACATTTTACTGTCCCCCATGGTATATCAGATTTGTTATCTGAAACCGTTGCCTTAACTTATCTTGTGATAGGGCTGTATCTCATAGGGACGCATAGGCCTAAATTTAATTGCTAGTCCCAAGAAAAGTAGACTGATTGGGTCAATGGGATTTACATAAGTATTGGCATGTTGGCATCAATCAGTTAAGTGGATCCAATTCTAATTGAGTCCAGCAATTGCATTTAGGCTATAGTGAGTAACTATGTTTTCTTGGATAAATATAATTTCTATCTATCTATCTATCTATCTATCTATCTATCTATCTATCTATCTATGTTATTTATAGTCTGCCTGTCTTCCAAGATGGGACCCAGGGCATCTTAAAACAAGTTTAAAACAAAATGGAGCTAAAAGTCTGATTATAAAAATATTAAAACATGGTTAAACAAGTTGTCATATTAAAACACCATTGTTATAATAGATATCATTCCAATATCTGAAGTCAGAGACTTACCTCAGTCGCTGGGTGCATGTACAATTTCCTCCTTTTCACTTAGATTGCATTTTTTTCATGTGTTAACAGTTCTGAGTGAGGGCTAAGTTCCCTAAGATGGACCAAGAGCAAGGCTGTTACACCACTGCAACTAAAACTACTGAAACTGTGATTATTTATGGCATCACCTGACAATTTGATGATGGTTCAGCTACAATCCTGGTTTTAACAACTACTGCAACAGCAATAAGCTAATCATCCATAAAGGAATCAAGCAGATTGACTCAAATTGGTGAACTAGTTCTGACTATATTTAAGGCAGAATCAACCAGAATGTTGGCTACTGTAGGGAAGGCAACTTCCATACACTTCCGCTTGCTCTCCTCCCTCTTCTTCCCTGGATAAGCCATTGCTACATTGAAAGACCAAGTTCTTCAGCATCCTAATTTGTACACAGAAGTGTAGGAGAAAAGTTTATTCCACCCTAAAAATGTAGAACCCTTTGGTCCATGGAAGTGTTGTGACTGAAGCAGATGTATAAATAGGAATCTCTTCTTGAGCTATTATTTTTAATTGTTTCCACCTTGACAGAATATGGTACTTATAATACATAAATACAGTTACATGATATTAACTACATTCTCCTGAAACATGTTTCCCCACCCTAATTGTGTATTTTCAGGGGTAAAATAGGTCTTTGATTTCTTTCTCAGATAGGTGTGGCTGTAAGAAAATCGTTGTTCTAAGAACCTTTTGTTTGCCTTTGCTTACTGAAATGATGTGGCTTAGCCTTCTTTGTCCCTCCTAAGATTGATCTGTTAAACCTTTTGTGACTAAAAGAAGAGAGAAAATACCTTGCAAAGTGCTGGTTAAGCTTCATTTTCAGGGCTTTTTTTTCTGCAGCTAGAAATTAAATTATCACTTGGATGGTAGTGTGATACACTAGTAATAATAATATAGTACTACTAATAATAATGAAAGGAGATAAGTCTGGCAAACAGTGCCTTGATTTTAATTTATAGATTGAGTTGCTTTAAAGAATCATGGAAATGCTACAAAATAGTGTGCAGCAGTTTTATGAAGAATTGCTATCATGTGCTTTACTGGAAATGAGTGGTGTGTATCTAAGGTTTCTGTGAAACCTTCATACATACTCTGACAAGAGAAGAAAAAAGAACCACTTCCTGGTACATAAAGAGTGTGGTCTCATCTCCAGACTGAAGACAGTGATATCTGTCTGAAGATATGAGGCACAGCAATGCATTATACCAGCCCTGCAGTTTACGTCTATAGGAACCCAACACTGATAAGAAGACCAGCATTAAAACGGAAAGGTCTGAGGAGCTGTCTTATACCGAGACTAACCCTTGGTTCATTCAGCCCAAAATGTCTTACAGAGAGTGATTCTCCAAGAACAAAAGGGACGTCTGCCAATTTCATTTTCTGCCACCTTTGTTGTTTTGTGCCTTCAAGTAGTTCCCAACTTATGGCAACCCTAAGGTGAACCTAATACGGAGTTTTCTTGGCAAGGTTTGTTCAGTGGAGGTTGCTTTTGCCTTTTTCTGTTACTGAGAGAATGTGATCTGCCCAAGGTCAGCCAGCAGGTTTCCATGGCCAAGCAGAGATCTGAACCCTGATCTCCAGAGTTGTAGCTGAGTGCTCAAACCACTACACCATGCTGGATCTCTGTGTCACCTTTAAATATTTTTAACCTCAGGTTCATTCTATCCAAAATATGAAGCAATTTGTAAATTTTGGTAAATTTACTAAGAATGAATGAGAACAAAATTCTCCTGCATCTCTACCAACCAAATTTTACATATACAACTGTTGCCAGCATGGAGAAGACTACCTTGAATCTATTACCTGCCAATACGAATTTTCCAAATATGAGGAAAAGAGTAGGGAAGCCTAGGTCAGTACTAATACAGTTGAATAGGCATGGGTTGAAGGCCAGATTTGTAAAAGCTAAGCAGCCAAAGAATGGATGGAAGAATCAGTCCATTAGGGTTCTTCCACATTCATGTTTTATTTTTATTTTTTCAAAATTAAGTTCATTTTATTTGAAACATGAAGAAATTGGTTAATTCTAGAAAATCTTTCCAAAAAATAATGGAAACAGAATTCTCAGTCATCCTTACTCTCCAAGGTTTGATATAAATGTCTTTCCTAGCCCTGCTAATTGAGATAATTTGATTTAAAAGTGGGATGTTGGGGACTGAATGTGGGGCATACAATATATAGACCACATATATAATACATATAAGCACCAATAAAATATATCTACCATGTGGAGAAATAAGGGACCCACTCCCACTCAGTGCTTCCTTCTGCCTTGAACAGGAGCTAGAAATTTTCCCCAAATTCTCTTAATTCTCACTGCCACCAACCACTGAATTCTGAATTACCCTGTACCTGAGTAGCACAGTGGGACTCTGCTCTGAGGATTGCCAGTCTCTATGCTTAAGGTCCTTTCCTCTCCCTCACCTCCCCCTTCTGAGTGAGAGAAATCCTATCTCCGCATGTGCTGAGGAATGGCATGGGAATGGAGAGGAAACAGAGGTTTTACAGAAAAGTATTTATTTTAAGGCATGCAAGTAAACAAGAAAATAATACTCATGAAAGGCTCCCCCTCTCAGGTACGCTTAAGTTACAAGTAGTTATGAAAACAGGCACATTCTCCAGATCAGCCAAACTTCCAAAATAACAAAAGACCTAGTGCAACTAACTAGACTCATTCTAAGTTACTCACAGCAAGTTGGTCACTTTCTGAGATGCTCTGCAAGGGGAAGGCCAGGACATAGTCTACCCAGCATCCATGTCCCTTGTTGATGTTTTTGGATGTCCCCTTTGTTCTCTCTCTACCACATGGTCTGTGAAGGATTTTATAACTTCTCCATCGAAGCATCTCGAAGATTCTTACCTTTCTCCCCAATTGGTCACTCGTCTCTTGTGACCTGTGACCTAACCCCAGTAATCCTAATCCTGGCAGTTCATTAACCCTTCATGTGCCTGAAAGGAGAACTGTGCTGAACTATCTCCTTTCAGCACTGAAGACTGGATAATGGGCATCCCCATTATCACACGCCCCCCAAATCTCAGACAGTCCGGAAACAGCTGAAGGTTGGAGCCACACCGGCTGGGATTTCACTCTATACCCTAGGAAAGAAAAAAAAATTACTAAAATACATGCACACAGATAACAGGACAGGTTAACCATATTGTCATTAACAGACATGAACACTCATTCCAGTTATCACTCTACTAATGAGTGACAACTGATGAGGAAAATGTTTAGCTATCATGTTAATATTAAATTGCTGTTTAAGTCAATACCTCAACCAAAAGCCTTAACGAAAGGAAGCTATCTATGAATTTGCTCCCTTTACTTTTTTCGCCTTTACTTCACATGGATTTCAAGTGTTTCTACAACTTTCTGAAGTCCTCTAGACTTTATAGATATAAAGTATCTGGTTTCAGTAGTATAGATCAGTTTATTAGAAGAAGTTAATAAGTAATTTTTAAAGCAGAAGGTAAGATTATAATACTTATGCTTATAATCACTGAGAAGAAAGAAGTGGAATGGATCCTTTATTATGCTTAGAAACAGATTAATTATAGACACTGTAAACCTCAGAAGTCTTTAACACATTTATTTCCCGGGAAGTACTGAATTTCCTAGTCCTGAAAAACTGACGGAAAAATAAGAAACCATTTTTCAAAAATCCAAGAGAACTAGGCTTTGGGTGAAGAGCTAACTCAGAAATGTAAAATTTCTTGGCTCTTTAGTGCAGTCTCTCATTTCATTTATAATAACTTAACTAATAATTCTGCTGAATTCCCAACTGAAATTCAATCAATTAAAAATCAGTTACGATCAATAATTGGTTTTGCAGTCTTGTAGGGAAACCTGGCCTTACTATGAGACAGAGGGTGGCAGAGGGTGGCATCAGCAGACAATGCTGGGTGACCTGTAGCGGGCAGGAACAATACTAGCCACCTTGCTTTTCTCCTCCGTTGAAGGGCAAAGCTGTTCATTCCAGTCAGCCTATGTTCCAGCCCCTGAGCTAGCCAGCTGATCTCAGGTGCACTAACAGAGGATATGGTCCTATTACCAGTGTTGAAGTAAAATTCAGCATCTTATTGGTTGGTTCCATCAGGAGAAATACCAGCTTGTCCTTCATTTTAGGACATAAATAGCTGGTAGATAAGGCTTGAGGGAATTTAACTTGGTTAAATTGCGATCATGAGACTCCTTCACTTTTCTCTATCTTCCATTCAGTCCCTCTTTGCCACAATGTACAACTATTATTTGCAGAACATGGAATTATTTGGATTGTCACGGCTTGTTTTGAGGGAGACTAAAGGTCATGAAACTTAGAAATGTGCTTCCTTCCAGGACAGCAGGTCTAAAAATGGTTTTTCTGGCAAACTACAACATGATGGGACTGCAACCTCTCTTTCTGGCATTTTTAGCTGGCTATGGAAGAACTAGAAAGATGAGATTTCGAGCTTTTATTTGTTTAAAAACTTGAACAATTCAATTCCTAATGGTTATGCTTTGAAAATTTAGAGTGAGAAAACAGCATGGCAAGAGTAATAAAGAAACGAAAGGGTGGGTTTTAAAAAAAATCCTGTAATTTTCCCCAACTGTCATGGTTTCTGGGACTGAGAACTTACCCTTACAGCTGAGAAAAGATTGTTTTTATGGAAGTATGCTAAAATAACAATATGAAAGAGATGAACAGTTGATCTTACAATATTAGAAATGGTGATGGGGCCCCCTAAGCAGACTGGAAAGTACTTGAGGCAATTGCTGATCTTTATGGATAAGATGTGCATAAAGAAAGTCCATCAGTTGCCTTTGTAAAGCAGGAAAGGTGGGGGAAAGGTGGGTGCCTTTCTTTCTTTCTTTCTTTCTTTCCTTCCTTCCTTCCTTCCTTCCTTCCTTCCTTCCTTCCTTCCTTCTTTGATATGCCGCCTTTCACCTAGAGCAGGACCCAAGATGGCTGCCAAAAAGAATCCGCTAAAGAAAACCTGACAGTAACACTTAAAACATAATTTGACTTTCTCCCCTTCAAAGGCCATACTGGTATCTTGTTTTGGTTAATGTTATCTTATTGCTATTGCTGCTGCCATTCCTTAATGGCTGAAGAAGCTATGCTAGACCATTCCAAGGAGCCCCATTTCAGCCATTGTACTGTTATATTTGTAGGACTTTGCTTGTTGGAATCTTCCTCTCTACAGATTCTCTTGACTCTATGTGATACTGTATATTAATTTGTCAGAGAGCAAGACTGTTGGCTTTTCTAATCTCTGTCTGTTCTCTTATCAAAGTCAGCATGCACGTTACATGGTTTTTGGGAAGAGGTCAATAAAATTTGGAAGTAGATCATTAAATGGCAGAAGTAGATCATTAAAGCAGCAAAGATGAGGGGAAAAATTCAGTTTGACATTAAGTGGTCATTGTTTTGGAACATTCATGAACTTGATCAATTAAATAACAACTGTGGACAGTTGTAAAAATTTTGTATGTGGATTGAGAAGAAGAATTTGTCATCACTACCTTCCATCATCAACATCATCAGCATTGTTGTCATCACCATTACCATCATCATAGAAAACAATCGTAAAGGGGGGGGGTAGTGTTTTACAGCGTTCAGTAATTATAATTCCAAGTTATGCAATGGAAATAATTTTCAAAATGCACTATATGTAGCATGGATTTACAATGTGATTGCCTCTCCATTTTAATTTATATAGTAGGATAATAGACATTTTGTATACAGAAGAGGATCATGCTACTGAAGGTGTCTTGCTACTGGTTTTTGATACCTGAAATTTTAGCAGAAGCTTCATTTCATATTTTTAACTTTAATTTGCTGTGCTTCTCACAGTAACCATTTGTATTATCTTAGTTTTATGCCATTAGATTCCTACACATCCTCAAAATACTTTGTGTAGCTCAAACCTGGCTACACTGATTATGAGAGGTTAATTTCTACTCAGAGAGATGCTGCCTATTTAAACAGTATTTTTATTTGTAATTAATAGCCCAATTATTTGGGTGAAAAAACCCCAAGGCCTTTCTCCCCAAATCCCAGCTGCCTCAAGATATTACCTACACATTCTCCTATGAAGTGGTAGAATTTCTGAGGTGCTTAAGTCTTTGCAGTGACCACTTGCAGTGGTCAGTTTTCAAATGCTGATACTCATCATGACAGTCCCCAAAATAATGCCTTCAAGGAGAAACCAAAATGCAGGATCCTTGACCCAAAATTATATGTGTGCATATATTTATGCCTTTTGATGTGTGTGTGTGTGTGTTGTATTTTCTTTACTGATGTGGTTCTAAAATTGTTTTCAATTCAATTACCTTCTATTTACTGTATTGTATTTAAATATGTTCTAATATTGTAATATTTTGTATTAGTGGCTGTACTTTTTTTTGGTTGTTGTTACTCTTGTTGTGAGCCACATTGAGCTGCAGATTGGAGGAAGGAGAGGGATAAAATTCAAATTGATAAATAACCACAGCAATATTTTTTGTGGAGAAAATCCATCCCCTCCACGTACTTTGAGAATCAGAACTAAACTCACAGGAAAGAGGAAAAGCTGACAGAAACATCAGATTCCATCATTGTCCTTCCTCATCAAAATATGCCAGTGTTTTGACTCAAGAAGCCATGGCTACTAGAATGTAAATCTAAATAACAGTAATCAGACAAAGAGAATGGAAGATTAAGAGGTGATACCTTCCAGTTGTCCTGATTTGGCAAGGACAGTCCCAAATTATCCTCTGTCGTCCCAGTTTTCCAGTTGCTTTTAAAATGTCTCAGTTTGTCTCCCACTATCTCCCTTTTGTCCTTAGCTTACTTCAACTGCTGCAAATTGTGTTTGAAGTGCAAAAGTAGATTGCACTCAATCAATTCAGCAGGGGGAGAGGAGAGGAGAGGGTAGAATCTTTCCTTTCCCTTAGACTCAGACAAAAGCAAATTGCTGCAGCCTCTCCCAGCTTGTGTTTTCTTCCCCATTAATAATTTTTGCCATCTTGACCACACTCTGATGTTGCTTGCCACAGGCATCCAAATTTTCATGTGTGAAATGTTAGAAGGTATGGGAGGTGGCATTGCTCTCTGCATGCTTCATTCATTGGTTTCTTGTGTTCTCCAGAGTACACTGCAAAGAGTTTTGGGGTGAGAATCTGATATACCTTTCTAAAACAGATCTATGTTTAATATAACATGGCAGCTAGGGCAATGAATAACATTCTGTGCCATACATCTTTTCCAGGTGAGGATGATGAAGATGCAAATGTGCTGATCCTCAGTTATCCTCAATACTGTCGCTACCGTTCCATGCTGAAACGCATCCAGGGCAAGCCGTCCTCTGTACAAGCAGACCAGTTTGTGTTAGCCCTTGGGGGCATTGCTGTAATTAGCAAAAACCCACAGATCCTCTACTGTCGAGATACATTTGATCACCCAACTCTTATTGAAAACGAGAGTATATGTGACGAGTTTGGTAAGTCATTTTTCTTCTCTCACTATTGCAAGTTAAAAACCATTTTGCTGTTGAAATTGCTTCTGTTTTTTTCCAAGACAAAGGCAGGAATAATGGATAAACCTTTCAAAAATAGCAAAACCATATATAAGTCAATTGCTCAGTGCCTGCAGTATTCCATCTTCACTCAGAAATCAAAGATGCATCTGCAACTATTTTCAGTCTTCATGTTTTTAAATGGCTCTTTATCATAATTAAAACACCCTCTTAGGAAAAATACGTTATTGTATTTTTAATGTAACTTATACCCTGCCTTTCTGCTATAAAAGAAACTCAAGATGGCTCAGTTACTTATTGTAAATTGAAGAGTGATTTGTTTGGATGTGTCACTGTGTAGCTTTACAGTCTGTTGCTAAATATGTTCATACCGACAAACCTTAATAGGTTTTTTGTACCACACAACTTTTTAAAATTGTGCACCTCCATATGAAACAATGCCCCAAAGTCTCCCAAATTAAAATCCAGTTGCTGTGTTCTAACAAAGCTATACATATGTAGCTGTGTATATAGCTGATCAATGATCATATATTTTTACACCAGCTGTTCACACTGATGAAGAGGCAAGCAATTTTTCTGCTTACTTTTTGAATCTTAAGCTATAAAGCAAGTAGCCTCTTCATCATTTGGTTGAAAATTATCTACAAACCTCTGGCTCTTCAGCCATTCCCACTGTTGTTTTTATTGTGTTTTTTGGGCTTAGAAAACCTTTCAAGGATCTTAATGGAAGAACCTTCAAGATTTACTTTTGGTCTTGGCTAAAGACAATAGTTTTGTTACATGGTTGCTTCCAAGTTACAGTGTAATATTTTTATTTTCATGGAAGGGGAACCACAACCTTACTGAACATACAATTCCTATGTTATATCACTCATGCAAGTAGGCCGCATTAAGCAGCTGAAGTGTGTTCCAGCATATAGTCAACCCTGATTCACAAAAGCTTATTTTCGATAGGGCATAGTAGTGCTTTAAAAGTGTGCTATGACCACAATCATTAAACTGCTTACTCTACAGAATTTCCATTTGCTTCACTTGACAGTATTCAGGTATGTGTTTAAGGATTTCAGCCTTATTCACTTAATGGGGATTTTAGAGCAACTGTGCTGGAGAAGCTATGGGGCTCAGTTCTAGGAGAGAACTCTGAGGCATCCTTTCGCTGTTTATATTAAGCATGTAGAATGCAGTAGGGATTTAGACTCCTTAGGAGAGTGCATTCTAGAATTTAGCCCATAAAGGCATTTTCCAGATTAACCAAAGCACCTGAGAGGTACATGAAGAAACAAATTTCAAAGTACGTATGGACAGCTATGGTAATTGGTGTAATGTCATTTCTTTGGCCTGTATCAATTATGTAATTGTGCCAGAATGAGTCGTGTTGAACAAATTGTTACACTTTTGCAGAGAAAATGGAAGGGTAGTATTCTGTGTAATTTTTGTGTGCAGTTGCATAACTGAATACACAACTGCTTTCCATAACCCGTAATTTGTTTATAGTAATGTTTGACCAAAGTCTACTCTCCTACAGGCAGTGTTGAGAGACTACCACCAGAGGAACAGCCTTTCTAAATGCTAATTAGAAATAGTTATCACTTTTGCAATAAGAAAGCTGTTATGAAATAGTAATGTGGCTGTTATCAACCAGCTGGTTTACCATGATGAGGTAAACTTATATCCTTTATAAATAATGCTGTCCAAGAACCTGCATCATCACTGTGACTGTGTTGACAGGGCTCCATCATTGTAGTTAAAACTAACAATGGGACCCCCTAGAAAAGCTGCCTTTGCAATCTGGCAATGTCCTGGCTGAAGCATTTCTGAGGCACTGGAGATTGGCATACTGGGAAATGACATTTGCAGCTCTCTCTCAGTAATGAATGTCTTAAGAACAAGCAGCTGGAGAGGCCCCTCAGGGTCCTGCCACAACTGCTTGCACAACCAGGAGCGTGCTGCAGATGTCATTTCTCAGAGCTCCTGTCTCTAGCACCTCAGAAAATCTTTGGGTAGGGTGCTGCCAGAGTGCTAAGACTGATTTTTGTGGTCATGTTTGGTCATTCATGACAGTAAATGTGAATCTCCAGCTTACGATATAATGCTGAGCAGGATGCTGGTCTAAATTTTTGTCTGGAGTTACAGTTCCGTTAGGCTGATATGCCAGAATGCTACATATATTCATTTGTGACTCCTGCTGTGCATAGACAATAGTCAAAGATGTTCAAATAACATTCAGTGGGAAGTGGTCACCACCATGTATTCCAAAGTTGGAGAATGTGTAGTGCTTCAGATGTTTGCTGGACTGGAATTCCTGTCAGTGCTATTCACCATTACCCGTGGTGAGAGATAATCTGAGTTGTAGTTCAGCAACATCTGGAGGGCAGCCCATTCCTCACCCCGATATACACAAGCAAATAGAGTTTAATTATCATATAGCTCCACCATGCTCAGATCAACTATTTTAAAAACCAATCAGAGCCACAGATCCTTTTCTGATAATCCCCTGGTGCTGTGTAACATTATGTTGCTGCTCCCTATTGATTATCACTGGCTATTATGTTAACTACATTGTGTCAGATGGTATTATAGCACTTGTGATTTGCTTTCTACTATTTCATACACTGGCAATGAATAAAAATACTACCACCATTCAACAGGTCTTGGGGAAGTTCCTTTTTCCAGTTGCCATATTGACTGAGGAATTTGGAAGGTGTAGTACAAAACAGTGGTTTTTATGCGCTCTGTGCCACTGCTATTCTTTTGCCATGAGTGATATTTAGTCTCTGAGTGGGTATGTGTGCTCAACATGGATTCAGCAAACACAAATGTATTTCTATGGTTGCTGATGGAAATTGATTTGTCATACACTACCCAGGAGTGCTGGCCTCATTTATGAGATAAGCCCATGCGTGAGATAAACCTGGGAGTAAATTATCATGAGGTTTCAGCTGGATAGCTCATGCAAGCATAACTTGGTTTGTTATAGTTGAGGTGCTAACGAAATTATTATATGGTGTACTATTAGAGGTTTCAGATGTCTGGCTATTGTGAAAACACTGAAACCATTTTATGACCTTGTCCATACTTATAGCAACCCCCACCCCTATAATGCATATCAGCTCTTACATTCATACCAGTGTAGCAGTGATATGCTTCTAGTGCCAGCCAGAACCTCCACAGAGTTATGTGTTTCTTAATACTTATAGTCCTAACTTAATATATTGTAATTTGCAAGAGTCCTGCTTACATTTGTACCACAGTTTCATAAGTGATCTTTTTCTGTATTGCAACTAAAGCTTAGTAATCTGCATCATGTAGTTATTTAGAATTTTGCAAGCAAATGATTGAAATCTATCTTTTACTATATTAAAATGTCTGTCTTTTTCTGTTATGCTATATAAGTCCGCATGCTTGATCACAAAGTCAGCAAGTTAGGTGTGTTAACTAATCCATCCAAAACAAAGACTGCTCTAAGGATTTGGGTGTGATCTGTTAACTGTGTGACCTCACGGTGCATCCTGAGCAAGCACTCAGATTTATTTTCTTATTTCTCTCTTTCTCTTTCTCTCTTTTTGGATACACATCTATCAACCAATTTTGAACAAATTTGGTATTTACTTAGGTAAAATTCTGAATATTTTAATGAAAGGTCAAGACTAGAAATTTAGTGCAAAACAATTTTTGAGAATCGTGAATTACTAATCAAACTTTTGCTCCATTCAAATCATAAGCAAAACCATCAGTGTCAACGTAGGTAACAACAGGTAGATTTGGTAGTAACTGACATTTCTGTCCCAGGATTATGTGTAGCAAAATGTGATTTAATTTTATGTTCATCTTTAACTATTCCATGTAAGCAAACAGAGCCATTCTCCTATGAAGGCCTCACTGAGATCAATGAAGGATGGACAGTACTATAGTTATGGTTGGAGGATTGAACCTAAGATATACAAAAGACTGCAGGGTTTGCTGAGTAAGTAAGTAGTATGCAGCCAATGTAGTCCTCCAGTATAATCTGGCTAGGTATTGCCAAATGCTCTATGTCACTTTCAATACATTGATGGCATACAGCTGATAAACCACTGTTTTATCCTTTCCTCCCCCTCCTCGTAGGGCAATAAGATGTACCACACTGGGTTATACAAACAGTTTACACAGATACCATATAGACTGATGTCACATGTATAGAATGATGACTGCTAAATCTAAACACACAGGCATGGTGGTACAGTAGATAAATGGATTACTAAAAAAAAAGCACTGTTTATCAATGAGACCTGAACAGGGGAGATTAGATTGTGGAAATATGAGAAATTTTCACATCATGTAAAAATAAGCCAAATGCTTTGAATTTTCAAGAAACTTTAAGCAAGCTAGCTTGCTTGCTTGCTTGCTTGCTTGCTTTCTTTTGGGGAGCAAAGAAGTTTAAGGAGAAAATCACCACAGAGGTTAGATCAGTTTATAGAATTTGCATAAATGAGATGATGCCAAAAAACCAAGTGAAGAAAACAAGACAGAATTATTAGCAACAATGAAACATACATTCTATATGATTTATTGTTATATGCCTTCAAATCATTTCTGACTTACAAAGACCCTAAAGCAAACCAATCACAGGGTTTTCAGAGGGAGTTTTCCATTGTCTTCCTATGACTGAGAGAGTGTGACTTGTCCAAGGTCACCCAGGAAGTTTCCACGGCTGAGTGGGATTCATACCCTGGTCTCCCTGTGTCTTAGTCCAACTCTCAAATCACTACACCACGGTGGCTCTTATGGGTCACATATAAAAAAACATAAGAAGGAGACTATGATGAGAGGAGAAAAACATTATGGCAACAAAATTACTTTAAGCCAAAGGCCTAAGCCAAAACTAGAGATAAGCTTGCTTGCTTGCTTGCTCTTTCTTTCTTTCTTTTTTTCTTTCTTTCTTTCTTTCTTTCTTTCTCAATCACACACTGTTAAGAGTTGGTCTATGAACTGCAGTCCCTGAAACACAGGTACAGTTTGTTGAAAATGAGATAGAAAGAGCATCTTGACTAAGAGGTAATTCTTTACAGCAGATGAATTGCTATGCTTGCTAAAAAGCTTTAACGGAAATAAATGGTTTCCATAAAGCCTATTGCTAGGGGTTTTTTATGTGCATTTTAAAATCATTTTTTTCCTCTGTTGCTTTTCTCTGCTCTGAACAAGAAAGAATAAAAAAACAAAGAACATGGGGGTGGGGTGAAGAATTGTATCAGTCTCATTTCCTAAAGAGCTATAGCTAGGAATTGTCCCGGAAGTGATGAGAACAGAAAGATTAGATTTTACAATTTTGGCAATACTTGTTATCAGACCATACCTAAAATAGCCAAAGTTTTCTTCTGAACTTGGGGAGTGCACATCATCGTTGTCATCATCATCTAAAAATGTACATGCAAATATATATTTCCAAAAATGAAAAATATAACTTTCCAGACTTTGCATTGGTGCAGCAAATGTGCAGTTCTGCGTACTGTTTCAAGCGTGCTCACCTGCCTATGGTTACCACCCAAAGATGTTGCCTGTGTTGGCACTGCCTGTTGTTGTGTGCCTTCAAGTCATTTTTTACTTACGGCAACTTTTTTTTACAAGGTGAACCTTTCACAGGATTTTCTTGATAAGATCTTTTTTAAAATGGGGATTGCCATTGTTCTCTTCTGAGGCTGAGACAGTGTGCCTTGCCCAAGGTTACCCGGTGGATTCTCACGACTGGCCTCCCTGAGTCCTAGTCCAACACTCAAACTATGGCTCTTAGTCCTTATCTGTGGAAGAATATTTGAACTCTGCTACCTCATGCATCAAATAGCACAGTGTTACAAATACAAGTGCCCATTATTATGTGTCTATACTAAGAACAAACTCCAAAACAATTTCCTAGTAGCAATTATTTTCTCAGTGAGCAACTTATGCTCCCCAAGGTTCCCAAGAACCCTAAAGAAGTAACTTTGAATTTACAATAAAAAGTTTTAAATATGTATGCCTAGGACTACCACAGTCCACTTTTCCAAATAGAGAGTAGTCCAGTTTGCATAGTATGCAAATTATTTGCATTGTTTTTTAAACCGAATGGCACTTCTGGGAGGTTTCTGGGAATATGGTTTGGCCTAAAAATAAAATGGACATACCCTGGATGTCATGTTTCAAAGTGACATCTTTTTTTTTCTTTTTTTTTGCGGGTAGATGAGTTACTCTATCCTTCTCTAATCTCTATGGCTAGAACATCCTTCCCCCATATCTGTTTTACGTTATGATTTCACTCACTGGCTAAAAAAATTCAATGAAATAAGTTCTCATGAAATGATTGTGTAGAATCAAAGCGTATAACGTTACCTATGCTGGCTGAAGAATTTGGGGAATTAAAGTTTCCTAAGGGCTATATTTCAGAGATAGGAATGGGCAAAACCATCTTGCGTATTCCTTGTCTAAGAAAACCCTATGAAGTTCATGGGGTCACCAAACATTGACAGGTGACTTGAAGGAACATACGTAAGAGTTAGAAACTTGCTTTTTAAAGTCTTTTTTCTTTTAAATAAGGTGGGAATCTATGGCAGTTAATGTAATGGCAAGTAGGCATCAAGTTGTGCAGCTGAGTGGTATGGCTAGAATCTCTTGAGCCAGACAAGCAATATGGCAACTCTGGGGTACAATCATGGGAGACATCTCTAGGTAATGTTCGTTTGGATGCTAAATGTTAACACCAGCATTGTCTTCCTCTCCCACAGTTCAAGAACAGTATTAGTGATCTGCTGAGAGATAAGACTTTTCAGAATTAAAATGCTTGTGTAAAATTGTTGATCCACAAATATTCTGAAATGCTTAATAAGAAGCAGCTCTCTCTCAGTCAGCCAGAAGGCAGGTCCGCATTACTAGCAACTTCACCCTTTTATATAAAAGGCCACAAACAGAAGATCAAAGGGAGCTGGTTCTTCATCATGATCCCACTTTATTTGCATTCACGCATGACTAGACTCCATCCATGCGCTCATTTCCTTTCAAACACCCACATCGGCTAGTAAGGCAAAATATCCCTGAAAAGATTGCTTTTTCTCTGGGTAAGCTAGAATTTCTCTGAAACAGAAATGTATCAGTAAAGCAATTTTACAAGCTGGTTATGATTCAGTCTTTGGTTGATATTCTTGAGTAAGCTTTTGAAAACATATGTGCTTTACTGCCCAATAAGGGAAATGAAAACTCTAAGGGCATCATTAATTTCCAGTAGATGCTCCATGGGTTAACCATGAAGATAAATGCTTATGACTTGATGCAAAGAAAGAGCAGGCAGATAGGAACATTTTTTAAAAAAGGCTACCATCCCAAGACTGTTACACCAAAATTTGAAAAATGCTCAACATAAGGCTAATTCTCATGTAAAGGTATGTTGCACAATTTTTTGCTATTCTTGACAACTTAGTGCAGTGATATGTAGTGGTTAGCATGTCAGGCTGGGATGAGGACACCCAGGTTCATCTCTACATTTGGTCACAAACCTTTCTGAATGACCTTGGGCTAGCCACCAGCTCATAGACAAAGCTAATTCAAGGGATTGTAGGAACAGAAAATAATTTTAAGGGAGTCAGGATTCACAATGAAAGCATCCATTTCACCTCTCCTGAGACTCGTTATGCAACAAAGTATAGCTTGCCTCTGAAGTTCACACATTTGCAAGGCTTGTGGTGCATTTCAGAGAAAAAAAATGCAAAAACCCACATCCACTTCAGACCAAGAAAGGCAATTGCACTGTAATTACAACTATTTAGTGGGTTGAGGAAAGTGTGAACAGAACTAGGAAAGTTAAAAATAAGATCAAAAGAGCCATAAAGCAGCAATGTTGTAGCTGAGCCTGAGAAAGAGGTTGGAGAGAAGACTACCAAAGAGACACTCTTGTGAGTCAATAGCTGCGGCTTTGAAACAGCTAAAAGAAACAGTGGGTAGCAGCAGGGGGATTTTTTTATTCCAAGACATGCTTTTGCCCTGAGATTCTTCCCATCGCTGTGAAGTCCAGAGAACAGATGGAAGTCCCTGAGATCCAGAAACCCCGTTGGTCACTATATGATCAGAATGTTGGACTAGACAAGGCCTTTGGTTTGATTCAACATGGTTCTAATGGTCGTATATTTTGTGGAGGGTATATCTATAATAATTTTTGTTACTTTTGAGAAACACAAAAGCAAAGATTTCGCATAATTAAATGACAACTGTAATGATAGCTAACTGCATTTGGGAGCCTTAGAACTATAATTATAATTAAGAAGGGGGTCCCTTGGAAGGGAGTTCCATAGCATAGAACCAGCCACAAGACTCTCTCCCATTTTCTTACCAGCTGACCCTGTGAGGGTGGTGGGATGGATAGAAGGTCTTACCCTGAAGAGCGTAGGACTTCGACTGGCTTTTAATGAGGAAATAAGAGCTTTCAGTTAGTTTTTACACCTAAGCCAAATAGGGCTTTATAGATCATAAGCAGCACTTGGAATTGCATTTGGAAATGGACCAGTCACCAATGAAGGTGTTTCAACAAATGCATTATATACTCCCTATAATCAGCCTGTAATTATATTTACAAGAGTTGAGCTTGTCCCTTGTTAAGTTCCAGTCATAATGTAATAAGGTTATATCTTTGTTACTGGAAAAAGTAGTCAATAAATTATTCCTTTCAGAAAAGAGGATAATGGAAATAATTAGTTAATTGCAACTAGTTGCATCCGAGCTCTGCAGGCACCACTGGCACTCATTTACATCTGCAGAACTTCCTTCGGGCATAACTGAAGCAGATCTTGAAAATAGTTTTGGACTACAATTCCCAGAATCCTCCCAGGCAGTAAAGTCCATGGCCATGCTGTCAGGGGCTTCTGGGAGCTATAGCAAAAATCGTAATGTTTCTAAGCTCTGAATTACATAGCTACTACTACCTACTTCTTCTTTGCTCCTCTCTATTAGTGGAGAGACTTGTCCACCCTATATGAAACCCCAAGCAGAAGAGGATGTGGGGGCTACGATTGTTCTCCCTGTAGGTCAGTAAGACGAGTTCAAACACTTTTCTGTTTTCTTTTTCTCATTGTCAAAATTATGCTGTTTTCGTGAAGTAGCATTGTGCTGCATCTCAAATATGCCAAGGCAAGATCATTTACCATTTTCTTCCTCTTCTAAAAAAATAATAATATGGGAGTTTAAAGCATTTGTACTTGCATGGATTTTGAGACTTCTTTAGATCCAGCTTTACCAAGGCATCCCTGACAGTCTGAAAAATATGCAGATTTTCAAAACTCTGGGTAGCTGTCTTAGCTAAATATTGCAGTTCTTAACTTTCATGAAACAAAAAAAGCAAGGCGTAGCCACAGGAAAGGGCGATTAATGAATAATAGTGTTTTATGTTATATTTATGTGTGTGCACGCATCTGTCCTCTGTATGTGTATGTATATGAAAAGTTATTTCTCATCATTGTCAGCATAAATCTAAATGTTTTTTAAATGAGAAATCTGGAAATGTTTTGGATTTTTGGTCAAGCCGTTTTCTGATTTTGTTAATCCAGCTGTGGAATAAGCTATTAATGGACCCCAGATGTTGTGTATGATTGATTTTTCAGTTGTGAAATAATACATATAGTTGCTATTTAAAAAGCACACAGAACAGTGATAGATTCTTGTATGTGGTAGAATAACATTTGGAATAGCAATTTGAAGACAGAGCAGTTTATATACCTAACATAATTGCTTTTGTTAAATGATTTCTTCATTCTCAACATTTTTAGCTTTAATTGCTTCCCGTTTCCCATAATCTCAAAATAAATATTTGCACATTTCCACATTCTGTTGTTCATTGTAATGTATAAAATAGTTGCATTCTGTAAGCATAAAAATCACAGATAATGGGGTCACAGTGTGCCTCTCCCTCCTGCAATGCTGCTATAATTTAATCCACATTCATGTTGCTGTCCTGAATTGACACCAGTTAGACTGATGGCAGCAGGACATGTAACAGCAATAACACTTCCAGCACAAATATAAACTTGTAATAACTTGTTTTGTCTTTATACTTGGGTGCTTTCTTCTGACTTGAGTAAAACTATGCAAACAATTTGATTCCTATACATATGGCCTTGCTAATATACTGCACTGATTTGGATGTATTAGTAGGCTCATGGAAGTACCTTTTTTGATTTTTACTATAAGAAATTTCTTATCCAGAAGCATTTTTAGGTACTGTGTGCCTCAGGCATAAGGTCAATAGGTGAGCAATAGGTGTTCCACTCGAACCTTAGGAAGAACTTCCTGACGGTCAGAGCTATCCAGCCATGGAATATGCTGCCTGGGAGTGTGGTAGAGTCTCCTTTGAAGGTTTTTAAGCAGAGGCTGGATGGCCATCTGCTGGGAATGCTTTGATGGGTGTTCCTGCATAGCAAGGGGTTGGACTCGATGGCCCTGGGGTCTCTTCCAACTCTATGATTCTATGATTCCTGTTTCCTCAAATAGTTAAATTATAGGGGACATATACAGCAGTGTTTTTCAAGCTATTTGATGCAAAAGACCAGCAATTTTTCTTCTAATGTTCCGTTATAGTTGTAATATGTAGTAGGAGCTATCATGTGTAAAGCAGGGCCACTCCTACTACTAGGCAAAACCAGGCAGGGGCCACATGCTGAGGAGCTTTGGTAAAGAGCTGAAGGTGAGAGCTGTGTATGTCCTGTGTATGTAGACCTGATTTCCTATAGTAGTTTTGTCATTTCAAAAGGGTTGGGCTATCAATTCTCTACATTCAGTCACAGTGATGAGGAAAAAATGTGGGTGTGTTCTGCGTTCTGGTGTTCTCCACAGGATCATTGAAATCTGTGTTCCATCTCTGCTAAGTCACTTTGTCCCAGTTCCTTATCTGCAAAATGCCAGTGACCTCTGTATATACATTTTTAAGCTGTTATTCTACCTTTCTCCACAAATTGGACTAAAGTCAGTTTTACGGTGAAATAACACAAATGAATGAAAGAGTTTAAAGGTCAAAATACATTTTAGGCCATAGTAAAAAGAAAAAATACTGCTCCCATCCAGTTAAAATCCCTGTCTGCAGCAAGTGAGGTTCACCAGCCCAAGGCCTCCCTGAATGAGAAGGCATTTGCCAGCTGGTACAAAGGCAACAGGGAGAGAGACTCCCTATGGGTGGAGTCTCCCAATCCATGGAGTTCCAGAATTTGGGAGTGGCCACTGAGAGGACCATCTCTCACATCCTTAGCAGGTGTGCCCAGAAGTTGGTAGGACCAAGGGAAGTGCCACCCCAAAACACTAAAACGTTGTTCTGCAAGTGATATAAATCATTTGGGGGGTGTCTCTTGTGCTATAACAATTCACTTCCATCCACCAGAGGAAGGTGTGTTCATGAAAATGTGAGGCTTGGAACACTGCACAGGCCACAAGCTGTGCAACATTGGTCAGTGAAGAACAACGGAGATTGAGAGCCTGGCAAGAATGTTTCTTTAATGTTAAAATGCAAGATGAGAAATCATATCTTGCCAATATCAAATAATAATTATAGGAATGAAACAGTTCCTAATTGTAAAATCTGTTTTTCATGGATTTATTTATTTTCATGGCTTGATTTTAAAAAGCACTGTCTAAAGTGACAAATACAGCACAGAAACATTTGTGCCAGTTACCACAGTCCTTGTGATGAAATCTAACTATTGTACTAGTACACTATAAACTCATTATGACTTTTTCCCCCCACTTAAAAAGAATACACAGGAAGTATGTAGCAGGATGGCTAGAAGCTCTGATCTCCTTGAGCTCTGTTCTAATTCTTTAGCCACAAGAACCCATCTGTTATCTCACACGTAGAACTCTTGCTGTGGTTTCAAAGTTTCCAACGGCATGATATTGGTACAGTTGAAAACAGACTAAAATCGAAGGGAGGTTTCAAGATTACTAGAACTGTTAATGTTTTGATTACAACAGTATTGTCCATGAATCTGCCTCTAGATCTATATCGTCTCTTCTCTAGATCAGGATCCCTGACGTCAGGGATTTCAGGCTCAAGCAAGAGTACAACAAATAGCTGATCTTGCTTTATTCACCAGGCAAAGGCAGAAGTCCAGACGCTCTGCAATATGTGTGTATGTGTGTATTTGATTTATATCCTGCCTTTCCCTCAAAAAATGAGTCTTGAGGTGGCCCACAACAAGATTAAAAAACAGATACTGGTGGAAATACAGGCACAATCTTAAAACAAAGTGAAACAATTCATAATGTAAAAATACTATTGAATTAAAAAGCTATTTAAAAACTCATTGGTTAAAAGTGCAGCACTTACCCGTTTAAAGTCCCTTCTCTTCAGCATCCAGTCAGTGGCCAAAGGTTCACCTACACAAATGGTTTTGCATTTGTCTTTCAGTGGCTGGCCAGTAGACAGGGGAATTATCTAGTCCTTCTTGGAAGAGAATTCCACACGGCCTGGGAAAGACCACCAAAAAGGTTCTTTCTCACATCCTGCCGACTGTGGTGGCAGGTCTGAGAAGACAGCATTCCCTGAAGACCTTAGAACCCTAGTAGCATAGTATTTATCTTTGTGTAGTCAACCCAGAGGCTTAATACAGGGTGTCCTAAAATTACCTTTACAATTTTAATTCTATTTTAAAGATAATTTACAGACACCCTACATTATTTGCCCAGTCATGCATCCTGAAGTTGCATGTCCCTTTAAGAGCACTGAAGCCTTGAATGGAGACATTCCACGTTAGATAACTGGGCCTAGTTCCTAGCTTCAACACTGGCACAGCTAGGTAATTTTAGACAATTGAGCGCCTTAATGCTCCTTCTGCTGAGGCACTTCTATTCTGAAGTCTTGTCACCATGGCACCACAGATCCTCAAACTTTGAGGTTCTGAGTTCATGCTTCAACATCTTTGTGTTTTTTAAAAACAAAATCCACTACATGCTCAGTTTGTAAGCAACACATAGATCAGTTATTTGGTGTAATTTAAAACTATTTGCATATTGCAAAGCCTCTGCAAAAGAGCCATTTGGAACACCTGAAAAGAGAGGAATGTTCCTCTTTGATGCAAAATAGCTGTATCTTTACCTAAAATCTAAAATAACTTGATCTTTGGGAAGAAAGGGGGCTTGCAGACCTGTGAAGTAATGAGAGGCCTCTGTTGAAATGAATTGCACAGCAGAGCATTTATGGCTTCCCCTCACCGTGACACTCAGAGTTGTGGTATGGAGTGCTATTCCATGCATGAGGAGTTAGAAAGCAGAACTATCCCCATTCAGGGCAAGCCAACCCTTTCTGTCTCCATAGCCAAGGGTGAAAAAATGATATAGATCTGGGAAAGGAGTAATAGGGTCTTCCTCAGTAAGGGCTGTGGTTGTGTGTTGCAACTTCGGTGATTCTGGTGATCTGATCAGGTGTAGCCTGAACTATATATTTCACATATAATTAGTGTGTGTGTGTGTGTGTGTGTGAGAGAGAGAGAGAGGGCGGGAGGGAGAATTATTGTGAGTGGACAGGATTATTTTAACCTACCCTCCACCTATGCTGGAAGAATTCTCATCATCCCCCACCTGGCACAGCCAACAGTCATGCTGACAGGAAATGATGGGAGTTGTAGTCCAGTACATCTAGCAGGCACACCAAACTTTGAAAGAGGCTGCTTTAAAGTCTTCTCTGATATGCCACCTCTTTAGACCACATCTTGGTTGATACCTTAGGCCAGAATTGTGCCCCGCTTCTTGAACCACTTCTTTTTGCCTTTTTGTTGAAAGTTTTTTGACAAGTTTTTTTTTTTTGCATTTTGTGTTTGGAAGCATTTTCAATCAACTGCACTCTCAAATTCACATTGTTACATTCCCCAAGGTCCTCATACTGTGAGATCAGTAATTACTGTGAACAGAAGAGAAACTCTCTCTTACTCCCCCCCCCAACTCTCTTTAAAACGAAGTACAAGTGCCAACATTCCTAATGCTAACACAATGGAAAAGAGAAGTGGTTTATGTCAGAATATGGTCTCGTTCCTCAGATTAAGCCTACTTTTTTCAAACAAAACACAAAATGTGGGAGAGACAACAACGTAATATTTTCCAATGACTGTTTATCATGAATTACGTCAGCTTTCATTTAAATTGCTATTATTCCTTCTTAATGCTTCTTGGTGCCTGAATAATTTACAGCATTGGCAGCTGTGGGGCTATGGAATAACTATTCACAGCCCCCGTACAATAGCAAAAGAACACAGTGTGATGGATTTTTTTTTCTTTTCCTCCTTGTTAATTATTATGAGATTCCTTTAATTTTTTTTTTTTTAAGACAAAAGTGGCATAAAACATTGTTGAGGTATTTATGGCTAAATCTACTTTTACATGGCTCTATTTTGCTTCTGGCTAGTTCTTAACTAAAGCAGTCATTTGTGGTTATTATGCTTTGGGAGATATTATGTCAGGACTGGTTTAAGAGCATTATTATGTATCACATGACATGCAGTACATGTCAGCACTTGAGGCTCTCCTCCAATGAAAGCCAATGTAATTTTAGCTAATGCTCTTTTAGGAATAGGCCCATTTGTAAGCTTACCTGAATTCACTGGAAGCTGTATTTTGTTCCTTCCAGAGAACCATTTGGCTATTATCAACTGAAGTGGAGCGGGAAGTCCCAGTTTTATTTGTCATTACTTTTAATCCAGCCAGAGTAATGAGGCGGCAGTCCTAAGCATACCGATCAAGGGGGCCCATCCTCCTCCCACACACTTCCAGCTAGATATATTTAGGACTGGGTGCAAACCAAAGCAGTAAGCTTAGCGCCTTTAAGTAGTTTAATCAGAAGATGAATAGAGGGAGAGGGGTGTGTGAACATATTAAGGAAGGATGTGTGTGTGTGTGTGTGTGTGTGTTGTGATCTGGGAAGTACCCAACTCTGATTTTGCCTCAGCTGTGAAGTCATGGCTTTAGGCAATCACCTCTCTCTCTCCTAGCATCAGATCCAGCTCCATCTGCAATACTGGGATGATAATACTCACCAACATTACTATTCTGCAGATTGCTGAGGTAATAATTGCTTGTGAAATACTCTGAACACCAACAAGAGCAGCAGCTGATGGTTTCCATGTCACTGGGGCAGTGAATATACTCTGGGGCTTAATATGAACTTCAGGAAAAATATCCAAGGTGCTGAACCTTACCCCCCAAAACAGGTGCAACTCTTTCGATATCTCCTTTAAAATCTGGACTAAAACCTGGCCCAGCTTTGCTACGCAACTGACTTGGGGACCACCAGCTGCCATTGAATGAAAGTCTATGTGGTGTATTGGTTGCAGCACTGCCCTGTAACTTAGGCAGGCAAGGTTTTATTCAGCCAAATGAAACTCAGTGTATCACCTATGCCTAGATACTCTCTCTAAGACTTACTTACCTCAGAGGACAAAGCAGGGAGAAGGAGAGCTCTGTAGACTGCCTTGAGTCACTGGAGTTAAAATGGGATATGACTGTAACTAACAAACACAAACTTTAAAAAGACCTGTGGAAGTAGAAATTGCATTAATATGATTGATTGATCTGTAAGACTGAGCAATAAAGATATGCTTGCTAATTTTCTGAAGCTATTGGGCTTTTGGGGATATTATTGCATGAAATAGTTTAAAACAACGACAACAAGATGGCCTGTCCATCAAACAGTGTCTGATAGCTTTTGCTTATTGGATTGACCCCAAATTATCTCAGAGTTCATTCAGTGTCTCAAGAAGTAGATTTGGTGTTGTGCAGGTTTATCTTAATGTGATTAATTAAGGAAGTCATGAGTGAAAATGTAGATATTTAATGTTTCTTAAGAAATGGTTGATGGCATTAATAAATAGTTGTCTCCTTTTCACTAGCCAAGTGAGAATATTCTCCAAGGAGCTTGCACTGATGTGTTCATTAATTTGTCTACTTGCCAGTAATGCTGATTATTGTAGCATAGACAGTTGAGCTGTTTTAACAGTGATCTGTCATTAACATATGGAATTAGCTCAAATATTTAGGATTTTCCTTAAGGAGTGTGCAAAGTTGTCAGGGAGTGATCTCTCTCATATCTAGAGTCTTTCCTGATTTGACTGGTACAGCACTAGTTCTCACAGTCCTCTTCCTCAGTTGCATGGGTTTCAAACTGCAACTAGAAAACAAAAATCCTGGCTCAACAACTTCTGGCCCTCCAGGTATTGGATTGCAACTCCTATTGTCCCTCACCATTGGTTCTTCTGGCTAAGCCCTATAGGAATTGCAGTGCAGCAGCTTCTGGAGGGCTGTGTTCAGAGCTTGGAAATGTTATTCTTAAGCCATGACTCAAACAGACAGATGAGGCTCAGGGAAGAACATTGCTTTGTTTTAAGAAGTAGTTCAAGAATCCATGTTCTAGAAGTTATCCTGTATTCTACACTTCCTTAGAAGAAGGAAGTGAAAAGATGCTACCAAAATTGTAGCAGAAGTTCCAGGCAAGTTCTGAATTTTTGTAAAGGCCATATTTTAAATACAGGACAGCAAGCTGTGCATTAATGTTAGCCCCATAGCTCTAAATGCTAAGCATATTTTCCAGTGCTTATTTCTTTTAAGCAAAAAAGGAAGCACACAGGGTGTGCCAGAAAGTTGAACAAAGAACAAAAAAACACATCTAGTGACTCATGCAAACACTGTTTCAGTTTTTTTCCTCAACACACAATTAGTTAATTACTCTTCGCCCAAATAATTTGCATGTGTCTTTTTTCATCCTTATCTTTGTCACAGCAACATTAAACTGATCAAAGCTTTGATTTGTCTCTTTGCAGGCTAACATTTACCTCCTTGCTGCTAGTGGCTTTGCTGTGGACTGTTGTGATAGAGTAATCTGCTGAGGGGCGGGGCGGAATTCTTTGCTCCCATACAACACAAGTTGATACCAGTAATGCAAACCTAATTTTAAGACAGAGTGTGTTATGTGCACATTTCATGTATTATTTAGATCAGATGCAACAAGGCAAATGTGATTATTATGGAACGTGCATAAATTTACATGGATCTTGTAGGATTTTTTAAAAAGAGACAGCACGCCTGACTGCCTTGGAAATGAGTCTGCAAACCAGATTTAAAATTCTTCCAGGTTTTTTAATTAAAGGCATTTCACAAGTCATTGCAAGTGAAAAGAGAACCCTCACATTATAAAAATGTAGAGAAACTTTTTTTCCGGGTTAATGAGTGAATATTAGATATTTATAAAGCAGATAAAAGAGGGCGAGGTGGAAGATGGAACTGAAATTTTAAGGAGTGATTTTAATAAAGATTTCAGTTAGTTGTGAAAGGGGTCAAAGTACCATGTGCAGAAGCCCTCATTTTGACATGGTTTCATAGCTTTCCATTTCTGTGCCTCTGTGACCAAACTGGGGGGCCAAACTAGGTGTAACACTGGAAGTGCTGTTCATGTCTTCCCCTAGAAACATATAAACAGTCTTTCCCTTTGTGTTTGTGTGAGAAAAGGAATTATGGGAGGGCCACTTCAGGTGTTTTTCTCCCCCACAGGAGAAAAGATACCAAGGTGCTGTATCTCTCCCCAGCCCCTTCTCACATAATCAGAGGAGCAACTGGGGAGGGGGCAATTTTGAATAGAACAACATCAAGAAGGGAAAGGATTATTCAACACGCGCACGCACACACACCATGCTCCCTAGTTCCTCCATTGCTGATTTAAAAGAAAGATAGACTACAAGAGCATTGCTTATGTTATCTCCATTGTCTGTAACATCTAGTTTGGTCCAGTAATGTGTGTTAATGGATGTTTGGGATGCTTAACAAGGATCATGGATTTATCCAGTGAAAATCTGTGTATGTGATTGTGTCTATGTGAACATTCTCAGATGATAATATGAGCTTTTTAATTTAATGGTCTTGATTCCTTTTGCTGATGTCTTCTTGTTGGAGTACATGAACAAAAAGGTGGGAGTGAGGTGTAGGGAGCTGAGTCACTGCTTCATTTGGCTGGAGAAAGAAAAGTGTTTTGTTTGGAGAGTTGAAAGCAGTATGAAAAAGGATCACTGCATTCTGCATTAGTTTTTATTCCAGCTTTTGACTCCAGTGATCAGGTTTGGCAACATTTGATATTGATTCAAAAACCTGAAAATCTGTTTGACCAGAGGCCACAAAGGAACAGAAGAGTGAAAAGAGAGAGAGAGAGAGAGCAAGCAAAGACTCTGTTAAAACACTTTCAACTTCCTTAAAAACATTTGTCTGCCTCTTGCCTTTTATGTCCTAAAGGTAGGTTGTAAAGCGAACTAGTTTTGAAGCTAATTGAACACTGTGGATAGTTAAATATAGTCATTCACAATAGTTTTTCACTACAGATGTTACGCCATTTTAGAACTTTAGACTAAATAATGTCAGCCCTTGTTTGCTTTCTTAGTATGTTATTCATTTATTGGGAAATTCAAAATGTAAAACATCTGGGAAAGGGCTTCATGCTCGCAAAGCAATCTTTGAAATGTGTATATTTCAGACTTTCTTTTTAACGGCTGTTTAGAAGGAGGGAAGAGTCTTTTGTGTTGCAGTTTGTAATGCTCCACAAATGTGCTCAAGCAAGCCTAAGATGATGGAACATGAAGTTGAAAAAGAGGTTGATTTGGGAAGTCATATGCAAATTCATCAAAATCTTTATCTGGCAATGCAAGTAGTCTCAAGTATTTTTTAAAAAACTCTTTTGCTATTCTTAATTTTCCTTCTACGTAATCTCTACACTGTTAAAAACTTTAAGGAACAGTATACAAAACCAGTCATGTAGAAATAATGACTTCCATTGGATGTGCTGGAGAACCAATGCTTTAATAGCTCCTCAGTTCTGTTCAGCAGTTAGTCCATACATTTTGTGGCTGGGCCTTTAAGGAACTAGTACACTCAGCAGAAATTGGGATAACTGGGAGATGCTGCAGCTGAGTGACAAATGGGAGAAGAGGGGAGGGGTTGATAACAAACAGTAGTTTTAATTTTCCTTTTTAATTTTGTCATCATGTTTTCGCTTTTAAGCCAACAAATTTAAGATTATTTTTTATTTAATAAAATATTTATATCCCACCCTGGGTCCATATACTAGAAAATGATATCCATCAAATTCACTTTCTGTGCCTTCAAGTCATTCCCAACTTATGGCAACCTTAAGGCGAACCTATCAAGGGGTTTTCTGGAGGCTGAGCATGTGTGATGCGTCCAAGGTTGCCGAGTGGGCTCCATTGCTGAGCGGGAAATTGAATCCTAGTTTCCAGAGTTATAGTCCAGCACTCAAACCACTACACCACACTGGTTGTTCATTTAGACTTACCTATGAGCAAATACATTTAGGAGCAATGTATATTTATTTGATAACTGTCTTTTTATCCTTCCTAAGACAAGTTCTTCTTTGCTTGATTCATTTATATGAGGCTTCACACTGGCAGATGGGTAGACCATTTAGGACCTATAACATATGGGTGTGAGATATTCAACTTCAGAGTTTTTTAGTAGACATGCTCTGAACACAGATGGTCTGAGGTTCCTGTTCCCAGTTCAAGTATATCTATATTGGTCTAGACCAGTCGTTCTCAATTTCTAGTCCTCTAGATGTTTTGAATTTGGCCTCCCAGAATGCTTTCCCATTAGCTGTATTGGCTTGGGCTTCTGGGAGCTAAAGCCCCAAACATCTAAAGGATCAAAAGCTGAGGTCCACTGGTCTAGACTCTGTGCTACTATTACTTCAACAATTTAATTTGAAAACACAACAGTTTATATGCACACAGCTGTCCATCATTTAGCATACTGTGCCCAGTTGTGGGCACCTCAGTTTAAGAAGAATATCGACAAGCTGGAGCGTGTCCAGAGGAGGGTGACCAAAATGGTGAAGGGTCTGGAAGCCATGCCCTATGAGGAGTGGCTTAGGGAGCTGGGTATGTTTAGTCTGCAGAAGAGAAGGTTAAGAGGGGACATGATAGCCATGTTTAAATATTTGAAGGGATGTGATGTCGAGGAGGGAGCAGGCTTGTTTTCCACTGCTCCAGAGACTAGGACAAGGAGCAATGGATTCAAGCTGCAGGAAAGGAGATTCCACTTGAACCTCAGGAAGAACTTCCTGACAGTTAGAGCTGTCCAGCAGTGGAATATGCTGCCTCGGAGTGTGATGGAGTCTCTTTCTTTGAAGGTTTTTAAGCAGAAGCTGGATGACCTTCTGTTGGGAGTGCTTTGATGTGTGTTCCTGCATAGCAGGAGGTTGGGCTGGATGGTCCCTGTGGTCTCTTCCAACTCTATGATTCTGTGATCACTGCACATATCAGTATTGGTGGATCAAATGGGGTGGGGGATTCCCATCAGTCTATGGAACTGCAAAGTAGCCATAGCCATCACTGTAGGAGGACTGAAACAGCCCTTCCTATCTAGCTCCTCCGGAAGAAACAAACACATTGTCTTGGGACTGCTGAGTAGGTGGATCTGCACAATTTATTCTTTAAGAATATGAAAATATGTTAGAATATGTTCTATTAGGAAAGGGAAGAGAGCAGTACAGCTATTAAGACAAGGAATATTAGTAACAGATTTATATCCCAATCAAAATAAAGGAATTCACAATAGTGTGAGTATTGACTTAAGAATGATGGGGCACACAGTAAGATGTTAACACATCTGGCAGCATATTTCAGTGAACTGCTTTCAAAGTGATGAAAGCCATAATGAGATAGATGGATTGTTGGGCTAATGAACCGCCTTTCCTTAATGCATGTAATTTAATTTGTGCAGACTACACATTTGTAGCACAGTCCTATACATGTTTGCTCAGACAAAAGTCCTACCATGTTCAGTGGGGCTTCTTCTCACGTACATGCATACAGGATTGTAGACCTAGTAACATTTCAAAAATGGCCTCATTGGGTAGACTGGATGTGTGCTGGGACACAGGAGTGAGGAAAAGAAAGAAAATCTCCAGATGTGTGCAAGTATATTTATTGAGCCCAACATGGGTCCAGCATAGATGGGTTTCCACACACTTTAAGTATTTATATATTTATACATTTATTTCCCATCTTTTCCCAGTACTGTGTTTCCATGCTTACAGAAATTATTTTAAAAGCTCTTAAGCAAACATAAGTAAAAACATATAGTATAAGATTTATTTTTAAAATGCAATTAAATTATCCATAGAATTAAAATCATTTAAAACTAATCCAAAAGACAACAAAACAGCATATGATGAAAAGCTCTTGTATGGTGATAGAAAAACATGTTATAAACTGTTTCGATGGATAATGTAAATAAAATGATAATAATAGCCTTCTTGTGTCCCAGTGCTGGGGAAAAGGTAGGATGAAAATCAATCGATCAACCATTGAATCCTCAAGAATACTTCTTTCATTAAAGGCAGCATAATTAAACTATCAAAAGCTAAATTTCACTCAGCATTTTGATGATGATGATGATGATGATGATAACAGTGCTTTTTAATAAGTGAACTGAACACCACCTACACAATTGATACAATTGGCATTAATATAAATGTCCAAAGGAAGCAGCAAAACAAACCAACCAAACAAGAATATGATCGATATGAAGTGGCATTCATATACAGGTGTAAAGGAAACAAGCCAGTCAGAAATAATCACAGAACCCAACACAAATTCAGACATTAGCAGAGCTTGGAAATATTTTTTTTCTTTATTTTTACTTTACTTTATTTTATTTTATTTTATTTACTTTATTTTCTTTTATTTTTCTTTTACTTAATAGTAACAATTATAGTCATGATACATGTGGTGATTCCTTCTTCCTAATCAGATATTGTTATGTTAAGATATATTTCTCCCTCTATCTCTTCCCTCCACCTTCTCCTCCTCAAATGATGGAGTCATGAACCTTATCTCTGTCAGTCACCATGGATATAAATTATCTTCCAAATAATTACATGTTGTTTATATATTACTGACAACCTTCCATGATTATTATTCCAAAATTGCTCTTGTTCCAAAGGAGGTTTAAATCCAGTATTGACTTGAGTAATGCAATCAATAAATAGCTCTCAAGTAATCTCAAAAGTATCTTCTTTTATGTCTCTTCTTGCTACTCTTATTTTGTATACTAATTTTTCTGAAAGTGCTGTGAACCATATCCTATTTAACCACTTTTGCATTGAGAGATTTTCTAATAGCAGAGTTTGGAAATAGTGAGACACTGAAAACAAGTTATCTGCAACAAATTGTTCTTTCTTTCTTTTGCAGGGGAGGCAGGGAAGAGGGCTAACAAGGGCATCATAGAATTACATATCAAAAGTAACATAACAATAGGGAACAAGTAATATCTTCTAACTGCTTTTTAATTTCACTTCTAGAAGGCATTTAAGGGATTTTTATGGGCATTTTCACAAGAAATTTTCAAGCTTTATATTATTCTCATATCAACTTGTTTTCTAAAGTAATGGAAAGTAATGAAAAAAGAAACAAGAAATACAAAAAGGAACACAATGAGTTACATGTTACAATAAACAAGTAACATAAAAACAATGATAATAAAGTGTTATGGGAAGTAATTACTTTTAAAAAATAGCTTTCTAATTCTGGACACAAGGGAAGGAATGAGTCTGAGGTGTTTGTTTGTTTGTTCACCTTTTATTCACCTCATATACAACCTGTGGCTTACACATGTAAATGTCTCCTCAAGTAGGTCTGGTCAAGATGATCCCTCTCTTCTTTTTGTGTGTGTGAAAAGTGAATCATTTGAGCAGGACTTAATATAATTGCATGTCAGCCAAGACCTGTTGTGTGGCTGTATACAGTTAAAGCAGGAGTGTACAACTTTGGAGAGTTTAGGGACCCTTGGGGCCTACTGTGGGCTGAAGCACCCATGAAAATGGTCAAAAATAGTAAAAACAAAAACAAAAACTGTAGGCACCTGGAAGCCCACTTCTGTTTCCAATTCTGGTGTTTGGGACAGCGTTGGAAGACTTGCGCCATACTTTACTATAAAACTGTCCATCTGGAGGCGTCGAGGACCAAGGGAAAAAATTATTGATTTTTTTTTCCATTGGGTACATTGGAGGGAGGGTCCACAAAAAGGGACTTTTGGATATCTGTGACCCTAGGATCAACCTTTACCCACCCTTGAGTTGTAGATCCTGGGGCCCATTAACACTATACAAATATAGTGCTATATTCTACTTTTGACTGCATGGCAACATCCCATGGTGAGATGCTAGAGGAGCTCTCTGGCTGAGATTCTTAAATGCCCCCCTCAACTGCCAAAGGCCTATTCCAGAATTCCATGAGATATTGCGATGGCATTTAATCTGGAATATATTGCTGTAGTTGTATAAAATTAATGGGCCCCTACAGAGGTCTTGTAACAGTCTAATCAACTGCCTACCTCTACTTGATTCAGGAAAACCAGAGTTAGAGCATCCCTGACAGACTGCCTGGATTCTACCTGAAAACTTCTAGCAAGAGATTGCCTCCCCAAATAACATAGAGGGGGTTATTTGAGCCTCAGGCTCACTTCTGTGGGTTATCATGTATACACGATAGATCTTATTGTAAGCAGCAAACACTTATATTACAAACTCATAAAAGCTCGGCCGGCTGGCCAGCCTACCTGCCTGCCTTCCTTCCTTCCTTATATCTACATGCAGGATGGGCAGTGCGTAGCCTACCCTTGTCACAAAGAGATTTGCACACGGGCATTTTGCATTAGTCAATAATGCCTTTGTAACGTGATAGGGATTGTTTCCATATGGAAGTTGACTACCACATCAGATGTTGCTTCTCACATAGAATCAAAGGCCATTTCCACAAGGGGCGAGGGAATCACCCCGTGCCGCTACTTACCAGACTTCTTGGCTCCCCGGTCTGGTCTGCGCTGCTCTGGAGCAGTGCGTGCTCATTACTCCGCACTGCTCCAGGGACAGAAATGGCGGCTTCCGGTTGGTCGAAGGTCTCGACTAACAGCTGAAGCTTGCCAGCCTAAAACCCACCCCTGGCAGATCGCAGGCTCACACTGGTGCAAGCCTGCAAATCTGCACCGGAGAGCATGCACGGAATGGCGCGCTCTGTGCTTTTGAAAGACCTGATTTAAGCGGTCTTTCAAAAGGATGCTTGACAACCACTTGGGGTCATTCTGGAGTGGGCTGAGGTGCAGATCTACGTTAAGTAGGTCCGACCCAGTCTGCTCCCAGGTACAGACGTCCTCCCTGGAGGACACTCTGCACCGTTTCTATTAGCCTGTGCGGAAATGGCCATAGAATCATAGAAATGTAGAGTTGGAAGAGACCACAGGGGCCATCCAGTCCAACCCCCTGCCATGCAGGAACACCCTCAAAGCACTCCCAACAGATGGCCATGCAGCCTCTGCTTGAAAACCTCCAAAGAAGGAGACTCCACTACACTCCGAGACAGCATATTCCACTACCGGACAGCCCTGACTGTCAGGAAGTTCTTCCCGAGGTTCAGGTGGAATCTCCTTTCCTGCAGCTTGAATCTATTGCTCCTTGTCTTGGTCTGTGGATCTGTGGATGGGGCATTACCCATGTCTCAGCATGGGCAGAAATCTTATGTCACCTTATGTCATTCCAGTGCAATGCCTCTTAGTAGTCATTTCATACATTCAGCTGCCAGTAAAAAAATGCAGAGATAAAGAAAGTGACATGTGAACCAGCTCTAAAGGGCTGTTATATTAATTCTTTGTGCTTATATAGGTATTTGCATAGTATGCTGTTTGCACCAGTGGGTGGGAGAATCACTGAACTGGTTGAATTTTGTTTCTCTAATAGCTGTGCCCATTGCGGCATAGGTGTATAACTTGTGGCTATATTGTTAAACATGCATGTGTACATTTAGAAGCTTCAAAGTTCTTGTATATTTTTGAAGGTATTACCAGGTTGTTAAGTGCACCAAAATACTCAGTACATTAGTTTCATTATAGACTGTGAGAAACACTTTTATTTTGTTCTTTCGGTTGAGTCAAAGCTGGAAAATGTTACTTGATTATACCATTTTAAAATAAGTTGTTTGAAGTATGTTGACTAATACAAGTGAAAAAAAAATCAAGCAAAGACTGATTTTGAGTTTTAAATAGGCATTTCAGATTACTCAGATTACTTCCCCCTCTTGATTCACCCCAGTTTTAAAATGATGATAGTATTAAAAGCTACACTAATTTAACAGTGTGCTTTAGCAACTAATGAGGAAGAGAGAAGAAGGAGGAAGAGGAAGAGGGAGAACCTGGATTGTAAAGTTTTGTTTTCCACCACATTGGAAGAATAAATGAGAAGATGAAATGGTGGGTATAACAATCCTATCAAGGAGAGCCGTGCGGGGTGGTTTCAGTTTCAGTGCTTGCTACATGGTAGATGCTTAAACTGTTATCATTTGTTGGCTCTAATTTTGAGGAGAGTCTGCCATTTGTGCCTGATGTAATTCCATCTCCTGGGCTTGAACCAGGTGTTTCAGGCCTGGAACCTTGTGTGGAAGCCTAAAGAGTGGATGTCCAGGGGCCTTTTGACACTACAGAATTATAGCACTATTATTCCACTTTAACTGCTATGGTTTTGTCCTATGGGGTCCTGGGATTTGTAGATTGATGAGGCACTGGAACACTCTGGCTGAAAATTCTAAATGCTCCTCCCTAAGCTGCCTGTCCCAAGATTCCATAGGACAGAACCATGGCAGTTAAAGTGGGCACCCTGAAGCTTCTGGATTGGCCAGGCCTGGTATAAACGTTAAAAGTGTTGATTTATTTCCCTTCACTGGCCATTTGATGCATCATTATTAAAGGAAATGCATAACCAAAAAGAGGAGAGGACAGACACAAAGATTAACATAAAATTAGCATCTGCTAATGTATGTGTATATATGCAGATATAGAAGTAACTACTATAATTTAAATAGAAATACAATGCAGCTCATCCTAATCAAGGAGACCGCGACCAGGCAACCTATGTCTGTTGAGTCTGTGCAAAATTGTGGAGAGACAATGTTGGGGTCCCTGTCTTCCCTTTCTCTAGTTCTTTGTCTTTAAACTGAACATGGTATTGGGCTGCCTTTCGAAGAGAGGACAGCTTCAAAAAGAGACCTGCGATCTGACAATTCTTCAGACATGAGCTCTCAGCTGAAAAGCAGGACTCATGATAACCTCACTGGTCAACTAAGCAAGCCTGGTACTTCCACTGAATTGCATGACTTAGAAATCCACAACTGGAGACCACATTCTGAGGATAGAGATCTTGTTTTATTTATTATTTTATTTTGCCGTCCCCATTTCTTTACTCTCGTTAACATGGAGACCTGATCATTTGCACCATTGGCCATGGAGACAGACACCTGTTACTAGTCTTTGCAACTAAGTGAAAAGCCAGAGAGCGGAGGTTAAGGTAACACTCAGTGTACCACGTGGCCTCTGACAATCAATTGTCCATATGGTGAGAGCATCCTTGCAGCTGCTGTGCGTCACACATTTGTTTGAATCCTATTAGTATGCACATTTGTTGAGGAATCGAATGTGTTACAAAATTGGTTTGAGTCGATGATTTAAATCGATCTTTCTTCTTAGTGATTTAACTTGCCTTGAATCCACTGTGCTTGCTATTGTGTCCCGTTTGTGTGTGTGTGTGTGCTGTCATAGGGTCGCAGTTCGAAGTGGGACATGTTTGTGAATACCCCCTGTTGCTATTTCACTATCCCACTAATCTTTTAAATATGCTTTAGATTTTCCCTAAAAACTTCTATGGATGTCTGCCTCAGCAGGACCCTCCAAATGTCCCTCTGTTTTTGCTTTAGACGAAATTGATTGGCAGTTCTAGAAAGAAGCTTCCCCGGTTTTTATTCAAGCCAATTACTTGGAATAACAAATTCCTGTATCAGCAACACACTTATCCTCATTAAGCTGAATCCCACTGATCCTGCAGTCATTTCACAAAGCTTCCAAAAACATTTAGTGGAAGGATAGTAGGAGATACATGCTGTACTTCCATTAGCTATTATGCGTGCCTTATGTCTTGTCTCAGCCTTAGTCAAGACAGTGGGGATTTAGTCATTAAAATTATTATCTAGCTTTAGATCCTGCAGTTGTTTGGTTAGGAAAAGTTTGAGTCAATTTATGGAAGTCTGTGTTTACTGTCTCTACAGCTTGTTCATGACATAGGTCTGTTGCGGGGGGGCAACCCTCCTCCCTCCCCATACAAAAAGTATAATCTGCACTTAGTAGTAAAGGAACACAGAATATTTGGCATCGACTGTGGGAGTGTGGTGTCCCTTTGAAGTGAAACAAATTAGAATTCTTGCTGGTTCCATTACGGGTTGCAGAGTGAGAGATGTTCTAAATGAGCTAAAATAATAACTCGCAAATATACCTTCTGCATCCTTGCTGATACAGAAAATAAAAATAGGGCAAATGTATGTCAAGCAGAAGTATATAAAATGACAAGCAGGATAATGAAAAGCAGAAGATTAAGAAGACATAACATTCTTTGAGTGAGTCATTGCTACAGATGAGGCTACTTACAATTTTAGGATTGATGTCTGAGTAATTTGTGACTCATTTCACCCCTTGACACACACACACAGCGCACCAACTAGGAGAGATGACTGTGATAAAGAACATGTCCAATTTTAGATATGACAGTGTCCTCAGCTTTGAAGAATTTCTCTCTCTCTCTCTCTCTCTCTTTTAAAAGTGCTCAGACAATTAATGTCTTATGCATGTATTCAACAATAGTTGCCTAGCAACCATCAAGTAGCAAGCTGCAGAGCCAAAGAGGCTGAGATGACTGGAAAAATAAATGTCAGCTGCCACTGCAGGTGAGTCAAGGAAGGCATTAGGATGGTTTCTACAGGTCCCACGAAAAAGGAAAAATAGTTACAAATCTTATGAGTATGTATCAGTAACGTTATATAATATAGACACACATACATATGTCCTTTGTTATGAACTTGTGTCCAGTCTGGAGACAGTCTAGTCAGTGGTGTGTTTTTTTTCCCCTCACACATCTCAGTTTAACTTAAAATTGTTAGGGCTTGAAGGAGCCTCCTGATGTAATAAATGTTGTATATTTTAATGTGAAGCAGTGTGATACATCCCCTGCTATAGAATTATCCTCTCTCTCTCAGGGACTGAGGGAGATGATGCCCTTCCTCATTTCCGTATGCTAATTCAGATTGGGACAAATTGCGGCACCTAGATTGTGTTGTTGTGTGTTGTGTGCCTTCAAGTTGTTTCCGATTTATGGTGACCCTAAGGCAAATCTCTGATGGGGTTTTCTGGGGCTGAGAGTGTGTGACATGCCCAAGGTCAACAGTGGGTTTCCATGGCCAAGCGGGGAATCAAACCCTGGTCTCCAGGGTTGTAGTGCAATGTTCAAACCACTACACCACGCTGGCTCTAGGCTGTACCACACCAGGGTCATTTTACTCTTGATACTGAAAGATCTGCCCTGCTTGCTAATTGTTTTTATCAGATCTGTTCAAAGTGCAGATTAATTTATAATAAGAGCCCAAACTTATAACACCCTTACAAGATTTTTTAGTTAGGGAACCCCCCTCCATCATCAAGATCTATAGGAGGAACCCCCTGGAGGGTCCTGTCACCTGAAGAGGCCAATTTGATGAGTCTTCCCTAGAGGGCTTTCTCTGGTGTTCCTTCCCTTTGGAATTAAGATCATTCTCTATGCCTACTATATCTAGAACATGTATTAAAGCACATCTTTTTCATGTTAGTCCTTTAAACCAATTTTAGCAGTTATATTGCTGTTTTGTGGATAAGCTTTTATGGTTTTATTCTGTGTGCTTGTTTTTTTACGGAAAGGTGAGATAGATAAACAAATAAATTTAATACCCACTGAGGCTAAATTGAACATAAAATCTTTGAAAAGGAAATTTGTTCATTTTTAAAAGTTTGTTTGTTTACCTCATATCCCATCTTTTTCTCAAATGGGACTCAAAGTGGCTTATAATACAATATAATTTTTAAAACAGGCAAATTTCAACCCAGAATTTGGAAAGGTTCCCTTCTGGATAACAATTCCCAGAATCCAACAATATACCCTTCAATGGTCCCTATGAATCCTCTGCCATTCTTCTATTTCAGATGCTCTTAAAATCCCGTAGTTTCTCTTTCCTCCTCCCACTTTCCCCCTTGGTCCTCAGCTTACTTCCATTGGTGCAGACTGAGTCCAAAATGCAAAAGGAGATTGCACTCAATTAACTCAGCAATAGGATGAGGATAGGAGTGGAATCTTGCCCTTTCCAGTAGACTCACGCAAAAGCAAACTGCTGCAGACTCTCCTGGTTTGTGTGTTCTTTCTCATTGTCATTTTGACTACAACTGTGATGTTGCTTGTCCACATGTTTCCAGGTTTTGATCTGTGAAATATTGGAGGTATGCTGCCCAGCCAGTTTAAGCTGAGGGAGCAGAGAGAATAATCAGCTCAACCATTTGGTGAAATGAACCTGGCATATTGTCTCCTTTGGCATCTGTGAACCCACAAATCAGTTATACATATTCAAGTTTTAAACAAGTAAGGTTGAAATCAGAACCAGCTCCATGAGAGAATAAATCTCAAATTAATTTGTCTCTCTTGAGTGAGGTTAAACTTCTCCCTGTAGTGGTGAGTTTGTTCATAGACAGGGATAGTGGGAAAAACAATCAAAATGGTAGTATGTCATCTAAATTTGGAAGTTGCGCAGCTCAGAGGATCTGACTCCCAGCATTATTATGCTTCAAAACTTCATGCTACTTGATAGGAATATAGGCAACTGCCTTGTACAGAGTCACAACTTAGGTTCATCTACTCAGTTTTGTCAACACAATGAGTGGCAGTGTCTTGCCAGGTTTCCAGGTAAAAGTTTCTCCAGCCATACCTGGGAATAATGAGGACTTAACTAAGGATCTTGTCCATGCAAATTTTGCAAGCTACTATCTGATCCCCAACCCATTTACTCTAATACATTGTTATAATGAACGTAAATTTAGGTTACTGCTGTAAGATCAAACCATACATGGGAGAACATCCAAACCCAGCTTGAGAACTTGCAAGAAAAAATTGGGTGGTGGCAGTGAGCTGTCCATCCTATAGTCAATACTGCTTTACGGGCACATGACAAAATACATCAATTTTACTCAAGGGTTATTGATGTTCCTTTCTTGTTTTAGGAGGTTGCTCTGGGACAATTCCATGCAATTGAGAATTTGCATGTTCCATAGCTTCTTGTGTTATTCATTCTGTTTGCTCTCCCTGTTCATCACAAGCCACACATAAAAGTACGCAGCATAAACATATAAGTACATATATAAGATTCCTACTGAATAAAGTTAAGCCAATTATTGGAATTTATAATTGCACCACAAAAATGTTTCCTCACCAGTTACTAGCCACTTAACCTTGAGAGAGAATGCACCTTTCTACAACAGGACTGGGAAAAGGGTAGGAACATTTCAGATGTTTGACCGCAGTTCCTGTCATCCCTAATGAGAGTTGCAGAATCGCAGGCTAAAAACGTCTGGAGACTTAAGCATTCCTTATCCTTGACATCCTTCTAATTTATGGCACTGAGCATCAAAACAACAATGCTGAAGCAATTTAGAAAAGAAAACCCTTTTTAAAAAATTAGAGAGATAATAAAACCAGCAAATATTAGTACTAAATGCCTTCCTAAAAATAACTTTTAGGTCATTAATGAGGAAATGAATCAAGCCTCCTTTGGAAAGGAGCTCCAGAGCTGAGGTACATCCACTGAACAAGGGAAACGTGGATCTGGGAACAGCATCTGATGAAGTGAGTGGAAGGCCTTGGTGAGGTTGAGAAGGCAAGGCTTTGACAGACAGGAACAATAATATCAAAGATGCAGTTTTGAAAGAATTGCCTCTTTTTAAAGACTGTCCTAACATATCAGCAGACAGTTTTTTAACATCTTCATAGAGCTAAGTTTAATTCCAATATGGTGTCTTTTACTAGGAAGATAATTGAATGAAAATGCTTTCTACAGGTTCTTTATTTGCATGACTGCCTAAAGATTGTGAAACAGTTTATTATTATAAAATTAGTGTGGCATAGCACAGAACAAGCTGGGATCATAGCCAAATGAAACAGAAAATGAATAGTTGCATAAGGTTTTTGAGGCACATGCAGCTGAATACAAGTATGTTGTATATTCTTATGAATTGTTTGCTCTCTATGAATGTTTTCTTTTCGGTCATGATTGCATCTCAGTTTAAAGTCATTGCCATTGTTACTACAGTTATATCAATCCTTCATTACAAACATGGGAATATACTTAATGTAGATTTTATAAACCAATCATGGTTGACTAATAGTCTCAAGAGAGACAAAAAATTAAGAAATCAAGTACTGTATCATGTATGTAGTTGTTAATGAGACTGAAATGTACTGTTTTAAAACCAATAGTGAAGTAGTAGTTATCTTTTACTGTTAGAAAGAAAGGAAGGAAGTAAAAAAGGATGACATTTTGAACAATTTCCTACCTCTCTTCTCTTGTGTTTTCATGGCAGGGTATTATTTTGCAATCAGGATAAAAGCATTATTTATGAAAGTTCTAAAATATTACATTACTGTAATATTAAAGCTGCAAATCAATCTCTCTCTTTTATAAAAGCATTTTATTGATTTTTTTTGTAAATCTTTACTAGAATTTTTAAGTACCCACTTTATGGATTGGGATTGGGAGTAATTTTATAAGCAAACATGTTTTTTCAGTTGTTTACTTAGAATTCAAATGGTTTTCAAAGTAACTGCTGCTTGTTATTATATATAAAACCACTGAGACCTCACTCATTTATTTGTGGAGTATTGAAATTTTTACATTACTTTTGTAACAGATAGGAAACTAAAATTGCAGCTGACTTAGTTCAGATACCCTTATTACTACAGCAGTTGATAATTAAAAAAAAATATCAAACACATCTAGCTCAATAACCAGAAGATGTCATGACATCTACCTACTAGTAACAGTGAGCACACCACCAGAAAGCAAGCTAAGCCTTGGAAGGAATGAGCATTTGAACAGTTGGATTTGAGCAGTTGGGTTTTGCAGAAATATTATGTAGTGAGTATTTTTAAAATTTATATCCCTATCTTTTCTGCAGCCCTGGGTTACACAAAAATGGGACAAGCTGCACATGCAATATGCTAGAGTGGTGTGGCCTATGGGAATGTCAAGTGGCAGCCAGGGACATGACTGTACTTTCAGAATATAACTTGGTATTTATTTATGTATTTCATCCCAGTCCAATTTTGAAACCTAATACTTGATTTCAAGAGTATAAGATTTCTTTCCTTGCCAGGGTCAAAGTAACATTTCAGACTACCAGAAGTTTAGTGGACATTTATTAGACATTTGAACAAAGCTAACAATTTACTGGTTGTAGCCAGGCTGATCCATTATTTTATTTGATGAAGATAGCTACTATGAAAATATTAAATAAGGAATATGATGCAATGAGTTTTTCCCTCTTCCATCTCCTCCTATTCTGTCATTTCTTTACCATTCCCTGAACATAGATATTGACTATGTATAGGTAAGCCCAAACTGCTGTAGTGGGGTGTTGATTGGTGTGATTTTACTCCCTGTTTGAACTGTAATGATAAATTTCTTATCAAGGAGTAGAATAGAGGTATAATATTTGTTTTTGACACATAGGAGAAAGAGAGAAAATGAAGCTTAATCCATTCAAAATGTTGGCAGTGGAATGTCCAAAGCTCTGGCAAAGATCAAATGCAATAGAAGACAAACGCAGTTCCGTAGAATAAGATGAAATGGATAATTAACACAGAAATGAGAATATAAGCCTGAATTCCTTTGTAACTGATGTCAGCATTAATAGAAGAGTGATAGGCTGCAGTCACTTGGCACTTAGAAGTGTCATTGAAATCAATAGGCTTTGCTTAAAACTGGGGAGTAATTTTCCTAGCTTCTCCAAGGATAGTGATTGACACTGGATCAGTTTGCCCATCTCATTAAGCGCAATGGCAAAGAATTCTGGATTATTGTGAATGAATAAATGTGTAGACACACACTGCTCTGATCAGTCACTTCCATTTGGCTCTTCTGGACAGTAGGAGCACCTAAAGAAACTAGGAAGACTCCATCTAAGGTTTGTTTAAAATCGTATCTGAACAGGGAGCCATGGCTTCTTACTGTTTTGAAAAGCCACAGCCATGAACTAGAAATAAAACTGGTTTATGTTTCTGTCTTGTTAAGAACTTTATTTGGACAAAACAAAACAAACAAACAGATGGAGATTCCCTGGTTATTTTGCCTTATGGTTCCCAGACTTGGGTCCAGAGGTTCTAAACATCTAAACCTTAATCATCTCCAAGAACACCACATTTGTACTCCTACCATCATGGCCATAAGAAGAGCATGGAGGGAATTTGAATGATCTGAGATGCGACCCATACACATACGGAAACCACATACCATTCAGTAATCCTAATATAAAAACTGAGGTCCTGGGCTGGGAAAAGGAGAGAGAAAAAGAAAGAAAGAACATAGCAAATAAAATGCATGTGGGTAGACCTGGAAATTAACAACTTAGCATGGCATATTGATATGACTGACCACTTCAATGACACCATACCACCATCACTCTCCAGTCTGATTTTGGAAGCTAATCGTGGTTTGGCCTGGGAGACTGCCAGATAATACTAGGCAGGGCTAAGAAAGAAACTGCCTGAAGTCCTGGAGACCAGCTGATGACCTTAACACAGAATTCAAGGTACCTAAAATGGTATTTTGACACTGCTTAAGAACTATAATTGGTCCAAATTTACTGGCAGCATCAGAGACTCTGGGGCACTTAGATGCCAGCATGTAGTGGAGATTTTCCCACAGAAAATATAGGTACTATATCACTGTGCTAGAATGGAACAGGGTCCCTCATTAGATGAGCAGATCAAATGGGCCACTGAACAAGAGAGGCCACTGGACATATTCCACTGGAGTTGTATTCATGCGCACCTCAAAAACTTCACCTTGGATCTTGACAGCAACTAATTCAGTAGAAAACTGGATTATGTACGGGGCACCAGAAAGTTTTTGCTGATTGAGCATACTAGAAAATAATTAATGCTGCAGAGGCTCTGAGAGACTCTAGTCCATGTAGTACAATCTTGTTGTTTGCTGAGAGGAGGAAATGAAGTCTGTTGCTTGCATATGTAGGATAGCACTGAACTTTTCTTAATGCAATTTACTGCTAGGATATTTGCCATTGGAATAAAACATTGGAAGTGGGCTCCACTTTCTTTGGAACTATTTGAAGGTGGATCTGGATTTAGTACTCTCAACATTGTTAGTTAGATCTGTGTCACCTCCCGTGTCCTCTCACCTTTCTGTTGTCCCCCAGGTCTTTGGTCTGTTGTCTGTCTATGCATGTTTGTAAGTGTGAATTATAGAATTAATTGTAGTCAGAAATGTGTATGTAGGTTTATCAAGGAGGATGGGAGAGAAAAGTGCTGGGGAGGGATAGATGGATCTAGTCAATGCTTAATACATGTCCACACATGTATTAAAACAGAGCAACAGTTTCAAATGTTAAAAAGGACCTCTGGCTGTTAACAGACTTTGTCTCCCAGCAGACTTAACCAGCATGGCCAGTGGTCAGGTATTCTGAGAGTTACAGTCTAACAACATCCAGTGACCCAAGACTGAGAACCATTGGTTTAACCACCCCTATTGCAAAATAAACCAAGCAGAAGCAATTGAGCAGCATAAACTGGCATCCTTGCTTACTCATGATAAACCAGAATAATTGCAAATTCTGGGTTATTGTGATATGGGAGCCAGTCCTCAATTTTGTATAAGTCAGTTGGTTGTCTTTGAAGATTCCTGAGCTAAAACCTGGGAAGAGAAAGGAGAGGGAGAGGAGATTTCCAGTCAAGGGATTGCAAATTTGGATGACTGCTTAAATTTTTCTACCCAAGAAGTAAATGTTGCTCAGTGATGCCTGAAAATGTCAGTAAATTTGTATTAGTCAACTGTTCTGGATTGATTTAAGCTTTGTGAAGTGAACGTTGTTAAACTCAGTAATGCTGATGTGTTAAATGCAGATAGTGAAACACCATTTATAGAACAGATCTATCTTGTTGTAGCTGTTTAGTGGAAATGATTCTAACTAGGCACCAAGTTCATTCTATCCCTCCTCTACCTTTTCAATTTAGCAAATAAACAAGCTTACTTCTAAAAATGTGAACTGCTTAGTAATCTTCTCCCAAAGGATTCTTGCAGAGGTGATTCCAATGATTTATACTACAAAAACATTTACTTTTTCTTTAGCACAGCTACCCCTTTGGAAGCCCTTTCTTGAATAAATGTTATCCTTTGTGTTGCGTAAGTCAATATCTGCTTTTTGGATCGATGAAGCAATGTTTCTCACAGGTTCATGCTTGCTTAATATTCTGTGTGGAAATTTGTAAGATCTTAATGGAAACTGTAGTCAAGCAGTCAGAAGACTAAGGCTTTGAAGAGCAGCTATGACTAAACTAGATGAGATCCTCAAGTGCAAAGATATATCACTGAATGCCAAAGTCAGGATCGTCCATGCCATATTATTTCCAGTTTCTATGTATGAATGTGAAAGCTGGAGAGTGAAGGAGGCCAACAGGGAGAAAAAATCAACTCATTTGAAATGTGGTGATGGGATAGTGTTCTATGGATATCATGGACCTCCCAGAGGACAAACAAATAGGTCTGAGAGCCAATCAAACCTGAACTCTGAAGCCAAATGTCTAAACGGAAGCTATTGTACTTTGGACCCATAATGAGATAACATGACTTTCTGGAAAAGATGATAGTGTTTGACAGAGTTGAAGGCTGCAGGAAAAGAGGAAAACAGCATTGTAGTTGGATTGACTCAGAGAAGTTACAGTCTTGAATTTGCAAGATGTGAGAAGAATTGTTAATAAGAGGGTCTCTTTCATAGGGTCATCATAAAATGAAGTCATCTTGATAACATCTAACAACAAGATATCCCAGTCTTAAAGATCTGATTAAGTTATTGACAGGGCTTCTGATGCACAGCTGGTGCTTACCCAGAAACCATTGCCAATGTTGCACTAACATATATATTTATAGGGATGGGGAAGTCCCTTGGTTGGGCGGCATGTAGTTAGTTATCGGGAGTCATGGCATACTCCCTTTCAGTACTTACCTCAGCCTCTGGTTACAGTATTCTCTCCTTTGAAGACTTCAACCATGGACATAGTACAGAGTTGGACCTACTAACAGGCAGAGTAAAGCAGCCACCCTAGTTAGCAGATAGTGGGAACAAGGCATGGTAACAGTCCCCAGCTAATGCTTGAGTCTCCCGAGCTAACCTGCTTGGCAATCTATAAACTAACCTGCTACCCTCAAGTGTGGTGGACATGGTCCCATTGCCTGTGCTAAAGAAATATTCAACTCTTAGCTCAGTTAGCTTTTGAACATGAAATGGGGACAGGGGAGCATTTCTTCTTTTCCTCAAGCAATGGAATGTCTTGCACTAGCCTTATGCTTTCTGTATGAGTTCGGTGGTGGGTTATGGAGATCTATCAGAAACAATGCTGAAGGGACACTCTTCCTTCCTATTGACAAATAGGAAACATCTTTAACTTTGTAGCTGGCTGGGTTTTGTGCATAGATAAAGTAGATTCCACATTAAAAAGCAGAATCATGACAAATGTCTTTCCATGGGATTCATTGATCTAAGATGTTGTAACATGTGATTAGATTTTAGAGATTATGTCTAGTTAGCAAGCTCTGAAGACTAGTGACTGGGTGAGATAAGGCTAGATATTGACAGTAGTTTGGCATTTCACTGGCAAGGGCTGGCTAAGAAGGCAGCATGAATATAAAGTTCAAAAGTTACATGAGGTGGAGTGATATGGACTGTATAAGAGGAGGTGCCCTGAGCCAAAGCAGGCAACCTCCCCTGGAAGCTGTTATGAACATTAGGCTTTCCCATATGACTTATATGGGTCTCTTGTTTTGAGAACTTCTGTTGATTTGTCTGATTCCTTCTTCTAATCAGACCAAAATATTTCCCTGGACATAAGAAAAGCCATAATGGATCAGACCAAAGATCTGTCCAGTCTACGTTCTGTTCGCACAGTGGCCTGTGGAAGCTGCCGAGTAGGACAACACTGCTCTTCTCATCTCACACTGTCCAGCAACTGATGAACAGAGGTAAACTGCCTCTGATGCTGGAGGTGATATGTAGCCATCCTGGCTAATAGTTGTTGGTTGCTCCATCCTTCATTTGCAAAGTAGCCCCAGAGCTGAGATGTTCCATAGGCCTATGGCATTACATGCATTTACTTCTCACAATATTCCATTCCATCAGGCCTAATTCGCTAAAGTTGTGCTAATATAAATACAGAGGGAATCAGGATATAAAGCTAAGGTGAACAACTTGTGGCTCGCAAAGTGTTGTTACATTTGGTGCCAGCTGTCCTCATTGGCCAGCTGGCAAGAATTGATGGGAATTGTAGTCCAACATCAGGAGGACCACACATTACCCATTCACAATTGTATGGAAAGTTTTGAGAATGAATTTTTGTGATTTCATTAACTATTAACCGTTTCACAGTTTTTCAAAAATATTAAACAGTACCTAAACATCATAAATAAATAAAAAGAATGTTCTTGTCCCACAACTTTTGTGTGTGTAATTCAAAAGGCTTTGGGATAAAGTTACAAGGAAGTGGTATATAAATGTCCAATTGCACAAGTTAAATTGTTCTACATTTACAGTGTTTATTTCTCTGATTATATAGTTTAACTTTTGGCATTTCAGTGTCATCTAAACTAAAATAAGAAAACCTTTGTTTTCCAGTTATAGCTTCCCACGTTCTAAACACAGTAACATTTTTTCTTGCTATAAATTATAGAGATGACCTTTACAAATCTCTTCATTTGAAAAAAGGACGCACCAAGAATTTGCATTTGCCTTACATCTCTGTGTCTTTCTGTAAATACAGATAATAAATCTAGCTAGATAGAGATATGGTATAATAATTATCAAGACATTTGGTCCAGAGGGGAAGAAAGAAGTTGGGAAAGAAAAACATTTTGAACTTGCACAACTCTGTTTGGTATAAAAAGAATAAGGAAGTAATGTCATTTATAGTGTTTCTAAAGAGCTTAATGTTTGATTTTATCCGAGCAGTTTTTAAAGAGTGTTGATGATACAATGGGAAGGGAGGTGGATCATTCTTATTGTGAAACTCTTATTAGTTGTTTGTACTATAAAAAATGTACTTTAAAATTGAAAAAAAGATAAGAAAGAAATATACAGTCATCCTTCATGCAGTAACAGAATATTGAAGGGCGGGGGGAAGGCTTAACAAAGCCTGGCTGTTTGAGAAACAGTGATTTATCAAAGCAACAGTCAAGCAAAATAAATGTTTGGCATCTTTATTCAGGATGGGCTGGAAAATGCATTTGTTTGCTGCTTTACCCCTCCTCCAAATGTACTCTTACTAGTTTGTTTTAAATACAGCACTATTTGCATTTCAGGGATGGGCCTGTTGCTCAGAAAATTGTTCGTAACCTTTCAGCTGTATTTTAAATTGAGTTGGCTACTTTTAAATGAAGTGAATGCGGAGAATTAATTTGGTAATCTAGTATTAGATGTGTAGTCGAAGGCTGTCGACAACATTTTAAAAAAATACACAGCACAATAAATGGAGGGTGGGAGAAAAAGATACACACCTGGTTTAGTTATGTTAAACCTTCACACATGTTATCCATTTGTAGAAACAAATAAACTGCTTCTTCAGAAATAAAAACTATACTTCTTTTCCATATTAGGGAATTTTACAGACTCATTCAGCCTACAATCCTATAATACTGAGCTAGCAGGGAAATCAGGCTGTTTTAAGTTAGGAATGAAGTTTTACAGAAAATAACAGATGCAGCAATTTCTCGTGAAAAGACTTGAACTCTTGTTAAAAGCCATTGCTTGACATCCTCTAAAATGAGATAATCCTGACATTCCACTGGTGGTCACAATGGAAAGTTTCATCTCTCCCCCTCTTATTCAGCCTGCCATGCTGCCTGGCTGGAAACTGGCTCCAGAAGGTTCTCAAGCCCTCCAGGCCTTGGAGGCTATATTAAAGGAAGGGGGATCAGTGCTGTCTCCTGGCTTCCATGTCAGTGAAATGGTGAATCATTTCTGGATTAGTCTGTTAATTTCAAAACAGTTAGGGACTAAGATCTGGAGGACATTCAGCCCTCTTGTGACATGGAATCCAATAGCTGCCACTGGGCTAGATCAGTTGCTTCTGCTGGATCCGTGAGTCTGCAAGGAGAACACTACTGTTAGATATTGCCCCAAGTTAATGGTAAACAGTATCCATGCATTGCTTTTAAAAAAAAATCAGCAATGCAATGTTAAAGATATGTATGATGATCCCAGCCACAGTGATAAGTTTGGACATTTTGAGAGTAGGGTTGCCAGGTCCCAGGGTACCAGCTGAAGGGGATTTCTGTGGTTCTTTGAATATCCAGACAGGGGAACAAATCTCAGGGTGAGTGGCACTGGAAGAAAGAGAATATTTGAATTTTGTACATGAGATGGCTTTCAAGCTTAGGCACTAAACCCATTCCCAGTTGATGCCAGGGTTGGCTACCTCACCACAAAATACATGCAAATATGTTGCATCAGGGTTTGCTCTGTGTTCTCCCACCATCACCATAGCACAAGAAATCAGAAGGCTAGTACCAAGAAACATTTCTCCCCTGTCCAACTGTTGCAGTCATGTGTGATGTGGCCATGTGGTACCTCCATCTTCCCAGAAGCAGAGGAAATTGTGGGTCTCTGGGACAGCATATGCAGGTGGTTCATCAGAATCCATAGTATCGGTAGCATGTGTAAGAAGTTTATTCCAATGGTCATTCCTATATTTGTTACGGTAATTTCCAATTCCCTTGCTTCTAAGATACAATGTGGCTGTGTTTATATGCAGCCAACCATAATAATGTTATTGTACTGGTTGAAGGAGGAGAATCCTCTGATGAGGCTATCAATACTATCACAAAACTTTTCCAAACTGCCAAAACCGAAGGAGGAAAGAAAATTGTGAAAGGAAGAAAGGGAAATTAGAGTGAACCAATAAAGTAAGAGACTGACAGGAAGGAGAGGAAGATAGGAAAACAGGAGGAAAAGAAGGAAACACAAACATTGTCTTCTTTTAAAACAGTTGAGGATACAGATTCCCTATATAACTGTGGAGCTGAGAACCTGTTTCCCTGATTATAACTATGAGTTCAGTACTGTGTACTAGGGACATGATAAGATATATTATTGCTGCCCTGAGATATAATCATGTTGTGGAGTGAACCAGAAAAATGTATGCAATGGTGAAAGTCATTACAAAATCTAGTGATGAAAAGCCTGCTGGTAGGTTGTCCCAATAGTATGGTATTAATGTAGGATTATGTAAACTGAAAGGTAACAGTCGTCATTTTAATGTTCTATTTCTTTATCTTTTTCTCCCATGTACTGACTGCACAAAAGCCTATTTCCTACTATGCATTTTATTTTCCTACTGCATAAATTTTGTCCATCTGCACGTTAGAATGCCTGTGTTGCATATGTGCAATGTCAGTACATCATAGTTCCAGGAGGAAGAGGGGCAGACTGAAAACACAGCACGTATTTGCATCTACTAGTGTCTGTTGTGCAGTTTGCAGGAAGACAGGGGGCCAAGGCCTAGCATTACACCTTAACAGCCTTCGGTATAAGTGCCACCAGCAGTGGCATGATTCTGAATCAGACTTTCCAAGGTCTGTTGGTAAGAAGCCCCAGCTCCAGCGCAGGACCTGAGAAAGTCATCACATCATATGTACTGTAGTTAAAACCTCACTAGATGTGAGGCTTACTGGGAATAGTGGTGACTGTTGCAGCCACTCAGAGCATTTTTCCACTCACCTGGCTGCTAAAAAAAGTGTTTTTGTTGGTGGTAGGCTTTTGGAGGGGTGCTCTGTTGCCATGTTACCTGCTTAACCAAGTTTTACCCAGCTTCTGTTCCCATTTACCCAAATGGTTGTCATGTACATTTCCACCACCAGATGACCCAGAAGAGGTCCCAGCCCACCTGCCAACCTTTGCCTGTCCCATCTCTGTGACATCCAAAGGGCCTACCCTTCTGATATCACAAGGAATTGCCCCTTAGTTTCAGAGTTTGTCCTGAAGCTTCATTGAATGATATACTGCTGACCTGGCAACCCCATTTTGGCAGTTACACCTGTGTTGTGGAATTTCCTTTATCAGCAAAATTCTGGCATGTATCTCATGTGGGGGTCTTTGGGAGATTTAAGTAAAGGTTCCTCTTCTGGATGTAACTCTGTGTGTCTCTGCCTTTTTGTCTCTTTCTCATGTTTTTAGTCATTGTAGATTTTGGAAAAGTTTTCTTGTGACTGAGCCAAGTTACTTCTTGCATCAGCATTATCCTGGTCTGCTGACACAATTATGTTCCCCACTAGACATTGCTGTAAGAAGCGGGCCTACCTTTGTGGCTTCTTTGACTGATGGATGGATAGATTGAGTTATATCCCATATTTCTCCCAAAAAGTAGGATTAAAGTGCTGCTAACACTAACACTGAATAAAAGAAATGTAATTAAACCACAGAAATAAATCCGAACATAAAACATGAAAATGCAAATTAAAGCACAGCAAGAAAAGAAAATGCAGCACCCCTTGCTCTATACCATTTTTCTTGCCTTACAAATTGGGTGGGAATTGTGGAACACTTTTATTTATTTGCTTTTTTACAGCAAATAAATTACATAATGGTGCTCACACAATCTTTTTGTGCTAATTTTCTCACCATTCCTAAAAGTGCAAAGATGGAGTAATGCTTGTGTGTACTTCTCAATACATTTCTTGAAAGGAAAGATGCTGGAGTATAAAGGACAGTTTTTACAATGCTAAAGCTTTCCCTGGATGGTACAATTTCAAGATGTTGGTGGAAGAGTACATATTTGAGTACCTCATTTCCCCCCCCTTATGGATGGTGTGTAGCCCATCCCTCTCCCCTGCCACTCCACTTGGAATGCTGCAGTTTAGGAAGAGCTTTATCAACTGAACTGGTTGTTTCATGTAATCTTTAGCTTTGAGAATATCTCTTCCTATCAGCTACTACCAGTGACTGCACATTACATTTTATATGTAGATTTCTTTTTCTTACTCAGTGTAGCATTGATATGACACTAGAGGGCAACTGAGAGTTTGCTTTCAGGGAAGAAAACCTGCTTGGCTTAATAATATCAGCTGAATGTTTAAAACATGGTAAAGACTGGCTTCTCTCACCTCCTCTGCCACTGCCAATTTCTGCATTTTGTTAGGAGAAAATAACATACAACTTTTGGTTCTTTGTTGACAGCAAATAATAAACCAACTAAAGGCCTGAGAAAGAACTATATAGACAGCATTGGAAAAAAGCTGATTTTGCCCAAATAAGGGTTCTTTATTTTTGGCTTCCTCATATGTTAGATAATGATCAACTGACAATTGGTCATGAGTTAATAATGTTGGATGCTGAAATATGCATACCGTGTGGTAGAGGAACAGCTCTGCCAATGAGTACAAAAGGACTGCTATAGTTACACATCAAGGGGAACAATCATGAGGAAAGAACTAAAACATGTAATGGCATGTCGGTTTAATCTACCCTGTTTCCTCACAGTCAGTCTTGATGCCCTGTCACTAGCACGCTACAAAAAGAATATTATATAACTATCTAGGGTTTTTTTTAATATTTTACTGGTGAGTAAGGAACAATTTTATGGTTTATAGATTTTTTTCTCCTGTTCTGTTCTGCTGACTCTGCTATACAACAGTTTTACAAAAGCCTTTGTCCTGAACAGAAGTCACACCCTTCTGTATTTCCAACTGCAAATATCTCCTGTATAGTGGACATTTTGTCATTTTCTTTTATGAAGATTCTTCATCACTTTAAAGTTGCCGATATTAGTATACCACACGCTTCACTTACTTTTGATCCAGAGGTTTACAGTACATTTCTGTTTGTTCTATTATTTATACTAGTCAAGAAGCTCATAAAACGGGGGGGGGGGAAGAGAACTTTAAAAAAAAAAGTCTTAGGGAAGATGATACAGCTCAGTGATGGAACACAAGAGTGGGTTCTTAGCATTTTTAGTTGAAGGAGAAGAGCAGTAGAGCTAGATTTATGCACAAGCTTAAGTAGACTACAGTTTATTACAAGGGGCCTCATAATTAATTAATTAATTAATTAATTCAGCAAGCAAGTTTGGGCTTTCATAAATCTGATTTTAATCTGGCCTTGAAGAAAAGGAACTTTGCCCTCGGCCTCAGGGAAGTAAACGTTCTACTTGAACTACCTATATCTGAGATAGCATCATTCACTCACTCACTCACTCACTCACTCACTCACTCACTCACTCACAGACACCCCAACAAACACCCCCTCCCCCACCCCCACCCAGAGAATATTTTCTTTTCTGGAAAAGTACTGCTTCTTTCCCAGGTGGTTTCTCTTCTCCTGAGCATAGACTTGTATATGTGACTTGCTGTGGTGTTTGTCCTCTTTGTTTTCTTGCCCATCACAACAGTCAGTTTGGGCCTGGGTGTCTTTTATAAATTTCTAATAGGATCATCTTAGAGGGCTGACGGAGGTTTTCCTTGGCAGCTTGGAAATCTGTGCACAGTTTCAAATAACAAGTTCAGAGACCTTTGCCAACTGGATGTATCATGCAAGGTGCCAACTGAGGATTATGGGTGTAGTGGCAGAAAGCCAGTCTAACTTTGCAAGAGATGTTCTTTAATAAACAAGAATTATATATCCCAGTTAAGATCCCAGGTGGTTCCTTCCGCCTTCCCCAAAGACGCTGTTCCCTCTGCTCCTCCCGTCATTCTCATGGGAAGCCTCCTTGGAAATGTTTGTAGAACTCTGTCTCTCATTTAGTCAAGGAGCTTAACCATCTGCTTAACTTTTAAGTATAGGCATATTAGAATGAATGAGGTTAGGTTATTAATATCCTCAGTTTCACATAACCTTGAACAGTTGTTTGGATGAAAATAGGTACAGTTGTCTGACATTACACAAGAAAACCACTCCAAATAGCGGAGTAGAGATTATAGCATCATGGGGGACTGGGGCAAATAAGAATATCTGATGACTGGAAGATGCTTCTAAAGAATTTGAGGAACATATGCTTTCCAATGTATGTTTTCTTACCAGTTAAAAAACACCCATTTTATAGATAGGTTGCAAAAGTTACTTTTTGGATTGCAATGCCCAGAATCTTCTAGACAGCATAACTAGTGGATATGCTGGCTGGAAGATTCTGGAAACTGTAGTCCAAAACCTAGCTTTTCTAAACTGCCCCAAGATATGAATGTTGGTTTCATCATTTAATACCCACATTCAAGACATACTTGTGTTGGACCACAGATCCCATTAACATCAGCCAACATGGCCAAATGTTTGGCCAGGGGCCCTTTGTTTAGACCTGAAGCAATGCAAACCCATATTGACTTCAAAGCAGATGTGAACAGATCATAGCTGCAAGACAATGCAGGGAAGGCTCTCTTTGTAGATCTCAGTAGGTTGGGTGTTATAACACTATTATCTCCCCCTCCACATATGGAGGGCTATGATTGGCAGACAGAAATATAATAGGTATAACCCTTCCTGACCTGAAGATAAGGATGAAAAACCATTGCTGTACAGCTTTTGGTGCGAGAACCTTTGTGTTAGCTACTTTCATCAGCTTTTAACTGGAAAAATGGGGTAAATGTATTTAAAAGATATTAGCAAAGATATGACACTAGAACAAGGATGCTTGTGTTGTTCTCCTGCCGGTCCTACACTGTGATACCTTAATGTAGAAGTGCTAACAGAAAAGCCAAAGATTTTGCTGCAGAGACAGATCCTAAATAAATGAAAAGAAAATGTAAATAACCTCTGAAACTGTACTGAATCATCATCATCATCATCATCATCATCATCATCATCATCATCATCATCATCATAGATGGAATAAAACAAGAGCTTTAAAAATTAAACATAGGCCACATTTAAAAAAACAAAAATCTTTTGTACTCAGCTTTCCCAATGACTGTTACACTCTTCCCGGAACCATCTGTATTGTCTTAAACTGGGGTAGGAAAAGTACAGCTTCCTAGATATTATTGTACTGCAATTCCTATTATCCCTGGGCAGCATAGCTATTATATCATCATAGGCAATATATTAGCATAGTAAGGACGGATGACAGTTGCAATCCAACAAACGGCAGAAATGGGAAAGACTGGGAAAAACGTTAGAAAAATAATGATTGTAAGAGCCATCAACTAGCTAAAGAATTTTAAATCATTATCTGAGGCCAATTCAAAGCATATAGCTCCAGCGGAGCAAGTGATAATCTAGTGCAAATCCTGAGTACCATTCAAACCGAAAGATGCAGTTCAAAGTTGGCAGAGTTGAGAATACCCTCTTAGCAACAGCAAAACATGATCACCATTTGAGGATGATAGGAAATGAGGTTGAAAAAATTAACTTTTTAAACTGCACTTCTCTGAGTCTTTTCTCTCACCTATGGACACTGTTCATGCTGGGTGAGGGATTCCAGAAACTGTAATCTAAAAAAGTGTTTTTTTCTGAGCTCTGCCTAAGATCAAGCAAGAGAGAGCATAGCTGGGCTGGTTTGCCATGGCAACTCTGCCAAGTAAAGGTGCCACAAATCAGGAGACGGGAGTAAATTATCTCTGGAGGATGTCACGAATTGCTTTACAGTAACTCACTTTAGTTCCTTTAATTAGACAACCAACAATATTCAGAAAAGAGATTAGAATTTCTAACATGTGTCTTTTATTGAATAAGGAGGACACGATTGAATTTCATTGAGTAAGAGAAGGAATTATTATCTCTCCTCTTGTAAGGATTTCCTGAACTCAGTGTATTGTCTAGTTTACTCTCCTCTTTATTCATCCTTTTGGTTTTCACCCACAGTTTTCTACTGACATTTCTGTGAGCCTTCAAAGGTTGCCATTTAAGTCAAAGACAGGCAAATTGGGGGGGGCAAGGGAAGAGCTTTGGATGAACCAAAACTCTGCCTGGAGCTGCACCATTAACTGGCCACACTTGTGGCAAAACCTCTGTTTCTTAGACAAAAACAAAGGCATACATTGTTAATGAATAGATCATTCTGCATTTTCTAGTAGCAAAATTCATCAGCTGCTATTCATTTCACCACTGTCCCCCTCTTCCCAAGGTTGTCACCATCCTCATTCTTTAATGAGGGGAAAAAAATGTATTCATGTTCATGAATTAGATTGGTACCTTCCATTAAGGCTGAGTGTTAATGAAAGCTAACATGTTGCCACCTAAAGGGAGGAAAAGGAGGAAAGTTCTATTTAAAAACAAAATGGCAGAATGAGATTTCTGGAACCATGAGTTACCTGTTTTGACCTCTAAGGAAGAAGAACAAGTACATTTGATGCCTTTGGCTTGCCTGGTGGGATTTTGAGAAGTCCCTATACCCATCTTTGAAGGGCAGGCACCCCTCCATGCCAGATCACAAATTGTTTACAAAATTTTCCCTGTATCATTGGAGCCCTGCTATGTGGCATGATGGGGGTAGGAAGGCTGTAATTCAAGAAACTGAAAACCATATGCATATGCTCGTGCATGCACACACCATGATAGCTGTACAATGTTTGGCTGAAAGGGTTGCTGGTGCTAATATTTATTTATTATTCCTAACATGATTAGATGCCTTGCAAATACTGCAGAGGAAACAGCCTTCTGATCTAATAAAAAGTACATTCATTCATCCAAAAGAAACCAAGTAGAATCCACACTTCCTCGATTTTACTAAAGTTTCAACTATTGTTATCAAGTCATTTGGCTCCGTTATCAACCAGAATGTCATCCAGGGTCTCTTCTCCTTTTCTGTTTCTCAACCCTCTACAATGCACTTAATGGGGTTCAGGCAGGGGGACGCTACAGATATTTCTCTAATACTGAGAGCTGGAGGCAACTGAAGGATGGAGAATAGCTATCACAGCATATTACTGTCATACAAAAATAGTGTCTTTTTAAAATGTTTCTGAGAAACCCTAATACCTACAGGGCCAGAATTGAATAGCCACATCAGGAAATAGCTATAGAGATGAGAGTGAAATGAAAAAGGATAGAACTTTGACAATTGTTTAATACATTTGCTCAGCCGGGAAGATGAAATGAGCAGGAAATGGTGCAGGTTATAGTTTACTTACATGGTTTGTTCAGCTGCCAGGGAAGTCCAAGGGTATTTAGGATTTAGTATGAGTAAGTGATCCAGGTATGTCAAATGAAGTAATAAATTCCATTCTCATTAAAAGCCCTTGGCTACAGCACTAGTTTTTGACAAAATGCCCAGGTAGCTAGTTGGACTTCAACTATGCTAATACCGCCTTTTAGCACCCTGTCTGTAACAACATGTCTGCATGTCAATCAAAATACATGATTAAAAAAAGAGACCTGTATTATGACAAGGATGCAGCAGATAGTAATAGGAAATATTTCACACTGTAACATGAACTTTCCAAGCCCAAGTAATGCTATACCTAGATTGCTATTACTGCCCTTAGCCTGTTTGTACATATATAGAACTGTTGCCCATGGCCAAAAATCAGTATGGCATCTCAGGACTGTATCATGAGAAAGGCATGAATTGACATCTTTCTGTAGCTTGAGTAGTGTTCGAGAGACCAAGCTGTGAACTTGGATGTCTTGGATGTCTTTGCCTGTACCATGAACTCACATTGAGGACCATGCCAGACAATTTTTTCCACCAGATTTTAGAGGAATATTTACTATTCACTCCAGCACAATGCAGCATGCTAGTGCTATTAGCTTAGGGCTATGAAACAGGAGCAACTACTCTAGATGCTTGAAGCAAATTAAAAGAAAGGGTTGCTTTTATTGTTTCTGGAAATCCATGAAGATACTACAGCATCCCTAAACTTAGTTACAGAAATCCCTAACACTGACTTATAGTGTGTGCAAGTATGCTACCTGCCTCTTTGGCTGGGGGGGGGGTGGGAGAGATGAAACAGGAGGTGACCTGTAGGAGTAAGGGAATAAAAGAAGTAAAGCCGAAGTATAACAATCTACAGCTAGATCTAGAAAGACAAAAGGAAAAAAGTGACTCAGAATATCAATCTTCCCCCCACCTACTGGTTGATATTACATGCTAAAGCATTGATGCTTTAACTTGCAACAATTTTCATCTACTATATAAAAGTCAATGTTTGTCTGTGAGTTTGTCTGTCTGTTTGTCTGTGTCAGGCAGGCGAAGACCTCATATGATTGGCTGGCTGTGAAGATTCCGTGGAATCCTGGGGTTGGCAGTTTAGGGAGGGACCTTTAGAATTCTCATCTGAGAGCTCTGGGGCCTCAGGCTGGTTGCTATGGAGATGAGGCCTACCATCAATAAAGATGCCAGAAAACTTTTGGGAGGCATATGTGAGAAAAATTAAAGTGACATACACAACATAGTTACAAGATCTTCTTGCCTCACACAGTAGATTGTGTGGGTTCCATACGTGAGGAATCTTAAAGTTGAAATTCAAAACAAAAAATGCTTCCTGAAAAATGTAAAGCCATTGCACAAATTCAACAGAAAGCAAAAAAATCAAAAGCCAGTACATCAACGTCACCAGGGAACACAGATTGGATTGGGGACTATGGGGAAAAGTTACGGGTACTGGAATAGGCCAGTTGCTATGGAAATGATGCCTAGCAGCTAGGAGGAAGACAAGAGTATTCCCGCAGGAATCCAACCTCTGTATGTTAGCAACTACGAAAACAGATTGGATTGGGGAATATGGAGATAAGTTACAAATATTGGAATAGGCCGGTTGCTTTGGGCACAAGGCCTAGCAGCAAGGAGGAGGACACCATATTCCCTCAGGAACTCAAATTCTGTATGTAAATAACTGAATACAGATTGGATTGGGGAATATGGAGCAAAGTTACAGGTACTGGAGAAGACAGTTGAGTGAGTTCTTAAAAGGAAAATAAAATCCCGGGCAACACCAGGTAAATATGCTAGTGCTTAATGCATTATGATTTCATCACCGATAATTAATATCCCTTCTGAATAATGGGTATCTTTCCTGTGCCTGTTGAGCATACTTATCCTTACAAAATGGGTTTGGGGCAGGATTTTTTTGGTTGCATGGTTGGAACAGAATTCTGACTTCCACAACAACCAAAAAAATGAGTTGCAATGGGATAACCCTTATCCCATCATACTTCACTCGTGGAATGCAAGCCATTGTTGGTGATTCAGGCATTAATTGAATTTGAGAAATTTTAGTATTCAGCCTAGACAACTAAAATATTAAAGCATTAGTCTTGGTTGGCCAAGCTGTTTTTTCCCCCCTTTCTCAGCAACCTTATGCCAACACAATTAAAGATGGAATGAGTTGTTCTCTTTTTCCTTTAAACAGGGACGCCTCCTATGTAATAGCACGAGGCACTGTTTTTCAGCTTAACACTATGAGTTCTATATTGCTATCACTCTCTCCTAACACAGGAAATCAATGTCCCAATCTTTTCTTTTTTAAACATAAAATAATTTATCTTGGGAATTCAAAGCCATGAATAGTGTTAAGTCTTTCTTTCTAAAATGGAAGGAATAGTTAATCTCAGATTGTCAGCAAGGGCTTGTGTGGTTCTTGATGCTTCCAAACTTTCCATTTCACATCATTTCACCTCACCTGGAATATCAGAGTACTTTAACACCAGGAAGTAGTTAGATGGAAAAATAATCATTTTTCTATTGTATTGAGAGCGATTTGCTTTGCCAATAATTAGCCAAACTTCCTCTTTTGTGAGCATTGCACTTATTTTGAAATAAACCTTTTTTTCCTCACCTTGGGTTCTTGTTTGATTTGGGACATTACTGTTTCCACAGAAGTCATTAGTGCTGGAAAGGTCAGGATTAGAAACATAACAGGAAGAATGGGAGAGCTATGAAAGAGACTCAGATTGTGTAATTATGTGGTTCTGTTTATCTACTCATGCATGCCAATGGGCTCTGTCATGGCGGTTTATAGCTGGAGTGTGTATGTATTCTAACAATTTTATTTTTCTTACAAGGGTGAAATAAAATGTTAAGAGTATTTCAAATGTAGGGAAGGCATGTTTTGCAACACACACATAAAACCCCAAGAAAGAGACATTCTTGGGGTGTGTGTGTGGAGGTAGACCGCTTAACTATATTGGTCCTGACATTTTTCAGTAAGATTTCTGTCCTCCTTCAGGGGCTGATCTAGAAATGTGAATGCAAACATTTTTAAAGAGGCAGTGTACATGTGTGTTTGCATAAATGGTCCCATACTGTTTAAAATGGACATTCACCTCATCCCTGGTCAACGTTGTTTATTGGAAAGCTGTTGAGCTCTATGGAGTATAAAGCCATAGATGGGGTTATCCTGCATTTTATCCAGATTATTCATTTTCTAGAGGTACTTACTTGATTTTGCAGCATGTGGCAGCCAAAATAACCTGCTTTCACATTGGACAATTACTAGTTTATTTGATAGTGCTCATTGTATTTCAACCAAGGTCCAATGACATTTTCAAATTAAGTTCCCATTTTTGGACTTTAAGAAGTAATATGTGCTAACATGAAAGCTGATAAACAAAAATACTGTACTGCTCATGGTTAGGCCATTGTTGTAGCTTATTTCTTATTTCCTATTACATAATATTTTTTAAAAAACTTCAAAATTAGGCGCATAACCTCTGAACTCATAGTGTGATGGAATAAAATGTAAAAGCTTTAGTTGATTACACTGTTTAAAACTTGTCACTCTAATTATTACTTCTTCTTGCTCATTTCCCCCTGTACTTCACCCACATCTTTGCTCGCTCATTCTCTTCAGGGGTTTGTTTATTTTGTTTATTTCATAGAAAGAATTAATGATTATTTGATACAAGTGGTGAGCTACCTGTACTGAAACTTTCCACGATATGAACAGGTAAACATTGTGTAAACACATTTGGAAGGCATGTAGTATTGCACTAGGTGAACTGCATGCTGGGAACTGTATGCATGAAGAGAAGTTGGGAAGAAGAGGAAGTGGAGGGAGGAGTTAGTGCTTATAGAACAGGGATAGGAATCATGTGGTCCTGAAGATGTTGGCGGTGTGGAACTCCCAGCTTTCCTCACTATGAGCAGTACTGGCTAGGACTCCTGGGACTTATCATCCAACAGTGTCTGTGGAGGTTATATGATTCCCACCTCTATTTGTTGTAGGGTAACTGTACAGGTGGCTTCCATTATAGTGAATGCCTAAAGTTTTTAAAGCTCAATTTTTTTCCCTGGCGTGTGGGATCTTTGCAGTACAGCAGCAAATCTCCTACCGTTGGCAATTGTAGACACCTGCCCAGAGCTGGCTTGCTTCTGCTCTCTAGAATTTTCTCTTACTTGGCACACATTCTTGTTCAGGAACAGCAAAAGGAAAGGAAAAGAAAGATGGACAGCTTTTTATTGCAGACTATAAAGATAGGTCAGGTAACACACTTTCCCAGAATCAATACAAAAACTACAGGGCTGGCCCTATTACTAGCAAGAGTGAAGCAGCCACCTCAGGCAACAGATTTTGGATATTCTGAAATAACAGTTAATTGCTATTTGTTTCCTTGGTTTTGTCATAGTTTTATTGCTGGGGGATGCTTGTTGGATTTTATACTCAGATTTAACTTGGTTGGCTTTGGGTTATATTGATTTGTGTGAATGAGAGACTTACTGGCCACTTCATCTGAAGTCTTGGGCTGGTTCTAAAGGAAAAAAAACAAGAATTGGTTGCCTTTCCAAATACCTGACAGATAGTCCATCCTCCATTCAAGCTCTGCTTCTTGCTAAGCACGTTCTGTGGGATGCTTTTCTTTGACACTTTTCTGAGATTTGGCTGATGCCCTCAGCATAAATGTAGTTTTTAAAAGAGTTTCTGTTAGGTGTCTAAAATGTATTTTCACTTCTGATATTTTCAGAGGGTGAATGCAAGGAAATATTAAGACTGTTCACTCTGTAAACATTCTTACATTTTGAATACTTTTGATGATTAATATCTTCCATGAGGAGTGGTCTGGGTTGTTTTTTTATCATTAGTATTATTTTAAAACCTTTTTTTTTTAGGTGGCGACGATGATAGCATCATCACATGCATACTGTAAACAGCTCATTTATGTATTTTGTTATCAATTGATGGCTTTTCTAGCAGAGGGAAATGTAGTACCCGGGAGTGCTACATGCTGCAGGTGCAGCGATTTAGCTAATGGAAATATCACTTTAATGCCAGACTTACTCTTGCTATGCAACAAAATGCCAGAGTCATCTCTGATTCATAGAGATGTGTACCCTTTAATTACGCATCTGATTTGAATGGGCTTTATAGTTGCATTATGTCACACAGCAAATAATCCTAGAACATTCTAGAAGGAGTTATTTCCATCCAAATGTCCCATCAACTGAAGGAACGGAGGAATTCTGTATCATTACTAGTACCAGGAATAAGCAAGAATATAGAGATGTAAGATCATTTTATTCCTGGAACTTGCCCTTTTCTGCCCTTTGAAGCTTTCCAATCAATTAATTCAAACTTAAAAATGAGTAACGCCGGTTGGAGTCTGTGTCTGTTCTCTTTGAACAAAACATCACTGTACCTCCCTCTCTGACTCAAGAATAACGTGTATTTTGTCTTTAAACACCCTGCTGGGAACTAGCCGTGCTCCTTTCTGGTGACCGTAAAAAACAAGTAATCCTTATGAAACCAAGATCCCTGAGCCAGAATTAATTCCTGTCATTCGAGCAACTTCAGATAGTTTCGCCAGACGCGAATTTGGACCCATTGACTCTGCGGAGGGTCATTAAATTTTAGTGCTTGCGTCAGGCAGTAATAAATCGAGAACGCGATTATTATTATTATTATTATTTCCCAATCTCTTTTAAGGGAAGATAGTATTGACACTTCGCTCTCCCTTTTCTCTCTCTCTCTCTCTCTCTCTGTGGCCCTGGCTTTGTGGAACTCGGCGTGCTTTCCAAGTGGTGTCAAAGCATAAGGAGGTCATGAGCAACAAAACAATTAGGATGAAATCATGAGCTACATTTGTAAACCAGGGAGCAGGCTTCTTGGCAGCGTGTCAGGCAGGCAGCGAACTGGAGTCCGGAGTTGTACATCCCGCACTCTCCCGTACTCGCTCGCGCGCGCGCGCGCGCGCACTCCCTCTCTCCTGCTCGAGTCACTCTTCTGTGTTTATATGAGTAACGGAGCAGCTGCGAGGGGAGGGGAGGGGAGGGGGGATTTGTAAAGCGCCCAGCGAACACTCCAAGTGTTCATTCTGGGCAAGACTGACAGGCACACCGAGGCGAGACTTGCGGGGAGGCAGCGGCAGCGGTAGCCGCGCGCGCGCGCCGTCGCCTGCCCCAGCATTCATGAGGAGAGCGATAAATCGGGCAGATGTTTCTCGACGGGAATGGGTAATAATGTCCTCCGACGCTCTTGTGTTTTTTTGGGGGGGGGCGGCGGAGGGGGGGAGTGGTGTTGGTCGTGTTTGTCGGTTTGTTTTTTCGTATGTTGCGTGTGTGTCTTCAGCGGACGACGCTGGACGGGGTTGCTTCCCCCTCCCCGAGGTCTTTAAGGGGCAGGAACATCCCCCCCCCACACACACACAACGACCCGCCTTTTTTCGCGGATATGGAGTGGGTGCGGGAAGCGGGACTGAGGGGCAAGAAGAAGGACTGGAGAGAGAGGGGACTCGGGCTCTTTTTGAGGGAAGGGAAACAAACCCGCGGACGGCTGGTGGGTGTCGTTTTGTTTTCTTTCCCCGCTTGAAGGGTTGCCGGCAGGAAACTGTTGTTTCAAGGCATCGGTATCAAATAATGATAACAGCCTCGCCTCTGAGAGTTAATTAAAATGTGAAATATCCTGAAACCACTTGTGTGACAAATGTAAGATTAGAAACAATTAGAAGCCACTCAAGAGGTTTGTGGTGTTTAGAGTTCTGGCATTATTGTAAGCGTCCCTCGAAGTAATGAAAACAATGGTTACTTTAAGAATGAGAGAGGTCTGCAGCGAGTTATCTCCATTATAACCACAAGTTAATGATTGTTTATCGTTTTTAATGTTGTTGAAGTCTCGTTGGCTGAGCAGGGAGAGGTCACTTCTCCTATCGAACAGAAACAGCGACTTCATTCTCCCCCCCCACACACACACATAGGTTTCTCAAAGTCAGCACTGATGTGTCTTGTGTCGCTCTAAAAAGACAGCTAAGTTTGAGATTCCCTTGTATGACCCAAATACACCATTTTGCAGAAGAGAAGTCAGAATGGCTCAGGTTTTTACTGTGGGATCTCAGAGCTTTGTGAATTAAAGACCCTTTGAAGTGTTGCCTTGCCTTCAACACATCAATTTTGTAAAGTGAAGGTTTTGTTTGGATTTTTCTTGTCTTACATCTTGCAGTACTGTCCAAAAGTACCAATCAGTTATTTTCCTTCATGTGTGATATCTAGAAAGGATGTGTTTTGCAACTTAGAAGATCTTTGACACAAATAAATGTTGCCTATTCAAATACTTTATACTGTGAGGAAGTTGCCAGAAGAAGGAATTCAATTTTATGCCCACATTGTACAGAACAGTCTCGGTATTTTTTCACGTGTGTAATGTTCAGCAATCTGCTATTTTTAGTATTTGTTTAGCAACTGAAAAAAATCTGCTTTCTCAGTATTCTCTTGGATCCATGTTAGATGGAACTAGGAATAGATTAGTTTTGAGTGCCGGGTAGGAATATAACATCGAAATATGTGACCTAGAAACAGCAGAGCTACTGGGGATAACAACCTTATTTACTGCAGGGAAGATATATGCTCTCTTCATAGGCTTGTTTTTAGAGGACTGCTCAGCCACTGAGGTTTGTTATCCCCATTGGTAAGGATTTGTGCTGAAATTGTTGCCTGTTTGTTTTCAGCGCCAAATCTTAAAGGTAGACCACGTAAAAAGAAGCCATGCTCACAGAGAAGAGATTCGCTCAATGGCATTAAAGATTCGAATAACAATTGTGACGGCAAGTCTGTTGCCAAGGTAAGCCACTTAGTAATTTTCATCAAACTTCATTTTACATAGAGTTTTGCCTTTCTTTTTCAGCACGACATTTCAGAGTAAGAATACTCTGTAAGGAAATGAATACAGATGGCAGTTAGTTGTTGTTCCTGATGGGTCTTTGACCCTCATTACCATCCTTCCCTTTTTTATGTACTTTAGATTGCTGTGGTGTAATAACACAATCACACAGTTAATTATTTTGCGTGTTAGCAAAGCAATATTGATTGAAAACTTTATGTGAGAACCATATCTATATTTTGAACATCTTGTTCTCTCCAACATTTATTTATGCATATACTCCACTTTTTTTCCAAGGAGGTCGCATGCATGGTTCTCTGTTTTATGCTGATAGTAGTCCTGTGAGGCCAATCAGGGTGAGAGACAGCAACTTGCCCATAGTTACCAATTGAGCCTCACAACTGGGAAAGGATTTAAACCTGCACATTCCCAGTCCTAGTAGTCTGATATCCTAGCCCAGTACACCATGTAGAAAAACAAAATGGTCAAAGCTCATCTCACTTGCCTTTCAGATACAATCTGAAAATAAGTATGTATGAATTGTGAGTTATCTATTGAATAGTGAATTATAACATGGATAGAGAGTGTGCTATTTTAAACAGTTTTGAGATTCAGTCTTTTCAAACAGGCTAGGATGGAAGTTCAGTATAATAGAACATGTTTTGGATCAGGTCTATGAAACACATTCCTTTGTGTTCAAACAATCCATGGCTCTCAGATTACTAAGGGCTGGTTCATGAGCACATGTTCCTCACATGGTGAACCATCAAGTGATGACTTGTGTGCAGAAATGAGCCATCATAAATTCTACAGATGTAATTTTCACATCACTTCCTATCACCTCAAACAAAATGCTTTTCAGCAGAATCAGAGACACAGCATACCTTGTTGTGACTGCTAGAAATCTTGCCCAGAGGATAACTAGCTTCCCCTGCTTTGGCTGTAACATGTAGCACAAAACATTGTGTTATTTTGTGCTATGTTAGTATCATTGCTTGGAAATAGAATTTTTGGACTACAGTCTCCAAAACCCATCAGCTGTTATGCCTGGGGAGGAGATTTTGGGAGTTGTAGTCAAGAAATAGATGTTTTGATCATAAATAAATAAATGCTTTGATCACCATTTCCTTCCTGTTGGAGGGTAGCATCCAGCAAATTCTACATGAATTTTCTCATAGGAGAGTTCAATTTAATTTGAACCCTTGATTATTTAACCCAGGTGCTGCTCATTTCCAGGAGGACCCACCCCACCCCACCCCACTTCACCCCAGAAAGAGCCAGAAAGGAAAGCAGTGACATATCTTGAAGCAGCAGTGCCTGATGGCCTGTACCACACTGTTCTTTCTTGAGAGAAGGACCAATAAGAGTGGCTGCTTGAATGCCACTGCTGAGAGGCATTCAGAGCCCGCTCAACACCAGTGCCCAACTCTCATCTGCTTGCCCTTTTTTTCCCCCATGGCAGAAGCATTCCCTCACAGAGGGAGCAGCTGTATACCTCCACCAGCTTCCTTCTCAAAGGATTGTTCTGGTATTACACCCGTTATCTTTCTAGATGTTATAATTTTTTAAAAATATTGTATATAGAGTACAATTAAGAATATATGATACAATTCTTTCAAACATAAAATTAATTGATGGGATAATTAATAATTATGTAAGATCCTTGACTGGGAGCCAGTGTGGCATAGTTGTTTGGGCGTTGGACTAGGACTGGAGACCAGGGTTCAAGTTCCTGGTCAGCCATGGAAACCCACGGGATGACCTTAGTCCAAGTCACACTCTCTCGGCTTCAGTGGAAGGCAATGGCAAATCTCCTCTGAAGAAATCTTGCCAAGAAAACCCAATGATAGGTTTGCCTGAGTGTCACTGTAAGTTGGAAGCAACTTTAAAGCACACAACAACAACAACAACAACAAAAGACTCTTGATTGGTATTTTTTCTGTGTTTCAGTGAACCTTGATGGGGGAAAAGCCACAAACCATTCTGTAGCCTTGGTTTTTAGTTAAATGTGATGCAATATTTCCAGCTTTGTTCTAAGCAACACTTTGTTGCTTGCAAAAGGTGCATAGCATGCAGAAATCTATTTTTCCATCATTTCCTCTCCTCAGTTAGTGGGCTGGAGACCCACTTGTTAAGTATTTGTCACTAAACTCTCCTTATAGGCACAAGAATTTAGTAAGTCAAAACAGTGGAAGCCCTAGAACAAGGTTGGGAAGTGGTGGCAGGTTTAGGAAACAGTTTTCTGCCTCTGTACTTTTTTTTGACTACACTGACTGCCAAAATATTAACAATAACAAACAAAAGCCAAAAATGGAAGTGGCTAGATGACCACTTATGTTTTGGAAAAGATGGGGTTTGTTTCCACATGTTAAACAAAGCAGGGGGCAGGCTCAGCTTAAATGGCAAATTGCTACTTCTGAAGGCACCTAGGAGAGGTAGTTTACATTGGGGAGGCAGTCGCGGGATTCTGGAGGAGTCAAGAACCACAAAAATAAAGCCATGGGGCTGCATTTTGCCCACTACCAGACAATACATGTTGGATGTTGGATAATACATGTTGGATAACAAGCGAAATGGCAAGCTGATTAGAAGGACCAAGAAACTCACCATTAGAAGTTTCATAGTTCAGAACATTTCTCGTGTTGTGAATTCACCAAAGATAATTTTTGATAATTTTCCATAATTTTGTCTAGAGTCAGTCTCCTGTCTGCCACCTTTTGTGGAGCTTAGAATATTAGGGGAGGGGTGTAGTGTAGGGCATTTGTTACTCACACTGGGTGTTTCCAGATGATTTGAGACTTAAGGAAGTCAAGTGGCTAGGTTATATGCAATGTCATGTTCACTGTGATTAAATGATTAACATTGTCTGCTTGATGTTCCACTGGTGCTCATGTTACTGACACAAAATGATGGCAGGAGCCAAACTCTAAAGTTAAAATAATGAAGAGTTGTCATTAATGTTACGTTGCTTGGTTTTATGTGGCTTGTTGTATGCTCAATAGTTAGTTGTCTGTAATAAGATCTACTGGTATCATGTTATAAAGAGATGTTGGTTAAAAACCTGATTTTTGATGTTTGAAGGCTTTGTGAACTCTGTAAAATGTTATAGGACTTTCTCAGGTTTCCATTGCTATGGAGTGCATAAAAGTTCAAAGAGCCTCCCTGTGCAGATGCCCTACTTCTGTTGAACATTTCAAAACTGTTCAAAGGACAGGTTACCATCTGTCTTCTACTGCTTTCCTCTGATGAACTAGGCATAAAAAAGAACCATCCTCTAAATCTAATATCCTCTGCATATAAAATAACATGCAGGAGGGCCATTAAAAACAGCCATAAAGCTAACTTTTTAAAATTGGCATGAGAGGTATGTATTTGAATATTGCTTTGGCCATTCATCTGTTTGCAAGACCAGTATCAGCATGAGATATGACTGGCCACTCTCTGGAGGCCCACATCACAATAGGGATTCTCTAATAAGAGGCCCCTGAACTTGTTCCTCTTCTTCATTTTTATCTTGTTCACCCCCTCCTCCTGTAGGTAATGATGATGGTAAGGAGGACCCACTGACTGATTGATACTACTTATAGTTATAACCTGACTTTCTTCCAGTGAGATCAAAATGGTGTATGTGGATCTCCCCCTCTCCTCACTTTATCCTCATAACCATGTGAGGTAGGTTAGGCTGAAAGGGAGTGGAACTGGCTCAAAGTCAACCACTGAGTTTGATGCATAAGCTTGGACCTGCTGTCTTGCACACTAAATACCACATTACACTGGCTCTGAATGTCCAGATTACACTGCTTGCTTGTTTGGTGGCTTTCTGCCTGTTGAGCAAGCATGTGGAAGCAATGGTGACAAAAAGGAAGAGGAAGAATAAAAGTAGGTATAAGTGAAATAGAGGAAAGGAGGCAAAAAGATGCCTTGCCCAAAAGCCCTCAGAAACCTATGCCACAACTGCTTGGTTCCTTTCATCTTCCTGCCCCTACCCTATGCATTATCTAAAGAATTATCTTCTTTTACCTGGCTATCAATTTAACACCACTGCTGGACATGCTATATCCTGGAACAGAACCTTATTGACAGAGCTCAGGATTCTGAGATTCTGTTTTGATCATGTGGACATATTGTGTTTTCTGCAGGTTTGTCCTGGTTTTAAATTGTTTTAGTCCTTGTTTAGAATTTCTCATTGCAGTTCACTGAGTAAGATACAATCAGGATAGAAACTAAATGAATGAATGAATAAATGGCATCATCCATTAGTCTCTGGCCACAGTATCAGAACTTCCATTGATGATGCCCTTGAATGAATCATGAAGCTGTATGCAGTTCTGACCCAATAATCATATAATATTCAACCTCTTTGCCTTTGGTACATGCATTGCGGTTGGGGGAGATGCTGGAATACCCCACGGAAAGAGCAGCATGAACCTCCCTTTCATCATGCAGAAACCCTCTGGTATAAAGTAGACCATTCTAGAGCCTAGAAATGTTTTCTTAAGAAAAAGAACTTGTTGCCCCTAATTTCAATGACAAATTCATGATTTGTTGTTTTAATTGTTAAATATCAAACAATGTTATTTCTTCTCACAGTAACATGTTTCTGGCTGTTCTAAATGATTTCACATGCTAATTCAAAGTTAAACGATTTAACAAATGAATTACCAATTCAAATTTCTCAGTGTTTCGACACCAACAAGTTAAATTTATTTAGCATTTTAACACTGAAATACTTCAGTGTTCAACACTGATGTTTTGTTAACATGAACGTTTGCAAGTTCTGAATCCTTCACAAGAGCACAGTTTTGCATCTTCAAAAAAAAAAAAAAAGGTGGGGGGAGCAGAAATTCATGCAAACTGGGTTTAGTCTCAACATCACTAGGCACTCTTGAAGAAGTTCATGTTGAAGTCTGTCTGACTGAGGCAGAGGTTTCCAGTGCTCTAAACTGCTTGGCTATTGTTTGAAGTGGACATTCAAACACTGCTTCCAGCTGGCAATATTTGTCAGCACCAGGCTACTCCACCTTTGAATATAAGATTTTGGTTGACAATGCCTAATAAAACACCAGTTAGGATCCAGTGTATGAAACAAGGAACAAGTCAGGACATAAGACTTTTAAAGAAACCTCAGTGCTTAATTCTCAGCTTCCCCTGAATTCTGTGTCTCCATCCTGCATAGGCAATGCTTGCTCAGATGATAAATGCTGTATTTTAAGCTATCATTGAGCAAAAACCTCTTTAAGCTATTACAGCTCCAGTTTCATTTAGTTTGTTTACCTTTATCTGTGAGCAAATAATTGTGTGGACCTTATTACTTAGCATACAGAGGCATTTGGTTTGGTTTCAATAGGGTCTGAATAAATTCCAGCTGGGGCAGCCTTTTAAGAAACAGATAACAGTGCTGTATTTTATTATCCTAAGGCTCAAGTGTAGTGCTTGTGGATCCCAGGAACTCATAAGATGAATTTGTTGCTCTTACCAAGGGGCTTTGCTCTTCCGAGGATATCCTTGGTATGCCTTCAGAAATACAATCTAGAAAATATCATGTTGAAGGGAAATCACATTTGCAAGATTAAAGTTTATATTTTTATATCAGATGAAAGAGGTAACTTATTCATCATGAGGAACCATGAAAGGAATGTAAAGGCTACTGCAAATTTTCTTGTTTAACTGTATAGAATGTATTTATTTTAGCTTTAAAAACTGCATTTTCCCTGTCATCAGAATCTTCAAGGTTGTTTGCAGTAAGACAGGAGAAACGGCAAATTGTTTTGCTCAGAGGCAAGAAAATGGTTTCACACTCTTATGAATGCAACCAAACACAAAGATGTTGAACACAATTATGAATTCTGCAGAAAGATCACAAAAGTCAAAGCCGAAGTTCTGGAAAACGTTTAAGGAACTGTCTTATACTGAATCTTAGAAGAAACGTGTATTGGTCTATGTCCTATCTATCAACATACTAATTATTCTGACTAGCAGTTGCTCCTAAGGCTTTTCTTGCTACTTATAGTGTGTGAGGTCCCTTTAACTGGACATAGCAGGGATTTCCTCCAAGATACATGCTTCAGATTCTCTAAATAAGCTAGTGTTTACCTACCAGTAACAAACAAAGCATGATAAATATGCAAGAAAAATAACATGCTATGGTAAACAGATGTCTTTCACCACTTGAGGGAGCACTTTTTCCAAAAATGTGCTAAATATATTGCCGAATTTGACTCCTGCTCTCAGTATTACACTAAAGGCACTTTGAGGTGCAAGTGCCAGACCTCAGAAGTCATTGGGCAGCTATTCCAGAAAAAAACAATGGAAAAACGCAGAATGTTGCAGATGAGAGATGAGATGGAAGACAACATCATGGTGTACATCATCCATAAAAGTCTATGATTGCATGATTAAAACTTTGTCTGGAAGTTTCCTGGCTCAGACCAATGGCTCCATTGGTTATTGGTTATTCTGATTGACAGTTGCTACCTAGGCTCTCTTTACCAGATATGCTTTTAACTGGTGATGGAGGAGATTGAACCATATGCAAGCAAAATTGACAGTTGCTACTTAGGCTCTCTTTACCAGATATGCTTTTAACTGGTGATGCAGGAGATTGAACCATATGCAAGCAAAACAACTGTTCTTCTACTGAAGTACGACAAGGCTTCTCATCATCCATCTGTGCTTCCAACTGATTTTATTGGTATATCCTTCCCGCTAAATGTATTTTAAAATTGCAACCTTAAGCTTATAGAACATGTGTCAGCCTTGGGATCTAAGTACATATGCAGTGATTGAAAATACTGGAGTCCACATAGATCTGTGCTGGAGGTAGCTACATAGAACTCACTTCATGGAGAAGAAACACTGTATGAATTCTATCTCTGATACAGAGCTAACTTCATACACAATGAAAATGACTGGTGAGGAGAAAGATCTGCTCTTGACAACTATTGGCAGGATATACTAACCTACACACTGTATTTAAAAATACAGCCAAAAAGGGGCCTTACTTAATTTCCATGCTTGGTGCTTTTGTCCCACTCTTATGCCTTTGGCTACTACAAAACCCCAGTAGCTTTAAACCGTGCAAATCCTTACTGATTTGATTCCAAATTGGACTGAGTAAGAATTATAGGAGATATGCTGATCATTCATGTTGTGAACTATTGGTCTGTGTAAACCTTTTATTAGCATAATCTAAATCAGTCACCCCATCTTTTGACTCCCCAAGTCCAAGTAGGTCACAATGGCCTTTCTTATTGTTTTTCTGATGGCAGCGAATTTCTGCAAATTAGGTTTGTGACAGAGAACAAATTAAGAGTTAAGATTACTAAATAATCATCAAGTACAAAAGTAAGCTGTCCTTATGCATTACTTAGAAGTGAGCTTAACTGGGTCTAATGGAACTTAACTCCCAAATAAGTGTGTGTGTGATAAAGAGGTACTGTACTACTCTGTTGATATTTTTGAATCTATCTGCATCATTGCTATTAAGAATTAAATGCCATATTCTTTTCATATTAATTTGTTCCAGTTGGTACTCATCTGTCATACAGAACAAGTGCTCAAGAGAGTCATTTGCTTTCATTTTATATACAGTGTATATATATATGTGTGTGTGTGTGTATATGTATTTCCCCACTTCTTAATTTACTGTGTATATTCAAGCTATCTATGTATACTGATATTTGTACTGAGCTTTCTAGAAAACAAGATTGGGCCTGGGGAGAGAGGCATTTTGTAAGAAAATAAGATCGTTGTTTTTTAGAGGAGATTTCCACATCAAATGACCTTGTTTCCATTTTGGATTGAGAGGGGCTGGAAATAAACCTTGGATTCTTTTTTTCTCCTTAATGTTGAAAGGGAGACTTTTTTTTTCCTATTACCAAAAAAGACACAATGGGATGCAGATGTTAAAAAAGTCCTTCAGAAAACTTCCCAAGTAATAATGTTAGAACCCCTCCTCTCAAAAACTCCGACAATTTATTGCTATGCCAACAAGCAGAAAGCACCCCCTCTCCCAAAGCTTTGGACCTTCTCTCTCGCACTGTGTTGTTGTGAGGAGAAACAAGCTAGAATTCGCTTGCACATTATCAGTTCCTACCTTATTGTTACCTGCAGACCAGAAATTGTTGAAAATGAAAAACAAAACCTTAGGTTGCTTTGCTCTCTTATATAATAAACTAGAGTTTTTAAGCCACAATTACTTAACTGAAAGTGAAGTCTGTTTTTTCCTTCTTTTCAGTCACATGGGAAGGGAAACACAATGGGAACTTATGAATCCAGAGCCTTATGAAAGTTCCTTTCTGATCTTCTAACTGGTGCTAAATTATGATTTCATGTTATGTGTGAATGTCATATATGTCAGGAGTAGGAGGAAGGATTAAAAAAGAGATTACCATATAATCCAGTAGAAATATGTTTGTCATGGGTTACACCACTAATCTTTAAAAACACCTTAGGGCACTCATGCCACAAGTCCAGCAAATTCGGAATATTTTCTTTAATATCTGCGCTGAGCATATTGGGAAGAACATTCAACCTGCATCTGAAACACAGAATATAACCATAACATTGATACTGTGGGCCTTCCACTTTTATTTGCTTTACTCAGTATAAATTTAAATCAGATTGGTTTTAGTTGTTTATATATACTCTTATGTTAGAGCTTCAATCCTAAACATGAGAAATCCATGTTCAAATTATCAGTATAAAATAAAGGGTTGGTGGAGTAACAGATCCCCATTTAAAAACAGCAGTAATAGTCTTTTTAAATTGCTAGATTCCATTACTTTCTTACCTGAGTTTGCCAGTTTGGCATTGTACCTCAGAGCTTCACAGTGCTCAATTTTTGCTAAGCACGTCCCCAGGGAGGCAAGAGAGATTCTCATTTGATTTCCTATCCTTTCCCTCCTTTTTCTCTGACAGTAGCAGTAAAGCTCCATCGTGGGGAACATATCTAGAAGCAATGACCCCAGACATATCTCATAACCTTAGCACCAGTCCTAAAGGGGCACTCCAATATAGATTCTTCACCTTGTTTTCTTTCTTATGTTATGTTTTTAGAAGTAAAACTTGCTAAAACATTGTGACTCAAAAGTTTATATACATATATATTCTATCTCTCTTCACCCTTTCTACTTTGTCTCTTTCTTTTTTCAGTACTGAGATTAATTTCTTTACTTATTATTTACCTGATCGGGGAGTTCTGATAGCAGTAATCCATTTGTAGATAAGGCTGAATGCTAAAAGTGATAAAATATGTGTGATAGCATCTCAATTAATATAGATCCCATTTAAGATATAAACTGGGTGCTTGTGTCCCTCCTCAACAAGTGGAAGTCTCAAAGAAAATGCCTCAGTTTTCAAGGCATCTAGCAGTATCTGCATACAAATTATCATCCCAAGGATGAAGATTCTTCCTCTTAAAATAAATATAAAGAAGTGAATATTTGCAGTATATCAAGATGATAGCAGCTTTTTGAGTGTGGCGGGGGGAGATACCTTGACCTCAGTTAATATACCCTTACTCTCTTTCCAGTTTTAACACAAGCAGTTGATGCCTCATCCCAAGACACTGCAAATGGATACTTTGTTTATAGAAACACTGCTCCAGTTCTGCACATATCAAGGAAGTTTCCCTGCTAGGTTATGCAGTCATCAAAGGTCTTTCTTACATAGCCATCTTAAAAGGCATATCCAAATAGATCATGTAACCTTCTCTAACAAGAGTATTTCATTACAAATAATCTTCCCCAAATGCTTAATTATGCATTGTGAATCTGAGAAATCTATTTAAAATTTTAATACTAATGATGCATTGTGAAAGCTTGACAGTCAGTTAACTTTGGTTGGATGAAAGCTTTGTACACAAAATGATATATAGGATCACTCAGCTTGTATCCTTTTTTAAAAAAAGTAAAAAAGTTGGCATTCCATTTTATTTCATATCCTGGTAATCTAGTCAGCCAAAATCAGTTCAGAAGGAAGAAGTTCATCTTTTACCAGTATACCTGATACAGTTGTTGGAAAACGTTGGTTCATGTTGAAATGGTTACATGTAGTATCTTCTCTGTTGCAAATGCAGGCTTTTATTTTTTAAACACCTTCCATATTCCCAGACATGTTTAAATGATATATAAGTGAGGCCATACTTGCACTTTTATTGAGGCAGTGCACTGCCTTGGTGCGGGTTTGTCTAATGCCCCAAAATGGAAGGGACCCCTCCTCTGGACCATCTGTCCACGTAGTGCCTGCTGTTCAAGGCCCAGCCTTCCAGTACCAGTGATGATTTTTGATTTTTACCATAGAAGTAATGGGTGGGAAACTGGTGTTCTTGGAAATTTCTTTTGGGGTGAAAGCTGAGCCTGCATGTTTTCTCTGGTGGTATACACTGTTTCATGGACTGGCCCAACATACACTGCTGCTTGAGAACAACCAGACTGAATATTACCTTGACAGTGATTGTTAGAACAGTCTCCTCCATCATCCTTGACAGCAACAGCTTAACTGAGAGCAGGAAGTGAGGCACACAGAGCTGTCCTCCAATGCCTCACCACTGCTCACTCCTCCTAGGGCCTGCTTGCTGTTCAGTCAAACAGGTGCTACCATGAAACCCAAGTTGTGCTTGAATGCACCTTATGAGCAAAGCAATGCCTGTTGGAATGCATGGGCTTGGCTGACCACCTCTCTGCCTGCTCACTCTTACTAGGGTCCTTTTTGAGGTGTTTGGCAGTGGGAATTGGTCACATTAAAATGTGAAGATATGTTGAGGTATGGGACAGTTATTGGTGCACTAGCAAAATGATGTGCAGGTAGAGGAAAGAATCTGTGTGTCCTTAGTGCAAACAACAGGTAGACCTGGTATCAGTTCTCTTTGTGTCACAAGTCTCTACAGATGTGACAGTTGGGGAATACTGTGGCTGGGGTGCAGTAAACAATAACAAGAAAAATGTAGTTTGACCTTCAAAGAAAAAGGGAATGTGATAGGTCAGAGGGGTTTTGTCTTTGAAATAAGAATGAAAGCTGGATCAGACAGTGTTCATGATCTAAACTGGCATCTCTTCTTTTCTTGCAGGTAAAATGTGAGGCTAAATTGTCTTTACCCAAAACCAAAAATAACAACAGCAACTGTAAAAAGGGCTCAAATGAGGATAAATCAAAGGTTTCTGCAGGCGATGAATGCCAAGCAGATGAACAGGCATTCCTTGTGGCACTTTATAAATATATGAAAGAAAGAAAAACACCAATTGAACGGATACCCTACCTCGGTTTTAAGCAGAGTAAGTAGAATTTTCAGTGCAATTTTGTTTGATATTATAGAACAAATTGGTGCTAGATTTGATGGGGTGGGAAAACTGTGTACACTGATGTGGCCTACTATATCTCCCTATTTTTAAATTTTATACTAATCATTGACATCCAATGATGTATTTAGCCTTGCTCAAGGCTATTAGTATGCCTGGTGGGATTTTTGGGTTTTAAAAATATTTGAGCAGCACACCCCACCTCCCCATGTCTCCTCAGCTTACAGAGTGGTTTGCCATATGACATGGATATGAGGCGAGTGGGATAGATGCTATTTAAGCAACACAAGACCGAATATCCCTCAGGCAGAACCTGTGGCTCATTGGATCTGGGCCAGTAAGACACAAGAAAATGCACACATGTGCATATGTGCGCACACGTATACTGTGTGTGTGAAGCCAGAATTCTTATGATTGTATGTATATCTTTCTATATGCATTTTTCATCCTGGCTCTTTCAGTATGTCTTCCTTCTGGCCATTTTCTGGAAATTTATCCTGTAATCATATATCCAGTTACCTGAGAGTAAACCCCATTCAACTTACTTCTGAGTACACGTGTATAGGATGGCAGTATTATAATTTAAAATGCTTTGTCGGTGACCGGAAATAGACATGTTGAAAAGGTTCCTGTTTTTTCCCTTTCTTGTTACCCTGAAGCTAATGTCTTTCTTTGAATTATAATAAGGCATACTTTTATTTTACCCAGATATTACTTGAGGGAGTGGAAAAGAAACCGTGCAGATATTAAGAGAAGATATTAAGGTGGCCAGAAATTAGGAATGGGAAGTCACAGGGTTCAGAGATTATAATTAACCAAATATAAAAGTAGACAGGGCCTGTTTAAACACAGAGAGCAATCCTAAGAATTGCTTTGGAATGAGCACTTTTTAGTGTTACTCTTTATAATGCAGTAATTGATAGAGAATATGCAACTGCAATTAAATTCTGCATAAACATGGAAGAATGAACATTGCAAATGATATACAAAGTTGTGTTTTTAATACTCTGTAAGGTATCTAAATTATTCTAAAGAGAGAATGCCTTACTCAGAAATATTACTTACCACAACCTATCTCTCCAGATTAAAGCTGTGTTATTTTGATGAGGAATGTCAGACCTGTATGTTTTACATAACAATTTACATACCTAATAGCAATTGACACTGATTGCAACAGACCTCTAGCAGCTATTAGAAACTTATATAACTCCAGAATGATTACAATGTTTGCCTGAAAAACTGGCTGCTTGAAATAGAACTAAAATTAATGTGCTATGAACAGCTTTGTTGCATTATGCATTTGATTCCGATTACATCAAGGCCTAAGCAAAGCTTGTGATAGCTAAGAGGAGATTACAAAGTTCAGTGAGGCTTTTCATTTAGAATATTTTGAGCTGTGTACCTGGATTTAATTTAATTTAATTTTTTTTGTTACATGTCTGTAATAAACACATTTCAAAAGGCAGGGAATGCAGCATGGAAAAGAAGGTGGAGAAATCCATTGGATCTCAATTAATCAGTTTTAGGGTGAGATCATTCTTCAATATGGAGCTAAGATGAACTAGGTTGTTTGATATTCATTAATATGCCACATTATCTACCTGGCCCTGCAAGTATTTTAAGTGCTGCATATGCTTTATGGGATCCTTGGTCAAGAGTAAATGAATTGTTCATATGATGGCCGGGATTACTTACAGTGTTTGTCTGCCTTGACATGTGTAAATACTGCACTAAGTTAGAAGGCTCAGTTTGGACAGCATAATTCCATCACTGGTAAATAAATACAGTTGCTTTTCTTTGCTGTACTTTCTGGTTTAGTAATGAGTGCTACTCACTAGATAACACCTCAATGTCTGAAATATTCTGGAGCTAATTCTAGCATGGCCTATATGAGAAGCTGCCCCATGGGGTTGTGCTATGTTGATTTAGGAAGATAGACAAAATTCATTCAAATCTATCTTGTGTTCTTTATACTTCTCATTACACAACATTATAACAACACTTTGAAGAGTGGCAGCTTTACCCCTTCATTTATAACATGCAGTGAAGTTCTAAATGAGCCTACTCAGAAATAAGCTTTTCCAGTTAAATGGGATTTACTCTTAGGCAAGTGTGTGAGTGTGTAAATAATATCAACCTCTCAAATAGGAAAAAAAGGGAGGGAAAGCCAGTTTGAGGCACAGGCATAAACATTTTTTTAAAAAATAAATAATGAGCATATAGTAAAATATAATCATGTTAAAATGTCTTTCTGACTGCCTATATTAGATCTTTGGTGCAAGTTCTAATATGTGGAAGGACTGGTTTTGCATCTTTATCATATGTGCGGGAGATACTCATTTTTTTACAAATCTGTAGTGATTGAACTTTAATTAATCATTCTGAAATGTCTAAAAGATAGATACTTTGGATGCTTAAAGGTTTTTGTTTATTGTACACAAAAATATTACAAGCTGTCCAATCTAATGATATCAGTCAAATTCGCTCTATTAGACACTCCCTTCAGCGTCAGCAGTAGTGGACATGATTTAAAACATGGATATTCATAGTTGTTACCCATTCTGTGCTTAAGTGCAAAATAGAGCAGTCAGGAGGAATGAAGGAAAAGTACTTACACTAGAGACACAATATAGATAAGTCCAGAATACATGGAAAGGGCAAAGCAGTTGTATTGTTTCCTCCAACAGTGAAAGTTTCCCGTTAGGTTGTCTTCTTCTCAAGGAGTTTCAGAGATGTTCTTGTTGTCTTTTTAAAATTATCTTCATCAACAGCAGGATTAGAAGTTTCCAAATTAAAAAAAAACAGATTTTTGAGGCTGTGATGAGAGATATTGAGTGACATGTCAAGAATTATTTGTTATTATTAGTGACAGTTATATCTTAAGCTTTCCTCCAATGATCTTAGCATATAACATACATGGCATTCTCCCTTCCACTTTACTCTCACAACAACAATGTGTGGTAAGTCAGGATGAGAGGTAGTTTCTAGACCTGGTCACCTGGTTAGTTTCAATCTAGACTCTAAATTGGACCTCCCAAGTCCCAGTGCGGCATTCCAACCATTATAACACACTGCCTTCATTTGCATTATAATGGAAAGACAGCAGAGGTATAATAAGCTGCTTTCCCAGTTTATGTTTTTGTCTTTCCACTTTTTCGTAATCTTGATGATGCTTTATGGGGTGGACATGGTGTCAATTTGCCTTTGGTCACATCCAGGCAAAATATACCTTCAGACGAGAGCAGGAAGGCTGTAGAGCAGGAAGAATTTTCTCTTTCAGCTTTTAAAAATGCCAGATAAGTGGCTGGACTGGCATGAGATTTTGTTTTATCCCATGGTTGTGAAACTTTGGCCTTCTAGATGTTTGGAACTACAGATCCCACAATCCTTTACCATTAGGGCTAGGGCTGATAAGAGTTGCAGGCCAGAACACAGAGAGAATCAAAGGCTTCCTGCTCCTGTTTTGGATTCCTGTTTGTGGGAACATTGGCAATCCTTGGGTACTTATCAGTGCCTAATCTTTGAGCAGATCAAGATGACGAACAAATTCCCATTAGGAAGGACCAGGGTCACCTTACCTGTTAGGCACTTTAGACACAGTGCCTTGGGCCTATGAAATTTTAGGCCTTTGAAAACAGGATTTTAGGGCTATGAAAACATCTCTAGTAGTGTGTCAAGGCGAGGTGATGAATACAAGAGTGCCTAGGGCTTACGAAAACCTTAATGCAGCCCTGGGAATGAACTGCTTGTGTTAGATTTGTTTTAGGGCATGACCTTGGCAATCACAGTGTGATGGTGAGACTCAACAGAACTGCCCCATTCTCTTAGTAAAATGAATACACTTTAGGGATATAAAGGGTGTTTACAGATGTCCTCATCCTCAACAGTGGAGGGTATCTCAATATGTCAAGGCATTTCATCAAACAATTGCCATAATTTTTGCAACCCTTGCTTGCAGGGAGAAAACATTTGAAACTTTTCATTTGAATATGTGAGGCTGTGGCTGCTGCTGCTGATAAATTTTATAATAAATAATAAAGAAAAATTCTTATTTCTTACCTGCCTCTCCCCAAAGCTTGAGGTGGGGTACATCATAGATTAAAATACAACTAAATGAAGAACAAAATAAGAACAAAATAAGTGAAGGTGTACATCCCTAGTATGCCTCCTAGAATTTTGCCCATCATCCTGTGGATGCCTGCCTGCCTGTAACAGCACCCTGCCTGACTGTAACAGCAACGCATCTAGTTCCTTAGAGAAGGAAACATCTTTGGAGTGTGCATAAATAAAATAAAATAAGCTAGGAACCAGAAAAATAAAAATAAAATAGGCTAGGAACCAGAAATTCTTGCAATGGCTTAGAGCAGCTTCCACTCACTCTCAGCAGGTGCCCTCCAGGCATGTTGTACTATTACTCTTGCCATCCTCAGCCAGGATAGAATGATAGGAGCTGCAGTCCAGCACATCTGCACATTGTCTGGATGTATCTTGGTTTTTTCACCCTTCAGGTTCCATTCATGGAAAAAAAAAAGCTGCTCCACACATGTCGAAACATGTTTTCCTCTTGTGAAAGAGGATCTCTGGGTCCTAGCCAAAGTGTCTCATCTAAATAGCAATGAACAGTTGATTAACCAATGACTGCTTTGTATACACACTCCCAGTTATTTCTACATCATTTAGATCATGTTAAGATCTTCCTTTTTAAGAACAAATATGTTAGTTTACCGACATAAAAACAAAAGCATATATTATTTTAAAGAAATGCATTTTTCTTGTTATTCTGGAAATGTTTTAATCTCAATAATTATTTCTTTTATTTGTCTAACTGTATCTCAATAGAATGTCCATTGTGATTTTAAGAAAAGAATGGCATATGTGTAAAGTCAGGTTTTACTGTCTGAATTATGTAAATATTATTTGCAGATTGTTTGTCTCTTTTTTTTTTTTGGTCTAAACTATTTTTTGTACTGGTATGTGATTGTTATCTTTTTTGCTTCATTGTAAAAGAAAAAAACTGTTTGATTTGCATTTCTTTGAAAGAAGTTGGTTAATGCAATGCTTATCTAAATACTTATTGTCCCTCTAACAGTTAACCTTTGGACTATGTTTCAAGCTGCTCAAAAACTGGGAGGATATGAAACAGTAAGTGTTTAACTTAAATGAAAAAAAAAGTGCAATCTAACTTTCCTCTGTTTCTGATGTTGTTACTAAAACACACTCACAAAGGAAGCTATCATGTAGAGTGCATATAAGCAGTTTAGTCATATTGCCCCCCCCCATATTTTTGGAAGCAGCCCCAATTAGTTCCAGGTTTGGCAAAACTGTAAACTTGTTGTTTAAAAAAAAAACTCTGAGTGGAAAACATGTGTAACTCTTCCCTGTCAAGGAAATTGGTTGGGTCTGTAATTTTTTCCCATGTTCAGAAAGGGCTATTCCTGTACAACAATCCAAGATTGCATAAAACACAATTTTACTTGGCATGGTCCCTGACATCTGTTCATGTTGAATATGGGAAATGTATTAAATGTTTTCAGAAGTAATCAGCATTGTCCATTAAGCTTGGTGCACTATCTTTTCTTACTGTGAGTGGTAAAAGATCTTTATTAGAAAAGGGTCAGAGTGCCATATAAACAGGAAGTTATCCAAAGTATAAAGTGGTGGTGGGGAGGCAGGAGGGGGAAGCTGATGCTTTTTAATCAACTAACCATATCTGACATGGCCACTTTATTTTTAGCTCATGGGGAAATTTGATGGTTGTGGATTTTACAGCGTTTATTCCAAACCAATAAAATATTGGAGCAACAAACTGTGATTAAGATCTTGAAATGAGAAGAAAGAGCTCTTTTAATATGGCACATAGAGATGGCATCTGTAATAAAACCCATTTGACATACAATGATCATCACTGGAAATATTTTCCCTTCCCATGATGCTCAGATTAGTTTGTGCATTTCCTAATACAGTTCAGTACAAAAAAGAAAAAGATACAGATACAGGTTTCTTCTTTCTCTCTCTCTCTCTTTTTTTACTTTGCTCACCAAGTATTAATCTGGGTTACATCTACACCACGCTGAAACAACAGAGGAGCACAAAAGCTGAAATTAATTTCAGCTCAAATGTAATCATCCTGGTATTCAACCCTTAGAACAAAGCCTATTGTTCTCTTCATTTCAATACCTGTGCTGTCAGATGTGCTTGAGATCTTTCTGTGATAATAAGGAAAACAGTTATCATATATACAGGTATTTGTAAGATCATACTTTGGCTGATTTTCTTTAGTATGTACTTCAGTATCTAATGCAATCCTTATTTTTTCAGAGTAAATCTAAATTCAGTGGGTCTTGCTTTCAAGTAAGTTGAACATTTGATTGTAGCCTTAAAGTCTTACCATCTTACACTTAAAATATGGAAGACAAATAGGTAAAATTTACACATTACATTAAAACTCAGCTACAGAAACTAAAACGTGGTTTGGTCTAATCTATGAAATAACTACGGGATGTGACTAGCTAGTAAATATAATTGAAGACTGTAGTTTGATGCAAATTGATAAGCTAGAATATATACCATTGGCCTTCCTCCAGAACCTCCTGCACAGGGACTGAACATGGGAAATGAAGTTTTGAAAAGACTGAAATTGAAAGGAGATGAGCCAACCATAGCTTGTCTCTTGTATGTTTGGAATATCATCCGTTCTGGTTTGTATGCTGAACTGTGGCTATTAAACACCATGTCTTGGCTTGTCTTAGCTGAGACTGTGGCCAATTGGAAAAGAGACAATTGCTTTTTCCAACCAGTGGATACAACTAAAATGAATTGCTATTATAGGGGAGAAGAAGAAAACTGGCAGATTTACATTGAACACAGGTTCAGCAGGGAAGGCTGTGCTATTGGTCCATATTTGGTAACAGCAAACCTTTTCACAACTATTGTTTTAAGGAATTTTCTCCCCAGTGACAGTTGTAGGTATTCAACCCTGTTTGTTTTTAGATAAAAATAATGGATATATCTTTCTGTTTTGGAAAGCTGTTAAACTAAAGTCTCTTCTTGGGCTGAATTTTAATAGACAATTTTTCAGCTGCTGAAATTGTACTTGATTTATATAGTCTTTAGACTTACCTTTCATTGCTCTTCAAATGTGCTTTTTCATAAGAAAACCTTATTTTTCAACAAAGGAAAGATGTTTCTGATGAAATGGGGATATCCAGATTTCACTTACATTTCATTTGAAGTGAAATTTTTTTATATTTCCTTGGAGTCAGTCAGGGATCTTATAATGTCTGGTTGTAAATTCAGTCCTAGCTTTATTTCATGTATAGTGGAAATATTCATGTAAATATTCATACCTTGACAACTTACTCTTGCAGACATTTATTGGAATTACATCCCACTGATTGTTAAGAACTTACTCCCAAGTAAATGTGTTTAGAAGTGCCTTTTAAAGAGGTATTTTTTTAAAAGGATAGGAAAGACCACTGTTAAGTGTGGGTTTGGATTATATACATTTTACAGACAGCAAGCAGATAAGAGTATTGTAGTTCTTACATTTGCTAATAAAATGGAGAACTTATGGATTGCTAAGCAGTACCTATAAATTTTTAACTGTAGCGGATACAGTGTTTACATGTTTTGAAGACCGCTCCACTATCTGCAAAGGCAAATCCATTAGTAATCTGGAAAAAAACCCATGCTTAAAACAGAAAATATTGTAGTTTTTAGAATTTAAATTTAAATTGTTTTCATCTCCCAAATCTGATCATTCATCTTGGATTATGCATATAAATAAATAAATAAGTAAATACACACACTTCAGATTCACAGTCCTTTTAAAGTGATTACAATAGCAGTTTTCACCAAACTACAAAGAGCTGTGAGTAAAACAATTCAGCTGCCTACAGTAATTACGGTAGCATATACTTCGTTACAGATCAAAAATAAAATAGTTATGTACACCTAACTATACCACTAACAATATCAGAAGAAGATACACATGGCTTTCTTCAACAGATACCTTTAGTTGCTAAGTTACTGCTTTTACAGGCTTGGAAATCCAAATTACTATCCAATATTGATGATTAGAGAGTAGAACTTGTAAAATTGGCGTCCCAGGAGCACATGATGTTTATCTAAGGCAATGCCTTAGATAAATTTAGTGGCATCTGAGTTGCCTTTCTGGAATGCCAAAATGATAATATCATATCCCAGTGCAACAGCTTATACACTGCTTGCCCAATTAACACAGAACTCTTATCATTTTCTCCTCTTTTTTGACCCTCTTTCTCCTCTTGTTCTTTCCTATTTATTTGAATGTACTGTGGATGTACAGAGATCAAATAGGTAACAAAACCAAATTACTCTTATAAATTAGTCATTTTTTTTCTTTTTGTACCCCCTCAGGTTTAAATTGAATTACTAGTCAAAAGTAGAACAGACCTAATGATTCAACTGGATTTACGTCTGTGTTAATTAATCTTTCAGTACTTGATTCAGTAAGTCTTTTCTAGTTGGGACTAGCCATTGTATTTGCTTTTGCTATGGAGTGGGGGAGGAGAACTCTAGTTGCACTTAAATTGATCTAACAGATAAAATTATCAGTTTAGGAGTTACTGCACAGTAACCTGAATGCGTGATACTCCTTATTACTGGATATCCTATTTTTTCAATAGTGGCCCATGATGGTGAATTTATTACCGCAAGGCAGGCAATTGTCCAGCTATAGCAGCCAAATGGGGAGCTGATAAGCTCCTCATAGGCTGCCTGTTGGCAATCAAACATTGATTGTCATATAACTTGAAGATACAAATTCACTCTTAAATGAATGACTAAATTATGGGCCTGAGAGAAAGGTAAATAGTGGTAGTGTATTACCATCTTCAGCCTATTGTCTTCTTGATGGACAAGCTGGGACATTTAAAATGGAGAGGGATTGTTTTTCTGATGACTCAAAATAAATGGCTTATTTTCCTCTGAGTTAACATTTAATCAGTGTTTGGAATAGATTTTTGTCCACGTGGCTAGCAACCCCCTCCACTACACTAGATTCCAAACATGGCTTGGGGCACCATTCATCATTTAAAATCAAAGGGTATATGTATACTGACAGCATTTCCTAGGCATTCCAGTTTCTCCCAAATTTCATTTTCTGATTTGGATTGGCTGCAATGGTGGTTGTTTTAGAATCCACTTCCACTGTATACGTACTGTATTTGTATACTGTTAGTCAGTTTGTTTTCTGACTCTAAGCAGATGTGTCTTCGTCATTGATGTTCTATAACTCATATAGAGCTTTCAGGTGCAACTTGTACCTAACTATAATAGCCTGGGAAAGTTTCTTTTTGGTCAACTGGCTAGGGAATCTGAGAGCTCTGGTCCAAAAAAGTTACTTTTTCAAACACAGATAAGAATGAACTTGCTGGCCTGTCTTGATGTTCTGTCCCCAGAACAGCCAGTCACCTCTGGATGTCCTTTACAACAACATAAGGATGACAGCCTTTTCCTGATGTTCAGCCTCACATATGGTATTCAGAAGTATACTATATCTGAAGATGGAGGTTCCATTTAGCTAGCAGCTACTAACAGCATGAATATAAAATATTACATATAGAGTAACATGTATAGCCCTATCACTTTGAAAGTGGGTAGTGAGGCATTTGACAAAAGAGCACTAATAGTTCTTAATTACTGAGGATGTGTAGCTGGGAAATCTGTCAGCTTGTAAGAACATGTGATTTATCCAGCAAGAGTATGGAAAGATTAAAGTTATAGCAAATTTCATTCTAAAGAAAAGAAGTCAAAGATTGATTAATTTATATTTATAGTTTGCCTTTTCTCCAGTGAACTCAGAGTAGATGGTTCTTCTTCTCCCTCAGTCCACTCACAACAAACTTGTGAAGTAGGTGAGACTGAAAAGAGTTGGCCGGATGAAAGTGAGTTTTATGGCTCCCTAGCCACTTGAACCTGGACTGAAAATTGCCTGCATTGGTTCAGAATCAAAAGTTTCAGTCACCTGTTGCAATAGGATGCTACATACATGCACTGAAAACACGCACTAAGATTTACCCAAATAAAAGTTGTGGTTAAGTGAAAAAGCAAAAGCACATTTGCAATGTCTGTAGTGCCGTCTCTGTCTCACACACAGTGCTCAGGTGGCCGAAACTGTAAAAGTTCCTTTTAGAAATGTTTGGGACAAAAGTATTATGCCCTCAAATGCTTATGCATAAATGGAACAGTGGATTTCCACATGGACAGCCAACTGCTGTGGGGTTTCCCACATGGGGAAGGATAGTACTGGATGGGCAATTGTATTCCATGTGCTACAGATTAGACACAGAGTGTTGTGTGCAAGGAACAGGTGCACACAACATTCCTACTATGTATAGAGATGAACCACAGATGAGAACAGGGTATGAAGTATAGGCCCATATAGGCCCAGAATGTTCTGTTTGTTTCTACTCTGCTATTTGAGGACACATGCAGAGAGAGAGAGAGAGACAGACAGACAGACAGACAGACAGAATAGCTTGCATCCTCAGTGTTCTCTAATCTGCAGAAATCTAAGCCCTTCAGTGTCTTTGCTGCAGCTTCTTACTATTAGGAAGCAGCAGGATGCAAGGCAACCAAATTTAAGATAATAATTTAATTTACTTTTTTAAATTTTTTTTAATATTAAAAAATAAATTTTATTATACAACAAATTCTTTCAAATCACAATATATAGAACAATACATACACAAAATTTACACTTTCATACAAACATACATTAAAATCCCACATACAAACACAAATACAAAAACCAATGCCTACCCAAACCTAATCACACTTCTTCATTTATCTTCCTAGATGATGCATACTTCATATTTCTCCTATATTCGGTATTATCTTCTCCAACCTTAGATAATTTCTTACCTTCCATTTGTTCCTTCATACATAACCCATTCTTCTTCTCATCCACACACAACTTGACTTCTTTTATTTATCCATTGAGCGTGACCTTCCTCTTCTCTACCTCGTGCTCAGCTTTACTATCCTTTTTCCAGTTACTGCAATTCCTACCTTCTACTCTGCTATCCTCTCTCTCTCTTCTAAACCTACTTTATCTTTGTCTCTATCGTACCTCTGACCACATTATTACTTATTTATTTAATTTATTTAATTTCTAATTTCTAATTTATTATTTATTCTTTTATATTTCCTATTATTCTAACTATTATTTAATTATTTTATACAATTGTGTTTACCATTTTGGACTTAATTTCTGATCTTTAATAATTCTTTTATCCTGATCTTAATTAATTCACTTTTTTTTTCCCTTTCCATTCTTCCTTTATTTCTTACCTCCATCATATTCGAATTCCTCCTAATCCATTTAATTATACATACCTATCAACGCATTTTTACCCCAATTCTCTTCCCACACGGCTTTAATATATCCCATTCTCGATTAAATGTTTCCTTCGACTTATTCTGTAAATATAAAGTTAATTTATCCATTTCGGCAAATTCGTATACTTTCTGAGTCCACTCTTCCATCTTAGGTATATTCTCTGTCTTCCAATATTTTGCGTGTATAATCCTTGCTGCGTAAATCATATAACATATAATTCTTGTATGTTTTTCTCTAACTTTCTTATCTATCCCTTCTAGAATATTTAAGATATATTTCTGGAGAAATTGTAAATTTAATCTTAAATACTTTTTCTATTTGTTTGTGTATCTGTAACCAAATTTTTTTTAGCTTTTATACATTTCCACCATATGTGGAAGTAAGGATCCTACTTCTGGACATTTCCAACACGCAATAACTTTTTTATTTTTATTTATTTTAGATATTCTAACTGGGGTTAAATACCATCTATAATACATCTTATAAAAATTTTCCTTTACATCATAGCTTCTGGTAAATTCTTGATCTGTTTTCCAAACTTTTTGCCATTGATTTAAAGTAATTGGATGTCCTATATCATATTCGCCCATTTTATCATATTTGTTTTGATTATCTCGTTCCAATTCTAAATTTAGCAACAATTTATAAATCAAACTTAAGGGCCTTTTCACCCCTGGTTTCATTATTTTGTCAAATTCATTTTCTTCCAGAGCTATTCCCTTTATCCTTCATACCCCTCTTTAATTCCCGCCAATTGTCTGTGCAGTAACCAATGTGTTGAAAACCCTTCTGCTATTAATTCTTCCCTAGATTTTAATTTAATATTAGCCCCTTCTTTTTTAAGTATATCCTTATATGTTAACCATTCTTTCTTTCTCACTTTCTCTAACTTGTAAAATGCTTCATGTAGTGAGGTCTAATATGGCAATTGTAGATAAAAATTTTTCCTAAATTTTAGCCAAATTCTTAAGATTGCATTCCTAACATAATGATCCCTGAATTCCTTATTACTCTTATATTTATCATACCAGACATAAGCATGCCAGCCATGATACAGATTAAATCCTTCTAAATTTAGTAGTTTTACGTTTTCCAATGAAATCCATTCCTTCATCCAAACTAACGTAGACGCTTCGTAATATAATTTTAAATCTGGCGTGCTTAGGCCTCCTTTCTCTTTTGATTCTTTTAAATTTTTCCATTTAATTCTGGGTTTCTCTTTCTCCATTCCACACAAAATTACTAAGATCTGTTCCCATCTTTTAAAAGCTTTGTCATTTGCTAATATTGGTAGATTTTGAAATAAGAACATTATCTTGGGTAAAGTGTTCATTTTTATTGCGGATATTCTCCCCAGTAGGGATAAGTTTAATTTCTCCCATTTTTTCACTTGGATCCTGTATTTCTTTCCAAATTTTATTGTAATTATTCTCAAATAATTCTGAATTATTTTTCGTTATAGTAATACCCAGATATCTTACTTTTTTTATTTTAAATCTGTATTCCCTATTAATTTAGCTTCTTGTGATTGCCCCATATTTTTTGTAATCATTAACGATTTATCTTTATTAACCCTGTAAACCAGCTACTTGTCCAAATTCTTTTAATGTTTCCAATAACAAATTTAACACTTTTATTTGGGTCTTCTAAAATTATTGCCATATCATCTGCGAATGCTTGGATTCTTAATTCATTTCCTTTAATCCCTCATCTCCTTATCTCCTTATTGTTTCAGAATTCTTATTAATAATACTTCTAGACACATAATGAATAGCAATGGAAAAAGTGGGCCTCTGCCTTGTACCTTTATTAATCTTAAATGATTTTGATTTCTCTCCATTGATTATTAAACAGGCGTTTTGTTCCCTGTAATATCGTTCTAATCCAATCTCATATCTTCTTCCCATTCCTAATTGTACCATCACTTCAAACAGAAAATTCCAATTCACATTGTCAAAGGCCTTTTCTGTGTCCAGAAATACTAACGCTAATTCCTTTTGATTCATCTTTTGTAAATATTCTATTATATGATGTATTTATTCTTATATTATTTTTCAAAGTTGTTCTACCTGGTAAAAAACCATTTTGATCTTCATATATCCATCCCACCAATATTCTTTTTAATCTATTTGCTAAAATTGAAGTGAAAATTTTATAATCAATATTTAAAATTGAAATTGGCCATAATTTCTCTTATCTTGTTTATCCTTTCCTTCTTTCGGGATTAACACAATATTTGAATCTTTCCATGAATTTGGCAAGTCTTTGTTATTAATAGAATTTATTACTTGAACTAATATGGGGCTAATAATTCCTAAAAATTTTATAATACATCACTATAAATCCATCTGGCCCCGGGCTTTCCCTTCTTTCAAGTTCTTAATTGCTTCCTTAACTTCTTCTAATGTAATCAGTTTGTCCAAATCTTCTCTTTGCATTTCTGTCAATCCAGTAATATTTTCTTGACATAAATATTCCCTTATTTTAATTTTTTGTTCTTTTAATTGCCCTTTCTCTTTAAATAATTCCTCAAAATAAATTACTAATATATTCTTAATTTTATTCTGTTGATAATGTATGAATGGCCTTCCCTCAATTCCGTAATAGTGCTTTTTCCCCCTTTTTTTTTAATCTATATGAAAGCCACCTCCCTGGTTTGTTAGCATATTCAAAATATCTTTGTTTTATATATTTCAATTTCCTTTCCATTTCTTCTGTTTCTAATAAAGTGAATTGCTTCTTCAAAATGTGAATATCCTTATATATTTTAGCATCTTTAGGCTTTTCCTTTAGTTCCCTTTCTTTCTCTTGTAATTTATTTAAAATACATATCTCTTTTTCCTTCCTACATTTTGTTATCCAAGCCTGTTGGTTTATAAAAAAAACCCCTCATTACTGCCTTACTAGTATCCCAAACTATCTGAGCCGATTGCCCTTTATCCAATATCATTATCCCAATTTTTTAATTTTTTTTTGCTTTCTAACTACCAATTCATTTTCTTAATAAATTTTCTTTAAGTTTCCAGTTCCAACTATTTCCTCCCAACTGTATATTCAAAATTATTGGAAGTGGTTTTTTTCAAAGATTGTTCTGGGCAATGTTTCCATATTAATTATACTTTTTTTCATTTCTAGAGATATGAAAAATCTATCTATTCTTCGACCAGCTTTTATGGTGGTCTGAATAATATGTAAGATTTTTTCCTTTCTATTTCTATTATTATTTACTTCTCCCAAAGACAAATAATCTAGTAAATCAAAAAAAGCTTTTTGGTAATTTACCTTGATTTATTTTATTGCCTCTCATGCCAGTACTTGATCTGTCTAACAAAGGATTTAAGACACCATTCCAATCTCCCATTAGAATCGTTTTATAACTCCCTAAATCTATTAAACTCTCTATTAACTTTGAATAAAATTTACTTTTATTCTCTCTAAGGGGCCATATATTGCTACAACTAATAATTCTAAATCTTTAATTCTTACCTCTACTGCTATTACATGTCCTATATCATCTTTATACACTGGATTTGCTTCATATTTATTATTCACATATATTGTTACACCTCTTTTCTTTTATCCATTGAACAGGAAAAGCTTTGCCCTAATTTTGGATTTTTATTTAAGTCAAATCTTTATTTCTAATATGGGTCTCTTGGATTGCTATTACATCTAATTTTAATTTTTCTAACTGATGAAATATACGTTTTCTTTTGTACGGGGAGTTCATACCCTGAACGTTCCAAGATAGAAATCTTAATTTCATTATTTTAATCCAATTTCACCTTATAGATTAACTTTTTTCTTCTATTTGTTCTTCCTCAATTCTGGATCTAGCTCTTGTAGCGAAATAGGTTCTTCCCCTCCTTCCTCCTCTTCTTCTCCTTCTTCTTCCTCTTCTTCTTCCTGTCTTCCCTCAACTCTTCCTCTCTTGACTCTTGCTAATTCCTCTTTTCATTTGTTCTTTTTTCATTTTCTTATCCAATCCTTGAATTATTTGTATTTCTTCTTCTCCCTTTTCTTTCTCATATTCTCTTGTTGGTTTTTTCTATTCTATGTAGTTCTTCCTTATACCTTCCCATGAATTCTCTTGCTTTCACGACTGTATTCAGGACCAATCTTTTCTGTTTCCAAGTGAAGGAAATTCCCTCTGTTCTTTCCCACATATATCTGATTCTCAGCTTCTCTCAATGCTTGGGTTAAAAAGTTATACTCTCTCCTTCTTTTAAGCAAAGTTGGATGTATATCTTTAAATATTTTCCACGTCCGTGCCTTCTATCACCAATTTACTAGTATAGCTAGACTTCAAAACCAGGTCCTTCTCTCTTTCCCTTAGAAAATATATCACGATGTCCCGTGGTAGCTTCTTCCTCCTTGCCACCACGGAATTACACGAACACTCTGTCAATCTCTAAGTCCAATTGTTCCGGTTCCCATCCTATATAATGTGCTAAGGGCGTCATCCAAGTCTTTCTCATACAATATCCTCTTGATCAATTTCTTTCAATCCTCTTATTTTAATCGACTTATTTCTGCTTCTTATGTCCATAAGTAACGTTGTCCTCTCCAGTTGCTCAGTCTTTCCCTCCGTCTTTACCACCTGTTCTTCCAACCTTAAAAATGGAAGGAATGGAGCACCTCATGCAAGAGCAAGTTAATCCAAATATGCTGCAATATTTTTCCTGTTAGAATAAAAATGAATGGGGAACCTTTCCAATCAGAGATTATGTACTTTTTTAAAGGAGGAGAAGTCATAAGCTCTATTAATTCTTTGCCATAGTAAGCTGCAACCTGTTTGAAATATACTGAATTTTCTTCTTCTAGAGAAACTAATGTTCTAATGGACTATTAACCCACTCTGTTTTATCATATTCCTTTTTCAGTGTAGAAATTAGTCATTATTGACATTACTGCCACCTTAGAACAGTTGACAGAGCAGATATTGTTGCCTCCATTAGATGCAAAAAAGATAAGTGAAATTATTTGAAGTGATATCTTTTATTGAAGATTCTATATTCTGCAGTTTGCACTGTGCTGACTTTATCAGCCCAAATTCATTGGTCTTGTATTGGCTTAGCAACGACAAATACCAAAGTGAGTGGCTCTAAGTGCCATTTCTGTATAGTCTCTTAAAACCAGTCACCAGAATGGGAGCTTTGTTTCACACCTTTAATGACTTCAGTTTAACCACAGGTCCTCAACCACATCTCTAGAGAATCTGGCTGGATCACACTTAGAAATTATCTGGTGGTGCTAGTAGTAGCATGTTGGCTGGAAGATTCTGGCTGTAGTTTAAAAAAGGGATCTTTCCAGGCTTTGAGTACTGTTAGCAACCACAGTAGCCATAGTATAAGAAGAAGCTGGAAACAATGATTTTGGCCCTCAAGAGGCTGCTACCTACATTACAATAAACTGTGGAGAAATAGAATGTGGGTTTCACGTTCCCAAGGTTTGGATGGTTAGAACAAAGATTGCACTCAGATTTTTAAATGACCACTTTTAATGGGAGATGCATCTCTTCTTTTAGATGCAGCAAGAAGTTATCTGAAACTTTATACAACAGTTGGAAGCATATTGCAATTTTCCAGGAGGCTGGTAGACTTTGTGTAGAATAGTTCAGCAAAGCTTGAGAGCTGTTCAGTTAAATTGAACGTATTAAGAACTGGTGTTATGGTCTGCCAGGTGTTAAGACACCCCCTCAACCCTCATGGTATTATTGTATTTGGGTGGAGGTGTCTTTTGTTTGGCAGCCCTATTGTGGAATACATCATAGTTGCAACTATAGTTGCTAGATGATTCTGTGCAAAATGTCTCTCCATCATGTAATATTGGTACATTTCTCACTAAGGAAGAAACAAGGGAAGGGAGAGATTTTGATTAAACAACATCAACCAAAGAAAAATTTGGTATTGATTTGGGTAGTATTAAATGTGACTGGCTGTGCTCTTAAAATGATTGTGGCAGTGATTTCTGAATTCTCCGGTGACAAGTGCTTTGTTCACAACCTTTATGAAGATAATGACATCAGTTTTTTGATTCTTTAAAAAAATACATTAAATGAAATATAATGTCAAGATTTCCAGAGGCTGGGTATTTCAGGACCATGTCAGCATAACTTAGCACAATCACTATGGTAAATAAGTAATACTGCCTATTGATTTTAGAGCAGGCATGACTCCAAAACAAAATTGAAATTGGATTAGAAAATAAGTGTTCTGTTAAACATTTCCATACCTAAAAAATTAACATTAACAGATAGTTATAGGAGCATCTGTTCTACTAAAATATTCATTTGTCTCAGAGTTATTTGATTTTAATTGAAGGAGCAGCATGAACACAATCAAACAGCACATTTTTCCAGAGGTCTTCAAAACTATGAGCATTTGGCACAGAATCCAAAATGAGATATTATTGGCTTTCATGGCACTTCATTTCTCCAAACCATAGTGGACTTGAATGAACATTTTCCCATAACTATTTCAAGAACTGTTTTGACCCTTGGAGATCTTAAAATGGACTGTTCTTATTCCACTCCTGCTTCCTAGATGGCATCACTCATATGAGACTGACTTGGTTAAAAAAATACATAAAGCCAAGATAGTTTGACAACTTTGTCCCTGTGTATTGTGCTGGGTAATTGCACTGGGTCTAGGAACAAGTTTCCTGCCTTTGGGGTCTTCTGGGAGCTACACAGATTGCCCAAAAATTGGGGGAAGAAATCGAAACTGGAAGATCTCTTCTGATATTTTTTTATGTTGGACAATGTGCGGATGGGAGAGGAGGGGTTATTTAAAAGGTGAATCACCACTTCTAGAAGCTTCAGAGACAGCTAGGACATCTCCCTTTTTGTTTTTGCCGGAATAGTGATGTCCACACAGTTGGAAGGGATATGTGTGTGTGTGTGTATCTCTCTCTCTTGAAGTCACCTGTTGACTTATGGTGACTCCATGAATTTCATAGTGTTTTCTTAGGTAAGGAATACTCAGAAGTGGTTTTCCAGTTCCTTCCTCTGCACTTGGTAATCATTGGCTGTTTCCCATTCAAGTGCTAACCAGGGTTGACCCTGCTTGGCTTCCAAGATCAGCAAGATCTAGAGAACGATAAAAACAGCTTTGGTGGCTGTATGAGGCCTTAGAATTGCACTCTGCTGTGTGCTCCTATATATGCAAGAATTCTAGGGATTGAGTGTGGTGATGTTTTAATGGGGAGAGGGAAGCCCAAAGTGCTTAGAGTCATTATTTTGAGCTGGCCAATACATGCAACCAAAAAAAGGAAGAGGGACACCTTCAGCAAACTGTCAGACAACCAGAATTGGATGAGTTATCCTAAGCAAAGCAAAGTATTGCAAAAAGAAAGCAATGTTTTAATCCAGAGATTTCTTACAGGCATAAAATCCTCATGGTACCTTCAGCGAGTATAGAGAATATATTGTCCTCCAGATGTGGTTACACTCCATCTCACCTCTATCCTCCACATTGGCTGTGCTGGTTAGGGATAGTGGAAGTTTCAGTCTAGCAACATCTGGATGGTCACACAGTACTTGCACCTAGCACAGACAGTCCTCATGCCACACAGTGCAGGGAACAGCTCAGTGCATACAACAGGATGAACAAAAAACTGCCTTCTTCTCTGAATGAATTGTGTTGGAGCTTCATGTGCAAATGCAAATTAGATCAAATAAAATTTAAGTTGTCATGAGGAAAATGAACAGAAAGGAAGAGTAAGATGCACACTGCTTCCGCACAGGAATCTGGGGTGGGCTACAACCCTTATTCTTCTCTTTATCCTCCAAATTTCATGTCATTTCCTGTTTGGGGGAAAAAGAGGTCCATTAGGGCCTTAAAAAAATGATGCTTCCCTCCCCCCCAGGCATGACCATGTTGCAAAGTGCCCCTTATTTCTTCCTCCAAGGACCAATATTTTTTCAGTTCCAGCAAATTTGGGAGCTGGATGAGGGTATGTGGATGCTTGCAGGCGTCATAAAAAAGGCCCAGAGGACTGCATGCAACCAGTGGACTGCAGATTGCCCACCTCTGAACTGTATATATTTGTTATTGAAAGAAAGAGCTAATTACAGAGGCAAGTAGTTACAGATATCTAGTTATTTCCAAGCTCTGGATGCTGAGTTATCTTACTAGTATGTAAAACTGAACTGCCATTTGCTGGACTGAAGGCCTATAAGCTTTTGTATTGGTGTGTTCATGAAGATGTCCTTGACTTCATTCCTGCAACATTCCCCTTGTCTTTCAGTCCACTACCTGGCAGCTTCCTTCCAAATATACCTACATGCCATTCATTCCCTCCCTCCCTCCTGCACACGCACACACACACACACACACATAGAATGAATCCTCATTAATATCCTCCCTCTCTCCCTTTATACTTGCAATTAAATATATAAATAGGTTCTGTGGGCTTCTGCACAAGAGGGCATACTCCTGTTGCTGTTGTTCTGTACCTTCACGTTGACTTGAGTTAGGGTGACCAAATCCTAGGGTTTTGTTGGCAAGATTGATTCAGACTAGGTTTGCCAGTGCCTTGCTCTAAGGCTGAGATTGTGACTTGCTTAAGGTCCCTCAGTGGGTTTCTGTGTCTGAGGGGAGATTTGAACCCTGGTCTCCCAGAGTCCTAGTGGAAAACTCAAAACCACCATACCATGCTGATAAACATTTACATCTTGGTTAGCTAGACTAGAAAGAGAAGCTGGCTGGCTGACCTACCCTGTTATGCTCATTTCAGCACATACAGCATGTGCCATATGTGTAAATGGAACACTAGATCTGCACATGCACGGCCATATTGTGTGGGTTTTCTTATATGAGAGGAAGAACTTGGAGTGCTCAAGATTTGGTAGGACATTGTACAAAGAGGACAGTTGTTTTGTTAGCACAGCATCCGAATAGCTATGGAACAAGAGAGTGTTCTTTAATTCAAACAGGGTGTGCCAATGAAATATTTACATATGTTTTGCCAGAAGCCTCAGCCATCATGGCCAGTAGTAAGGAAAAATGGAAGGTGTCCAAAAAAAGTCTGGAGGACCACAGTCTCACTAACCTTGGTCTGTAGTTCTGGAGTTGCTTCTTCAAGCTGAATTTGCAGTTACCTTGCAACAGAATATTTAAGTTTCCCACACGTATGACAGTTTTATTCAAAGTCTGAGGAGTTTCATGCTACAGATGAACAAATAGGCATTTTGATTTAATCTGCAGCTAGAAGTAGGTGGTGGTTATGTCTAATGAGAACAAAACAAAGATAAGCTTCAATAGTGTTTCTCTGAAATTGTAACATTACCAAATAATATGTCTTGCTTCTGAAGCATGGTTTCTGCAAAGGAAGCATTTTCTCTTTATGCAGAGTAAGAAAGGCGCCGTTTACCCTATAATATTTAACTGCTCTACTCATCTCCTCTTTTTAGGTTAAAATTACAGGCCCCTAGATTGCAAGTTTTGATATTTGTTTTCTTTTGATTGCTGCCTTTGGCTCTGCAGTGAACTCCGTTGGCAACGCTGTGGGTAAATGTTAAGAAGCCTGCAGACCTAAATATATTAAGCACTGAAGCATTCCTTGAAAATGACAAAATTCACCCACAGTTTTAAAAACCACTTCTCTACAGTTTTTCACTAAGCCCTCCCTGCCCCCCTTTTTATGAGTTGTGTGCAAAAAAGGGTTAAAGGCCTTCCTGGTTTTCTCCCTTATTTCTCTCTTTAATCTGGTTTTAAAATATTGTGGACAACATAATATAATGTTTATAATTATATACAACATAATATAACATACCCAAAACAATTATTTTATCTGGTCTTCCATTTATTATTCTATTTATCTTCTGCTAATATGTTGCCCACATACATGCATGCACAGATAGAAGCCGTAGTGTGTAACTTAATACTGTGCAAGATGTTTATTTTCTTCCATTTAGCCAAATATAGGGCATAGCTCAGATATTAACCTTGGAGAGTGTTTAGATTTCATTACCATTTGATCTATATATTTTACTGACACAGGCGGATGGAAATAAACAGCTTGTACCATATAGAGTTACACAGATGATGTTTCTATGAAGATTTAGGGGAGCCTGTGATGGATTAAAGGTTTGCAGTGGATTCATTTCCACTAACTCAGTTAAAATAACTATGTAATCATTATTTGTGCTTAGTTTGAGATTCATTTTCATAATTTACCAAGGGATTTGTCTGCATACATTTTGATGGTTAATGGTCCACAATTGATTGAAGCTCCTTTTCAAGAAATTGCATGCGCAAAATAGTAAAATTGCTTGATAATGAGAAAGCAGTAAAACCAAATTGTACCAAAAAAAAAAAAGATTTATGTGAAACAAATGAGTAAAATGTCATCTTTTGCTTTAAAAAAGAACCATAGATAGTGATTCAATCTATTCTACGGGAGCTTTACCAGTGCTTGTATTACATGCTGTTCTAAATGTCTCATGTATATATTTGTTGCTATGAACTCAAACATCTCACGCAGAGAGAGAGAGAGAGAGAGAGGGAGAGGGAGAGATCTGTAAAGATGCAAGATTACATTTCCCATTGCCACTTTTACAGATAACAGCCCGTCGACAATGGAAACATATTTATGATGAATTAGGTGGTAACCCTGGAAGCACAAGTGCAGCCACATGTACTCGCAGACATTATGAAAGGTAAGATAACAAATACGAAATGCTTGTTTAATAAAGGAGAAAAATTAATCTGGATAGCCTACAAAGTCTTTTGTAAAGAATTGGAGGCATGGAGGGACGGGAATTTACTAGCTCACAATAAATATTCCATCACCAGTGAAGTCCTATAATGTGCTGTCATTTAAACTGCAGGGGGGTGGGGGTGGGGGCAAACAAACAGTTGGGTATCTCATTCCTTACTGCATTGTACCATCATTTTGCCAGAGCTTATCCAATAACAAATGAGCAAACTGGGTGATAGTTTGAGGATGGAAGAAAGGATAATAACTAGTTTAGCCGTTTACTGTCTTTCAAAAATCGTTCTGCAGATATAGGCACATAAAGCAATGTATAGCTACCTTCAAATTAGTGGGATGTTCCCATCATAAGGCATGGGAGGGGACCCATTTCTTCCTTATTTCTTCCATGTTTTTTCATCTCCTTTCTTCCTGCAGCTGACAACCATTTATCTTTCTAAAGTGCAACACACTTGCTGTTTTATAAGCATTGATTTTGTACCCTGAATTAATAACAGTTTCCAAAGCTTGGGTATCTGACATACATCGGATAACATGATATGGTTGTGATGCTTCCTTAAAAGAATGTTGAGAAAATATGGCCATTAATAAAATATGTGTGCCTTCAAGCTCTGAAATGAGCAATATGATCTCATGCTCCAGATCACTAACTAGTTGCCTATGGGGGCCAGGGAAGTGTTTGTTTACCACCATCTTACAGTACTGCATGCTTTTTTGGTTTGATATTGTTTTGGTTTTGGAAATACACTGGGTATATGTTTCTTTTCTAAAGCGTTAGCGATCAGCCACACTGAGACAGTGCCATGTTTCGTAGAAGACAGCTATTAACTTTAAATTCCAGAGAGCTGGTCGGATTTGTACAATTAGTGGATGAATGGATTGATGGATTGTTAGATAGGTACACTATTTTTGTCATGCATTAACACAGCTAAAAACTGGGGGAATAGGATGGAACTGTCTAGATGTATATAGTCTGATAAGTAGTTTTTTGAAACTTGCTGGGTATTTTATGTTTCAGTTTATGTTTCCACAAAGGAAAAAGACATAAGAACCTCTTTATTAAGAGATAATGCTCCTTCCATCTAAATAATGAGAAATGCCTAAATGGCATTACTTGCTCCCTACTCAGTAATAACATCTAGGTGGATCTTGCTTTGTTTGATAAAAGGAATTATACCTTGGCCTCATTTTGTGGCAAAAGTAAATCACTGCAGGTAACACCATGTGTTACTTCCCAGCTCTCATTGTGACCTCATATGTTTCTTTCTTCTGTAAAAAACAAAGCAGCCAATTAAGTACATTTGTTAAAAAGCGTACTCATAGTGTAACATAACTCTCATTGGTCATCAGTTGTTTCATGTGTATGAGAGGAGGTGGGGAAGGGTGGCTTGGACTGAATATGCCGCACTCTACCCTCTCCTGAAGCTATTAGCAGCGTGTGTGGAAATACTGTCGAGGGGAGAGGGCACTCAGCAGCCACATCTAGGAATCTCTTTCCCATAGTTTTGAGTGACAGTCAAGACTGGTGTGAAGTGTCTGTTCTCCTGCATTTATTCTTTGAGTGTCTCATATCTTCAAATATTGTGATAACAACACTTTTTCAGATTAAAGTATGTGGTGTGAATTTTTTTTTAAAAGGAAATCACTGCTTATTGCAAAAATAGAATGCAACACAGCTATGAATAAGTCCATATGCAACTGACATGCCTGGAAAGAGTACCTATCTATTCCTATTCGAATTTACCCAAACTAATTTCAATCTATTTTAAGAATGAGGTTTTCCCTCTGGTTGTCTGATTTCTTGATACCTCTCTGCATCTGCTTACTTCTAGAAGTAATTTGCCATTCAACTAGCTTTTCCTAAAGTGGTGGCAGACCAAGCTGAATTTCACACTACTTTTAAAGCTATACAAGACTGCCTTTGTAGATGATTCTAAATTTAAAAATCAAAAGCAAACGTGGAATGAATTGGTGAACATTTCCTGTAGTTCAATTAGTGCTCCAGACTAGAAACTAGCTGTGTGTTTCAGGAAGCCTTGTCTATATCACATGGGATGGCCTTTACCAAATGTTCAGGTAATGATTTAGGCTATTTACGGCGCTTGTTCACTAGACTGAGGTATTGCTTTTTTTTTAAAAAAAGGAGTGAACAGAATTGGCAGATGCCCCACATAAAATTCATTGGCACCAATAATAGATTTGTGGTTCTCACAATTTTCTGAGCATTTGGATGATGTATTACTACAATTTGAATGAGAACGGAACACTTGTGTGACTCTACAGGGCACTAGCCCTCAGGTTTGATCCCTGCTGTCTATGACAAATGGATTTCAGCTATCAAGGTTAAGGTTGACCTCTGCCTGACACAGTGAAGAACTGGTCCTGGTAAAGTAAATTCAGTAAGGACAATATGGTGTTAGAACCACCAAATAGGTTGAACTACAACTCAGTCCCAGTCTCAACTACAACTCATCAACCCCAGCCATGCTGCCTGGAGATGGTAGGGTTAGAGTCCATGAAATGGGCACAAGTTTCTAGAGAGCTGGAACAGATGATCTGACAATGAAATGCTCTCTCTTTCAATGTTTCTGAAATCATCAGATTACACAGTACACATAAAAATATCCAACTATTTGTTTTACAGAGGCAGCATGTACTCAACCTTTCCATAATATAAAGGAAAGAAAAGGGAAAAAAAAGACTAAGCATGATCTGAAAGGATTGTTGGCATACTTATGTTTTTACTGTATATGGCTCACTTCCAGTAAACATTTTCATTTTTAAAAACAAGGCGATGTTGCCGGTGGGTTTTCTAAGTGTTGTTTTGGATGTGCATTATAGTCTTTCCTTTGCCTTATTAATGAGTGCAATAATGCAAGCACAGGTTGCTTTGAATCAAATCAATGGATGTTTTTATTTAAAGCATAGCAGGAATCGTATAACGTCCATGAATGCATTATTGTCGCTGTAGGGCTGACTGGTCTGAACCTGCCTCTCTGATTGGTTTAAATCAAATCAGTTCAAGCACTTCATAAAAATGTCTTTGTCAGCCCAGTTTTGCTTCCAAACCTATTCATCTCTGTCAGTTTTTAATATTAGTACCAGGCTCTTGGCCATAGTCCATTAGTACTGTACTTAATTGCTCGTGTTACAGATGATTACCAATATAAAAAGCATTAATGTTTTCCCATTGTGAAGCTGTTGCTATGTACATGACTCAACACATGCAAAGTGTACAAGTTGTTATTTTGGTCATGAGGCTTTAATTTTTCACTGTAATTACCTTAGGTGATTGCATAAAGTAAAAACAGTCTATGCCAGCTTTATGGAGACAAAGTGGCTCTAATGGGCCCTTTCCTATTCTCAGCTACACGCGTTTGTATTTCTGTACACTTCTCCATTAGGATCTTGTCTTTCTTATAAAAGGGAATTGAGAAAGCATTGGAAATGGCCAGTTTTCTTCTCAGTGCTAATTGCAAAGGAGATAATGATGTTACAACAAATGTAACGGGGCTTATTTTATTTCCATACACACACACATACATATAGACATATACATGCACACACACATACACATACATATATACATATACACACACTCCCCCCAATATTCACCTCTGGATATTCAAAATGTGTGATGGCCAACTTTTATTTCCCTAAGTTATCAAACATAATTCTTTATAATGAGCAGGATATTGTGATTTCTGACAGAGATTTGAAAACACACAACAAGCAAAACTATTACAGGGAGATGATGTATTTGAGAGCTCAGATTTCTTAAACAAAATATAATTAAAAAGGAAACAAACAATGCTTGGAAGTCATGATATTTCTATACAGTAAGTTGTCTGTAGACTAGGGGCACACTCACCTCTTCAGTGGTTGTTCAGTATTCTTCCAGACAAGTAAATCTGAGGAGTTACAATGCCACCTGACAGAGTATTAAGATTTATTCCTGAGGATGCCAAAGCACAAGAATGATTTAGGAATGCTGCTTGTTTAATGTGTGTGTGTGTGTGTGTGCACACGCATGTGCACACACGTGCATACACACACACACACATGTGCATAAAAGGGATAGCTTTCCTTTCCTAATCCTAGGATAATTAAAGTGTGTGAAAGAAGAACCCACACACCCCTTCAGTCTGCTGAGGATCTTGGCCACAAAGGTCATCTTCCCTAGCCTCAAATTGGTTACGAAGGGTAGAGGTAAAGGTTCTCAGATTTCTCTACTCCTAACTCAAAGTTAGTATTCTTCAGGGCTTTCTTCCCCAGGCTTAACATGGTAGGAGGGGACCACAACTGGTGTGGTGACATATAGCATGACTCTAGTGTCCCCTCACCCCTTGCCTGTGCCCAGAGCAGCATGTTGCCATTGTGACATGTACTTTGGCCAATATGATATTCTCACTGTGAGTCTTTCCCTCCTTAAAATAACAGGTGGATCTCCTGTAACTTCTCTCTGTAAAAGATGCTGTAGAATTCATATACCCCAGTTTCAAATAACAGTCATAAAATACTCCTCTCTGAAGACCTTTCTGCCAAAGGAGAGATCTTGGATTATTTGTATACCAAATGTCTCCCTTCCATTTCTTCTTAAAATTCTCAAACCATGTTGATTCATTGATGGTAGTGTCAAAATTGTTGAAGCAGTAAATTTGTAATTCATAGAAAGATGGAATCTGGTATACATATCGTCTTTGGTGTATCATGTGTGGATTTCATGACATAGTATCAGCCAACATTTGAGCAAAAACTAAACTCCTCACAAATGTAATGAACTGATAAGATGTGGGAGTTCCATCCTTACAAGTCTGAAATTGCCCAAATATGAAATCTTCACAAGCCATGTGTACAACAGAATAGAAGAGCATTGGAGTTTATTTACACTGCACATTATAAGTCATGGCTGCGGCCTATGGAATCCAGGGAATTTTGTAACTCCCAGCTGTAGCCTACTTTGTAGCCTACTAGAAAACTCCGATCCACTCTGAATTGCAGTGAAGACATGGTAATTAAGGTGATGTTAAACTCATATAAAAATGCAGTGTGGACACAACTTCAGTCTTCCATTCAGGCTAAGAGGATTCCAGTGACAGCCAGAAACACATCTCAGCTTACAGAGGGTTATATTGCTATACAAACAGTAGTATACCCAATAATATATGCACATACAAACACATGCATACACCCACCCACACAGAGTGTATGTGTCTGTGTTTAAGTCCATATATAACCTTCTTAATCCAGATATTTTAACTGTAATGTATTCAAGGCCATGAGTTTTGTTCCAGCCCCACAATAGATTTGAAATCCATTTAGCACTTAGTGATGTTGTCTAAATGTGAATTATTACAGCAATTAGATAAAAAATGCAACAAAAGAAATATCATACAAATATAACATTTTCACAATGGGTGGAACTTTAATTTGAAGTCTCAGCTTTACAACTCCTTCACCTACTAAGTTATGTGATGGAACTGACTTTGAATTAAGCTGGATATCAAGTAGCCTTCCTAGATTTATCAGAATTCTTAAGCTGTTAAAGCCATGCTGTTGGCCTTTCTTTCTTTTCATCTTCCCACCCCACTTCCAGTGCTGTCTGAAATCCTGGCAATATTTACTCTGTCAATAGTTTTCAGCAAGAATAATTTATATTCTACTGTTTTGCCTGGATTTTACCTTTGTTTCAGTAGTGTTATCCTCAAATTGGTCAAAAACTTAACAAATAGATTTTAAACTATCAGTTGATCCAATTTTTTTAAACAATGCTGATTCAATAAGTTATGGCTGTGATTCTTTGCAGTCTTCTTACATTTGGGAATAATTTACAGTGAGAGATGTAAATTTACCTCTGAGAAAGCAGACACAAAATTTTGTGATGTGAATGGACCACAAAAACATGTACGTACTTAGGAGTAAGTCTATTAAATTCATTAGCACTTATGGTTGAGTAGGCATGCATAGGATTGCACTATTAGTGTGCCATGCATACAAACCCCAGGGCTTAAATATGATTGGATGGGCATCTGTTATCTTTCCTTTCAGCATCTCATATTCCTTGCTGAAGCTTCTTCAGAGTGCACTGTCCTTACAGAGGCATATGGGTAGAGGTGCCATATTTGTGGGATTTCTTTTTTTAAAAAAAAAAACTTTAGAACTGAAATGCATGTTTGCAAATACCTGAAGTTGTCAATTTCCCCCTTCAAATATTGAATGCATGCATTTCATTTTGAAGTACCAAACTGTATTTAAGTTTTGCCTCAGAATTCTAGCCTTACTGGCATATCTTGATATCAGCTGGCAGACCACATAAATGAAATGTCATAAGCAGAAGCTGTCAAACAATGTCAGATGCCAAATAGTTTTATGTACCAGCTATCAAATACTGTCAAACACCATTGGATAACAACTGTGAAGTACAAATATTAAATACTGTTGCATGCCAGCTATTAAATTCTGTCAAATGCTAAATACCATTGCATGCCAATTTACAAAAACTGTCAAACACCTTCTGTGAGATTTGAAATTTTGAAATCAAATCTAATATATATTTTGAAATCAAATATAATATAATATTCAATATAATATATTGAAATGCTATAGAAAATAAAATAGATAGCTGTCAAGTATTGGGCAAATAGTGGAATACTCAGAGAAAATTTGATGAATATTGACAAATGAAGATTGTAGAGCAAAATTCAGAGCTGAATGTTTGGGAACAACTTTGTTTCAGCTCTACAAAAATAGAACATAAAAATCAAATCAGCAATATGCAAGGAACTTTGATCGTATTGGTTTAGTCATAACTGATATAGACTTTGGATTCTTTCTACAATTACATAGAAGAATTTCCAAACATTCCACATTAGCTTTATTCAGAATGTAATTTTAAGACTTTGGTGTGTATGTTTATTCTAGATGCTTGTTAATACATTATGTCTATTTGACTATCATGAACTACCTTTCCATTATGCTGTTTGTGTGCATGTGTGCTGCCTCGGAGTGTAGTGGAGTCTCCTTCCTTGGAGGTTTTTAAGCAGAAGCTAGATGGCCATATGTCGGGGGTGCTTTGAGGGTGTTCCTGCATAGCAGGGGGTTGGACTGGATGGCCCGTGCGGTCTCTTCCAATTCTACATTTCTGTGATTCTATGATTCTATGATACACACATATATAAAAACTTTGGAAACCCAACTTCTCCCTTGGCCTTTTTTTAATGGGATAGTGAAATAATTCTTGCCCTATACAACCTTACAATGTTAAAACTTGTTGTTCTGTATATAACCCTTTTCATACTGTAAAACCAAACTTTCATTCATGCTGTAAAACCAAACTTTCATTCCTTCTAGCACTTTTTTTTTTTTGGTCCACTTTGGGCCACATTGGAAGAGTTATTCACATTGGGATGGTTATTTTCCTTTCTTACATGCTCTCATAAGCAGTGATATTGGTTAACAATGAATATTGACATTTAAGATACCATAGGCATCTGGATTAAAGTCTATTGAAATGAATGGGGCACTTGATACCTCAAAGCTATTGTTATGGACTCCCCACATACTGAGACAGATGGTCCTTTTTATTGGTTACACTGATTTCTTAGTTTAAAGGGCCTCATTCCACAGCCATAACAGCAAGGGGTTTATTATATTTTAAATGTAACGTGATACTTTAGAAAATGTTCTGGAGGCCTCTTCGTGGTTTTACAGCTGAATCTTCGTGCTCCTTATAGCTAGAAGTCCTGGCATGGAAATGATCAGCTAATGTGTCTTGGTCTTAGACCAATCATTTGTAATGTATCTGAAGAATTCAAATGTTGGCTTTGACAAACCAGTTTAAAAAGAAAAAAGTATGTCCTGCTAAATTGCTAGTGAGAATCTTGTATAAAGCACAACTTTTTTCCTCCAATATCATTCTTCAAAATGAAAAGCAAAATCTATTTTTCTTCCAGAAAAGTTAGGTCAAAGTAAGACCTTGGAAACAGGTTCCTGCAATGGTTGTAAAGACATATTCTTACCCAGTGAAGTAGTTTAATATACAAAAGAGTCTAGTATTAAAAAAAAAAATTCAGTTTGCTATAATATTTAAGGATAACTTTGTTAAAATCTGTACATTTCAGAAGGCATCCAAAAATACTAACAGACATTTCACCAAGAGAAAATGGAGGAACCTCTTGTAATGTTTGTTTAAAAAAATTCTTATGGTTATCTGTACTAGGTATTGTAATTGGTAAGGTGGTTTAGAGTTTAGACTGTTGAATATAAAAATATCTCAAGGCAATATGTAATCAGGTGTCATTCCGTATTCTAAACTGAAGCTGATGCTTTGACCAAAAAAAGTCAAATAACATATTTTTGTTTGGCATACTAGTTTTGTTGATTCTGTTTCCCTCTTCTTCTTCCTCTTCTTCTTTATTTTAAGATTGTGGTCCTAAGAATGCTTCCTTCAGTAGTCTCACTGAGTTTAAAGGGACATTGTTGTTGTTGTTGTTGTTGTTGTTGTATGCCTTCAAGTCGTTTCTGACTTGTGGCAACCTTAAGGTGAACCTATCACAGGGTTTTCTGGGGCTGAGAGTATATGACGCAACCAAGGTGAAGCAGTGGGTTTCCATGGCTGAGTGGGCAATCGAATTCTAGTCTCCAGGATTAACTCAATTGTATTGGTCAGTGGGTGTAATAACAGAATATTAGAAAACCTTCTAAACATAAAATCTTTTATGTGAAACAAAATTTCCAGCTGTGTCTAAGTAGTCTGATAATAAACTAAGGGTGAAGAAAGGCACAATATGACAAGAAGATACGTAAGGTTCTTTACTTTGGAGAGTGGTCAGTGCTTCTTCCGTTCTTCAGTTTGGATAATAGACATGCAGATGCTCAGTGCAACCACATTTACCTCTTTCCACAATATTGTTCAAAGAGATAAATGTCTGTTTGTTTTGTGCATGCATTCATTCGTTCCCTCAAGTTTTTTTTTTTAATGAATATAAACGCTGCACCAGAAATCGGAATTGGTGAAGAAGTGGGTTTGGAATATCACAGGCGCCAGCCAGTAGGTGTTCTCCTCCACTTGAATCATTGTATTCAACCACTAGTTCATCTTGAAATACAATGAATGTATGGCTTATAAAGGAGTGGAACCACCTCCACCATTTGCAAGACCTCTCATTCATGCATGCATAGCTCGCAGTAATGGAAGAGGCCATTGTATACACACACACGCACACATACACATTTATAGGGTCCTAAATTTAACAAAGGAAAGATTAATAAAAACTGGTTAACTGAAATAATAATTATCGATCACTTTAGGGTTCTAATAGTACTTGATCTGATTTAAACAGCATTCAGAGACTCTGTCTCCAAGAAAATGTTAGCAGTTTCTGGATTGTATAGCAAGTTGTCTACCAAGCGAGCATTTGAGGATCAGTTATTCGACTTGGTATTTTTTCCCTCTTTGATAAATAACACGAGGGTTTCTACTTATATTTCTGTCCTCGGGGCTTTATCATTAAGATTAAATAACTGTACTCTCAAGCATGCCACTGAACAAACATCTTTTCAATTATGCGAGTAATGGATGCTTTAACAAAAGAACTATTGAAAAATCTGAAAGCATGTTTCTCTCCTCTTCTCCCCTCCAACTGAAAAATATTAAAATTAAAGGATCTAGTGACAGAAGAATGCAATTGTTTATCCCGTAAAGCACAATTGAAAATCTGTAGATAAAAATCTCTTAGAACATTGTGTGTTTTTACAATACTTATTCACAGCTTGTTTTGCAATGCTGATGACAACATGAAGGTCAGTAGTAAAAGATGCTTTACCTATGTTGTTGTTGTTTTAAAAAGAAGGACTTTTCAGTTACTTCTTTCCTGTGAGTAGGGCTACTTTGGGCCTGGCTGTTTAAATGAACAATTTCAAAATTATACCATAAGATTCAACCTTCTTGGCTTTCTGGGCTTCTTGTTCAATCATTAGTGAACAGGGCCATTTCCACACGAGCCTGTTATAGTGTGATGATTCCACTTTCAACCTCTTATGGAATCCTGGGGTTTGCAGTTTCCAGAGGGGCTGGCTGGCCCCTCCTGAAACTGCAAACCCCAGGATTCCATAGGAGGTTGAAAGTGGAATCATCACACTATAACAGGCTCGTGCGAAATGGCCCAAGTTTAGTCATACGAGCATGAATTGAGATTACAGGTGAACTAATCTCTAGATCACATATTGGTGAAAACCTGAGACCAAATTAACCTAAGATTTTATAAAGCAAATTTATAATGTTTAGCTGAATAATCTTTTGGTAACTTGGGCAGGTATGAATTCAGAGTAGGGCTGAGCTGAAACCACTCACTGTTTTTCACATACCTTTTTGATAGTGCTATAAAATGCTTCTCTATTTTGACGAATTGCTAACACACTTTGCAAAAGAAAATCTTTGTATTTGTTCAAACTGTAGTTGAATTGACTTTGTAAATTGTCAGCACTTTCACTACAAACTCTGATTGGTTGGGACCATCAGTGTTTAGTCCAGGAAGGAAATGAAGTAGATGACAGTTGCAAATAATAAAGAGTTTTGGGCTATAAAAAAAATATAAGTACAGTCTTAGAATTTTTCAAAAGAAGTACCCACTCCACATAAATTGCTAGAAACAGAAAGGAGAAAGTATTTTGTACAGCTATGGTCTATGTTTGTTTACCATCCTTAAAGAATGTTCAGAATCTACTTCTGATCTTTCCAAAGAGATTGATGTGAAGAAATAGACTTGGACTGGATCTACATTCTACTTGTAAGAGCCAAGGTTTATTGTAAGATAAAGCTTTCTCCTAGTAGTACACTCTGGTTTAGTCTTTTAGCTTGTTATCCTGTTGATTATCATTTGAGCATTCCTAATCTCTAAATTTCTTGAATCCAGCTGACCTTCTCTTACATATAGGTCTTCCTAGCTATCAGTAGTATGAGAGGTAGCTGGCAACATGCTCTACAAGCTGTTGACCAAAAGAATAAGAAGAGTTTTCTGCAAGGAATGAGCTAGTATTGTTTTGACACAAACAGACCTCTGGTTCATTTTGCCAGCAATGTGCATGTTAGATTTGAACTTCAGTTTTTTTGTGAATGAGATGTGTATTTACATAGCTGCGCAATAGTGCACTCTGAAACAGCAGAACTCTTTTGTAAAGTTAAATTTGATGGCTTTTTTGGGTGCAATGCAACCAAAGTGAAGTGCAGAAGCCCTAGCCTCCCATACCTTCCATGCATATTCCATGCCCTGTCTCAAACATTGTGTGTATAAATACACAGGACATAATGAACATACCTTTTTTTTTTTACATACTGTCCCCTGCTGGCTACTTACTGTAGTAAATTGCATTCATACATACTGTCCTATACATGTATTAAATTTACTGAAAAAACAGAAGTAACAGTTGAGCATCACTTGGCCTACATACATTGGACTAAACATGTATAAATGCCTCATGCTTATAGCCAGTGTGCATTGGTGGGCTGGAGTGAAATATCTATATGTAGCCCACTGCACTTATATGCTAAGATCCTATTTGCATTGAAGGTACATGAGAATAAAGTTGCACTGATTTCAGTTGAAATCAATGGAACTTAAAATCCTTAAGTTGGTTGAATGCCAGAGGGTTAGAAGCACACTGGAAGACTGTCATGTCTCAACCATTCATGTATAATAATGAAAATGGGCCATAGACATTCTCTGTTGATAACACTCCATCTACCTACTTCCAATGTTAAGGCATGTTGGCCCATGACTGCAATCTATGTTCCTCCAATACCGATTACAAGATAGGAATAAGATTGCTAGTGTGGAATGGCACTTTCTTTGAGCTCAAGTAGTACAGTGAAGTCAAAACATCTTTAAAATAGTGATTCATTTTTAGGTCAGTGGTTGAAACTAATAGGAAGGTTTAAAAAGAGGCCAAACTCTTTTGGTAGAATTGTCATGCATGCGGGTTAGAAAATTCTCAAAAAAGTAAGTCTTATGTACTCTGTCTGGGATTGTTAGTTCCAACCATCTGTTGGGCAGTCAGGAACAGCAGGAGAGATGAGAGGGTAGCATTCATAACCAGGACCCCACCAACCAGAAAGGGAGAGGACTCATGTGCAAGCCAGTTGCTGGATCTCTCCCTTATCCTAGAAGACCTGGATCAGCTTGGTTTACTGCATACTGCTTTACCAATGGAAGTTTTTAGAAATCATGTAGGAGAACCAGTCCTCAGATAAACTCAGGCCATTTCCGTATGGTGTCGCAGTCCCACTATGGGAATGGGATGGCAGCACTCTGTGGGTCATGCTTTTGCACGACGTCATGATCCTGCTGCCATTCCGCCCCCATCCATCGCGATAAATCCGTTAAGCACCTGTGATTACGCAATGCTCCCATGTTTCCTGGCCATGCAGAAGGGCAGGAAGCACAATGGAGATACTTCCTTCCCCAGCACAGCCTGAGAAAGAGCCTGACTGCACAGCAGAAGGCAGGTGCATGTCACTTGTGCTCCCTTTCACAGCTCAGGTGTAGAGGAGAGCATTCCTGTTGCGCTGCCTTCCTGGCAAAGGCGCTGCCAGGATCACAGTGGGAGAACAGGATCAGGTAATGTGTGGAAGTAGCCTCAGTGTGGCTGCATAAGAAAGTAGGAAGCTGCTGCTGATCTGACTGGCAGCAGCATGCCCCACCACCTGCCATCCTGATCATTTGAACTACTCAGGATTGAATCCAGAACCTTCTGTATACAAAACATGTCCCCTAACAGGCAGCTGTGATTCCTCCCTATATTCTTTCCATGCAATCTTGATTTTTTTTTCCCCATGGGGTTTCTGCATCTTTACATGATTGGAAAGGCCAAGGGTGGAGCCACTGTTGAGTGAAAAGTGCTCATTTATGTGAGAAATAGGCCACACTAAGGAGTTAAAAGATGATGCCGTGGCAGCCTTGACGTTTCCTTTCCTTCCATGCATTTTCCCCTAGAGTCATTCTTCTAACTCCTTTCATTATTTGTACTATAAATAGATGTATTCTACCATTTCCTGTGAAACAAGAGTATGGCTTTAAAAGACTAGTTATTTGACATACGCATTAATGAGCATATGAAAGTTTAGTACTTATCACTTTAAAAAATTGAGTTACGTTTTTCCCATGGCATAGAGAAAGAATTTTGGCTAATGAAGGATAAAGAGTTGTGTGTTTTTTCTCTCTCCTAATGCCTTTTATGAAATACTAATGATGAAGACATGTTTGACATGCTGTGAAATGCATTTTTGTAATGTGAAGTTTCTGCCTTTTGTTGGAGATGAGACAAAGTCCCCAGAGGATTTTAGAATTTGTAAATATAAAGCTATCAGCCTTCGTAGTTCTCCCCTACTCCCTTTTTTAAAAGGCTGGAGGAAAACCAGATTACTTACATTACTATAATAGATTTGATGACCTCTGACTCGAGCTGCAGAGAAGTACATTGAATCTTTCATTACATCAGAGGATGCAGAAAACTAAAACATAGAAAAGCAGGCACTATTATTTCACTCAACATATAACCATGCAAAATATTCCCCCTCACCAAAGAAAGAGGGGAAATAGTTGCAATTAACTGTATTATATCTCTCTTTGTACTGATTTGAGATTAATGCCACAATGATTAGCTTGTCCAACTTGTACTGATTTAAAAGTTTTTTTTCTTTTTTATTAATTTAAAAAGAGATAATCTTGCTTTTCATAGTCATTGAATTTAATCAGAAGCTCAGTTGATGGCAAATACTTTCCTACTGTTTCTGTTCTGGGCTGGAAAACGCTTATTCTTCTGTTATTCCAGGGGAATAAAATACGCCTGTGCTGTTCAGAAATATGTTGCCTGCAGAGAGATTACCACTTAATGCAGAACTGCTTATACATCCTCATTATGATAATTATTCTATAAATAATGTATTTTATTAATCTCAAGGTATGAATTGTGCTCATAACAAAACTCATGAGTTATTTGGGAATAAATACGATTGTCTTCCTGTCTCCTCTCTTCCATTGAGTTTCTATAACATCCACTTTGTTAGAATTTAGATTCAAATCACTGTGGAGACAGAGACCTTTCTTTGAAATATTTCTTATGAATTCTGTTTAAAGCAGTGGCTTTTTTTTTATGGCTGCATAAAAACAAGCAACAGCAACAGTTGTTGCACCATATCCATGTATTCTGCCTCCTTCACCAGAATTATTTATTTGGAAACAATGGGCCCTTTTCCCAACATCTTCTTCCTGAGGAGGGTGAGAGAGGAAGGGAGGGAGGAACTTTCTAGGCATTCTGGGCCACTTTCTTTTAACTTCTGTGAAACGTCCCCTTTTATTTCACACAGAGGTAGATTTAAATCTGCTACTGAGTGACAGCTATTTAACACAAAATGGAGCTGCTAATTTCAGATATATTTCATTCTGTGGAGGTTATTTTAAAATAGAATGTAGTATTATTCTTGTCTTGGGCAGTATTGACCTACATTTAGCTAAATATACTCTGTGTGCATACGTGTGTGTGTGATGTTTTAATAATACATTAGCTGAAGGTTTGAATGTTCCATAAGCTTTATTACTCTTGTACTATAACAGCTTCTAATAATCAAATGATAAGATCACATCCTGTGGGTAATTGTATTGTACCGTGACAAGGCATTTGAATGGCAGGGGAACCAATCAACAGTCAGTGAAAATTCTAGCAAACGGAAACCTCACTGTAATGTTGCAGTTGTTCATGTTAGCCTTCATTTTAATCCTCTGAGCTTTATGGTGCATATTCACATGTGCTTTCTTTTGAACTTTCTTTTTTCAAAAACAGCAATGACCTTGCTGTGGTAGAGAAATAGCACTGTGTTAGCATTTATACAAAAGGGAGGGAAGCCACAGCACTAGAAGCTGTCCTTGTGTTGTGATTAAATTTTTACCTTAGTCATGCCTCTCTTCAGATACAAGAAACATGTAATTCCAGATTTCCTGCTCTTGGCTTTAGGCCTCTGACCAGTTATGTGAAATGTATTTTTGCTGCTGACCCTCTGCCAGCTGCTGAACATAGTGGAAAAAAATCACTAAAACATTTCCTAATTATCTGTAGGCCTAATGAATTGTAGGGGTGTATATGACAACAAAGAATGCAAACAGAATGATTTTAGTCTTTTAGTGCTCAAAATTTTAAATTGCCATAAAAGGTTTCTCAGAAAGAGTGCTAACAGTGATTAATCTTGTCAGGTCTGGCCTTGTTCCCTTTCCTGTTTTAACCATGAGGATAATCACACAGAATATTTTATTAAAAGGGCTAGTGGTGGTTTAGTATCATCCTCTAATTTAAAGCTATGAGTTTCTTTTGAAACATTTACCGACCAGAATATGTAGATTTCAAATGGGCTGCCTGTTCCCATGGTAACCAAACAAAGTCAAACAATCCTTTCTGCAGTGCTAACAACTATTGCCACAAAAAATGTATTTTGGTTAAATCTGATTCTTTAAATATTTAACACATGGCTGAAACGATATAAATATTGCTCTGGATGAAACCTATCCTCTCGCCTCCTTTCCTTAAAGTCCCAAGCATAAGAAGATATTTGAGGGTGCCTTAAATATTTTGTGCTTGTTACAGATGAAAATTTGTGCTTGTTGCAGATAAAATTTAGCAGCCTCAAGTATGAACAAGACTGTATCCCTCCCTTCTGCTTTATTCTGCCTTGTTATGCTTCTCTTTTATTACATAAACATTAACTGTAATGTTACAGTGGGAAGCAAGTATTTGGCAAACTCCATGTTATTTTGCTAAGCCTGCATGGAGAGAGACATTTTTGGTTTTAGCAGCTGTAACATGTTTAAACTTAGTTTGTAATGGGATCTGAAGACCAATATTCCCTTTGGGCATTGCTCAGCTTCATTACTGGATGGCTGCCAAACTCAGGACTCCAAAGTATTATTCACGCCTCTCTGCACATACCCATGTCAGAGCATGCTCAGTTAATGAATTTCATTTCTAATATGGCATAAATTAGGTTTATACTTTAACATAATTTATGTTGTATTTTATTAAAATGCGAAATACTATCATCATGAGCAAGCTAATCGCAGCTCTCCCAAAGCTAAATCAAAACTACATGCCTCAGAGCCAATTCTGGAATAACAACAACAACAAAAACAACAACAAATCTGTGTCTGAACAAAAGTGCTTTGTACCTTGAACTCTTAGATGAAGCTACAATTAAGGCGGTCAGATAGTTGAACAGATTAAGACTGCTTTAAAAAGCAAAGTACATGTTCTTCACAGAGTCATTTTTTAAAAATGTATTTACCATATTAAAGTTCCTTTTTTAAAAACCAGTTTTGTATTAGTCTGCCTATGAGTCATTCATTAATCATGTATGCTTTTAAAAAATGTTAATCACTAACTTTGGTACTTAGATTGTAATGCAGTCTATCCCATTCAGTAGCATTTGTGATACCTTCTTCTCTCTCCTTTTGGATTGGGAGCTTAATTGTGGGAGAAAAAAGTTACTGACTGCAGTACTGATTATTACCATTATTGTTATTTTCTTCCAAAGCAATTTTGTATACTTCAGGATAAAGTTCTATCATTAAAGTTCTTTGATGAAGAACAAACTTTGCTATGCCATGCCCATAGTGCCAACTTTGCCTCTTTTTAATGTTTTCCTAGAGAAAGATCACAAATCACAAAATGTCTTCCTCCAAGAATCTTCCTTAATTTCTGAAAGATGAAATCAATTTTAGTAAAAAAATAGAGCCAATGTGGTATAGTGGTTCGAGCATTTGACTATGACTCTGGAAGCCAGGGTTCAGTTCCCTCCTTGGCCATGGAAAACCGACTGGGTGACCTTGGGCGAACCACATATTCTCAGTCCCAGACAACCTTGTTGCCTTAGGGTCCCCATTAAGTCAGAAACAACTTGAAAGGTACACAATAACGAAAAGGCTCTGAAGTGATTGTTTTATTTTGATTGAATCATATCTTGCCTCCTGAATACAGTGTGTGGATTGAGAATGGCCCACCCACAGGGGGGTAGTAAGACAGTCCAGTGTAATGTTTGTAAACTTCAGTGTGTCCGAAATGCTGCACTCAGGTTGCTGACTAGGGCAGGCTATAGGGAACTTATAACCCCTTTGCTGAAACAATTCCCCTGGCCATCAATGTGTTTCCAAAAAGAATTCAGAGTATCATTTAAAGTTGTACACAGCTTGGGCCTGTATAGTTTGAAAAATCATGTCTCCTCATATGAGCCTGCCTGTGTGGGAAAGGCTTTCTTTCTGTCCCAGGTACTTTGGTGAGGACACAAGAGAGTCTTCTTAATAGCTGCTCCCAAGTTGTGGGATTCCTTTCCCTGAGAGGTTCATTTGGCGCCCTCCCTGCTGTCTTTCCTCCAGAAGGTAAATCCTTAAGGAGACTTTTAGTATGGTCTCCAGGTAGAGCTTCTAATGAGGGGGGTAGCATTTTCATTTTATTATATTTTAAACATTTTTAATGCTGTTTTTACTCATATTTTTACTTGTGTTTTTAAAATTGATGTTTAATTTAATTGTGTTTTTACATTTGTTATTAAAGAGAGTTTTTTTAAAAATTATATTGTGTTTTTAAAACATACTTTGCTGCTTTGAATCCCATGCTGGGAGAAATGTGGGGTATAAATTAATTATATAAATAAAGTTAGTTAGTTAGTTGGTTGGTTAGTTCTGAGTGACCAGGCTTTTATCCATTAACTGTGGGTGTCATGACAAACTCCTTATATCCACCAGGGTGAGACTTTGGCAGTGCTGCCTCCAACACTTCCATTTTGATCACATGCACATGCTGCTGAGTTTTTTTTTCTGCCTCTACCTGCTGTGTTCCACTTCCCTGAGCTTTTGCTATGCAGATACTATTGCAAAGTGTATTTACAATGCTGCTAGGAGAGAAACAGCAATGTCCAAGACAGCTGATGTGGAAGGATTGCAGAGGGAGAGATCAGGAGGCACTATAAAAGAATTAAGGTTTTATATGATTTTAATTCTGTAGGCAGTTTAATATTGTTTTAACTTTAACCTTGTGTATGTTTTTAAGATATATGTGGTTTTCTTTGTATCCTGTTTTATTCTGTAAGCCACTTTGAGTCCCATTCTTGGGCGGAAAATGGGATATAAATAAAGTGGTTAATTGATTGATTGAGGCAGTAAGAAATTGTGGTGGGGAGTGAGTGGCATGGCTAGTGTGGTATTTGTTTTGATGACATTTGCAGATCCAAGACTGAAGACATTATTGAGGGTTTTGCACAGCTTTTCTATGACCTGAAAGTTCCAGCATATGCGATTGTTCTGTGTAAAAAATGCTAGATGTCAAAATATTTGCAAATATTCTTTGCAAATATTCAATAAGATACCTTCTTGAAAAAAGCTTTTTTCAAGGTGTGAGTGTGTGTGTGTTTTATTAAGAATAAAAGAATAAAAAGAATAAAAGAATAAAAAGACCAGCACTTTTAAAAACTTCTAGTAGTTTTTTTAACATTGATTTTTGTGTGGAGAAATGTTTTCCCATAGAAAACATTGACTTTTGCAGGAAATGCAATGTTTTCTCCACAAAAACATTTTTGCAATTTTTATTTTGCTGTAAAAGTCCTAACATGCAAAATATAATTGTACTATATGCAAAATCCCTACCCAACACAGAGAAACATTTTGAAGTTTTTTCATACCTACATGGAATAATGAAATAAATGGAGATTTCCATCTGTAACATGGGACCTTTAAAAAGGTTCTGACTTGAGGTGGTTATTGTAAGTGTAGGCCAAAAAAACTGTAAATTATTAATATGAAACTTAGTTTAAAGCCATGGGGATGAAAGGTGGACAGCTCAACTCTATTTAATGCCTTGATTTGGCTTAACCACTATATTTACTGATAACTCCTCATTCTTGGAACAATTACATTTTTGGTCTTCATGTCCAAGTATTCTTGAGCTAGCAAGACAACTTAGGCCCTTTCCGCACGTGGAGGGGGAAATGGGGGAAAACACTCTAAAATGGAACTTACTGGCAGCCGAGTAAGTCCGTTGCCTTGCAGAGCAGCGCGATCTCGCTGTTCTACAGTCCTCCGGCATCCAAAATGGCGGCCTCGGCATCCAAAATGGCAGCTTCCAGCTAGCGGAGGCTCTCCACCAACCAGAGAAGCTCACCAGCCTAAAGTCCACCCCTGGCAGATCTGCAGGCACGCACTAGTGCGCACCTGCAAATCTGCACCGGAGCGCGGCGACGGAGCTGCATGGGGCTGCGTGCTCCATGCTTTTTAAAAACCTCTGAAAAGAGGTTTTTAAAAAATATGCTGCGCCACCAGTTCTGGTTGCTTTGGAGTGGATTGAGGTGCGGAACTACAAAAATAGTCCGCCCCAATCCACTCCACGGTGCAGAAGACCTCCGTTGGAGGTCGCTCAGCACCATTTTAATACCCTGTTGCGGAAAGAGCCTTAGTATCTTGGATGTGGGAGTCTAGGTATTATGGTCTGAAAAGGAATAACTTTTCTACTGTCTGATCCAGAGCACTTGAAAAATCAGAATAATTGGTGCTCTGCCTGTTGGCTCCGATCCACCCATCTAAATTTGGATTCCATAACTATCTGCTTAGATGTAAACTCTACCTAGTTCAGTGATATTTGCTCCAAGGTAAGTTTGCATAGGATTTCAACCTGTATTGGACTGAAACCAATAGGACTTAAGCTAATTATAACTAACTTGTATAATTTTCAGTACATTTTGGTCATCACTAATTTTAGCTGACTCGGAACCATCACATTTTTTAGGACTTATGTTTCAGACTCTTTTAAGCGAGTTCCTAAAAACGTAAAGTATGAATGGCAGAAATAGCTGTTTGGAAGAGTGCATCTTTAAAGAGCCTGGCTTGGCTGCAGATTCCTGTCCAGTCTGTATTCGATGGTGAAGCCAGATTTGTTGCTGCATAATGTGTTAACAGGCCTGCTCAAGGGAAATACTAATTCAGTTAAGTAGCAGCTTGGGGAAACAGCATCTAGTTTCTATTGCACATGTGTAACTTTTGTCATTGACATTTGAGTTTTTTAAAAGAACATTTTCAACACTGAATTTCTTACAGCCAGTTCCCTTTGTTTGTATGTGTGTTGATGAAAACTCCGAGAACTGATCAATTATTTGTTCTTTAGATTAATCCTGCCATATGAAAGATTTATTAAAGGAGAGGAAGATAAGCCACTGCCTCCTGTGAAACCTCGAAAGCAAGATAATGTCACCCAGGAGGGGGAAAATAAGATAAAATTATCTGGAACAAAACGCATCAAAAATGAAAACCAAAAAAGCAAGAAAGAAAAAGACAATGTGCAGAAGCCCCAGGATGCACCTGAGGTTGGTTTCATCTTTCCTTTTCTTTTCCCCATTCTCTTTATCATTAGTGACCTGGATTGTACAGTGCTGCTCTGATCACATGCAGTACAGAAATCAGTTTTTGAGCCAGGGGTTTTCTATAAAGACTTTTCTTTCTGAGTCAGTCTCCATGCTACTCTTTGTTGATAATGTTGTCTTAGATGTGCAAAGAGCAAAGAACTTGAATACATGTGTGTTACAATTAAAAATGTACTTTTGCAAAGATGTCACAGGGCCTAAACACCTTAAAGGCGCCAGATCTTGTCTGACCTTGAAAGCTAAGCAGGGTCAGACCTGGTTAGTACTTGGATGGGAGGCCATCAACGAATATCAGGTGCTGTAGGCTATATTTCAGAGGAGGGAACGGGCAAACCATCTCTGAGTATTCCTTGCCTAAGACAGCCTTGTGAAATTTTTGGGCTTGCCGTAAATCGACAGGGGACTTGAAGGCAGACACACACACACAGACACACATAGATAGACACACATTGAGAAAAAGTCTATTTCTGCAAAACTTGATTTGGCCCTACAAGTAATATACAAGTAATCTTTCTGATGTCATATATTATGAATTTCAAAAATCTAATGTTTAAAAATAGGTAAGAGTTTGCCACTCTGAACCAAAGTATTAATTATACTGTGACATTTACAAATGTGGTGAAAACTAAAATACTAGTTAATACTGTAATGAATGTGTTTGGATGTACCCATGCCACTTGAGTATATCACTTTCATTGTCCTGGATCCATCCTATAGAATCCTGGGGTGGATAGTTTTGCAAGATACTTAGAATTTTCAACCAGACAGTTCTAATACTGTAGTTCTAGGAAGTGCATTATGTAATTCTTTGTTCTTCACCATTCTACAAAACGTAGGCTTCAATAGGATGGAGCTGTGGCAATTAAAATGGGATCAAAGTATTCATTGTAGATGAACCTACCAGTAAGAGGTAACAGTGGTGTATATATGTTTCAGGGCAATATAGCAGGTCTCATACGGCTTCTAATAACTGTAATAACAAGCTTCCCAAAGTTGTGGCAACCACTTCCAGACCTACTTTCATTGCCTGGCCCATTACTGGAAGACCGCTACTGAGCTTCCTACTAGGCTACTATTTAGCCTTTGTGTGAGAGCATCTGTGTCAGTATAAGACACGGTGACCTAAATTCAGTCATTTCATGGCCACTATTTACATGGTAAAATTGCTGACAAACATTTACTTTCTTTTCCTTGTGTGACTGTGGTGGTGGTGGTGGTATTAAAATGGTTTGGATGAGATAAAATGGCAGATGATCATATTGTAGCCATCTCTAATGGGCCATTCTCAAGACACTTTAATGTGCAGTTTTGTCTTGTGGGAGCAGTACTATAAAAGCTACTGTATCTTACTGAAGCAGTGGAAGAGGAGAGAAGATTGCCAAGCCAATTGCCCTGTAAAGTGTGAGTTAAGAGATAGTACCATTAGAATTGAAGTGTGTGGTGTAGTGAGGAATCCTGAATGTTGGGCAATTTCAGCAAAGAGTGCAGACTGGTAGAATCCATCAGAAATGGGACTCTGAATTAAAATATGTATTTTATTTGGATTTTGCAACTTATTTTTTCAAGTGTCACCCCCCTTTTTATGTTAAGTATAAAACAAGACATGATTTGAAAACATACAGTTTTAATTAAAGTATACATTCAAGAGGGCATGCAGATCTGTTTAAGCAACTGAAAGATTGCAACAGAAATTGCCAAAAGCAAGGAAATTCAAAGTTAAGTCTAGCATTCCATTCCTCCTTCATCCCTTTGTGCCTTGTTATTTATTGCAGGGGGTTTGGATCAGCAAGTTATGTTACATACCATATGTGCTGCAATAGCTAAGCACAGCATAATAAGCTAGCAATGGAGTGTCAGTCTAAACTTTGAACTTCCTTGCTTTTGTTGTTTGGTATCTCAAATTTCCTGCGTCTTAAACTGCAGTTATTTTTTATGTGAGTTGCAGGTCAATTTCTTAGATGGAGAGTAGAAAGTTCGTAACACAGAATGCAATCATGTGGGCTTCCTACAGCAAGAACATAGTAGTGTATTTCTTTTTTTCCTGTCAGATTGTAATGGGGATGTTTTAAATACTGAATTCTCACCAATTGATCAACAACTTTACAATGCTTTGAAGTATCTCAGAATCAGTATTCCAATACTCCTCTATCTATATTTTTATCTCCTTAAGTAAATGTGCTTTTTAGTTTTGGAAATGAAGTCCCCAAACCTAAAGGATAATTTTGATCAAATCTTAAGAATTAAAATTACATTATGAGGTATGGGAATGGGATGGATTGCTGGGGTTCCTAAAAAGTTCATACTGTGTCTGTTAAAATAGAAGTGTAGCTGCATGCAATTATGGAAAATTGCACACTGTATACTAGATTTGTGCAGTTGCAGAGCCAGGTAGGCCAAAGAGAGAGAGAGAAGTCATTTCTGTGCATCTTTTATAGCAAATGCTTGTTGGAATAAGAAAGGGCTTTATAAAAGAAAGAGGACAAAATCCAGCAAAAGTTAATTGCAAGCAACTACTAGGGCAATCAATGAGACCTAAGTTACTTGCAAGTACAACTGTTTAATAGCTTCAGAGGGACTTAGTGGCAATAACATTTTGGTGGACCGTGTCCATAGCTTTAGGCACACAAAATATGTTGGCTTCAAGATTCTAATTAAACACATAAAATATTTTATTTACCTTACAATCCAGTGGTTCCATTTTCCTTCTTGCTACCTTAGAATTATCATTTTCAAGCCCTCCCACAAACATGATATGCAGAAAGTTGAAGCAGAGGAGTTCTTCATTCCTTGGATTTTTATTCCATTCAGAGTACAAAATCTGAACATACTAGTAGTACAAGTGGCGCTGTGTGTGTGTGTTTGAGGTTTGGGGCGTTGCTCCTGTATCTGTCCCAGTCAGATAGATGCAGCGTTCAGGAGTGTATAAACTTCAGCTGTAATGCCAACTGTACTCCTTCCTAGACTTGGAGGACCTATAGATGGTACTACCTACACTGTTAACCTCAAGAGTGTACTTCTAGAACGTGCTGTACATTGGGCTACCTCTGTACCAAGTTCAGAAACTACAGTTAGTTCAAAACACAACAGCCAGATTGGTTACTGCTACATCTAGGAGTGACCATATTACACCAATATCAAAATCACTCCACTGGCTGTCAATTAATTTCTGGGCAAAGTACAAAGTGTTAGTTATTACCTTGTTTGGTTTTGGGTTATCTACAGGATTACCTTTTCCTATATCTGTCTCATACACTCAGGTCCTCTGGGAGATATCTACTTCAGTCAGCCAAAGTAGGGGGACTGTTACCGAGAGGACATTTTTTCAGCCACTCCTAGACTCTGGAATGGCCTGCAGGAAGAGATTTGTCACCTCAAGATGCTGTCTGAGTTTAAATTAGTAGTAAAGACCAGTTTCTTCCAGCAAGTCTAACCTGATTATTTCTAAGTTATGGTTTCTGAAGTATTTGTTGATGGATTTTATTATGTATTGATTTTATATGCTCTTTTAACTGATGTTATGTGTTGCGTTGTTTATTGTGTTTCACTGCCTTGATCCATAGGGAGAGGTAGGTAGGGGATGATGATGGTGATGATGATGATAGTACACTAAGAATGCAGGCTGTGTTTTTCTGTGATTCAGATGAAGTCAAGACACTTGACCAGCAACTCTGCTACATTATCTTTTGTTTTCTATCTTTATTTTTTGGTTTTCAGTCTATGACTGTGATTCTTTGAGTGCCAATTTAGCTGCCAGAACAGTGCCATCACTGCAGTGGTGTCCACTGGGAGGTGTTCCACCAAGGATGTACCCATTAGATTGAGTGACTGTGTTGCTATTGAAATAGGTTAATTTTTTTAAGGACCATGGAATTCTTTCCAGCTCTGATACCGTCCTCCCAAAAAAAATACAGCTGATTAAAAATGTCAGAGTTCTCGTTACTCATTACTGTTTACTAGGACTGTCATCTGATTAAAGACGTCTCTTTCATAATACCTCTACTAGGATTGCAAGCTGTTCACAAAGGCATGAATCAGGTAAAGGCAAAGGAAAATATGTGTTTTTCTTAACATATTAATGCAGATATATAGTAAACTGATTAACCAATTGATTAATGACTAGCATTTAAAAATGTGTAGTCTGATTGGTAAGGGATACTCAGTTTCAACCCAAATGTAGTTCCCCAAATGTTATTGGACTAAAACTCTGTCACTGCCAACCATTCACCCAGTTAATTGGGATGATGATATTAGCCCATTAATTGGGATGATGACAGTTCTAGCCTAATGTCTGGGGATACAAAATTCAGAAAGTTTGAAAAACAGATTTACTAAAATTGCAATCCTACAACTTGATCAGCAAGGCATTCAATGCCTTTAATCCCATACTGGGAGAAAAACAGGATAATTAAAAAATAAAATAAAATAAAATAAAGGGCTGAGTAGATACTATTTGAATTGGTGACAGATATAACTAACATCCTTGCAGCCCATAATATTCGCAAATTGTACCCATCTTCAGCACCCCAATCTGTTGGGAAGTTGGACATGTGCATTGCTAAAAGCTGCATCTGGACATGGCAATCCCTTTAGTGTCTTGTAAAAGTTTGATCTTATCTGGGAGGTCTGATTTTAAATCTAGACAGATGGCAAACCTATTAAAAGACCTCTTTTCCATAGTCTTTGTGCCACATGGCTAGTTAAATAGTTCAAGTGTCTTTGTTTGGACCACTAATACGAAATCTACCCTACTTCTTGGTACACATAAATACAGGCGATACTCAGAATCATTGACAGCTGGCACTGGGCAAGGAGCAAGAAGAATGCTAGGGCTCCCCTCCCTGAATTTAGTAACAGACATTACAACTACTCTCTGGGCTGCTGAGATACCAAAACTGATTTGCAATGTATTGTTGTTGTTTTTTTTTCACTGTTTAGAACAACAGGGTCTCCATCCTCCAGAATCCCAGGTCCTGAGGATTTGCCCCCATCTCATCTTTCTCTCAGGACTGACCATACTATAGGCAGAGTCACGTGTTACAAGCTAAAAAGACATGATGATGTTAGTTTCACATGTACAGTAAAGGTTATTGCTTCTTTTCCTGCCTAAAAACAGTCCCAAGAGCTGGAACAATAGCTGCTCTTAAAAATCCCCTGAGTTTCAAAACCAGTTTTCCATGTAGAGTGTGCAGCTGCTGTTAGGGTGGCAAAAGTCACAGGAACCATTATGCTTCCTACAGTAGCTACACATCTCCCTTTATTAGTCAGAGCTTGGGAAGGAAGTTACCTTTTAAGACTACAACATCCAGAATCCAATATCAGCATGGGCCCTGGACACCAAACTGCAGCCATTTACTGGCTTACTGTCATATATATTTTCAGATAATAAGTTAGTTATTGTGTGATAAGTTTCTTCTGCAGTGCCTGCATTGAAAATATGATTTATTCAGTTATACTGACTGGGGGATCCTGAGAGTTCTAGTTGAAAAAGTAACTTTTGAAAACTGCTGGACTTTCTGCTTTTGTCAACACAGGGAACATGCTTAGGTCAAATTGTCTCATGCAAGTATTCTCCTAATGGTATGATTTCTGCTCCCTGTATCCTAAGAAATAATGTATTCTAAAATGTTCTTTAAAGCTGAAGTTATTTGTATTTTCTATTTAAACAGTGAGAAGGAAAGCTGTCTTGTAATGATTCTTCTGTTGATTCAAAAATGATTATGTGAACTGGCTGTTAATTGAACTTCTCTTTAGCACTACACTTGATTCTATTTTTTTATTATGACTGTAAGTGAGTATAAAATGAAATATCATTATTCCTGCCACTGCTCTAACATATCTGAAAACTCCAATCAAAATGGTTCCAAAGAGGAAGAAAAAAGAGAGCAGTACATCTAGTTATTAAATATGAGTTTTTCTTGGTCTGCTTTGCTCATCTGTCTGGTATTTTCCTGTAATTGTATAAGCTCTGGAGGCCAGTGATAGAATTTTTTGCAAAGGGGCTAATGATGGTATTTGGACTGCAAAAGGCACATTTTAGTGTAAGTTTCTTTGTGGAAAAAAAATATGGAAGCAGTCACAATGAGTAACGGACACTTTAACTAATAGGAAATAGAAAAACCCAACACACGGGAAAATTTAAAAGCAGCTGCAAAGACATAAATCTTGTGGAAGATTGTGATTCATTGGCTGCCTTATATCCATCTCTCACACAACACCTTCTAATGCAGCATTTAGATAATAACTTTCCTGATGCCTTCTCTTTACCAAAAGAAAGAAAGAGTGTACGGTGGGGGTGGGGTGGGGGGTGGTATAATAGCAATAATAGGAGAGCTCAGACAACATTGCTGCTTTATGACCGCCTTCTATTAAGAGCCGTGCCAAAGGAGAATAACAGTAATTTTGAAAAGGGCTGTCAGTCAGCTGTATCACAGATGGAGCACTCTAATGACCTCCCAGGTCACAGTTCATTCGTCTACATAATGGAATGAATAGCCAGAACTGAGTCCACAAGCTTTATTAATGAAGGAAGGTAAAGAAACCCAACCTCATTGGCTAAACTTAGAAAGGCTATATCTGGAAGAGGGCAGAAATGCTTTTGCTGCATGTTGACAACTTTATTTTAATCCCTAAATAAAAAGAGGCCCCTGTTGAACTGCAACACTGATTGTTCCAGACATATGAATGATGCTTCCCTCCTTGCCTGTCTCCTCTATCCCACTGACATAATTTTAAATATTTCAATAGGGATAATTAATTTTGTAGGCACTAGTTTTGATAGTGCCAAGAGATGACATGTAAAGTAAGAATAAAAGACTTTCAGTTAACAGTGTGCCTGTATTATATACAGAAAGTAGTTTTTATATCTTTCTAGGTTGCATTGTGAACACAGACATTGTTTCCTTCATTAAAAAATGACCTCAGCATAAATGCTGCCTTGTCAGCATATCAGCAGAACCTGTTTTATACAGTCTGATAGTGTATTTTCTTTAATACAACTTATTGTGGTATTAAACAAGCACATGTTTTTCTATTTTGAGAGTTTAATCGTGACAGTGCCTAAATTGAAAAGTGGCTGTTAAAGCATTCAAATTTTAACACTGTAACCGGCAAATTTATTCCTAAGAGACACCACTATGTGCTTTGGTGGTAGGGTTAAGGGAATTTATTTATTTATTTGTTTACTTACTTATTTGCCTTTCATTCTACAGGACTTTCTCACAGTTATCTATGTTTTATTAGGTTTCATCAGAACAAGAGAAGAATCAAGAATGTCCAGACCAGAAAAACTTATCTGAACTAACAGTAGCAGAGGAAATGAAGCTGTCTGTAGAAGGGGCACAGATTTCTTCAACAGATGCAACTGGGACAACATCTTTGGAAAAGGCTGATTTGAAGGAAATCAGCTCCAATTATGAGGAGGCCAAAGAGGAGATGCTACCTGAGGAGTCTTTTTCAAGCACTTCAGTGGCTGCAGAAGAGGACACTGTCTTGGATCCTACAGCCAGGAAACTCCCCAGTCCATCAGAAGACCAAGAGGAGCCAAAGCAGGAACAACGAGCACCTTGTTTTGCTGACAATCTAGAAAGCGATACCCAAGAAACTTCATTTAATAACTTCTCCACCATCCACCTACCACTGCCAGGTCAAAATGAGATGGAAGATGATAAACTTCCGGAGATGGCAGATTACATTGCCAACTGCACAGTTAAAGTGGACCAGTTAGGAAATGAAGACATACACAATGCACTGAAACAGAGTCCCAAAGTCCTTGTAGTACAGAATTTTGACATGTTTGACAGAGCAAGTTCGACAGAGAAAGAATCATCAGGTTCCCTCAATGGTGATCCTAGTTTTGGTTACACACCACTCCTATACTCCAAAGGCAACCCAGGCATCATGTCACCACTGGCAAAGAAAAAGCTTCTGTCACAGGTCAGTGGGGCCACCCTCTCATGTAGTTATCCTTATGGCTCACCCCCACCTTTGATCAGCAAGAAGAAACTGAGTGGCAAAGAAGACTTTTTATCAAATGTGCCCCAAGCTTCTCATGCCCCTGTGATGGACACTGTGGCAGTGAATAGACCCTCTGTGATCCAACATGTACAGAGTTTTAAACCCAAGAATATGGAGGAAAGGAAGTCTGCTAGTGAAACATACAGGCACGAATCACTACTAAAGAAAACAGATCCTGAATGTTGTGACTTTTCCAAACAACACCTGAGTGCATTGGCTGAATCCTATGCCCTCAAGTCAGAGATTCAGGACATGAAAGAGAGAATGAATGAAAAAAGGGCCTTGCACCACTCCCATATGCCCAGCTTCTTGGCAGATTTTTACTCATCTCCTCACCTACACAGCCTTTATAGGCACACCGAACACCATCTTAATAATGAACAGGCATCAAAATATCTCCCTCGAGACATGTACAGAGACACAGAAAACATTTCCATGTTCCCTCAGCACAAGCACCAAGACAAACGTAGCTTAGCCTATCACCCCCCTTTGCACCAACAGGAGAAAAAGAGCCCTATGGAAGCCTCATCAGATGATCAGCCAACAGATCTGAGTCTTCCAAAAAGTACCCACAAACAGACTACAAAAGCTCTGGGTTCTTCCCTCTTGCATGCTTCGTTGGGACAACAGGAGAGCAAAAGCATCTCCCAGTTCCAAGCCTTGAACAGCCAGCCTCTGAGCATAGATTGTAATCCCAAAGCCTGCCGGGTTTCTCCAATGACTGTGTCCACCCCCAAGAAGCACAGCGAGCCACTTGTCAGGTCCACCAAGCCACCGAATCTGAGGAAGATGGAAGGCATGGTCCATCCCATCCTAAGCCACAAAGCCAATGCTCAAACCATTGGGACAGCTCGGCCTCTGAAGCGTAGCCTGGAGGATTTGGACAAAGCAATTTCGGAGAAGAAGGTCCGAGCTGTCTCACCTCTGTGTGTACCAAAGGACATCCCTGTGAAAGACAAGAGTCTTGAGCAAGAGGCTGAGAGCAGCAAGTCAGTACATGGCCTACCTCCCAGTGGCATGCTGGAAGGCCACAAATTCCCCCTTTCGAGACCTATCTTTACTGGCTTGTACCCAGGGACTTTGTGCAGCGACCTGAACAGCCGCATTCCAGCTGGTTATTCTCACCCTCTGCAGTACTTGAAAAATCAGACAGTGCTTTCACCACTAATGCAGCCTTTGGCTCTCCATTCATTCATGGTGCAAAGACAGTTCCTTACATCCCCTGGAAATTCACAGCAGCTTTACAGGCACTTAGCTGCAGCAACACCTGTAGGAAATTCGTACGGTGACCTTTTGCACAGCAACATTTATCCTTTGGCTGCTATCAATCCTCAGGCTGCATTCCCGCCTTCTCAGCTATCTTCTGTACATCCGAGCACAAAACTGTAAATCCTCCTTTCAAACACAACAAACAAACTACATTCCTTTAGCCTGTGATGTCTTGCAAAATTTAAAACAAAACCAACAAAAAATATCAATATTTGTGTTAACCAACGAGTGGTTTTGTCTCTCATTGTGGAATGCTTCAGATTTGATTAAGTCAAGACTATGGTTTAGTTGGGCTTTGTTTTTCTCCTCTGGCTCTCCTGTCTGCTCCTTCTGTGTTGTTTTCGCCTTGCACAAGAAGGTTTCAGAAGGATCTGTATCTTGCTCAAAATGAATGTCAGAGCAGACCAGGTGGCACGTTCCTGGCTTTTGAGAGAAAGATCTTTGTTTTTGTTTCTTTTTTTCTTTTTCTTTTTTTTTATCCCCTCCCCTGCCCAAGAGAGTGGGTTTTGGAGCATTTCAAATAGAAAAAGAGGCAGGTCAGATGACAGAGAAGGTAGGAAATGCAGATGATCCATGGATGTTTTTTCTTCAGGTACCATTTGGGTTCCTGGCTTTTCAGAGTTCAGATCAATGCAATGTATAGTAAAAGTATGTCAATATTCAACTTAACACTATCACAACAGAAAAAGTAAACACTGTTAAATTAGATTGTACATATCTTCTTCAAAAAACAAAAGAAATGCCAGTGTCAACGTCACTTGTATAATTTATGTAAGTTCTTGTTTCCACCTATTCCTGTTGCTCTGTTTGTTTTCTAAATTAAATAGTCTCTTTTTTATCTGCAGCGTTTTTTGTAAAAAAAAAAAGGCTCTGGCAACTGAGGGCTTTCAAAAATTGCAGTTTGCCCCCCTTTCCTTATTCCCTGGCCTGTATTTTTAAAGCAGCCTTTTTTTTGGGGGGGGGTGTCATTGTTTACAAATAAAAACATCCATTTTCAGTGAACTTTTTTCAATGATGAAAGCATACTGTAGATCATGCAATGGTGCAATTCAGTCCCATTGTCAGTTCCTTCTCCAGTGACCAGATCCTGAAAGGTGCTGAGCATTGCTTCACTCACCACATTGGTTTTTTTTTTTAATGTTCATAAATTGCTGTTTTACTGGCCACTGGCATTTTGCTTTCCTGTATCATGGTCTGTGAATTTCGTATTTAACTTTATCTAGGCTGTGAAATTGTCCTGCATACCAGAGGGGGAACATACTCAGGACTGCACTGACAACAAGTTATTCAATAACATTAGAATCCAGAAGGTCTTTCTTGTGGGCTGTGAAACTATTTCAAGAATGTCAGTCATTAGAACAGAAATTGAGGAGGGGGTATCAAAGATGGAATGAAATCTGTTCTTCTAAAGAATTATCTATGGGGGTTGTTAGATGATTTTCCTAAGAGATTGTGACAAAGAGCAACCCAGAACATGGGGTTTTAATTGTGGAGCAAATTTGGCTGTATATTGATTGTGCTCCCTGTATAGTAGTTCCTTCAAGTCCAGTAACGTGCCAAACATCCTACCATGGTCCAGCAAAGTACTTTACACATTTGGGATACTATTAGACATAAACAACAGTTTAGTCTACAAGACAGAGCACTTGCTGTTGACTCTTTGGTTCCACTGAATGCTAGAACTTTTACAGCTGACTCTAGGCATCTTGTCAATGACTCTAAAGAGAGTGTTCCAGCTGAAAGCTAGCCTCACCTTGAGTGATATTTGGCTATGGAATGAGACAGGCTAGGACATTCAGACTATTGCAGGACTGAGACAGTAGCAGAAAGGATTGGCAATCAATTTTAAAAGATGAATTTCTTTTCAACTGAGGAAGGACTTTGAAGGCCCAGCAAACATAGCTCCATCCATTGATTCACTCCTGCACAAGCAGGAAGAAGTTTTGATAGAATGCCTTTCTTTATTCTCCATTCATTTTCAATTATGGGCAAAGGATAGGTACTTTTGACACATTCCACCCACTCCCATGTGAACAGCAAGTTAGCACGCCCCACTTAAGGAGTTCAATGGACAACTCTTGTTTGCTCTTGTTTTGACTGGTATGTGACCACCTGATGTGCAATGGGAGAAAAATCTGACAGCCTGCATTGCTGCTGCTCATATTGATGGAGAAGGTGATCCAGATAGATGGATCTGTCTGTTTCCAGTTTGCGCTGATTTTGCTTTGTTCAATTGTAAGTTCTTTCTGTTCATTTTCAGCTTTATTATGATTTTTAATGCAAAAATTGTTATCGATCTTTTGAATGCATTTTATAATGCAATGCATATTCCTAAACGTAATTTCTCTCAAGAGTCCATTTCTAAATGTTTTCTGTCTCAAAAGGAATTTTTTAAAAAAGAGTCAGACTGCATCATGAAATTTGGCAATGTGTGATATCCAAAGAAGCATTATGTCCCAGTTTCCACATTCATTTCAGAGTTGTGGATCAAATCAGTTCATATTGGATTTTGCAAACAACAAATTCCAGAAACACTTCTAGTTCAAAGTACCCTTATCGTGCATCTTTCTTTCGGTGGCTGGGGGCCTAATAGGCGGAAATGAACCATTTACTGCTGTTCACATGGGCAGGAAGGCAGAAGAATAGTGAGAAACTCTCTTCCTGTGATAAAAATTGTTCGTGAGAAAGTGTGAGAAGGATGTATAATAGAGGAAAGACCTTGTGAATCAGATGCTATGCTGAAGGCCAGATAAAAAGCCCACTGAGCACCAACCCATCAGTTTCATCCATTTCAACCCCTGGCCATCAGTTTTATGTTCCTCTTACATAATGTATCACCACAGTGGCACTTAAGAATGGTTAGTTTCCAGATGCTGCAACATCCCTAATTCTGTTCAAGTCACAGAAAGAATGCCAGTTCACACTGGCTGGAATAAGAAGCTTTAACAATATGCTCCATCTCAATCTCTCTCCTTGAATTTCTGAGTTTCCACTTCCAGTTCAGGAAGCACCAAAGGCAGCCAAATGTACATGGGCCACATCACCTCGTTGGTGCCATGTGCCATTACCATTGGCCAGTGAGAAGTTGTCCTGAGGTAAACACAATGCAGTGAGAGTTTTGTGGGCCTCCACAGAAGGCTAAAGGGCAGCTGTGTTCCAGTCACATGATACAATTTTAGAAGTGAAAAATCTGTGAGTGAAAATGGGAAACTAGTCGTCATACAATGGTGTGGATCTGCTTCGAGAGACTTCTTTGCATGGCTCTTGAGGTATGGACAGCTACACAGAGAGGCTGAACTTGGAAGCAGTTTATAGTGTGAAAATTGGTTATGATCAGAACCCGCCCTAGTTGCAATTCAGATGCAGCAATCATGAAAACTACTGGAAAACTAGTGGAAACTACTTAACATCGTGCATGCATGCCAGACATCCTATGTTAACATTTCCTGTGATATGAAGCCAATCACAATATATAATGTAACCTATTTAATATACAGTGGTGAGGAAACCAAATTAATAGACATCTACTGTTAAAGATTAATATTATCTTCAATTAAATGCTTTTATGTTCTTGTGATAAAATTATATGAACTGATGATGCATAAGCAGGCTAGTAGAATGTAGAACATAAATGTGCCAATACAGTCTCTTTTTTTCCCCGTCTGCTCTGGAAATGAAAAGAAAAAAGAAACTATCACAGTTGATCAGATGCCATAGAGGGCATTGTTAGTCAAATTGCACTAAGCCTGGCTAATATGATAATTGAGGGAGGGGAGGGAGGGGACTTGGGTAGGATTATACAAGCCTGCAATGAACATTGTTGCAATCACATGACCGGTATTGTAATTCAAGGACTCTGGGATTTTGTTTGGGATAACCTGCATGTAGGATTGCCTGATACCTCTTATGTTAGGGAGGTGTTCCTTGTTTTAAAAGGATTGTCCCTTGTTTTGGAACAGCACAGCTTCATAGAAACCTTTTCACCCTCATCAAGTGATTTACCACAAGTGAAGGCAGCTCCAGTTTGCTCAGAGTGCTACAGCCGTGAGCTCCCACCGTTCTTTCCACATTTCCATTGAGAGGGAGTGGGGCTCTGCACAGTCCTTTGCTCTCCACTGAGCTGCTCCCTTCCATTGAAAGGAAGAGGGCTGCCCACACATGCATGGATGCTTAGTGGGCATATGAGGGTGCTGGACTGCACTATTCCAAGTCTCACAATCAAAAAAGGTATATTGTCTTTGACCGTTTGATTTGATAACAATAATCTGTTAAGTCTTAACTTCATGTACATCTGCATGTTTCTAGTTTCACTTGGATTGCCTCATTTTGGAAATGGATCAGACCATTGTAAAACATCAGAGTTAGGCCATTTCTGCACTAGACTGTTACACTGCTGTTATTCTACTTTCAACATCCTATGGAATCCTGGGGTTTGCAGCTTAGGGAGGCCAGTGCACAGGCCCAAGGATTCCATAGGATGTTGAAAGTGGAATAATAGCACTCTAATAGTCTAGTGCAGAAATGGCCTTAATTAATCCTCCCCTTCCTTTGTTCACTAGGAAGACGGGCATAAATCCATGGATGTGTGGGGGCTAATAATGCTTAAGAACCTTCTTTTTTTAAAAAAAAAAAAAATCTATGAATTTTGTTAACTATTACATTTTTCACTGGGATATGACTATTTTCTGTGTCTTAAATGCGGCTTTGTTTGCTTTGTTTGAGTTCAAGGGGCCTTATTATTGAATGAAATTGCATGAGTTTTTCTTGGTGCAATCAAGCCATTGTTATTAGTAGGCTGGTAAAGGAAACAGTGAAATCTAATTGGCAACAGAGTAATAAATCTATTTACCAAGAGCCCATTCCAAGAAATGTTGCAATTCCAACACAGTCTGTTCAGGATTTATTAAAGATTCTGAAGGCTAGTGAGATTACAAAAGACAAAGAGAAACATTTTTCATATGAAGTCTTGTTAGATGCTTTTCACTTTATTGGAGTGGGTGAGGGCAGAGTATTTTGGGTGAAGCTTTTTGCAACTGGATCCTCACAGGAGTTTACCATTTTAATCAAAGCCCAAACTAAAGCAAAGACATTTTTCTATCTGATTGAACTGCCACATGAATCTTTAAACATGCAGGGCACAAACCCAACCAAATGTAACTGACTTAGGGCTCCATTCAACACAGTATTTAAAGTAGTGCTATTTCCTTGATTACTCCCACACCTCCCAAAGCTGTAGTATCTCCCAAAGATGATGTATTTACATCTTTGTGAGCAACAGAATGCCAGAGTAGTTGGCTGTGACTTTGCCCCCATTTTCACATTACCCAGAGTAGTGGGGTTGTACGGTTATACAGAGAGACATTTGCCCATGCCATTAGCAATAGTCTCCTTTGGAGTGTGGGTGTCTCCTGGTTGGTGTGTAAACAGGTAATCTGCCCTGACTGTATCAGTGGATACAGAGCAAATTACACTCGGAGCCTGAGATCAAGCGGGACCATTCTAGCAGTAGACGTCGCCCAAAATAACTTTCCCAAGCTCTGGCGTGGGTATTACTGGAGTGGCCTAGGAACGAACACAGAGAAGGCAGTAGCTATGCTAATTCCGTGCAACATCTAATAGGGAGCAAAATAATTTAATTTTTTTAAAAAAATAATAGTGTCCATGAATTCTCAAAGTCTATTCTGTATTGCTGTGTGGCTACTGGAAGCCAGAAATATTTTTGTGGTGTGTGCCTTTAAAGGAAGAAGCTGATTTTTAAAGAGTCATTCATTACTGCACCTGCTCAGATTGTGTGGTAGTGACCATGGTCAAACCCGGCTCCATTTCATTATTTTTATCACTTACAGTGGGGAGAAAAATCACTGACATGAGGTATGCAGTATTGAGACCATCGTCATGAGCACTTAACCAGTGTTTGCTGTAAATGTATTTGATATTTTACATGTATCCCCCCTATAGTTTTAAATATGATCTAACAAAGGCAGCATAATCTACTAGCTGTTTATACTTTGTTTTGAACGTTCATTTGTTGTAAATAGTGTAAACATTCTTGTGATTCAAGTTATTGTAGGTTATATGCTCTGTAAGGTGACTATTTGTATATAGAAAAAAGTGGCCCAGTGATATTATAGTTTCCCATTTTTAAAAAATAAATAAAAAGAAAAGGGTTATTGAGTAACCTTTCACATTAAATAAGTTTAAACACTACCAGAAAGAAAGAAAAGCTGAGCCAACTATAAACACTCAATTTTTGTATGTTTTCCAAATTGTACGTATTAATGCTTTTGATACTGTATTATGTGCCAATAGTTTCCCAATCACATAGTAAGCAAAAGATATTTTGTACTTTTTGATCCACTGTAATATTTAATAAAAAATGTTACTATCTGTCCCCTTTTGTGTTTCATACATCTGTACAGAGTTCTTTTATCCTCCAAGGGATTACTAATTGATACATTAAGTCTTTCAGTTTCGCAGAAGCAGATTCTATAGAGCAGGGGTGATTAACAGTTGCTGTCCAAATGTTTTTGGACTTCAGCTCCCATGATCTCTCAGCATTTACCTGTGCTGACTAGGGTTGCTGGGAGTTTTCATCCAACAATAGCCTGAAAGTCACACTTGCCCAATCCTATTCTAGAGAACAGCCAAACACCCCTCCACACACACACACACACACACACACCCCTACCTACCTTACAAGTCTGTAGTAGGATGAAAGAAATGCAATTTCAGAATTTAGCAAGACAGAAGAAATTATCAAATAGTTTGCTTACATACAATTACCTTCTAACTGGGAGGAATGGGGCTGGGCAAGTATTAGACATAAAAACATGCTTGGCCAAGAAGACTTTAATTCTATGGAGAGAAAATTGGAGCTGTACTTCTCTTGCATAAATTATGCAAATATGACTTATTTTGCATAATCAATTATGTATATTTGCTGTTTTGCATAATTTATCTTAGTCTTGCCAGGCAACTGATGCTTTGTTCTCTATCTAGCAGAAATGCCATTAAGTAATAAGTAGTCTGCCACTGTGCAGTAGCAGAGAACATACTTTTGCATCCAATTCATTCAGTGGCAGTCCGTCCTCCTCATGTGGGACTACACCCACTATTGTTGGCCGTGCTGGCTGAGGCAGGTGGAGGTTGTACTCCAACAGCACCTGGAGGGCCCAAGGCTTCCAACATCCTAATGTATGGCATTCTGTCTCCAGTGGGACCTGTTGGGAAGGTCTTTGGACAGAAACTGTGTGTAGCTACTGCTGGTCAGAGGAGAAAATGCTGGATGGATGGATGAAGAATCTGACCTGGTAGAAGGCAGCTATCTAACTATTTGGAGGCATCATCTCATCCTAAAGCATCATTTTGCAAGAACGAGTGCTAGCAACTTTGTTATTGCTAGACAAAACCTTAGATTGGCAAGAGAGTGGATTTTATGGCCAGAGTGGGCTTTATAGCCAGTAACAGATTCTTCACTGCTACTGAATCTGAGCACACAATCTGTACATAAACCCAAAAGGAATGAATTTTTTTTACAAATGATGCATTTGCTTGCAATCAAATTAGTTTGTTTACTGCTCACTAAAGTTGTAGCATATGGCTTGGGAGGAGTTAAACACTGTACATCAAGAGGGGGCTAATCTATGGCCCTCTAGATGTTACTGAACATTTCATTTCATTGCATTCCATTTCATTGCCTATATTGGGTAAGGCTGATGGGTTTTGCAGTTCAGCATCTAGAAAACTGCACATTGCTCTGTCTCCCACCCCGCCCACCTCAAATCCAGTACATGGTGTCCTTTGGTAGGACTTAAAGAATCAAGGGGTCATTAGATACTGATCTCCACTGAAGTGTTAGGCTGGAGAACAGAAGAAGAATTTTACAACACTGAAGGTGGAATGCTTCTTCTTAAAAGTTAATGGAAGCAAATAATCTCATTTGGGGCACGCTGGAAGCTATTGCACCCAGGATTTCTGGTGACACAGTTCCCCACATGTGCTACACTTCAGCATGCTAACATAGAGCCTTTTTAAATATGAATGATTCTTTGTGCTTCCATAATGCTGTCCCTCGAAGGCTCTGAAATAATACAGCAAATCTTAGAAGTATTATGAACAGGCAGTAGAACTGAAGCGTGAGTCACACTGAGTCATCAGTGACTTACTAAGAATCCATAAAAGACAACCCTGTCTCACAGCATGATGAGATGACTGCACCATGCCCATATACACTTAACCAATCTAAAAGCACATGCAAGGTCACAAGTATTTATTGTCTTCATCACAGGCCTGAAGAAAAATAAATTGAAAGAATGATTGTAAACCATAAACACAAATGTCAGTACAATGGAAGCAGACTTCTGTCAAGAAAACATACTTTAAAATGTCCAATATGGATTTCCAAAGATCTGCTGCTTCCCCACACCCATTAACTGTGCCCAAGTTGCATATCAGATCAGAATACAGCAAAATAAAACAATATTGCAAGTAAATCAACAAAATTTAAGTATTTATAAAATTAATATTTTGATGGGTCAATCAAAATTCTTCAGATAAATATATAAATTATTAAGCTCAGCTCCAGAAGTATTCTGATTAGTGAAAGATATTGATGTTGTATTACATGTGTCCTGCTATCCTACCAAGGAATGCAATGGCCCAGCCCAGCCCAGCCCAGCCCCACCCCTATTATACCTTTGCTGGTTAAGCTAAAAACTGGCACTGCAAGATGCATTGTGTATATTCCCCCCCCCGCCCGTGAACAAACAAAAAACAGCAAACCAGGCTGCTTTTGGAGAAGTCTTGGTTTGTTTGGGACCCTGTTCGGAATGTTCCACTCTTCAGACTAGTTGCAAGTTTAAATTCTACTTCAGTCTGGCCAGGCCATGAGAAGAAAAAAATTACGTGGATGTAGAAGCACAGGTGTGGACACATCCCTCAGCCACCTCATCATATTGTTCATCCAGGCCTCCCTGACCTGACTGGATGTATGTCCTTAGTTGGCATGCATGACTTGCTCTGGAGCTGGTCCACAAGTCAGTCATTCCTGAATGATAAAAGCCTGCCTGACTTTCCACCAAATACAGAGATACAATAGCATGCACTTGTTTAAAAAGGGAGCTTCAAACTGCTGTGCAAGTCTTTTTTTTTTAAAAAAAAAAATCACTCATCCACAAAATATGGGAAATTAATGTCTGCAAACTATTTTAAAAATAAACAGTAGCAGGAAAGAGTGGAGCTGCTTTTTTAAAAAAAAATCACAAATACTTCTTAGGAGAAAAACATCAGTCAGAATGCTGTATTAGCTACTTAGTTCAGTAGTGACTAAGGCCATTTCTGCAGTAGACCGGTTGTTATAGTGCTATTATTTCATTTTCAATATCCTATGGAATCCTAGGGTTTGTAGTTTAAAGAGGGGCCTCAAAGACCCCTCCCTAAACTGCAAACCCCAGGATTCCATAAGATGTTGAAAGTGGAATAATAGCACTAAAACAGTTTAGTGCAGAAATGGCCTGCCTAAGTAGTGATTGTGAATATGAAACAATTACAGATGAGTAAATCTAGGTATTTGGTGAATTCACAATCACTACTAAGTCACAATTGCAACACTATTGCCAGAATTGTAACTCCCTTCCCTCAAAACCTACTTTACCAGGCATCAAGTACCTCAGCAAAAGGAGGTCCATTCTGCTGACAATTGGCGCATGGATGAATGTATTTTTTTGTCAGTTTTTGGGGTGTGTGTGTGTGGTTGAGCCAGGAGAGGTTAAGTATACTTTGTTAAGAATTTCAGCCATCATAAAACAAATGAACCAGAGGCACTTACTGGCTTCCCACATCTTTCGCTTCTATTTGACATGGAGATGGGAGAAGATGGTGTCTGGCATATCTGTCAGTGGTTTCTCTTCTCCTCTCTTGGCCTGGCCCTACCAAGGACATGCCGTGAATATGAGGTTCTTGGTCAGTGCAGTTTGATAGCACAGTGCCAAATGCTCACAATAAGTGAGTATATGTTCAAGACAGCAGCTCCTAATGACCGTACAGCAGCCCAATCGCTCTTTCTTGTCCAGCAACTCCCAAATGGCAAATAAAAGCTGCCTATAAACAGAAACTGCTACAATTGCAGTTTTGCTTGAGAGAGCCTACTTTGCCACAGATTAGGAAGTAATGTAAAATTTCTGTGCAAAAAAACCCTCCAAAAACCTTACTACATATTTTCTATCTGCCCATAGGGATTTCACATTTCAACAAATGCCTTTGCAGCAGGATTTTGAAAGGCTCACAGGCAAGCTTCAGGGCTGATCACTGCCATTAGGAAAAGACATATTATTATTATTCAGTAAAAAGCTCGTGATATTTGAGCTCTTCGTACATTATAATGTTTACCGATAGAAAATTGCAAGTTGGCCTCTGCAGTTATTTACTGACTACATAAATGAGATCTCTGGAATGTAAACATTGAATTGAAGAGCCAAGTCTTTGTCCAGCTGTGGTGCTCCATTTCTTACCATGAAAACCAGAAAATCTAATAGCTACAAAGCAACAGATAAAATTTCAGGCTTTGGGGGCTTACTGCTGACCCATAAATCCTGACATTAATTTTTGACAGGCTTTTAACAGTAAATATCAGCTTACATGGGAAGTCTTACTATTCTCAAGGAGTCATGTGCTAACTTGAGCCTCACGTGGTAAGTAGATCACATTGACTATCAATGCATCTTTCATCTTTGAAGCATGATAAGTGAGCTCTGTGTGGGAAGCATGATGTACCAATTGCAGCTTTGTTAATCAGCTGCAAATAGCATGCCACAGACAGTAAGTTAAATCACCCCACCCAGCTGCCTGAGTGATAGTGCACACAGTTACCTCAGGGACACCAAAGGGTCAAACTAGACAACATGATCATGGATTGAAAAATCAGGGCTCCTTCCGAAAGGTAGGAATGTACATCTTTACTTATTTCATTTGCACATGTGATTATTTAAATATTCAAATATTTATTTATTAAAAGCTCCTGGAGACTATGATTCAAATCCCCGCTCAGATACTGGGTGATCTTGGGCAAATTCCATTCTCTCAGCCTCAGAGGAAGGCAGAAGCAAACTTCTGAACAAATCTTGCTGAAAATGCCCTGTGATAGGTTAACTTTAGGGTTACTCTTAAGTCAGAAGTGACTTGAAGTCACACGACAAAGTACTGCTGACAGAGGGAGGTTCTTTCTAGCCATCTTGCCGTGCCCCTTTGAAAATCGACTTGTGGTGACTGTTACCCTGATTTCTGAGGGTCCCAGGAGGGACGCCTAAGTGCACTCCAAATCTTACTGAGTTGGGGGAATGAACTAGGAGCACAGGTTAGCAATACAAGAGGCAAGGTAATGTAGCGAGTCCTTTAACCCTATGTTTACGGGTCGGGCTGCAACAAGAACTAGGCAAGGTTATTCATTTAAACCAGATTTTATTATGATATACACCAGTGGTTCTCAACCTGTGGGTCCCCAGATGTTCGTGGACTTCAACTCCCAGAAGCCCCAGCCACTATGGTCAATGCTCAGGGCTTCTGGGAGCTGAAGTCCACAAACAACTGGGGACCCACAGGTTGAGAACCACTGATATACACAATTTGGCACACACAGACACACACACTCATGCACTCATACAAGAACTATAGAAGTAGAAAGTGAGGAAACTTGATAGGGGTTTTCAGAGAGTTTCTGGGGTGATACTCCACCTGATCCTGCAGTCCGGCAAAAGAGAAGACAGAGATCGAGGCTTGGGTTCGTGGTTTCCCAGCACGTGGAGGCTGAGGGGAGGCTCGCTAGACAGAGCGGCAGCAGTTCAGGATGCAAGGCACGAGCGTTCCGACAAGAAGCTCAAACTTGGGGTTTTTATAGGGAAGATTGTACCTGGAGGCTAGCTCTCTCCCGAGGAGAACAACAGGGTTTTTAGTGGAGACAAAGCCTCCGAAAGGTCAAAATCAGAATTGATGAGATTTAGCCAGCATTGCCAATTGTTAGAACAGTATGCAGATGAGGAGTGCTTAGCATTTGTATAGAGCAAGCAGTTCAGGGCTGAGAGCCCTTGCATTTGGTTAATAGTCGGCTGTGTATGGAGGCCACTACTGACTGTGTGACAGATAGTTGTTTACTGGCCTAGACCTAGCTTGCATAATTAAGGCCATGCGGCCGTGCCTGCCTACACAGGCTGTCCGTGACCCTTTCAGACACGTGGAGTTCATCTTATGGAGTGCCACGTGGAAATATTAACCATAACCAATATGAAATTGTAGACCTCGGGCTCGGGCTGGATAACCGCAGTAACAGTGACTCCCAGGTGAACCTATCATAGGGGTTTTCTTGGCAAGATTTATTGCATTTGCCTTTCTGAGGCTGAGAGACTGTAACTTGCCAATGGGCTTCCACTGCCAAGTGGGGATTCAAGCTCTGGTCTCTACAGTCATAGTTTGGGCTTCATGTCCCTTTTGTCAGGGATGTGGCAGCGGGGTGTGTGGATGTGTGCTGACATGCACTCTCATTTGCAAATGGGGTAACAGTTTGCACGCATGCACATGCCTACCACCAAACCCTTTTGTTAGGGACATGGCAAACAAGGAAGCACACACACCCTGCATATCGCTTGGCACCCACACCCCCTGCTGCCATGTCCCTGATGAAAGGGACACATCAGCAGGCACATGTGCATGCCCAAACTGCTCTCTCATTTGCAAACAAGGGAGCAGTTTCAGCCCCGCTCTCTGTTGCTGCCACTGCTATTGATGTCCGGCAGCAGAGCTTTGTGGACACCCTGTGAGGGCTCCAGGTTAAGAACCACTGATGGACAGGAAAACTAGAAAAGGTCTTTGTCTGTTTTTTTGGTAGAGATCTCTAGCAGGCATGGACTATCATTACACTCCCAGAGGCATGTGTGACCCCATTTCAATGCAGGGAAAAGAAACCAAGCCTTCTAGTCAATCCATTCTGCTAGCATCTCTTCATAGGAGCAAGCTACTTCTGAGGGTCCAGTCATTTTTGTCCTGCCCTAGGACTTCACGGGCTGCCCCCACCTCACCCCCTGCCAAACTGAGGACCTCAACTTGGCAGATCACACCCCCTCAAGCCTCGGAGGAGGTACACGGTACTCTCTGAACCATCCTGTTTTTGAACAGAAAAGGCCATCTTTAAGAAATAGGAAATGTGGAGCCAGATATGAGAACTTAAATACGGGGACATGTGAAAAGAGAACAAGAAAATGTTTAAACTATGATTTACCTCAAGTTGTGAGGTTGGGCTACAAATGTAAATAAGAGAAAGTAACCCCCTTAAATAAATGAAATTATTAGAAATGCAGATATTTCTCAGACTACAGAGAAGACTGGTTATAGTAATGGTGTGGAAACATGATCCATGGAACTCAGCTTGGTGCTTCCAGACAAAGGTGTACAAGTCAAATCAATAAGGTTATTTATAACTCTGTAAAACCCTTACCTTTCACTTCCTAATTTTCTATACATGAACATGTGATGCCAGGTCAATTAAATCATCTGTCTGACATGTGCAATTGAAGGGAAAGATGGTTTTCTCTACCATAGAGACTAATGTTTTAGTACAACGCATTCTGTTTCTTAGTTATTGCAATCAATCAAGCAGATGCTCCTGAAGTGCTTTGAAAATCTCAATCAAGAAAATGCTAGGAGAAAAAAAAAGGGAGAATGTTGCACAACAAGCTGTGTCTTAAGCACATTTCTTCAGAGGAAGTACCAGTAATTGGAGTAAGCCATCCTCTCATGACAGTAGAAGGCTGCCAAAGGTTTTATGTTTACCGAAACAAATACTCTTTTTATCATGCTCTCCTTGCCACTAAGACAATTAAAATGTCATAATCAGAAAGACAGGAAGAGGTGGGGGAAAGAGACATGTATGAAAACATTGCAATCCTCCTGAAAGAAAAACAAGAGAATGTCACATGGAGAACCTCTGAGGTATTGGCCTCTCATCAACACAAGTAATTAATCCATATGGGCATTGTGAAGTTGCGTGTTGATGAAATGAAGTAGGAATATCCACTGAAAAGAAGTGGTGCAGTAGCAGCAGCAGAGTGTAGATATACATCTGGGATTATATGCTGAAATTCAAAACAATCTATTTCCTTTGCCAGCAGACATGTATGGCATGTTAACTGGGAAGGAAGCTAACAAATAAATATCAAAACCCAGCACAAACAGTAATATCTGAATATGGTGATGATAAGGATGATAACAACAGAAAGTGGTAGGTCAGCTAACTTTTTAGCGTTGTCACGCTCTTTGCAGACTTCATCGTAATTGGATGCAAGGATTTCACTCAGAAGTCACGACAATTACATTTTTAGGCAGAAAAAAATAGGGCTTCAGCAGGGACCAACAAAAAGTTATTTTGAGCCTTGGGATTTTGTCCATTAAAATAAGCATTTGTTCTGCAAAGGATACTTTAAAGTTTTTTTTTTCTTATTTATTGGTGCAAAAACATAACCAATCATTTAAGGTTTTACTGTTATAACAGTTGAAGAAGGAGAAGTAGCAAACATAATAGCTTGCTCTCTCACTGCATACTACCTCATTTTATCTTCTATTGAAAAATTCATAAGGAGTCTGATCTCTATAAAGATGCCTGAATTGTACCTGTTCCAAGTTAAGTAATGCTTTTGAAAATAGCCAATCTGCCATTCCAAGCAGCTGAACAAGGCCTCTTACACAGCATGCCCAGAAGAATAGCAATAATACGGGCAGCACTGCAGAGCAGAATAAATATACAAAAATAAGGGTACAGACTGGCTGAGTTCAGTGAAAGAGTTATCTGTCCCCTTCAGTTCCTTTCATTGAGATCAATGGGCCTTAGATTGTACTTCTATGTGTTCTTAGATGGGAGTAGAAAACCAAATTTATTACTGGAAAGAAAAATAGGAAATTAAGATTAGAGAAGCTATCTCACTATTCAATCATTGTTTTACTATTATTGAATCAAAAGATCCGGTACTTACTGAAACATGCTGGTGGATTTGATCCTGTTATTCCTATCTAAATAATGGAAGAAAACCATGAAATATCCATCATTTCCTGAATTAAATTAAAGATACTCTAATGTCACCTCCCCTAGTTTTTCTTGGCACTGTCAGACTCCTCTGCTCCCCAAGTTTAACATTGCTAGAGACCCATTATGATCTGCTGGATGATGCTTTCTTTCAACTTAAACAGATTTCTTACAAACTGGTAAGAACATTTTATCAATACTTTAAAAAAATCATAACACACACACATATACACATAGTTTTTCAGCCCTCTACAGCAGTGATTCTCAAATGCTGTTTTTTCATAGATTGCTTGGAGTTTCAACAGACCGCTTAATAGACAACAGGCCTACTTACCTTTAGGTAACTTACCTTTACCTTTAGGTTGCCCATGTTTTTCATTTCACTGCTAATATCCTTTGCTCTGCTGTAGCCCGTTTGATTATATCTGTGGCATTGCGACATCATAGTCTTCACACTGTTATTATAGCTACACATCTCAGTGAGCCACACTGGTTGATGTCCCTGGCATGCTACTTTTTTGCTCCCACAATCATGTGAAGGAAAACTAAACCCATCCCACCATCATGTTTTCTAGGGCCCAAATCACAGCATTCTGTGGCGTTGTTGATTCCATCAGCCCTGGAGATATGTAGTCACTACATTCTCATGGGGTAAATCAAAACCAATGGTGATTATTTAGGGTTATGATTTATTGAGGTTGTTTAGCGGCTTCAGTATAAACAGAAAGACAATGAAAATTGTGTAACTGTTTTTCTTATGGGCCTTTTCTATAAATTGACTATGGAAATACACTGATTACCTATAATCCTCACAGTCTAGTCGTGCATTGTGGACCAACCACAGATGTATATTAAATTTTGAAGTTTGGCACTTTCTAATGTAATGTGTAAGATAGCCTGCATTCAGTTCTTTAGCACATCTGTGGCACCCCCTCCTCAAAACAGGTAATAGAACTGTAGAAATCCCTTTTAAGTTACAAGAGTTTGGGAATCTCATTTATCAGGTCAACAGAAAAGTTTAGCTTCTAAAAGCAAGGTATATAAACAGTCTAAGAGCTTTCTTGATATAAAAAAACATTTAAAAATTATTTTTTCTGGACTAAAACCAATGTATTCTGATGTTTGGCAGACAGGTTTTTATGTGCATTTATATTACACATGTGGGAGATCTCAAAATAACCATTTGGTAGTGGTTATATTAAGATATTATCCTATCTTGTTTCAGTATAATCCCTTCAAGCAAACTGCTGCCACTTTGGCTGCAATGTGATTTTCATTAACCCATCCATCTGCACTGCCTTCCAAGCACCAAATTCTTTTTAAAAAAATCCATCACACTTCAGCATTCTTCATAAATTTGTAAATCAGTCAAGTTCCCCCTAGCCTGTAGGATTTGCCAAGCTTCTTGTAACAGTTTATTACAGCTTGTTGATACTAATTGGGTAAAGAACAGTATATCTGCATTTGGCTTTAGAAAAGCAGAGGTATTTGCAGTATTTTGTACAGCAAACAGCAGCTTTTGCTCTGATTCCAATAAAAGGCAATTTAAGGAAAGAAGCAGAGCTCACTCTTATAAAAGTACCACACAAACCATGCTGAGGTGCCTCTCGTAATACTGTGGCTCATTTAACTGGCATTCACATTTAAGAGGATACATGTTTTCTTTACGTACACCAGTCTCCCAAAACAGAAAGAGTACTGACAACTAGCTGAGGCTGTTGTACTTTGAATATATCATGAGATGACATAATTCATTGGAAAAGGGCATAGTGCTTGGAAAAGTGGAAGGTACTAGGAAAAGAGGGAGACGGTACTGGCAGGTGAACAGATTCAATCCAAAAAGCCACTACTCTGTGTTTACAAAAACTAAGCAGTGTAGTTGATGACTTAGGCTTTTAGAGATCTCTCATTCATAAGGTCGCTGTAAGTCAAAGTTGACTTGCCAGCAAATAACAACAAATTGACAACTCGTATCGTTAAACATCCCTCATCTACATAGGCATCCTGACTGGAGGCAATGGCATGCGTGTTATGTGACAAGAATGAGACTGATGTGTCTCTGGTGATATTATGGGAGTCTGAGCCCTCAGAAGCTTAAGTGCACCAAATGATTGTTGGTCCGCCTTTCGGTCCAAGAATCTTCCTGAGACAAATCTGTCATCTCCAGGGAAAAACCCATGTATACATATATATCACTAGACAGTGAAAGAAAAAGGAAGGAAGAAAAAGGAGGAAGGAAGAGGGTTAGGTCACTTAACCATTTAATTCTAGTGACCCTAAAAGGCAAGAGAACATTTTTAAAGCAACTGGCTAAACCATATGAACAGCTTATTTGTTCAGTGTCTCTTTGTACACCTGGGAGAATTTAGAAAACAACAGAACAGCCAGAGAATATTGTGTTCACTGGAGTTTGTTAAAGTGAGATGAATGTCAGTTTATATAATCTGTCCAATTACTTTTATGAATATTTCCCTTTTTAAGTACCATAATGGGCAACAGTCAGACTATTAGGGCTGTAATTAACACTCACTACTGGAAAGCTTGATCTCTTTGTATTGTTCTTAGAGTGAGGCTAACATGCTGTTTACTTTTCAGTTCTAGCCCAGGGGACCACTCAGCAGATTGTACAGTTTAAGAAACCAGCTAAACCCCAAATAGTTATTTATTTCATACAGGTCAGGGAGGTGTGTTTTATAACTCTAAAAATGTACTTCAAGAACACAGATAGGAGCCAAAATGATAGCTTTTATTGAGATAACTGCATTAATTGGGAAGGCCAGAATGCTTAAGCATTTTTTAAAAAAACTTTTAAAAAAACAGTTGTTCTAAGAAAAGATCACCATTTTCTGGCAAATGAATACAGCAAGAATTTTGAATGTTTATTTGTTTAATAGCATATTAGGATGCACATTTATATTTAAGTTTAAACATGTGTCAGAAGTCCCTTTTCTGTGGGTTAACGTACCTCAGAATGATAAACAACATACATTTCTAGCAGCAAACCCAAAATCTACTAGGTTGTCAACAGACATTTCAAGAGGAAACATACTCACTGAACATTCGTAATAAACTGAAGTATATTATTCTCTAACAGCATTAAAGAATGTAAACACATTAAAGGTTAAAAAACCCCTACAGATATTAATTCCATTGAAATCATGAAAACTTAAAACACAGTACCCAAGATATTAATTACACTTTCTAGCTGTAAATAACTAGATATTATTTTATTATTTACACTTTTTTAGGCATGACAATGAAAGTCTTCCACTACTCTGTAATTAAAGGTATTTGCTCGCTCTCTCCCCCTTTTATTATAATGGAATCCAAAGATGCTCTCAAGTGCCATCCAACCTAACCCCACCATCTCCAAAGCAAGCATTCAAATCACAGCACCTTAAACCCAACTTGTTTCAATGGAGGCACTTCACACGCTCAGCTGTCCTCATGTGATAAGTCAGGAATGAAGGATGAGATTGTGAGCAATGCACAATTTGCATTCATAAATCACCCCTTAAGAATTCAGCTACAAGAGAGGAAATCTGAAACCTTCTGATTTGCTATGATAGACTTTTAGACAGTAATATTGGTCACATTTTCAGTCCATTCAATTTTCAAAAAGCTTACAGTGCTGCACCGGGGGAAATCCTTCACTGTATACTCACAACAGCCCTGAGAAGACAAGCTGAGAAAGAGTGGCAGGTCATGACTGACAATGATGTCTGTCATGACTGATGATGATTTGAACTGAGCAGTCTGGCCAACACATCTTTTGTGCCCTATCCTGGCTTCCTAACACATAGACAAAATCTGAGCTAGCACTGATCATGACTGGCCCATTCTGGAGCAGTTTTTGCATCACAGGCATTGGTGTTTTGGAAAAACAACAAGAAGTGGCAAAGCAATTATGAGATAATCCTGCTGCACTATTTAAAAAGAAAAAGCTATGGCAACTGTCTACAAAGCAAAACAGGTGCCATCAGTTTTGATCCTGTCTTATGATAAGTACCTTGTTAGAGTCCAGCTACAAAAAAAATATATCCAGGTAGGTTTCCATACTGTCAAGAGAACCATTTTGTACCAATTGTGCAAATAATAAAATAAAATAAATAAAATAAAATAAAATCTCACTCAATCTCACTTTTGAACTTCAGTGCTCTCATCTTACCCTTCTTGATGCTGCTGATGTAGCACATAGTGCCTGTGACAGAATCCCAGGAAAGGACATTCTTGTAGGCATCTTACCTAGTATTTTGGGGACTAACAGTCACAGCAGGAACAGAGTCTGGAAACATACTCTTCTGAGAGATGAGCCTGGCTGTTGCCTCTCACCATGTTGAAGAAAAACAATTTGATTATGTGTATAATCTGCTAAGAAGTAGATCCCATAGAGTTCAATGGAAATTAGCCCCAGCTTGGTAGGTATATGGTAGCATGCTAAAGTGTTATGAGCTTGACCTCTCCCAATGATGGAAAGGTTCCTGTGGCATTCTTTCCTATACAAAGCTGAGTGTAAATGGGAATTGCAGTAGCCCTGAGGAAGCAAATCTGTTTGCTTCCAGCAAGCAAATGGTTTTCTGGATGCTTTGAGCTATACTTCCTAGATGATTCAAGCATGTGTTGTAGCCTGAAACATCTGGAGTGCCAAAGTCCCCCCAGCTCTCTTCTAATCTTTCTCTCCCATTGAAGTTACTGCATACATGGAGCTCCTGGTAGGACCTTCTTTACCAAGGAGAGAATTCAATGTAAGAGTCTCAGCACACACACACTCCATATGCCCCTTACCACAGAGACAGCACATCTGACCTAGGATGTGTTTAAAAGCATTCTTAATTTTGCTGTCCCTATCCAGTGCTGCAACTTTAACTTGTAGTTTTTCCAGGGATGTGGATGTGCTGGGAAAAGCAGGGATGGACAAACCTGCCTGTCTGCTCTCTGCAATATTAGCAATTTCTCTAAGTACAAATCCATTGTAGTCTATTGCTGCTGCAATTTGTGCATATGGTTTCAAAGACTGCCCCCCAAAATATTTGTACATTCATATGCCAGCAAATTTATCCTTTTTGTTGGCAATTTCTCCTGATATATGAATTATGGCAAGCCATTTCTCCCAATATACTCCTTTTGTCTGCAATCTCCCCTAATGGTTGCATTTTTATATGCATTTAAAATCAAGTGCATGATAAGTTCTGGGAAAATGCGTGAAAAAAGCACTGCTGTGTTCCAGCTTTCAGGAAGAGCAAATTGAGTTGGATCACACTAAACTATGAACCAAATGAATTTCACATCCATCTCTAGGGTAAAACCATGACCAGAATAAGGTGACATAGACCAGAGCAGATATTCTGTTTCCCCTTTTATGATGGTGAGCAAAGGATGCACACCCAATATTCTTACCATGTGAACTCCAAAATGTCTATGAATCAGACTACACACAAAAGCAAATACCTGCTGCATCAAATCTCTAAATGGGTGTAGATGTATACTTTAAAGCTTGTCTTCCTCATCCACAGTCCCACAAGCCACTTCCTTAACAGGTAGGTTCAGTATTGGCACTGAAAGTTCAGATAAGGGAGAAAAGGATCTCTGGACTAGCTTGCAAGTTTATGGCCCCGGCTAACCCCTTGGGAACTTTACATTGTGCTCTCTGTCTTGTATACATGCAATTGATATAAACCCAAGTAATTTTAACCCATTGTGGAAGCCTGAAAATCCAGAGAGCTTCTTGATTGCACTAAAACCTCTAACAATTTGCAAGGTTCCTCTTGCTGAATCACAAATGTGCCATACTACATCAGATTAAAATTATTCTCTAACTATACAATGAGACCAGTTTAGAAGAGTCACTCTTGAGGACTATATTTCACAGGATGTCCCACACTGGCTGCAGGAGTCTGGAAATTGTAATCTAAAAACTAACATTTCTAGCCTCTGAATGAGACTAACTACTTCATTGCTGAAGCATCTGAGAATCAAAACACATATTAACAGGAAGAACTCTGCAGGGCTTTTTTCCCCTCCAAATCGCCTATTGTGTTTTGACATTCTAGCAGTACATTAAAAGTAAAGGTGATTTCCCTCCATCTCACAATTCTGTACTATGTCTGCACATGCACTGCATATAAATAGGCCCCCAGATGGGAAGATACAATAGCTGGACAAGGTTTTTTTAAAAAAAAAACAAATATAATTAACATTAGCGAATAAACTGTAGCTAAGAACTGCCTTGCAAGATCAGTCACAGCTGCAAATGCTTTAGAACTGAAGTTGCTAAAGCAAGGTCTCCTCTGTGGACATATTTAATGGAGCTTCACCGTGCTATTGCAGCTTGCTAATCAAATAAAGGCATAGGAATTTGGAATGCATCGCGCACTGCTAATCTGTAGTTCAAGGCATGGAATAAAAGCAAATATCAATACACTCAGCATATTCCTGAGAGTCTTAAAATTGAGAAGATTGCTTAATTGGCACTCCCTACTGCTAACAGGAATATGCCAATTAAAAGGATTCTACTATACTCATTAAGGGATTAGACAGCATTAATGTCATACTAACCCTCTGTTACATTATCTTTATTCTGCTTCTCTAAGAATACTTAAAAAACAACAGGTGAACGTGAGATCAGAGATACTCCAAGGTGTATCATGTACTGCTATATAAAAAAACTTCGTAACATAAGAAATGAATAGACAGGCTAAAACTGCACCCGATCAAATATTATTCCAACATCATGTCAATCCATAAAATAAATCTACAACATCATCCATATTTACAATTCGTTATTGCTAAATAAAATAGTAATGAGCTGCCACTTCTTCTTTCCTATATTTTTGCTTCTGCTTGCAGTACAGAATTTCAATCTAGCTGATTGTGTAACCTGTTCTTCTAGCAGATCATCAGTATTTTAGACAAAAGAAGAAGCTTATTTCCACACTTCCTGATAACTTAAGAATTAAATGCAGGTGCTAATGTTTAAGACTATGGGGATGGGGGGAGCAGTCCCATGGACATTTGCTATTTTGAATGCTAAGGTCCTACCTATTGCCTCCACCAACTGCATCATGCACAATAATATTCATAATTTTTGTTGCAGAAATGTTAACATAAATACAACATAAAACACAGTGGCTTTAATCCAACGGTTATTCCCAACTAGAGTAGCACCATTACATAAACAAAACTGACCTTAAATGTTGACTAACAAGTTCCCAATATTCAGTTGTCCTATTCTAATTGGGACTATCTTAACAAAAGATCATACAGATGTTCTTGAGACAAAAAGAGCAGTTTAAACTTATCAGAGCATTATCCTTTTTTTTAAGGTACTGATTTGTATCTTTGCTAAAGAATCTGTTTACAACATTGGTAATGACAAGCAGAATAGAATTTTTGACAATGGGAGTAGCTACCTGTTATAAAGTCAATCACCTTGAACTTTGATTGTGTGCTGAAAGAAATATTCAAAATACCTCCAGAACTCTGGTGAAAGACTTCAATCCATGATAAAATTGTAAACACAATTAATGAAATTTCTCTTTCTTGTTCTGAGCACAACTGGGCATTAGCACTAAACCAGTGACTGCAAACGGGATCTGGGATCAAGCTTCTTTTTGAGTGATTTCTTTCTAGGAGCAGGAATGGGCTTATAATCACAAATAGCCTTAGCAGCTGACAGAACAGGATTTTCATCATCAATTAATGAACCTTTCTGACAAGGACTTGGTTTGCGAGGAGTTGCGACTGGTTGCTTGAATTGAAGCACAGCAGATAAGCAGGAATCAGAAGCACAGGTCCTCTGTGTGAGAGGAGAACTATTCCAGATGTTTTCCTTGCTCCCTTGATCTGACAATGTCTCTGCTGTTAAGGTATAGGGTGGCTTGTCAGAGGGTGGAAGGGGTGCTCTTCTTTTTTTGCCTTTCCCCTCATTCAGGTTTCCACCTTCCACATTTGCTTCTGGAAGCATGCTTTTCTGCATTAACATGTGGTGAGAACCATCAAACATGGCAGCCCAGGAAGGAGATATGGACTCTTCTTGGCCAACCACCAATACTCCATTGGTTTCCTCACTTTTTCTTTGCACTGTGTCAATTAATATTTCATGTTTTACTGGGGAATCAATGCCTATCATATTTCAAAAGACAACATAAAATTCTGATTAGATGATTATTTAGCTACAATGATGACCACAGTCCTTAAATTTTATTACCTAAGCAATGGTTCGAACAATGCACACACTTTCTTTATGAACAACAAGACCTGAGATTTAGTCATGGCAGTAGAAATTCTTCTATTATTGCACAAAAATTATACCATAGCAAACTGAGCAAGAAAATGCACATCATAACATTATGGATGCAGGTAATTATCTTTTTACTGCCCTATGTACAGCTGGCTTTTAAAAAGTGGAATAGTTTACCTTGTAAAACCAGCAGCAGGAGGTTAATCTATTGTAGCTGTTCATTAAATTTTAATGTATTCTGCACCCTCACTGGGAAGAAAGGATGGATTCTATTGAATGCCAATACTTGTCAAGAAGTTCCTTTCATTTTGATGAACATACGTAACTAGTCAGTTTCTTTAAAAATTACAATATGGTATTTAAGCAGTGTCTTCACAGTCTATATTTGGCTGTTGATGTACATTTAGGCTACTTCAAACACAACTCAAACATTACCCTGCTCCTGGCCTCCTCAGTGTCATCAACAATGTACTTTTGACAATCTCTTGAGTAAGTATCTACAAACTATGGCTGGGCTTGGTAGGCAACCATTATCTTCCACTAAGTAGTTGTTAGTAGACTGTGGATTTTGGTAAACAAAAAAAATAAGGTAGGTGCTATAACATCAAAGTCTCCCCATCCCTGCTGTGGGAATTCAGTTTGAAGATCCTCTTTTCCTGCTTTTGCTCCTGTTGATCAAAGCACTGTCTCCAAAGAGTTGTCTGTTTCATCTTTCCTTCTTCCTAATCAACAAGTGCATGTGATATAAGCAATCTCTGCGCTGTCCTCCAGCTGCTGCACTCATAAGCTTGATCTTATGCAGAATTCAGCATATCTAAGACTATTAAGATTTCTGTAACTCTGCCTGGGAATTGGGACTAAGCCTCACAACAGAAAATCATCTGCCTCCTAGAAAGTTTTATTTATCAGGCTGACCAATATACTCAGTTCTGGCAGGTTGTAGAGCGCTTTTGTGGAAGACTACTCAAGAGCACTTCCAGCACGCGGAAGTTTGCCAAACAGAAAGCTTCAGTCAGAGACCCATAAATGCTGCTAAATAAGATCAATGCCTACTCTATTTATTTGGTTAAAATCATATTCCCAATAAACCAGTTGTCCTTAGGCAGGCAGGATTTTTCTTTATTCCCAAATAAGAAGGAATACTTTTTTAAAAGAAACAATGGAAGGATTTTGCCAGGCAGTATCCACTGCATGTGCACTTTGCCTCTTTCTCTGCCCTGAAAGGATTTCAACTGCTTACCTATATAAGATTCTTTAACATTTTCATTCTATCAGCTCTGACTACCTCTTTTCAGATTATAGGCCAAAAAAGGAGAAGCCCCTGACCCCTGCTAGATTTTCAGCAGTTGCTGGTTACAGCTCACAAGCACTGTGGTCAAAATATATTTTTAATTTGTAATTCTAGTCTCTTTCCTGTAATACCCACAGGAAGAGAAAGCACTTATTTCAAGTCTCACTGAAAATAATGTGAGTTATGCAAGAGCAAAGGCAATTCGGCATCCTCAGAATTTGTATCCAGTGTTGTTTCCAGTACTCTGTCTTCCACTTACTCATGTCTTGGTAAACTGAAGTGGCCTCTTTTGCCAAGAACAACGGTGGTTTCCGTGGTGACATAATCTCAATTTTCATGACTTCTTCACAACACTGTTTCCACTGACCTGAAAGAAAATCAGAAAGTAGAACTCAAAGTACTTTAAAAAAGAAAACTAAAACAATAACTGCCCCCCGATAGACGACTGTTTCATAAATGCTGTATATCAATTTTTACAACTTCTGTAGATGGCTTAGCAGACCAAGTACTGGATGCTCAATAGCACCATAATCTCACCAGCAAGTATTATGTGTTTAACATCTGCAATGACAAAACCAGCTCTGATTCCTCAGATTCCCAGGACAGGATTTAGATAATCAATTCTCACAGCATGACCAAGCTGCATCTTTATGATTTATACCTTAACGCTATTACTCTGAGATATTTCAGCTGGACATAAATATTCATTAACTTTATAATAAATGACTGCAGAAGAAGAGGGACACTGAAACCTCATCAGGGTGAGTGTGCTCAGTTGCTTAACCGGTTATGAGCTTTATTTGCAAAATGAAAAAACTGACTTATATACTCTACTACTACAAAAAAAATTCAAAGTGCATAGATTTCTAATAGTCTGTTTGCTGAGATTCCAAGCTATCAAGAATATAAAACAAAGAAGGATAACATTATGGAATTTTAAAGATTTCCTGCTCTTCCTCTTCAGAACATACTCAGTGTGCTCTGGAAAAGAGAGGTTTTCTTTCCCTCCTCCTCTCAAATGACAGGATTGTTATACAATGCCAGTTCAAAAATGTTCAGTGCATTTTTTGAACTTACATAGGGGCTCTGGTACAAAAGGAGACAAAGCTACTTACTAAAATCATAGAAGTGCTGCCAGAAAGCTTCCATCCACTTATAAAGGTCTTCCCGGCTTTCAACTGCAAAAATCTGAGTCACAGCCTCACCAGCCTCAGGGTTGATAACAGAAAAGTTATTGGTTCTTTTCTGAGCATCTTTATCCACAGCACGAATTCTTGTTTCCTAAAATGTTATATAAAACACAGAAGGAATGAAATAATAAAATTGACCACCAATACACAGACGTACGAGTTTAATCAACTAGGAACATGATAGTGGTCAAATAAGTTTTTATTCAGTGAAAAGATTCAATTTTCAAGTTAATCTTATATGTGAATAATTCTATTTTACAGACCTAGAATCAAAATAAACTAGTTCTCCTTTGTAGTAGGCACATATAAAACACAGTTCATGCGACAGAAAAACACTGTATGGATAGCACTAAAAAAAACTACTGTTTCTAATTCTTAACTTCAGAAAATGGAGCTATGCTTCATATCCTATAGTTAAAGGATGGGTACAAAAACTGTCAGTTAAAGGAATGTTTGAAACAAACATTAAATTTACAAATAAATTTAAAACAAATTTAAAAATAAAAAACAAAACTCAGTAGCATGTTCTCATCTATTTGTTGACATGTCTCCTCTTGCTGTTGTGTCCCTTCAAGCGGTTTCCAATTTATGGTAACCCTAAGGCGAGCCTAATAAGTGACCGTACCATGGAGTTTTCTGAGGCTGAACGTGTGTGACACACCCCAAGTCACTCAACGAGTTACCATGGCCGAGTGGGGAACTAAGCCCTAGTCTCCAGGGCTGTCATCCAATGTTCAAACCACTAGACCATGCTGGCTCTCATGTACCATGCACATTTAGTTCTTCCACATTCTAAGGACATTGATATCAGTTTCATCTTCTAGACTGATGTCAGTGTTCTTCAGACTGGACTCAGTGTTGCTCCACTATGTGACTAAAATAACAAAGAGATATCTGTTCTCTAAATTGTCTAGTGCAACTAAATGAATTGTTGTAGCTGAATTTCTGGTAACTTCCCAAAGCAGACATGTCAACTGACAGGTTTTGAAATGTCCATTGGTGCCTTTTTCTACAATCAATTACATTTTCAAGTAGCACAAAAAGAAGTATGTATGAATATCTATAATAAAAAAGAGAATGCATGCATTCCTCTTGCCACCATAGGTCTGAGACCATAAAGTTTCTACCTTGAAACTCAGTATGGCTGTTGGGGGGACACTATGAGAATGGACTTGGAGGACTTAAAAAAAAAATTTAAATCAGTTTACATGTGTCTGTAGTTTACAACACCATCTTTGATACTGCCTGGCAGATTTTCCTAATCATCACATTGTTGCTATTCAGGACTAGCAGAAGTACCTGTCTGGCAATGATATGAAACTGCCCCCGCCTCTAATTCTTGCTACTTTTTCCTTGTCACTACTCCACAGCTTGTTCAACTTTCCTCTCTGATCATTTCCTTCACTCACCACCCACCTTCTTTCGCTTATAAATGCTTGAAAAGTTTGGGTGCCCTGCAGAGTGAAAGAGAATTTGGAGCTGCCTAGAGGCCCTCTAAAGAAATAAATATTCCAGGCCTGACTGCAACTTGGCTCAGAGGAAAGTTACGGAGGCCTGTCATCTAATTCCTGAAGATGGTGCTGCAGGCTACAAGTAGATTTTAATGAACTAAAATTAATCAATTTTTAGAAACAGTAACCCTGAAGTGCACACTCCCTTAGTATCCACGTGAGGTTTCAGGAATCTAGGTTTCATGATAATTGAGCAATGGCAGCCAGATACACATACCTGGATGTACAAGGGGAAAGGAACCCTTGCAAAAGATGCAGCAAAAGTAGGACTACAGAGTAGCAGACAAAGCCTGAGAAGTTGAAAGTCCAGAGTAGCATCTTGCAAAATCAACTTAAAAGAGAGAAGGCAAACTGGATGGCAATGGCTGCACCAAGAACAGACTAAACTCCAGAAAAGCAACTCACAAGACACAAAATGAAGGGAGTAGCAGAGGATGGACCCAGGATCCCACTTCTTGGGGGAAGAAAGAGAACCCTGTATTCTCCTGTAATTAAGCCTTGGACCATGGCTATGCTCTATTAATTAAAACTGGGTCAAAGTCAGCTTTCTGTACCCCCTGCCATGCAATCAGATGGAAAAAGAAAAACTCCAAGGATATGTTGCAATGACAAGGTTCAGCTGTCCACCAATCAAAGGTTACACCTCCTATGCAGAACAGCGCATAAGAAGGCAGGAGGTGTGCCTATAGGTTTCACTTTCTATGGATTCACCTATATGGCACAAGTGTCTAGATCTGACAGCTTAATGGTGAAACTAGGAACTTTTGCTAGTATTTAATTTTTAAAAGAAGACTTTTTAAAGAAAAACATATGATGGCTGGCCTCTTGCATTGCAGTTACAGATTTGTAATCAAGAGACATGGATCTAAAACTGCTCTGTATTCAGCTATGCTATGTATTTGTAATTGTTGCACTGTTGCCACTGTCATAAATGTCCCCAAAACCAAGAGCATATTCCAGGTAGGTGCTCCGAGCAACAAAGGTTGGTAGTTCAATCAAGTGAAGTAGTTCAGGATGGTGTGGCCAGCATCCCCCACACCCGACCCTAAGCTATGGTACAATGGTCCTTGTTGCACCTGAGCTTGGAGGCAGGTCGCATCATCCTGAAGGGTCCCACTTGCCCTCACAGCAGCCCTCCATCACTCAGAGTAGCTCCCTGGAGTTTAAGATGGAGGGGGTCCTTTGTAGCTATGTTTAGCTACGTAGCTAGCAATGAGATGCAGGATTTCAGCCAACATCCAATAAAATAAAATGAACTGAGATGAAATGAAATGAAATGAAATGAAGGATCCACAAAACCAAGAGTGGAACTCAGTTTTTATGATGGCTCCTGTTTATCTCTCCTGCTGCAGTTCCTTGTCCCAAATGAAAAGCCACCTCTAAAGACTGGGGTTCTCTCCAGAAGGGGTGAAGAGTCATACAGGCTGTAGCAGAGGTTAAAAATCAGTAGAAAATGTGGGAGTGGCTCCTGTAAGTAGAAGCTCTTTCCACTCAAGCAAGAGATCCTGCCCTTCTTCAGAGTGCTGGTTTGTAATCTTTAATCCATTACTGTCACATTATCACCATATGACTCCTAAATCACAGGTATAAAAAGGAGGCGGGCATTAGGACAGCATGTCAGATGTGACATTGGTGTATGTTAGACAAATTTAGGAAAGACATAAAATGAGAACCTTGTGTTGATTACCATTTGCCAACTCCTTAATCTTTGGTTTGTTTGAGCCTGAATAATGCTGTTCTAAAAAACTGTTTTTCGCTTGTCTGTGTTACTATTACCGTACTTCCTCTGTTGTTTTTTTCCTGGAAGTGCATCACACATTATGTCATCTCACTGTAAATGGATGGGGGAGGAAAGGCCAGCTATGGATTTTAGAGAGCAGATAGCACAGTGACCAGCTGCCAGGGTGGTGTTTACATCTAGTTCTCACAGACTGCCCAAGCAAGGAGAAGAGGGAGAATCATAGCCGTGGAAAGTGCAGGTCCTACTCTGGGAGGACTGGGACAGCCAGCTGTTGCTTGAATAGTTACTTCCAGGGAAAGGGAATTGAAAGAAATTCATCCGAGGGTGACAAGAAGCACATGCTTACCACCATTTACCAGGGAAAAATCATACTTGTGTTACACTTTCAGATCAGGAGGAGAGCGGAGACCCACTCTGTTTTACCTGTGATCTTGGTTAGGGAAGGCTCGTGGAGATCGAAGTACAAAAGGGTTAGTTATATGGCTTTTGGCTGCTGGTGGCTGGGAGGGAAGGGGAGTTTTGGTTGTACTTGCTACTCTTGCTACAAGCAGTTTTGGTTGTACTCGCTACTTTCTCAACCAATTTACTGGATGGTGACTAATGGACTCAACTCTGATTTGGTTAAGAAAAGCCAACACTCTATAGCTTTATGCAGCCACTGTGAGCATCTTAAACTAGAGTAGGTTTGAATGACAGGGATGGAAGAATTGATGTTGTCATTCAGCTGCAACAAGCAGGGCTGGAGGTGAAACACACCAACACAGACAGGAAGGACTTCCTCCTCAGAGTTTATTACACAGTTGACAAATTTTTGACTGCTTCTTCAGAAGCCCATCAAATGTTTTAAACTCCTGCTTTGCAATACCTGCCAGCTCAGTGGGCAGGAAGAACTATGCCATTGTGCTATGTGTGTCCTAGATGAATACGCTGTCCTGGCATGTGTGACTGAAAACTGACTGGGAGAAGATGTGGAGCCCTGGAGGGCAATGTCATCCAACTATGCTCTCGAGGTTTTAAATCAGGAATCGATTTCCCTATTGATGTACGATGTCTATCAGTCTCCAAGATTTGTGTGTGTCCCTAGTGGTGGGGCGGTGAGGAATGACTGAGATTCCTTTGGCATACTGCCCACCAGTGGCCTGGGAATCTCATCGCATGAGCTGGTGGGGCATTGGATGCTGGGTAATTGTAACATTCATGACAAAGTCTCTTTATTCAGAGTAGTTCAGCACTGCATTGCTTGTATGGTGTATTCATCTGAAAGCTTGATCAAGGCCACTAAATCACAACAGTTTAGAGCAGTGGTTCTCAACCTGTGGGTCCCCAGATGTTTGTGGACTTCAGCTCCCAGAAGCCCCAGCCACTATGGTCAATGCTCAGGGCTTCTGGGAGCTGAAGTCCAAAAACATCTGCAGACCCACAGGTTGAGAACCACTGGTAGAGGATGAGGCAAAGCCACTTTTGCAACAAAAAATGTACAAGCAAATAATGGATGCAGCAAGTGTTCCATAGGAACGAAAGGTCTTCATTCTTTCCACATGTAGGTCTCCAATCCACAGAGAACATGTCCTCGTTGGCCATCATATTCCCATATCTTTATGCATTCTAAGTCCTGGAGAGAAGTAAAGGTGTGTAGTGGTAAACCAGAGGCTGCTATAAGTTGCCCAACAATAGACAAAGGCAAAGCCTCCAGCTTTTAGAACAAGGGTGTACAATTGTTGGGGTTAAGGGACTCTGTTGGCACCTTGAGGACCTTAGGGGGAGAATACACCTTTCTACTACCCCACCCCCACCCCCACCCCTGAAATTTAATTTTTATCATCCCCCAACACCCCCTAGAGAGACTGGGGAGAAATTTCACAATGTTTTAGGTTCAGAAAGTACCCTGAAGGTGAATTTTCACATCACTTCCTGTTGGAGAAAAAAAGGGAGGCTTTCGTGAACCTAAAATATCCAAGGGGGCTTTATAATGTGGCAAAACATATGGAACTTTTTTTGAGGGGGAGGCATTTGCAGGCAGAAAAAATGTTGATGCTATATCAAGGGGGGGCTCCCCAAGCAATAAAAATGCCCTTGCCCATAGGCTGCATTTCCCCACCCCTGCGTTAGAAGCTCCAAGAATGCAGAAACAACAACAGCTGTTTCTTGGAATATCATAGAATCACAGAATCTTAGAGGTGGAAGGGACCACAAGGGACATTGAGTCTAAGCCTCCATCAAGCAGGAAGACACAACTAAAGGACTCCTGAAAGATGCACATCCAACCTCTGTTTAAATATCTTCAAAGTTGGAGTCTCTGACCCTCTGAGGCAATCTATTCCACTGTCATACAACGATTAACGTTAAAAAAAAAGTGCTTCCTAATGTTTAGGTGGAATCTCTTTCCTTGTCATTTGAATCCATTGGTTTGTCTCTTGTGGTAAAGTGGAAACTTTAATGAGATATTGGTTATTTTATGCATTAAGGCAATCCTGTTCTACTTGTTCTAGGCTGTCCATTAAATTTCTGGCAACTGTACAGATATTCATGATAATTTCTCCTGGTGACAATGTTCACATAGTAAAAATGGACCTAGCTCCCTTAATATCTGGCTATGGTGGAACACAGCCTCAACCTGCTTTTTACACCAAGGGTGGTGATTTGAGGGTAGAAGAGTCTGAAAAAATTCTGTTGTTGTGGACAATTTGTTACCTAATATTCTTTAGACTTAGTGGGATTCTAAATCTCTGCAGGATTGGGAAATTAAAATGGTCTGTCTGTAGAGACTAATGGTTCAGGCAGGTTTTCTGAATGCTCTGAGGGACTGGCCAGCAGCTAGAGGTGACAACCCTGATGTAGCCCTGGGTATTTGTTCCGTGGGAAGACAGTCTTGATAGCTGACAGTTCCTGTATGCCACCAGTGTGACTTTTATTGTAGTTAACTCACTTTTAGCTCACAGGTTGTAGTCCTGTAGAACAAAGGGATTTACAAAGGAAGACTAGAAAGAGAAACATCTGAACTAAATTACATTCACAAATTTCAATCCATTAGCAGAGATGAACAAGGACACTGACTTGATGGTGCACTACATACATTAACACAAGAGTCCTCACTTGCTGTTGTTGATAACTACCATCAAGTCAACTTTAAGTTATGGTGATTCTATGAATGAGATCTCCAAGTCACCCTATGATAACAGCCTTGCTCAGGTCTTGCAGCCCTGGGGACATGGCTTCCTACATTGATTCTATTCATCTGTAATGCAGCCTTCTTCTTTTCCTACTGCCTTCTATCATACCAACCATTATTGTCTCTTCAATTGAATCATGTCTTCTCATGATATGGCCAAAGTACAACAGTCTCACCTTCGTCATCTTGGCTTCCAGGGAGAGTTCAAGCTCAATTTGCTCTAGGACCCATTTATTTGTCTTTTTAGTAGTCCATGGTAGCTGCAGAACTCTTCTCCAAAACATTTAAAATGAGTTTATTTTCTTCCTGCCAGCTTTCTTCACTGTCCAACAGGAACTGGAAATAGATGGCATGGACAATCCTAACTTTAATATTCAGTGATAGATATTGACACTTCACGATATTGTCTAATTCTTTCATAGCTGCCCTTTCAAATCTCAGTCTTCTGATTTCTTGACTACAGTCTCTATTCTGATTCATGACTCAGCCAAGGTATGGAAAATCTTGAACTATTTCAATATCTTTATTGGCAATTTTAAAGTTATTTGAATCATTTGTGGCCATTATTTTTGTTTCCTTAACTTTCAGCTATAAAGCTGCCTTTGCACTTTCTTCCTTGACTTTCTTCAGTAATCATTCCAAGTCTTTGCTGTTTTTTGCTAGTAGTATGGTGTCACCTGCATATCTTAAATATTTGAAGTTACTTCCCCCAAGTCTAATCCTGCTTTATGTATGATATGTTCAGCATATGTATTAAACAGATAGAGTGAGAAACTGCAGTCTTGCCTGACCCCTTTGCCAATTGGAAAACGTTCTGTTTCTCCGTATTCTGTCCTGACAGTTGCCTTTTGTCCTGAGAACAGGTTACATACACATCAGGACAATCCGATGTTGTTGCACACCCATTTCTTTAAGAGCAATCAATAGTTTTTCATGATCTATGCAATCAAAGGCTTTGTTATAATAAGCACAGGCTGATTTTCTGTTGAAATTCTCTGGTGTGCTTCATTAGCCAACAAATTTTTGCAATATGATCCCTAGTGCCTCTTCCTTTTCTGAATCTAGCTTGGTCATCTGGCATTTCTCACTGTATATATGCTAAAAGTTTTTGTTGTAGAATTTTGAGCACTACTTTGCTTGCCTGGAAAATTAATGCAATTGTCCTGTGGTTATCACAATCCATGATGTCCCCTTTCTTGGGGACTGGAATGTGTAGTGTCTCCAGTTTTTGGACCATTCTATTTTTTCATATTTGTTGACAGATTTTTGTTAGAGTAGATTCTATCTCTGTATCTTGAAGCAGCTGTATCATTCTGCCATCTGTTCCTGGTAATTTATTCCTCCCAAGTGTTCTGAGTGCAGCTTCCACTCCACTTTCTGAAATTGCACCATTATCTTCAAAAGGTTCTTCCTCATACAATGAATGTGTCACCCTTCTATCTCTTTTATATAGTTCTTCTGTGTATTGTTTCCATCAGCTTTTTATTTCCACTTGGCCAAGTAACATGTTCCCTGCTGGTCACAGACCATCTCTACTCTTGGTTTAAATTTCCTTTCTATTTCTCAGATCTTTGAGAAGAAGTCTCTTGTTCTTCCCTTTTCTTCTTCTTCTTCCTTTTCATTTTATTTCTCTCCATTAATTATTATAGTAGTTTTCCTTGTGCCTGTGCATAAATCTACTGCTGAACATATAACAAAACGAATCATCTCAGAGAGAATTTTGAACCTAGGGAAACTAACTTTTGGTAAGCAGGTTCATTGCTTTCACACATCAACAATAACTGATCACTGTAAAGATCTGAAAGACCTGTATCATCTTGCCCAGCCCTTTGAAAATTTGGGACAAGCAACATGATTGCATCTTTCTGGATCCTATCATATTCTTTTCCACTCCCACAGTTGTATATATTCAGCCCTCCATATTCATGGATGCTGTATCAACAGATTCAACCAACCACGGCTTGACAATACTTAAAAAAAAACAAACAAACTTTCATTTGTATTTCATATAAGGGATGCCATTTTACTATACAACTGTACATAATAGGATGTGAGCATCCATAAATTTTGGTATCCACAGGGGATCCTGGAACCAAACCCTAGCAGATACTGAGAGCTCACTGTAAATATGCTTTACACCTGAGGCTTAATATCACTCAGCACTGCATCTGAAGTCGGGTTATATCCATAAAAGCTCATGCTAAAATAAAACCCAGTTAGTGTTAAAGGTGCTGCCATTTTCATTTTGTTTCTCCCCCTCCTTTCCTCTCTTTTAACTCACTTTCAATAATCTATAATTATTCTAATACATGCTTGTTTTAGGTCTATGGAAAATAATGCTACAATTCTGCATGTGCTCAGTATATTAAGGCCAGTTACCTACATTTGAAACGAACAGGGATTCTGCACAAATCTTGTAGGTGCAAATATCTGATCACTCACTTCATCCAACAGTCACTCTTCAAGGATAAAAATAAACCAGTAGCTTACTCAGCATGGGAAGACAGCCATTAACCCATCCCAAATCCAAGACCGAAACCCACTAGTTATATAGAAATGAGGTTTTTCTGTTCTTATTTAATCCTATTTCATTTCAAGCACACATCACATATTTCTTTTTCTACTGCATGTCAACTAACACCAGTAATGATTAAATATGTAACTATAAAAAGTCACATATATTGTCATGGGGGAAAACCCTAGAACTGACAGTCTTTGAAAACCTTTAAAATATTCTTGAGAGGGTACATTTTTAAAAACGCATTACTGGAGGAGCTGTTTGAAATACAAACACAGCTGTTTGTAGCATATCTGATGAATTTGCTCATTTAAATTTTTCATTCTAAAAATAGGAGATTAAGTAATTCATCCATAAATGCTGTGTCCTATTAATGCAGGTAACCATAGATACCAGTATAAAATTAAGTCAAATAGATTTACATTTGACAGGTTAGAGCTTCAAGCAAGTCAGTGACATAAGTTCATTTAGTGTATGCTGTGTATCTTATGCCACAAACTCATTTATAAAACAAAAGCAATTCTCAAGTAAGAGACGTTTTATACTTCATTTGATTATTTAAGTGATAGAAGATGCTAACTTCAGCAGTAATAGGCTGATATGCTTCTGAAGCAGTAATACATTATGCAACAGATGGGATGTATCCAAGAAACTGCATATTAACCACTCTATTTTGAAAAAGCACACAACCCCTCTAGTACAATGCACAGGTTAAAATGTGTTGCCAAAGCTAGATAATAAAAGGAGTCCTATATCTCCCTAAAGTTCTGTTACTTTAACATACTGTCCTCACTTCTGACTAAATAACACCAATCATATTCATCTTGGGGTGGTGTGAGGAGATGCCAAGTCTTCAATAAATGCTAGGTTTAGGTGGTGACTCTGAACTCAATTACTAGGAAGTAAACCATATGGTACAAGTAGAACTCACTTATAAGTAAATCTGCATGGGCTTATGTGAGCACTCCACAGTGTCAATATTTATCAAAGACCTTATTTGCCACTTTGATTACTTTTTAGTGTTTATCCCATCAGTGCCCTGAACTGCTGTCACTTCAGAGAGAACTTCATGGTGCAGAGGATTCAGATGACGCCATCTTCACTCTAGCAGGCTGGTTCTCTGGCAGCTGCACAGCTGTGGCTTAACCAGAACTTCTTCCTGCACCATTCTACAGCAGTTTGGTCACAGGAAATTACATGAGTGGGCCAATGGTATAAGTCTTTTATACTTGCCAATGGATCTGGGATTGTGCCATTTTTGAGCCCCTGCTCCCCAAGCACCCCTCCAAGCTCTTCCTGTTTTTTAAACTAAAAATGTCACTCCACATCACCTAGACTTCTGGCTTTCTTGAAAAAAGGCCAAAATCAGCTCATGAAGGCCCAAAACCATGATGTAACTGCCCCCATGGCCCCTAAGGGTCACAGGGGGTTTACCTAGTGGTTGTTTTTCAAAAAGAGTAAAAAAAGAAACCTGGGGATGGAATGAGAGGGGGCTGCAGTCTTAGAGAATCCGACTGTAAGCAACTGCAGTCTCAGCCCTCAGCAGTTGCCCACTACTGCCTTTAATGGAAATACACACACACACAAACAGAGAGCTTTTAGTCAAAGTGCAAAGACTGTATATTGTGGGTATGGCAAGGACCTAAATAAATTATTCATGTGATAGCTGCAGCAAAAAACACAGAACTGAACTGTCAAAAAAGGAAGTAGTTATTGATAACTAAGAAAGAAGTATAGTTTGTTATGACTTCTGCCAGTGGACATAATTTGATTGTGGTTATGCCCTGTTTTATTTTAACATGTTATTTGTTATGTGTTATGCATTTTTGTTTTCTGGTGTGGCCTCTGGCTGATGCAGTAGTTTAATAATCTAAATTTAACAACTGATCATATTAAGGAGACAGAGTTTTGTTGTATTTGACAACTATCTTTGGGTAAATAAACAAGAATTATTTTAAATGTCTGCTCTTCCCAAAACTGACTTCAAACAATGGGCAATTTAGATGTTAACATTCCATGATTTATTAAGTCAAGAATGAGCAGTAAGCCTCCATGCTGCCCCTCCTTTTCAACTGCCATGGATATTTCCATTCTAATGTCTTCAAAGCAAATTTTCCTATTTCATTTCTAATTGGGAAACTGTTTTAAGGAGGACAGGACTGAGGCACTGAAGGCAGTATAGCAGGGAAGGAGCCAAGGAGAAATATGCCAGGCTGATGTTCATTCAGAATTTGACAAACTATAGTTAAGTCAGGAATATTTTGTATGAACTAGCCACTCTCTTTTTTCTTTTTTCTTTTTTTGCTACGGTTGTCTTGACATTTTAATGACTCAGGCATATTTTCAAGAATTCCTCTATTATAAATTGTGGATGGCTTACACATTTTCCAATGTATTGTGAAACATTAATAATTCCAGGCCTTTTTTCTTTTCAAAAGCACGTCTCTAGCTAGATACTCTGCAGAACATTTTCACATGCAAATATAATCCAGGGATTAAATGATCAGGGTAGGAACAGGGGTAGATGGATGCTGTTGCTATTTTGGAGAACGGCCTAGCATCACTATGGTTGAATTTATTTCACCTGTCTTTTTTATTCATTTGCTTTCCTGCCATTAGATTTTTTTTAATTTTATGAAATTCTGACTTGATCCAAATGTGTAAATCAGTGAAAATCATTTTAGTTCAAAATGTACTATGTTCCAGTTAACAATTTAAAAAAAAAGCCCTCTTAGGACTTTTTCACACTATAAAATGACAGTGCTATGATTTCAGTTTCAACTGTCATGAATCTGTCCTATGACATGTTAGGAGCTCTAGAATAGAGTGGGGCATTTAAAGTGCTCGGCCAGAGAGCTCTAGTGTATTACCAAACTACAAACTCCAGGATTCCACAGGATGTAGCCATGGCAATTAAAGTGCAGTCATAGTGCAGTAATTGTGTAGTGTGAAAGGGCCCTAGAAGACAACAGTAACCTCCCATGCAATATTGCTTCCAACACCAATTCTGGCTTGGAGTAAAATCTACCACTCAAATCAAATAGCATTTTGGGCATCGCATTTGAGATCACAAACATATAACCTGCACACCAAATTTTAACTTCAGTGTACTAGCAGATGTAATGTTTTACCTTGTTGACAGAAACTGTCAAAGCTGGTTCCACTTTAGCTTCTATTTCTTCTGGTGTATTGTAGCAAAGAAGCTTACCACCTCTTAGCAAGCAGTATAACTTCCTCCAGCTAATCAGTTTCCCCACCACTTGCTGCAAGAAAGATACCTATTGGTTATTGCTACAAATCATTGCTTTAGCATCACTGTTGTTTTCACAGTGACCACATTGTTCAAGTGAGGATGGGGTAGGTGAGAAGACAGCATAGTACACAGCATGCACCCTTTGCAGCTAATCACATACCCACACTGCTTGCATAACAATGGCCCTTTACGCACGCAGTTTCTTTTGCGAGAGGGTGCCAGTCCGTACGACGCACTCTCGTTTATGCGATGCTCACGAGCCTAACGCAAACTGCGCACGCATTTTTTTATTTTCGGCTTCAAGCTGAAAATTCTGTGCAGTCGCGCAAGGCTCCTGGGGCCCTCGCGCACTTACCTGCCCTGCCATGCGCTGGACAAGCAGGCCGGTTGCGCTTCCTGCCTCAGCGCTAGCCTGCAATTCCCAGGTTGCATTGCGGTAGGAAGGGGCAGGGCATTCGCGTGATGCTCATGCAATCGGCAAACAGCTGCAGCAGGCAGAAGGGCTGCCATGAGCGGCTTGCGCAAATGGCTGTTCGCGTGAGTGCCACCCCCCACCGCCGCGACAAAGGTAAGGTGCGAAAAGGGCCAGTGTTATGACCCCCTAATAATAATTTTTCACTAACGGCTGAAACAAATACATAATGTCATAACTATGTATTTCCCCAACCACTCTTTGGTGTGTTTTTTTAAAACAGAGTTCTCATCAGTAGAAACATTGTGAGCAGTGATTTACCATTGTTAATAGCATATATTTTTTTCTTCTTGTACTGTCCAAGTCTCTTCTCCTGCTTTATGTGCCCCAGTTCTAACATCCATTTAGATTGGGTTTTGACAGCTAGAGATTTCTTATTACTGTATGTCCTAATAAGCCTGGTGAAAGGATTAATGCAAAGGACTGAGAGACAAGGACTGTTCACATATAATACAGAATGGCAATAAAGATGCAAAATCTTATTTTCTTCAACATACCTTGTCTTAAAGAAAAAGGGATACAATTACGATTAATATGAAAATATGGAAGATGCAAGCAAGTGCAAAACAAGCATACCATGTTGCTTGCTGCAATAAGTATCAGTACAAAGAATTACTTATTTAAGAACAGACATCTCTGAAAATAGGCCTATAAAACATTTATTAATTGGACATCACATTACAGGTTCCCAAATGCCCTTGCTTACTCTAGAGTGATGGGGAACAAACTACCTCAGGTGAGGATGGGCAGCTACAGGTATTCCTCTCCCAGTTCCTTTGTATGTATGCCATTCTCACTTGCATTCCCTCCCCATGAGTTTTGATTATTAATATAAGTTTCTAGCAGCTCCAGTGAGCTTCTTTCAATTAAATAAAAAAAAAGTAGTTTCTTTCCTCTGCAGGAATTAGGGCAGTTGCTGATAGGTCTAACCATATGTTTATGCATTACATAGGAGGGGGAAAAAAGGATTGGCGCTAGCAGTTTTTATTTAATGGTAAGCTAAAAGGGCACAGGATAGATTTTCAGTGTACTAGAGAAAGGGTGCATATTTCACAAGAGAGACTCTCTATTTGTAGACGGTAAAAGAAATGTCAAGTCATCTTTCATTTTATGACACAATTTATTTTGCCTAAATTTCGGTTGGGGAAAGTAGGACTCTTTAACTTGAAGGCAAGTTTTGCACAGTTTGCTTTGTTTTTGCAATTAAATCTCCTTAGTTGATTTGTTTTCTCTTAAAAGAAAGATGCCTGTTTTCTGTAGATGTATCAATGCATAACACTGCAGCCCTACAGAGACTTCAGAATGGTCGCCATTTAATTCAGATGGATTGCTTCCCAGTAATAAACTTCAATATCAAAGAATTTTAGAGGTGTGGAATCAATTATTATGATCTAGCATGAGATTACCCCCACCTACTACCTTCTTATTTCTTTTTAATCCAAAATCAAGAGTAGCTTCGTTAGCAAACTATTTTTAGGCTGATAAATTTTTTGTACAGACTTAATTTTCAATTATTTCACACTGCTTTCCATATTAATTAGAAAGATTTTATTAGAGTTAAATTATATGGCTCATTTTTGTATTTCCTATTATCTCACTGCAGTTAAACTCACAAACCTAGATAACTGCACCCACCATGTGAAATGGCCTAAAAATTGTTTATTGTTGTTGTGTACTATCAAGTCAGCTTTGACTTGTGGTGCCCTTGTGAATGAGAGCTATCCAAAGACCTGTTATTAAGAGACGAGACCTGCTGAGGTCTTGCAAACTCATGGCTGTGACTTCCTGGATTGAATCTCTCCACTTGTAATGTGGTCTTTTTCCTTTCTTGCTACTTTCAAATTTACTGAGCATATCATCTTTCCTAAAGAACTGTCTCATGACATGTCCGGAGTTCCATTAGCATCACTTTAGTCATTTAGGCTTCCAGTGAGAATTTTGCTTTGATTTCTTTCTGGATCCATTTAATTTTCTGTTTCACAGCCCATAGTGTCTATAGAACTCTTCTCTACACTACACTACATTTAAATGAGTTTATTTTTTCCTGTCTGTTTTCTTTACTGTCCAGCTTTCAAATCAGTACGTAGAAATGGGAACTACACTGAGTATCCGTCTTTGATTTTCAAATATATATACTTGATGAACTCATCTAGCTCCTTCATAGCTGCCTTTCCAAATCTTCGACAATTTTGTTTTAGTGTGCATTTTAATTAAAAGCTGCTAAATATGTTTCTACCATATACTTACTTTTATTACCGTCTTAAAAACTGTTGCCATAATTATGTTTTGATGCACTAGTGTTTGCATGGGAGCTGTTTTCCTGTGCCAATACTATATTGCTCTGGTAAAAATCTAAAAGCAGGAAGCAGGTAAGGTTGATCTGCTAATTTAAAGTAAAAACAGTAGAGGTAGGCACATACTATAAATAATATTTGAATAATAAAAAGCATATATCACTTCACCTTAAAACCAATATTTTTCATTACAGATTTACCTAACAAAAACTACATTATATTTTATTGTTCCAACACATTTTAAAAATGTGGAATTATGATGAATTCAACAATGCTGCCTGGCCTTAACCATTCATCAGTGACTGCCACTAAGTAGTTTTAATATAAACTAAACAAGTGCACAAGAAAGGAAAGATGGGACATCTCCAAAGCAATGTGCAATCTTCTCTAAACCTTAAGTGGGATATTTTTAACCAGTAATATCTCTCAAACAGATGTGTATGTCTCTGTGTATATGAAATTTGTTTTTAGACACCAACTACAAATATTTTAAATATAGTTTCATTAGTCTAAGCACTTTTATCACACACACACACACACACACACGTCTTTATTGAATAAGTCTTCAGACTTTTTCAAACATATAGGAAAATAAGAGTGAAAACAGAAACATCAGCAAACAGGCATATCAATAATTGATAAAATTATAAAATACAAAATAATATATGCAATTAAAATGACAGTTTTTCAAATAAGAAAAGACCAGCCCCTCTGAGTCTAAGCACTTTTATCAGTAACCAGATATAAAAAATACTGGCTTAATTTTGCTTTACTTTGAGACACACTCTGCCTTTACTATTTAAAACATCTCAACTCCAAGTGTATATCTCCACTGTCTAGGATGGGCACATATGCCCTTTGCCAGTAGAGAGGATCTCAGCCTGTGGGTGGATGTATGTCCGTGCCAGAGGCCCCAATAACACCATCTGACAGCTCTGCAGGCACAACTCTGCCACTGGAAATTTTTTGGCTAGCTGTATGTAGGTTCTGAAACCTGGTGTTCTGGGGAGACAAGGATGACTCTGGATTCAAAATCCTCTGCTTTTGCTTGCGAGGTTTCTGCATCAGTTCCCATGTACCTGAGATTCAAGCTAATATAGGTATTTTCTCTCCCATTGGTTTCAGAAGGGAAAATGGGGAAAAATAAGAGAACGGCTGAGAAAAAAAACCCCAGTCTTATTGTTTATGTGCTGGCCAGTGCTCTGGATGCCACAATAGCTCTAGGTTGGATCTTCCCTTCAATCTTGCTATTATTGCTCCTTCTCAACAATGAAGTTATTGGCAACTCAGAATAAAAATCTCCTCACACTCAGAATAAAAGCCACCAAAACAAAAAAGATCATCATTGATTGAAACATATGCCAACCAATGAAATGTAAGTATTCTTTAAAAAAAACTTCTTACCTGTTGATTCAGAAATCCAGCCATCATATCCGTGGTCATGCAAGAGGGTTGGCCAACTAAACGACAGCACATGCTGCCATACAATGGAAGCCAAAAAGATGATTCCTCTAAAAAAAAGATCATGACAATTTGGTGGATGAGTATTTAGCTGATAGGAATTATTTTTTTATCAGACTGAGGCAGGATGACAGGGAGCAACTCAAAAACACTAGACTTCTTGAGCACCATGCTTTTAGGTGTGCCAAGAGTATAAAGGATATATGGTTAGTTTCCTGCGTAATCTCTTTGGATTTTCCTGTGCCAAGTACATCCAAAAAAATGCCAAAAATAGCAAATACAAAAAATGCCAAAAATAGCAAATTCAAATCCATCCTCAGTTTGGAATCTCATTTTATTATCATATGTTCTGCTGAGAGATTGCTGAACAACTGTGCAGTGTGGGGAGCCAATGTTTGCCACCATGATTTCTCCCATATAACCACGCTGCCATATGCAGACTCACTGGAAGTGACATCTCATCATTTCTGGATGTCATCTTGGCTGATTTGGGACTAGAAGGTGGTTTGGGATTTTTAGAACTATCATTATTTCATTTTGCTTTTCAGGTGGGGGGAGAATTGGAAGGCTGATGCAAACCAAAAAGCAAATGGCTTTTGGCCTTTCTGACTACTTTGTAGGTGAAACTACCCAAAAATCTGCTTGCTTTTTTGGGGAGTGGTGGTTTGCAAGGGATTTGATGGTACAAAACTGCACTTTTCCTGTTATTGCTTTACAGTTATCATGGCCTTCTCATTAATCACAAGAATTCTTTGTTCTCCACCTTGAGTGAGTTGCTGATGTTTGTAATTATGCAGTCAAGTACTCCATGTTTTTGTTTAAAGCAAAAGTAAATTTTGTAGTCTAAACAGCACAGATTAGAACAGCACTGTTCTAAGAAATCTGATATGAGGTCATGTACATCAACAATTGTTCTAAGATGGTGATCCAGAATACAATGGTATTAGACTTTCTATGGAACTTTAATACAGTATACATGACTGGAATTGTCATAACATAAAGCAAATATATCAACATGTTTCATCAAATGCAGAAATATTCTTGACTCTTTATATAGAAATATTGAGGGAAGGCGTTATCTTTTCTTACTAGTGTTGTCACAACTTAGTTTTACTAGACCTCCCTTTCCCTGCCTGTGCTAGAACCTTGTAGGTAATTACTTGAGAATAAGGCCCAGTGAGCAAAATAGGACTACTTTTTCAGCAAATACAAACAGAGTTTCTGAAAACATAAAACAAACAACGTGGAAAAAGAATAAGGAAAGAATGATGCTCTACCACCTTAAGTGTAAGTTCTCTTCTTCCAATGGTTTGTAAGTGGGAGAAAGAGAAGCTTCATGCATCCACTATGCATGGCTTAGCAGAAAATGTAGCAAGAACCCCCCTCCATCCATTTCTGATTACTAGAAACCCAAGTTGAAATTTTGCCCATAAATCATATCCTTTATTAAATACGAACTTACCATTTGCCACAACAATAAGGCTGTGGGTTCTGAAACTGTCCTCAGTGCTCTCCAGCCCCAAAGATGTATATGCCAGCAAGCCATATTTTGCACCACTGGTTAAGATAAATTATATCTTATTTCAGTAATGTGGACAAAGTAGCAGGTTTCATGTGAAAGTTCAATTAATTCAAAGACCTTTCTAGTTCCCTGTTCTTTATGACCATCCTGTCAAAATATGATAAAGGTCTTGAGCTGCATCACTGAAAAACAAGTGCCCAAAGGCTACAGTTTTAGAAGGCCTGAAACTTCATTTCAGAATAGCCACTGACTAGCTTTGCATGAGTACAGTTATGTCTGTGCACGCATGGAGTCTTTCACTTAAGCAGAAGCCTCTTCTCATGTAAGATAAATGCTATTCTTTCAAAATGTCCAAAGAAGCTTGGGCTCTTTCCAAGGCAGTCCAGTGGAGTTGTCTTCTCTTATCACAGGAAGGATCACATAAATATTATTTCCCATCAAAACAATATTATCCTATTTACCTTCTTTTTCCATTCCAGTTAATTGGATATTGCCTATATAGAGATGGAGAGATCACAGCCCACTGAACCTTAATATTAGGTCTTGCTGTCTGTTCAGAAAGCTTAAGCTGAAGGTGAGCAAAAAACATCTGCCTTGCAGCTGGCACTTTTCAGCCTCTTTTGTTTTGGAAGAACCTTCTGTTTTTTTCCTTTTTTTTTTTCTTGCAGTTTTATTAAAGTTTGCAAAAAGAACTGAAGTTTTCTGGTCCAATACAAGGGAGCCAGGTAATACTTAAACTAGAATCTGTTATGTGTTGATCTGTTTCTAACATTTACAACTTATAAAGGGCATTTCCTTAAGTAAACTGGGTTTTGCTGACATCATTTTCTCTCGGGGCACTTTCTCTTGCACTCCAGCTCTAACCACATTATTGAAAAGTTATAGGTTTGAATGGTCCTTCTTTTAAAAGGGATTCCTCTTTTAGTGTTCGGAGACATTCCAGAAGTATTTGGGAATTTCCAAAGCAGATCTCCTTATAGAAAGGCCCCTGAGATTCCCCATCAAAAATGGTGAAAGCTAAGGTAGTAAGATGATCTGGGAGGGCTGGAGGGCAGGTTCACTGAATCCTGCCTTTGACCAGTCTCCACATACAATTTATAACTTTTTAAATTATAATTAACAATCTGCTTGACCTCTAAATACTTGTGTTTGGCAACATGGTTAATACTTACTTGTTTTCACTCATTAGAAATTTATACAGGAAGGTTGACTTAAGTCACAGAGTGTTCTGTGGCTTGTGTAACATTTGAACAAGCTCCATTCTCTCTATACAGCCCCTTTTATTTGTACCTCTAAAGTCTCCCACACTGAGTTGTTATCATAGGGTAATGATTACATTTGTTTCACTTATTACCCAGAATAAATATCACTGCTGTGCAATTTCCATTAGCACATTAAGGAAAAAATCTCTGAACAGCTGAAAACAAGGTGGTGGTTATAAATGGATTTCAACCAAAAGATTCTCAATCACTAGAGAAACACATAAAAGCCATCTGTAATTGAACATTTTTGTTCCATTTTAAATAGCTGTTTCTTTTTACAGATGAAAATCTTTTTGTGCTGAACGTTCAAGTGAAAGATCCTTACTATTTATAGTGAAAGGTTTGCCAAAGAAAACAAACTACTTCACTATTGAAACATGCCTCACAGTAACATTTTCCTTCTAAAACATGAGATTCTCTCTTTTTTGGCTAACTTCAGCATCTCATTTCCAAATTGTTATCAGTTGCCAATTTCTTAGGCTTTCAAATCTTTATCAGTTTTCAAATTTAACAGGCTAATTAGCACTGCTAGCAATGTTTTGCCTAAATGTTTGAATTAGATTATTGCCTTAAATGGAAGTATCTTTGTAGAAACTGGCCAACCATGCTCTTAACACTGGATCCATAGCAATTCTTATAGCATGTTTTCAAAACTCTGTGCTATCTATACATTAACTTTCATATTCTCTTGCTGGATTTGTCTTCAAGAGAATGGCAATCTATTCTGTCATTAATAATTGATCCAAAACCTTTACCAGTCCAGACTTTGACCATCTACAGCACATCTGTGGACAATACATAGCTATTCCTATTACAATAACAACGCAACCATGTAATATATCCCTTTAATACTATACCTATGAGGCTTATCAATTAATTAATGTCACCCACTTTTCCTACATTTGCAAAAAGTTTCACAAAGCATTAACACTTTTCATTCAGCATACAAACTGCTCCTATTGTCATGCCAAGACATAATCTGCTCACACAGCAAAAATCTTACATGAATATACCAGACACCTATGGCTACTATAAGTGCTAAGACAAGGGTAGTGGGATGTCACATCATCATTATGGTGAGGCAAATTCTAAAACAGATAAAGAACACATCAGTTCCAAGCGTGAAGAGGAAAAGGGAGGGGTATTAGATCTTCTGCTCTGAGAAGCAGCTCATTCTCAATCACTGTGGGCAATAGTGTGCTGAAACTGTGAGCATATTAGTAGCTGTTGTAATGGACAATTTTAGTTCATTCTGGAGTAGAAACCATGTGGCCTCCCAGTTGTTGTTGAACTACAACTCCAAGCAACTCTGTTTAGCAGTCAAAAGTGAGGAATGCTGCACATTGCAATTCAATAATATCCAGTAGGCTATATGGTTCCTAACCTTATGCCTATAATAGTCTTTTGGTCTCATTAGTTTCTATTTGTCTATTCCTTGCGAGATGACCACAGCTCTGAGGCAAAGAATGTGCATTAAATGCAGAACCTGCCAGGTTCAGTCCCTGGTATCTCTGTTAAAAGGATCAAGGCAGCACATGATGAGAAAGAGTTCTGCCAAAGATGAGCCACTGCAGGTCAAAAATGGACAATATTGGGCTAGACAGACAGGAAGTCTAATCTGGTATAAGGCACCTTTCTGTGTTCCTTTTCATCTGCCTTTTAGTCCCACTACCTAATCACTGCAAGAAAGTAACTTGGATACACACTGAGCAATCAGGAGTGCAAGGATGTCTGGGATGATTTCAGCTAACCAGGATAAGAAATGTCAAAGAATAATCCTGGTTTCACTGCCAGTGATATGCAGGAACAACTTGCCCCCTCAAAATAGGCACTGTCACCTTCTCTGCCTCCTCCAGCAGCAACTGAATTCTACCTGGTGTTCCACTACCCTACTTGGGAGGGCAATTACAGTGACAGACTCACACATACACCCCAGATTTAAAAAAGAAAAGAAAAGCAATGAAGCATTCAATCAGATTGCTGGTTGTTGCTTGGTATGGAGATTAATTGCCAAATTGTATCTTCAGATGGTGCACAGGGAGGGAACAACAGTCCTCCCTCCACATTCATGATCTGACCGTTGCAAATTTGAATATTGATAAGGCATGTGAATGCCCTCCCCCCATTCTCCTTCTGTTCCCTTGCATTTTGTTGGGCACAGAGGAGGGCAAGTGCACCTGGGCAAAAGGCAAGGGAATGGGGGCAGGTATACGCACACCTTCCTTCTCTGTGTCCAGTGCTCCTCCTCCCATTCCCTTGCCTTTGGCTCCAGCACAGAGAATGTGGACCAAGGCAAATGGCAAGGGAATGGGAGGGGAGGCACACATGTGGCTTCATTCTCCACCTCTGGTGCTCCTCCCTCCCGTTTCCTTGCCTTTGGCCCTAGTGCAGAGAACACGTGCTGAGGCAAAAGGTAAGGGAATGGGGGGAAGGCATATGTGCATCTTCCCTATCTCCTCTGGTACTCCTCCCCATTCGCTTGCCTTTGGCACACTGAGGCAAAAAACAAGGGAACTGCGGGTGGAAGGTATGAGTGCACCTTCCTTCTCTGCCTCCAGGGTTCCCGCTCCCATTCCTGTGGCACTGGCACAGAGAATGCAAGCTAAGACAAAAGGCAAGGGAATGGGGTGGGAGCCCTGGAAGGGAATGGGAAGGGGAGTATGCGGGGGGAGTTATTTGCAGTTTTTCCACTTGGACAAGGGTTCTGTGCCCCAAACCCTCACAAAAGCGAAGGGGGTGCTGTACGTTGCATGTTGCACTACAGAAAAGTACTCATGTTGCCTTTCTTTTTCTTTCAGGAACCAGCTAAACCAGCAGCAGGAAGACAGGAAATTCTCCCTCCCATGCCCATTTAGTAGTGGGAGAGATTTGATTTATAACAATTAACTGTCAAACTGCCTGACCTAAGCACATGATCAGAGAGACCTGGAAACCTTTTCAAGCATTTTTAAACAAAGATCAACCCTACTCAAATCAAAAAGCTAGGCTTAAATGAGCAAACAGTTCACTCACAGGATGACTGTGTCAGCATGCAACAAGGATTCAGGACTGCCTTCTTCTAATGCAGAACTGAGTTTCTTCCCAGTAGCTTTTCCAATTGAGGTTTTCAGCTTCTTAACTAGCTTCTTGGGAGTGTTTGTTATAGTAGAAGATTCTTCAGTACAACAGCAGCTGTAGACTTCAATCTTGAGCTGGAAATCTGGCCCAGCTTCTTCACTAGAAAGAATTTGTTCACAGTATTAGAAAAAGTACAAGTGCTAAAACATCATTTTTAAATAAATAAATGTCATTATTTATGTAAATAATGTATTTATGTTTTGCTCTTCAGTGCAATTCACCCAATTCAATTTAAAATAATACAATAAAACCCTTCCAATAAAACATTAAAAGCAGAAGAACAATGGCCGCAAAATTAACAGAAGACAGTACAAATACCAGTTCTGAAACATCATTCCCAGGCTCTAGGTAAGCTTTGCTGGGGGAGGCATTCCAAACACTAGGCACTACAACACCTTACAACCACCACTACCACAAAAGACCTCTCTCCCACCACCACCAGCTGGATCTCTAAAGGGCATGAAAGAAGACTGATCATGAACGAAGGGCTCTGGAAGGCTCACACAGAAAAAGGCACTCCTTCAGCTCATATTAATGAATTCTAAAACCAAGTGGCTTTAAACACTTTAATTCCATAATCAACAATGCAATAAATCTGACAAAATAAGGTATTTTATACAGAGAGAAAGTACAAAACTGGATGCTCCCAAATAAAACCATTGCATGTATCCACATTATTAGGCTGTAAGATAAGGCTTTATATCAATACAATGGATACTGAATCAAAGTACTAAATTAGTTAGGAATTAGGTAACTGTTAAGAGAATTAATTTCAACGAGTATTTACTATATTGTGTTTTCAAGATAAGAAATCAAATCCTTATTGTTATTTTTTATTACAATAGAATAATAAAGTTCACCATTGTTTTCAAGATGTTTTTCATCTCGATATGTTTAATATAATTCCCCATTCCCCATTTAGTAGATAAGGACAGGTTGCCTACCTGTAACTGGAGTTCTTTGAGTGGTCATCTGTGATTCACACAAGTGGGATTGTCTGCGCCGGCGCAGTGCTGACTATGGAAATTTCTAGAGCTTAGGCCTAGCATTTTGGCGGGAACTCCGCCCCCTTCCCCCGAGCACATATAAGGGCCTTGGCGCGCTTGCTGTTAGTTCCTTGGCCACTGCAACATGCCTGGCAGGAACATAACACAGCAGCTGAGGGAAGGCAGGGCGGGATTGTCTGAGTCACAGATGACCACTCAAAGAACTCCAGTTACAGGTAGGCAACCTGCCCTTCTTCTTCGTGGTCTCTGTGACTCCCACAAGTGGGAGACTAGCAAGTTAAACCTAAAAGGAGGGAATGCCATACGACAGTGCCTTAAGTATCACCCAAGGAGGCCCACCACAAATACTAGGCATTACATCAGTATCGACATAGGTATATTATGAAGCGAACTACAAGAGACCAGAATAAAAATAACCAGAGGAAATTATTATTCAACATGAACAGAATCTGGATTGAACAAGAATTACCATATTTCAGATATCAGTGAATGGCAGAAATCAAAACAGCTCTCCCAAAAGCTGTATTAGTGGATGAACGTTGATCAACCCTGTCATGAGACACAAAAATCATAGGCTGAGACCGTGTGGCTGCCTTACAAATGTCATGTAATGGAACACCTTTGAGGAAGGCTGCAGAAGCAGATAAGGCTCTGGTGGCATGACTCCTGATCTGGGGAGGAGGATCTATCCATGCTAGTTCATAGGCCAGTCTGATGGTAGATGCCACCCATTTTGATAGTCTCTGAGAAGAGAGGTAAGTGCGTACCAAGGGATCCTTAAAGCATGAGGGTTTCCTTTTGCGCTGGAGATGGGACGATATCACTGAGAGGTAACATTTTATCGACAAGAGGGAAAGACCTTGTTCCACCAACAAGGAGAGGAACTCCAGGAGGTGGATAGTATTAAAGTCTTTGACTTTGATCTGATGGAGGCGAAGGAATTCCTCGAACCTTGAAAACTTATAGGAATAAGCACGTACTGTCGAAAGTTTGTGCGCTGCCTCAAAGACCCGGCAAACAGCTTGTGGGAGGGAAGTTACTGAAGTAGATTCCACGCTATCAGTTTGAGCGTGGCAATGTCCAGGTGATGAACGGTACCGTCGTTCAGAGTCAAGAGGTCTGGTTTGAGTGGAGGCCTCTGATATCGAGATTTTGACAGGAGGAGTAGTGGGGTGAACCATGGTTGTCGTGGCCACCATGGGGTGATGAGGATCACTGACGTGTCATCCTGATGAAATTTCTCTAGCACTTTTGTAATTAGAGGAAATAGAGGAAAAAGATAGATCACTGGGCCCTTCCAGTGGAAAATGAACGCATCTCCCAGGGACCCCAGTCCTTCTCCTCTCGAGCAGAAGAGATGACATTGAGTGTTGGATGCCGAGGCAAACAGCTCAATTTCTGGAGTCAACCAAGTGGCAAAGATCTCTCTGAGGACTGATGTGTTGAGCCTCCATTTGTGAGAAATCATCAGAGTCCGGCTGAGGTGGTTTGTTGTCATGTTCTGAATCCCTGGCAGTTGAAAGGCTACAGGGTAGATCCAGCGTGGGACGCACCAAGTCCATAGTTTGAGGGCTAGATTGAGCGAAATTTTCGAATGTGTGCCATCTTGTTTGTTGATATAGTATGCAACTGTGGTATTGTCTGTCAGTATCTGTATGGTGTGTCCGGTGACCATGTCCTCGAAGGTTCTGAGCGCCTGGATGACCGCTAGCAGTGCAAGCACGTTGATGTGGAGTACTTGAGTCGAGTTTGACCAGCAGCTTCTGACTGTCAGATGTCAAGAATGGGCACCCCAGCATTTTAGAGATGCATCAGTCGTGATTGACACCGTGGTCTCCAGGAGGTGGAACAGCATTCCAGCCAGGGTATTTCAAGGTTCCTTCCACCAGATGAGAGATCGAAGGCCTTGCCTCAGTACTGAAAGGTGTCAGTATGGATTGTCGATGAGGAGATCTAAGGTGCCCAGGAACCAGTTCTGCAGGGGCCTCATATGCATCCTGGAGAGAGGGATGATGGTTGTTGTCGATGTCATAAGGCCAAGAAGCACTTGGATTGAATGGGGAGCAGCCCAATGGTTTTGCTGTAGCATTGAAATCACCTTGGAAAGGCAGAGGATGCGATCCCGTGGCGGAAAGGCAAGTTGTTGGACAGAGTCGAGAACCACTCTATTGAACTGTATGTGTTGTGTTGGTTGGAAGTGAGACTTGTCTGAGTTGATTGTGAGGCCTAGTCATCGAAGAAGGCAAAGAGACACCTTGAGGTCATGGAGAAGTTGTGTCCTGGAGTGGGCGATGATCAGCCAGTCATCTACATAGGGGAAGCGGACAATCCCGTGTTTCCGAAAAGCCGCTGCCACTACCAACATATACTTGGTGAAAACCCTTGGTGCCATGTTCAGGCCAAAGAGAAGCACTCAAAACCGGAACGTTTTTTTGCCAATCATAAAGGCAAGAACCCTCCTGTGGCTTGGACGGATGGTAATATGAAAATATGCGTCCTTTAGATCCAGGGTGGTGAGCCAGTCTCTCTCCTGAAGGAGGGGAAGGATAGATTTTAGGGACACCATCTGGAACTTGCGAGGTCTGATGTATCTGTTTACACCTCGAAGGTTCAAGATGGGACGCATGCCGCTCCCTTTTTTGGAGACCAGAAAATATCTGGATGAAAAGCTGGTTTTGAGGGCAAAAAAGTAGGATCTGTTCTATAGCACCTTCCTGTTGAAGGGCACGAATCTCTTGCAGTAGGGGGGCCGACGGTGAAGTCACACAGACACGGCCTACCAGAGGTCTCGAGGAAAACTCAATTGCACAGCCTTCCGCTACAATCTCGAGAACCCAGGAGTCTGTTATGATGGCTGACCAGGGTTTGAAGTGTTTTCTGAGTATGGACCCCAAGAAAGGAGTAGGAGCCCACTGAGTGGGTGGAGACGATGGTGCAGCTATCTCGATGTCTGTGGCGTCAGGAGAGTCAGATGTGGATGACCCTGCAGTGGCAGTGTCTAGCGTGGTGGAATCATCCTCGACACTGTCAAACCATGTGCTTGGGAAGGTCAGTCTCCTTTTTGTAGGAGGCCTTCATAGGGCGTGATGAAAAGAATCAGGAAGGCTGGGTTGGTGGAGGTTGAGACGAATGCCAGGGCAAATAAGAGCTATAGGTGCGATGAGCTGAGGGCTGGTATTGGTGATATCGGTGTTTCTGGGTTTGCTGATGCTGCAGCTGCATCTCCTACTTTCTGATGGAGGAGCGCATCTTGTGTGTGTGTTCAAGTATTTTGTCAGTGGCACAGTTGAATAGCCTTGCTGAGTTGAACGGAAGATCTTTGACCAGAGACTGAAAGGGTTGAGAAAGTCTGGAAGCGTGAAGCCATGAATAGCATCGCAGTGATACCAAGGATACAAAGGCCTTGGAGGCACAGTCGACAATATGCCTCGCTGTTGTGATCTGTTGATTTGTGAAGTGTCAGGCTTCAGCAAGGAAAACCTACACCATGTCGTTCCTCCTCTACAAGTCTGGTGACAAAGACTCTGGTTTTGTCCCATGGCCACTGGTCATATGCAGACATCCATGCTGAGTAATTCACCATTCTGAAAATCAGGGCTGCATTGGAGTAATTCTTGCAGTCCACAGCATCCAGTCTTTTCCCTTCCTTGTCAGGTGGGGTGGTGTACAGCACCTGGGAAGTCTTAGCCTGGGCAGCAGCAACGATAATTGAGTTGGCCTTAGGATGGTTCTGGAGCCAAAGTTCCTCTGAGTTGATCACCTTGTATAGCAATTCCAGCTCCTTCACAGTGGCCAGGGCAGAGGCAGGTGTCGACCACAGCTTCTTAAAGATGTGTAAAAGGTATGGTAGGAGCGGAATGGCTGTGACCGTTGGTGCTTGTTGCTGGGGCTGGTGGTATACCAGATCATCTATGGTCTCCTTGGAAACTCCTGTGGCAAAGTTAAGGTTCTTCGCCATCCTTGCTATCAGCTCCCAGAATGCCCTGATGTCACTAGATGGTGAGATGGGTTCACCTTAGGAGACAGTGGGGTCTGGAGATTTGTTGTCCTTATTCTTTACAGAGTCAGTAGAAGGAGAGGGGGATCTGGATGGGTGAGTGACAGACAGAGATGTCAGGTGTCCCGCCTCTCAACTCCTTGTGTACCCGGGTAGCAGGTATGGTACGTTCTGTTGGTCTCAGAGAGGACAAAGGAAGCAATTGCTGGGTAGTTGTTCCTTGTGTTGCCTCAGTGCGGGAGTGTTTTGGAGATAGTCAAGGCTCAGATACAGAGTAAAACAGTGTCGGTGATTGATGTCGACGTCGAGAAGCAGCCTCTTCATAATAACCACAGTGTCTATAGTGGTGCTGGGGAATGTATACCTCTTCAGTGAAGTCATCCAAAGATCCGGAGTGGGAGTAGTACACATAGGTACGGCGATGGTGAGATAGAGACTGGTCACAGTAAGTATGCCTCTGGCGTCAAGGGTGTCAAGGTCGACCTGAGGACAATCCGGACTCTGATTCTGACCTCCACTGATGAGATTCGTGATGGTGGCCCTGTTGACGTGTAGGAGTTGATGTAATAGTTGAACGCTATTGGTGTCTGTAGCCCTGAGAGCCGATGAGCTGCAAGGGGTTCCCCTTGGAGGGAGGGTAGGTGGGTGATTCTCAGCCGATCCTTCTCCAGTGACTATGTCTCCCCTGAGTGTCACCCGATTCTCAGGGAAGCTCCCTGATCAGAATATGTTCAACAATTTCCCCACCTGAGGGTTGGGAGCAGTTTGAAGGTGAGTGACCAGGTTGGCTGTCTAGCATAGGGGCCCGGAGGGGTGTACATCTCTGTGGAGAGTCTTCACGCAAGATGGTATCTATCTCTGAGACAGTCACCACCGTAAGAGGTTCGAGCTGAGCTTGTGGGGATGACTCCTCACTGTCCTTCCTCTTATGAGACTTAGCCAGGCCTTTATCTAGAGAACGGCCCAGTGTTGAGGGGGGAGTGGATCTGTGGTCAACGACCTGATAGCAGAAGATTTCATCCTATCCAAGGAATGCTTCAGGTGAGAAGTTGACAGTGCTGAGGCCGTACGGTCGCCTTGGGTCTTCCTCAACAAAGGGTCCGAAGGTGGGGCCTTAGATGAGGGTTGTTTAGAGGTTGCCTTCGAGGACTCCATTCTGGAGGTCTTTTTCGAAGCGGGTTTGCCCATTGGAGGTGCGGAGGCAGCCAAGGCTGCCGACGCAGAGGGTGAGGCCGGGGGCTTCAGAGCTTGTTTGTATAGGAGAGCTCGAAGTCTGGCTTCATAGTTTCTCCTGGTTTGAGGAATAAAGCCTGACAGTGGGTACAGGCTGCAACATTGTGGGTTTCCCTGAGGTAGACGAGGCACTTGGAGTGTCCGTTGCAGTCTGGGATCTTTGTGTTGCACAGGCAACAGTGCTTCAAAAATGCTGTTGATGCCATACAGGGGAAACCAAACTGCAGAGTTGAAGACGAAGTCAGACAGAACGAGGTCAATGCCGAGAAAGATGCAATGAAGATGTGCAATAGAAGTTCCTGTAGCCAGCAGACATGACAAAAAAATAAAAATAAAAAAATAAAAAATGAACTAATGGCGAGCACGCCAAGGCCCTTGTATGCACTCAAAAGACAGTATTGTTCCACTAGAGACACGTATTTTTAGCTTGTAACATAAATGTTTTTCATAAATATATTGTTCTATTACTTATTGTTTATTTTGTTTGCACTGTATTATTCTTTAATTTGAGCTGTTTTTATTGCTTGATAATAAGTATGTTTAGAATTCCAAGTCTACCTACTATTTTCTCATAAAAGTTTTCTAAGGAAGGTTTTTCATTAGCCATTCCTTTGGGCTTGTTACACCATAGAAATTTCTTAATTTTCCACTACCAAGTTTTCAACTGTTTATTCTCAATTGCATGACATAATGTGATTAATCTTGGTGAAATCACCATACTTACAGCTACTATTTTCTTCCAACTAAGATATCTCTCCCAGTTAGTAAGCTCATTCACCATCTGTGATTTTAATAGGCTGCAGTTATGTTCTTTCAGTCTTTTTATCTCTGAACATATATTGAATATATTGAAAGTTTCTTCTATGGATTGTTCCACAGGTAAAGAACAACATCATATAAGGCTACCTTAGCTTCTTCACCCCATATCTAATTCCCCTAGTATTGGCATCAGATTTCCTAAGATTGGCTAAGGGTCCTAAAAAAGATTACAAATAACAAGGGGGGTAATAGATGGCTATGATGTGTTCAAGTTAATTGAAAATTTTTTGATTATTATCAAAAACTCCTGACTCTGTTACTCTATAAAGAACATCAATCCACTTTTTAGAAAAGCCGCCTAAATTTAGAGCTTTTAATGTTTAGCGGAATTTCCTTTCTATTCTGTCAAAAGCTTTTTTGGTATCCCACGAAAAAAATTTCTGATTGTTCTCCAATTATATGTAATTAACTAATTTCTTTACATTGGTCTGAATCTTCCTTATTTTCATGAATTCTCTTTAGTCATGATTTTGAAATATGATTGTTCATCTTCTTGCAGGAATTCTTGTAAAAAATTTCGTCTTGATTTGATGAAGATATTGATCAATAAGATTGCGAATAGACTGTATCTTTATTTGGTTTTAGGAATGGTTGCTTCAGACCAAACTGCAGACACAAGATGTATTAATCATTTCAGTGTATTTTGAGATTATTATATCCTTGAAAAATTATGCAGTAAAACCATCTAGTCCAGGAGGTTTATTGTTCTTCAGGTATCATATACCTTCTACAGATATAGGTGTTCGTAGCAAAGATATGTCTGTTTCAGAAAAACTAGGTATTTATTCTGTTGACATATATATTCTGTTGGATGTTACAAGGTACTGGCATATTTACCTGGCGTTGCCCGGGATTTTATTTTCCTCTTAAGAACTCACTAAATTGTCTTCTCCATTTCCCGTAACTTTGCTCCACATTTCCCAATGCAATCTATATTCAGAGTTATTTACACACAGTTTGGGTTCCTGAGGGAGTACACTGTCCTCCTCCTTGCTGCTAAGCCTCATGTTCACAGCAAACAGCCTATTTCTGTACTGTAAATTTCCCCATATTCCCCAAACCAGCCTGTATTTGTAGTTGTTAACATACAGAGGTAGGATTCCTGCGGGAATACACTGTCCTCCTCCTTGCTGCTATGCATCGTCCCCATAGCAATCAGCCTATTCCAGTACCTGTAACTTTTCCCTGTAGTCCCCAATCCAATCTGTATTGTCTGGTGATGTTGAAGTACTGGCTTTTTTTTTCTTTTTGTTGAATTTGTGCAATGACTTTATGTTTTTTCTGGAAGCATTTTTTGTTTTGAATTTCTACTTTAAGATTCCTCCCATATGGAACCCATGCAATCTACGGTGTGAGGCGAGAAGACCTTGTAACTATGGCCATTTCTGCACTACACTGTTATAGTGCTACTTTTCCACTTTCAATATCGTGTGGAATTCTAGGGTTGGTAGTTTACTGAGGTCAAAGACCCCTCTGGCTGAGAATTCTAAAGGCCCCTCCCTAAACTGCAAACCCCAAGATTCCATAGAATCTTCACGCCCGCCAATCATATGAAGTCTTCTCACCTCACTCAGCCAATCATATGAGGTCTTTTGCCCGCCTGACACAGACATACTCATAAACATTGACTTTTAAATAGTAGATTTGGCTCTTGACTGATATTCTGAAACTGTTCAGCTGTATTCAATAATGTTTTTATACAATAGCTAAAACTCATATTTGCATCTAACTTTTAAATATTTTGAAAGCATTTTAGATGGCCAGTTACCATTTCTGGTCAACCACATTGGTATATTGTTCCAGTTTTCTAATGTACCTTTAATGATACTGAATATTTAATATTTATATTTAATTTATATTTAATTAATATTCTGCTCAAAAATAACTCTAAATATTGCTGAATAATTGTCTTTACATTTATATCTGTAGGATGGTATTATTTAATCTTTGTTCAAATTATTGGAAAAATTGCTATATCCTTTGGTTGTTATTAATCTTGGGAGTAAAAAAAATCTTCTTATGAATATTGGAATAAAATTATAATCTCTACAGCATGATAACAGCTGCATATGTGAAGTAAATGTTTTCTCTGACTAGATATATGATCATCTTTGAGAAAACTTCTTGTGATATTCTGGAATATGATTTATCTAATCTTGTTGACGCAGAATCATTAAAAACTCCTCCAATATTGGCCATTTCTGCACTAGACTGTTATAGTGCTATTATTCCACCTGCATCATCCTATGGAATCCTGAGGTTTGCAGTTTTGGGAGCGGCCGGCTGGATTCCATAGGATGTTGCAAGTGGAATAATAGTGCTATAACAGTCTAGCGTGGAAATGGCCAATGTCTTCCTTATCTGAAACTTTCAACAAGATAGCTAGCTTTTTAATATATTTTGCTTGACTAGCTATTGGAGTATAAATGTATAAGAAACTATTTTAATAGTTATAAATAATTGGCATCTTTTACTTAGTACCTATTTTTTTTCTAGTTTCTCACTTGATTTAACTAAAATATTAGGGTTTGTTACCAAAATTGCTACACATATTTTAGTTCATTCACAAGAAGATTATAATTTTCCTAACTTCAATTGTTCCAAATATTCTTCATCTCCATGTTTAATATGTCTTCCCTGTTAAAAAAAAAAAATCTCCTTTTTATTGTTTCAGTTGAAAGAAATATATCCTTTTTGTATGGTGAATTAAGACCTCTAACATTTAATGAGATTATTTTTACAAGCCCATTTTTATTATTCAAAATCCAGTACCTAAATAACTGTAATGAATACTTTATCTAGTTGGAGAGGGCTGCAAGGTTTTTGAATTGTAGATAAGCATCTAGCGTTAACCATTACACGTACTGAGACCCATCTATCCCTAATAAAACCATGCCATTTCAAAGGAATGCCCATATTATATCTTACTCCATTTGTTCTTAAGTGCTTCATAACAAAACCCAGAATTCTCTTTTTACTAAAATTTACAAGTGAATGTTATTATAAATTTGCAATGGCATATTATCTAGCATTCATTTCTTATTTTCCCATGTATTCTGTAACATTGTCTCTTTACCTTACAAACTTAAGGAAGATATTAAAACATCCTCTGGGTTTGCCAAGCCTCTTAGCAGTTCTTGTTCCCATCATTATGGCTGTCAGTTCTCACAGCTGCACAGGTGTCAAAGTTCAGATATTTAGCCAGAGTTCTTGATAAGAATTTCTGTAAATCTTCATTTCATTTTTTAGGTTGATCTCAATTGTATCTGAGCTTAAACTGACATTCTTAGTATTTAAACCCTTTACTTTTTTTCTCTATTTTTGTAGAAAAAAGCTGCTGCTGTGTGCATTTTCGTTTTCTTTAATTTCTCCTATACTTTGCTCCATTCTAAACTCCATCCTTAGGCCCTTTCCGAACGTGGAGGGGAAACGGGGTAAAACACCCTAAAACGGAGCTTACCGGCAGCTGGGTAAGTCTGTCGCCATGCGGAGCAGCACGATCTCGCTGTTCCGCAGTCCTCCAGCGTCCAAAATGGCGGCCTCGGCGTCCAAAATGGCGGCTTCCGGCTGGCGGAGGCTCTTCACCAAACGGAGAAGCTCGCCAGCCTAAAGCCCGCCCCCGGCAGATCTGCAGGCACGCACTAGTGCGCGCCTGCAAATCTGCACTGGAGCACAGCGACAGAGCTGCACGAGGCTGCATGCTCCGTGCTTTTTAAAAACCTCTGAAAAGAGGTTTTTAAAAAACACGCTGCACCACCAGTTCCGGTCGCTTTGGAGCGGATTGAGGTGCGGAACTCGAAAAATAGTCCACCCCAATCCACTCCTAGGTGCAGAAGACCTCCGTTGGAGGTCGCTCTGCACCGTTTTAATACCCCGGTGCGGAAAGGGCCTTAGATGCATCTGGATACATGTGCCTATATTTCTTCTACACAGATGTATTTGGCCTTATGTTTGCCTCTCCTCTTCAAAATGAGAAGCTATAAGCTTTATCAAAGCAGGAAAGGGAAAAGGAGAAGAGCCAAACAGCAAGTCATCATTAGGTCAGTTCATCAGTTTTGCTCCGGCAAAAGGATGTACAATCTCTTAAGTTTTATGTGTTCTCTAAGATTCTCTTCTGGCTGCGGACAGATTTCCAGCCTTCCATTTCCTCAGTCTGCCAGCAATACACACAATAACTCTCTTGTGTTCCATAATTCTCTTATGTTCCAATTAGTATTCAAAATTTAACCTTTGTAAGCCTCTGATTTGACAAGCATACAATACTCTAATTTTCCCATTTGGTCTTCCATGTAATAAAAAGGGGGAAGGCTGTCTCAGATGTTAATATAAAAAAAAGTTGCAATATGATAAGACTTTGTAAACCTGCACAGATATAGAGATACTTACAATACAGTTACACTTTCAAAACATATATCTGTGATTGCTTTATCCACAATAAGCAGCTCTGTGTCAAAAACCTGAGCTCCTATTTTGAGTAAACAAAAAACCAAGTAACGCTGTGTTCCTGCAAAAAAAGAAAAAGTACATTAAAACAGAAAAGATATAACAGAATATGAAATCAGTTTTACAAACAATGCCATACTTTTGCACAGTTTGAAAATTAAGAGCCTTTTTGCCCTACATATGTTATGAGATCTGTGCAGCTCTCTGCATACTGAAGGATGATCAGGAGAAAGGAACTGAAGACACAAATGCAACATGCAGAGGAGATGACCTGGCAACAAAGTAGATCATTCTGTGCCATAATACCAGGGGTGGACAACTTCAAAAAGCCAGAGGGGTATTTTTGCCCTTTGCTGGGCCTTAGTTGGTCACATTCTCCATACACATATCCATAACACCCAGCTGAAAAAAAACATGCAAATGTAAATGCGGCCAACTGTGCCCACAGAAGCTGTTTGTGTGCCACTTTTAAATATTTAAAGGATATTTTGGGGCCTGCCTGAGGCCTGGAGTAACCCTTAAAAAATCAGGAAGTAAACTGTTATTGCTTGCATTTTTAAAAGTGTCATTTCAGATTTAGAACAGGCCTGAGGTGTGAAATAAATAGTCAATCATGCCCCTGGAGGCTTTTGAAGTTGGGACCAGCCATTGTTATTCCAAGATGTGAGGTCAGGGAAGCCAGTGTCCTGCTTTTCCCCATTATTGATGTATGTATTCAGCTGTATATACATATACATATGCATACACATAGACAGAGATACAGACAGACAGATTATAGGCATATTTTAAATACTAGCAGAATATAACCCAGTTACCGGAAGAAAAAATATATTTATGTTTACATTATGTCTGCATCTTCAAAACTCATAAAAGTAATTTTGTCATGACAGGACTACATTAAAAAAAGAAAAAGAAAACCTTTACATTGGCCTGTATATACACTGTATTATGAATGCACAATGAAGGATTAGAGTATTTTGTCATGCTGAGCCTCCCTGACCTTACAGAAATTCAAAGTGAAATCAATGGGGAGAGACAGCTAGAAAAGACTCCAGGTTAATCTCCGTGACACAACAAACTGCATGCATTTGTGAAGACAAGCCAATAAGCTATCCAACAGGAGAAAAACTTTCATTTCAATATATTTCAGTATTTTAACTGGCAGGTGTCCTTTCAGTATATTCCTCTGCTGTTTCAAATCGCCTATAGCCCAGCATGTGGAAAGAATCACTCACTTCCATCATACTATACTTTTTCAAGCAGTACATGTTAAGAACTATAAACTTCTAGTCAGCCTAGTTCAAAGAACTGCAATAATCATTATCATAGTAAATCTTAGGTATACTGTGAAGCAGTAATGTATTTAAGTCTTTTATTCCAAGTCTCAAGTCAAGTCTCAGTTCTCTACCTTCAAGTCTCAACTCCTTGCAAAATACTTTCAAGTCGAGTCTCAAATCTGGGAGTCAGTTTCTGAAATGGGCAATAGGATCCTTCCCGTTTCCCATTTCCAAAGCTGGAGGCTGTTTCAGAAGTGGGGACTAGGATCCTTCTTATTCTCCATTAATGAAGTTTCAAAAGCTTTAGAAGGAAGGATCCTTCCCTGTGCTCTGAGAGCAAATCTTGCCTTCTGCTGTTAGGAAAAGTTTGAGAAGGCTCCTCCAATATGCAGTGGGGACAGACTATCAATCAAACCTCAACCCCATCTCAAGCCTGTTGCCTAACACATTTGCTGTTACTCTCTGAGAACCGGCTCAGGTTTTGGGCTTGAAATAGATCGTCCTATGACCAGTAGGCAAAAAAGAGATGGAAGTGTTGTTCAAAGTTGCAAGGTTACTGGATGAACGTGTTATGTTATTGAACCAGGGGACCAAGTTAGTCACTAAAAATGTTTAAGTCTCAAGTTGAGTCGAGTCAGCGCATCATTTATTGCCAAGCTGAGTCCAAGTTGAATTACTGAAGCAACTCGAGTCCGAGTGAATTGACTCGAGTCTACATCACTGCTGGGAAGTAATATACCAAGAAAGAAGTAATTCCGCACATTGCTTTCTGCTGAACTACTAACACTGAGAGATGGAACTCTCTTGTTTAGCAGCTCATAGCTATATTTAAAACATACATACTGTCTTTGCTGCTGAAGTGATCAGAGTCTTTCCACATCAATGGGATTCGGAGATCTAAAGTCAACAGGAAAAATTAAATTTGGAGACGTCATGCTGTGGTCTCAATACAACCCAAAAACTCAAATTGCCTTTCTTTTTATCCTTATCTAGAACAAAATCAGGCACGCTCTACAACTACAACCAACCCTATCAATCAGCATCAATCACAATGGCCTTTTGGGCAGCATTTTGCATTAAAGTCAAGTTAAAAGTCACATTTGGTAAAGAGAAATTTAAAATCTTTATATCAAAGTAACACTTAGAAAATGTGAGGTTTGGCGTATTTATGTTGAAGTCCATTATTTAGTCAAGATAACAGTCCTGTTTTAAATCTGAGAACTTCTCTGGAGAGAGAGATTGCGAGAGAGAGAGAGAGAGAGAGGTGCTCAATAATAGCTGTTTTGTATGCATTAGATCACAGGTTCTGTTAAATGAAGAAATGTTTCAACACTTAGAACTGTTTATCTTAGAAAAAAGGGAAAATAAGGAAAGACTCTGAAACAGTTTATAAAATAATGCATGGTGTGATAAATGTGCAAGGAGAGAGGTTTTTCTGCTCCCTTCATCACACAAAGCACAGGGAAATTGGAATTAGTTACTAAAAGAAGTAGCAATGAATTTAAAGGGGATTGGAAAAACTCATGGAGAATGTGACTGACAGTGGCAAGTAATCATGAATACATATCCTTTTCAGTAACAGAGACAGTATGCTTCTGTATATCACTTGGTGAAGAACATGGTCTAGAGCAGGGGTTCTCAACCTGTGGGTCCCCAGATGTTTGTGGACTTCAGCTCCCAGAAGCCCCAGCCACTATGGTCAATGCTCAGGGCTTCTGGGAGCTGAAGTCCAAAAACATCTGGGGACCCACAGGTTGAGAACCACTGGGCTAGAGGGTGTTGTTGCCCTCAGCTCCTGTTGGCAGGCCAGATTCCCGGGGCACCTCGTGGGCCACTGTGGGAACAGAATGCTAGGTGAGACAGGCTTCTGGTCTTAACCAGCATGACTCATTTTCTTAAAAACTACTGCTAGTCTTAAAAGAAAGTATACTCTGCAGTTTTGAAATAAGGACAGAAATTGACATGGAACATGTCAGTTTTTGCCTCACAAGCCAATGCGCAAAATGATTTAAAACTCATTACAAATAAAAACTAGAAGACAAAACCATGTGCCAACACCTTTGGGGACAAAAAGAGGATAAACTTGGTTTTAAGATGAAGAGATGCATCCAATAATCACAGAGATATGTTATTCTGTGTACTAAAACTGGAACAGCAATTTATTATAATACTCACTGATTTCCATTGAAAAGTAAAAATCACAGTAACTTGGCTTCAGAGTAAAGCTTCATAAAGTGTGTAAGACATTCACAGAAATGCTAGATAGCAGAAGTGAATGGCTTTATGTCAACAGAGATTAAGCCTCACTCAAATTCATCAGCAGCCATTCTTTGGCCTGTAGAACACATTTCTAAAACCTCTTATTTTAGTAGTAAATTGCACTGCCAAGGTATTGGCTTGAGCTTCTGCTTCAAAGCCTTCTTAGTGTTCAATTGAACAATATGTTGTCCTTCTCCTGGACTCACATTATACAACTGATACTCCACATTTGCTAGGGTTAGGGGCAGAGGACCCTTGCAAAGGTGGAAAAATCACAAAGATCAAAGTGTGTTTGTGTCTGTGAGAAGAGGGCCGAGGCATGGTGGGGACAGTGGGCACTGAAGATTCAAACCAGGTCAGGGAAAGTAGTAGGAAAGGGATGGTTCAGCATGGTAGCCCTATACTTCTCTCACCCATTTCCTTCCTTGGCTGGAGGGAGCATTGGGAGAGGGTTTGTGGTGCTGAGAAAAGCTATCCTTAGCTGAACAAGCGGTGACTGGTGGAGGAGGAGGACCAGGACCCGCAGCGGGTTTTTAAAGGGCTGTGCAACCTGATTGGAGCCACCAAGGAAGATTCCCTGGGAAAAATAGCACTTGAGGTCGGGGGCAGGGGTTGGAGAAATTTGCAAATAATCAAATCTGTGAAAGTCAGCCCTGCAAATGTGGCAGGTTGACTATTGTAACAAAAAACTCAGATTCAGTCAATGTTAAGGAAGAACATAAAGCTAAACAGACAAAAGCTGGCAACAATAGGAATACAAGCTGATGCCCTGCACCTGAGGTTATGATTTGTAACTTTACAACAATGTACCTATGTCTTTGAAATGATATGAAACCCTTCTAGTGAATAGCCATGATGCGCATTTTGGTATCCTGCACAGCATGCCATTGTGCATGGGAGATCCTGATATATATTAAGGGTCCCCATTGCCCATGATGCTGTGATTGCTCCACTTGCACAATGGCCCAAAAGATGTCGCCAAGCCTCTGCAACCCTCCTGAGAATACGACTATAGCGCAATTCAGCTTTGTGTAATTTAGGTCAGTCTATGATGATGTAACTACCTACCAGCATGCCAGCTACAATTTTATTTTATTTTCAAAATGATTCATGGTTCATCAAGGTTTCACAAGGAAATCACTGTATATATATGCTAATCAAATCATGTGAACACATGCAAGCAGGAAAGGGTTTTGTAATCTGACAAGTTAATAAATTAGTGCTGTTGATGATTTTATTATTTTTATTTTATTCATATAGCACCATCCATATATATATGCTGGTTCTCTTCTACAGGATCCCTTATTACCTAAATCTCTGAAGTACTGTCATTACCTGGTTCTCCACAAACTCATCTAATAGTCATTTTAATAATTCTCTAGGTAGAAGTGCTTTCTTGGCTATACCTTCCTCTTTGTACTTCTACTCAGAGGTGGTCCATGGACCAGTGCTAGTCCACAAGCTATTGGTTGTGGTCTGTGGCAAGATTCCAAGAAAGAAACAGTTGTAGTCAATGGGCACAAATACTTGCCAGGCCCTGGCACACTAGGAAAAAAAAGCCCTGCCAGTCCCCTACACCAAATACTTTCAGAAGCACAGCTCTATTGGGTTCCTTTGGTGATATGTTCTTGGTCTTCTGTCTTTCTTTTTCCAGTTTGGATGATAAAGGCTTCAATATTATCTTAAAATAAATGCATTTACTGTCTGTATGATTTGGTCATGACTGAATGTGCATTTCAGTGAACAAACACTGTACTGTAATTCAAACTGCCATTTCAACACTACTTCTACCATTCATTCATAGGCATTCCAACTGTATGTATTCAGAAAATAAACACACCTGATATGGCAATCTTGCCTCTACAGGCTACACGTTCTTTAGCCGCAAAATCCAAGCATCTAACAAAAGAAAGCAACAATTATTATTAGATAAAGTAATGAACTTATATTTACCTTCCTCTGTTCTTTCAAAATGCCTTTGTCTGAGGTCAGATTAATGTGTATGCAATTATGCTTTATAAGCATCCACACACAAAAAATGTAACTCTACCTGGGTCATTAAAATTAAATCATTCAAGAACTAAAAAGCATTTTGTACAACGCTGCTGGTGCATTTATAACATTATAGCTAAGAAATTATGTTATAAATACTATAATGTTATAAATATTGTATTATATATTATGAATATATAATAATATATAAACATATATAAATATTATAAATATAACATTATACTTATGGAACTGAGAACCAGTGTGGTGTAGTAATTTGAGCACTGAACTATGACTTCAGAAATCAGCGTTTGAATCCCTGCTTGGCCCATGGAAACCTACGGTATGACCTTGGACAAGTCACATTCGCTTGGCCTCAGAAGATGGCAAAAGCAACTCAACCATGAACAAATCTTGTCAAGAAAATCTTGTGAAAGGTTTGTCTTAGGCTGAATCTACACAGGTGAAATAATACATCCTTACCTTGATCTTAGTTGTGTTGGAACACACAATGTTTCTCTCATTCTGAAACAGAAACACTTGTTTTTGGTGTCTCTGGGCTTTAAGGTAATTTTTAAAACCTCCAGTTTACTCTGCTGTATTTGGAAAGAAATGTTTCTTTCAAAATGAGTGGCGTGACCCTCAAATTGAGATCAGGGTAAGGGGCTGAGGGAGGGTGTGGCAGCACAGAGTCACCAGAGATGTGGCAGTCTCAGTGCCATTTTTTCCCCCTTTCCACTCTGGACATACGGGAAGCTTTGAATATTTAAACTTTAAATATTTGCTTGACTTTAGATGTCCTTTTGAGTAGGGTGACAGGGGGATTCTCATGGGACAAGCACTATAAAACACTTCCCTGGGAGTCAGCACTTTTGGCTCTCAGAATCCAGAAGTAACTGGGCTTATAAAGCAAAGAGTACCAGGAAGGATCACCTTCTTTTTCTTCAACTATCATACCCTTCCTACAGTTCAGAGCTCAATGAATACAGTCATTAAATATGTGCCTATACATCATTGCAGTAAGAACAGTTTACCATGGGTAAACCTCCAAGGAAACCTGATAATGTAATTATGTGAATTGCCTACAAATTCCAAACAAAATTCTTGACACTTGCATGAAATTACAGTACTCAGGTTCCATAATCGAAGCTATGGCAGTTAAACCACTTTAGTTTTTTTACGAAATCTGCTTTAATGTCTCTTAGGCCTGAATCTTCTAGTTAATCCCAACTACAATATACCTGCTGAATCAGTGGGATTTAAATAAGTGCTCATTTATCAAATTACCGTTCGTTCAAGTGGCTGATTGCAGCTGGCACTAACAATATGATTTTGGCTGTAAAGACCAATCTGCCTTTAAAGCCCCAAACCCTCCCAGAGATCATCATGCTATGCTGTTTCTTCCCTTTCTTCAAATCTTTCCTCAAAACCCAGGTTTGCCAGTTGTGTTTGCTAAACCTTTATCCCTAGCTGCAAAGGACTGAAAGGATGTGCTACTGCATGTGTTTACATTCATCCTATATTGCCTTTGCTTCCCCCTCCTTTTCTCTGCTCTCTTCTGGACACAAAACTAGTTCTTTGGGGAACAAACATGTGGTTTTTGCATCTTGGATAACTGGAAGTTTTACTATCAAATGCCATGCACATTAAGATCTGAATCCTGGTATTAATTCCAATTACAGCAGACCCCTGAATCAATGAGATTTCCCTACATGTTGACTCATCACTGAACAACTGATTCAACTCTAGCTGAGACTATTCACCAGTAGTCACCATTGCTATATAAATAAACCTCAGGTAAATCTTACCAAGGAGATTGCCATCTACTAAAGGGACTATGGGCAAGCATTGTGAGCATTCTAAGAACTGGTGCAAACTGTGTACCAGTTAATTTAACAATTAGTCACTGCTTCAAAGGAAGTAAATATGTACTGCTGTCATGATAATTAACACAAGCTTTAATCTTAAATCAGATACACGACTAAAGCTGTGATGCGGCACAATCATCATCACCAACACACACACACACAGTATTTTAAAATACTAAACCATATTTCTATAAGACTTGGCCCTATGACAATCATTTATAGCTAGTCTAAGTTGATGTAATTAACCAAATTGACCACGAGGTGGCACCAATTAATCATTTTTTAATGAACTGGAAGTCTGGAATAGATTTGATAAACATATCAAGTTTTTTTTTTATGCCACTGGGACTAATCATGACAGCTCTCGGTAAGAGCTGTAAATCTCTCTGAAAAAAGTTTTAGACCAATCCAGTACCAAACAACCACTGCTTTTAAGGGATGCCTACTGCTGATGGAAGAACTGTACTGACAAGTCTGTTCCTTCCTGCGCTTCTATGTTAGAAGCTGATATTGTGAACTACTTACCTTAGCCCCATAGGAACCACTGCCTCAAGTGGTTCAGTAATTTAAATACTAGTACAGCTGCATGGTAGTGACTTAGGAGAAAGTAGATCCATACAGCTATAGTAACACTGAAGAGTCCCCTTTGTGTCTGCATGTGTTGAGTTACAGGCTTCCCACACTTATCTGACAGAGTTAGGGACCAGAGCACTGTCAGAAGGTGGAAATGGTTGAAAAGTGGAACCCATCTACTGTATGGAACATGAAGGACTTATGGAGGCTTGCTTGGGACTGACTGTGTATGCACACTACTTGTAAAGACTCTCAACTGTCTTGGCACCTTTTTCCCCCTCTCTGAGCTTCCTTTGCAAGCAGTGCACATATGTTCTCGAGTGAGCCTCTGTAGGCAAAAAGAAATGACAGAAGACCACTGTTTTGGTATTTGCAATACAATAGCAATAGCAATAGCATTTATTTCTATACCGCCTATCAACTAGTATTATCTAAGCGGTTTACAATGTATTTTTTAGCTAATTGCCCCCAACAAGCTGGGTACTCATACAGGCTAGTTCCCTTAATTTGACTGGGGATCCACTCTTTCTATAGGCAAGACTTGGGAACACACATGTGAGTAGTCTTGAGCAAGACTCCATAGGCAAGAAGAACAGATGAAAGAGTGGACCCCAGGTCAGATTAACAGAACTTGTCCTTAATTTGGAAGCATCAGAAGAGTCAGCTGTCAGATAATGGGGTCTTGAAAGGTGGGGGCTTCCTGTATTTGAGAAAACTCACTCTCCATAGGTACATATCTCTGTTACCTTTTTAGGGAATTGTCTTTGCAATCAGGAACTTATATATTGCATCTAAACAGAACCTAAATAGAATTGCATCTAAACAGGACTTTAAACAGATTCAGTTTCTCTTTGACACTAGCAGAATGTAAAGTTGGCAAAGACTAGAGAGGCTACAGCTTTCCATGATCCTCTTTTGGCTCCTCCCTCTTGTCCTCACATGACGTTGGGAAGTTAGTGGGGAGATGAGCAAACATCAAGGATATTATAGCCTTGCACAACTGGCTTGGCTCCCCTCCCCACAATATCACAGATCATTCTCCCGACTTCTATTCTGACAGACGGGTCATAGGTATACAGAGGTCATCACTGTGCAGTGGCTAATAGATCCTCCTCACTGTGCTGGCTCTCTCCCTTGGGGTGACAGGAAAGAAGTGAGTCTAGGCTGGCAGGGGCAGGGGCAGCCCTCAAGTCTGTTTCAGGAGTTAAAAATGAGATAGGGGTTCAAGTATGATTTTTGGACATAAGCAAAGGCCCCTTCTCATCTTCCCCATCCAAGGCTTTCAATCTTCTTTTCATCCATACTTGTCACACCTTTTGTGCAAAGTCTTAAAACTACTAACCTTTCTGTAGTTCTGTTCATAGTTGATTCTTCTGCCTGTCTCTGCAGTTCCGTTCTGTAGGCAAGTATCCGAGCATTGCAAACCATCAGGTTTTTAACAGCATGCAAAAGCTGATCCTTTTGTGTGCTCACAGCAAGTAGTTTACAAATTCCTTCTCGCATTCGCATTTCAAAGTCAATTTTTTCTTGAAAGCTGCAGTCCTAAATGCCAAAACACAATATAGTCGTTAGATAAATCTCAAGTGCAAAAGTATGATAAAGGTGAGATTTGTTAAAATAGAAATAACATCTACTATATTAGTATGTCCCTGGAGGAAGGAGCTAATGTCTTTTATTAGACAACAGTGGTTATTCACATTGGATCTTGAGTTTCCCAGTAAAGCAGCCTCTTTCAAGGTGTAGAACTCTTGAGAAAACAGAAAAACCACAAATAACTCCCCCTCATGTTCCCTCTCGTGTTACCTCCCAGGGCTCCCCACCCCATTCCCTTGTCTTTTGCCCCAGTGAATTTGCCTTCCTTCTCCACATCCAATACAAGGGAATGGGAGGAGGAGAATGGGTGGGGAGCACACACGCCCCTTCCAAATAATCAAATTTGCTAAGGTCAATCCCGAAAATGTGGAGGGAGGCCTATACTCTATATTACTTGAAATTGTATCTTGCTGTAAGCCAAAGACACTTGATGAATAAAACTATCCGCCTTGAGATAAACAGACAATTCTCTGCTGATTCTCTAACTCCGTGTTTCTTAACCTGGGGCCAAGGACTCCTGAGTGTCTGCAAAGCCCTGCATCATCAGTATCAGTAAGAGGGATATGGCAGTGGAGGAGTTGGTGGTGCTGAAACTGCTCCCTCATCTGCAAACAAGGGAGCAGTTTGAGCATGCACATACATACCCCTGCTGCTGCATCCCTGACGAAAGGGACACAGTGGCAGGCATTTGTGCACGGCTGCTGCTGTGTCCCTTTCGTCACAGACATGGTAGTAGGGTGTGTGTGCACCAAGGGACATGGTGGCAAGTGTGTGCATGTACCTAAACTGCTCCCTCATTTGTAAACAAGGTAGCAGTTTGGGCATGGACATACATACCCTTCTGTTGCATCCTCAGCAAAAGGAACACAGCAGCAAGCATGTGTGCATACCCAAATTGTTCCCTCGTTGGCAAACAAAGAAGCAGTTTCAGCACCCACTCACACACTCCTATGTCCCTAAAGAAAGGGACACAGTGGCAGGTGTATGCACATGCTCAAACTATGACTTTGGAGATCAGGGTATGAATCTCCATGTGGTCATGGGTGATCTCAGGCAAGTCACATTCTCTCAGCCTCAGAGAAAGACAAAGGCGATAAATCTTGCCTAGAAAACCCCCATTATAGGTTCACCTTAGGGTCACCATAAGTCAGTTTTCAAAGGGGAGAAACATGGGTAGAAAGAACCTCCCCCTGTCAGTGGCATTTTGTTGTCGTGTGCTTTCAAGTTACTTCTGACTTATGGCAATCCTAAAGTGAATTTATCATAAGTTTTTGGCAAGATTTGTTCAGGTGGGGGTTGCCTTTTTCTTCCCCAGAAATTATATATTTAAGAAGAGGCCTGTTCAAGTAGCCATTACCCACAGAACATATCCCTATCATTAGGGGTCAGGCCAGGTGGGAATCTGGTTTACTTCCTGGTTAGGCTCTCTTCTGTGCCTAAAATAACCTGAGGCAGCAAAAATGTGGCAAAATTGCTCTATTTCTGCAAGGATAAAGGGGTATTTTAGTAAAAATAAATTTGGGGGTAGTGGGAACCTCAATAATGTTCTTGGATGACATTTTTCCCCATCCCTCTTCTAGAACCTCACAATTCTATCTCCTCAAAAGTATAAACTGGAACCCACTGGGATAATAATCCCATTTGCACATAATCCCATGTGCACTGAAAGTATGGAAAAGTCTAACAGCAATTCAGTGTATTCCTTCTCCCCACACTCTTCTTCTTTCACACTAATTCTCTCTCTCTACTATAGTACTCCTTTAACCTCTATCAATTTCACCTGGATTAGAAGCCATTTTGTTTTCCAGACAATCCAGTACAATGGACCCTCCACTTTTCGGATTGAGCACTCACAGATTTGATTATCTCCAGGTTATTTTATTTTTTAATTTTTTAAAAATCTTCCTCTATTTGCCCTGCCATGGGGAAAAAAATGTTATCCCTAGGAATCTCTAGGTCCTCCAGCACAATTCTATGGTTCACTTCTGACAGAAGTGGACCACAGAACTATAATTTGTTGCCAGGGTCCCCCAAGACTTAACTCAAGAATTAAATACATAAATTTAAATATTCAAACATTTAAATATTCAAATGTGTGACCATGGGCAAGTCACATTCTCTCAACTGCAGAGGAAGGCAATGGCAAACCCCCTCTGAACAAATCTTGCAAAAAAAAAAAAAATCTGTGAAAAGTTCACTTTAGGATTGCCAAAAGTCAGAAGTGACTTGAAAGCACGCAACAACAAAATGTCGCTAACAGGGGGAGGTTCTTTCCAGCCATGTCTCTCCCCTGTGAAAACTGACTTAGAGTGGCTTTAATGAGAACCTATCATAGGAGTTTGCTTGGCAAGATTTATCACCTTTGCCTTTCTCTGAGGCTGAGAGAATGTAACTTGCCTGAGATCACCTAGTGGGTTTCCATGGCTGCGTGGAGATTCACACCCTGATCTCCAAAGTCATAGTTTGAGTGTATGCATATGCCTGCCACTGTCCCCTTCTTCAGGCCCATGAAGGCGGGTACGTGTGTATGGTTGCTGAAACTATTCCTTTGTTTGCCAGTGAGGGAGCAATTTGGGCAAGCACACGTGCCTGTTGCTGTGTCCCTTTTGTTGGGGATGCAGCTGCAGGGTGTGTTTGCCCATGCCCAAAATGCTCCCTCATTGCAAATGAGGGAGCAGTTCAGGTGCATGACATGCCTGCCACGATGTCTCTTGGTGCCCACACCCCCTGCTACCAGGTCCATGACAAAAGGGACATAGCATCAGGCATGTGCAAATGCCTAAACTGCTCCTTTGTTTGTAAATGAGGGGGCAGTTTTGGCATCCGCTGTGTCCCTCTTGCTGTGACTGCTGTTGGTATCCAGCAGCAAAGTTTTGTGGACCCCTTATGAAGGCTTCACAGACCCCCAATTAAAGACTATGGCTTTAAACATTGCTAGGTCCTCCGGTGTGATTCTACGGCCCACTTCTGCTGAAAGCTGAGCACAGATTCATGTTGGAGGACCTCGAGATTCCTAGAGAAATCTTCTCAAGTACAAAAAAATTGTGTGATTTGTATTCACATTTTTTCCCCATTTTCATGGGTGTCTTGTGCCCCTAACCCCCCAAAAGTAGAGCTCAATGTATTGTTTCCTTTCCTTCCACCTTTTCCTTTTTTGCCAGCCTTTCTCCCTTCATCCCACTGTTTGTTGAGCCTGTTTTCTAATTCTGTCCTCATCCTAACCAGCCACCAGCAACCAGTTTCTCTCTTGGTTGTCTTATTCTAGTTTGTAAACCCATCCTGGTTATGACTAGACTATAAAAGTATGATTAAAGTGAATCAATGATTATGGTTCATTAAAGATCCTAAGTGTGTGTCCTTGATGTAGTGTAAATGACCTTTTTTAATATCACAGCATGTTGCTGAAGAAATCAAATTTTTGTACAATCTGGAGACCAACAGAGACTTCACCAATAATGGTACCTTGCCTATGTACTTGCAAATTAAATCACACAAGGTGGTATTCCAGTCAGTCCTTCGTAACCAGTAATTAAGTGGAAGGCTTTTTACATTCATAAATATAACATTTTTGGACTGTGACCAAATTTTAAGCTCCATTTCTCAGCAAGGATCCAGAAATTGCGTCTCAGGTCTAAAGAAGACTTTGATTCATGAAACATTTCCAGTGGTGGGGCTGGATAAAAGACAATCTTCACTGATCCCTTTCAGTCTCTTTTATCTCTGAAGATATTGTCCAAAAGACTGGGGGACTCTAGAACAGTGTGGTAGGGTGCTTGGGGTTGCAGAGTGAAAGAAGAAATCAGTTAAAATTGCCACTCCTCTCCAGCCAGGTGTGAAAGAGTGCTTTTATAGTTGAGGAGAAATCTTGGAACCAACCTCTTATTCTACATCCTTTTTTCTCCAAAGCGTTACATTACCCCATAACATTATATCATAGGATTTAAAATAACAATAAGACCATGGTAAGGTAGGTAGGAAAAAAGAAGTAAACATTAAGAAATACTTTTCTGGCAAAAGAATAGCATCCAGTTCACAAGCAGAACTTTATAATTCACTGAAAAAGACCAGATCATTAAGCAATAAACTCTTTAAAAAAGTGTAAAAATACAAATTATGATATTCTCCAGCTTAAATAGCAGTGTACAGCACTTCATTGTATTCTGTATGAATTATTTTCAGCTAACAATGGGGAGGAGAAAAAAGTTATAAATGAATGGCAATACATCTCTGATCATGGTAAATCCTACCCCCCACCACACACCCTGTCTGAGATTTCAATAACTTTCCCTTTCCATGCACAAATTTCCATGTTCAATCTCATCTTTTCACCCAGTTTCCATACTTGTGTGAGAGCAAAGGCACACAGTTTTGTGGGTCATACTCAAAACCTGATCTTTATTCTCTTTAAGCAGCAGGAGCCAAAGCCTAGGACTAAGAAAGAAAAAAGCCTCCGCCTGCATAATTTAAGTAGCAGTACTGGCTGAAAATAAACTTGTCTCACTGCCATGGCTCTGGAGCAAACACACCAACATATAAGGAGTATGTGTAAGTGTTGCGTATATTACACAGAGGTAGGCCGTTTCCGCGCTGGACTGTTATAGCGCTCTTATTCTACTTTCAACATCCTATGGAATCCTGGGGTTTGCAATTTAGAGAGCCTCCCCTCCCAAAACTGCAAAGCTCAGGATTCCATAGGATGTTGAAAGTGGAATAAGAGCGCTATAACAGTCTAGTGCGGAAATGGGCATGCCCCCACACACACACACACACACACACACACACACACACCCCTGTTTGATGGCCTTGAGGCAAGAAAGTCGCACGCTTCTCCATCAGGCAATTTGCTTACCATGCCTATCAAAAACTGGATTCGTGAACAATCTCAGCCCCCAAGGCCAGAGCAAGAACCCCAGACACCCCCAAGATTGTCAAGTAATGCCTGGGCGCTGCTGCATGGCGGAGGGGGGGCGTTCTCTGCACAAGGGGGTGCAAAATAAAAAAAATTCCTTAAAAAAACCCCGCCCCTCAAAGTCGCCATACTTGCGGCTCTCCTGAGAATCTGGGGCGGGCGCTTCCCAGCTCCGGCCATTTCCAGCTATTATCGGCCCCTCAGTTCTTCTCTACGGAGCAAACACGACAGACGTGCAGGTTGAAAGGGGGAAAGGGGGAGGGGGGAAGCAGAGAAGAAGCTCGCTCCGCTTCCTCCTTTCCTTGTCACTTTGCCTAGGAGCAGATTAAGATTCAAGGGAGACGAAGAGGATCCCGGAGCGCCAGCGGCGGCGGCGGCGGCTGCCCGGCCTGGTGGGAACCAGACAAAGCGGCCCCCGAAAAGGCGGGAGAATGGACGCTGCCCCCTCCCTTCGCCGCCCTTTTCCTCTCCCCGCCGCTCACCGGTTCCTTCGCCGGCTCCCTCCCGCTCGAGCTGCTCCACCGGCAGCGCCTCATCCTCTCGGTTGCCTCCGAGGGTGCTGCTCGGGCCGCCGCCGCCGCCGCCGCCGCCACCGTTCAAACTTCCCGCTCCGCCCCCTTCTGGCCGGCGGCGCCCCAACGGCAGCCCTGACTCCGCCCCGCCTCGGGAGTCGCTGGAAGATATAAACCCTCGCTGGGTTTGTGGCGCCAGAAGTGGGCGGTTGGCTGGTTCGGCGACCTTTACGCTAAGCTGCCGCCTAGAGAGACGTTTACAGTTTGGCCAAACACTTGTCTTATAATTTTTTACCAGAGCCTTTGGTGCGTTTGTTGCTTTGCCTTTACCATGTTCTTCTCCTCCGCTGTTTGGAGACGTTTCTTGGGTCTGAGGACTTGAGGTAATTCCTCTTAGCTTAACTGCATGATGGCTGAGTACCAGAAGAAAACAGACTGTGCAACCTGGCACAGTTGCGGGCCGTAGATACCAGTGCAGATATCACCGCTCCATCCTATGAAATTTTGGGATCTTTAGTGCCTGGGGGCACTTAAAATTTTCAGAGGGCTTCCCAAGTGTGTTCCTATGACCCACAGCGCTAGAGCTCTGTAGTGGAGAAATTTTTTTTAGGGTATTTTTATTAAGGTTTAAAATGGAAATAACTCCCCCCTTCCCCACCTCCAAGCTTTTTTCTTTTTTTCCAGTTGGGTCTGCTTGTTTACATTCCATTCATACATGGTTTCTGTTTAAAAGATAATCTTGCGTTGTTACATTGCTGCTTTGTTACATTGCCTTATTACATTGTCGCCTTGTATTACATACAATCTTGCTTTATTCTTTTTTTCTTTTCTTACACTATATCTTTATCCAGTTCAAGACTTCTCTCCATTCCCTTTCAAAGTTCTGCATAGGCTTATTTTTCAGTGAAAATGTTAGCTTTTCTGTCTCTATCATCTCCAGAACTTTTAATTTCCATTCTTTTATATCAACATAGTTACTTTCTTACCAATATTGTGCATATATCAATCTTGCAGCAGTTATCAAATATAACAATGTCTTCTGGTGACATCTCATCTCTCTTCGTTGCCCTAGCATATTTAACAAATAAAACTCTGGCTTCATTTCAAAATTTAAACTGTAAATTCTTTGAATTTCATCATGTATTTCCTTCCAAAATTTCTTTCCTATCTTACAGGTCTAGCACATATGAAAAAATGACCCCACCTTTTCATCACATTTCCAACATCTTTCTTCCATTTCCATTTTTAGTTATTTTCTGCAACCTTTCAGGTGTCATATACCATCTATGTAGCATTTGTAGTGGAGAATTTAATTGCCTCACCACACCAGCATTCTAGGCTTCACATTTATTTATTTGTTTATTTATTTATTTGAACTATTTCTGTATCACCTCATAGTCCACAAGTGCTTCTCAAGTGATGAACAACTAGAAACCAATTGAAACAATACAAAGATAAAACATCTTAAAAACACATTAAAATGTTCTTTAAAAATTCCTAAAAGCAGTCTGAAAACAATCCTAGGCCATTTCTGCACTATACTGTTATAATGCTATTATTCCACTTTCAATATCCTATGGAATCCTAGGGTTTGCAGTTTAGGGAGGCCAGAGCACAGGCCCCTCCCGAAACTGCAAACCCCAGGATTCCATAGGACGTTGAAAGTGGAATAATAGTGCTATTACAGTCCAGTGCGGAAACGGCCACAGTTGAAGATGAGCAAAGGTGCTCCTGACTCCACAGCAACCTGGCTTTCCAGGAGCAGCACTGAGTCCAACAGCACTCCCAAGTTAAGAACTTGATCTTTCAGAGGGAGTGCAACCCCATGCAGAATAGTCTGCGATCCCAATCCCAGGTTGGTTTTCTTACTGCCCAGCAACATCTTCATTTTGGATTAAGACCCAGTCTATTCATCCACATCCAGTCCTTTACTGCATACAGACAACAATTCAATACTACCACAGCCTCCTTGGCATCAGTTGCAAAAGTGAAGTAGAACTGGGTATTATCAGTATACTGATGACACCTAACACCAAAGCTCTGGATTAACTCTCCCAGCAGCTTCAAGTAGATGTTAAATAGTAGAGGGGACAGTATTGATCCCTGTGGAACCCTACAAGTTAATGGCCAAAAGGCTGAACAGTCCCCCAGCACCACTCTCTGGGAACATTCGGTCAAGAAACATCAGAACCACTGCCAAGCAATGCCCCCAAGTCCCATAATAGCCAAATGACCCAGAAGGATACCATGGTAGATGGTATCAAATGCCACTGAAAGATCCACAAGAACCGTCAGGGACTCACTCACCTTGTCCAACTCCTGGTATAGGTCATCCACCAAGGCAACCAAGGCTGCTTCTGTCCCATACCCAGGTCTCAGTTGAAACTGGAATGGATCCAGGTAATCCATTTCATCCTAGAAAGCCTAGAGTTGTGTTGCCACCACTTGCTCTGGGGCCTTACATAGAAAAGGAGAGATTAGAGACTGGCTGATAGTTACCTAGGGAGATGGAGTCCAATGAAGTTTTTTTTTCAACAGAGGTCTTACAAGTTGCTTGTTTTAGAGAGGTTGGAACATAACCTTCCTTCAAAGAAGCATTTACAACTTCCATTGCCCAATTGGCCAGTCTCCCTCTGACAGCTTTAATTAGCCAGTAGGGACATAGGTCTAACAGACAAGTGGTTTGCCTCACTTTTCTAAGTAGCTTGTCCACATCATCACGTTGAACAACCTAAATATTGTTGTTGTTGTTGTTATGTTGCTACTACTGCTACTACTACTGGCATTAGCATTAGTATTATCTATCACAGAATTCTAAGTATCTCATGGAACTACGAATCCTAGGGTTGTACGAGATGGAACCATGATAATCACAGTGTTCTCAAACAGTGCTCTAACAGATCTCCTGTGCATTGCAGTCATCCTCAAAGACCTTCCAACAAGTGCTTCTGCTGCCTAAACAGAGGTTGGGGATTTTTCAATTTTTTTTTGTTTTTGATCAGAACTCACAGTGTCCCCTTGCCATTTGGCTACTGCCTTTTCCAAACTCTACATCAGAAGCAAGAAACATGCACAAACAAATAGATTGCACATATCTTCATTTCTTATATTTTATTCTAATTGCCAAAGAAATTATCTTCTTACAACAGAATTCAGATTTTTCGAGGACAGGAAATTTGATTTCTTTACTAAAGTTTTGTCTTGCCTTACTGTTCTTGCAACCCCTTCTCCAACTGCCGGCCACATTGTGTGCTTGGAGCTACTGCTATCAAAATAATTCTGTGAAATGAAATTATCCCACAAAAAGGAAAGAATGGATGAGTCTAAGAAGGAAATTTATCAGCAGGCAGTTTATTAACAATAATAGATAGCACTGAAAAATGACGATCATATATTTTTTGTCCACAAAATTATCTAAAAAAACCAATTTATGTATATAAATATTGCATCATGTTCAACTCTTGTTCTAAGCAGCTATTTCTCTTCATTAGGCAACTGACCTGCTTTAACACTGGGTTCAATTGACCAGAGGAATTCTAAGGCAGATAATTTGATCAGCTCACCTTAAAGAAGTTTGCTACTCTAGGTCAGGAATCATCAACCTGTGGCCTATGTCTTAATGTCAAAAGTCCCGTGCAACACCTATCAGTCCCTTCCCTGATAATCCTAAAGGCTGGGAAGGAGGAGGTAGAAAAAGAAAGAAGGATATAAAAGGAGAAGAAAGAAGTAGAGAGGTCTCACTCACTGCTAGTTTTATCTCCATCTTACTACTGGCAGTGATGCATTTAAGTCTTTTACTTCAAGTCTCAAGTCTCTACCTTCAAGTCTCAAGTTGAGTCTCAAGTCCTTGCAAGATACTTTCAAGTCAAGTCTTGAGTCAAGTCTCAAGTCTGGGAACCAACTTTGTACCCCAACCTGTATTCCAGAATTTCTGGTCAGAGTTGAATAAAGTCAGTTTTAACAATTTAATTAGAGTCAGTCCTCTACTTTTTGATTTTGCCATCTGCAGCTTCGGAAGTGGGGAAATAGGATCCTTCTTGTTTCCCATTTTCAAAACTGGAGGCTTTCCAGAAGTGGGGAATAGGATTCTTCTTATTCCTCATTACTGAAGCTTCAAGAGCTTTAGAAGGAAGGATCCTTCTGCCTCAAGCCCACTGCCTAACACATTTTCTGTTCCCCTTTGAAATGCATGCCTTGCACTCTGAGCATGAGCCTTGCCTTCTGCTTTAGGAAAAGTTCTAGAAAGCTCCTCCTATATGTAGTGGGGACAGGCTGTTGATTGGACCTCAACCCCACCTCAAGCCCATTGCCTAACCCATTTGTTGTTCCTTCTGAAAAAATATATCCACACTTTGGGCTTGAGACAGATTGTCATGTGACCAGTAAGTTGTAAGATTTCTGGATGAATGTGTTATGTTACTGAACCAAGTGCTGCAAGTCAGTCACTAAAAATATTCAAGTCTCAAGTCAAATCAGTGTGTAATTTTTGCCAAGTCAAGTCTGAATCAAGTCACTGGAGTGACTTAAGTCTACTTGAGTCCAAGTCAATTGACTCGCGTCTACATCACTAACTATTGGCATGCAGCTTCTAACAGATCAGTCCTGTGGTAATGCTGTGATAGACATGGAAAAAAATACCAGTTCCCTACCCTAGATCTATAACCATTTCCACACTAGACTGTTACAGCGCTATTATTCCACTTTCAACACCCTATGGAATCCTGGGGTCTGCAGTTTCGGGAGGAGCCAGGTGGCCGCTCCTGAAACTGCAAAACCCTAGGATTCCAGAGGATGCTGAAAGTGGAATCATCGCACTATAACAGGCTAGTGCGGAAATGGCCCCGGTCTCCAGAGTCGAAGTCCAATGCTCAAACCTCTACACCACACATGCTCTCTGTTTGGTCACATTACACAAGGCAAATGTATCTATCAAGAACCTGCCTCCTCAGTCCTAAGTTTTGTGTTTAAATTGTACTGAAACAATGGGATAGTTTAAAATAACTTAATACCCATTAAATGCAGGTCAATTTTACACAGTTCAAGGCCTTTTTTTAGAGGTAAATTACATCCACAGCAATAGTACTTACTCGTGCCTGAAGACAAAAATGCTTAAGATTGCAATCCAAGGCTGTGGTTCTTTTACAGCAGAACTGTTCTATTGAGAGAGCAATAAGAATGCTTTCAGCTCTTTTGAAACAGAATAAAACAGATGAGCCATTTTTCTCTATGAGACAGAAAGAAAAAACTTGAAGAGAACAGAAACCAGCAAGCATAATTATGTGGGTGTTATTGAAAATTTGTCCAAGAGAAGTAATAAATCATTACTAAAGGTTTTCTTTAAATGGTCATGACAGCTATATGTACATGAAAATTTATTTCCTCATTATTAATCCATCAGTATTCAAACAGGCAAACTTCTATCACTCTGTATTTTCTGCAGGGTACATTTATCCAGAAGCTGTTGAGAAACTGTCAGAAGATAGGAAATGTATAATGAAAACCAATATTGAAATTTGCAACTGTTTATTTTCTAGCTGAGAGGCTAGAGACTTCTGGTTTCTACATTTTAAATTATTTTTTTTTATTGCTTTATTTATTTGACTTCATCTCCCATTGGCATGGCGTGGAGCTCTGAACTGCTGAGTGTGATGTCATTAAAGGTAACATAAGGCTTTGCAAAATGTCTTCTTCAAAGGGAAATGTATAATAAGCTCCCAGACTGAAAATATCACTTCAGCCCCTTCTTAGAAGGGTACAGTCATATATGTGTGTGCATATATTGGGCAGTTTAGGGAGGGGCAGTTTAGAGAGGAACTCTTTGGCCTCAGTAAACTACAAACCCCAGAATTCCACAGGATATTGAAAGTGAAATAATAGCACTATAACAGTGTAGTGCGGAAAGGTCCTAAGACTTCCTCCAAAATAACTGAAAAGGAATATAGACTAAGAGCCTTTCCACACTACATAGGATGTTGAAAATGGAATAATAGCACTATAACAGTGTAGTGGGGAAAGGCCCTAAGCCAAGATTACTTTCTTCCAAGGTCATGGGGAAGGCCCATGATTCATTGATAGAGTAGGTGTTTTGTATGCAAAAGGTGCCAGGTTTGATCTCTGACACCTTCCGGTAGCAATTGGAAATACCTCGGAAGAGTTGCTGACGATGAGCATAGATGATACAGAGCTAAACGGGCCAATAGTCTGACTCAGGTCCTCATCACACCACACTGTCATATTGTTATAGAAGTTGTTTGGTCCAACTTTTGTTTCAGTCTCATCACATGACATTGTGGTTCTCCCGGTGCTGTTGTGCTGTACATTCCTTGAAAATGTGATTTTTTTCATGCTGAAAATAATTTGTTAATTACCCCCCTTTCCTGCTATGATTCAGTAGCCATTTTGAGTGTGGATGTCTCATTCCACAATATTCCAAGGATGGGTTTGCTGTTATAATGCAATAATGTTGCTATCCTGACCTGTTAACCATTTAAAATCATTATTCAGATGCCCTCACTGCATGGGTATGTTTTCCAAATATTTCTACACTGCTTTCTTATGATACTATACAACACAGTTTTTCCACCACAAAGTTATTTTTTTAAAAAAACAATAAGGTAACGATATAATAATGCTGTGATGTTATGCCATAATAGCATTTATTCATGCTTAACAAGTATGAATGAAGGTTTTTGAACAGGACAGCCTGAAACAACTGACTAATGGGATAAGCACTTTTTGTTTTTTACAGGAGAAAGGCATAAAAAATTGGGCAGTGGTGGTGTGGTCTGCTTGTGCTACCTCTCACATGAGAGATTTGAGCACTGTTGGGTGCACCATAATGATGTTATGCTGTCTAAATGTTATTACAGCTCTGTGTGTGCGTGTGTGTGTGTATACACATAGTGTGTTTGTATTGCGTATTTTAAAAACCCTGTGCAAATCACACTATTACAAGGCAAATGTGGCAAGGATGTGATACATAGAATCAACAATTAGCTATCATTGCCAGTAAAGCCAAACAGTAAAAGCCAGCATAACAGCCTGGCGTGTTAAGGACCTCGGAGTCAGGCAGTTTTGTATGGCCTCTGCCTATGTTCTGTCACAGTTTGGGACTGAATCCAAGTTTCTGGGGCTAATTACATGGCAGATACAGCAGTTGATCATCTCTTATGAAGATGACTCTGACAGCCAAATATCCTTGGATGTGATTTTTCCATTTATTTATTTATTGTTCTCCCGGGAGTCCAAATTACATCAAAGGCAACAAGTTTCCAGTTGTAAGGAAATTCAAGAGGAAATTAGGGAATGCTAAACCACTAGACCACTGGATATATTGACTTCTTAACCATCACAGAATCCCCTGGGTAGCCAGCTGTGGATAATCAAACATGTCTTCCTTTGAATTTCCTCACCCCCAACCTTGCACATTGCAAAATAGACACAGACTGGCTGCCAAAACATGTCTGTTTATTGTGAAAAGAGATCTGTCTACATATGGACTTGATTGTGTAGCTAAAAAAAATATTCTTTACTTCCTAAGTTCTCTGTAGATATTGACAGACAACTAATGTATATTCACAACTAGAACAAAGATTTTAGAAAGCTCATTAAATTAATTGGCTAATCTATGTGATTTACTTGAAGTACATCTCCCACTTCCTGTTCTGTTTTTTATTGTTTTGTTTTCTGTTTTGTTTTTTATGGATTTGAAATCTTTAATATTTAATTGCATCACTATACTTTTCAAAGCAGGAATGCATCTCTAGCTCTTTGAACCATTTTTGGAAAGGAATTTGCTTTGCACATTAAGGAAAGGGAAAAGATGCCAATGACAGAATCCATTGCTGTTTTCCCACTACGTATTTCACACAAAAGTGTAAATATATGAATCAGATCAAACAGCAGCAAAACAGATGCCATGGAGGGGAAAAAAAGAAAAGCTAATGAAAACCATGATTTCAGAATGCCATTAAATTAACCCGTGAAGGCAATCACTTGTTTATGTGTGTTGTATTCTTGGTAGGGGGGGGCATATTTGGCATAATTTTTGGAAATGTGGCAGCAACTTTGGCTGTGATCCTATGTCTTAGTGACTGGGAGTAAACTCTACTTTTCAGTAAAGCTTACTGTTTAGTGGACATGGGGGCTGAAATAGGAAAGACAAATCCTGAATTTACTTATTTCTAAGTCTTTTAACCAAACATAGCATTTTGTTGTCAGAGTAAAGTTTGTTTTTTTTTAGTAAAGTTTTTGAGTTGCAGTGCTTTATAGCCTAGTCACACTAGCAGGCAGTTGTACTGGATTCAGAGACCAAGGCAAGTTTGTTGCAAAGTGCCTGTATGTGTAGGGGTAATGGGAGAGATACAGGAATGTACTGTCAAAAAGAAATATTATACAGTGGGTAATTGGCTGAACTGTATCCTGGTGCAAAGAATCAATGCAAACAAGACTCATGTGCCACTTTATGCCTCCTTTTAAGCTTTTCAAGAGAAAGTTTAAATGGATTTAAGTTGTGTGTGTAGACTTTTGCTTGATCCCTTTCCACACAGAAGTAAATTTCAAAACCATTCCCTTCAGGGTTTTTTTTTTAATTCTTTCTCCCACAACTGCTATTCATCACAAAAAGAGAATTCACAATGTTTGGGGAGGGGAGGAAAAATTGAAGTTCTACTCCACTAAACAGAAAGTGTTCTGTCCCCTTGGCCTATTTTTTTTTAAAAAAAACTTGGCTGTGTACACTACAAATATTGAACATTCACATCTGATAGGAATTTAAAAAATACTCAAAAATTTTTTCCCAACAGGAGAGCGTGTTGTAATACATTAAGTCTCCCTCACTAGAAAGATGGTCATCTGCTCTGACTTTTCTCACTTTTTGAGACTTTTGCAAACATTTCACCAAAAACCGTTTTGGGGCAAAACTGTTTTGTGCAGAAAGCAGCATTTTGTGCAAATGATTGCTATGGTACAAAATGTAATGGTAGAAAATGTTTTTTAGTAAATGAATTTTTGGCAATTTTTCTCCCCAAAATGTGAAAAATCATTGCAAATGTGAGCAAAAGAAGAAAAATCGCTCGTTATTTCACCCAACAGGGAGAAAACTTCTAACATCCTTTCCTTAATGAATCCTTCAATGCAAGAATGGAATAAGCAAAGATTCACATCCCTACTGCCTGACTTGACAGTGAAGAAAGCTGACAAGAAGAAAATAATCTAATATGAAATATGATACTGAAGAAGGGTACCATGGATATTATGGACTTCCAAAAAGACAAATAAATGCATCTTAGAGCAAATCAAGAATGAATTCTTATTAGAGGCCAAGATGACTAAACTGAGGCTGTGGTTATTTTGGAACACTGAAACAAAGTGACTCACTGAAAAAGCCAATAGTGCTTGGTAAAGTGGAATATAGTAGGAAAAGAGGAAGATTGCATGACAGAAGAATGAAAGCCACATTCCTGAGTTTACAAGACCTGAGCAGGGGCTGTTGGTGATCGGGGCTTTTAGAGGTCTCCCATTCATAGAGTTGCCATAAGTCAAAGTTGACTTGACAGTAAATCACAACAACTGTCTACTTACAGTAGTATCTTCAAGTGGCTGCCATTCCACAAAGGAACTTTTATTTTTCCATTGTAAGGTCACCCTTCCCAGCCCCAACCCTTTACTCCTAATCCTTTTATAATGCAGGCAGTCCTATTCTTGATAGAGCACCTTTATGAAAGGAAAAGTGAGATGCAAATACCTGCTTTTAGTCCCTGTTCAAATGTTTTAAGTGCTTGTCTGATCAAATATGTTAGTGCATTTTTCAGATTTCATCATCAAGCTTTAGGTGATGTAACAAGTGCTGAGGTTCCCTGCGTCAGGGGACTCCAAGGCAAATGGGTCAGTTGTGCCTATGAGGCAAACTAGTTGTCTTTAGGAGGCAAACTAGGTATGCTTTAAAGACAACTGAGCATTTTGAGACACAGGCCATTTCCGCACGGGGCGAGGGAATCGCCCCATGCTGCTCCTTACCGGGTCTTATGGCTCCCCGGTCTGGTCCAGGCTGCTCCAGAGCAGTGCGTGCTTGTCACTCTGCACTGCTCCGGCATCGAAAATGGTGGCTTCCGGTTGGACGAGGGTCTCGCCAGCCTAAAGCCTGCCCCCGGCAGATTGTAGGCTCGCATTGGTGCGAGCCTGCAAATCTGCACAAGGAAGCAGGCTCGCACTGGCGAGCTCCATGCTCTTGAAAAACCAAAAGAAACAGGTTTTCAAAAGCACACTGGACAACCACTTGGGGTTGTTCCGGAGCGGGTTGAGGTGTGGATCTACGTTAAATAGTCCATACCCAGTCTGCTTCCACGTGCAGACGTCCTCCCTGGAGGACGGACTGCACCGTTTCAAATACCCCGTGCGGAAATGGCCACAGATAAGAAGCTGAGTTTTGGACCCTGTAAGCTACAAGGGAGAGCTAGCTTGATGTAGTGGTTTGAGCACTGGACTGCAGAACTGGGGACCAGAGTTTGATTCCCTGCTCAGCCATGGAAATCCACTGGGAGATATGGGGTGCATCACACACTCTCAGCCGCAGAAAACTCCACAATAGGTTTGCCTTAGGGTCACTATAACTCAGTAACAACTTGAAGCATACAACAACAAGCAACGAGTTATAACTAGTTGGCTGTTCATTTTTGGAGATCTGATGCACAGCAGTGGAATACATATTGTTGGAGTATTTAGACCTAGTGTGTGCCTCTCTGTTCATTCTGCATATTTGTGGCTATATTCCAAAATGCTGTGCACTTCAGTTACCTCCTGCCATAGGAAATTAAATGTGAGAAGAATGGTGTTCCTCACAGGTTCATACAGAAGGACGCAATTCTGAAGGTTTTGTTTTTCCCTCTATATTTTCAACTTTGATCTTTGTAAACCACTCTGGATTTTTCAAACCAAAAGTGATAATTAAAAACAAAAACAAAAAACAAACCATGCAACTTGGAATCTCTTTGTGGGTTTTGCTTCCATTCAGTTTGGTACTCACAGGAATTCTGTGAAGTATTGCCAGTTTTTAACCAATCTTTGCTTTTGTGCTTCCAATAGCAGCTTTTTCTGCATCACTTATTTGCCTGCCATGAAAGTTGATGAAACTTGATGAAAAAAGAACAAGGAGGACCAGGAAAAATGGCTTGTTGTCATGCCTTTAAAAACAGCTTGGTCTATACAAATCCACATGTAAAATATGTGTTTCAGAGCATGGGAATAAGTATTGTATGTGTGTGTGCCTTCAAGTTGCTTGTTGACTTATGGCAACTTCATGAATTTCATACGGCTTTCTTAGGCAAGGAATACTCAGAGGTGGTTTTGACAGTTCCATCCTCTGCAATCTGCCTATAGCAGTTGGTATTTATTGGTGGTCTCTCATCCAAATACTAACAAGAGCTGACCCTGTTTAGCTTCCAAGATCAAATGGGATCTCGTGCGGATAGGATATTTAGTCTTTCTTGAGATAAACACTGCTTGCAGTTAAAGACTTAGAAATCAAGCACCTTTTAAAGCCCTAGAGTAAGAACTAATCAAAAAGTTGGCAACCACACATGCAGTATACATCTTTTGTTTTATAATCAGAAGCTTTGGCTGTGCTTTATTTATTGATAGCTCAGCTGAACTGTGCTGACAACAGAGCTCTCATTGCCAGAGTCTTTCATAATATTCTGCTGGGATTATTAACATATTTTTTAAAAAAGTGAAAAAAATAATGGTTGCTATGGTTTAGTTATCTAGGCAATATAGCTAAAAGCGCATAGTACTGTTCTCCCTTTAGAAAAATGGCCAACCTCATTTCAACAACAACAACAACAAAAAATCAAGGGATTTATTGAACATTTTACAACACACCTGCTCAGCATTTTTACTCAGAATTAATTCCTTCTTAGTGCAATGGAACCTTACTCCTCGGTGAATGAGCTTTGGAGTACAATTGCGCAGTTTGACTTGTGTGAGAAGGAAGGCATCCTGATACATCAAGATTGCTGCCAGAAACACCTCTGCCCCTTAAGGGGAAAAAAAAAAAAGGAGACCATGATTGCCCATAAGATAAATGCCCAGATCCACTGCTGGGCACTATCTTTCTGATGATTTGCCACAATAGCACAGATTACTGAGCATCCACATTCCTTGCAGCAAATGGATTGCCTGTGGATGTCATGAATACACACATTCATGTCTTTAAATACCTGCAAACATGTCAGAGAAACCTGATTAGGCCACACGTCCAGGTACATTCACACGAGAATATGGCAACTGGTGTTTCCTACAGGAAACACAACATGAGGAGGCAGAAGGCATGCCCTAAATTGCACTGAATTTAAATAATGGGAATTCTGTAGTGCTCCAAACATTATTGGTTTGTAACTCTCAGCATTCCAGCTCATTGGGTATGCTAGCTACGTCTGTTGAGAATTGCAGTTCAACACTATCTGGAAGTGCACATAATTCCCACCCCTGATTCAAAGGAGTAAATTTGTGAGTAAGTGTCAAACTAGGTTGTAATGTGAAATGTGTGACTGGACTAGGGAGAGCCACTTATGAAGCATCAAAAAAAGAAGACTAAGAGATTTGTAGAAAAGTTGCACATCTTCATTTATAGATGTTGGTTCCAATTTGAACATGATTACTTTACAGTACTGTGCTTCTTTCACTATAAATGGGGGACTCTGTGACCAGGTGTCCTACGTGCCTGCTCAGCCTGCTGTCCAGGTGCTCAGTGTTGCTGAGCAACTTCAAGGCCTCTGTTTTCCCTTCTTGGACTCTTGACCTTTAAATTGTCTTTGGACTGAATATTGTCTTCAAAAAGAGGACTCTCCTCTGTACAGGAGGGCACGCTGCCACTTTGCATTGTGGCTCTAATCTCATGCTCACCTGGAAGAATGTCTAATTAAACTCAGTGGAATACGACTGGGTCAATATGTGTAGAATTGCATTTTATATATCTGGTTTGTTCTTGTTGCCAAATTGTATCTGCTGGAATGGGGAGAAACCCTGGAATTTGCAATGGTAGCTCTCACATTAGTGGGTTGGTGTATCTCTTTTAGTCAGATCTATTCAAACTATTTAGTTTGAACTGTTTAATCTGAACTGTTCAAACTAAGGAGCTACTCAAAATGTTGAACCCTGTGCACAAAATAGGCTCAGCACCTTGATAGTTCCATGTCATTGCCCCACTGATATGGGAGCCACCAGCTGCCACTGGGAACTAGGGATCAACTACACCTCCCCTGGCATAGGGTAATGGCAAGTTTGCAGGGAAAAGTTGAGAGGAGCACACTTAAACCTCTTTCTCCACACCCTACAATCTCAATTCTGTTCCCCCAACCCACCCCTACAGCTGCGGTTTTAAAAGGTGCAACGATGCCATAATATATTTTGTAGTTTTTCTCAGATAGGCTTGGGTTTTTCTCAGCATACAGTTTTATGTGTAAGTGTGAACGGGATTGGATAAGAAAGGCTGCAATAGTTTAATTCCTCCCTTGAGGAAGTGGAGTGGTGGTGTCTCAACAGGTAATCTCCTCTGCTTTTTCCCTCATACCCATGCAATGTTCTGCAGGAAAAGCCTACATTTTAAAATGTTCTAAAGACACACATTCTCTCATTCTCTCTCTCTCTCTCTCCCTCTCTCCCTCTGTGTGTGTGTGTGTGTGTGTGTGTGTGTGTGTGTGTGTGTGTGTGTGTGTGAAAGAGAGGGGACTTTGCTGTTGGTAACTTTTACTGTTTTCTTAAGGACATTCTGACATGACCTTTTTTTTCCTCTTCTGAATGAATATAGTGGGATATGTGTGCAAAATGAGAGCATTTCTCCCCAATAAGAATTTTGACCCCCTTCATGAAATTTTCCTCCAGTTCTCAAATTTTTAGCACTGAAGGGTGTAGTCACTCACAATAGTTCACACCCAGAACTCTTATATTTGCTGTGTCCACATTCCCTTGGTTGCTTTGTCTGCCACTTTTCTTGGGATGCCTTTAAATGGTCAACTAAAGCTTTAAGTTACTGATATGCTAGAAGTTGCAATGCTAGAATCTAGATCAGTGCTACTGGTCCCATTGGCTGCTGGCCCTGGCAGGTTTCCAGAGGAGAAACCAACAATTGTACCAAATGGGTGAAAATTTAGAGCTGATGTTGTGACACTAGGAAAAATCACATCAGATAGCCTGAGAAGCACTGCTATAGACTTGGAGATTTCATAGCAAAATTCTTTTCATATAGTCCTTTGCATAAGAAGGTTCTTTCTACCTTTTACTGATCTGAAAGATGTTCTATAAAGTCCCGTTTTAACCAGTGAGGTAAAACAACATTCAACTTGGGTTGTGAATGTATCATATGAGGCCTTCATCGTGAGCCTGGCAGCACTATGAACATTCCAAAATAGAGAAAAACACTAAGTCGCAGCAACCATAACTGGGCCAGTTACATAACTCATTCACCACAAACAAACCAGAATCCAGGCTTCAGGGGAAGTGGGGCCTCCAGTCAGCCAAATTCCTGTGGTATTTGACACACTGCACCTGTCAGAGTCAGCCAAACTACATCTTGCAAACAACCTGAACCAGATGGATTTAGCTCCATGGTGCAGCTCACATAGCAAGGCTAGGCTGGAAAACATGGAGCCCTCCAAATTTTATTTGGACTCCAACTCCAAGCATTCCTTACTATCCAGGTAAGGCTGCTGAAAATTACAACCCGGTATCAGGAGGGCCTTCATATTCCTGCTTTAGAAAGAGTGAAGCAGCTGCCTCAGGCAGTGGATGCTGGGAAGAGAGAAAGTAGAAAATTGCAGTGAAGTATTGAAAGACACAGCTGGCTGCTAGCCCCATGGCCTGCACTGGCCTCCTAAACTACCCTGCTCTCCTCAGGAGGATTTTTTGGGGCACCAACATCAATGTTAAGATTCCAGTGCCAGTCCAATCTGCCTTACACAGAATGTGAACAAGGGGTGGGGAATGGACAATCTCGTTTTTGCCTCAGGTAGCAACATTTCTTGAGTCAGCTCTGCCCTACACAGAACTCTTTACAACTCTTTCTTGGGGAGCTTGTCAGAGGGGCCAGAGTGTCAAGTATGCATCGAAGAAGTATGCATCGAAGAAGTGTCAAATATGCATCGAAGAAGAACCGAATGGGGAGAAATGCTTGCTTTCATTTATTACCTCCCTGTCCTGTTCAAAGCTTGGCAGATGCAATCTCTGCACATGTAAGCTGGGATTTTAAAATTAATTTTATACAGCTAGGAATGGGAGCAAAAAGAGAAGAGCCAAAGGTCTGGACAGCACTGCCAACTCTATTTTTGAAAGTGGCTGGACTTTCTATATGTTTCTTTCCCCACAGATTTACTTGAAAGGAGCAAGCTTTGTCATATCCTGATTCCAATACCACTCAGTGAATACCAAGAGATAATGAAGCAGAAAGTCTAACATGTAAACAAGCCCTTAGTAAATGGTTCATTCTTGATGCTCATTTCCCCCTTGTACTAATTTCTCTTAAAAGTATGGTAAATGCTAGTCATTTTTTTAAAAAAGCAAGCTTTGCTCTAGAAGAAGGTTACCTATCAGGAGTCATTGTTATTCCTGGAGTGCAGAGAGAGGCTGTGTGCTGCTGACGTACTTGAACTGACATAACGCCGCTAGATTAATAAAGCTCTTTCTATGTGCTCCCTCTTTGTTGTCCTGACAACAGAAATAATTAAAAAAAAGAGGTTTTTTTCTATTTCCATTTTCCTTTTAGCAAATTGCCTTGAAAATTGTGCATGTAAGCTTTTTAACAATTAACATGGATGTACAACATTTTTCTCCTTAAAAACAGGCCACACAGTTCTGAATGATAGGATGTATCCAGCACATACAAGTAGACCACCATTTCTAGCTATTCAGAATGGGTCTTATCTTCCCCTCAAGCTGTTTTGCATGGGAAAAGGTGAGAGAATATAAATGAATGCATCTTAGTGCATTCTCTGTTGAACTAAAATCTACTATTCTTATCTATTTGTGCTTTGAGGTGTACCGCATCTTCTTCCCAAAGCCATCCCACAGAAGGATGCTTATTTAGGGTATAACCACATTGCACTGTTCAAGCCCTTTGACGTCTCTGTCAAAATGTGGAGATCTGGGCCAAGCCAGGGCTATGACAATCTAGTTTGCTTTGAATTCTCCCTTCCTAGAGAAGCAGCACCCTTCTATATTTTGTCCACTCACTCGCTCCCTCTCCACATTTATATCTCTCTACTGCTTTCCCTAAATCCACACCCTTGTAAATATAGGGCAGTGTGTTTGAGTATATCCCAATGACTGTGTCACTGGTGGTGGTGTGTATAACCAATCCAGATCAGAGAGGCACTTTATGGAGACTATGCTTTACAAAAATATAACAAAATCTTTATTGAATAAACTGACATAGGAAAAGGTAGTTGGCAAATTAAAGATTAGAAAACAGCAAAACATTTGTATCTCTAACTCAGCAAACATTTCCCCAACTTTTTCACTCTCTTTCACACTCTCCCTCCTCTCTCATCAAACTCTCAGATGGATCTCTCACTCTCTTCCAACTCTGTTTCAGTTATTTTTCTGTTAGGCTCATTTTCCCCACCTAGCCCCTCCCTCTGGCTAGCCTGGGTTCCATAATCAACAACCAATCAATTTAAATCTTATTGGTTGCTAGGACAGCTCTGTTGCTACATGCCCCCCCCCCGGTTGTCACAGCCTCTTTAACTGCTATGACTTCCCCTTGTGGAATTTTGGAATTTGTAGTTTGGTCAATGTGATAGTTAGCATTCTTTGCTGGAGAGTTCTAATGCTGCAGTTCAAGAGGATGTACTGAATTGTCTCTAGCAAGGAAATTTAAGTAGATCAACAAATTACAACACCCAGAATTTCATGGGACAGAGCCATGATGGTTAAAGTAGTATCAAACTACTATAATTGTACAACAACTGGTAATGCTATATATGCACAAGAGATGAAGGATTCATTCTTCCTGTGAAACTATAAGCTACTTTTTTAACTTGGAAATTTTTTTTAAAAAAGAGGGAAGAGACAAAGGGTATTGGTACAGCAAACTGTCAACAGTGTTCTCAAAGCACACCCATTGTCGGTATACCTCAGTTAACAAAGCCACTGACAAAGAAGCTTGTTTTTATTTTTAAGCTCACTCAGGCCCCACTTTTCCTCCCAATCCTCCATCTAGCTGAGTATTTTTTACATTGTTGGCATTGGAAGAGTGGTGAAGGAGAGATTTTTCAGTACATAATTACAGCACTGTGCCTGTAATAAACAGTGCAATAAAGTTTGGGGTGGGAAAAAGTGAGATGCTACTCTAGCTTATCCTACTGTAGATGCATGCACCTGCCTACAAAAGGCAAGGTGAACAGTAGCTGACTCCCAAGTCCCTTACAGACCACGTGCAGACATCAAAGCAGAGAGAAAAGGGGAGAACAAGTAACCCTGACTTAGCTGTTACCCCAGAATGTTAAAAAAAAAAAGCATAGGTCGTTAAGTTTGTTACCAAAATGGAAATAATAAGAAAAGCAGAAACTAGTGAAAGACAAAGTTATTTCTGGATACATTTTGGAAGAAGCCTACAAGTGATCTCTAGATGGTTCAGGATGTTTTGGCCCACTTAAGCAAGGCTTACCTGACCTGGTTTTTTCATTTTACACGTGCACGTTGTTAGTTCTGAATAAAAAAAGTCTGCTGAAATATGTTGAAGTGTTCCTTTTTGTTGTGCAGGAACCTATCTCTATCTTTTTCACGGGAACTGAACAGAGAGAGCATGCCCCTGTTGATTCTGCTGGACCTCTCAGTGGCTTTTGATACCATTAACCATAGTATCCTTATAGGTTGCCTCACTGGAATAGGCCTTGGAAGTACTGCTATAGTGGTTACATTCATCACCATCACCATTAACTTCTGTCCCTCTTTTTTTCACTATTTGGGACTCAAAGTGGCTTACAACAAATTAAAAAATATATTGTTTGCAGTCTACAAGATACAAAGGTTAAAACAAGAATAAAAACAAAAATTCAACCCAGATTTAAAACCATACATTCTTAAACACACATACCAGGACATCAGTTAGCAAGATCCGGTACATTATTATGGTGGGAGGGGCCTTACAGCTCTCCCCCACTTTTTGACAGTCTCCTTTTTGATGACCTATTCTTTCAATCCTTTTCAGTTACAACCAGAACCCATATATTCACTACATGGTCCACTCTTTTGACTTTGTGTTCTGGTTCTAGTTGTAATTAATCATAGAATCATAGAATCATAGAGTTGGAAGAGACCACAAAGGCCACCCAGTCCAACCCCCTGCTATGCAGGAACACACATCAAAGCATTCCCAACAGATGGCCATCGAGCCTCTACTTAAAAACCTCCAAGAAGGAGACTCCGCCACACTCCGAGGCAGCATATTCCACAGCTGGACAACTCTGACCATCAGGAAATTCTTCCTGAGGTTCAAGTGGAATCTCCTTTCCTGCAGCTTGAATTCATTGCTCCTTGTACTAGTCTCTGGAGCAGTGGAAAACAAGCCCACTTCCTCCTCGACATGACACCCCTTCAAATATTTAAACATGGCTATCATGTTCCCTCTTAACCTTCCCTTCTGCAGATTAAACATACCCAGCTCCCTAAGCCATTTCTCATAGGGCATGGCTTCCAGACCCTTCACCATTTTGGTTGCCCTCTTCGGAATACGTTCCAGCTTGTCAATATCCTTCTTGAATTGAGGTGCCCAGAACTGGACACAGTATTCCAGATCAGGTCTAACCAATGCAGAATAGAGTGGTACTATTATCTCCCTTGATCTAGACACCATACTCCTATTGATGCAACCAAGAATCGCATTGGCTTTCTTGGCTGCCACATCACACTGCTGACTCATGTTCAGCTTGTGATCTACCAAGACACCTAGATCCCTTTCACATGTACTGCTATCCAGCCACACTTCCCCATCCTATATTTGTGCATTCCATTTTTTCTGCCTAAATGTAGGACCTTGCATTTCTGTCTGTTGAAATTCATTTTGTTAGCTTTGGCCCAGCTCTCCAATCTGTCAAGGTCATTTTGAAATTTGATCCTGTCCTCTGGGGTATTAGCAACCCCTCCCAATTTGGTGTCATCTGCAAATTTGATCAGCGTGCCCTCTACTCCCTCATCCAAGTCATTGATGAAGATGTTGAACAGCACTGGGCCTAGGACAGAACCTTGCGGCACCCCACTAGTCACTTTTCTCCAGGATGAAAAGCAGCCATTGGTGAGCACCCTTTGGGTTCGGTTGGTCAACCAATTACAAATCCTCCTAACAGTAGCTCTGCCCAGCCTGCACTTTACTAGCTTCTTTACAAGAATGTCATGGGGAACCTTGTCAAAGGCCTTACTGAAATCAAGATATGCTACATCTACAGCATTCTCTTCATCTATCAAGCTTGTAACCCTATCGTAAAAAGAGAAGATTAGTCTGGTATGACATATTTCTGAGAAATCCATGTTGACTTTTAGTGATTACAGCATTGCTTTCTAAGTAATTACATTGGGTAATTATATTGGGTGTTTTTACAGGCTTCTAGGGCTGTGTTTGTTTGTCTGTTTGCTCTGGCCATGTGCTCTCCCTGAGCACACAGTCTGACTAGCTAGGGGGAGGAGCTAGCAGCTGTTAGCTCTAATTGACTCACTGACGAGCTAGAGCAGTGGTTCTCAACCTGTGGGTCCCCAGATGTTTTTGGACTTCAGCTCCCAGAAGCCCTGAGCATTGACCATAGTGGCTGGGGCTTCTGGGAGCTGAAGTCCTCAACCACAGGTTGAGAACCACTGAGCTAGAGAGAGGAGCTCTTTATATCTGCTCAGGTTCAAAACAATAGATTGCCAACAATGAATTGAAGTTCAAGATCTTGTGTGAAGAAGAATGCTGGGCAGGAAAAGAAACTTACAGCCATGTCTCTGAAGAGAAAATGAACAACATTCCCTGAAACTATGGCCCCTCTCCATCCTTTCCTTCTGTTTCACCTTCTCCCTTTTTTGTGGAGCTCGGGCAGTCGCTTGTGCAAAGCTCACCCCTGCAATGATCTCTTTGGCTGATCTGGCAAAAGGGCCACAAGGTGGAGAAAGAGTGAAATGGATTGAGGGGCCAAAGAGAAGGCCATGGAAACAGGATTTGAAAGAGAAAAGCTTCATTCAAGATTTTCTATTGGGAGACAAAGTTGATATCTTTTCCCTAGAAACCCTCTCATTGGTTCCTGGACCACTTGTCTCACTTTAGGGCCTGCATAGTGTTAGCCTATGGAGAAAGAAGGGGCACGATGTAGCCTGTCTGTTATGCAGCCAGCCAGCCAGCCAGCCAGCCAGCCAAAGGGGAGTGGGGTGGACTCACCACATGTGTGTTGTGGACAGTGTGCGTGTCAATGTTGTCATGCATCGTGATATCACTGTGGTGCTCTCAGGAGTCTATGTAAATATGTGTCGGTGAGTCTGAGTCCGTTTGTCCATCTGTCTAGTAGGGCTGGAGAAGTGGACCATGGCATGAAGGCGAGTGGAGCTCCCAGCCAAGAGAGAATGGGCAGTGGCCCTGAAGACTGAACAAACTGAACAGACTTAACAAAAAGATGGTGCTGAGTCAATTTGCTTCTGTACTTCAATGACTTTCACTTTTTGACAGTGCTCTGGTCCCTCATTGATCAAATAATTGGGGAATACCTAAGAGACTTGCCATGTTCGTGCTCTCCTGTTGGCGAGTTAAGATATTTTTACACCTTCAGACTTTGTGTGGGGTTTTAATGCTGCATGGTGCTATTTTTAAGGTTCGCATGTTGTCTTTTAATGAATTTTGATTTTTTTATGTTTAATATTTTTAACTTTATCAATTAATTGTTTTTAATTTTTATACTTATATTTCTATTGAATGTTTTCTGTAATGTCTGTAATGTTTTAAAATATGCAGTTAGCTGCCTTGAGTCTCATTATTGGGAGAAATATGGGATAGAAAAGAATAAAAAAGTAATTGATGATGATGATGCTGTTTCTGTATTTGGCACCAAATTTTCTGTTAAAGAAGTAATGCTCAGGAACACATGTGTTTCTTTAACTGAGGTTTACCTGTATATGTATGGCATTCCATAACTCACAAGCCGGTATACATTGTTGTTGTTAACTGCCTCAGATTGACCTTGACCTATGGTGGCCCTATGGATGAGAGATCTCCAAGCCACTCTATCATCAACTGCTCAGGTCTTGCAGATACAGAGAAGTGTCTTCCTCGACTGGGTCTGTCCATCTCTAATGCAGTCTTCCTCTTTTCCTACTGCCTTCTACCTTACCAAGCATTATTGTCTTTTCTAGTGAGTCATGCTTTCCCATGATAGGGTCAAACAACAAAAGTCTCAGTTTTGTCATCTTGGCTTCTAGGAAAAGTGTGGGCTCAACTTGTTCTAGGACCCCTTTATTTATCATTTAAGCAGTCTATGGTATCTGTAGAACTCTTCTCCAGCACCACATTTCGAAGGAGTTGACTTTCTTCCTATCAGCTTTACTCACTGTCCAGCTTTCACAACCATACAAAGAAATGGGAAATACACACATATGCATTAATATATTAATACAGTAATTCAGGAGTGGTGAATGTCACACGCAGGGCCTGAATCTGTCATGGAGTCCCAATCCAGCCTTCCGCACTGAAACAAAGATGCTTGGAAACATTATTTTTGGGTCCCCAGCTTGGCTGGGGGATTCCAGAAGTTGGTATTTCAAAAAACCATATTTTTCAAGCTCTGAAAAGATATCACATCCTTTGCACTCTCCTGCTCAAGATGGTCAACCAGGGGAGGTGGAGGAGATAGGCAGCTAAACAGTGAGCAACCAAATCCTGCTGAAAGCATACACAGAGCTCAGAGCTCCCTACCCTCGTGGGATTAGAAGAAGTTCTGATGCTGTCCAAACCATTTCCTTTGATGTAGCTTTCTGGTGAATCATTTAGTGGGAGGAGGTCTTAATCACATCAAAGGCACTTTTATCAGCATCTTCCTGTTTTACAGCTAGCTCTGCCTGTGTACTTTACTCCAGAGATATCTTTCACGATGGTTGAAACTTTACAACAATTCTCTGACCCATTATGTAAAAAAAAAAGTACATTGTTGCAGAATTCTAAAAACACTAAACTATTGACATTATACTGACCTAATTTAAGCATTCAATTATTGAAGTAATATTTGGCAGCCCTCTCCAATCCCCGATTACTGAGAGATAACATGTTGGGTCTTCCCACCTTAACTTTGAAGAGTGTTCAGAAGCTGAAGGATAAGCTATCAGTGCCACATTACACCTCTACTACAGGAAATGCACTGCCTTCCAGGTCCAATCCAAAGTGTTAGATTTGACTTTTAAAGCCATACATAGGGTGACAATTATAGCAATTTCATACCATTTTAACTGTCATGGCTCCTTCCTACAGGATCCTGGAATTTGTAGTTCTAAGAGGTACTTAGAATTCTCTTGTCCACTCACCTGAACTACAGCACTAGAGTGCTCTGGCAGAGAATTCTAAGTACCTCACCAAACTACAAATCCCAAGATTCCATAGGACAGAGCCATGATACTTAGAGTGGTATCAGTTTTAAAACTGCATAGCAGGAATACACCCACACCCTAAGTACTGGTCGTATTAAGGAGAAACATCTCCATATTATGCTGGATGTTTATTAAGATCATGTCCAGGCCATACTCAGTGCTCCATCACCAACAGACAGTTCATCTATGCATTAAGAACAGAGTCCCTTCTGTGGTGGTACCCATCAAGGCTTGAAGAAAGCAGAGCCCACAGAAGGCCAGGAACCTAGGAATTCCTGGAGAGGGAGAAATATAACCAGCTAGACTGGAATACAGATTAAGAACCCAAGGATGAGTAACATATACTAGTAGCATAATGTATTCTCCAAGATTTCTCTCATATCCCTAGGAACAACTTGCTCCGTGCCACAGAGCCCCACATCCAACTCAACCCTTTCATTTATTGAGAGCCTAACTCTCCCTCCTAGTTTCCTTCCCTCTGCTGAGCCTTAAAGGTCTTTAAATGGGCATCCTGCTGGAGCTGAGCATTATGTTCTTTCTCACCTGCTACTCTGCTTCTACTGGTCAGTGGATACTGCAAAGCGAGAGAATCCTGGTGTAGCAGATCACATCTCCTGGAAGGTGTAGCTCAGCAGAAAGTTTTGGTTCAAAGATCTTGCACCTGAAGGCAGAGAAACGTGTGGCCCTCTTGATATAGAATTGCAACTCCCACCAGCCTAAGCCAGCATAGTCAATGGCGAGTAATGGTGGATGTTACAGTCCAACAACATTTGGAGGGTGACAAGTTGTCTACCTCTAGTCTAAGGGCTCTTGGAGGGCATGTTCATGCTTGGTGTTGAGTCCTGTGCTCTATACCTCTGTAGCAATTGTAGTGACATAAATCTGACCAACACTTCTTCCCCAGTGTCCAAGTCCATACTGCTGTTAAAGGTTTTCATTTTATTCAGTTTGACTTCTAGTTTAAAAAATATCTTGGGTGAAATATACAGGTAAGCTTTTTCAACCTTACTACAGTCCTCTCTACACATTTGCAGGGTTGACCTTCATGAATTTGATTATTCACAAACTGCAAGCATGCATTCTCTCCATTCCCTTGCATTTTGCTGGGCATGGAGAAGGCAGGCAAGCCCCCAGACAAAAGGCAAGGAAATGGGGGGAGCCATGCACGTGCTTTCCTTCTCCCCTCCAGAGCTCCTCATCCCTTTCCCTTGCCTCTTGCTCTTCCACTGAGAAATCACACCAAGACAAAAGGCAAGGGAATGGGAGTGGAGATCTCCATAAGGGAATGGGAGGGGGATCACAGGGGGAGTTATTTGCGGTTTTTCCACTTTTGTGAGAGTTCTGTACCCCAGACCCTCACAAAAGTGGAGGGGTCACTGTACATTAATGTGCCCTTCTCCCTCTTTGGTATTCTACTAATTTACAAAACGTTCATCAAAGGTAGATCTCATTTTGCATGCAGCGATAATAGTCATTGCAGCCATTATTAAGTTAGCCTAGATCAGTGGTTCTCAACCTGTGGGTCCCCAGATGTTCGTGGACTTCAGCTCCCAGAAGCCCTGAGCATTGACCATAGTGGCTGGGGCTTCTGGGAGCTGAAGTCCATGAACATCTGGGGACCCACAGGTTGAGAACCACTGGCCTAGATGCTACTGAATTTGTTAAAAGGTATTTCTCCAGCCTGTCAGTTGATTCTTTGGTGAATCTTTGACACAAGTTCATATTTGAAATAGTGAAGAACAATGGAATCCAGATTGCTTCAAATTTGTCTGCTAGTATTTCACCTCTCCACATTCTTATTTTGTATGTAAGGTTTTCCAGGAGTGCATACCGTCTAGTCATCTCCTTATAGTTCCTGTAGTGGTGAAGTGAGGAATTATGGCCATTTCCGCACTCGACTGTTACAGTGCTATGATTCCACTTTCAATATCCTATGGAATCCTGGGGTTTGCATTTCAGGGAGGAGCCTTTGAGGCCTTTGAATGCATGCACAGGCCCAGTCCAGCTTGGACACCAACTTAATAGCAAATTAAAAAACATAAAAACAAAACTTGGCTGTATGCTATGCATTAGTCTGATTCTTACTCCACAAACAGAAAGTACAGCCAGCCCTTTAAAAGAGTGCTCCTTTTGCAGGTTTAACTTTTGTGAATTTGGTTCTTGGCGAGCTTGCAGCTGTTGATTAACTAGCAATCTAACTATAGTTGTATGGTAGGTGTTGACAGTACTGTACTCTAATGACAGGGAGTGGCTTCTGAGGGTTTCTGGGTCTACCTTCCTCCTGCCTTCTCTTTCTTCTGCTGCTGTTCCCTCACCTATGGTGATCTCCAAGCCCATCACCTTCCTCACAAGACTGAAGGAGATTTTTGCTGTTTCTTCCTCCTTGCCTAGCACCAGCCCCTTTCCACAGTCTGCTTCCCAGACACAGGATCAGGAAGCACTGTCCAAAAGGGGACTTGTGCACATGGAAGTCAATAACTCTGCTAAAAAGTTGTCCAAAAAGGGACTTTTCTTTTTGTAAGGCCTTCGCTTTTGTGGGAAAGGAGAAATCCTAGTTCCACACTCATTCCTAGGGCTCACTGTATCCCTAACATTATTAAAATTCAAGCAGCCATTTAAAGTGGGTGTTGGTAATTCTTTGCTATATAGACCAAAGGTGAGAATCATGCAGCCCTCCACCTGTGATTGGCCTGAAATTTCCAGCAACCTGACCAACATAGCTAAGGGTAAGAACACTGGGAGTTGCACTGCAGTGTTGTGAGGGTCACATGATTCTCACTCACGCTACAGATTTTGGCATTACAGGACAGTTTTAAAACGGCATCTTGTAGTCAGTTATCACATTGCTGTACACAAAGTGTTTTGCAAGTCACATCCACCAAGTCACACAACAATCTTGCAAGTTTGCCCTGGACCACCTTGTAAATTCCATTCAGCACTGGGCTACAGATGTGGCACCCCTCCAGACCTTAATGTATCCAGCAAGGGCTTGACACCTTGTTTCTGGTTTTACTGTCAAGGATCAACCCTGGAAACACATGAAGCAAGAGGGCCCCTGAACAGATGCAGAAGGCATTCTGTAATTTTTCTAGCATTTCCACTCTGCCTCTTATCTTAAAAAAAAAAAAAAAAAATCAAGGCAGCTGCTTCGAGCTTCCAGAGGAGAAGGCCCTTTCTGCACTTGACTGTTATAGTGGCCATTTCCGCACTCTACTGTTATAGTGCTATGATTCCACTTTCACCATCCTAAGGAATCCTGGGGTTTGCAGTTTAGGAAGGGGCCTCACGGGCACCTCAAAGCCCCCCCTCCAAACTGCAAACCCCAGGATTCCCATAAGATGTTGAAAGTGGAATCATAGCACTATAACAGTCGAGTGCGGAAATGGCCAAGGTGTCCTCTGCAGATCTCTGCTAAGAGAAAGGCTCCGCTATCCAAATCAGCACCGCTCACTTTAGCACCTTGCTTTGCTCTCCCCGTTCTCTTCTCCCAAGCGTCAGCTCTCCCCTGACGGGATAGATATTTCAGGATCTCCCTAGGCCCCCGTCTCCAGTGGGTCGCTTTGCACCCCCCCTTTCCTGAACCCTCCCGCCTGGGAGCCCAAGAGGCCGCTCGCCCTCCCGTCCCTGCCTTCCTCCCCGTGGGTGTGAGTGCGTGGGCGAGGGGGGCGTGAGCGCGTCGTGAGTGTCTGTGTGTGCCTGCGCCGGGTTCAGCGTGATTTACGGCTCTGCTGAAAACCGCTTTCCCCCGCAGCAGGAGGAAGAGGAGGAGGAGGAGGAGGAACAGCTCCGCTGGCAGCCGCCGCCACAGCAGCACCAGCACCACCAGCAGCAACAAGTCAGGTAAGAAGGCGAGCTCTGCACCGCAGCCCGGAACGAGGAGGAGAAGCCCGGCGGCCCGGGGCGCTCGGTGGAGGAGCCGAGCAACGCGGGAGGCTTGGAAGGAGCCGGAGGTGGGTGGCCGAAGAGACGCCTGGAGGAACGCTGGGCCGGAGGGATGAGCGGGGAGGCGGGCAACGCAGCGGCAGCAGCAGCAGATCCCAAATCCAGGCGGAAATCAGTGGCCGTGGCTTGAAGCAAATGCACTGCGCTGGAGACCTTTTTCTCTTGCGGCATCTGCAGGGTGGACAAAATCGCTCCATCCTCCCCAGAGGGGAGCCGGTAGAGCAGCGTGCGTCCTGTGTTCTCCACCCGCCTCTCATGCCCTAGTGTCCCTTTTGATCTTGAATGGGTTAAAAAAAAAATCCCGACTTTCCGCATCTCCCCCCCCCCCAATCTGCAGATCGCCGGCGCTGCTCTCCCTTTCACCTTGCTGGCTGTACTCTCTGCCCAATCCGTGGATGATGGAGTTGATTTGTCATAGCGGAGGCGGTTGGGAGAGAGAAGCGCCCGGTTTCCCTGCCGGCTGCCCAACTTAAACAGCAGCAACCCTCGCCGTTGACCCGGATATGTGACCAACATATGACGCTAGAAAAGGGAAACCTCGGGGGCCAGGCAGTAAGCTCTGGAGGACGATTTAGGGGCCCTGTTCAGCTCATGGAGAATTCTGTTCTGTCTCTGGAAGGCTTTCCAAAATTTCCTTGCAGCCTAGATTTTTAGGTGCACAATTAATGGTGATGGCAAATGTATTATTGTTTTCATTATCATTAATCTCTTCTTCTTTTAAAGATAGGTTTTGTAGGTACAGCGGGGAAACAGCCTCAAAATGAGTTGCAGAAATATTTTGGTAACTTGCTGTATCAAAATTTGAGTGAGGCCAAGTTCATGTGCAAATTGTTTTCCACAAGTCATTTAACTCTTATTTTCATTTGCACAATGCTCGGTTTCTCTCTGGAAGCAAAGGAGCAAATAAGGGACCAGAGTTAAGCACATTGAAATCGCATTGATTTTAATGGGAAGGATCAAGCACCAGGTCTCCCATTGAAAAGGGATTAAATTTGGCTGAGTCATGCTCAGCTCCTTCAAACGTGCTCACAGCATGAGATCAGGTGGCACATGATCGAGTTTCCCAGTTTGAAATCTCTATAGTTGTCCAACCAATGTATTTCCCACCTTTCCAAGGCTCAGATTGGCTAACTGAGGAACCACTTCCAGATCTTGAAATAAAACCAATCTTACTGAACCAGTTTAATGTAGTGGCTTATGCAGGATCTCAAGCATTTCCTTTATTACTATGCATTACAACCTATGTGTCTGAAGGCGCTTTCAGGATCACCTGTTGACTTACGGCAGCTCCATGAACTGAACAGGGTTTTTTTATGCAGAGAATACTTAGAGATGCTTTTGCCAGTTCCTTCCTCTGAAGATAGCCTACAACACCTGGAATTCATTGGCAGTCTCCCATCCAAGAACTAATCCAGGCTGATCCTGCTTAGCTTCCAAGATCAGATGGGATCTGGTGCTTAGTATTTAGGCCCTTTTACAACCATATCTTAATTCCTTTGGGAAGGTCAGAACAGCTTCTCTTGTTCTTTTGGGCACTGGCCTGGATGAAACCTGTTTACCTTTAGCAACAGGGGAAAAAAAACATTATTTAGCCTTTGATTAAATTTATCTGAGCTTAGATGATTTGATGATTGATTAGAAAAAAGGTATCCAGGCCTCATTATTGTGGAGAGAATCATCTAATGGCAGTGATAAGAGGCATGACTATTACCTGAAGTTTATTTAGTTCCAGCTGTGCATTTGGCCTTGTAAAGAATGCACACTCTGTCCAGAGAATTTGTAGCTCTATGCTTTTGCCCGTCCCACTCCATATTCCTAGTCTGTGTTCTTTTGGAAGGCTTTGAATATTTAAAAACAAACTTCTGTATAATTGTGTGATATTCTTTCTAAGTACTGTTGTTATTAGTGCTGAATTAGGCCATCCTATGCATGTTTCCTCAGAGTTAAGACCCAATGAGCTCAGTGACAGCTGCATTTGAAGGAGGGGGTGAAGAAGCTGTGCCTCTCCAAGGAATTGTTGGAGTGCAACTCCCATCATTCTTCAACAGTGGCTATGTTGATTGTAGTTAACACAACACTTAGAGGGCCATAGTTGTTGTATATCTAAGTATACATAGATGTATAGCTAGGTCCGTCTAGTTCAGTTTCATCTGCTTTAGCTGATAGTTATTTCCCATGACACTTCCAATACTACTGGCTGAGTTCTTTGTAATTAAATCAGAGCCTGGAAGAAGTAACTTTTTTTGGATTACAACTTCCAGAAATTTCTAGCCAGCATGAACACTGGCCATGGTGGCTGGGCTATTCTTGGAGTTATAGTCCAAAAATGTAGCTTTCCCAAGATCTGGTTTAATTGTGCTGTTCGACATCTTTATCAACGATATGGATGAGGGCACAGAGGTCATTCTTAATAAATTTGGAGATGACACCAAATTAGGACAGGATCAGAATTTAAAATGACCTTAAAAGATTAGAGAGCTAGGCCAAAACTACCAAAATGAATTTCAGCATGGAGAACTGTAAGGTACACTTGGGCAGAAAATATGGAAATACAAAGATATAAGATGGGTGACACCTGGCTTGACCACAGCCCATGTGAAAGGGATCTAAGAGTCTTAGTAGACCACATGCTGAATGTGAGTTAGCAGTACAGTGCAGCAGCTAGAAAAGACAATTCAATTCTGAGCTGCATAAACAGGAGTACAGTGTCTGTGTCAAGTAATAGTACCACTCTATTCTGCTTTGGTCAGACCCCACCTGAAATACTGTGTCCAGTTCTGGGCACCACAGTTCAGGAAGGATATTGACAAACTGGAACACATCTGGAGGAGGGTGACCAAAATGTAGAAGGCCTAGAAACCATGCCCTATGAGGAGTGACTCAGGGAGCTGGGCATGTTAGCTTGGAGAAGAAAGGGTTAAGAGGTGACATGAAAGCTATGTTTGAATATTTGAAGGGATGTCATATGGAGGAAGCCTGTTTTCTGTTGCTCCAGAAACTAGGACATGAAGCAGTGGCTTCAAACTTCAGGAAAAGAGATTCCATCTAAACATGAGGAAGAACTTCCTGATGGTAAAAGCAGTTCAACAGTGGAATAGTGTTGATGGTATGTTACTGCATGGCAGGGGGTTGGACTCAGTGGCCCTTGTGGTATCTTTCAGCTCTATAATTCTGTGATTCTTCTGTATGCAAAGCATGCGCACTGCAACTGAGCTACAATTTGACCCTGTCATTGCTGTTTCCCATGTGCTGCACCCCTTTTCTTGACAACTCATATTCTAGTCTCCAAATCTCATAAAAGTTTTCATTTTGTAATCAAATTAAATCAGGGATGGGACTGAAATGTATGTAGATTTCATTTACTTACACAGCTTGACTGCAGTTGTAAAATATTAACTTTTCAAAACTGGAGAATTCAGAAGCTTTTTTTTTTAAGGTTGTTGTTTTTTTTTTTTTAAATAAGAGGAGCTGTTCCCAACCTGGTACTTTTCAGATGTTGTAGAGTACAATTTGTCCCATTGGTGATGTAGGCTATGCATGAGGGCCATTTTCTGTTTGAAAATAGCTTTGCCCATTTTTTTAAAAAAAAGTCCTATATATAAAAATGTCATCATATTTATAATCTAGGGTGCCAGACAGGAGAAGGCTGGCGAAGAGCATTTATTTATTTAACCTAAGAAGCCTGGGTTTATTTCCCTTTCTTCCAGGACTTGGAAAGTAATGCAACAGAACACTTTTGAAGAAAGCAGATACCCCTGGCAGGAGTCCTTTGAAAATGTCAGTGTCTGCATGCCATTTCGTTGCCCACGATGTGGAGACCACACCCGATTCCGGACCTTGTCGTCCCTGAGAGCCCACTTGGAATTCAATCATAGTTATGAAGACAGAAGCCTTCTGACAAAATGCAACCTCTTCTCTTCTATCAGAGATACAGACCTGATCTCTTCCCCCGAGCCCCTGGTGCAAGGGATGCTGGGGGACAGCACCAACATCATGAAACCAAAGACGTCCTATCTAAACTTCTGTGACACAGCAAGAGAGAACAGCAAGAACAGGAAGCCTCTGGAGGTGGAAGCCGAAAGACCTGCATCTTATGGGTCAAATTACACATCAGGGGAGTCCACTGATGAGCCCCTTTCTAAACCAGGGTTGGCGACCACAGACTCCAAAGCCTCCTTTGAGGCCCACGTAAGAGAGAAGTTTAACAGGATGGTGGAAGCAGTAGACAAAACCATTGAAAAGAGGATCGACAAGCTCACCAAAGAGCTGGCCCAAAAGACTGCTGAGCTCTTGGAAGTGCGGGCAGCTTTCGTGCAGCTTTCACAGAAGAAACAGGAAGTTCAAAGGCGAGAGAGGGCCCTCAACAGACAGGTGGATGTCGCTGTGGAAATGATTGCAGTACTGAAGCAACGGCTGATGGAGTCTGAGGAAGAGCTCCACAGGAAGGAAGAGTAAGTGCAAGGAGGGGAGGTATCACATTGTTATGTTCATTCTCTCTACAGCAGAATTTACCTTGGTACAGTCTGGAGCAGTCATCCCTAACTTTGTGCTCTCCAAACATGTTGGACTGTAAGCATCAATATTGCCAGACAATGAGAGTTCTGATGGAGGGTGGGGGGATTTAACCAGCACATCAGAAGTTCACTCAGTAGGGGAAAGCCAATACTGCTTCCCGCCTCCTAGTTTCACACTGTTGTGTTCTGTCCCACTAATTATACCAGATGTGGGACAACATTTGTATTTATTTGTACTTTAGTATAGCACTGAATTGGGCTTACAGAAGACTTTCCTAAAAAGGGCAAGCCACCACTGGTTTAGGAACATGTCTCCTCTTATTAATACAAGGGATTAGATAGGTGGACTTCTCATCCTGCTATGCAGGTTTTGAAATTTGTAAGGTGGCTAGGCTTACTGAAAAATCTGACATTTTGGTTCACAAAGCCCCAGGTTTCTAGCTCTTATGAGTATAGAAAATAAATTTAAAAATAAATATGTTGGCATGAAGTCTCCTGAAGACTCTGAAAACTTCCCAGTTCCTCCCTAGTGTCTTCCACCATTTCTTGTTCTGCCATTATTGCCTGCAATGAATCCTTCCTTGCAAAAACTACTGAAAACTACTGAATACTTCAGGATTAAAATCATACCAGCCAAACAAGTGCATGCACATTTATGCAGTCTCCATCTTGTAGTTCTGTGGTACACATATGGCTCACCAATACTCACACTAAGCAGTGCATTTATGCAGACTGCGAATAACCTTCTATGAGTGACATAATGGTTAGGGTGCATAGTGGAGATTCCCCATGACTTCCATTGAGTTTTGGGGGGAAATGAAAAAGAATGAGGCAGCCCCTGTGCAGACAGTGTTTCCAGAGTGTTATCAGAACCCATTGGAGCTGTGGAGTGCACTCTGTATTTTATGCATATAACTGGACTGCAGGACGATGTATCTCTCAGTCCGCTTACCAAAAGTGGGAACTAGTTTTATGCTGAAAGTTGCATTCCCTTAAAGATAATCTGTTAGGGAAGAGGCACATGCTAGTGGTGGGTTGGCCAGAGCTGCTACCTCCCTCTCCCATCATCACAGCAGAACATAGTTTCTTTCTGTCATAGACTATTAAATAGAGAGAAGGATACAGAGGAACAATGTGGGGTTGGTAATGATTTTCATTTAAAATAATCCTTGCCTTTTCTCTCCTTGCCACTGTGCCTTTTGCATCATTATCCAACCATTCTGCCACAGAAAAGCGATGTCATTTGATCCCTGTGAAAAGTACAGGTCCAGCTGGATGCACAGTTTCAAAGTGTCCAGACTACTCTCTCCCCAGCCAAGCAGGGATGCCTTTTGAACCTCGATCCTTTTATCTGTCCTGCGCTCCTTGCTCCCTGGAATACTTAGCACAGCCTCTGCCTCTTCATGGAATGGCTCAGGATTTGTTATTTGTTTATTTACTGTGTGTCTATGCTGCTTTTCTGAAACTTACCAGAGAAAATACAAGAATGTTTGCCAAAGCAGAAGAATAATTGCAGAGAAAGATAACAAAGCAATTGAAGCAACATTAACAGTCACAAAGACAGTCTTTAAAAAAATAATGTGCAAGAGATATGTCTCTCTCACTTTGTGAAGAAGGGGATAGGGTGGGTGGATAATCACAGCTTGAAAAGTTCTTCTCATTAGTCCTAATTTTTTTGGGGGGGTATTTTTTTATTGTTAAAAACACAAAAAGTCAATACCTAGCATTCATTAACAACTCTTTACATTCCACATATGTCGACTTCCTCCTGGTCTTGGTATAAAAAGTCTATGAATTTCATACCTATTTTTCAAAATTAAAAACACTGACCTTATCCCATATATGCTGAAGAGCTTCTCATATAAAAAGTCCATTTCAATATTACTTATGTTTATTTTATATTTATGGATAGTCTAGTTTTATAGCTTTATGATCCTTTTACTTCCATAATATTTATATCTCATATTTATCTTCATTTCTTTAAATTTGCTGCCACCAATTCAGCCCATTCATATTTCAAATAAAATATTACATATCCCAGTCTTTCTCAATTTTATCTATAGTCTTGTCCTTAATTAGGCATGATAATTTATCCATCAACATCATTTCAGTCAATTTTATCATCCAATCACTTATTGTTGGGAGTGTATTTTGTTTCCATTTCTGGGCTAATATAATTCACACAGCTGTAGTCATATAAAATATAATTTTCCTGTATCTCTTTTCTAAATTATCTTTACCATTAGTCTTAGTCTACAAGCCAGTTCATTTTCAGTTCAGGGAGTCTCCTAAGATAGCCAGGAACTGGGCTAGTTTGTTAAAACTGTCACCTAGAACTGAGCCTGGAAACTTATTAACAACCAGCACAGAGCTTTCAGTATTGCAGGGATGTGATTCTGATCCCATGTACTTGTTAGCAGTCTAGCTGCCTCGTTTTGCGGGTTGAAAGGGAGGATTTGCCAGAGGTACTTTGAGCCCTTTGAAGGCTGCAGATTCCCTACCACTGAGTTATACCAGTGCTTTGTTCTGTAATGCCAAGTGCACCTCTGTTTCAGGAACTATTTCCTGTCTCCGTACAGGTGTGAATTCCTTGATTGTAGTAAGAAGGAAGAGAAGCATCAAGATGTTCATATTCAGTTTCATGCATTATCTGAAACATTCAGATATATTAGACAGCACCTTTTAATAATCCATTTCCTAAGAGTGAGGCTTTTAGGCCCTAATAACATCCATTGGGAGTAACTGTGTCTTTGACTAAGGGTGTGGAAACTAGATTCTGTCCTGCTGTGCTTTGGTTTTAGGACTAGAGATCTTGTTTCCAACCTCCCTCCCCTCTGTAAGTTCAGTAGTGAGTTGAAAATGAAAAATTAGGTTTGGAAAGAATCATAATTTGGTTTCCCGCCGCTATCCATACTAGACTCTGAAATCATTTTGGCAGTTCCAGCTTGTCTAAAAATATTTTAGTGCTGTATTCATTAAAAATGTAATAATTGCTGATACATTATTTATATCTGAACTACTTATGAGTGCAATCTGCCAACTGCCCACACCCTCATAATCGTCTTCACGCTAGTGGAAGAAATCAGGAGCAAATGATTTTAAAGAGTGCAGTCTTGGCATTATTTAATATTCCCAGAGACCATTTAGATATATTGTAATACTTTGTTATGTGTTCATTAAATGCATGGTGCTGCTATTTTTATATTAAAAAATGGCTAATACAATAGCTCAGTTTGGGGCAGTAGTACTAAACAGGCTTAACAAGGATGCAGGTCCCATTAATGTTAGTGCAACTAAACTCCAAGGAGGTAAAGGTTACCTTAAGTGTGAGATTTCTAGCACAAGAAGGAGGTCGTACATCAGAGATGAAGGACATCCAGACATCCAGATGTTGATCTGCAGCTGCAAGAACTGTAGTCTTGTACACACTTAGCTAGCAGTAATTCCCATTGAATTCAATTGGGTTTTACCTTTGAATAGACATATACGGATTAGCACTATAAGGAGAGGACTTTTTATATCCCCATAATCTAATTCCCAGGATGAGATCCACATAGTATTGGCTTGTTGAACTATTTTTTAAAAAACCCTTTATTTTCTCTGTATTACATCTTTGGCCAACCTGATCTTCATCTGCTGATGGAGTTCTGTTTCCATGAATTACATCTGATGCTGGAAATGGTTCCCAAACCATCTCAGCTGAGGTTGAACTGAGGCTGAGGCCGAGGTGGTTATATGAGTCTGGAGCTGAGTAAAAAGTATTGCTTAGAATCACAAGTATGTATATCATTATTGTAATTCTTCCATCCCCCCCCCACTTCTGTATATCAAAAATTTTCCAGTTGAATCCTTTTTCTCCCTTATACATAATCTTTGTCGAACACCTCAACATACTTGATCCACAGACATTTAAAAGTTTAGCCAGAGCATTACCCTTTCCCATTATCTTTCAAAATTTTGAACCGTTTTATTCTTAAGGGAGTTAGCCAATTTTTGAGTCTCTCCCATGTCTAAACATTTTTAATTTTCATTCATCTAATTGAATATCTGTTTTATCTTTCCAGTGTTGTATGTAGGTCAGCTGTCCTGCTGTAATCAAATACAATAATATCTTCTGTTGTTTTCTAATCTCCCGGTTCTGGCCTAATATATTCAATAAATAATAAAATTCTGATACCATTTCAAAATTAACTTTGCAAATTTTTTGAATTTCATCATGAATTCCCTTCCAAAATTTCTTACCCTTAGAACAAGTCCACCACATATGAAAAAAAAGTCCCCACCTTTTCCCCACATTTCCAACACTTCACATCTCCGTTTTTAGTTATTTTTTGAAGTCTTTCTGGAGTCATATAGCACTTATGTAACATTTTCTCTTAAATTTAAATTTGAGGTAAATGTTATGTCTATTTTCCATACTTTTTCCCATGCATCTAACTCGATTGGACAACCTATATTTTGAGCCCACTTAATCATTGACTCTTTTATTGACTCATTCAAAATCCCTTTTTAATAATAGTTTGTAAAGCTTTGGGATTCTCTTCTTTTGATATTCTTTCAACAGTTGATCTAGTTCATTTTCTTGTCTTTTAAATCCATATAATTTTTGGTCCATTTTGTACCTTTCTTTCAACTGTCGCCAGGGAAACCAGTTTAATTCATGACCTTCAGCTTTTAACTCTTCCATCGACTTCATTTTTGGATTGTCTCTTTTCCATTTTAATATATCTTGATAAGTCAATAACTTCCCTTGTTTCATCGATGCAATCTTATAAGCTTCTTGAGGGGATGTCCAAGTTGGGGGTTTTATATAATATTTCTGTTTTATTTGGAGCCAGATATTTAATAAAGTTTTCTGGATGCAATGATTATTAAAATCTTGTTTTAATAATTTATTATACTTTAATTTAATTAATTTATTTTTAATTTATTTATTTAAATTAAATAATTTAATTTATTAAAATTGCTGTTTTGTTATAGCATAAGTAACCATGCCATCCAAATCTATTATCACTTTCTTCCAGATCTTTTAAAATAGATTTCTCTAATATAATCCAAACTTTAATCCAGTCTAAACAGCTTGCATAATAATATGTCTTCAAGGATGGCACTTCCAACCCTCCTCGCTCTTTTGCATCCTGCAATACTTTAAATCTTATTCTTGGTTTTTTGCCTAGCCAAACAAATTTCTGAAGCTCGTTTTCCCATTCTTTAAACACTCTCCCATATCCAATTATTGGTAGATTTTGGAAAAGAAACATAAGTTTAGGTAATAGAGACATTTTAAAAGCATTAATTCTTCCTAGAAACGATAAGTTTAATTTAGACCATTTTTCCATGTCCCTTCTAATATCTTTCCATATTCTTTGATAATTATTTCCAAATAATTCTTGATTTTTCTTTGTAATAATTATTCCCAAATATTTAATTTTGGTAACTAATTGACATTCTGATATTTTTTCCAATTCCATTTGCTGCTTTTTCATCATATTCATTGCCATTATTGCTGTCTTTTCTTTGTTAATTCTGTATCCTGCCACCTGTCCAAATCCTTGTAAGATTTCCAACAACTTCGGGTCTTCTACAAAGATGACCACATTGTCAGCAAAGGCTCTTAATTTCAATTCTCTTTTCTTAACTCTCACACCTTGTATCTCTGAGTCCTCAGTTTTCTTATTTAGCAAAATTTCCAAAACTGTGATAAAAATTAATGGAGACAGCGGACATCCTTGCTTCACCCCTTTTGTTATGGGGAAGCTTTCAGATGTATCCCCATTTATTAACAATTTTGCAGATTGATTCTGATAAATCTTTTCAATCCATTTACAAAAACCCTCCCCTGAGTTATATTCATTCAATATCCACTGTATAAATAACCAAGAGACATTATCAAAGGCCTTTTCCACATCAAGAAAAATCAATGCAGCTTTCAAAAGTAGAGCTTAGAATCATTGCTCAGAAAAAAAAATTCATCTTGCTTAATTGCTTTATTTCTGCCCACCCCCAGAGAAATTCATGAGTAGCATACAGCTAGGGATGCAATTCTTCACGTATTTAATTCTTGCATGCAACAAAAACTAATTTCAAACATTTGTACGTGCAGAGCAAGATTGCCAGTATTTTTGCCAATTTTTCAATGATTTTTCTCATTTTAGACTTTGTAAAAAACCATTTGAACACAAAACTATTATGCCATTTTCTTGAATTTTTTTTAGCAGAAAATCTGAGCATTTTGCTTAAAAAACACTTTTGCAAATGAATTTTTCACAAAAATATCCTGAAGAGCATAAAATCCCATGGTGCCTGACCATTTTTGATGGAGTGTTTCACTATGCTGAGATATCCTTTCTCATCAAGGACAAGAAAAACTGGTAGAATTCTTTACATCGTAACATAACATAACATAACATATTAAAGTATTCCTCTCAGTCCTGTTGTTTTATTACTTTTTCACTTAAAAAAACCTCTAGAAATTGCCTCAAAGATCAAATTCCTCCCTATAATATTTCTGAAATATTCATTATGTTGAAAAAAAATCTTGCATTCTAACTAACTTTGTTAAAATATTAAAAAGTATTGATGTTTACCCTCATTTCTTAAAAAATGATAAGAGGAAGTGTTGCTGTTTGTAACACATTATTATCACACTTTGGTGGAAAGATCTGTTTTAAGTACAGACTTCTGTGGAAGCCAAGAGAATAAGAAAGCAAAGCATTTCTCTTCTCAGAGAATGCTGCTGTTACCAAAAGCCAAGTAAACTGTGTACTGTGAATATTATTGATTCCCTTGGGCATTTGGTTATCTACCTTGTGCTTTCCAAGCACTGTGCTGGTGCTTAGAAACTATCTCTGTGAAGAAATCCACAGAGAATGTGAGCTCTGCTTACAAAGGCTTGTTGTGGAGTTATAATGCCCCAGAGTGCATTGCAGACTCAAGCTGAGACGATGTTCTTGTATTATCACAGTTTTTAGAAAGGAAAGAGGAAGGGGAAACCCTTTTTGTAAATAAATATTTTAATGAAGTGCAGGCAAGGTAGAAATTAAGGAGAGATGGCCAATAAAGAGAATTGAGTGCAATTTATATTGTGGCAGTTGTGTGGGCACTTAAGAAGAGTCATGCTGGATCAGAGCATATGTCAATGTTATTCTAGTACTTTGTTCTCACAGGGTATACCAGATTCAAGGATCTTTCCATGGCAGCAGCTTCTTATATTTATATGCTGCTTTATTGCCATTCAATAACACTCAAAGTGGCTTACAATCAGTAGCAGATAAAATAATATCTGTGCTTTGGTTGTTGAAGGCAAAATGTATCAGAGCTGGTTCAGATGGCTTGGCTGCTGTGGGCCATCAGTACATTTGACAGGTACAAATTTGCTCAGTGAAATTGCCAAGATGTTGCTATTACTAAACTAGTTAATGTCATGAAGAGGAGAGCATATGCCATGTGAGACCTACTGCATTAGACCAAAAGGCAAGTTCTTATTTTGGTTAATTCCTCCGTCTAGCATTCACCAACCTATCTATCCTGCTTTTTTGGTTTATTTTGAAAGAAAGGTATCTCTGCTGATAGTGGCTGGAAATTCTTGTCCGTGTTCTTAAACATTCAAATATATCCGCACACCCCATGCATTCTGATGGGATTTTGAATTTTCTGCTCATTTTCTCAAGAGGGAAATCAAGATGGTAGTCCCTCTATTCCCAGCCAAATGAAGAGGTGATGAAAAGTGCTGTTTGGTATCCTCGGGGAGAGCGGGGGCTCATATGGCTGAAAGTTCTCCATCTTTTGATATGCACACACCTTTGGTTACATGCACATGCTTAATTAATCGAAGGAAGTATCTTCTTTATGGGAACAGGAGGTATTTACCTATATAGCTGCATGTGATTACAGCACTTTTTGCAGTTGTGGCATCAGTGAACATGAATTCCACTGCAAATGGAGGGCATTGCTGTGATGGCACATAGCAGCATATCTAATATATTGGGATGGGCAACTTGTGGCCCTCCAGGTACTGTAGGACCACAGCTCTCCATATTCCTTTCCATGCTAACTAGGGCTGATGGGACTTGCAATCCAACAACATCTGGAAGGCTGTACAATTCCCATCCTTCTACTAGTTGTGAACCATATGTATGTTCTCAGAGGCACATGGCATTTCAAGAAGGAGGTTAGTACCAGTATGATGAAAATATGAACTAGGCCTTAAGAGTTTCCTGTCCTTTATAAGTGATAGAGGAAATTGGTTTCCTCATAGTAAAATTGATATTTCTTTTTCTGTGAAGCTGAGTGTAAAACATTCAGTGTAAACCACACACAGTCCACCTCTGCGTGTGTATTAATGTTATGAACAAGTTCTAGTCCAAGTATGGTTTATTATGCCTTTCTTTCAAGGGGAGCAAAACAGCCATTTCTTTTGCTGGAAGGCTATGTCTTCTGCAGGAGATTTAATTCCCTCCCTTACCCGCAGCTGTACAGAGAGATGAAATCTAGCACTCTTAGTATAGGACTTGGGCTAGGTCAAAGGTTGCATGTAGGAGAAATTCTTATGTCAAAACCCCCAGCAGTTTACAGATGAAAACTGGGGCACATGTGGCTGAGCCCCATTAGAGTGTGGTCAAAAGGGTGTGGCCAGGTAACAAGAGGCCAAAAGTTATTAATTAGGAGGAACACTTAAAATCCTGGAATTTATAGAGAGAAAGTTTTGGAAGGGCAAGATTCCATTTCCTCCTCTTCATTCTCTCCTGTTAACACTCACTTTCAGTTCAGTTTGCTGCAACTGATGTAAGCTGAGGACAAAAGAAGAAAGTGGGAGGAAGAAAGAGAAAATGGAACATTTTAAAAGCAGTTAAGAAAATGGGAACAGCAAAGGTTTTACTGTGACTGTCCCTGCCCAGCTAGAATGGTTGAGGGTATGATACTTTATTATCTGGATTTCTAACTTTTAACATTTTTAACATAAGTGATTTATGCCTGACAAGTGAAAGATAAATTAACCAATGGTGCTTGCTTACTTGGTTATGAGCATGTGATCTTGAGAATGTCAATGTGTACCTGTAGTAAGAATATTACCAGTTTAAAAAAATAATATGCATTCTTCCCTTCTGCTCATTAAAAAAGATAAGGAGACACTTCTGTCTTTTTTTTAGTTTGAAGCAAGAGCTGTATTTATGTGTTTATTTACTTTGCCTTTTGTAGAGAAGTGGTTACATTTAATCACTTCCTGGAGGAAGCTGCCGAGAAGGAGGTTCGTGGCAAAGCTAGGCTCCAGCGCTTCATTGAGAATCTGTTGCAGCGTGTGGATCTGGCAGAGAAGCAGTTAGAATATTATCAGAATCAGCAGATCATGGGCAACTTCAGTGATGTTAATGACCAAGTGGTAAGCTGGAAAAAAAATTGTTACCTCATCCTTCATTGCAACAGAAACATAGTAGCCAATTTTTAATGCAAATACAGAGAAGCCAGAATGAAAGAACAATGTATATAGTGTACTATAATAGAAACTATCTGTCCTTTAGACGTGTTTTATTTACATTCTAAGCAAGACTTCTTGGCTGTTCTGAGCCTTTTCCTTATTTTAGATTTTTGGCAACCTTTGAGTCCAATTTAATTTCAGCAAGCTCTCCTTATTTGGGTTCTTTTTTTCTTTTTATTGCTTTCCAAGCAAAAGATGTTTTCAAAGAGAGGACTGTGCTCTGTAAAGTAGAGCATGTGACCACTGTAGGCTGGCAATCCTTCAAATAACCTAATTCCAAACCATTTATGGCTTTTAAGTCTAATCTGTGATGATGCACTGTAAAGCAAAGTGAGCTGCACTAGTCCACAAGAAAAATACCCAAATCTTCAGCTAGGTAGGAGAGTGATTAGGACTTTGTGGAATGGGTACGCACTTGGGTTGAAAAGTGGTTGGAAAATGCTACAATACAATAAACATTTTCTGAGGGAAACTTGGCAATGGTGGTGGCTCCCTCCTATTTTTTTCCTCTGGTCATTTCTGCTCTTGGGCATCACTTGCTGGACTCTTACTGTGTGGCCCGACAAATGAGGGGATTATTGATAAACGAAGGAGGAAAGAGGTGCTGCAGTTGCTGAGTCTTTGTTCTATTAGGAAATGTGAAAGTGACAATCCTAAAGCGATCTTTCATGGCCTGCTCACTTTTAACATGTCTAGGAACATATGAAGAACTGGTGCCAATTTATCCTACACAGTTGTGGCACTGTGTTCCTTTTTAACTGCCATGAGATTTCTGGGATTGGCAGTGGGGTGTGTGGGGGCGTTTGGAATTCTCAACCATGGAACTCCAGTGCTGCTCCAAGCTACAAACCCCAGAATTCTATAGAATGCAGCCATGGCAATTAAAGTAGAAAACAGTGTGGTATCTGTGTAGTGTGAATGGGCCCCAGGTCTGTATCAAACTAAAATGCCTACATGGTCATTACCTTATTTCCTAGAGTGGCTGATGAAACAGTTATGGGAAGCTCACCAGCAGGACTTGAGGGCAGTTTCCCACTTTAATTGGAGGCATTAGAGGGTTGGGAAATTAATTAATGTACCTGGAAGCAATAATAACTTCTATCACACCTCCTTCAAGTATCTGAAAAATGACTGTTGGTTTACAGGTTGAATTTCATCTGAGGAATCAGATGTTCCCATTAAAAGAAAAGTAGCAGTAAACAAGAATAAATACAGAAAAATGATAATTAAGGGTGGATGTGTGTTCTCCTCAGTATAGTCACATTGCTCTAAATGAGCTATGACTACTAATTTGTTCAGGAGATGTAAAATAGTAAATGAAAAGCTTGTCAGCAGTAAATGCCCTGAAAGCTGTTATTTGAAATAAGAAAGGCAATATCTTTTGTTGAACCAGCTGTACAACACTTCTACAAGGCATGCCAGTGAATTAAAATTCATGACCTTGTGGCAATCAAAGGACTGAGTTGCAACTCCTGTAAAGCCATATTGGTCTTTTGTTGTAAGAGTTAACCTTTGAATATGGGCAGAAGTGTGTATGTGTGTGCATGAGAAAAACAGGGGAGGAGAAATAATTCCTTTAAAGCATAGAAATTTGAATTGATTTGCCCTGATGTGAATCTCAGATATTTAAAAAGGGAAGCAAGCTTCCAGCTCCTATGGGTGTGAAGATAGGTTTGAAAGTATATGAGCAATCCTGTTGAAAGTTCAAAAGACAGACAAGTGGCAGAGAGAGAGAATGAGATTTCCAGTAATCAGGAGAGTCAGGCTTCATATAGCAACTTGATGCTGTTCATAAACAATATTTCTAGATTAAATGATGCAAGATGGTAAGCCTTGATTATGGATCTATTTTAAATAGAAAGTGGTCTTTCAGTCAATTGATGTAAACTGCAGTCCTAATTTCAGTTACTTGAGAATATGCCTCATTGAGTCTAGTGGGATTTATTCCAGAATAGACATATGCAGGATTGCATTATAGATTAAAGATCATAAGTTTAATTGCTAGAATCCTCAATGGCAATTACAAATGAGTAACCTAGAGTTATGCACATGTCTGTTATGTGTTCACATAGTCCCTAATTTAGGGGTTATGTAGGGATTGTGAAAATCACCCAGTCCATGCTCATTGCAGGAGCCACTGTGATCAATGGGATTCTGTTCCCTGTTGCTTGGGAAGCAGCTGGCTGAAGTTCCCACCCACCTTGTGCAAGAAATCTCCCACATGAGGGGGAATTGCGACAAGTTCCTGTTTCTGTCTGCCACACTGGAGATTGCTCATGACAGGGGATGGTAATGTCAGTCAGCTGTTTCCTGGCCCCCATCAGTCACAGTAGCTGCTTCCCTGTAAGTGGGGACTGGAATTGCTGGGCCAGGATTCGCTGCCTAGTACTGTAACAATAGTGCTTATGTATATGTATCTCTCATACAGAATTCCAGGCAGTATTTGTTCCTGTCAATCTGAATAATTATGTATTTTTTGTTTTTTAGTTTACAGATATGTCATCCAGTAAGAAGCCCAGATGTCTGTATGTATATAATTTTATATCTTTAAAATCAGGGATGGAAATCATGTGGCTCTCAGTTTACCGAATGCAATTCCCAGCATACTTTACCATTAACCTTCCTGCATAGGTCTGCTAGAACTTGTAGTCCAGCAACATTTGGAAGGCCTTGCTTTCCTATCCCTACTTTATATAAAACCATGTTACTGATTAAAGCTTGGGAGTAACTAGTTATGTTAAATTAATTTTGTTCCCTAGTTATAATCAACTAAGTGAAATGAACTAATTTCCTCTAGAAGTAAGGAGTGACACAACAGCATGTTTGCAACTTAATGAGGAGTAATTTCACCTGTTTTGTAGTGGAACTGTTGTCTTTTTACTTGCTGCTATAGTTCTTGTTGTGTGCTTTCAAATCATTTCCAACTTCTGTTGACCCCAAGGCAACTTTGTCATAGTTTTCTTGGCAAGATTTCTTCAGAAGAGGTTTGCCCTTGCCTTCCTCTGAGGCTGAGAGAATGTGACTTGCTCAAGGTCACCCAGTGGGTTCCATGGCCAAGCAAGGATTTGAACCCTGGTCTCTACAGTCATTCAAAACACTTCACCACACTTCCTCCCCCTCCTCCTCATCATAGCAACAACAACAATAAACTTTAACCAACAATAAACCTGCCGTTTCCCCAAAATTGGAACTAAACACAGCTTATAATTTAAAACAGGTACATTGTAGCTTATGATTGAGAATAAATATAATGTAGTCAGCATTAAAATAGAATTAAACTATTCACAGTATTAAAGTAATTTTAAAAATACACTTAAAATGGAGACAAAGCAGTTGAAAATCTACTATATAAAAGTCAAAATTTGTTTGTGAGTTTGTCTGTGTCAGGCAGGTGAAGACCTCATGTGATTGGCTGTATGAGGCAAGAAGACCTCATATGATTGGCTTCTTGTGAAGAAGAATTCTGGGGCTGGCAGTTCAGGGGGGCCTTTAGAATTCCCAGCCAGAGAGCTCAGGCTGGTTGCTATGGAGATGAGGCCCAGCAGCAAGAAGGAAGGCAGTGCATTCCCTCAGGAACCCAAACTCTGTATGTTAATAACTCTAAATACAGATTGGATTGGGGAATATGGGGAAAAGTCACAGGTACTGGACAAGTCAGATTGGGGAATTAGAGACACAGGATCTCAAATCTGTGTATTTCAACTGCATCTCATTTCTAAGGTATTTCTAACAAGTATTACCTATGAGAAAATAAAATCCCAGGCTACGCTGGGTAAATACACTAATAGATCAATAAATGCAATATGGCAACTCTTAAAAGCCCTTAAAAATGTCCTCAAGTTCTAAAAGGCTGCAGGAATAAGAAATGTTCTTTGTCTGCTGATGGAGAGACATCAAGGAGGGGGCTGTTCTAGCCTCCCAAGAAAAGGATTTCCACAACTTAGAGGCAGCCACTGAGAAGGTCTTATCTTGCATCCTCACCAGCCGTGCTTATGAATCTGGTGGGACTGAGAGAAGGCTGTGGTTTTAATGGAAGAGAAATATCACAGGTTCAAGGCTGGCTCATATTGTGCCACATATTCTGTTATGAGTGGTGAGTTGCTGACAAGGTGCACAGAAAAAGAGTGTGTTTTGTTTTATAGGCCAATGTCTTGTAGCGTTCAGACCTTTTTAAAAGTTACCTTTAAAAATAACTTTTATTTACTTTTTTTAAAAAAATAAAATTTTCATTTTTTTAAAAAAAACACCTTGTAACTACTAGCTAGAATGTTAATCTCTCCTGCAGCTGTAACTGTCTTGGAGGCCCATGGTCCAAGCAGGGCAGTGATGGCTCCTGTGAGGGCTTCTGCCTGTTATACCACTATGGCCACCAACTCTGGGGGCTTCCATTTATTCCCACCTCTGCCATCAATGTAAGGACCTCCTCTGGTCCCACCACCATAGCATCAAATCTGGGGACCTTCTAGATGTCCTTGTGGTTCTTTGTGAAATTGTATTCATTTAATCTCCCCACTGGACATCACTGTTGATTAACTGTTGCCGCCACAGAGAGCATGTGTCTGAACTCAAGCTTTCCAGTATTCCTTTTGTAGCATTTTCAGTGGCTCAAGTGTATAATACCAAAATGATTTATTACACAAAAACTGAACTTAACACTGAAGATTGCTTATTTAGTACATCAAAATCCTGACTGACACTAATTCTCACATTTCTCACTTATCTCTCAGTTAACTTTGACTCTAAGTAATCTATATCTCTGTACCCTGGCTAACTCTCCTGACAACTTTAACTCCTCAATCCAACTCTCATACACATCTTCCTTTAAAAAGAAAAAAAAGTCCCCCAGGCATTCAGTCAATCACTAGTCACACCCCACATTTTATTCTCTCACCCCCACTTCCAAGAGATCCTTATAACATATACTACATACTGCATATGTGACTATATTTTGCCATATCTAATAAAACACAGCATTTTCTGGATAGGTCCAGAACATCACACCAATAACGGATTACTAAAACAGCGTATCTTTTGTCTTTTCTTTATTGGGTTGGCCTTGTTCTTTCTGATTCCATCTCCCTTGCCTTTTACTTTGCATCAACAGCCGAGGAGCTCAGCACGCTTTTTATAACAGTCCCGATGCGAAGCCTCATTCCTTCCAGAAAGGACGGATGCACCTGAAGAAAACCAAGGAGGACAAAATCTGTGCCCATCCAGTGAAACTATTTTATGAACCTATTGACTGCTCAAGGGATGTTTGGAGACCTCAGAAGAAAGGAGACGCAGGAAATGCCGCCCGAAAGGTTAATGCAAAATCAAAGATCAGTAAAAAAAGCAAACAGCTATACTAAGATCTCATACACAGTAAATATACACACACACACACACACACACACACACACACACACACACTCAGAGAGAGAGAGATATACATGTATGTATCTAACCTAATCTAGCTATCTATAAACTCATAGTGTAAGTTCTGGTAGCACTTGGCTACCACCAATAGAGAGCAAGAGCACAATGCCGTGCACGCTGCCTTGGATTTAAGTCTCATTGAATGCAGTGGGACTTACTTCTAAGTAAACGGGCATAGCAGTGCATTGTCAATCACACCCATTACTTATCACTCTTTCCGTATTCATTTGGACAATGACGATATATTTAATAGATAATAATGCTACATAAATATAGAAGACTATTATAACTGCCTCATTCCCAGGACTTTGCGTATGTCAAGTGGCACTTTATCTATCTATTTATTTATTTATTTGCTAGAGCTTCGGACATTAGTCTTTGGCAGGTGACTTCAACATAAATCATTTTGCTGCTTAATTCAAAAGAACCCCTTCTGCCTGGTACCTTGATAAATTTATGCTCCTTCATCTACATTGAGAACAGATAATCAGGAATAGGTTTAGAGACTGAAGATATAAAGGAGGAATTGAGAACCTTTGGCCTCCAGATGTTTTGGACTACAGTTCTTAACTGCCCCAGGTAGCATGGCCGATTGCAGGAGACCGTGGGAGTTGTGTTGCTGAAACATCTGGAATGCAGAAGGTTCCTCTCCATTGATTTAAACCTAACTCCACTGAACTGAGTGTGTTTGTTTCATCTCAGGTTACAAATAGCACAATGGCATTCCAGTAATAGAAAGCAACTGGGAGGAACTGGGTAGGGTAATCCTCTCCTTCTGCTACCTTCTTCAATTCACTGGGAGATCAATCAGGTTGGAGAACTTGCTAGGGAGCAGCACTGAGCAGCATTCTCCTAGAGATCAAACTAGCAGACTTGGTGATGGCTCCCTACAGTTGACTAGCTGGAGAGAAAATCCCCTTGAATTGTGCAAGACAAGGAAAGCTGAGGACTTATCTCTCTGCCATATCTCCCTCCCTACACAGCAATTCATGGTCACTGGCCATACTGGCTAGATGATGTTGGAGTTACAGTGTCCAAAGGGAACATTTCCAAGCTCTGATGTAGTTACTCCTGTGGTGAGAGAACATTGCAGGAAAGTACTATAGTGATTCACTTCTATGCCTTGAAGGAGGGCCAACACCATACATTCTGCTGCTGAAAGTAGAACAGAAAGTTTTTCATGTCAAATTGCACGGTAGCCAAAGCTAGCTGTATTAGTTGTTTTTGGCACATGAAGTAGAAAGTTTCACAAGCATCTCTCTCTAACCTTGGCAGTAAAATATGAAATAAGAAAGAATTTTCTCCCTTTTTTGGCATCCAGAATCAGTTGCTGGAGGCTTCTGCCTTTGTCCCCAGTGGTTGGGCCGGTCAGCACAGATCCATCAATTTGTTTGTATTGTGTTTTTAGCCTATCCTTTCTCCAGGGAGTTCAGGATAGTGGGTTATTTTGTTTTGTCCTCCTTGGCTGGTGGAGAGAGAGTGTCCGACCAAGAGCCCATTCACTGATCTTGATTGATGAGGGAGGATTTGAACTCATGTTGTTGCATAGTACTAAGTCCACATATTATTTCCACAATATCTGTACTATACATATATACTCAGAGAACTGCAATTTCATATTTCATTAATTTGCATTTCAAAGCCTCTCATGGCACTGAATGATCCCCCCCCTTCCTGTTCCCTTATTTATTGCTTATTTGCTTATTTCCAGAGTTGCCATGTGTGGTCTTCACTTAGGGTCAAGTTCAGTATCTCATGCCTCAAAAAATAGTTTGATGACTCTTGATGGAATGGCATTATATGGTTAAACCCTAGCACCAGTGCCTACATAAGACATATTGCTGGCTAAGTCAGAGTGGAAAATTGTGCTTTTCCAGCCTAAGTCAAGGTGTGTAGTACTTAAAGCCAGCCACATTATGCTGGTGCATGAGGCAGAATATCCCACAAGCACATTGTACTGTCCTTGTCAGTGAAATATTACTTAAGTAATAACTTGTTTCACATCCACCATCTGTCTGTCGTGCTCTCCTTATTTGTCCTTTCTAGAATACTAGAATCCTGAGCTATCCAATAAAACTTTAATGGTGGATGATTCAGGAGAGAGGAAAAGTACTTTTTCACTCACTGTGTAGTAAAATCTGGAATTTGCTACCACAAGAGGTAGTGATGGACACCAGTTTAGATGCCTTTAAAAGAGAGTTAGAGAAATGGATGGAGGATGAGGTTACTAATGATTAAGACAGTACTAGCTCCCTGATCACCTCCAGTATCAGAGGCGGTATTCGTCTGAATACCAGTTGCTAGGTAACACAAGTAGGAAGATATTATTGCCCTCATGCTTGTGGGCATCTCAAAGGGGATTTGACTGGTCACTGTGGGAACAGAATGCTGGACTAGAGAGGCCTTTGGTCTAATCTACTATGGCTTTTCTTATGTTGGAGATAAAGCTAGCACAGAATCTGTCCTGACTTCTAGTTTTCAATGTGGTGAGATTTGTGTTTGCAGAAAGAATTCAATCACATCAGCACCAGCTCCAGTCTGAAGTGGTATAGTCCAGACATAAACATTGAACATTAATTAGAACTAGTCCTGTATTTTTTTCTTTCATATGGCTTTCATGATTGCTGTTGGCAGCTATTGTACAGACTTCTATTCAAGGATATTTATTCAATAGCACTATCTTTAGGGTCATAGAATACCAAAAAACCTGTGTGGAAGTTTGTAATGGTTTAGTATTTGGCCACAGCCAATAAAGAATGATTCTCTTTTCATTCCAGAAGTGTTGGCAGAAGATACAAAATTTTAGAGCCTTCCTGCAGTACACTGTTATAGTGCTATTATTCCACTTTCAACAGCCTGGGTTTTGCAGTTTAGGGAGAGGCATTTAGAATTCTCAACCAGAGATCTCTTGTTTTGCGGGAGGAAAATGGATAAATAGCATCATTTCAGATTGTGCCTTTTCCAACATGTTCACTGCATATGTTGAGTTCAAGGAATTTTAAGCTTGATCCTGATATTGGCCTTGCTAAATTTATACCTTAAGCCCCTTATGGAGCCATTGTGGACTCTTGCTGAATTTGGCAGCTCTAAAATTACTGTGATTAATGGATATGGAATTTCCAGAACCTTCAAATTATTCAGTGTGTGGGTTGTGCTATATTTATAAAGTTTAGTTTGTAGACCTTTCAATTAGAAATTGGACTTTGTCCCTTCAGTTTAGGTTGTTGCTGATTTGCACTGATGTTGAGACATATTATCACCTCATTTCTTGTCATGGTCTCAGTTCTGCTCCAGAGTGTATGATGGGACTAGAGTGCTCCAAGGGAAGAATGTTCAACTTCTTGAGCTGGAGGAGCAGCAAAAATCTTTCTGGGTCATTCAGTTTTTGTTTCTCCTGTGGCTGTAATGTCATCATCCCCAGCAATTTGGTGAGGAAATTCCCCCTCCTTTGTCATGTAAATAAGAGAAGTTTCAGATTTGAGACTGGGGTCCTGAGGAAAGTGCAGTTATGGTGCTCGTCTTGGTTGGGCCCTGTCAAGCTTACCTGGCAGCAGTAAGAGCCAGGAGTAGCCCTGAGTGACTAAGGGCCAATTTTTTTTTATTTCCCACAATTCCCCAGAACAGTAGATATTCAGGGCCTGCACGGAAATGGTAGCTCCTCAAAGCTCCACACTTGTGGAACACTAAATAAAGAGAGACTAGGGTGGACATCAGCATTGGGCCCCACAAAGATGCTGAATGCCCAACAGCTTCCCAATGCAGAGCTTGGAAAGGTTACTTTTTGGATTACTTCTCCTGGAATCCGCTGACCAGAGGTTTTCTGTCAATTGTAGTCAAAAGGGAAAAAACCAGCAATGTTTCTTAGCTTTAGCACAATGGTATCAGGGGCTGATACCAGCTTGCTGAGAGAGATGCCTGAAAAGTAAGGAGAGTGGAGAGGAATCAGTCACAGATTATTTCTGACTTTGCATTGTCTCATTTCATGGGAGAGATTTCTGCCACCCCAGAAGCTATGCTGTGGTTTGCATTTCTAGTCTAATGTACGATGACGAGCAGAGGACAGAGAAGAATCATGGTGAGGCTCGGTTGTCATCTCTAAGCTTCCTTGTGCTAGAGCCCTAGAAAACCAAGTCCTGTTAAGAGATCTCAGAATAGCACTTTTATTTTATTGGTTTAGAAGTGGCTCAGGTAGTATATTCCTTTGGGACTGTGCCAAGTAGAAGGATTCTGTTTTTCTCACAAAGTTCTTCTCTATTATTTTGTCTGTGTGAATGTGTTTTGGTAATTCTATATTACTCTTTCTGCCAGATACTTAACATCATAGTAATATTACAGGCAAAAGTAGATTTTTTTTCTATCCAGAGAAGGAAAAAAAATGACACAAAACAGTTGAGCCTCATGAACATGTCACTTATTTTTAAACACTTCCTATAAGAGATGTAAAATGTCTTTGTGTGAGGTGGTTTTACAGTAAGTGTATTAAAACTTGTGGAAAATGTTGTTTTTTCACAACAATTAACAATTATTTTTTAAAGAATAAACACGATGTTATGACTGTGGCAATAAAAACAGGGTTTACAATATATTTAGCAGAGATGGAATACAGGTAAGAAAATTTGCTGTTGTATAAACAACATCAGTTGGTATTTGGTGATCTATCTATGAAACTTTTATTTTATGATGTAAAGGGAACAGTTTTTGTGTATGTCCAATTTTCACTATGCTGTTTCAGTTGATAGGCTGGTTCATACATGCTTGTTCATATCATTTGATGACTCCCATGTCTGAATACTTTATTACACATCTAAGACCACAAAGCCTTCAAATCACCCTACAGCAATCCAGATTAATGCTTTCTAATAGAATAAATCCATATATATATATATGTATATTATTTATATATATATATATGTACATATATACGCACACATACATACACATGTACACACACACATATATATGTATATATACACACACACACACACATACATACATACATACATACATACATATATATATGATTTGTGGCTTATAAAGAGTATGGGACTGCTTTTGTAAATTCTATTTCCATAATTTTGAGGGTTTTCCTGCATGGCAGGGGGTTGGACTGGATGGCCCTTGTGGTCTCTTCCAACTCTACATTTCTATGATTCTATGATTCTATGATTCTATAATACACTGATTTAATCATGCCAATAAGTTACAGTTTACTGTTATGAGAACAAGCCTAACCTTCTGCCTGGTATGGTGACCTCCTCTTTTTTCTTTCTCCAGTGCAGCTGTGCTGTATTCAGAAGACTTTCTTTCCACTAATTTTGCCATGTTTTCTGAAACTGAAAAATCTGAAGCTAATCTTAATTTTTGATAACGGAGAAAGCCAATTTCAAACCAAAGTTTCTAAAGCTGGCTTGTTTTCACTAATCACAGTTAAGAGCAAGCACCGTATAGGATGTAGATGAGATCTTAGAATCTAAAATGGAAGCAGTAATTTCTGATCTCTTTGCAGCTTCATTAACATGGAGTAGGTGCAAGCCTGGAAGCTTGGTAGAAAGCTAGGCTTGTTCTTGTAAAGTTAAACTATGGCTTAGTATTTTATTTGGATGCAGCCAATAGGTATGTGCTATAATTTACCCTGTTTTGTAAAACTATTATGGTGTGCATGTCTACCTAGCATAATTAGATGACACTGGCAGATATGAAGAAAAGTGCCATATAATGACTCAGGGCAAGTTTGTTTATTTAAAATAGTTGTTGTTCACATTTGTATCTGAAAAGAGATTGCCAAAGAAGCCTATGAAATATATAATTTCCTTTTTAAAAAATTATTTTATTATAAATTAGTGATAACAAAGCTGTGTTATTGGATTTAAAAAAAAACTATGGAAGGTGTGACTGCAAAAGATGCTGTGTGCAAAGTGCTTTTCTTTAGAGAATCCAAACTCATGGGAAAACACTTCCCATTCCTGATTCTCACCCTTGGTCTGGAGCACCCTCTTTTAGACAGCAAGGTAGCTTTATAACTCCTAACTTTACAGTAATGGTGACTGAAACACTATGGTGAGGAGTGGAAGGAAAAAGATGTCAACTGTCCACTTCCCAGGCTTTAAATCAGGGTGAGCAACTGTGTAGAGATCAATTTTCATAACTGTGGTAGACCATGGGGCTCCATTTTCAGCTAAAAGTATCCCCCCTAGTGTCATGACTGGCACTAGGGTTGCCACACTGAAAACTGGACATGACTTCTGTGCCTTTAACGCTTGTATGGAATAGGGAATTTCAGCAGATGTTGCTTGCTGTACAAGCAGGTAAAAAGCAACACCTGCTGAAATTCCCTCTTCTATACAACTATTAATGCTCCAATACCCTAAAGAGACCAGATTCCATCTGATCTTGGAAACTAAGCACAGTCAGCTGTGGTTAATACTTAGATGGGAGATCACTTATGATGCTTACCAGATGCTGTAGGTTATATCTCAGGGGAAGGACATGGCAGAGCCACCTCTGAGTATTCTTTGCCTAACGAAACCCTATGAAATTCATGCGATCACCACAAGTTGACAATCTGGAGTCACATACCCGCGCTCACACACACACACATTAAAAGTATAGGATTCTTCTCCAGTTTTCAGTGTGGCAACTCTAACTGGCAGTCACTTCCTCTTGCTTTGCCAAGGTCTTTGCAGGATTTGGGAGCCATCTTGGAGGTCTCCAGGAGCAGCAGTTTTTTCCCCATGCAACATTTTTTTAAAGGAGGAGGGCACAGAGAAGAAACTGGGGGCCCTTGCAGCCTGCAGGCCGTACTTCTTCCCTCCCTGCCCAGATGTTGCCATTGCTGCTCCTTCCAACTGCTGACCTTTCCAGGTTCCAAACTGGTCTCAGGGGAAAATAGTGTTCACCTGAACCAGAAGTGTACTACCTAGCAACTAGAGCCAGTTATCACTAGATGTGCCTATCCCCAAGGCAGAGTAACTCCTTTTGGACAATAGCACTGCGTTTGGTTCCTGGCTGTTTCCAGGAGCCATGGTGACTCAAACTGGAAGAAGGGGGCTGATGATGTTATTAACTGTGTGCTCCCCAGGTCACAGCTTTCCAAACTTTTCATGTTGGTGACACACTTTTTAGATATGCATCATTTTGCGACACAGTAATTCAGTAAGTGGAGGCAGCCCCTCCACCCGAGCCTGGCCCACTGCCTCCCTCACTGAGGTCTTCCTTGGCTGGAGTGGCTGCAGTGGTGGTGGGAGAAATAGCCCCTCCACCTGGGCTGGCCCGCCACAGCGGTGGGAGAAGCAGCCCCTCCATCTGTTACACTTATGTGACACACTTACACACTGCAGCTGACACATTAACATGTCGCAACACACAGTTTGGAGAGTTTTGCCCCAAGTCTTAGATGTTATTGCTACTGCCCCTGTTGCACTAATGTACCACATCGGATGGGGAAGAATCTGACACAGATCCACTTCTTTTTTTGCCAGTAGCTTCGACTTCTATAAAAAGTTAGGAACATTTTTTTTAAAAGTTATGTATTTGTTACTTTTTTAAAAAATAATGGCTGGCAGCTTGTAAGTTACAATGTTACATGTCTTTTTTTCTGGTCATTGTATAAGCTAGAATTCACTTTCAACCACACAACTGAAAGCTCCCCCCTAACACACACACATACCTTACTAGCTAGGCACCCCATTTCCCAACAAAGCTATATCCAGCTTACCAGACAGTAAGTGAATCAGTGGTGATGAGTCCATCTATTTTCCTTTAGCAGGATATGCTGCTAGTATGTCATCTTCAGGGAAGTTCCAAGGACCCTTGAATGTTCCTACCAGTGCCCTCCCAGCTAAAGGAAAATAGATGGACCTGTTGCTACTGATCATCTCACTCTCCAACAATCTGGAAATTGATGTTTTGGGATGTCTGCCTAGAAGGCAGCGTGGGGAAATGTAGCTATGGAGATGTCACCATATGAAACAAGTACATCTTCTGATGGACTACAGTCAGTGCATTGCTCATTGCTCCCTATATTATGAGTTATGCATTAACAATGTGCTAATTTTTAATTAATGTTTAAATTATTTTTTCAAAACTTGCCTGCTTTTTTTAAAAAAAACAACCTGCCCTAAATTCCTCCACGGAATGCTTTGGAAGTAATGAGTAACACTTGTTGGTTGTATTATTATCTTCTAAAAGGAATGTCATTAATCGCCCTAACCACATTAACATATTACAAGTAACACCGTTTATTTATAAACAGTTTATTTATAAACAGTGTAATTTCCAAGCTTTGATTCTGTATTTATATATTTATTTATGTTCTCAATTGCTAGTCAGCAGGTAAAGAGCAGTCAGTTTCAGCAAAGTCCAGTGGTCTACATGCATGGCTGAACCAGCCTGAAATTCTGGTATTTGTTTAGCTATTTCACTGTTCTGTATGACGTTTTGCAGTGTCACACATTATGTGCTGGTGAAAAGAATTGTGTTGCATGGTCTTATTTTGTCAGGTACTATATGATGAAAGATTTCATTTGCAATGCAAACAATCTCAAACTGTTTGTGTGTTTCTTCTGCTTTGCACTTGGTTTCTTTAAAAAATGTGTGGGCATTTGCAGCCCACATTCTAATAATGGGGTTGAGAATCTTCAAAGACAACTCTTGGTGGAAGTACATGTAACAATGAACAAAGGGCTATTGCAAAACCAACAAGCCAAGCAATTAACCAGAAGCCCTCTATTGCATTCCTCCTTCTCACTCATGATTTTGAGCTCAACATGGCATGTGTTCTCATATCCCTGTGACATGTGAACCCAGCAGGCATGGGAAAGATGTATATTGTAATGAAAGTGAGATAAGGGGCCAAACCTGAACAGGGTGTTACAGAGAGGAGACTTACAACTGAGTTACCACTTTTAGCAGTGGTCCATTTTCTTTGAAATATGTGATTCCACCCTCAGTGAACTCATTCATTTGTTTTTCTGAGTCAAGAACAACATAGCCTTCTCATGTATAAATACTTTAGCTACATTCTTAGATAGTCATGGGCCACTAAAGAGAAACAAGATAATGGCTTGCATATGGATATGATTCACTCATTTCCATCTCCTTCTAAGCTGCTAGTGGTTGTTGTTTTGTTTTGTTTTTGCTCATCCCATTAGAAAACATTAAAAAGCACTGTAGTCTGCATGTGTCATTTCCCCTGCTCCTGAGTGGGTCAAATTGTCATATGCTGAATTAATCAGTTACAAAGCAGTTGGAATGCACTGTAACTTCAGAGGAAAAAAAAAGACATTTTAGACTATTAAAATATCTAATAAAGACTATATTTCTCAACCATTGTATTGGTGCACTATGTCATTGTTCAAAATGTAAAATAATAGTTTTGAAACCTTACTGAAGTACATGTGCTGCTTTGCATTCTACTTGTTACCTGTAGGACCCTCTCAAAGAACACAGTTATAGCACTATGATTCCACTTTAACAGCCATAGCTGGATCCTCTGGAATCCTGGGATTTACAGTTTAAGGAGGGTTATGTAGAATTCTCATCCAGAGAGCTCCTCTAGTGCCTCATCAAACTACAAACCCTAATATGTTAATATCATTATTGCAGCAGCAATTGAGTAAAAGAGGGTGGGGTGACAAGGCCTTCTTTCTCTCCTCACAGAATGGTATGGCAGCTGCTTCTTCGTGGTCTCTGTGCCTCACACAATGGGAATCTTCATGCATGTGCAGCAGCTTTTCGGAAGGTTCCAGAGCTGAGCAGCTTGGTGGGAACCTCTCCCCCATCTGGTACTGAGCATGGTCAGTCCCGCCAAGCTAACAGTCTCTCCTCAGTTTCTTTTCGTCCGCTGACCTGTTAGCAGCTTGGAAGGCTTCCTCACTGAGCAGTTCTTCTAATTCTTGGTTTTTCTTCGTTCTTTTTTTCGTTTTTCATCTCTTTACAACAAAAAATGTAAGAACTCTTCCCCCTTCTTATGTCGTCTTTGTTTAAGTTGTGCGTGTTTTGTGGCCACAAGGTTTCTCTTTCCGACACTCACTCCGAGTGCTTGTTCTGCCTTGGGAAGGGCCGTAACATTTGGGCCTGTTCCATTTGTAAGGATTTTACCTCCCAGACTCTGAAGAATAGAGCAGGTGTCTTCCAAAAGCAGGTGTCTTCCAGTACTGCTCTTTCCACCGTTTTGGTATCGAAGCCTTCCATGATGTCCTCTGCCTTGGTCCTGAAATTATCAGTAACGGCTGGTCCCTTGGTATTGATGGCTTCAGTACTGGTACCAACCTCGACGTTGCTGGCCTTACCATCGACATCTTTACCAAAGATTCCAAAGCTCTCCAGGATGCCCACTCTCCCATCTGCCACTGGAGATGCTCCTTCAACCTCGCAGCAGGCTCCTGTTCACCAGGCCCATAAGGTCCCTACATTGGCAGAGCATAAACAGGCCTCATCGCACCACCCTTCTGCTTCCTCCAATAAGGAGAAAAAGAAGAAGAAGAAGGAGAGTGATGCTTCTCCTCCTGCTGCTGCCCGTCTATCAGCTAATAGATCTTCCTCTCTCAGTCCCTTACCAACACCTCCTCCGATGCAACCTGCAACATCTACTGTTAAAGAGGAGGGTGCTCCTGTCCTTTCACCAGTGTGGCATGCTGTCCAACTCCCGGTGCTGTCGGTTCCAGCTGCTGTGGATTTCGCGTCCGACTTGGACCGTCAGCCCTCGCCACTGGCCTCTCTGCCTGTTATGACTGGCCACTCCGGGGATGGGTGTCTGCAGACTCCACTGGCCCCAGCTGTCTCTTCTGGCCATCCCGAGTTGGACTGTCTGCCTGTTTTAGATGGTCCTCAGGCTATTTCCTGGGACCGGCCTCGACTTAGTGTGGCCCGCTCTACGGCATGTGGTGAAAGGGGTAGATCCCCACGTCATCGCGACTATGGCTACCGCACTGCTTACAAGCACTTGTTAGCGAGAGTCGACTCACCTTTCTCGTTGGCCTCCTATATCACCTGGTATAGCCACGGACACCTCTGGAGAGAGCAACCCGGCTCCTACCACTCATATTCGCCTGCCTATCTTGACCGACATCCCGACATTCGTCATTGGTCTCCTTACCACCCTTGACATTCATGTTCCCCATCACGATCTCCTTCGGGATCTCATTACCAACGCTCCTCTTGGTATCGCCACTCCAGATCCCGTTCTCAGTCCTGATCGGCCTACTACTGGCGTTCGCCATCTCGGTCCCATCACCGTTCCTGAGACCCATCGCCTCATATCGGGCCGTTTTGCCTCCTCCTCGGGTGACAGTGATGGTGTCCTGGCCTCCGCGAGATACTCATCCTGCATCCACTCTGCCAACATCTCTGTCGGCCCTGTTGTCGATGCAGTCCATCGTTGCACCAGTGTCGACCATCCTACCCATTTCATCAGCATCAACCTCGGTACCGCTTTGTATCCCGACCTCAGTACTGGTGCAGATTCCAGTCTTCCTACTGGCTCCAACTGTTCTACCAGTCTCTGCTCCGGCCCCACCAGCTGTTCTTCCTGCAATGGGCCCCGCATGACATCATCACTCTTGATCCCCTCACTCTTCGTCTCCTTCTAGTTCCTATGATTCCGACAGTGATTCAACAGATTCTACACCACAGTCTTATACTTCCCCACCTGTAGTATTTGAGGACCCATCTCCTGATTCAGCTCCTGAGGATGTCAAGCAGTTCTCTGACATTTTAGTCAGAATGGCCAATGTCGTGGGCCTCAACATTTCTGGTCATGCTCCTGCGGTACAGAACCCAGTATTCCACTATGTCGACATTCGTCCTCCGTTGACGGCTCTGATTCCATTTCTTCCCGTCCTGCAGGAAGTTTTGGAACATCCTTGGGCCCAGCTGACATTGCTTCAAACGATTCCTCACCGCCTGGAACATCTTTACTGTATCCAGAAGAATGTCGATTTCTTATTCAATCATCCAACTCTTAATTCAATTATCGTTGAGTCATCCCAAACAAAAGGGGGCAAAAAGGCCCACATGACTCCACCTGATCGTGAGGGCTGCTGTCTTTGGCTGTCACTTCTGCCTCCTCGTTGATCACCAGGACTTCTAACACCCAAGTTTGCCTGGCAGCCTATCAGCGTAATATCTGGGATAGGTTTTCCCTCCTCTTTTCCCAACTGCTCGATGACCACAGAGCTACTGCCGTTGAGTATTTTAACGAGTCTTGGGCTCTATCAAATCAACAGATTTTGTCATCACGTGTGCGTGATGGTTGGTGCGATCGCCCTCTGCCGATTCGCCTGGCTCTGCTGGTGTGATAGTTGAAGCTCCAGGTGAAGCTGCTGATGAAGCTGCTGATGACGAGCAACAGCTGTTGGTCCCTGTTGCTCAGGCTGGAGATGAGTCCTGCAGCTTAAGAGCTCCCCCTTCTGCTGTGGACCAAGCAGGCTTGGGTGTTCCTCTGCCTGCTCCTTTAGAGGAACAGCGATCCAGCAGTGATCCCAAAGATACTTTTGAGCCTGCTCCAATTAGCCCACAGTCAAGGCGGAGACTTAAGAGACCTGAGCAAAAGGAGGTTTCCTTGATTACGGTTAAGATACGGTGACTGGCCACACCTGTGGCTTGGCTATATTACCTGCCTACTTGGAAGCTTTCCTTTGCTTGCAGCAAACCTTCTACAAGCTCTCTCCTTGCCTGTTCCTTGCTTCCAGTACCCGGCTCCTGATACCTGACCCCTGGATTTTGGACTCTGACTTCAACTTTGCTTGTCATTCTGGCTTTGGTAAACAGACTTTTTCTGGTTAATTCCCTGCTTTGACACGTTCCAGCTTGACTTTGCTATCTCTCTCACTCCCTTCTCCGGGCTGGCTCACTGCTCAGGTCGCTGACCTTGACAGCTGGGTTGACTGAGGATAGCAGAAAAAGGATTGAGGACCTGCTCTTTGACAGGCCAAGGACTCTTTCATGCAACTACAGATGATGCTATGGACCATCTTATGAAAGCTCGACTGACAGCTAAGAAGATGGGCCTTCATCCAATGCCTCAGCCTAGAAGACCATCTTCATCCCATTCTTCATGGAGGCGTCCTTCCTACTGTTATAGGTCGCGCTCTCCTCGCCGCACATCTCAAGAATTGTCCTTGCCGGCTTCTTCCTGTTGCTCCTTTAGACGACGTCAACCATCTTCCAGGAAATCCTCTTCGATGGCTAAGTCACGTGTTTGACTCCCCTGACAGGTCGCCACCTCTGCCTCTCTTTCATCTGCCTGACCACCTATTCAGAATCACAGGACTGGTTCACCACCTCAACACCTGGCACAACATCACTTCCCCTTCTTTCTGATCTCGAACTGAGGGTGAATCCCAAGAAATCTCACTTGGAACCTTCATGCACCCTAGGCTTCATCTGGGCCACCCTGGACTCCACTTGCACCAGGGCCTTCCTACCCACGAGGCGCGCTCGGACCCTGCGACAGGCTGCAGCTGCGATCCTGTGCAGTCCATCTGTTTCTGCCCACAGGATCCAACAGCTTCTTGGCTACTTGGCAGCCACGATGGTGGTCACCTACTCGTCCCACCTTCAGGCTCGCCCCCTGCAACACTGGTTTCTCCGGTGCTTTGATTCTTTGCTCGGTGATCAATGTCGGATTCTGTGGGTCCCTCATCCAGTACAGGACTCCCTTCATTCGTGGCTGTCCCCATGCCATCTCCTGTCGGGAATGCTGTTTGTTGAGCTGCCTCTGACATTTACCATCATGACTGACGCGTCCCTTCACGGTTGGGGAGCTCATTGTCACGGTTTCGCAGTCCAGGGCCACTGGGCCGGCCTGGAGATACGTCTCCATATCAACGTTTTAGAGCTCTTGGCAATCCTCAAAGCTCTTTGGGCCTTTTGGAACCTCGTTGTCGGACGGACTGTTCAGACTCTCTCAGACAACACGACAGCTGTCTTGTTACACAAACCAACAGGGAGGCACTTACTCTTCCACCTTGCTCCATCTGGCTCTATGCATCTGGGACTGGTGCGTTCCATTACAAATACATCCTGTTGCGGTCCACCTGGTGAGAAAGGACAATGTGACAGCAGACATGCTGAGCAGGGACCCAGCATGCCACCACGAATGGTCCCTCTCCAATGACGCCTTCCAGCGGATAGTGTCCCGGTGGGGCACTCCAACCATCAGTCTCTTTGCAACCGAACGGAACAGGAAATGTCCCCGTTATTGCTCGAGAGCCAGCCTGGGCCCTGGCTCTCTTGGTGATGCATTCCAGTTCCCTTGGAGCGGGGAGTTCTTTTACATCTTTCCACCATTTCCTCCCTCGGGCTGAGTGGTGGCCAAGAATGCAGTGGACAGGGCAGACGCCATCCTCGTAACCTCTTATTAGCCGAGACGACATTGGTTCTGTCCCCTTCTTGCCATCACACGGGGCCTCAGCATGAGATTTCAGAACATGCCAGACCTCCTTTCTCACTCAGACGGTCGCGTGCTGCACCTGGACCTCCCTCTCCTCTGCCTGCATGCTTGGAGGATAATGTTCTAGACTGTCCCGCTATCCAAGCTGTCTTCATGGCCGCGAGGAAGGAATCTACTCGTAGATCCTACAAATACAAGTGGAGGAAGTTCGTGGCCTTTGCCATCTCCCGTGATCAGGCCGCTTCTCTGACCTCCCTGTCAACAGTGCTTCACTTCCTCTTGACACTGTGGGACCAGGGCCTTGCTTTTTCCTCCCTGAAAGTTTATCTCTCTACAATTTTGGCTTATCAGCCATGTGATTCTCCTTCCTCAGCCTTTTTCTGGAATGCTACAGTCAAGCAATTCCTTAAAGGTCTGCAACACCTCTACCCTCCTATCACCCCACCGCTTCCTCTATGGTTGCTATTGCTCATCCTTTCTCATCTCATACACCATGCCTTTGAACTGATGGCCACATCTGATGACTGTCTCCTTACCATGAAGACAGCGTTCTTGGTCACTGTCACTTCAGCCAGACAGGCAGGAGAGCTGACTGCGCTGCGTTCTGATGAACCGTTCCTGGTGTTCCATCGGGACAAGGTAGTCCTGCACCCGGACCTGTCTTTTCTTCCCAAAGTAGTCCCCGACTTCCATCTGAACCAGGATTTGATTCTACCTACCTTCTATCCAGACCCTGCATCACCTCTCGAGTGCTCTCTACACTCGCTCAGTGTGCGCCGTGCCCTCGCCTTTTACCTGCAATGGACCTCGACCTTCCGTCAGACTCCCCACCTTTTTGTTTGCTACGGTGGGCGCTGGAAAGGTCCCAAGGTCTCCACTCAACGTTTTTCCAAATGGGTTGCCCAGACAATTCACCTTGCCTATGAACTTGCCAGGCAACCTCCCCCGGCTCTGCTTCATGCCCATTCCACCAGAGCAATGGCCTCTTCAGCGGCCCTTCTCAGGGGAGTTGACTTGCAGGAGCTTTGTCATGTGGCTACGTGGTGCCAGCCTTTGGCCTTTGTCTGCCACTACCACCTTGACTGCAGGGCCCGGCAGGATGCTCACTTCAGTCGTGCGGTGCTGTCTTTTATCTTCTAGGACCTGGCCCACGGTCCATGGATAAGCTACTCAGTCTCCCATTGTGTGAGGCACAGAGACCATGAAGAAGAAGAACAGGTTGCTTGTCTGTAACTGTGGCTCTTCGAGTGGTCAGCTGTGCCCTCACATACACCTGCGCAGCCTCCCTTCTTTCAGGTCCTTGCTTTGGCAGACTTAGAAACTGAGGAGAGACCATAAGCTTGGCGGGACTGAGCATGCTCAGTATCGGATGGGGGAGGAGTTCGCCAAGCTGCTCAGCTCTGGAACTTTCCAAAAAGCTACTGCACATGTGTGAAGATTCCCATTGTGTGAGGGTACAGATGACCACTCGAAGAACCACAGTCACAGGTCAGCAACCTGTTCTTCCCTGCTGTCTCAATCTCCTAAAGTGCCTGGCCACTTTACATTCAGCTCTGCCTTTCCCTTTAAAAACACTGGTTTTGTGTAAAAAGGGAAAAGCCTTTCAGTTTTTACTCAGAATGATTTACTGATCTATGATAGTGTGGTTCTAGTTGGTTAGAATGACTGAAAATTATTCAGCTGAGTCAAAATCTATAAAAATCTACAATATAAAACTCAATGTTTGTCTGTTTGTGAGTTTGTCTATTTGTCTGCGTCAGGTAGGCGAAGACTTCATATGACTGGCTGCCTGTGAAGATTTGATGGAATCTTGGGGTTGACAGTTTAGGGAGGGGCCTTTACAATTCTCAGCCTAGAGCTCTTGGACCTCAGGCTGATTACTACGCGAGAAAGGATACCAGAAAACATTTGGGAGGCATATGTGAGAAAAATTAAAGTTACATACACAACATTGCCCATTTCCACACTACACTGTCATAGTGCTATTATTCTACTTTCAACATCCTATGGAATCCGGGGATTCGTAGTTTAAGGAGGGGCATTTAAGAATTCTCAGCCAGAGAGGTCTTTGGCCTCAGTAAACTACAAACCCCAGAATTCCACAGGATGTTGAAAGTAGAATAATAGTACTATAACAGTGCAGTGCAGAAATGGCCATAGTTACAAGGTCTTCTTGCCTCACACAGTAAATTGTATGGGTTCCATATGTGAGGAATCTTAAAATTGAAATTCAAAACAAAAAAGGCTTCCAGAAAAACGTAAAACCATTGCACAAATTCAACAGAAAGGAAAAAAAAAGCCAGCACATCAACATCACCAGATAACACAGATTGGCTTGGGGACTATGGGGAAAAGTTACAGGTACTGGAATAGGCTGGTTGCTATGGAGATGATGCCTAGCAGCATGGAGGAGGACAGTCTATTCTCTAAGGAATCCAACCTTTGAATGTTAACAACTCTGAATAAAGACTGAATTGGGGAATATGGGGAAAATTTACAGGTACAGAAATAAGCCAGTTGCTATGAAGATGAGGACTAGCAGCAAGGAGGAGGACAGTGTACTCCCTTAGGAACCCAAACTGTGTATGTAAATAACTGAATACAGATTGCATTGGGAAATATGGAGCAAAGTTACAGGAAATGTGGAAGACAGTTTGGTGAGTTCTTAAGAGGAAAATAAAAACCCCTGGCAATGCCGGATAAATAGGCTAGTGTACTATAATTAAAAAGTAACAAACAGAATAAAGCATTGGTTTTCATATGCATGTCCAAGCTCAAAAGAACTTCAAAATGTGTTTAGACAGTTTCTTATCTCTTTACATCAGCATAAAGGCACAGGTCTCTCACACATACAGCCCTCTGGCTATCCTTTTGCCAAAGGCTCTGTTCCCAAATCTAGGTCACTCACTCTGACCAGATTCAAAAGTGGGTTGATTTCTCTTCTGCCCCTCTCTCTAGCTTTCCTTGAGAAAACAAAATCCCCTTAGTTGACTGAGAAACGCTCTGGCTGAAGGACACACTCTTAGCCCCTCTTCTGGAAGTCAGACTCCAACCAAATCAGTATGCCTGCTATTTGTGCATTTCCATCTTAGCCTTCCAACCCCTTCTTCACACTAATGGGCTGGGTTTCTCTCTGGAATGGCCATTCTGGTTGTCTAGCAACCTGTTGCAGGGTGGCTTCTCTGACACCCAGGATATCCACTCATGCAGGGCCTGTCACAGGTGGGAATAGAACTGGCCAATTTATTTTCCTGCTTGTTTTTGGACTTCTCAATTAGTAATGATATACTGCTGCCCTTGCAGGGCCTACCAAAGGAATCTTGTTGCCTGAGGCAGAGCAGTGAGTGCTATCCTTCACCCAAGGTAAGATATGGAGAAACCAAGGGAGGCCAAGTTGTTTTGGCACATGCGACAGAAAAACCTACAACCTCCTCTCTCCCTCTATGGCAGTAAAAATATAGTAATATCAAAGTAAGCGACTAGCCATGTTCTGCCTTTTTATCACAGCTGAAATCATCTTCTCAAGGTGGTTGGTTCAATCTGCAAATGATAAGATCAGCCATAAGTCTTGGCTTCATCTTGGGATCTAGGACTGCGGGTTGAGTTAAACTCTAAACTTGGCTTAAGTAGTATATGTAGCCTGAACATGATCAATAGGTGTACTCAGAAAGGATGCTAATAGGCTGCAAGAAGAGCAGGAGGGAAGCATATAAAGTCAGTCTATCTCCTGCGGCCCCTTCACTCAGCAGTGGAATACCAGTTTCCCTACCCCTGTGCACAAATAATTTGCCCTCACATATGGGGGTGGACCCTTAATTATGGCCAATTAGAATATTTGAGCAAAGCTATCACAAGGAATTTTGTGTGCTGATAAAACCACTGAGGCTGTGCAGGTATCCCATGGACACAGTCAAGCTATGCCACAAGATGTATTACACTGGAACTTTGGAATGGGGGATACCTCCATTTCAAAAAGGACAACCACACATTCTGCTTTTGGAAGCATGACTTCTGTCTTTGGTCCTGCATAGCAGGGTTTAGCGTTATGGTCTGAACTATAGCTATATCTCAGTTAACAAAGTAAGTGTGCTCGTGGGCGTTACTTAACAGAAAATTTGCTACCAAAAGTAGAACTAATATGGAAAAAATTGGGGTAGGTTCATAAAAAAGAAGACCAACACGTTTCAGGAAATTTTTTTCCAAAATGCGAGGATTTCTTTATTGCATACCACCCCACTGCAGAAATCTAAATGAGCACAGTTCTCTGAGGCTTCTGTTAAAGGACTGATACTGAATTGAAAGAGGAGTTTGCAAATTCCCTACAGCCACTTCTTACCACCCCCCCAACCCCCTGGAAAAGAGTTAACCTGCCCTATTCTGCAAACGTATATGTTTTAGTTCTGGTAAACATTTGTTTGAGAGCCAGTGCAGTTTAGTGGTTTGAGCACTGGAATACAACTCTGAAGAACAGAGTTTGAATCCCTGCTTGGCTGTGGAAACCAATGGGTTGACCTTTGGCAAGTATAGTCTTTCAGCCTTGGAGGAAGGCAAAGGCAAACCCTCTCTGAACAAAGCTTGCCAAGTAAACCAAGGTTTGCTTTAGGGTTGCCGTAAGATAGAAACAAAGGCACACAACAACTTGTTAGCAACCTAAAGAGTTAATCTCCCGTCTGATCCATTCCTACAGAAAGAGAGCTGATTCATAATTAAAGGTTCAACCGTAGTGGGTGGGCTGGTGCCACTGGGAGGCTCTTCTCTTCTACCAAGCGGGAAGGAACCTACTTCTAACCATGTGTGCCCAAAAGCCTTTGTAAAAGGAAGCTTCAATCTGAGACTCCGTTAACTGAGGTGCGTTTGTATATCTTTTAAAATTCATGGAGAAAACATACCTCTCTCCCCTTTATATCGCGACTATAATTATTATATTTTGTTCCACAGGCTAAAACATGAACCAGTGAAGTCCAATAACAAGAAAAGAGATTTCCACCTGAACATTAGGAAAAACTTATTTCCTTAAAGAGCTGTTCCACAGTGGAATGGACTCACTGTCATTGGAAGTCTTTAAACAGAATTTAGATGGGCATCTTTCAGGAATGCGCTAGTCGTATGTTCCTTGTATGGCAAGGAGTAAGACTAGATGGCCTTTGTGAATCTTTCCAGCTCTTAAGATTCTATAGAAAGATTTATATTACACACATGACCCACCAGGTCAAGAAGAGTAGCCCTAACTACCCTCTCCAACCTACACATCTCTCTCTCCAGCAACTACATGTTGCCTGGACACTGAGAAAGAGTGCTCTCGGAGGAGCTGAGAGGCAAATGGCCTTACACGGCAAATGGAAGTAATCTCATTGGCTCTCATTCTCCTGTCATCTGCAGAATGCCTGCTGGTGTAATTGGGGGAAAAAAGGGGGCAATTGACCACGGCAAGCAAATGAAGGGACCCCACTTTCTGTCTTGATCTCCTGAGATCCAGACCCTGAGGTATAGGGGCCTGGGAACTAAGCAGTGATACCTGGCCCATCAGGGAGGAAACTGAAGTTTGGTAAGAATGGGGCCTGGCGATTCTGGAGGAAAAAGCTGACTGTGCTTGGGCCTCAATATGTCACCGAACATATTTGATGTGAGGAGCTGATGAATCATTCTCATAATTTCTCAAGGGGAAAACTACTAGGTTTCTTGATCTTGGCTCATCGTCCTTGGACCTCACTCCTTCCCATGTTCCCCTATCCCCCATGTGTGTGGAATTGCACTATGGTATTTGAAGTAGAAGTTGTGGAAGTTTTCCACAATGGTTGAAGTCCAGTTGGGCTACATTTTAAATAGCTTTTCTAGTTTTAAAGTAGAGGTGTGGAACCTTTGGATCTCCAGATAATGTCAATGTAGATGTCAGAAGTCCCACCCAGCAGTTATACTCCAAAACATATGAAAGGCCAAAGCTTTCTCACTTGTGATGTAAACGGGAAATATGTATTGGTGCATATACAACATTTCCCGTAAGTATACCCTGCTGGGAGAATATACAAGCTGAGACAGGCTGCAGCAGTTTGTTTTTGCCAGAGCCTGCCAAAAGGCCCCCTCCTCTCTGCTGTTAAATGAGTAGAAATTACTTCTGCACTTTGAACTCAGTTTGTAGCAACTGAAGTAAACTGAGGACAAAGTAAGAGAAGGAGAGAGAAACCAGGATATTTTAAAAGCAACTGAAAAAGTGGGGCAACAAAGGATTAATCAGCACTGCCCCTGACAAATCAGAAAGCTGGAGGGTATGCTGTTGCCCACTCTTGCCCCCTGGCCAAACCTGTTTAAAAGCAATAGGATTGCAGTGGGAGGCACAATAAAAATGAGGGATGGATCTCCACGACATTCAGCATCCTCTGTGAATGCAGTTATGTCAGAAGCTGCACCCAGATATTTCAGGCAACGGAAATGTATCACAGTAAAGAGCTCTTACTCTATTTTACTCTATAAAATTACCTGTTTATCCGCTGTAATCATCCACTTGATATCAGTAAGCTCCTTGAGTCTACTCAGGCTAAAACCTTCTTTCTTCTTTTGCTTTACATCACCAAACACTGATGGCTATTTGTTCTTGCACTGATCTAATGCTCTTTATTTCTGTGCACTTACTGTCTCAAGTGTTTGGGTTAGCATGTATTTTAGTCCACATGGTTGGGGTGGAGGGATATATCAAGAAATTATCATCTTATATAAAGCAAAGAGGCTGTTGTTGTGCCTACCAGATATGATGCAAACAAAATGTCTTTTCATACTTTCCATGACTTCTAATACAGAAAGTTTTTAAAAGAACAAGCTAGGAGGTGCTGTACTGCTTTAGTTTTGTGTTTTTAAAAATATTTTTTAAAGCTGTTGTTTTGATTCTTTAACAGTTAATTCTATTTTAATTTGCACTATTTATATGTTTTTAAATTGTATTGTTTTAATACATGAACTGCTTAGAGGTGCAAGCTTTGTGCCTTTAACAGCTTCATGATAAGCAGAATTTTAACAGGCAGTGATACAACCTGGGATGTGAAAATGTCTATGTCTTGATTTCAGTGTGTTTCTCCAAATCCAACCTGCTTTTTCTTTTCATTTTATTTTATCCCATGTTGCAGGAACTTATGTGTCATTTCCCTCATAAAAAAATTTGTAGATATTTTGGTACACATATTTCCTAACATACTTCTTAATGCATTTTTCTTGATGTGTGGGTTTTTGCTATCCATTTTTCTTGTTGATTAAAGCATGTTTTTTAACAGTCATTAAAAGTGCTGTAGTAGTGCTATAACCTACCATGTGGTTTTCTTGGAGTTGACAGTGTGTGATGTGCCCAAGACCACCAACTGTGAGGATCTCCCTGTCATGCCCCTCTCCCAGGACTCAGGCAGGACCCTTCTCAACAGCCACACCCTAGAGATATGAAAGGAACAGTACTTACGGCAGCCAGTATAGGTGGAAGAGGGAGAACCCAGGCTTCTGGCAGTGTTTGTATTAGGAGAACTGGTCAATTAGGCCATGGCTGGATAAGACTCTGAGCTGATATAACAAGAAGCCAGAATGGGAGGAAGTTGTTGTAGCCAACTGATTTCATCAGTGGATGCAGCCCAGCTTGCTTCTGAATTCCTTGCTTGCAGTCCTAGAACCCTTGACCCTTGCCTGGACTACAGACTTTTGCCCTTGGACATTCTCTCTCTGGATTTATAGTAAACTTGGACTCTGTTTCTCTAAACCTACTGAGAACCCCGACTGACTAAGACAAATTTTGCTTGCCAGCTCCTATTAGCGGCCTGATTAGGACAGCTGGAAGCCTTGGTGGGCTGCCAGCACAGGACACTCCGAGACACCCTCATGGTTCTCAGGTGAGGCATTATTCATCTACTATCCCCACTGGGAATGGCTACTCTTTATTAATGGCTGACAGCACAGACACTGGGTCTGAACCCAGGCTTTCTAATTCATCCTGTTCCTGCAGGTCAAAGGTGGATAATTCAAAAGTAATACAGTATTAAAAGAATTTGAACATAACCCAAATGAGTTATTTAATACATTTTAAACACATATCTCACTCTCGTCTCCTAGCTAACCAGATGGTGTCTAATTCTCTGAACCCTTTAGACTCTTAAATACCACTCACTATCTAACCCTGACAGACCATCTCTCTTCATTCCTTCTCACCAACTGTCCTACTGGCCTTATTCAAATCCCCTCAGACATTCCACTAAGAACCACTCACTCCCAACATTCAATTCTCTCACTCTTCCTGACCAATCCTTACCTCTAGTGAATGAAATACTGTTTACCTTAAACAGACCATGACGTCGCAGTAACCCCATACAGGACAGGATGCAGAGCATCTGTTGTCCTTATCAGATGGACCACTCCCTAACATTATCTCCACCTCATTGGGATAGGCTCTTTTTCAGTCCATTGCTGATCACAGACACAGGTACAGTACCTCCACAGCAGCCTCTAAATTTGGTGAAAAGGATAAGGCAGAGACAGGGTGCCGTCACAATACTGATGGGGGTTCCTCAGAGCAACTCACTCAGTGGCTTCATGTAGCATGTGGGGGACCATGGGACTGCCATGGGACAGACTGGCGGTCTAGCAACATCACTTTCTGAACCATACCTTCCAGGTACATAAAGAATCACTGCAGCATAGTGCCCCACCATCCCCACATCTCAGATAACCCAGAAGGGCAATGGAACTGGTGGTATAGATCTTAGAAAGGTGACTTTTGGACTAAAATTCTCAGAAACCCTAGCCATGGTGGCCAGAGGATTCTGGGATTTATACTTAAAAAAAAAAATCTAGGCTCTGCCTCAGTGCATGCATGTGTGTAAAGATGTTTGCATTTCAGATCAGCCTGGTGCTCCAGATTCTTCCTGTGACACTGAAAGATCATGTTACATATGTGCCTGCCCTACTTTTTGACCCTTGATCTCATAAGATTAAATTGTTTTGCGATGGATCTAAGCCCTTGTATTGCTTTCCCAAAATAAATACACAGGTATCGATTTAACCTAATTTTTGTACTTGCCTTTTATTCACATGGATGACCTTTCTCTACTGCAAAACAAAAGGCTCCAAATCATTGGAAAATGACCTTTTCTTAGAACAGGGATGGGAGATGCATGTGCCTTCCAAATGTTCTTGGACAGCAACTCCCATTGGCCCTAACCAGAATAGGCAATAGTGGGGGATGATGGGAACCGGTTCAGAAATATTTGAAGAGTCCAATATTCCCTATCCCTGCCAGATAAGATACTGGTACTTGCCTTTAGAATTTTAAACAGTTTGGGACCTAAGTATCTGAAAGCACGCCACTTTCCATACCAGCCTGCCCACACCTTAAAATCTCACATGGAAGCTGTACCCATGGGTCTTTCCTTACCAGAAACAGAGCTTGGCATGGAACATGTTACAAATAGCAGTGTTTCTTGTAACACATTGCTTTGGCATTTACAAAGGTCAACAACACTAGTTCCACCTCCCTCCCACCATTTTTTAGAATTTACACACTATATTTGGGAAACAAAAGGTAATATTGACCCATTATTTCCAAAGTGTTATTTTAATATTTTTACAAAAAAACAAAAACAAAAAACAACTGGTATTGAGTATTAGCCAAACACAGTTCCAATGTTAACACATTGGAAAAACATTAGAATTATACCTCACTGACTAACACTTTAGTCTTTTTATAACAACGGTTCCAAGTGTTGAATAGAGGAGTGCTCTGTAGTCACAAAGGAGAGGGAGTTCTCTTTGGCTTTGAACATCTCTCATGCAGAATGCTGATCCTCTTGACTTGCCATACCAGACACCAAATCTCCTTGTGCAGGTACATCTGGTGCCTTCAATGCTAACTGTTTGAACTGAGATTATTCCTTAGAAGAAAGAGAAATTTTGACCCACAGATATTTTGCACTTCGGCTGGTAGACTGCTAGAGTTGCAGCATTCTAAGCACTTTTTTTGGTCATTGTGAGTATTGGAATTCTCTGATGACCTCAAACAATGACAAAAATTCCCTTAGGACTCACCTTTTAGCTACTGCAAGCCCCACTCCATGGCCATTTAGTGGCTGGTGGTGAGTAAGCAGCATCAAGAAGCATCTGGCTATGTCCCCATATCCAAATGGCTCTTGGATGCCCTGTACTTTACATTGGCCACTATATAGTCATTGAGAGGAGCTGCAACAGTTAAAAGCTGAGTCCTGGAGTGAGCGACAGAGAGACACAATGTAGTTCTACTTGTGTGGAATTTTGTGATACCTCTTCCGATGCAAGATCTTGGCCTATATTTCCTATAGTCCAAGATGCTAGCACATACTGCCTGGAGCTTCTGGACGTTAAAGTCTAAAATATACCGAAGATCAAAGTTTTCTCTTTCCTGCATCATACACATCTTCTGACTACACATTGCAAGAGAAAGCCAGTAATGGTGGACAGCAATTGCATCATTCTCATTGAGGAACATTTGACAAGCACTCTTGGATTCCTGAAAACTCAACTTGAAAACCCCTGCCCACAAAACCAATATAAATTAAATATTGATTATAATAAATAAATCATAGTCCCAATATGAGCTTAAAATGTATCCCAATTTTACTTCATTTCTGAAGCTCTTTTATCTCTGTTCAGCCACTGCAAAATGAACGTTTCCCAAAGTAATCAGGTTTAGTGGACCAAGTTGCACTGTAATTAAATACATATAAGGGATATCTGAAAGGTCACATTGGATTTAGATCATTCATACAAAATAAGAGATATGCAGTTCAGCCAACAGTCAAATGCAAAACAATTAAGAAAGCCAATATATCATGACCTTTGTCAGCCTACCTCTTAACAGATGTAATACACAAGAAGCAGTTGTGCAAATTCTGGGATTTTTTTCACATCAAAGCCAAATTAATTGGACTAGGATGTAGGAACACATTTATTTAGCACACACTCTCTCTTTTTCTCCACTAGGGGATGATAAAACATAATAAACTCTAAAATGTTTAGTTAACCCGGCTTTCTTTTAATAACTGGAACTTTTCTTGTGACTTTCAAGTACGATATTTGACTGAGACCTCCTTTAAAATATGATGCATTTTCTTAGCTACAATTCCATTTAATCTGAAATCAGTTTATTTTCAATCAAATTTAACATGTTCATTTTCAAATGCAGCTTATGGAGGAGGTGGTTTAGCAACATGATTTTATAAGACTTTTTGTCTGCCGAGTGAAGGCGTTTAAATACACTAAAATACTACCTCCAAGTTTAACTTGTGTCCTTCAGTTGCATAAATTTTCAAGTGGAACAGGACTAATAAAAATATGTACGCACATCTTCCATATGGTGTATAATTTGCATACAGACCTTCTTATCACCAGAATAGAAGAGTTGCTAAGAACTAGCCTAAGTGGGGATGGTAAAAGAAGTGGGCAGTTAATTATTCAACTATTTTGTTTACATTTCATATTTCCTCCAAAACTGGAATTCCACAGCAAGAGTGCAAAGTCCTACAGATGAAAAGTGTGGAGAGTAGTAGTGTGGTGCTAAAATGCAATTAAACTGTAATTATAAAAGACAGTAGATTTAAATTAATTGAAAATCACATTTTTTTAAAAAAACACCATACAGTACTCACCCATTTAAACATGTTTTTTCAGCAGGCAGAGAACTGCTTAAAAGCTGGTTGCCTGAATAGAAACGCCTTTGCGTGCTGGTAGAAGGACAACAAGGAAGGAGCCAGTCTAAACTGCCTTGAAAGATTTGTGAAAGATGGGAACTTTTGCATCACTTTGGAAGAGGGAATGTGTCACCAAAAAAAAGGAGCACAATAAAGGACATAGATATACATAAAGTCTGCATACTCTGATTTATTTGTATATATGTGCCTTTAGAAATAATTACCGTAATTCAGCAGCATTCACATGGCTAAAAGACTAGATTGACTTACAAGATACAAGAATGCTTGCACTGGAGGGAGCGGACTTGAGGATGGGATGGCATGCCTATATGTTTTATGATAAAGCAAAAATTGACAAAGATTTTTCGCACCACTATATCAGAAAATCGCCTCTGAAGATATGGAATGAATATAAGAGTAAAAACATAAGGCAGCTACCCATGTGGGTATCCCCTCAAGAAGCTTTCTTTGGAAGATGGAAGGAAACAGAGAAATGGTTGAGATATGAAAACATATTAGAGAAAACAATGACAAATGTTCATAAGATTAAACCAAGAGAAAAATTGGAACAGGAAAGAGTATCATTGAGCTGGTTTCCGTACAGGCAGCTAAATGAGAGATTTCAGATGGATTTGAAAACTTATGGAGTAGAATCCAAAGAAAGGACAGGAGTGATTAAATGGATCTTTGACAATTCACTGCATTTGTTAGCCCATATATATCAAGAAACATTAATACAGGAGAGACAGGAAGAGACAGTGAAATCTGCAATGATTTTGTGGGCACAGAATATTGGACATTCAATTCAATTAGATGAATGGGAACAGAGTTGGAGAAGAACACAAAAATTTACAATGGCTCAGAATCTTAAAAAGAACTATTTTAAATTGTTTCATAGATGGTACATGACACCAGATAAGTTAAAAAAGATTTACAATACAGGTACGGGAATCTGTTGGAAATGTCAAAAAGAGGTGGGAACAATATTCCATATGTGGTGGACATGTCCCAAGGCAAAAAAATATTGGAGTGAAATACATAAAAAGATGTGTGAAATACTGAAGGTTCAATTGGTAAAAAAACCTGAATTTTATTCGTTAAGCATGATAAATGTTCTGGAGAATAGTAGCATTAAGAGACATTGGAGATTAATATTGTACGTGATAACAACAGCTCAAATTGAATATGCCAAAATGTGGAAGTCTCAGCAAATATCCACAATTGAACAATGGTGGGGGACATTTATTGAGAATAGAAACGCGGATATTGTCTCACAAAGATTAAAGGGGAAATCGGATGATCAGATAAAAGCAGAATGGCAAATTGTAACGGGTAATTGCTGGGAACTGCCAAATGAAAATGTCTAAAGTATGGTTGAGATTAAAGAGGAATAACTGTAACATTAACAGGAGTGGATGAGACAAATGCAAGATCAAGCATGTAAGATGAACATAGAATTGTGAGGCATAATTTTTTATATGTGAGTAGACATTCAGAAAAGGAAAACTAGATCAGAGTGGAAGAACAAAAACACTACATGTAAAAGTACAATTTAAGATGATGTGTTTTATTTGTGAAACTTAATAAAATTATTTTTAAAAAATAATTACTGTAATTCAGATAGAAATATTCTCAAAGTAGTGAGAAAGACTGTGAACAGGAGTATGCCTACAATACACAGTTACACTGGTCTGATACCACTTTAACTGTCATAGCTCTATCCTTTTGAACCCTTGGATCTGTAGTTTAGGGAGGAACTTAGAATTCTCTGCCAGAGAGGTCTAGGACAGTGCTTCTCAGACTATGTTATGTGAGGGACTGGCAATTATTTCTTTCCAGCGTGACAGGAACTGGTACCACATTTGTGTGCATTGGCTATAATTGTTTTTTTTCTTTCCTAGACATTTCCTAGGGACCAGTAGCCAATGGCTGGGGGACTAGTATCAGTCCATGGACCACCACTTTGAGTAATACTTGTATAGGGAGCCAAAAAATACAGCAGCAAATCTCTGTAAGCAGAGAATTCAAAATACCTCCACAAACTACAACATTTTAGGATTCCATAGAATGCAGCCATCATAAGGCCTTTCCACACTATACTGTTATAGTGCTATTATTCTACTTAAAACATCCCATGGAATCCTGGGGTTTGCAGTTTAGGGAGGGGCATTTAAAATTCTGAGCCAGCCACCTCTTAAGAGATTCATTATTGTAAAGATCTGAAAGACCTGTATCACCTTACACAGTCCTTTGAAAATTTAGGGCAGGGGTTATTATTTGCATCTTTCTGGAATCTGTTATTCTGGATTCTATCCCACCCCCACAACTATACAAATATGCTTTATGCCTGAGGTCTCATGTTATGGAAACCTGGGGCCCTTCTCCCACTCAATGCTGACTTCTGCTCTTGAATAGGAGATGGAAACTCTCCTGTCCCCTTAATTAAAACACTGCCACCACTCACTGGATTAAAAATCCCCATCCTAGTAACACAGTGGGATGCCACAGGGAGAAGAATAATCTCTAAGTTTAGAGATTCCTTCCCCTATAGAATCCTGTAGATAGGATTCCCCTGTAGAATCCTATCTACAAGTATAACTGACAAGCACGCAGAAATAGAGAGAGCAGGGAGTTCTTTAAAGGAAAGCATTTATTCTAAGAACAGGCAATCTAACACAAAGATGTCACTCTACATGGGGGACTTCTTCCCCCAGATTTGCTTAGTAGTTACAAGTTACAGATAGTTACATCGTATCAGCCAGAGCTTTCAAAAGAACAGAAATCCTAATGCTAGTATCTAAGAAACATCCTACGGTAGCTACTCACATTGTTGATCAGGTACTGAGATGGTATATAGAGGCAAAGCTGGGAAGAAGGGCCTAGCTTGCCCACCTGCAACCAGGTGATATGCCTACCTCTGGTTGATGCTTTGTTGTCTCTCTTTGTTCTCTCACCTCGTGGTTTCCTGAGGAATTTTTAAAACTTCTTGACTGAAGCATCTTGAAGGTTTTCACTTTTCTTCCTCTGATTGGTCACTTATCTCTCATGACCTGTGATGTCCCCTGTGATACTGACTCCCAATAAAATGTAACCTAACCCAGCAATCATTAACCCCTTGGTTGCCTGGAGGGAGAACTATTCCCCTTCAGCTCTGTTACCTGGATAATGGGAACCCCCGTTATCACATTTTAATATGAGTCAGTACTGCATCTGAAGAAGTAAGTTTTTATCCATGAATGTTCATGAGAAAATAAAACCCTTTAGTTTTAAAAGTGCTGCTGCTACATTTCTTTTTTCTTTTTCCTTCACCTTCCTTCATCCTTTTATGCTACAAGTGACTAACATGGCTACTTCTTTGAAGGCTGCTATGGAGTGGCTGATGTAGACTCTCCAGAAACTGCACTTCCTTTCCTCCCTCCTTTGGTTCTTCGGTTAGACTTTTTAAAATTTGAATGATATGCTTTGAGAAACTGTAGTGATGTTTAATGCCATCACCACCACCCTCTCCCCCATGATATCACCAGACAGTGTCTTTAGACTTCAGATTTTGGCCATGAAATCTTGGAGCCTGGGATTTTCCTCATTTAGCAGCCCTATCTACAACCTACTTAAAAGCTGAAATGCTTGCTTTTAAGTTTTTGGGTTTGTTTCCAGAACAGGAGTGATTGAGAGAGCCTGGAAGGGTCTGGAGTGGAAAATAATGTCCCTGAAGAGCAAATGCAACACTGAGGTTACCTTTGCCCATCTCTGCTTTTAGAGTTTACAGTAGGGGTGGACAACTGTGTGTGGGCCATGGGTCAAATTCCCCCAGACTCCTCTTCAGCCTGCACCCCACCCACAGCAAGCCCAATATTTCTGTTATATTCTGCAATTCCTCTCAAAATGGCAACAGGAACAGGCACCCTGTCACTTCCTCTCACCATTGTGAGATGATCTGTAGAAGTCAGTGGAGACATTTGGGGATAGGTAAAGGCTTGTGGGGTGGGGTGGGGTATTTTCTTGTGTTTTCATACATTTGGGGAGGTCTGTGTGGGTATTTTTTTTAATCATACTGGATTTTTGAAATTATTGGAGGGCTTTGGACAATTGGTGAGGGGCTTCAAAGGCCACAGAAGTGATGCTCAGGAACTGCCAGCTTTCCTGGAGTGCAATTTGTTGCTCCTAGTTTAAAGGCTCCCTATTTAGTTTCTTTGAGACCAAAGCAGAGGACGAACAATGCCATTAGAGAAAGGATGCAAACCACTCTAGATTCAAACCCTACAGAAGTGATCAAGTAGTTTCTCAGATATTGTCCTTAAGTCCCAAGAATTTAGAGAATAGAATGGAATCAAAGAGATTTTCCTAGGCTCAGTACACTTGAACTAGTAATTCAATGCCTTCTCACTAATCCCAAAATGGATAGCTTCAATTTTTCCATCAAATGATTGGCAGGAGGTAAGATGAACCAGAGGTCTTTCAGGAAGACAGCTGCCATCATCCCCCCCCCCACCAAATGGCATTCCATACTCTATTTTGCAAGGGGAAGTAATTTACAGTACAATCCTGGGCACATCTACTCAGAAGTAAGTCTAAATGGGTTCTGTGAGAATTCCTTCCAAGTAAGAAAGCTGCTGAATCTGCAAAAACAAAGAGTCAAAGTGAGGAGAGCATTTCATAAAACAATTTCTCCTCAGATTACTGGGTCAGTTTCATGAATGCTTTGCTCAAATCAGACTACAGTGGCCCCTCCACTTTCATGAGGGTTCAGGGTGCAGAACCCTGAAGTAAATGGAAAAACTGCAGATAATTTCCTCCCACAATCCCCTTCTCATTCCCTTCCCTTTTGTGTGCCAGGGTCAGATGCAAAGGAATGGGGGGAGCCCTTGATGGGAGGAGGAAAGTGTGCCAGAGGAGCTTCCCTACCCTTCCCTTGCCTTTTGCCTCTGTAGGAGTTTTCAGTGCCTGGGCCAGAAACAAGGGAATGGGAGGGGGAGCTCAAGAGGGGGAAAGGAAGGCTCACGCATGCCTCCCCCTTTCCTTGCCTTTTTCCCGGGCACTTGTCTCCTTTCTCTGTGCCTGGCAAAATGTAAGGGAACAGGAGAATGGCGTGGGGACAGCATGCACACACCTTGCAAATAATCAAATTCGCAAAGGTCAAAGTGGAGGGAGGACTGTATTTCTCTAGAATCTCTGCAAACCTGGAGTTCTTTCCTTACACATTAATGTGTGTCTGCAGCACATAATCTGGGGACTACCCAGTACATTCTCAGGTGTCCCAGCAATGTTTTGACCCTTTTCCAAACACAATTTAAACAATGCATAAACAACAATCCAACCAAATAAAGTTTTCAAAGCAAAAAACCTATTGTCTACTCTTCCTTTTATGGATTGAGCTCTTTAACCAGCGCTCCAGAGTTTGTCTGGCCAGAGTTTATTTGCTTGCTCATTTCTTTCTCTCTTTCACAGTTAGGGTTCTAGATTCCTCTCTTATCCCTAATAATAATAATAATAATAATAATAATAATAACAACAATAATAGAATAGGAGTTGCATGACTTCAGGTCCTTTCCAACTTGTGGCAAACCGTATATTTATTTACTTAGTTAGTTATATAGTGCCATTTATATACATGACACTTTACAAGTATTATGGGTTTTCTTAGCAAGATTTATTTGGAGGGGGTTTGCTTTTGCCTTCCACACTGCTGAGAGAGTGTGACCTCCCAAAGACTACGCAGTGGGTTTCCATGACTAAGTGGAGATTCAAACCCTAATCTTCAGAGTTGTGGTCCAGTGCTCAAACCAGCTGTCTCTCCAATGGTACTAATGCTGGTCAAATATTTGGAGTACAAAGAGGACAACTAACAAGGCAATGGAGACAGCACTTCTACGTACGTATATCTACTAAGAGGCCATCCCGACTCTGTGTAATGGGACATATACTTTTAAAATGCTGAAAATCCCATGGTTTCATGGTTTTCTTGGTGAGGGAGGCAAAAAGAAACACCAAAAGGGACAAGGAAGGAGAGAAGAAAATAATGAATGTATCTAGAGCATTCTATTTAAACTGCTGAACATTCTTTCTTACTGAGCCTTGGTTCCAACCACAAAGTTGAAAAACCTTGAGAGGGAGAAAGGAAGCGACCTAGCAGACTCTCTGGAAAGTCTATAGCAGCCATTTCAAAACAGCCAGAAGCAAGGACGAGTAGCAGCATGAAGTAAATACTGCTCTTTTCAAGGTGATGCTTTTGTCCTAAGATTCCTCCCCTAACTTATTCTGTTACCTTCAGATATGATATAGGATGCTGTGCTATTGCCACTTTGGAAGTCAGGTTCAACTGACAGTATGATCAGCAGTGACATAGTGTGTGTGTGTGTGGGGAATACTATTATGTCCTTTGATTTGGGGTGCAAAATATGTTGGGTTGGCCCTGAAGCTGTCCCTATATTATGTCAACCCCTTGTATCCCTCTACAGTTATGCATTGGAACTGAACTGTGGAATGTCAGCCATGTTGTAAAGTGTAAAGGGAATACTGATATGCTTAGTAAATCTATATATTAAAATCTATGTCAAATTAATTGGGCCCTGCATATTTAATACTTTGTTTATTGCATCCGTATTACAGGCTGCAATTAACTAATTGGCCATGTACAGAACTTCAAAATGAGCAGAAGTCCTCAGGTCAAAGAAAACCATGAATGATTAACGAAGGACTATATTAAAAAGCTCTTCTTGTTAAAGTTTTTTATTTTAAAGAAAATTTTACAAACCTCACAATGGATTTGTGCAGGCACTTTTCCTAAGAAACACATGCTTATGCTGGTGGTATGGAAGATAGGACAGTGGCAAGGGCAGAATTATCGGGGCAAAAGCCCTGCCTTGGAAACAGATATATGTTTGTGTGTGTGTGTGTGATATATATTTGTGTGTGTGTGTGTATGTGTGTATGTGTACACATAGATATACACATGCATACACACTGTGTGCAGCTGGTCTGTCTTGAATGAGGGTGCTTTCAATCATACCATAAGCCCAGTATTGTCAACTCTGACTGGTAGTAGCTCACCAGGGTTTCAGATAAGACTCTTTTCTATCCCTATTTGGAGTTCCTTGGTATTCAAGTACTAAACAGGCCTGACTATGCTTAGCATCTGGAGTCAGACAAGACTATGTGAGGTCATGGTGCTATAGTAGAAGTGATACTGATCACAAATTTGGTTCATCTGTAAAAAATGATGGATGTTGGATGTGGTGGAGTATCCTAGTTTACAGTGAAGTTTTAGCTGCTGCATCTTCATGTCCCTTCCAGATGACCCATAACTCTAACTAAGGCTGGAGAAACTTAGATTCTCCATTTGTTTTGAACTTCCTCTCCTGGAAATTCCAAACTGCATAACACATGCATGGGAGATGTAGTTCAAACCATCTGGAGTGCCAAATATCTCTCATTTTTGTCCTAAACCTTGGTGCTGGGACATCCTTCTACTTACAACACTGGTAGAATATTATGCTTTCTGAATTCACACTGTTGTAGTCAGAGCTTAGAATATTAGCAGAAAATGTTCATATGTTGCACTGATGGGCCACAAACTAGTTTTTTAAAAAACTAATTTTGTTTGTAGTGATGTGGGTAGGGGAAACTTAACTTCATCAGAAATCACAGAATTAAAACAAAGAAGTGCTACTTTGGTATGCATTCTTGCTTTCTGTTTGCACATTTTGTGGTTCTTTCAGAAGTGTTCCTTTTGCAGCTTTTAAATTGCCTTTCCCCACCTGCCCCTTTCCAAATATGTTGGAACATGAATCCCACAATCCAACTGTGGCTATGAATGGTGGGATTTGTTGTCCACCATGTTGAGAAGCTACCAAGTGAGGGAAGGCTTCTCTAAAGTACAATTTATAGTCAGCTCTTCACATTTGCTAGGGTTAGGGGTGCAGGACCCCCACAAAAGTGGAAAAATTGCAAATATCAAAAAGTGTGTGTGTGAGTGAAGGGGCCAAGGCATGGTGGAGAGAGTAGGGAAAGGAGAGAGAAAAGCGGTGGGTCAGCATGTGGCCCTATACCTCCTCTCTCTTGCTCATCTCCTTCCTTGGGTGTGGGAAGGCATTTGAAGAGGATTTGTGGTGCTGAGAAATCACGCTGAGGTGTATCCTTAGCTGGCCAGGCAGTGGCTGTTGGAGGGAGATGAGGACCAGAGGTGGTTGAGATAGAAGGTTCTTCTGGGAAAAGAAGTAAGATAAAAAACCCCTCTGGGGAAAAGAACCACCTGAGGTGAGGGGGCAGGGGTTGAGAAAACTCACAAATAATCAAATCCGTGAACGTTAAACCTGCAAATGTGGAGAGCTGACTGTATTTAATTAAGTTCTGCCACTAATCTGCCATCTTGTTTTTTTTATTGCTGCCACCCCCAGTGGCAATCTGACACTATTCAGATTGACTCTCTTCAAACACCATACATTGGAAAAAGCTGATGTGTTTATTCTTGTTTGAGGATCCTGATAAATCACAGCACTAAAATGTGTCAAGAAGTGGGTACAAAGAGTAGCTGGTGAATCAAGGATGGAGAATTCTTAATCAAAAATATTTTGTGTCCTTCTGAGCATAGGCAGAATATTTCTCCGTGCTACTGAATGACTTCATCTTTTACCTCCTCATTCACTTTGAAGTGAGAAACAGGCTGGCATCCTACTGGTGAATTACAATGGGACATAGGCCAGTCTTAGGCCATCACAGTCCACCTTTTAGAATTCTCTTCTGGCCATGCAATAACCAAAATCCCACCCTCCAACCGATCTTGTAAGCAGATAATTCCTACCAAAACAAGCTATTTCCATGTTTCAGAGAGCAGGGGACATGTCCAGCTATTTTGCTGTATTTGGACATGATGCAAGAACATGGTCTGCAGGAATCTCTTGAAGACCCCCTAGAGGTCCCTGCTGATACCTGTTGCGTTGCATCCAGCTGGATATGTCCTCACAGATCCTCCCTATTCTCCAACATGGAAAGGGCCATGATGAGGGGAAGCAGAGCTTTCAAGGTGAAGGGTTTTTGGAGAGCAGGGGTACATAGGTACTTGTATGACTCCCAATGCTGGATGCTGGCCATGGTCTGCAAAGATCAGTGGCAGAACACATGTAAAAAATGCCTCCAAGATGCTCAGATGTTGCCCAGTACAATTTAGAAATCTCTTAACTTCTGAAAAAATCCCTTAACATACTAAGGCTAATGAAATATAATAAAATGAAGTAAAATAAAGCTTCTGGATTTGCACACATTCATTTTGGTTCCACTCATACTTTGAGATAGAATTTTATTATCAGACACCCTAATGTCATTTCCCCCTAAGTCTGGTTAAGATTCTGCTTCTAAAAACCTGGGTGACAGGGGTGTACAAATGAAGTAACTGACCATCAGTTCTTAACCTGGCATCTGTAGGGGGCGATCTGTGAAGGCTTGAAAAAAAATGTTAATGAGCTTTTACAGTTAAAAGAGAACAAATGAACGAAATGAAGGAAGAAAGAAAGACAGATGGGTGGTCATGCATTGACCTCAAAAATCAGGAGTCTTTTGCTGGTGACAGACATCATTTGTGCAAATTTTCATTGCAATTTCCCACACCATTCAAAAGTTATGACACTGTTTGATAGCAAAAATGCACTAAACTCTTGCTACTTCTGTATGTGGTGAGAACATGCAAGTGAACGACACTGAGTGGCTGAGAGAAAGCAGAAGACATTTCTTGCTCATACTTCACATAGCAATCATAAGCTTCCTTGAGTGAAGTCCTGATGGTCCACAGCAACAAAAGATAGTTAAAGGGATTCTGTGGTAAGGAAAAGGTTAAGAACCACTGGAGTGGACTGTTCATTTTAGTATTTATAAAAAATATACTTCTAAACTCATGTATTAATGGGGACTAATCTAGATGAAAATGAACTCAGATTCCTATGTGCATTTTGTATTTAATATATCCCCTGATGAAGAAATTAATAGATAATCTTGTTCCAAGATGGCTCTGCACTCTGTACATACACTGAGGTAACATTTTCCTTATTATCAGACAGCTTGGTGTCTTTTTTCTAATCTCTGGTCAATGGATTCATCAACCCAGTGACAGGAAAATAGAGAAGGTCTTAGGTATGGATGGAATCTATTCATTTGCATGCCCCAGTCAGTCCAGGTAGGCTCTGGGGGACTTTAAGGGGCCATCCAAAGTTCTGAATGCCATCTCCAAATAAATTCAATACCTTGTATACCCCCTTTAAATTAAAAATGCCAGTGCTGCCCCACTGATGCAGGAGACACCAGCTGCCATTGTAGAATCACATGGGGGAGCAAAGGGGCTTATTCAGTTATGAAATGGCTACTGCATGTCACAGAAGGTTTTTTTATGTGCATTTGTGTGTGTGCATGCAAAGTGTAGATAAGTTCTTTATATTATGGACTGGGACACATTATCTGTTCCACTATAGGCAGAAAAATGTCTTCAGATGGCCCTGTCAATGTATAAACCAGTTGTAGGTGTACCTCTATTAAAAAGAAAAACTATCATCAAATTGTAATGTGTGATGAGGCTTACAATCTGATAGTCCTACACCAAAATCAGTTTCTGCCTACTGGATTTGGCCATGTGACTTCCAGAGCCCCTTCTCTCAACAAGAGGACTCACTGAAGCAACCTTAAAATTGAAAGGGTTATTTGCATTTCATTAATATTGCCCACATTTATTTTAATACAATTAAAACTAAAATAGCATTTAATTTGGTTTTAACAAGATAGTTAATGTGTGATAACTAAATGTCAATGAATTGTTAAGGAAAAAATTAGCAATCAATTGAGATCAATATATAAGATATAAATCTTGTTGCTATTCCATTAAGGCAAAATTACATAAATAATAAATGACTAATTAGAGTCTCTCTAATGAAGAGCTATATATATTTATTAAGAGTTATTTGGCTGGTTGTCATTTCTTTCAGAGCATTAATTAGCTACATGAACCAGATTTGACCAGGTTTCTTATTGCTGTGGTTCTCAACCGTTGGGTTCTCCAACTCCTAGAAGCCACAAGCCAGCACTGTCAATAGATTCTGGAAGCTGAAGTCCAAATCATCTGGAGGACCAAAGCTTTAAAACCACTGTCTCCTTGGATGCTTTAAATCAGTGCTTCATAGGCTATCTGATGTGGGGAACCAGTAATTATCATTTTCCAATGTGCAGAGAATCTGCATTACATTTGTGCTCATTGGGTACAATTGTGTGTGTGTGTGTGTTTTAATTTCCTAGAAACTTGCCAGCGACTAGTTGCCAGTGTTGCAGGGACCACTACTTTGAATAGCACTGCTTTAAAGGACATTTGTGATAGACTGCTACCTCTTTCCCATTCTGTCCTTGCCTCTCAGGATGGTTTCCTTTCTTCTTAAAATACCAGTTTCCATGGTATCTTTCAATGCGGAAAATTCACCATACAATGTTTTCCCCTCAAATAACTTATACTGTCAAATATTTTCTCAGTACACCTCTTGGGAATAACACTGATTTATACCTAGGTAGCTTCTCTACTACTCTTCTTGTTTTCTACTTCTTTTCAATATTCTTCTTATTTATTATCCTGTTTCACCCTACTTGGGGCTTGTCCAGCTGTTGTGTTCCTTTGGCATCTCTGACTATCCCAGCCTCATAACTTATTCAAGTGGGGAGGCATAGAAATGGCCAGCGAAGGTCAGATTCTGATGTATAAAACTACTAAGAAATTACTCCCAGAATCCCCTACACAAGGTGGACTTGACCTGGATCTCTTTACTCTTCCGAAAGTGCATCTGTTTCTGAGCAATGGTTGCAAGTCCCATGGACTCCATTTCCCACTTTCAGGTAACAGTTCCAGGAATTTGTGAAAGCTGTGGCTGAGAGATAGCAACTGAATGCCTTTTCTCTCTGAGCCTGTCTGGTCACCAGAGAGTCTGGTTACCACTCTTACTTGACAGGAATTACTTGACAGGAGGAATGGCAAGCCTATCCTAAGATAAAAATGACAGTATTGTCTTCTATTGGATTAACGTCCTTTATGGGTCAGCAGCCCATCAGCTGTCCATCTATGCTTTTGACTAACAACATGGCTATAAACACACATAGATACACACTGTAATGCATGGAGATGACTACAGACCTTCAATAAATGCCTTTAGGTACCTGCCTAAAGGTTGCATTCATACTAAAAAGGGCCTTCCTTGAGTCCCCCAACCCCTTGTTTCCATTGTGACACTCCACATACTGAAAGCCCCCCTGCCCAGGAGACTTGCCAGACAGCAAATTTTTATATCCTTCTCACAGTGCAGGAAGACTTCTTTATATCACATTGATATGAGGCTGGAGATATTTGAAAGGTAACTGAGCAGAAGTAAGAAAAGTGCTTTATATGCTCTGGAACATTTTTAAATACTACCTATTGCTATTACTGATGATTCTATACGATAACCACAACAGAACTAAATAATGCCTCTTCAGGGTACCATTCTTTTGAGAAAGGAACTCCTCTTTGTTTTCAAAAATGAAGCCGAGGACAAATATTTTCTGAACGTGCACCAAATGCTTCTCAATATGACATTAAGAGCGTTTCTTTTTGAGAGGTCAGTTAACAGTGCAATCTTACTTTACTCAGAAGTACCAATGACCTACTTTGTTTAGTGGCTGTACAGTGGCTTGTAGCCTTAGAGACAAATTCACGCTTGGAATCAGGAACAGGGTTCACCAACAACTGGGTTACACAGAGGTATGATCTATATTGCTTCAGCAACAGAAAGGCTAGAAGTTAAGATTGTGCAGCCTGGTCCTTCCTACCCAAAACAAGTTGGAGATATTTGGATCAAACTTTGAGGCTTCCTGTTCTTCAGAAGACCTATAGATTTCCGGGGGACCTCTTAATTGCTGCTTACTTCTGAGAGACTTGGTATCTGCCACTGAGTGACTCAGTGAAGTACTGCGGGCTACAGATATGTTCACATTGATGAAAATCCATCAACGCATTTTAAAAACAAAATGTACACCTGGGGATGCCTGTCTACATGGTTCCTTTTGCTTACATACCCAGTTTCAGGTATCTAGATTTCACATGGCAGAGACAGACAGAAAGGCAAGCATAATCTCTCTCTCTCTCTAAATGGTACATATGTGCTATTTAAAAGATTATAAGAAATGTTAGCTACTCTCAGTTTGTAATACACACACACACACACACATATCCCCATATCACATACAAACCCACATACACATTCTGTGATAAGATACACTTGGCCCTCCGCATTTGCCAGGGTTAGGGACACAGGACCCTCACAAAAGTGAAAAATTCACAAATAAAATTTGTGCATCTGTGGGAAGGGGGCTGAGGCACAGGTGGGAAAGTGGGCATCCAGGGTCTAAACCAGGTCAGGCAAAGGAGATGGTTGGCATGATGGTCCTGTACTTCCTCCCTCCTGCCCATCTCCTTCCTTGGGTATGTGTGGGGCATGGGTACAGGGTTTGTGGTGCTGAGAATTTGGGCAGAGAGCCATCCTTAGCTGGCAAGGCAGAGACTGGTAGAGGAAGAGGAGGACCAGAGGTGGGTTTTTAAAGGGCTCTGCAGCTTGATTTGAGCCACCAAGAGGGAAGGTTCCTCCAAAAAAGAAGCACCTGAGGTGGGAGGGCAGGGGTTGGAGAAACTCACAAATAATCAAATCTTTGAATGTCAAACCCACAAATGTAGAGAGCGGACTGTAAACATAAAGTATAGGCTACTTTACTACATATGAAAGAGAACACAAATGAAACAGAACAGACTCAATAAATGAATCCTAAGATGGAGTAGTAAAAGAAAGAGACCATAAATCAACGCTTGGCATCTGGGCTTTAGACTTTGTCTATGTGCACACAATATATAATGGCCATTTCCGCACGAGGGAATTAAAATGGCCAAGTGCGTCCCCTCACGGAGGTCGTCTGCACCTTGGAGCGGACTAGGTCTGGACTACTTACCTGAGATCCGCACCTCAAAGTCAGCTCCAAAATGCCCCCAACTGGTCCTCCAGCGTGCTTTTTAAAGAACGGTAGAAAACTGTTCTTTAATTTTTCGGAGCGCGCCATTGCGTTCCTGCTCACTTGTGCAGATTTGCAGGCCAATGTGAGCCTGCGATCTGCAGAGGGCGGGCTTTAGGCATGGCGAGCTTCCGTGGTTGGTCGGGACCCACGGACACCCGGAACCTGCCATTTTGGAAGCTGGAGCAGTGTGGATCTAAGACCTCGCGCTGCTCTGATTCACCCTGGATAAGACGGAGGAGCCCTGTGGAAGGGCTTAAGGAACAGTCCGCATTGGCCCAGAAGATCCGGTAAGTAAAAGCACGGAGTGATTCCCTCGCCTCATGCAGAAATGGCAGTAGAGACAGCTCCTGTGAAGCTACTTTTTTAAAGTAGTTATTGCTGTAAATCATTACTCAATTTTCCTGTTACTCGTGATAATGCTGATTTCCTTTTTTTTGTTACTTTTTGCCTCCCCCTTGTTTTAAAAAAAGTCTAAAATGTAAGAAAATTTCCTAAAATTTGAAAAACAATGCTTCCAAAGAATTATTTTGCTTCCCAGAAGATTAAAGGAGGACACTGATTTGGACTGTCAGAGGCTGCTGATGGTACCTACCTTCCTGCCTACCTGGAAAATGGGACACACACTTGAGATTAACTACAATTAAAGTTCAGAACTATATGTATTTTTCTACTCATAGGTCATTAGTCAAAAAGCAACAGGTATGTACTGGTTGTGACTGGCATGCTAGACATACTATTCCTGTGCTAAATTTTGCTGGCTGTTTCATACAGCAAGTGCAGTTCTTCTGAACCTATGAACAAATGGGCCATAACATGCTTTTGGTAGTTTTTGTCGCATTTATTGAAGCACAGGCACAGAGCATACAGACCTATTTCCATGACCTTAGATTACCCTGAGTGGAGCACGCTGATTGAAGATACAAAAAATGGATGCAAGGGTCAGTAATTAAACTAGATCAACATGGATTTGCCTGTGTTAGGTTACACAGTTCATGTCCTGAAACTGAAAGTCTGTAAGTTTGTTTTCACATTGTTTAGCCATGAGGCTGTGTCAGTGGAGTCCATTTTAGTGGTTTTAATATTTTAATAGTTTCATTTTAATGAAAAAAAAATTAAAGTGGCCAAACACATACTGTGATCCATCCTGGCTGGGATGAACAGGCCTACAGCCATGGGAGTGGCAGGAGCAGACACCCACATGGCCCTTTAGCCTCCCCTACGAAAGAAGGGTCAGAGTTAGTATTGATTTCAGTGTGCTACATTATCTTTATTGCTGCATATTTAATGGAGGATGTGCAGCAAATCACATAATTCGGTCAAATTCATCTAAAACTGTTGTGTGTCATTTTCATATAGTTCTGCTGAATATTATACCCAGATCACCCCAGATTACCCCAACTCAAATAATTATGACTATAGGCCTGGGCATAACTAGAGCTTGGAAAAATTACTTTTTTGGACTGTAACTTCCAGAATCTTCACAGCCAGTGTGGCCACTGGGAGATTCTGGAAGCTGTAGTAAAGACAAAACAAAATAAAAATATCATTTTGCCAAGCTCAGCAGTGCTGGGATGTTGTAAGATTGCTGTTGCCATTCTGCTCTTCCTTGCCTCTACTTAGGTCTGTCCTGCTCTCTCTCCTCCCTCAAATGGAGCTTAGCTAGCATAGGGTTAACTGTTGCTCTGTAGCTACGGTATCTAGACCATGTGACCCAGGATGCATTCTGATGTCAGTTACTGGTCATACCGAGAAGGCAATGACTCTCCTTATAGCAAGCTTGCCTCTAGTACTTCACACTATATGTTAGCCTCTTCACCAAGACATTGGCGAGTTTAAAACGAAGATATTATTTTTCAAATTCTTTTTTTAGCTAGTTAGGATATAGTTTTTCTAATGGATATGTAATTATAAAGTGTATTAGTAAATCTTTTGAGTTAGGAACCTGAAGCTGCATGTCTTGCTTTTGTTTCCAAGTCAGTCTCAGTTCAGGGAAGACAACACAGAAGTTGAGACATGCTTTCTCTGCAACTCTGTTCAAAGGAGGCTAATTCCTCACAGCTTTAGCCCTCATAAAAGAGTTCCTCAAGGGCCAACACTCTGAGAACCTCTAACCTCCAACACGACTCAATGGGAATTCCCTGGGAGGTAAATATGCACAGGATGGGACTGCATGTCCAATGGATTTCAACAGGTAAGACTTTAGAACTGCTGTCCCATTCACATCAGATGAGAATTAATTGTTTTTAATACTGGCCTTAGGTTTTGTTTATGGCAAGAGTCCATAGCCAGGTGGGAGGACACATGGTATGTTGGCCAAAGGGCCCCATTTCTAGTTGAGAGATCAAAGATAATAAGAACGGGAAACATCTTCTTGAGGTAGTGAAGGGGAGCTTGGAAACAGCCAGTAATCAATAATAAACAATTTCACAGTGAGTACTCATTTCTAGAATCTTTCTCTTTGGGATTCTTGCCATCCTTTTAAAAGATGGTGATAGTGATGGAGAAAGCACAAACTTATCTGACAATTGGATTGATGTATCCATTGTACCCAAATGATATCAGTTCAAGACTATGCGAGTCTAACTTGTTCAGGGTTAGACCCAGACATTTTCCTGAGAAAGAGCAGAAATTTGTGCACTGTCTCCATCTACAACTCAAAGTACATAGCAACCAAGCACAACCATGTTATTCTGGCATGAGATACAGAAAAATCCCACAAAACACCTCTTCCTATTCCTAGTAATAAAAATACCAGGATAAACATAACAGCATTTTGAAAGGAATTGCACTGGCTGTCAATCTACTTCAGGTCTGAAATAAGTATGCTGGGAATGACATTTCAAGTCCTAAACCGCATGAAACCTTGATATTTGAAGGAGCGCCTCTCCCAATATGCACCTGCCTGTGGTTTACAGTTGGCTGAAGGGGCCTTCCTCTGTGTCCCATCAGTTAGGGCAATATGCTGTGGGAGACTGTTGGAGAGGGTCTTCTTTGCTGTGGCACCCCAGTTATGGAACAGTCTCCTGTTGGAGGCCTGCCTGGAACCAACATTCCTGTTGTTCATGCACCAAGTGAAAACTTAGTTATTCATGGAAGATTTGTTTTTTTGGAGGGGGGGCGGTCTAACTGATGTTTTGAAAATGGCCTTAAAGACGTGGTTTTAAATTGTTTAAAGTATTTTAACTCTTTTAATTTGTCTTTTTAACTTGTTAAATAAAGTATTTTTTTAGCCTTTTAAAATCATCTTACTTATTCACGCTGCTTTAAATTTGTTACCTTGGTTTTATTGTACACCAGCTTGAGATATCTGGGCAGAGGGTGAAAGATAAATATTTAAATGAATGAATGAATGAATGATAACCAGTTTGCTTCCTTCTCATGATGCCCCACAATTTCCTACTTGAGGCAGTTGCCTCTGTTTGCCCTTTGGTACAGCCTGCCTCAAGCCAGTGGCTTTGCCAGAGAATGAGACTTACATCCTCATATATGCAAATATACGTTTTTTGTGGGTTTTGAAGGAATGTCAGATGAATAAATGTTTTTCCTTCTTGGGCTTCAACTGAAGAGGAACAGCTGCCATTCAAGCCACAAATAACAACAAACCCAGTTTAATCCAAGTGCATTTTGTCAAGGTAAAATTCAAAATGCGAATTATTCACCATTAGATGAGATGAATGGAGCTACTCTTTCTCCTGTTTGGAAATATATTATGATGCCTTCCAAATAGTTAAGATTATTAGATTTGGAATATGATGAATAAAAGAATGGGTTAGGATAGAAAAACAGCTAAATAATATTGAATATAGATCATGGTTAGGTAATAAATTAAAAAGGGGAAAATTTAAATTGATCAATGGCCCTTTGTGGTCAATGTGGACTACATGAGGAAAATGGGGGTAAAGAATTGAAGGTGGCAAATTATAACTGGCATCCAATAGAATATTCAAATAAAGAAGGAGAAAAGGGGTATAGGGAAAGTATTAAAGAATATAAAAAAGAAAGAATATAAAATAATATGTGACTTATTTGACAGTTCAAGGAATCAGATAGAGATAAATAAATTATCTGAGGTGATAGGAAAACAGTACTGTTTTCAACTATATGGAATAAACAAAAGTTTACAAAGTATTACAGTTAAAAGAGAAAGCCGATACCCAATAGAGGAAATACTTAAGCTAAGAAAAGCAGGAATTAAAGGGATAGGCAGTAAAATTTATAGATTATTATTGAATAACCAATTCAATTTATTAAAAAGTATAATAGGGAAAAGGACATAAAAGTTAATAAAAAAAGAAAAGCATAAATTAATATAAGAGATAACAAAAAATAAAAATAATAAGGTAAGGGAACAGTAGTTAAAAATAATAGGAAGGTGGTATAGGACACCACTTCAACTAGCATAAATAAATAAAAACTTATCCCCAGAATGTTGGCATAACTGTTGGGGAAAAGAACTTATATGCATATGTGGTGGGAGTGCAGTAAACTCCAAAGATTTTGGAAGGAAGGAAGGAAGGAAGGAAGGGAGGAAGGAAGGAAGGAAGGAAGGAAATAAATAAATAAATAAATAGAATAGAATAGAATATTGAGTGGCAATTTAGAATTCAATGAGCTTAACTTTATTCAATATGTTTAACCTTAAATATTAAAAACTTAGAATGAAATAAGGATGAGGAATATTTAACAAAACAATTATTAAAGGAGGTACAAGCTGTCATTGCATATGGTTGGAAGAAACAAGAAAGATGGAACTTGAGTAAATGGAAATATTATGTATTAGAATATATGATGTTTGATTATTTGTTTGAAAAAAAGAGGGATCTACATGGGACAACTGAAGGAGGAGTCTTTGTTCAGAAATTGGAGAGTATTGGTTGAGAGCATAAAACAGAGAGCGGGGTAAGAGTTTGTAAATAAGATCATTAAGGTGATATCCTACATGAAAGATAAATGAGAATTATATAAATAACTAGACCATTTCCTGGGGGATGAGGGCCAGGAGGGAGGGGATAATAATTATAATTATTAAAAAAGAAGGGGGAAATATTTGTAAATATTATATTATATTATGGAACATATTAATATATTGGGGGATAAACTGACATTGTTGTAATAATATTGTAACACTACTGTAACATTATGGAAACAGTTGTAACTACTGAAAATAAAAAAAAATTAAAAATTGGAGCTACACGCTGGATATCATCACTTAACATGACAAGGATTCACAGTGGATGCTGACAAAGGACAATAGCAAATTTACCACAATCTCAGTGAAAATCTTTATAAAGTGCATGGCACTTTTCACCATGTACTTCACATTAAGATAGATTCTGGATGCCAAAAAACAGTGGTGCATAGCATCTCCTTTAGCAGTATGCATTTCTAGGAATAGAGAGGAGGTGGACGGGAAGGCTTGTCTCCTTTGGCTGAAGCATGGCCCTAAAGAAATTGTGTGTGTTGTTTTTTTTAAATATTCTTTATTCCATTTTCCATTATACTTTAAAATATCACAACTCGTACACGCATACAATTACTTACATTCTTCTACATATATTCCCTACATTCCAACATGATATATACCAAACTTCAACTTATGTCTTTCTACCCCTATATTCTATTTCACACTACCAGACAATCTCTCACACTTTCTACCCGTTAATTACCTTGTAATTTCCCCTTTTACTCATTCTTCCTCATTCGTTATTTCCCTTCACATTGCCTTATCTCATGTCCCTTTTTATTTTTAAAGATTTCTTCCCCACTGCCCCCTTAATTTCTTTCTATCATTTTTTAAAAAATAATTTATAAATTAAACCTTATTAATTTTTTATTTTTCCCTCCACCGTTATATTGTATTTTTTTTATTCAAAAACTTCGTCAGTTTTTTTATTTATTAATTTATATTTATTTTTTTAAATCTTTTTATTTTTCCCCTTTAAAAAATTTTTACCACCTACTCCTTCTAATCACCCTTTATCTCCCCCACCCGGGTTTTTGTCAAACCCTTTAAAGTTATCTTTATATATTCCTTTACTAATCTCCAACTCTCTTTATGCAAGCCTTTTTTCCTTCCCTTAATTTACCCCCTTTAATCTATCCTTTTCCCCATCATTTCATTTTTTTTTACAAACCTTTCCCATCCATTCGGGGTATATTTTTATTTTTCCCAAATTTTTTGCATAGTTACCCTCGGCAGTGATCATGTGAAGAATAACTCTCCAGTGTTTTCTTTTCTGTTTTTTTAAATTTTTCTGCATCATATTCAATAAAAAAAATTTTAGGCTCCAGTGGTATTTTTAATCTGTAATTTTTTTATTTTTCTTGAATTTCTCTCCAATACATCTTTCCCTTTTCTCGCAAGTCCACCATAATAAAAAATTTTCCTTATCCTTACCGCATTTCCAACATTTATTTTCTTTCGTTCTATATATCTTACCAATTTTAAGGATCCAAATACCACCTATAAAGCATTTTAAGAAAGTTTTCCTTCAATTTTTGAGCAGCAGTAAATTTTTTGTATCTTTCCAACTATTTTTAATATTCAAATTGAATTTCATGCCCAACGTTTTTTGACCATTTCACCATAACCTCTTTTTTTGTCTCTAATTTCTTTCCAAAACAAATTATATAATTTTGATATGTCTGTTTTTTTTTTGAGTGTAGAATTATTTTTTCAAAAATATCTTCCTTTCTCAAAGTTTTCCACTCCTTCCAACTTTTTATCCATTATAAATTTTTCACTCTATTTTTGTGGATGCAAAAACCAATGACATTTAAATCCTTCCTTTTCAATTTTTTCCCCCCGACTTTAACTTTAGATCCTAATTTCATCTTCCTTCAATATTTTTTGAAAGGTAACCACTTATCTTTTGGTTTTCCATCTCCCATATAATGCTTCATGGGGGGACAACCATTTTGGGTTTTTTTTCATATAATAACTCTTCCTAAATTTCAAAAATTTTCCAGTAATGCTCTTCTTAAATAATGGTTTTGAAAATCTTTATCAATTTTTTGCTTGCCATACCACATGTATGCATGCCAGACCATTTTTTTTGCTCCTTCTAAATTTAACAACACTTCATCCTGTAATGTTATCCAATCTCTAATCCATACTAACCCACAAACAGAATAATATAATTTAGGTTGGCAAATAAAAACCCCCCTTTTTTTCCTTTTTTTCTTTTTAAAAGTTTCCATTTAACCCTGGGTCTTTTATTCTCCCAAACAAACTTTGATATTTTTCTGCCATTTCTTAAAGGGTTTATCATTAATTTTTATCGGCAATTTTAAAAAAAATTTAATCGGGGAAAAAATTTTCCCTTTTTTATTGCTGAAATTTTTCCCCAGCATAGATAGCCTTAAAATTTTAAATTTTTCAAACCATATTTTTATGTCTTTCCAATTTTTTTTGAAAGTTTTGGGTCATACAACTCATTGTTTTTTTTTTTGACAGCCAAATTCCTAAATATTTAATCTTCTTTTCTACTTTAAACCCAGTCACCCGAATCAAGTTATTTTTCCCTCCTTTCTCATATTTTTTGTTAAAATTTTTTGTTTTTTTCTCTATTTATTTTTTAATCCTGCCATTTCCCCAAAATTGATCCATTTTCTGTATCAAAATTTCCATGTCCTGTTCTGGGTTTTCCAAAATAACCATCATGTCATCAGCATAAGCTCTTACTTTAAATATATGCTTATTGATTTTACACCCTCTTATTTCTGGATCACTTCAAATGGTTTAATAACACCCCCCAAAACTGTAATAAACAAAAGTGGGGAAAGGGGGCATCCCTGCCTTTTTCCCTTTTCTTCTATACTAAAAAATTTCCCTTTTGTCCCATTAATTAATGTTGCATTTTTTTCCCTTAAAAATTTTTTTAACCCAAACAAAAAAGAACCGCCAATACCCCATTTTCTCTAACACTCTCATCATGAAATCCCATAAAAGATTGCAAAAGCCTTCTTGCGTCAATAAAACTAATGTTTTTTTTCCCTTTTCGTTTTTCTTTTTCATTTTTTCCCCATGATATTCAAAGCAATTCTTATATTATTTCTAATTTGTCGTTTTGGAAGAAAGCTATTTTGATCCTTCTGAATAATTTCTTGCAACACTATTTCAATTTTTTCAGCCAATACTAAATTTGACAACGATATAGGACGATAGTTCCCTGGTTCAAATCCTTTCCTTTTTTGGGGTTTAACGTTATAAAACCCTAAGTTTTTGGGTTTACCATTCTCTATAATGTCATTAAACGTCTTTTCCAATGGTTCTATTACATACTTTTTTCTTATAGTAAGTTGCTTTAATCCACCCGGGACCTTTTAGACGTGTCCTTTTCGGGGAATCGCCTCCTTTATTTCCTTTATCGTAATTTTCCTTTTCCACCACCCTGTCTTGTCCTTCCCCTTTAAATTTGGGGGAATTTTTTTGTTTCTTAAAGACCCTTCTAGCTTTGTCAAATTTTTCCCTTTTTCCCTCAATTTATAAAGATTTTTAAAAATTTTATCAAAAATTTTCTTTATTTCTTTTTTTTATTCGCCGTTTTTTTTTTTTTCCCTTATTTATTTCCAAAATTAATCTCCTTTCCTTCCCCTTTTCTTAATTTATAAGCCCCCCGCCCCGGCTTATCTGCTTGCTCAAAATGTCTTTGTTTCAACCACAAAAATTTTACACATTTCCTGCTGATTTTAATCATTTTGTGCCTTTAAAAAATATTTTAATTCCATTTGCACTGTTCTATCCAATGGATTTTCCCTTAATTTCTTTTCCTGTATTTTTATCTTTTCCAACAGTTCCTGATATTTTTGCTGTCTCGCCTTCTTAAGTTTGGAGCTTAGTTTAATGAAATCCCCTTTTTAACACCACCTTACTAGCTTCCCATACTGTACTCCATTTTAATTATCAGAGTGTTTTCCTTGAAATAAAATTTAATTTTTCCCCTTTATTCTTTCCAAACAGTCCTCATTCTGAAAAAGAATATCATTCAACCTCCACTCCCTTTTCCTATCATTCTCAAATCCAATTGGATAGGATTATGATAGAAAAATTCCAAGGGAGAATCTCCATGTCCTTGACCATATAAAATAAATTTTTAGATTTTAAAAAATTTCTAAGGGACATCGATTTATGAGATCTGAAAAAAGTATACCCAAGGTTTTTATGAATTCCCCTCCATACATCCTGAACCCCAAAAATTTTCTAATCTGAAAAAGGAATGGGGGAGCTTTCCATGAACTTTTCATTTAAAAAGGGAATAGACCTATCTGTCAGGGGACCCCAACACCCCATTCATGCCCCCCAGCAAAAAAGTAATTCTCCTGTTTTAATTCTGCCGAGTAATTCAAAAAACCCGGGATAATTTTTCATAAAATTTACTTTTTTCTTTAATGGGGCATAAATTCCAACCAAAGTATTTTCTTTTCAAAAAATTTTACCTCCACCCCCCCATAATGTCCCTTTTTTTTTCCCAAAAACTCAAATCTGGGGGATTTTAATTAAAATATAACACTACACCCTTTTTCTTTTTAAAAAACCAAATGTAACATTTACCCCAATTTGGGGTTTTCCTACTCTTTTTCCCTTATTTTTGTTTCCTGCAAACATACCACATCCACCTTACTCTTTTCTAAAATAATGGAAAACCTGTCTTCATAATTTGAATTCAAACCCTTAATATTCCATGAAACAATCTTTATGGACATCTTCTTCCTCTATTGCTATTTCTCTTTTTATGTCCCTCTTCTTCTGCGTATAAATCTTCCAATTTAAAACCCCTTTTTTGTGAGTCCGTTTTCCCCTTTTTGCTCTATTTCTAGCTCTGAATAACTCTCCTTCTCCTCTCTCTCTTCCCTTTTTTTCTTTTTTGTCTTCATATCCCCGGGGGTTTCCCCCTTCCCACTTCCCCCTTTTTGGGGTTTTTGCCTTTTCCCGTTCCTTTCCCAATTTGGGCTATTTTTTAAAAATCTTCCCCCCAAAATTTTTTAACCATCTCTCTCACCCTATTAACACTTGTAATTTTATATCTTCTTTGTTGGAAAAATATATGAAAGTCCTTCCAGCCTTTCCCACTTGTACTGAATTCCGTATTTTTTTAACAGTTGTGTCAAGGTTCTATAATTTTCCTTTTTTTTAATATTTCATATGGAATATCTTTGTAAATTTTTAAAACTTCTTCCTCCCATCACTAACTGCTTTTCATAATTAACTTGGGAATTTTTCCCTTTAAATTTTTTTTCTTGTAAAAAAACAAAAACAAAACCCCGGCCCCAAATTTCCCTTTTCCCCCGCCCATTTTTAAATTACCCCGAAAATTCATTTTACCTCCCGCTCAAAATCGCTTTCCCCCTTTTAAACCCAAAAAATTTACCAATTATGTAATGACCTTCTCCTCCAACAGTTCCCCTGGAACTTCTCCCAAAGCCTCTCATTTTAATACACTTTTCTCTATATCTCAGTTCTTGTTGACTAATTCTCAACCCCTCTTTTTGTTTTTGACTTTCCTTCAGAATATCCTTCTCTTTTTCAATTTTCTTTGTCCTTTTTTGCATTTTTCCCAAATCATTTTTCATTGATTCCCTGCCTTTCAATTATTTAATTTTTTTCCCCCATTATCCAATTCTTTCCTGAATTCTTTTAAATTTCCCGGCCCCTTTTTTTCATTTCCCTTTTCCCCATTTCCCACTTTTAAATTTTTATTTCATTTAAAATTTCCGTCATTGGGTTACCCATTTTAAACCCCAAACCTTCCCCTTTTAGGGTCTATCAATTGTAAAATTTTGTCTGGGATTGTATCCTAGTTCCCTTTTTAGTACCAGATGCCATTTTCCCCCCCTCCCTCAATCCCCTTTTCCCCCCCCCTCCCCTTTTTCCCCCTCCCCCCAAAATCCCCACCAACTATCCCACCCAACCTTTCCCCAAAAAAAAATTAACTTAAAAAGTTAAACAATCTATTACCTTTTGTTATTACAACTAAAAATTTTAACAATTGCTATACAATTTTTCCTTTTCAAACATACCCCCCCCCCTTATATCTTTTTTTTTTACACCCAGTTTTTAAATTATACCCAAAACCAAACCCAAAACTAACAAATTAGAACTATTCCAAATTTTCTGTCCTTTTTTTTTTGGGTTTATTTTTAAAACCTTAGCCTTTTTTAAAATCCAAATTTTTTATCAAATATTTCCTTTTTTGGGCCCAATGTTAGCAAAAAAAAAAAACCCCATTTAAAACTGTTATTCCACCAAGTTAACAACAATCTGTGTCTTTACCACTCCTCCGTTCTTCCAGCGCCAACAATTTTTGCTAATTTTTTAAATATTCAAACTTCTCCTTCCTTTTTTGGTTTTATTTCCCTTTTTTGTTATTCCTTCTCCTTTTCACCTTGTTATTTTTTTTTTTTCAATAGTCCTGCTTCAATTTTTAAAATTTTTCCAGTTGCTATTCCCTTCCCCCCACACTCCACTTTCCCCTCCCCTTCTTCCAGCGAGCTCAAACGTTCTTTTTTGTGAGCTTCAGCTGCTTTCTAAATTTTTCCCTTTTCCCGGATGTCCTCTGTGTCCTCTACTTGTACTTGTTCCCCCTTGCTCGCTTGGAAAATTTTATTACGAACTCCAATCTTCTTCATTTTATTTCCGGGTTTTCTTTGTTATGTTATTTTCCGCTTATTGTTCTTCCAAACGAAACTCAAACGATTTGTTGGGGAGCTCCAGCTGTTTTTCACTTTTTCCCCTTTTTACTTGTTTGTTTTGTCCCTTTTTTTTTTAAACGGTTTTCCCCACTCGCCTGGAAGTTTATTTTTAAATTCCCTCCTCCTTCAATCCCTTTCAAAACCATCTTATCTCCAAAATTTAAAAAAAACCTAATTATACCCCTTTTTTTCCCCGGGCTTAAAAGCCCCCCCCAGGGAAATTTTTTTAAAAAAAATTTTTAATTTTTTTAAGTGTTTATTACAAGAAGCTCCAGCATTTTTTGCAGTTTACTTTTCCTCCACCCTTTCATGTAAATTTAAAAGCCGCCATTTCTGTTGCTTTTCCCCTTAAGTCATTTTTTATCACCTCCGTTTCTTTTTTTATTAAAAAAGTTTTTCAATCTCACAATCTTCCTATTTTTTTTTCTATTTTTGTTTTTCCCCTTTTTTTTCTTTTTTTTCCAAAAATGTTTCTTTTATTTATTTTTATTATTTCTTTTTATATCCATTTGTTTTTCCTTTTTCCCCCCCCCCCTCTTTAATTCTTTTTTATTTTTCCCCAAAACTCCAACTATTTATTATTTAATGTTGGTTTTTTTTTTTTCAACCGGGCATAGTTTTAAATTTAAAGGGAATGTTCCCCTTCTTCAAATTAATGGTTTTATCAAGAAACTTTAATTATTTAAAAATCTCCGGCGTCGTTGGCTGCATTTTCCGCAAATGCCCAAGGGGGGGGAAAACTTTTAAACCCCCCCCTTTTCAGACTTACGAGACAAAATTTTCCCCTTTTATCTAAAAGAAAATGGGGTCCCCATGAGTCCCAGAACCCACCTTTACCGGGGGGGCTCTTTGCTAGTATTTTCTTTTGGCTTCCCCTTTAGATGTTAGGAAGTGGGGGCTCTGTCACTGTCCCCCCCGATCCAAAACCCCTTGGAGACCTGGAAGTCACTAAAGAAATTGTGTTTTTAAATTCAGCTTAAAAATAAATTGTATTATAAAGTCTATCTATCACTTGACAGCTCCTTGTCACTGGTATTATAGCCAGCCACAAAACACTTAAACAAAAGATTTTGGGAGCTTCTTGTCACACAGAACCCCAAAGCCCCTGACAAGGATTTGGGGTTGCCTGATGGGGGGGGCTTTTTTTAAACTGCCAGAGAAAAAAATCTAGCTTAGGGACAAGGGGGTTTTCACTTGTTTGCAACTTAACTAATATCAAAAGGAACACAATTTTAGGCTGTTGCAATAATAAACAAGGTGGTTTGGGGGAAAAGGAAGCTGCCCTCAGGAGTGTGCCCGATCATTGGTCTAGCTAGCTCAGCACTGCTGTAGCCATTTCAGGTAAGGTGGTAGGATTGAGAAAAGCCCCTCCCCCTGACAGATCTTAGAGTTCAGGCAGGCTGAAACAGAGAATTACAGTCCTTCCTATTGGTGGTGTAGATGTGCCAAACCTCTCAGCTGCCTACATTGCATCCTGATCTGGTCTGTTACATGATACTGGAACTCCAACTGGACCACATCTGGTAGAATGACCCATAACACAAGGTCCTGAGGTATTTTCCTAGTGTATCTCTTAGTGGTGTAGCGGCTTGAGCTTTGAACCAAGACTTCAGAGATGAGGATTCGAATCTCCACTGAGCAATGGAAACCCACTGGGTGACCTTGAGCAAGTCACGTTCTCTCAGTTTCAGAGGAAGGTTAAGGAAAACCCCCTTTAAACAAGTCTTGCCATGAAAACCCTGTGACAGGTTTGCCTTAGAGTCATCATAAGTCAGAAATGACTTGAAGGCACACAACAAGCAACAGTCTCCAAAGTGTTGTGGATAAACACAAACCGTTAGTCAAAGCCATTTGGAAAGATGCAACTTAGTTCGGTCTGTGATGTGATAAATACAATACAGAGTTCATTTACACATTACAATGCCCAGTTACTCTATATATCTTTCAAATGCATAGTCAGAATGTTTTGCAGTGCTAAAGGAGATGCAGACCAATGATTGAAAGTATTTCTCATTTGTATAGCTTAGACTCTTCAAGGCACTTAGATGAAAGGTAAATAGCATGGACAATTTGTAGACTGTGCAAAGGGTCACTTCAAGTCGTGAAGGGAGGCACCACTTGTTTGGTGGACAACATCCCATGGTAAGGATTCGTGGTTTGGGAAGGGGGATGTTCCTGTGAGGAACTCCAGTCTTACATATTAGAGAGTTCCCCAGGCCAGAGACTGTGCACAGGTTCCTTAGAATTCATGAAAAGTAAAAATTTTTCAGTCAGTCTTTGCAATGTAGAGCCAAATGTGGGTGGTTGAACAAATAAGTAGGGTAGGAGTGTACTAAATAGTTTCAATGCTGTTTTTAAGGGGCTTTCCACTGTGTGTTTTCCCTGTGTAGTTACTTTTAGGATCAGTGTAGAAAGATCCGATTTAGATGTGTGGAACTGCAGAAATAATAAAGGGTATCTATTACTTCCTAAGACATGGCCCTAAAATAATCTTGAGAGGTGTATTTAGGGCACAATCAACTGGTAAAGTCATCACTGCAAGCCCTATTCTTCAGTGCAATTTGTGTGAAAATTTTAATCCATATCATTTTACTATTTTCCCTAAAGCATGAAACAAAAGTCTGGTCCTAGCTAAGGAACAAATGTTTTTAGCTTCTCTGTACTTAAATTACCTGGCACCCACATATTTTTCTGTGAGATGACATTATTTACAAATTACAATCTGTAATGATGACATCCTGCAAACACAAATGCTCAGCCTCTGTCCTGGAGTTTGGTTAGAAAAACTTTTAATGAAATGTGATGTAGTAAAGTAGAAAAATTAGATTTGCGAGCCAGGAAATCTATGATTCAGGCTCACATTTGAATCATAGGATGTATCCATAACAAATAATAACAGCACTTCAGTACCACCTTAGTTGCCATGGCTGCATCCTGTGGAAGTCTAGGATTTGTAGTTTTGTCAAATACTTAGAGATCTCTGCCAGAGAGCAATAGCGCTACAGTTTGCTAGAGAATCCAAACAACCTGACCACACTACAAATCTCAGGATTCTGTAGGATGAAGCCATGGCTGTCAAAGTGCTATCAAACTGTTACATTTGTGTAGTGTGGATAAAACTGTGATCTCTCACAAGTGCCACAGGACAATATTGATTCATCCAAAATACTACCAAGCATGTTATAGTATTAGCTCTTATAGATACAATAGATTTCTTAATCTCTAAGTGCCACAGGAGTGTTTGTTAGTTTTCATACAACAGACTTAAGGAAGCCAAAAAATAAATCCCAGAATTAGATACTTCTCTATGTGTAATACAGAGATGAAATATGCTACCCTGCCTGACAGGTTTGTTGTGAGTTAATATATGTGAAACACTTTAATAGTACAGTAGAATCTGTTTGTTGATTTTTTTATATGCTCAGATTGTTTTATGCTTTTATATTGATGGTTTGATGTTCTCATATTGTCAGATGCTTCAAGACTCCTAGTGTCAACAGATGGGGTGTACATATCTTTTAAATACATCGGTTATAAAATCATAAATATATTGTTGCAGTTATTTGGTCATAAGTGGAACACGGGCCTTATGCATTATGAAAATAAGGAAGCAGACTTTGGGTTGTAAATGGTAGTGCCAGAACAGGCAACAGAGAATTGAAGAAAAGAAATGACAATGGTTGCAAGAAATTAATGAAACACTGAAGATAATGTGCTATTTTGTAAAGATGATGACAGTGGATGACACATCGACACCATATGTGATGAAATGTTTTATGGGCTGTCATTCAAAAGTTGGCTTTAATTTGTGTGTTTTTCTTTTCACGACAACCCTATATGTAATGGTTTAGCAAGATCCAATTAGGCATTAAAAATAAGAAAGATCTAGTGGGTGCAAAAAGCTTTTTCTTAAAGTCAGATAAATACAGCTTGGAAAAATAAGGCACGTGGTGGTCTTAGCAAGAATCATAACTGAGCAATGGATTTGGAGACCAGTAGAGGAAGAGTCATCATTTCATCCCATTTAACTGAGATTTTCCTGTCAATGGTGCATTGAAGAGGAAGTGAGGTTAGTTGACCTAAAGGATTAGAAAAATCTAAGCACTCTTGTGCTTTCTTTCAATTTTTGTTAATTAAAATGGCATTTCTGACATTAGACCCTGCTTAGTAGTAAACATTGATAAGAATTCACTGCTCCTACCACTATATAGCTTTTGGATATTGGCAGCTTGCCGTGGGATGGCATCTCCCCAGTCCCTCACTGTTGGCAGCTAGGGCCATTGGGAGTTGCAATCGAACAACATCTGGAAAATCACATGTTCTTCATTGCTGCAACACTGTATCAAGGCAGGGACGTGGTTACCTGGATAAGGGAAACATGTCCAAGCCCATCCCAATTGACAAGAAGCACTACATGAGAAACAGCAGACATCCCTGTTAATGTAACTAATTCTACCACAGACATTTAACCGATGCTGAAAAATATCTCAGCTGTATTCTTCAGAAAAATTGTCTGTTGCCATTTTCCAGTGGAGTTGGGGCAGTGTACACAGGAAATGCCCCAAGGATGGACAGATCATTCTAATTCTGGCCTGAGCCAGTTGCACATATATAATCTTCATATGTCCATTTGACACTGTTTCTGTATTGCTCACTATGCATTATTTTTAAGTACACAACAAATTCACCCTTAAATACTTAATGAAATGCTTACTTTTGGGCACATTTTTCCTGACACATGCATTTTTGCATGCGTTTATGCTGATATATTTTTGGATGTGCTTATAGCTAGAATTAACCTGCTTTGTTTCTTTTTAACTTGAGATATCTTCTATGTTTTCAGACAAATCGCAAACATACCTTTCTTTGTGTCTGTAATGTATCTCATACGTAGAATTTATAAGAGCACATCCCCTCCTTCCCCTCTTTATTGCTTTGCCTCATGATTCAGCTTTATTTAATGCCAATATCCTGTAACAATGGGCCAAATAATTATACATAGAAAAGAGCAATGAGCCACTGTGCTGATGAATTATGAATACACAACACAACAGCACTCTTTCAATCTATGAGCACTATGAACTGGACCATTCTCAACTGTGTCCAGCTCCTATCCAGAATGGTTCATATCCTCCTACAAGGTGTGTTGTTCAAAGAAGGCAAAATGATTTGCTTTTCTAGGCAAGCCAATTTGTTTTTTTAAAAGGATATACAAACTAAACAAAAAATAAAACAGAATCAACAACAAATTACAACAATAAACAAGTTAAGAAAAAGACAAAAATAAAAATGTAAACACAGAAATGGAAGGAATATTGAATATTTCCCATTGTTCTGTGCTTTCTGATTTATGGTGACTCTACAGCAAACCTATCCTGGGGTTTTCTGGGGCTGAGTGTGTGTGATGCACCCAAGGTTACCCAGTGATTTTCCATGGCCAAACAGGGAATCGAACCCTGTCCTCCAGGGTCATCGTCCGATGCGCAAACCCTACACCATGCCCACTCTAAATACTGCCTATTACCTACTAAAGACAAATTAAAAACAGGAAAAATCTGTTTAAAAGGTAGCTTCAAGCTTTCCTAAGGAAGACTGAAGATAAATCTATATAGGAGAAGCTTCTCTAGTTATATAAACCATTCAAAAGCTTCAAAACCTTCAACTGTTCCAGTTAACATATTGTACTCTTTTTCTTACGAAAAGCAAATTAAAAGTTCCCAATTTTTCACAAAAATCACTACTGATTTTTCTCTTGTCAGTATAATCAATTTATCCATTTCAACTAGATCCATCAATTTAATCATCCAGCCCTCTTTTGTTGGGATTTTTGTATTCTTCCTCATTCTTGCGTATAATAAGCAGACTGCAGTAGTCATATACCATAATAACTTGCTATGATTCTTCTCAAGATGATCTGCTAATCCAAACAAATATAATTATGGTTTCAATTCAATCTTAACTTTCAATATTTTATTTGCCATAGAATTATTTGATTCCAGGTTTTGTGTTTTGTTTTTTGGCCTTTGCATATGCCTACCACAAGTGGTAAAAAGATCCCACTTATTGTTCCCACTTCTAACATCTATTAGAAATCTCATTGTGCAATTTGGCCAATTTTTCTGCCTTCAAAAACCAACAAGACATTATTTGTAAAAGTTCCCTTTAAGATTCTAACAGTGTAAATTCAATTCCTTTCAACCACATTTTCTCTCATTGCTCGAACTGAATATTATGACCAAAATTTTGTGTCTACCTATTATACACTCTTTAATCAATTCTTGTTCCATCTCTAATTTTAATTTTAAAAATCAAACGTTCATCATCTCAGCGCAACTGTTTTTCAAATCAGATTTGGTCAATGCAAAATCATACAAGTTTTTGTCCATTTTATATATCTCGTTTGTAAGAGAATGATTGGAAACTTAGTTGTTAGTTCTTCAACCCAACTTGATTCTATAGAGTTCTTGCTCAGTTTCTAGAAGGTCTTGCTAAGTCACCCATTTTTCTTTCATTATTATCACTTTCTTACAAAAACTTCTTGAGATGACATCCACAGGCGTGTCTTTGGACATAGCCTCAATTTATATCTATTCTATATTCTTAGCAGAGCTTTTCTCACATAATGATTGCTAAAGTCCACACTCACTTTAGATCTTTCATTCTACAAATAGCCAAGCCATCCAAATTTCAATTCATACCCTTCTAATTCCAACCTGCTTTTGTTTGCTAGAGTGATCCACTCTTTCAACTACAGCAGACAACATGCAGAGAAACACAGTTTAAATTTTGGCAATCCCAATCCTCCTCTTTCTTTAGCATCTTATAAAAGACTACATTGGATCCATTTTTATCTAAGTTCCTTTGTACCAAGATAGAGAGAGAGAAAATGATAAAATAAACAAGGAACACTGTAATGTAGTGGTTCAAGTTTAGAACAGGACTCAGGAGATGGAGATTTAGTCTGAATCCTGAGCCAGGAAATTCACTGAGGCTTCCTCCAGATGGGATGAATGTGTTGAGAGCTTGAGGGAGGTTGTGAAATCAGTTACTTTAGTTCTCTGGTTTAATTTTAAATAATAAATGACATTTCTGTTGTCTCAAGCTACATCCTGGAAATTCCCAGCACCAGTTCTCACATTTTATTCCCACCCTCTAGTGGGTTTCTTTTTGAGACATATGAGAACGAAACAAAACAAAACAACAAAAAATGTATCCTTCTCATCTGCTCTTTTCCTCTTGCTTAAAAGAAAACGAATTTAAAGTTAGACAACTATAGTACTTTTATTGTACTTTTATTGTAGTATTGTACTTTTGCAGTAGAAAGAGAAGAAAAGAGAGAAGAAAAAATTTCCTTTTATGCCATAAAAAAAAAAAGTATGGTTTGCTAAGTACACTTTTGGAAGTGTCCTAGTGCAGAGCCAAGAAATTGTTATAAAAAAACTCCCCCAAAAGAATGGAATGAATGGGTACAGAGCGGGGGGGGGGGGAGAGCCAAAAAAAACCCAAGGAGCTATTTTTGGAGAACTCACACTTCTTAAGACCAATCTCCAAAAGTCCTAAGTGACCTTGGGGGCAACCACTCTCTCTCAGCCTGGATTGAGGTTACTATAGAGGGTTTATGTGAAGATAAAATGGGAAGAAGAATCATTTTGATGTTTTGAGCTCACTGGAGGGAAAGCAGGATATGAATATAGTTAATTCATATAAATAAAATTATGTTTCTATCTGTTTGTTTGTTGCCACATCATGTGAAAAAGGTTGGATGAATTTTAATCAAATTTGGAGGGTATGTTTGGGATGGCCAGCTTAAAATACAGGCTAAGTGGCACACATAAAATTCTCTTGGGGAGCAGAGGACACCCAATTATTTTTTAATTCATACAAAGCAGTGTGAGGTGACTAATTGTGAGAGAGATGCTCACTCAAGGGCAGCTGAGACTGATGTGCAATGTAAGGAATGTTTGAACTCCCAAACATTTAGGCAGGCATCCTCTAGGGCTGTTGAAATTGAATGACCATAAACAATGGTTAATGATTCCCCTGAGCCTGCCGGATGACAAAGCTAGCAAACAAATATGCCTACCAGTTCCTAAAACAGTGCTTTTGATCACTCTCCTACCATACCAGCATAATTGGAACTTTACTGGTGTTATCTTATGGGCCCTTTCCACATGTGGAGGGGAAACGGGGGAAAACGCACTGAAACGGAGCTTACTGGCAGCCGGGTAAGTCCGTCCCCATGCGGAGCAGCGCAAGCTTGCTGTTCCGCAGTCCTCCGGCGTCCAAAATGGCGGCTTCAGCGTCCAAAATGGCGGCTTCTGGCTGGCGGAGGATCTCCACCAACCAGAGAAGCTGGCCAGCCGGAAGCCTCCCCCAACAGATCTGCAGGCACGCACTGGTGCGCGCCTGCAAATCTGCACCGGAGCGCGGGAACGGAGTGGCACGGAGTGGTGCACTTCGTGCTTTTGAAAAACCTGTAAAAACAGGTTTTTAAAAAGCACGCTGCGCGACCACTTCGGGTCGCTCCAGAGCGGACTGAGGTGCGGAACTGCGACAAGTAGTCCGACCCAGTCCGCTCCCAAGGTGCGGACGACCTCCGTCAGAGGTTGCACCATGCCGTACTACTTATCCTGTGCAGAAAGGGCCATGGTCTCCATATGGTCATAAGCATGACAACATAGTTATTTTTACAATTCTGCCTATAAGTATTATTTTTAAGAGTATACTTTTTCCATTATTTAAAATATTTCTTTACAAATTAACACACACATCGAAGAATATTCAGCTTAGAGGTCTGCTGTATTATAAACTTACAATTCTTTGTGACTCACATTTAATTGAAGGCAGACGTTGCAAATAATCCAATAGCTCCAATGTGACAGCTGTTGTTCTGGAAATAACAACTAGACTAGACGCTTAGCTCTGGCAGATCAACAGCTCACAAGAAGAGTATGATAATTCTCTCTCAAACTGTCGCAATGTCATGTCTCAGAATGACCACTACCACTCAAGGACACAATTATCCTTAAAGCAAGGCCATTTTCCACATGGTGCTAAGACTTTTGAATCTTACCATAAAGAGGCCTTTCTGACTCCACCTTTGTGGATTTTAACAGGAACAACTTTTAGATGAACAATGAGGATGATTATGTCAGCATTGAATGAAGTCTTTCAACTGGTTGCTACTAAGCTGTTCCATTTTACCTGCATTATGCAACTTTATATTAGATTTTCTTTAAAGTTCTCGCAGACTGATTTGGTTATTCTTGGACTGAAACAAAGAACAATCATGCCAATAAACAGTTCCAGAATAAGCTTATGAAGACCATTGAACTCAAACAACCTACATAACATGTTCACAGACTGATACATCAAGGAAATCCAGTGTATATCCCTATGAGAGGATCATAAAATTATAGAGAAGGAGTTGCAAGGTCATTTACTCTAAACCCCTCCAACTGCAGAAATCCACACCTGAAACATCCCAGGCAGATAGTCATCCAATACCTGTTTAAAAATCTTCACTAAAGGAGAATCCACCACCTTTGTAGGCAGCCTAATTAACCGACAAAGTGCTCTGACCAACAGAACGTTCTTCTTAACATTTAGTTTGAATCTCTTTTCTTGTAACTTGAATCCATTGGTTTAGCAGTGACTTCTTTTTAACTTTGCTGTTGGAGGAAACTGAAAGCTTGAGGGGCAAAAAAGGGTCTGGAGGCAATGTATAGCTGACAGACTGGATTTCTCCTTCTCCTGATTTAGGTCCTGTCCTCTAGAGAGAAGCACAAAACAAGCTTCCTCCATCTCCCATGTGACAGTCCTTCAGATATCTAAGACAGCTATCATATCACCTCTCAAATGTCTCTTACTCAAAGTAAACATGCCTGTCTCTCTCAAATGTTCTTCATGGGATTTGGTTTGCGGATCTTTTGCCATTTTTGTTGCCTCCTATGAACATATTACAAGTTGTCAATAGCCTTTTAAAACTGTGGTCCCAAGAATTCAATACTGAACACTATGTGAGGTCTGATCTAAATAAATAAACAAACAAACAAACAAATAAATAATTACTGTCACCTCACTTTATACGGGTGCTATTTTTCTGTTAATTCACCATAAAGATCATCCGAGATTTCCTTTTTAATTCCTTACCACTGCGTCATACTGTTCATTCATGTTTTGTTTGTGGTCTACTAAGATTCCTAGATCCTTTTCACATGTACTATTGTCAAGCAGGTTTTTGTGCATCAATTTTTTTTAAAATTGCGTTCCTGGTTATCCTGACCAGACACGAAATTGTGTTATTGGTTATCCTGACCAGACCTGCTTACATTTATCCCTGTTTGAAATTCACTGTGTTAGTTTTGGCTCTGTTATGCAATCTGTTAAAGTCATCTTGTATCCTGATTCTGCTATCTGAGGTCTTAGCTACCCCTCCCATTTTGGTATCATCTGCAAATTTGATAAACTTTTATTCCAGTCCATCCAAATCATTGATAAAGATGTCAAAAAAGTGGGCTAGGAAAGAACCATGCAGGGCATTCCAATTATCACTTTTCTTGGATCACATGGAACCACTGGTGAGCCCTCTTTGGGTTTGGTCTATGGAGCAGCTACAGATACACTCAAAAGTAGCATCATCTAGCCAACATTTTACCAGCTTGTCTGCAAGAATATCACAGGGAGCCTTGCTGATATCAAGATAAATTATCTCTACAACATTCCCCTGATATATAAAAACATGTAACTCTGTCAAAAAAGAGAGGTAAATTTAGACTGGCATGGCTTGTTTTGCAGAAAAAAATATGCTGGCTTTTTAGGAATTTTCTAAATGCCCACAGACTGCCTGCCTAATGATCTATATTAGAATGTTTTTTAATATCCATGTCAAGTTGACTGGTTAGTAGTTGCCTTGTTCCTCTTTTCACCCCTTTTTGAAGATGGGCACAAGATTTGCCTGCCTGGTCTACAGGGACAACATCTGTTCTCCAAGCATTGTTAAATATTAAAGGCAGAAGCTCCAAGCTTCTGCCTGCAAGTCCTGGAAGTACTGTAGGAGCAGTTTGTTACCCTGATTTCTGGGGTCCCTTGGGGGACACCTCAATGTGCTCCACGTGATGGGGAATGGAAACTAGCCAAAGCACAAGCAATAGCAATGCGAGAGGCAGGGTAACCTAGCGGGGTCTTTTTACCCAGTGTTTACGGGGTCAGGCCAAGCCAAAAACCAAACAAGAATGTCCAATAAATGATTTTATTGAATGAAAGTCTCACGGACCAACGCAAGCACGCACACACGCACCCAAGACCTATTAAGAAGCAAAAAGGGAGGAAACTGGATAGGAGAATATTGAGGGGGTGTAGCTGGGGTAATATCGCACCTTTTCCTGAAGTCTGTGGTCTGGGGAAGCAGCGGAGGAGTGGGACTCAGCACAGAGAGGGCTGAGCGGATTACTCAATGGACGGAGCAACAGTCTGCCGGGGTGACCAGGAGCGATTTGAAGAAATGCTCAAAAACTGGGACTATTTGTAGGGGGAAAAGTACCTGAAGGACTAATCCTCTTCCAGGGAGAACAATGGGTGTTGGAGCAAGAACGAAGCTCAATAATGGTAACTTCCTTTGCGTGATAAGATTACAAGGTGTTGCCAAAGTCTTTGGCTGCCTTTGGTTGTGGTGTGACTTCGTGTAAACAGTCCTCACTTGGTAGGATGTTTGCTCAACTTGGGGTGAACATGCCAATCTCCTTAAGTCAGCGTCTTGGGGCTGAGGACCCTTTGTTTATTGTGGGTTTACACATCTTGAGGTCTCCTGGGGCTACGTGACTGGGGATTTACTGGCCTGACCTGGTTTTTGGTCATTCGACCATGGCTGCCTGCCTGTACATCTGGGAGACCTCTCAGGCACACAGAATCATATTTAATATCAAATTGTAGACCCCTGGATAAGGTTTCTCTATCGGAGTAACAAGTTCATCTTGTTCTGAGCATTTGAATTCATTTAAGATGGCTAGATATTCCCATACAACCCTCTGCCTATCTCTAGGTGCAGCCCCCTTACTGTATTGTTTGCTCTATTTTCACCTTATTGAGTGCTCTTTTCCTTTTTGGAACATGTCAAAGCTAAAGTAGGTGTTGAGCAATTCACCCTTCTCTCTTTCACTGATTAGCATTCCTCCATCTTCTCCATGTGCAGTGGAACTACTGCTTCCTTGTTTTTTCACTTACTTCAAAAATAGCTGAAAAACAAGTTTTTAATATTTTTTCTACTTGTCTTTTGATTATTTTTAACCTCAGTCTTAGCTTTAGCTTTCCTAATTCTCTCCCTACAAATGCTGTTTATTTGAACTCTTTCTTGGTGACCTACCCCTTCTTCATTTCTTATATATGCCCCTTTTAAATATCAGCTCATCTAAAAATGCACAATGCAACCACCTGAGTTTTGTTAGGTTTCTCACACTTTCCTTTTTTGTTAAAATTGTTGGTGGTTCTGCCATCATTATTTCACTTATTAAAAACTCTTGTTGGGGGTGGTGGTAGTGGTGGTTGTGATTTTTTTAACAATTCTGAACATGGAATCTCACCATCTATTCCAGTAATCTTATTGAAACTAGTTTTCTTAAAGGGTGAAGCACATGTCTCAATATGTTTACCTTTTCTCTTCATCTGTATCACAAGAAGACATGAGCATTCTCTGCCACAGCTCCCAGGTCTCCTGCCTTAGTGACTGGTTCTTACTATCTCTGTTTCACTGTAAAACACATGGTAGATTTTATGCAACACAACTGAGGTTTCTATGCTCAGTGTAGATCTTGGAAGAGGCCTTCAGTGGTTGTTGGACTGCAGCTTCTATGATCTCTAGCCAGACAGTGGTGGCTGCTGGCTTCAGCATGAGGCAGTTAATCAATTCCATGTTTTAGTCTGCACTTTAAAGTAACTATCCAGAGTACAAACCTATTTGGGAGTAGGCGTCATCATTTAAAATAGCTCCTTTTACTGAACCCAAAGTGGATTCACTAGCCCATTGACATGGAAGTCACCAGACATCGCTGAAGCCAATATAGCCCATAGTGAGAGATCATGGAAGTTGCAGTCTAAAGACACTTAGAAGGCTGGATGCTGTCCATCCTTGGTGTACCTTATAGGTAATGAGAGATTTCACTAGATCACCGTGTGTTGCTTTAATAAAATTTGCAGATAAAAAGAAACTGCCAAATGAAATGGTTTGATTTCCCCCCCCCTAAAGTGAATGTTTTTGTTTTAGGAATTCTCAAGTGTACAGTCTTCAAATAAAGGCCCAAGTTCTCTTTTACTCCTGACTAGAGTAGACCCACTGAATCCATTAGATTTATCTATCTGTTGACTCAGCATTCAACAACTGATTGAATGGTTCTACCCCAGTCAGGACTAATCAACAGGCCACCAGCCAAAGTATGACTTTATAAAAGTGCTATTCTGCAGTTACTTTCCCCTTCTTTCTCTACAAATGTACCAAAAAAACCAACAACAACAACAACCAAAAAAAACCCTTTTTCTTCTTCTGTCTGCCAGTACCTTCTTAAAAGCATCCTTCTTAGGGAAATATTTTAGCAGAGGGGAAATTTCATTACAAAACATAGTAGGAAAGGAGCACAACCCTGTACCTGCTACCTCCCATGACTGCCTTCGGAGTCACAAAACCGGAGTCTGGCATGATTTGGCACAGCTTGGAGAAGTTAGTTTTTTGAACCCCAACTCCAAGAATCACCCAAACAGTATGGCCAATGGCCATATATCCTAGAGGATTCTGAAAGCTGTAGTCTCAAAAGATAACTTCTCCAGTCTAATTTAGTGTCTCAAGCTTTGGCCCTTGCTTAGTCATTCCCCACTGCAACAACCGACTTACAAGCATTTTTGTCTGTCTTGTGGTGGAATCTTGTACATATCTACTCAGACATCATTCCCGTTCCATACATCGGCTTCTCCCCTGTCCTACTGAAAATAGACATGCCAAACCCAGCACAGACACTTCACATGACACCAAAATACCTATTTTTATCCATAGTGCATGCCTGTTTCTGGATGCTCTCTCTATGAATTTCAAATTGTATTCCCCCTTGCTGGAAATCTATAGAGAAAAATGTACTTATTATTTTAGGAATGCAACCACAGTACTTAAACACAACTAAAAAATATCAACTGATGCCAGAGTAACGGCAGGTATATAATTATCCAGGACTTAAGTGTCATTTACGTGGCAAAGCCAAATAACAACATCAAACCACGGTTTGACCTATTAATGTTATACTCACTAGTAGTGATTTTTCATGTTCCTTTCTGCTTGGAGAATATGTAAGCATGGCCTCTACCAGAGAGGAGAAGAGGCTGTTTATCCAGGGTAGGAAGTTTCTTGCTATCTCTTAGGTAAAGAAAATCTGGGCACTACTGTAAGGGTAAACACAGAGTAAGCCCAAGTAACCATGCTGGCTAACAGGGTCTGGGCATTATAGTATCCTCCCAAGTAACTTTTCCAGACTGGTGGAAATATGCAACAATTCTGGCATCATGCGCCTTCTGGGACCATAAAGAAGGATGAAGGAGCCTCTGCAGCTTGCTGGCTGGATGAACGGGGAGCCATTATCCTGGATCCCTCAGCTGCCTGGGGGCTTGTGGGAAATATAGTCCAAAACAGCTGTGAGGAAACTAAAGATTCATTGCTCAGATTCCCTCATTAAGAACAGATTTGTCAACCAGTTCTAAATCCCACTGAACCCAAAGGCAGTAACAGGAATAATCAAGTTGCAACTACCTTGCAGAATTGCATCCATTCTTTCCCATGGAAAATGTTTGTATTACTGACCAGTGAGACACAAACCCTCTCCAGATGTTATCCATGTATACAATGTACACATCAATAACCAGAAGAGGTACCACACTGACACCTCCCCTCAAGTCAGACACCTTCCTGGCTCTGCCTCCAACATCTTCCTGTAAGTGCCCCAAGTCATAAAGGGGTCAGGTTATCTACTGTATACTCAAGTAGCTGCTCATGCACAGACTCCCCCTTCTAGACATCCCATGTTAGGCATCCATCTTCATCATTCCTTCTGTCTTCCAGCCACAAAACTGGAAACTTTGGACATGGATGGTGATAATGAGAAACAGAAGAATCTGCTTAGGATTTCCTCCCCCCCCCCACAGAATGATGACTGACACAGTTTTACTTTGTATCAAGCTGATTTATGGTGTAACAAAATTCTTGGAACATGGCATGGAGGGAAAGTAGTGACTACAGTTCCACCAGTTTGACTAGAACACCTAATTACAGTTTATGCTGAGCAGAAGACTTGTGTAGGACAAAACTCCATAAATAATGCACAAAATCTCTACTTTTCCCCTTCCTCAAAGTAAACTTAATGGAATATATGACTTTTGCATCTGATGAAGTCAAATATAGTCCACAAAAGCTTGTGCTGAACTAGATAAGTTGGTCTTAAAAGTGCCACAAGACTCTTCTTTTCTTTCCTTCTCCTTGGTATTGAAACAGTTTAAGTTGGCTACCTAAAATTGCTACCCACGGCTTTTAAAGGTGATATTGAAAATATCCCTCAAACTGCTATCCTCAACTAAGCACATTTAAATCCCGCTTTTTCTCTAGTGAGCTCAAGGTGGTACACATACCTCTCCTTCCCCACACTTTAAATTCCCAACAACCCTGTGAAGTATACAAGGCTGAGAGAAACTGGCCTGCTTTCAAGTCACATGGTGAGCTTCATGGCTCAGTGGTGGATCTGACTCTGGATCTCCCAGGTCTCAGCCTCAAATTCTGACCTGCACCACACAGGTATTTTTAGATGATTTGGAAATATTTGAAAGCACTCCAGCAACAAGTTGTAAGAATGCCATTTCTAGTCATCTAGTCAAATGCAGCTTTAAGCTTATAATTGCTAACATTATGAACTCTGAACCATGGATTTAAGAGGTCTGCAACAGTATGAATCACCTGTAACAAATGAAGAAAAATATTTCACTTTTGAGGTGCTTGCAAAAAACCAAAGAAAATCCTCTTATGAATTTTATAGGGAGAAAATTCATAAGAGAGTTTTCTTCAGGGTTTTTTTTTGCCAACTTCGATTAAAAAAAAACAATACTTGGAAGAACATTCCATCTGTTTCCTCAGGTCAAGAGCTATACTGTCCCTCTACATGGAGGCTCCTTCTGGTTTCTTGTTGCTAATATCTATTGACCTACATTCCAAGAACTTGTTTAATTCTCTTTTCAAAGATGCTTTTGAAAGATAGGTGAATGCCCCAGATTCAGAGAGTTTGTAGCCTTGAGATCTGTTTGAACTAAAGCATGTTTGATAGGCTGAGGATCCTATTTCTAGAAATTGCAGATCTGAGTACCCATAAAAATTATTTCTTATATGCTTAATTTGTCTCTTTGTACTGACGAATTATCATTCATTTGGATATAAGGTTGAGTCAGTCTAGTGAGCAGAGAAAACTATAAGGCTAATTTTGATAATTACCAACTCCTCTGTTCTTCAGCCTTGTTCAAATTATTTGGAAAATGTCCACGCTGGTGGGTTTTGCCTTGTAGCTTATTACCCCATTTCAGACACGTTTTGGTCTCCTCCCTTCATTATCCATGTTCCTGTTAAGGCAATTTACAGTACTTATAAAACTATGAATTGTTAGACATATAATAGATTTCTACTCCATTGTTATTACCACTAGCCTGGCCTGAGCCACTGTGGCTTGGCAAATCACAGATTAGCACTGCTGTGTATGCATTCAGCGGCTGAATACGTTTGACAATAGGTCTATTCACTTGAGTGAACATTTTAAAATTCATGGAGAACAGAGGTGCCTGAGGAGATCATAACCGATACTGTATACTTTTTTTTTTAACATGGAGACAGAGCCAAGATTCTATTAACCAAGCCATTCAATTTTAATATTTTTAAAAATGCACCTCTTTCTCTTTCACACACACATACATGTACGTGCACACACTCTCCATGAAAGCCATCATCAGTCTGTTTCTCATATGCTTTTCAAAGGAATAAAACTTTCATATTGTTGCCATACCAACCTTCACTCCCAATGCTGTTGTCTGGATGCTCCCCACTCCCACTCTAATTTGCCTAAGAGGATGGGAAACTTTACAAGAAAATAAAAAAAAAATTCACACAGAAGTGATATTTTTGAATCTAGAGAATTTCTGAGTTGTTCACCCAACAAACATAGAACTAAATACTGAAAACACAACATTTTGAACTGAGTTCTTGAATAAGATTATGACACAGTTCGCACATTTATGAAGATCAGAATCTCTTGGCAGTAACCACGCCTCTGGTGTAACTTTCTTAGTTTCTTTCTTTCTTATTCTTTCTGAATTATAATTGCTCTCCCTCTAAACCTTTTTGAACCCCATAGTGGAAAGCAATAGAGACAGCTGGCTGATGAAGGTAGTAAACAGAGACAAGACTTCAGCAGGCTGCCTAAAAGCATGGCTAACCTGGCAATGGAATAAAGTGATGTTACCCACTGCTGACATTAGTCCATTGTCCTGCATCATAGACTCTGTGACATCGGGGATACATCCAATCAGAAATATGCAGCAAAGATCTGTGTCAGGGCTGCCTGGGGACACTTATACAGGACAGAGAGTCTCGCTGCCCTAGTGTTGATCTTCTTGGGAGCTGAAGGGAAGAGCAAGGCAAAGGTAGGGCTGCCATCTTTGTTTTTCACTGATTCCTTGATTTTTTTTTCCTTATTGAGGATTTAAACAGTCAAAGTGAAGGCGTGTTGGTCAAGAATACTGTTTTAGGTAGGCATGGGTACAGTGCAGCCTGTGTGCCACATGCAGCCACCAGGCCCATTTGTGCTGCCCTTGAAGCTTCTTGTCCCCCCACCCCCTGCAATAAGCAGCTTGGGCAATACTGCTATAATCAAATGTAGTTTGGTACAAGCCTTTAGTGGCAAGCCACGGCACCACAAATGTTCCTGCTTTCTCTCATCAGTTTCCCTATGTGTCTGTGTTCTCTCCATTTGTCTTACTACTGCCTTGCTTTCTCCCCCTTCCCACACCATTCGTCTTCTCTCTCTCCCATTCCCGGTTTATGTGTCTATATCCTCTCCATTTATCCTTTCACCCCCCTTGCTCTATCTTTTTCTTGCTTTCTTCTGCACTGTGAGGAATGGACAGATCCAGGGTCAAATCTTATTCCTTGTGGGTTTCGTCTTTTCTTTCTCCTTAAGTGAACAAAGGGACATAGGACAGGAGAGAAATGGCCTTCTGTTATCTGGTTTCCTATCTTAGGCCCTTTTCGCACGTTACCCGTTCGCGCTGCTGAGCGGGAGTTCTCGCGCAAGAAGCCTCGGAAGGAACGCTGCCACTTCCCTGCTGCTTCCTTGCTGCCTGGACTCCACAGCTCCTTCCTGGTCGTGCAAGCGCCCTGCCTGCACTCCGCCCCTTCCTTCCGCAGTGCAACCTGGAAATTGTAGGCTGCACTGGGGCAGGAAGCGTGACTGGCGTGGCTCAAGAGGCTTTGCACGGCAGGTCAGTATGCCCCAGGCCCCTGACTGGTGCGCGAGCGTGCACCATTTTTGGCTAAATCTGAAAATAAAAAAATGTGTATGTGCTGCGCATCCAGCTCTTGAGCATCGTGTAAATGTGAGCGCATCATGCAGACCGCTCCTCACATTTACGTGATGCTCAAGGGGCCTCTCGCTTGCAAAATGCCATGCAAAAAGGGCCTTAGACTGAACTCTTGACAAGCAATGAGGATGATGGCAGAACACTAATGACCACAAGCAAAATATCCTCATTGGTTAGAGTAGTAGGCAGATATCCTTTGGAAGCTTTTACAGAGGAAGATCATGTGAGCTTCTCTGATCTATTGTTACTGACATACTACTGTATTCTTCTGCGGATCTCCTGTGCCTTCACTCGTGCAATGGTACACCTACTTGTTGTTCATGATGGCTATGATGGTGGAGAACAATCAAACATTGTTGGCCACTGGGCAAGCTGACAGGAGGGCGGGATTCTGGGAGTCCAAAAGGTAACTTTTCTACTCTCTTTTTACTCTTTTGCATGTCATATATGCAGTGTGCATATGTGTGCCTGCCAGTCACCTGTTGACTTATGTCAATCCCAAGGATTTCAAAGGGTTTGCTAGGCAAGGAGTACTCAGAGTTAGTGGTTTTGTTTGTTTGCCAGTTTCTTCCTCTGAAATATGGCCTACAGCACCTGGTATTCATTGGCAGTCTCCCATCCAGATATTAACTAGAGTTAACCCTCCTTAGCTTTCAAGGTCAGATGGGATCTGGAACCTTTAGGGTATCTAGGCCCCTTCCATGTCATATACTACAGTAAAAAAGTGGCTTGCTGGTCGAGTCTTATTAGATTTTGTCACTCCATCTTCGGTACTGTTCTATTCAGACTCATCGTTCTTAGAAGACTTGATTTATGTTCTCAATTTTTGCCTGTTAGAAGCTTAAAGCAGCTGGTCTGTTTGATGTGAGTTTCTCTGGTCTTGGCTTCTCTGTTCTGAGCTATATGCAGAATCGGGGCGGGGGAGAGGACTGTGGCCCTTTCCGCATAGTGTAGTCACTGTATAGCTGCAACAGCTTCAGGAGACATGAATTTGCACAACGTTGTCACTATTAAGTGGACGTGAAGTTGCTGGTGCACCTTTGCGTGTCGCTAAAGTGTTGTATTTGAGCAACGGAAAAAATGCGTTCTCACTCCCTCAGATTGTTTCTACTACGTTTCTACAACTACATGAGGAACCGTTGAAGCACTTTCTTGCAGGAATGGGTAGAGTGAGGGCGTGCCCAGCTTGTCCCTCCATCACTTCCTGTCCTGATTTGTCCCTGCCCACCAACGCAGAGATTGCCGCCATTTTTCTTCCATGTGAGAAATGATGGAGGAGGAGAAGAGCAGGGAGAAAGTTTTTTCTAATAAATCAATCCTTGAGGAACTTAGGAACCCTCTTCTCACTGGGCTAATTTTTAGGGGCAGGGGTGGGCTGGGGGATGGTCACTTCAGGCATTCTGGCTGCTCACACAGATGTTGGAAGTTTCAGCCCTTCCCTGAGTAAACATTTCCAAGTCTCATAGGAGCTGTGGTCGCTCAGAACCCCCCCAAACATGCCGCTCCCTTTCCCTCCCCTCTCCCACCCATATCCCCCTGGCAACCGCCAAACATGCCCCACTGCAAAAAAGACCACCCCGCAATCTGCTCTGCCAGCCTTATGGGACCTGCAGTTGCTCAAATCCCTCCTCAAAAATATCCAACACCCTCCCTTGGCCAACAAAACCCCCCTCCCACCCTGCCAAACATGCCCCACCACAAAAAGGATCACCCTGCTATGCACCCTGCCAGCCTCATGGTACCTGCAGTCACTCAAATCCCCCCCAAAAATATCCCACTGCCCTCCCTTGACCAACAGAACACCCCTCCCACCCTGCCAAATATGCCCTGCTGCAAAAAAGACCACCTAGCTATGCATTCTGCCAGCCTCATGGGACTTGCAGTCGCTCAACCCCTCCCATCAAAAACAAATTCCACTAACCTCCCCTCACCCACCCATCCCTCCCTGGAAACTGCCCAACATGCCCCATTGCAGAAAGCCCCCCCCCGATATGCGCTCTGCTAGCCTCATGGGACCTGCAGTCCCTCAAAACCTTCCCAAAAACATCAACTACCCCCCGACCTACGCATTTCCCCACTGGAAACTGCCCATCTTCCCCCGTTGCACAAAGCCCACCCCGCTCTGCACTCTGCACTCTGCAAGCCTCATTGGACATGCAGTCACTCCAACCTTTCTCAAAACCTCCACTGACCTCCCCTCACCCACCCCTCTCCCCCTTACAGACCAGCCAAGATGCCCCTTCACATGAAGACCCTCCCTGCTATGCACTCTGCAAGCCTCATGGAACCTGCAGTCACTTCAAAATGCAAATTCTTTGTGTCTTTTCCATCTTTTTAGGTACTTGGCTGCACCTCCTTCCGCCTGACTGGGGACTTCATAGATTCTACAGTATATTCTGAAGGCATCCCCCACACACAGCAGAAAGCATCATGTATACTGCAGTTGAGCAGGCTGTCCACCTGGCACACAGGCATGATGGGAGCCGCAGGCCTTCCTACCTCAGAAAACACTCTACGAGCCTAAGGGGACCTGCAGTCACTTCAGCAGTCCCTGGGCACAGCTGAAAACTGTTCAGTTTGACTTCAGACCGTATCTACTCAAGATGTTAGTAGTCCAAAGTTAAAAATTTAAAGCCATCTGAGAGTTGGCTAATACCTGTAATGCTTAGGGTTATTCACGTTCTCCTTTTATACACTTTGCTAATAAAATGTTGCTGTTTGTTGTTTCCCAATAAAAACTGATCTTTACCCTCTCCCTGTGGTTTCTTCTCCCTTTCAGTAGAGGGGGTGGGCCAGCTTACAGGGACATTTCTTATGCAGCAGCAAAGGTACCGCACAGACAAGTTACTGTGAAAAAACAGCATCTTTATTAGCTGTTAACGTCATGCTGGTGACAGTAGCCATGGCAGGGGCGGACAGCCTCCACTCCCCAGCACCCACAGACTGCCCTCCCCCTGTACTTGGCCCTACCATGTGGCCCTGAGATGCCCCCAGAGTAGGCAGGGCAGCCAGCTCAGGTCCTCAGAGGGCACTGTGAGGGAACTGGAGATCCCACCTTGACGCCCAGGAAGTGTTTTACAAGCCCAGGAGTGAGCACTGTAGAGCCCATGGTGCTGGTGACAGTAGCCATCCCAGGGGCAGACATCCCTCCCCTCCCCAGGCACTCACAGGCCACAAAATGCTGCCCTGCTGTCGCAGTTCAAATGGGGCCGGAAGTTCCATGACATTGTTTCTACATAGAGATGTTCCCATGCAGAAACATTGTCTGGTAAAGTTAAAAAAAAATCAAAGGTGCAGGGGCAGGGTAAAGGCAAAGCAGGGGAGTGATCATGGACACTGTAGTGCGGAAGGATAAAGCGATCTTCTCCACCTCAAGTGGAGAAGCATGCGGAACACAGCGTCACAGAAATGCAGTCATAAACTATGCTCTTGTGACACCACGAGGCGTTTCTGCCATCTCGTGTGGAAGGGGCCAAAGTCTTTAGACGTTTACAGTAGCACCATCTGTTTAACCCATGAAAAAGAGTGGTTCCTTCAGTGTATCTATAACCTAGACCATCTTTTTCATCATTTATTATTAGGATGGTCATGTGTGTTATTTTATAGAGGAGAGTCTTCTGTTTGAAGGTCTTTGCAGTCTAAGGCCCTTTCCCCATGAGAAAGTTAAAACGGGCCAAGGTATCCTGCCATGGAGGTTGTCCACACCTTGGATCAAACTAGGTTCAGACTATTTACCTTAGTTCTGCACCTTAGTCTGATCCAAAACGCCCCCAAGTGGTTCTCCAGCACACTAAGTGAAGACCAGAAAGGTCTTTCAATCTTCTGGAGCGCGCCATTTCGTACCTGCTCACTTGTGCAGATGCACAGGCTCGCATCAATGCGGAGGGCAGGCCGTGGGTGTGGTCAGCGTCAGCAGTTGTTCCAGACCCACGAAGAACAGGAAGCCACCATTTTCAGCCTCAGCGGACCTCGCACTGCTCCAATTCGCCCTGCAACAAGAAAGGAGCCCTGCAGAAGGGCTTAAGGGAAAGTCTGCGTTGCTTTGAAGAGAGAAGAACCGGTAAGTAACGGCACGGAGCGATTTACTCGCCTTGTGCGGAAAGGGCCAATGTCAAGCTTGAAGACCATGAACTCTTTAAGAACTCTTTAAGAAGCAAGAGCAGAGGCCTGAAAGTAGCCAGCAGCAAGAGGGAATAACTAAACAACATGCTGACTGCCTGCTTAGTCTTCTGCACTGTGATGAAATGTATTTTGTTTCTTTTTAAAATTACAAGAGTTATTTCTAAAAATGCATTTCTATGTCTAAATTAGCACATGCAAATTTTATGCAAATCTTTATCTTGTATCATGTCTAGCTTCCCTCATCTATGTGTCTCACATTACATGTTTTTATGATAAGCACTGTGTAGCTTCAGAGTTCCTTTCATCTCTGAGCATATCAGTAGCCAAATGTTCTTTCAGCTTGAGTCCAGTTGTGTCATCAGCCACAACACTACTCAGATTGTCTCATCATAGGTGAGATTACATTTTCTAATAGTAAAACACATTCAAAAGGGGTTTAACGTGCCTCCTTCTGCCCAGTACTAACAAGTGTTAACCATGGTGCCCCTGCTGTTGTCTCTGAGACATCCTCCATCAGTGTCACCCACTACTATTGGTGCTGCCCAGTAGTTGTTATAGCACATTTAGCCTGGCTCCTCAGCAAAAACTTGCCTGACATGCGAGATCCTAGTAGCAACTCTGCTTCCATCAGCATAGCCTCTTGCCTCACAGGAGCATGCAATCCCACCACCATGGAAAAACAGTGCCATTGGTGAGTTCATCTTATTCCATCTCCATTTTATTTATTTTGTTTACTGGTAGTTATTTAAAATATATTTAGCACTCTCAGCTTAAAGAAAAACTCTCATAAGGTAACTTTGTTGAAACAAACTTAAAATAGAATATCAAGTTTCAATAAAAATGCAATAATGTGAAAGAGCAATCCTAAAACACATCCACTGAATAGCAACACCAAATCAACTGAAAGCAATTTAAATAGCTTCAAATCCTAATTGTCTAACTAACTGGAACACTGAAGAACTATCTTAGAATATTTCTGCATTACATTGTGATAGTGCTATTATTCCACTTTCAAAATTCTATGGAACCCTGGAGTTTGCAGTTTAGGGAGGGGCATTTAGAATTCTCAGCCAAAATACTCTTTGGCCTTCCCAAACAACAAACCCCAGAATTCCACAGGATGTTGAAAGTAGAATAATAGCACTATAACAGTGTAGTGTGGCAATGGCCTCAGTTAAAAATGATCTGAAAGAAGTTAATTTTCAGAATGTGCTTAATACATTTTTACATTTTTGGAAGGGAGTTCCATATGTGTGGGGCTTTTGGTTTCTTCCCATAATACAAGGTGATCTAAGTGACAAATCCACACATTCACCTTGACCAATTGAAGCTAGGTAGCTTCCACAAAATTGTTTAATGGTGCAAGAGCCCTGTTCTCACCAAAAGAGTCTTGAAGCTTATGTGTGATTGCCATGGAAACCAAAGACAAATGTACAGAACTCTCAACAATTCAACTGGGAATAGTAGTGTACCTTGAAGGAAGCCCAAGCAAAACATTCTCTCTACTCTCTCTCTTTGGGTGCAGTGATCTACAGACCTGAGCCTTTCTTTTGCACATACATGTGTAATGTCACCTGTTTTCTCTTTTTACTTCAACTACTTGGAGCATACAGTATTTGATGACTGGCAGCCGAATGGTATAAATGAACTGCATTTAAAATTATTGCAAAGTCCACAGACAGGCAATTCCTTTATTAGGACCAATAAATAACAAAATAGTGCCTAAGGTTTCTTCCTATAGTAGTTTGTGACATTTGGGTTGCTCCTAATGAAGATTTCACTTGGCTGTGGATTTGGATTTGAAAGAGTCCTTTCCATTCTTAGGCCCTTTCCACACCTTACCTTTTTCTGGCGCTGAGGTGCGGGGATCATGTGAGCAGCCTCTAACGAGAGGCTCTCGTGTCCCTGCTGCTTCAGCTCCACAAAAGCTGTCTGCTCGCATGAGAGCCCCGCCTCTTCCTTCCGCAGTGCAGCCTGAGAGTTTCCCAGGCTGTGCTGGGGCAGGAAGCACGACCAGCGTGGCTCTGGAAGCTCTGCATGCCAGGTAAGTGCACACAGGGCCCAGGAGCAATGCGCGATCGTGCACCATTTTTGGCTTCCAACCAAAAATGAAAAGGTGTGTGATTGGCACCTGCCGGCCCCTGGAGCATCACATGATTATGAGTGCATCGTGTAGCTTGCTCCTCACAATCGCGCGATGCTCCAGGTGCCCTTTTGCATGGCAAATGCCATGCTGAAAGGGCCTTAGACAAGATACTGAAATTTTATCCATAGCAATTTCTCATTCGTATGTTGAAAAGCCATCTGAAAAAACAAACTTTTTTTTTCTCCAGATATAACATCCTCAGTTCCTTTCCATTTGCCATGCTGCATCGACCTATGGGGAACTGTAGGCCAAAAAAATAACTTTTCCCAAGTTCTGTCTCTCACATATGTGCAATATTTGTGTAAACCAATCTATACTCAGCCTTCTACTATCTAACCTAGTTCTGCACAGACATTTTAGTCAGAATAAGGTGGCTACCTCAGGCAGCAGCTGATTTCAGGTCACCTGAAAGGACAGCAAAACAACAATTATTTAATATATTATGAAAAGAGATGCTTTCTTGTGTGAGTTTCTAACTGGAGTGCCAAAATGACATGACTGGCTTTGGGTATTACTCACCTAGACTTGAGGAGAAACTATTTATTACTCTGCGTCAAGCAGCAAAATGTCTATTATAGGTTATTCATTATAGCTATTATAGGTTACTCATTTTTATTTTTTTTATTATTTTTTTCTATATTTTTATTAAAACAATCAGTCTATACCACAGTAAGCATCATCATAACATATTCATTATTTCTACAATATCCATTAAAAAAAGGAAAGAGTGCTTATATATCATATATAATTTTGTACCTATGTGTTTGCAATATTGTAATATAGTCTTCTATTTTCTATTTATCTATCCTCTATTTGTTATCTCTCTTCATTCCATTTCTTAAACTTCCTCCCTTCTCATTTAACTTTTCTCACCATTAGTTTCAATGTAATCTCCTTAACTTAGATATATCCTTGTAGACTTGTCTCTTCAAATTGTAATATCAATTTACTTAATTAATTTCATTACAGAACTGTAATATGTTATCATAAATCTTGTTTATTTATTATCCTTTTGGCATAACTTTGACCAGTTTTCAATATATTTTTTATTAACTTCATATCATTTGTTCTCTTACTAGTTTCCCTGCTCTTCATTCTGCCTGTTAGATCATCTAAAATTACATATTCCGGGATTTTTAACCATTTTTCCATTGAAGGTGTTTCTGTTCTTTTCCAATATTTTGCGTATACAGTTCTTGCAGCAGTAGTATACATAAAATTACTTCTCCTTATATTTTGTACTTCTTATCAATTTGGTGTGTCATGTTCAATAAGCAGATTTCAGGTTTTAAAGGGGAACTCTTTTTGAAGGATATCCGTCTTTATTTTGTGTATATTTTTCCAATATCTTGTAACCTTTGAGCACAGCCATCACATATGGTAAAAAGTCCCATCCTCCTGTGTGCATTTCCAACAGCTCTTCTCTTTTGTTTTATACATCTTACTTAGTTTCACGGGATCTAGATACCATCTGTGTAGCATTTTGAAGTAATTTTTTTTTAGGTTGTGCGCTAGTGTGAATTTCTGTGTCATATTCCAGATTCTTTCCCATTGTTCTGATTTTATTTCATGCCTGATTTTTTGGGGCCCCTCTGATATTGTCTTTTTTTTGTCTCATTTTCTAATTCTAATCCAATATAAACTTATAGAAAAAAGATGTAAATGTTCCCTTTTCTCAAATATCAGTTTTTCCCCATTCGTTTAGTTGAAGTCTACTATTCCCTTAATTTTAGATCTATTTTTGTTCTTTCTTTTAGTTGATATAGGGGAACCTTTTGCATTTCCATTCTCTTCTAACAGTTCTTCTCTTGTCTTAATTCGTTGCCCTTTTTTTGGGTCATTAATGATTAAGTCTCTATACGTAAGCCACTTCTCAGCTGAATCTTTTTTTTCCTAAAAACGCCTCTTGTGGTGATACCATAATGGTATTTTCATATAAATTCCCTCTTCAATATTTTAAAAATCTCAAACAGGGGTTTTCTTATGCAATGATTCGGGAAATCCTTGTTGTTTCCCTTTTAACCATAAATATCCACGCCAGCCAAAGCAAAAGGTCGGCTCCCTCCAAGTTCAATATTCTATGTTCTTCAGCTAACCCAGTCCTTAACCAAATCATTCTTTACCATCAATATGATTTCAAGTCAGGAAACCCAAACCTTTTTTTTTCTTACAATCAGATTTTCCACTTAACTCTCTTTTTTTCCCGTCCCAGATAAAAGAGGTTATACTTTTTTTCCCAAAGTTTGGAAACATCTCAGATTTGTTATAATCATTAAGTTCTGAAATAGGTAATTCATCTTTGGGGCACCATCATTTTGATTGTGGTAATTCTTCCTAATAATGATAGGTTTAATTTCGACCAATTTTTGGAATTTCCTTTTTTTCCCCTCCTTTTTGTTATTAATTATTTTTGAACAGTTTATTATTTTGTTTAGCGATAACGATTCCCAGATCATTAATCCTTTTCTCTTTTTTAAAATTTGTTTTATTTCCAATGTTGCAACTTCCTCTTTTCGTAAGTTTTTAGTTAAGATCTTTGTTTTCTCTTTGTTAATTTTAAACCCTGCTACTTCGCCAAAATCATTACAGACCTCCATCATTTTTGCAATATCTGTTTCTGGTTCTTTGAGAAAAATAACCAGGTCGTCCACATAAGCTTTTAATTTGTGCCCCCCCTTTTTATTTTAGCTCCCTTTATCGTATCTTCTGTTTTTATTTTCCTTAGGAAACTTCCAGCATAATATAAATAATAAGAGTGAAAGTGGGCAACCCTGGTGTGTCCCTTTATTTAATTCTATTGGGTCCGTCTTTCCCCGTTTATCAATAATTGTGCTTGGCAATTCGAATATATATGTCTTATCCAAGTAATAAACTTGTCACCACAGTTCTTTCCCTTTCCCAAAAACTTCAAACATAAATTCATGTTCCACATTGTCAAATGCCTTTTCGGCATCCACAAAGATCATTATACATTTATTTTCATTATGTTTCTCAAAATCTCCAGGATGTTAAAAACTGTTCTAATGTTGTCCCTTATGTATCTCTTCAAAAACCTGCTCTGATCTTCATGTATAACTTTTGTAATTTTTTTTAAGTCTCTCCATGATTATCTTGTAAATATTTTGTAATCTATATTTAACAGTGATATTGGTCTGTAACTGCTCGGTTCACTGGGTCTTTCCCTTCCTTTAATATCAGGGTTACATTTGCCTCTTTCCCAAAAAGTGGTTTTCCCTTTGATCCTAATCTCGTTAAACATTTTGCGAATGGGCTCACTTAATTATCTTGAGTTCTTTATAACAACCTGGAGAATCCATCAGGACCCGGAGCTTTGCCCACCTTTATTTTCTTTATTGCCTCCGTAATTCCATACCATTATGCTGGTGTTTAAGCTGTCTTTTTCCTCTTCTGTTAACTTTATCAAATCCTGCTTTCCCAGATATTCTTGGATCTTTTTTTTTTATTACTTTTTACCTTTTTTTGATATAAATTCTTTTAGTATTTTGAAAGGCATTCATTATAGTCTTCTGATAGTAAAAAACCCCCTTATCCTTTTTTTCTTGTAGAATTAAATTTCTTTTTCTTTTCCCAGTTTGTGTGCCATCTACTTCCCAGGTTTATTAGCATTTTCAAACTTCCTTTGTTTAAGTGTTCTTTTCTTTTCCATGTCTTCCAGGTTTTCAGTTTGTATTTCCATTTGTGTTTTTTTGAAACCCCCCTCAATTTTTTTTTTCCAGGGTCCTTCCTTATCTCTTCTTCTATTCTTTTCATTTCTGTTTCCAAAGTCTTCCTTTTTTTCCCCTTTTCCTCCTCCATTCCTTATTCCATTTTTTGGTGACCCTGCATGACAGCTTTCCCAGCATCCCACACCATTTTTGCTGCTATCCCATCATTATCGTTTCTTTAAAGTAATGCCTTAGTTCTTCCTTAGCTTTTATCAAGTATTCCTTATTTCTAAGAGATAATCATTATTCGCCAGCTTCGATATTTACTTTCCTTTTAAAATTTAACTCTTTGTATTGAGTTGTGATCTAAATGATTTTAGGGAGTATTTCCATGTCTTTACCATGAATTAACATTTTAGAAATTATGAACATATCAATCCTGGTCATGGTAAGATGACTGTAGAATAAAACTAATCCTCCTTTCTATGTTTACTTCTCCAAATATCCATCAGAGACAAGCTTCCATCATCCTGAAAAAAGAATTAGGCAGTTTACCTTTTTCTTTTTTTCTTTTTGGTTAATTGTTTATCTATGGCTGGATCTTTTTCCCCATTCATGTCTCCCATCAGTAAAATATTCGCCTGATTATTTTCCATGAGGTTTTTTTTCTTTTCTTCCCCTTTTTCATAGAATTTACTTTTGTTTTCTAGCGGGGGGTATATTCCAACCAGCAATATCATTTTCTCGGGAAGCTAGTTGCATCCAAAATAGCATCCATTTTTATCCCAAAAAATTTTTTCTGAGGGGTATTTTAGATTGACATATATTACAACGCCTCTTTTTTCTTTTTAAAAGCCGAAACATGACACTTCCCGAATCTAGGATTTTTTAAATATTTAAAATCATGTCCCAAATTTTGTTTCCTTTAAAAATATTATGTCAGCTTTTTCTTTTTTCCCGGTAGTGGAAGACCGTCATCTTGTAATTTAAATTGAGCCCTTTTATGTTCCACGAAATACGCTTTAGAGTCATTTTTTTTCCTTCTCAGTCATCGTCCTCTATTAATTTATCTCCAGTCTCTGAACTCTGTTGATCTAACTCCACCCTTTTTTTTTTCTTTTTCCTCCCTTACCGCTCTTGTTTCTTCCCCTATTTTTTTTGCGTCTCTATTTGTTCTTTTCCTTTTTTATCCATCGTCTGTCTATTTTCCCATGGCTTCATTAATCTGATCTGGTGTGGGGCATTTGTATCTTTTATAATTTAAATTGTAAAATAAACCTCCAGTCCTTTCTCATTTATATCTTATGTTATATCTTTGTAGCAATGTAGTCAAATTTTTGAATTCTTGTCTTCTTTTTAATGTTTGAAATGGGATGTCCTTAAATACATTCAGTTCTGTTCCATCAATGATCAATTTTTCTTCATAATTCTTTTGAGATTTTCTCCTTCATCCTTGTTCTTGTAAACAGATTATAATGTCTCTTGGCCAGTTTTTGTCTCTTCCATTTTAGAACTTTTACGGAATATTTTATCTATTACCATTTATTTTTTCTTTTATCCAACTACAGCCAATTCAGATATAAGTCGGTCATAAATATTTTCTCCTGCCCCCTCTTCCAGGCCTCTCAATTTTAAAACATCTGTCACGATATCCAGTTCTTGTATTTCAATATCTTTCTCTTGTCTTCTGAGCCCTTCATTTATCTCCGTCTTCTCGCTTTTTCCTTGATTTATATGACCTTCCATCTGTTTACCTCCGTCGAATGTTTCACATCTTTATTCATTTTCTCTATTTCTTATTTATTCCTTCCATCTCTTTTTTAAGTCCATTTTTATATCCACTCTAGTGTCTTTCAATTCTTGTCTTATTTCCTTTTTAAGATTCCTAAGTTCTTCTAGTATTTCTTCCAATCCCCGCAATCTGTGAAAGGGTGTTCTAATGAGGGTCTCCTCTCCACTATCAATTGTGACTGAGAGTATGTGGAGTCTTTTTCCCTGTTGCCATCCTGTTTGTGTTTGTTTTTACAATGGTAAAGTATTAAGTATGTATTTTAAAAGTTTAGCGGTTAATATAATCAGGTGAAATCTCTCCAACAATTTGTCTCTTGATTATTTGCTATTAAATTAATCTCCTTTCTTTAATCTTCAATTCCTCAAATTTTTCAAATAGCGAATGACAATATAATAATATAAATCCAGTTATATCCTATAAATATCAAATTATATTAAATTATATGTTAAATATCTATCAGATTTAAACAGAGAAAAAAAAGCCCATATTCATTCATTCCTTATTTGAATTCAAATCAATATTCAAAATCAATATTCAATAATCAGTTTTATGATCAATGATCTATAATCAACTGTCGGTGCTCAGAAATCCCAAAGAATTTGTAATCTATAATCAATATAGTAATCAATAATCAATAGTCAATTATATATGTTAGATTTTATATAACCACACCAATATTACTCTAGAACCATCTATATAAATTCAGTACCAGCTCTTCTATTTCAATTAGTAATGTTAAAAGTATCTGAAGTGCAAATTCTTTACCACCAGAGGGGGGAATTAGTCTGTGTCTTCCTGCAGGTATATTGTTTACCTTATACCAAGGTTAATTTTCAATACAACACGACCTTCAGACTAATTCAGCACACTCAAGGTTTCTCCTCTTCACTCTCCCACCCTCCTTTCCACGTTCAATTTTAACAATTCAAGTCAGCTTACCCCATCGATCTAGCACATTTATCATTACTATTACACACTATTTATATTTTATATATGCTTGTACATACTTAGATACAATATAATCCCAGTTATTTCTTCAGTATTTTCCTCTTATTTCTTCTGTCTTTCTGTTTACTCCCGTAGTTTTCTGTGTTTAGCGTTTCTTAAAAAACTCTTCAACATCATTAGGGGGGTGCATCGCAGTTTTACCAACACCTCTTCTCGAACTCTAATGTCTGAATGGTCTGTTCTCATTTCTCAGTTCAACAAAGAAAACGCAGTTCGAAAGCACAATTCACCTCTTCTCTTGTTGTCGCCTACCCTTAGTAAAAGTCTCTCTCCTTTATTCTGTTCTTAGCTCTCCCCGCTCTCTGTTCTTTCCTCTCCGTCCTGTTTCTGTCACTTAAATCTCATCCTGAAATCTTGTTTTTAAACAGAAACATCCTTCCGTTTTCTCCATTAATCTTCTGTCATATAAAGTTCTTTTATTCAGTTTTAGTCAATTGTCATACATATTTCTCTACTATTTAAATGCTGATTGAAGTTATCCCAAGTCTCGTTGTGTTTATCCCGCATTTCACTGCTCAAATCTAAAGTCCCAAGTGTATGTAGTTATTTATCGTCCAGTGCCATTCATCTGTTGGCTATATCTATTCCTTACTTCTGGACACAGTCTATCGATGTTGAGATCTGCTCTATGTCCACCCAAGGGAAAAGTTTTATTGTCCTTATCCTTATTTTCAGCATACTGACAGATCTATATTAAAAAAAGGTTTTTGGCGTCCCTTCGTTGCAAAAAGTGGCAGCCCAGTGGGGTTGTGGAATCCCTCCAGCTCTCACTCGTCTTCATACCTCTGATACAGCGGTGTAAAATCCTCTGTATCCTTCTGAAGATGAGCTTCTTCGAGCTCCCTACGGGACTCTCCGATCTCCCTTTACTCGGGGAGAATTAGACCAGCAACCATTGATATTTTCCTTCTGGTCACCCCTCGCTGGGCGATTGTGTATCGGCCGTCTTGGTCTCTACAAAACCACGCGGTCTACCATGAAATCTGGAAGTCTATAGGTTACTCATTTTTACAGGTACAGTCTTTTGCAACATAGAAATATACCAGAGTTTTGAAATGTTACGTTTTTGACTATTACCACCAACCAGTGTGGCTACTTTACCAAGCTCTAGAATATGCCTGGAGCCAGCATGGTGTAGCGGTTTGAGCACTGGAGTATAAGATTTATTGTAATATTATGGATCATCTGGGATTCAGATCATAAAGAAACCAAAATCCAGTTGAAAGGTAAACTTTATCTTCTTTATCTTATGACAGTGTAGATAACAAATCAAGAGCCAGTGCGGTATAGTCATTTTGAGTGGTGGACACTGACCTTGGGTTGGATTTCCTGCTTGGCCAATGAAACCCATTGGGTGACCTTGGATGTGTCACACACTCTCAGCACCAGAAAGCCCTGTGATAAGTTCACCTTAGGGTCACCAATGACTTAAGGCACACAACCACAAAAGTATGCCTATTCAACCCCTCTGTTTACGTCCAACATTTCTGGGAGTCCTTGATCTTTGAAAAGGGTAAGTGAAGCTTAGGAACAAACCAGACAACCAGATCCAGAGATCTTTCCCACACATAAATCCATGGTTGCCAAAAAGCATTCTCTTTATGATAAATCTTATGATAAATCCACTTAACGTAAATTGCAAGTAACATGTAAATCCAGTTGCCTTAATTATTTCAGTTTGCACTTAGCAAGTGACTAATGCTTTTCCCTCTATCATCCCCTTTTCCTTGTATGTCCAGTCTTATTTACATTATAAGCCTGAAGGCAGGGAACTGTGGAATTGACGATTTGTAAGCTGCCTGGGGAGGTTTTTTTTCCTTTCTCCCTGAAAGGCAGGATACAAATATTCAAAATAAAATAAATTTTGCTGACTATTGTTGTATATGTGTTGACATGTTCCATTCTTTTGGTGAGATGTTTGTAGTGACTTCTTGGATCTGGACTCAGTCTCTTCCAAAGATTTGCTTTTTTTAAAAAAAAATGGGAGTGGTTTGATGAATAGATCTATAATTCGAAGGGCATTTTCTCTCTCTTTTTTTAAAAAATGTTTTTTAGATTTATCATGTTATAGCTCAAAAGCGCTACTTCACTGACACACTCATACACTATAATTCTATAACTCTGAGAAACATTGTTTTTTAAATAAGAAAGGAGGAAAAAGGAAAGATAGTTTTTTGTTTTGATACATCTCAGAATTAAAAAGAAGCCAACTTGAATGGGGGAATACAATGTTGTAGCTGGTGCTGGGGACTATTGGGAAATAATCTGAGATAACAGAAACTGACACATTTGCCCTGTTTGGAAGAGTCCAAATTCAAACTTTACAGATTGACACATCTGTAATCCTTATCCAGGCACAAAGCTCATTGGGTGCTCTTGGACCATTTATTTTCTCCCAGTTTAACCCACCTCACACCAGTTATTGTGAAGCCAGGTGGAGAGAGGTGTGTGTGTATACCATTTTGAGCTCTTTGGAAGAAGGACACAATTAAAATCTAATATGTGGAAATTACTTTGCTCTCACCCTTTTTGTGCTAGTCTCAAAAGTTCTTAGTTGGCAGATTTAAGACAATATGGGCAAACAACAGCAGCAAATTATTTTTAGGACTTTGGGAATGAGAAAGTTAGCTGTAAAACCACTACTACTATTGAAGCCAAAACACTAGGTCAACAGACTACACCATGGCTGAGTATTCTGTCTGGAATTTTAACTCAGAACAGTAAACCTCAGAACAGAAAGCTGTCAAAAGTATGCTTATATGTCAAGATGAGACTGAAGGTCAGCTATGCTTCCTTCTCACATTCCCCAATTCATAGTCTTCCTGATCTTCTTTCTAGTTTCTAATTGGCTAGTGTGATATTCTAATTGGCTAGCCAATTAGAATATCACACTACTACAGCATAAGGACTAATTTTTAATTTCTTTATTTACTATCAGTGTTTTGGTGACTGACTCACCAGCAAATTTTTTTATAGACTAGAAAAATCTTGCCTAAATCAAAAGGAAGTTGCTTTACCTGAAGAATAAACTATATGTAATACCCAAATGTATACAACAAAAATCATTACTTTTTTAAAAATGAAAAGGGGTTTCAAGAAGCTTTGCTTTTGACTTGAAGAGTGTGGACAGAGAGGAAAGAGAAACACCTATCACTTTCTGCTAAAAATTCTTCCCTGCTCCTTCTCCTCCTTGGAATCAAGATGTATATTTATCCTAGAATCAAAAGACATACACAGATGTATAAAAATTGCTCTGATTTACAACCTCCAATTAAAATTTACTTTAATCTGCAAGGCAGTCAACAAAGCTGATATTCGCTGTAGCTCCTCCTTTCTCATCTTTCGAAAGCTCCTGGGATTTTCCGAGATTAAATATATTCTACTTGACAGCGACTTTCCTGATTTTTTGAGTCTTCAACTTCTCACCATTGTTTTTCCCCTTCGCCCTGAACATCTTTTCCAGACCACAAAGTCAACATGAACAGGGTGTCTTCCAGAATGAACTCAATCTCTGACTAGTCTGCCATGTGCAGCACACCGCATCTGTCTTGGCATGTGTGTGAGAAAAAAAGGGGGGGGGAACCCTTTCTCTCTCAGTTTAGTCTCCCAGGGTGACTTAAACAAGCAGCTTAAGCTCTTTTTCTCTTCCAACTCCTCCAATACTTTGAAGGAGACTTTACTTCAGGAAGCCTTAAGTCAGAGAAGCAACCCAAGGTCAGCGTCAAAAAGCCAATTCAGACATCAGTACAAACAAACAGCATGTGGAAAAATAGACAGGAAGTCAGGAAAGCCCCTTTTGTGACTAGACGATCAGTTTCAGTAGCACTGTCCACTGGATTTTAAGGTCCTTGTCTTGCTAAGGAAAATATATAATCAAGGCAAACTATAATCAGGGGAAGATTTCCTGCTCAGCAGTTTTCTAAATCCGTATTCCTCTTCTTTCTAAAAAAAACACTGATATTTAGTGTCTTTCCCAAGGCAACTAGTAATATTGCTGCTTTTATCTCTTTGCTTCAGAATTCTGGTCTAAAGCAAGGAGAACATACATGTAAGGGTAATTTGCCCTGATACTACAATCCTCTGCTTGATTCACCTTTCTCAGGCAAAAATTGTTTGCCACCCTTTGGAGATAAGATCTTAGGAATATCCTAAAAATGGTGAGAAGGCAGCACCACTTGACAACATTGTTCAGTCCCTGCATAAGACCACACACTTAACCAGCAATAAGAAGGGCCAGTAAAACAAGATAGCTTACAAAAAGTAATGGATCTTCTGTATGTTGTTGTTGTTGTTGTTGTTGTTGTTATGGCCCATGTTGTGAGTTTTTCATTGAAAGTAACTAATCTGTATTCAGTACTGCTTTGGCTACTTTTATTAGAAGAGCATCAGGTATTATTTTTGTTTTTGTAACAAGTAACACTTCTTTGGGGGATTTGTTTTGACCGACTTGGGTAAATGTAAACACATTTTTTGGGATTGTTGGGCTGTTCATGTAGGAATATTTGGTACCTGTACCAAGCAGAGTGTAGTGTAGCTAGGACAATACAAGCCCTTGGTAGAAAACAGGAGAATACTCAAGATGCTCTTGTAAGGTAAGAAGATGAAAGAGGAGGAAGGGGAGGAGGAGCAGGAGAAGAGGAAGGAAGGAAAGAAGGCAGACAAGAAAGAAAGAAAGAAAGAAAGAAAGAAAGAAAGAAAGAAAGAAAGAAAGAAAGAAAGACAGACAGACAGACAGACAGACATCTTGGGATACAAAAGGAGATAGACAAAAGAAGACTACCTAAATTTCAGTAGAGAAGCTCCTAAGGCTAGCTCTCATGTGTGTATGTAAACCATCCTGAGACAGGAGCTCTGTGGATGCTCCCTTCCCAAACAAAGGGAGATGAAGGACTAACTAACTTTAGGAAGAAGGGGGAAGCAATTGTTACCCCAAAACATAGCTGCCACAAGGGCCCCCCTGGAATGTCAGATACCTCTTGCAAAAGTGGGGAATGAATTAGCTCAAAGAGGAGACTTGTGAGAGGGGGATAACTTAGCGAGACCTTTTTACCGATGTTTACGGGCTCACTCAGGAAAAGAACCAGCCAAAGATTAAAAAGTAAGCTAAAAATGTATTTTTATTGAGGGGAATTTACTCATACATGCACACAAGATACACACAGTCCAACATTTACACAAGAGCTAGCTGAAGGATAAAGGGAGGAAAAATTATATGGAGAGAGAGAGAGACTGAGGGTTTGGACCATTACAGAAGAGTGGTGAAGAGCTTGATATGTGACTTAGACTTCTGTCTAAGGGCAGACAGATCAGGATTCAGAGGTCCAGCATTTCATCTGACTGCATCTGACTTCTCAAAACCAAGGGTTTATATACTCTATTTCACTCCCTGAAGGGTTGTGACTTAATTGCTCTCACAGCCTATTGGACAATGGGAGTTGCAACACAGACAAGGGGATCTGGAATGGACTGATTGTTTCAACGTCTTGGTAGAGTGGAGGTTTCTGGGCCAGGCTTGGTAGGATATGCACACAGAAGGGATCTTGGCCTCTGCATCCAGGCACCTTATTGTGTTCTGAGTTTGGCAGTTGATAGGATTAGCTCAGAGCCATTAAGTTAGGCTGTCTTGGCTAATTTCAGTAAACTTTTGACCTGGCCATGCTGAAATCACCTCTGACCTACTCCCAGCCAGCGTCCCTTTCTTCCACATGGTCTTGCCAGTCAAAAGTATAATTTGTATTTTTATGCCAATTAATATATTTTGCCAATTAGACCATATAAAAATGTGGGGTATGTGTGTATGGCCTCTGCAGGCAGCAAGGAACTAAAAAGGCTCAAGTATATGGATCAAAGAAAGAAACAGACATGTGAAACAAACAGGCAGGTACACTCTCTAAAACAGTGGTTCTCAACCTGTGGGTCCCCAGATGTTTGTAGACTTCAGCTCCCAGAAGCCCCAGCCACTATGCTCAGGGCTTCTGGGAGCTGAAGTCCAAAAACATCTGGGGACCCACAGGTTGAGAACCACTGCTCTAAAATTTCCTCTCATTAATCACTTTATATAAGCATTCATGCCACTTTGCTTCCAGCAGCTCAAGTTTGGCCTCTCTCTCTAGCTTCTCTTCGTGTAAAAGAATGTGAGTGTTACAAAATACTATAAGCCTTCAGTGAACTCCTTTCAAAGAAAACTAAACTAGGCAAATTGTGCTTTCCTAGAACTTCTGACAGCTTGGAGAAGTAACAGGACTTGTTACTGTTGCATGCCCTGTTACATGTTCCACCACCCCAAGAGGTTAGTTTGTTGAGGACACAAAAGCAGGGCTTTCTTTGCAGTGGCACCTACCTGTGAGTCTCTCTCCTGAGGGATGTCAGATTGGCTCCATCCCTTTTGAGCTTCCATTGGACAGCCAAGGTCCTTTCTGCAGGATGTCATCATCTCGCATTGAGGACAGAGAAGGATGGGAGCCAGACGATGCTAATGCATAACGTTGTCGATGTCCCGTCATTCTCCTGTCCTCAGATGGCACGATCACACCATAAATCATTGACAGGTTTTACCTGTCAATGACCTGCAATTGCGTAGTCCTCCTGCCACCCCCCTGCATTTACCTGAGTTGTGGAGGGTCAGGGAGTGTGATGGTCATGCTTCCTGCCCCAGCACAGCCTGGGACAGTGCCCAGCTGCACTGTGAAAGGAAGAGACGTGACCATCACGCTTCCTCCATTACCACAAGCAGCTGGTGTGGAGGGGAGCACTCCTGTCTCACTCCCTTCCCGGGAGAGGCTGTACCACAATCCCCATGGGATGCTGCCAAGATCTGATAACCTGTGGAAAGTGCCAAAGAGTGGGCCACTGTATACAGCTTTTGTTCCTTAAAACCTGAGGTGGATTTTCTGTTTGCTTTAGTATTTTTTTCAAAACTGATTTTAAAATGTTATTTGATCCATTTTTATCTATTTTATTTGCTTGATGCTGCCTTGGCACCCCTGGTTGGCTGAGAAGTGAGAAGCAAATACCCAGATAAATAAATAAATAAACTTCCTAGAGAAAAAAGAAGGAATAAATTTTGTCAAAATATAAGCTATTTCACTTTGAGTATGTGGGGAAAGTGCCATCTCACTCATAATATCAGCATCTGCCTACACAGCCCAGCTGTAGCCTCACAGAACAGTCCTATGCACATCTACTCTGAAATAAATCTTATCGTTTCAGTAGTGCTTACTCCAAAGTAAATGGTCATAGGCTGAAACCTCCATGAGGGATCTCCTTCACCAGCTGCTGCCACACTCTGAAGTATGGAGTGCAGAAGCAAAGAGTAAAGCATTCTTAGTAATGAATTCCCTGGTCATTAGATGGAATTTCCTGTCAAGGGCAGCTTTCTTGGCCACCTTACTTGCTGTCTTCATTACAATACTAAAAACATTTCTGTTTGTTTAAATTACATTAGACTGAATTTATTCTTCAGTGTTCATGGACCATTGCTTGCCCCACTGAGGTTTTGTCCTGTCAATTATTTTAATCTAATTCAATATTTTAATGTTATTATTTAACATTAATATTTGTTATCTGCCACAACAGTTGTTGACTGGCTAGCTGGTAGCAAGATATACTTTTGGGACTAAGTACAAAAATAAAAAAAAATATAAATATTTGTTGAATATAAGATTGATTTTTCCGGGAAGGCCTTAGGTATCCTTCTACAGCCTCTTGATTCCTTGCTGTCTCTACTCCCCACCCCTTTTTAATGATGTTCGATGAGCCGACATGATTCATCTTTAAAGTGTACTCTTCTCTCTTAGCACTGGCAGCCACAATTCTGTAAGCGAAGCCTTACTCATCAGTTCAATCCTTGTGTCTGTGTTGAAGCCAATCCATACTTCTTTTTGTTATTGCTATTTCTTTCTTTCTCCTTCATATTAATGCATCCTGTGGTAGTGGAGAGGGGGAAGAAATTTACATTGCCTTCCTAAATCTTGCTAGAGTTAGCAAATGCTGTATCTCTATACTAACTGCTTGTTTACACATTTCTTGACTTATTGTTTGTTTGTTTCACTTCACCCTCTGTCCTCCTATAGCACTCTAACCATTTTCTTCTTTCCCCTCTCTTTTCCGTTAGACCATGTACTTGGTTATACACAAGTAGTTTGCAAGCAAAACAATTTTATATGTTTTACAAAAAAGACTAAGCTTATTTCTTTTCCCTGCTAGACCTTGTGGGGAGTGGGGGGACTGATTTTTCTTCGGCTTGTGGCTTACCAATTAGATTATTCTATTAGAGAGATCCAGAACTATCTATCTCTCACATTTCCTACCAAATCTTCCCCAAAAATTCTTTTCTGTCGATTTTAAAGAGAAATCTTAACTGAATGTTAACTAAACGAAATGTTCACTAAAAAACAGTTATTTATGATGTTCCTGGGATAGGATATGTAGCAGAGGAACAGGAAGGAACAGGAGGGCTAGAATGTGCTTACTCCTGCTCTACACCCTTTCTTGGCAACAAGTCTCATTTAACTCAGTGGGATTCTGAGCAGACCTACTTAAGGTTTACTTGTTTAGGATATTTACACGTTAACACAATGTGAAAACAGCAGCCAGTACCTCCGACATTAGAATCTATTTATAGTTTCAGGGGTTTTTTCCCTTGGCCAGACACAATTTTTTAATTTTTTTTTTAGAAGAATCCAAATCATTACCAGACATATTCCCTGGATGACTCAGCCTGTTGAACCCAACTGCAAACATGTGCTCATCAGCAGAAAGTGGACAAAATCTACTACTTCATTAAACCCTGGAATAACCAATAGGCTTGCTGCTAAATATTCTTCCTAACCTATGAAAAAGAAAAATATTTTGCTATTAGGAGGGAAAACTTGCTTGTGTAACAATCTCTCTCTCTTTCTCTCTTTCATGTACTCACAACATAAAATGATAAAGTACAATTACAAATATACTTATGGTTGGACAGTTTGTAGTAGTCATAAAATCTGAATACCCTGAAGATACTAAATCCCATTTGGAAGGGGATTGGACTACATGGCCCTTGAGATTCCTTCTGATTCTAAGGCCAATTTTGTTGGGGAAATTAAAAAAAATATATTTGAATACTGAGAGACTTTGGTAATGAGACTCTCAATCAGCAGAGTATTTTAGTAATTGCACAAAAACGGAAGTTGAACAGATCACCAGTCCCACTTCTTTAACTCCACCCCAAACACACTTAATCTAGCTCAAAATAAACACAAAAACAGTTTGGTTAAAAATATAAAAGAGTTTACTCACAAAATCTTGTACATAGTCTATACAGGTTCAATTCTTGAGGAAGGTAGGAAGAAAAATAAGCACTCACATGCTTGCTGCCAATGATCCCTGTTGGGAAAATCTCAGAGCATGCTTTCAGGTCAAAAGGAGAAGACAAAAGAAAGGGTAAATGGCCAGAGAACCTTTTTAAAAAGAACAAGGAATGCTGGAGGAAGAGGCGTTAACCAACAAACAGGAAGTTTTCTCTCTAGGCTATCTCTCTATGTTTAACAATAGACATGCAAACGAACTAGCCAGTTAATTAGGCATGCAAAGGTTGCCACTCCCAACAAATTCCACACTAGAGACCATTAGCAAGTTATACTGCTATAATGGCGGCATTGCCATTTGTCCGATGCTGTCGGGTTAGGGATGCTCTTTTCTGTACCATTCCCCTTAAGCAGATTGGTAGTGATATTGCCACTGGTGTTCCTTCCACATTACAGCATCCTTGGCCACTCCCATGCCTCGCCTTCATCCTGCCCCACCGTGGTGATTTTTTAGGGGGGCAAGTGGAAGCTGTACTAATGTAGCAATGTTGTAACAGCATACCAGTACACTATTGCACGTTTGCCCTATACGGTTTGAAAATGTATTTAAAAATAAAAAGTTTTCACTCAAAGGAGACATTTAGAATAAACAGGGAGAGGTGATAGAAAGTTATCATGCCATGGAAGTCACTGAGGCGGGGATCAGCTGGGCACACCCACAGCCTGCCCACTGCTGGATACGCCAGAACAGGAAGTGCTATCAAATGCTATAACAGTATCGCACTATGATGGCTGATGGGATTGAAGCACTATAGGAGGCTGTCAATGGATTTTTTCTGGAAATAGAATATGGCAATTTGGTGATGCTTGGGGACTGGATAGCAACTGGATAGCAATGAAGTCATGCGGAAGCACAGCTCCTGGTCTAGTAACAACCTGCTGCTATAGCATTACAGTGATGTTGTGCAGAACTGGCCCAAGAGTCTAGGGCCCTTTCCGCAACTTACTTTTCTCTGGCGCTGGGGTTTGATGATTGTGTGAGCAGCCTCCAGCAAGAGGCTCTTGCGTCCCTGCTGCTTCAGCTCCGCACAAGCTGCCTCCTCGTGCGCAAGCCCCACTTCTTCCTTCCGTAGTGCAGCCTAGGAATTTCCCAGGCTGTGTTGGGGCAAGAAGCGTGACTGGCACTGCTCTAGAGGCTCTGCACACCAGGTAAGTGTGCGTGAGGCCCGGGAGCAATGCGCAATCATGCACCATTTTCGGCTTCCAATTGAAAATGAAAAGGTGCACGATCAGTGCTTGGTGGCCCCTGGAGCATTGCGCGATTGTGAGTGCATTGTGCAGATCGCTCCTCACAATCGCGTGACGCTTCAGGCGCCCTTTCGCATGGCAAATGCTGTGAGGAAAGGGCCTATGATTCTATGATCTTAGAAACAAGGCACAATCAGGCCTGGTTAACACCTGGATGGAAGACCGTCAAGGAATATCAGGTGCAGTAGGCTAAATTTCACAGGCAGTATTCCTTGCCTAAGGAAACCCTAGAAGACCCTAAGAAAACTGGCAACTTGAAGGCACACACATACGCAACCTGATTTGCAGTAGTTCTAGTGGTCATGACTAAATGTGGGGAAAGCCAATCTCATGCAAAGGTTAGAAAGGTGACCTAGGACTGGGGAAATCCAAATTCACTTCCCTAGTGGGCCACTATAACCTTCAGATCATTATTATAGCTCAGCTTAACTTACCATGCACTTTGGAAGTGGGCTAGCTTGCTAAGTGTTGCCTTTACCTCATTGGAGAACGAGCAGGATATAAATATAACACCAAAAGAGGCTCATATGTTTGTTTGATTTTAACCAGAGGGGTTTTTTTTTCTTTTTAAACAGATATAATATCCATTTTATCATGTGGTGCTTTTAAAAGCAGAGCTTAGAAAAATTAGTTCTTCGAATTACAATTCCCAGAATCCCTCAGCCAGCATGCGTGCTTGAAGAAGATGACAGATGGGTTTAGTTTCAGCACGTCTGTACAACATCTGAGCTGCCAAACCAAACACAGTGCGCTGGGCACGAAAAGAAACCTACTGGGAGCTTTCTCTCCTGTCTGTTCGCTGCTTGCCTAGCAAACCTGCAGGTCTGTTAAGCACCCTGGCAGGGGAACTTAATTACATGTAGGCAGAGTGCTTCTTTGACTTGATGGAACACACAAGTTACATAGGTCTGACAGTGAGTCAGATTTTGTGTGTGTGTTCCCATCCCCTTTCTATGTACTTTAATTGTTGACTTGAAATGCGAGTGGGGTGGAAAAGAAAAGGAAATCAAGACATTTTACAAACTCCGGATGCATCTTTCCAAGGAAGCTGTCTAGCTTAGCCCAAAGTCTAGTCAGTTTGCACACTAATTGCCAGTGCTTATGCTGGGAGTGGAAAGAAGAATGCAAGCAGCTGCAAATGATTATCTGGGTGACCCTTCCAGAGCAGAGCAACATGGGAGCCACGTTCAGGGCAGCTCATCCTCCTTGAAAGCAGGCTACGTGGGCTTCCGTTCTCCCCCCTCTGTGAGAACAGACTGGCCCAGAACTTGTTTTATTAGGACCATTTTGTATTTATGAAGCTCATTTAAAACAAGAATAACAGCTATCTTTCCTTTTACTCTGATGCAATCCTGGTGGGGGGGTGGGAATAACAAAAATAGGAATGCTTCTGTAGGCAAACTGGGGAAGGTTGAGTATTTTTTGGTTGTCCCAGGCCCCTATACTTACAACTTCAGATGACACTTTACTGCAGGACTGGCCCTAATGCCACATCTGTTGGTGGTTTTCATGTTGCTGGAGCAGTGAATCTGTGCTGGGTTTTAGTCCAATAGTAGAGCTTTCTATCTCCAAATGAAATTCACAACATTGGATAGCCCTTTTAAAGTTCATGCTATGGTGTGGAGTTGATTCATTAGCCCAGTGACGTGGAAACCACCAGCCTTTAGGTTAGAGGATGAAGGTGTTTTATTTGGCAGATTTGGGATATCTTGAAAGGACAGAAAGTTGCTAGCTATTTAATGTACATTAGGTCATTTCCGCACTACACTGCTATAGTGCTTTTATTCCACTTTCAACATCCTGTGGAATTCTGGGGTTTGTAGTTTACTGTGATAAAGAGCTCTCTGGCTGAGAATTCTAAAGGCCTGTCCCTAAATTGCAAATCCCAGGATTCCATAGGATGTTGAAAGTGGAATAATAGCACCATAATAGTGTAGTATGGAATGGCCTTAGTTGCATTTTTCATTTCCATAGATGAAGAGAGGTGTTTGTGGCCTCACCTCATGACAAAATGGTCCCTTTTGAATCTGATGCAGTTTGACTGAGGGAATGTGTGTGTATATCATTTGTTGCTCCATGTAAGTAAGCAAGATATCTTGGGCTGATTGTTCCTGACTGAATATTTTGTCAAATTTCTCCCTCCCTCATATTTATTAGTTGCCGCCATTCCAAATAGATACTTAATAATCCATTATGATTAACACCTGTCTTCTTTCCACCTTAGTCAACATTAAACCAAAATATACATTTTTACATTGTAAGCAAAGCAACAGAGCACTTCTATTCTGGGTTACATCCTAATTAGTGAAATATAATTATTACATCATGGATCAGCAGGGATTCATAACATAAAGACAGATAAAGTAATCGTAAATCTGGTTGAAAGGTAAATTCCCTTTCTTCATCTTATGACAGTGTAGGCAACAAATCAACAAATCACACACACACACCATTTCCGCACTAGACTGTTATAGCGCTATCCTATGGAATCTTGGGGTTTGCGGTTTCGGGAGGGGCCAGCCAGCCCCTCCTGAAACTGCAAACCCCAGGATTCCATAGGATGTTGAAAGTGGAATCATAGTGCTATAACAGTCTAGTGGGGAAATGGCCATGGTGAACAACATATGAGCCTGTCTCAAATATGAGATCTTCATTGGAGGTCCAGTTGTGTGTCCCAAAATTTACAAAGTTAGGTTAGTATGCACACATGACTGAGCTTTTTCTGTAGAATTCCAGCATTCCAGCTGTGGAAGATCCTTCAAGGAAAGTTAGGCCAGCTCCTGGTGGGCAGATAAAATTGTGTTATTCTACATGGCTTTTGCTCTTTAAAAATGCTCTGGCTGTTAAGTGTTTGGTTCTAAATGATTTTTGGGGAGTATTTTTGTTTGTCTTTAAACATTTTCATCTATATATGGCTTTTATCCATTATGTGTTACCTTGGGGCTTCTGACAGGTTGAGAGACAACATATAAATACCATAAATAAATACATTAACAAATAAATACATAATTCTATGGATATTTATTTGGAAGAGAGTACCATTCCCACACAAATTTGCCTAGAGTGCGTACCCAAATTTTTGGTTCCTAAAAATCTATGTACAATTGTTTCAAGATCTCTAGGATGGTTTTAACTATGTGGCTACTAGTTACACTGACTAGGGGATTCTGGAAGTGGTAATCCAAGACAAGTAACTTTTCCAAGTTTTATGTCCCACACATTGGAGTGGCTTGTATGAGGAGGGCATTTGAAAACAGTCGAACTATACTAGGCACTAGGGAGACAAATAGAGAAAAAAAAATCTCTGAGTATAATCTTCCAGCACAAAGAAACAAGATGTTGTTAATAGGATGAGATCTGAGCAGAGTGTATGATCATCAGAGTTTCATTTTTAAGCACAATGGATGTAATAAAACGCAGAGCCTAATATCTGTTTGTTCATGTTCTGCTTCGTACAACAAGACTTGTTTCACGCAAGGATGATAATGACAGTAACTATCCTCTGACTCAGATCTGAAAAACCTTTTCACCATAGTGGTGCTGTTTCTTCAGGAGGAAAATTTAGGTAACATACCCTTAAAACAAACCTTGTTACCGTCACTTTTGCATGGAAGAATATAAATTTCAGCAAAAATGAAAGAGAAAATGGAAATGATATTGGATGACGTAGTTGCCCTTGTTATGAAACTTTAAAGTTTTGCTCTAGGGAGTTTAAATAACTGATTATCCAAATTAGTAGAGGGTGGCATAAAATTATGGATACTTCTCTGAACATACATACTACCTTGAATAACCTAAAAGGAACAGGATCTTGCAAATCATTTTATATTTACATTTACATTTGGTGGTTTCTGTCTCAAAAGAATAAATTAAGGCCAAATTAGGAAAGGCAGACAGAACTCTGCTGAGATAAAACATAAACACACTAGGACTAGGTGTAAAAGGCAGATGGAGGAGTATTTTTATTGGGAAATAAGAGAGACCAAATGAAAGTGGATAAAGATACATACACACACGCCCAGCTTCTCCCACCCTTATATATTAATGGGCTAGTCTCCCCTGACAGCTATCTAATGTTCAGATATGGAACGTGAAATATGTTAGGAGGTGACTCTGCTCACGAGAATTTGGAACACCTTCCCATGAATATTCAGTTCCATTTATTTTAATTAGAAGTACTGCAGTCAGCAAAGTTCTGCATGTTGACTCAACTGTCAAAATTTGATATTTTGAATACTTCTAAAATGTAATTGAAATCATTAAATGCATCAGTTAAGCAATTTCTAAGGGTCTAACCATGTCTTCTCATTGCAGCAAAAACATTTTTTGTGTTACCTTACCTCAAAGGCTGACAAATGTTTTATGGCATTAGCTTTTGTGGGCTAGAGGCCACCCCCTCAGACATGTGAAGTAATATATATGTAGCTGTTATGTGCCCATAATTGTGTGCATATGTAGATTGTGACAGCAGAAGACAAGAAAATTCATAAATTACAAACTGTGAGTATTACATTAAACCTTGCATGAAAGCAAAATATTCAGCAGAACACATCACCATCTAATGCAGTGGTTCTCAACCTGTGGGTCCCCAGATGTTTGTGGACTTCAGCTCCCAGAAGCCCTGAGCATTGACCATAGTGGCTGGGGCTTCTGGGAGCTGAAGTCCACAAACATCTGGGACCCACAGGTTGAGAACCACTGATCTAATGCAAGACACAAAAAGCTGCAGAAATTCTACTCTGTGTAGCAAAAGGTTAACAAAATTTCTGTCTCCCATCCATGTTATAATGATAATTGGAGCTTGCAAATGTATTAAAGATCAATTTCCATATGTCTGGTTGTAAATAAGTTAAAGGACAGGAACCAGACTCATGTATTAATCACTTGAAGACCCCAGTATCAAATGATGATTTGTGTGTATAAAGGGACTGTTAGAGATGCACCAGCAGAGAACCAATTTTCTTATAATTTCATATCACAGATACAGATAACAATGGCCCTTTCCGCAACTCACCTTTTTGCGGAGCTGGGGTGCAGGGATCATGCAAGCAGCCTCTAGCGAGAGGCTCTCGCGTCCCGGTTCCTTCAGCTCCGCAGCTGCTGCCTGCTTGCACGAGAGCCCCTCCTCTTCCTTCCGCAGTGTAGCCTGGGATTTTCCCAGGCTGTGCTGGAGCAGGAAGTGTGATCGCTGTGGCTCCGGAGCTCCGCACGCATGGCAAGTGTGCACGGGGCCCTGGAGCAATGTGCGATCGTGCACCATTTTTGGCTTGCAGCTGAAAATGAAATAATGCATGATCGGCACCTGCCAGGCCTTGGAGCGTCACACAATTGTGAGTGCATTGTGTGGATCGCGCCTCAGAATTGCACAACGCTCCAGGGGCCCTTTCGCATGGCAAATGCTGTGCGAAAAGGGCCAATGTTTTCCACAGAAACTTGCTTTGTGTTTTTTGGATGGAGCCACAGTGGATTATGCAACTTTGCTGAAAGTGTTTAAAGCTGTATTAATATCTCCTGTAAGTAATAATAACTCTTCCTGTATTGTACCATCATTGCCTGCAAGTGGTGAATCACAATTTTGAACTCTGCCCTACTGAAAGAATTTTCTGCAGAGCAATAAAGAGAACTATAGGGAAAGTTTAAACTGAACCCTTCTCTGTCACCTGATGGCTTGTGCTGCTTATGTTGTTCCTTCTCAAATGCATCCTCCTGCCTGCAGCCCAAAGTGAACTAGTCCAGGAAAGACATTTCCTCTTTATTCAGTTGTAAAGTTACTTCTCAGTAGTAGATTGTGCCTAGGATATTTGGTATGCTAGAAAATGTTCTAAAATGTCTTGTGTACAGTTTTTATCTTAAATCACCATCATGAGTGAGCAATCCAATTTATCCCTGCCCACCTTCTATCTCAACCTCTACAGCCCTTGTTCATGGCAAAACTGTTTTACTCCTTATAGACCGTTTGGCAGATGTGTAGGAGGAAGAATATTTACTCTTTTTTTAGGGGAAAAAAAGAATGAATATGTTTTTAAACTGACAGAACTGTTCCTGTTTAGCAACCTCCCCCTCCCACATCTTTCAGCACCAGCAGAAGGCTTTTTGTCCTCCGAATTCTGAGTGCTCCTTTCATCTGGGTTTGGACATGGCCCTGCATTGCTTGAGCATCCAAATCTCCCACTTGAGGCCATAAGAGTTTGCTTTTTGTAAGGACATGTGCTTGGGCCCTGGCTGTCCTGAATTTCATTTCATTTCTCAAGTCAGCACACAATGGTAGAAATTCTGCTAGTTACAGCATAACATACCCAGGTGCTATGGGGGGTGGGCAACCTGTGGCCCTCTCCATATTGTAACTGCAAATTCTCTCATGCTATGTTGGCAAACAGCTAATAGGTATTGCAGTCCATCTGGAGGGCCATAGGTTGCCCACTCAGGGCCAAAGTGACTGATAATGGTTTTACTACTTTTGAGGCAAACCTTTCCATTTTAACTCACAGAAGATGACACAAAACAGTTTGAAATTCTTATTTACTAATTTCAATACAAACTAATTCACAACAGCAAAGAAGGGGGGAAAGAAAAGGAAAAGGAAAAATGATACTTAAACAATATATATGTATAACTAAAGTTAAAACAGCTAAATTAGACCAAACCAAGCTAACACTGAGACATAATACTAAAACACATTAGTCAAACACTACAGACTCTACTTGACTACACTGACTAAAACACAAAAGAACTCTAACCTTCCACACAAACTGTTATGAAAAAGAAAAGCCAATTAAGAGAATGTGTCATGTTCCACCACTACAGATCTAACTGAATTCAACTTACTAGAATTACTAGTAACTGTAATCACAGATCATTACATAGTTAGTTTTCTTATTGCTCAAATAATCCATAGAGAGTTTCCAGACTTTCAGAAAATATTCAATCTTTTAAAAGTCATGTCACTCTGGCAACTTGGGCAAAGTGCACAACCTTAACAACGACTTCTTCCATTGTCAATGCTATAGTCCATTTCCAAGTTTGGGCAAGCAAAATTCTTGCAGCTGTTATTGTATATCAAAGAAGTACTCCATATTTATTATCCGATTCTTTATCGATAATTCCCCAAAAGAAAATTTCTGGTGACGCTGCAAAATTGACTTTTAAATTTTTTTTGAAGTAATATACAGTCTTAGACACAAAACACTTTGGATCAGGTGCCACACATTCCTGTTTTCTTTATTAGCAAGAATCTCACTGATGTCTCTATTAATCCATTTCACCCTCTTCCTTTTCCCCACTTCTGGCTATATCCCTGATTCCAGAGGGATAATGAAGAGCCATTACGGCACAGTAGTTTGAATGTTGGACTAGGACTTCGGGAGACCAAGGTTTGGATGCCACTCCACTATGGAAACCCACCAGGTGACCATGGGCAAGTCACTCTCTCAGCCTAAGAAGAAGGCCACAGCAAACTTCCTCTGAATACATCTTGCCAAGAAAACCTTATGATAGGGACATCATAAGTTCAAGATAACTGAAAGGCCCACAGCAACAACAAATCAAAACTAGGTATTGCAAGGGTGGGCAGCTTCAATGGATCCGGGGGCTATAGGGACTACCAAAAAAATCATGGAAGTGGCACACAGTCTGGATGTGATTTAGGGATGGGGACATGGTTGTTTTTTTTAATGTTAAACAGTTGTAGGAGGGTCCTACAACCTATTTAAAAGAAAAATAATGGTTGTTTCTAGAGGTTTCAGAGAGAGAAAAAAGGGGGAGTCTGTGGATATTTAGGCACATATTGGGGTCTACAAAAACAACTTCGGAGTCCACATGCAGCCCTGGGGCCACATTGTGTCCACCGCTGAGCTGCACTATGGACATTGCATGCCACCCAAACTATGTGAATATGTATTGGACTGGGAAGTGTTATCACTCAAGACCAACATACTATTTTTCTTCTTAAAAGGTCTTCATCTCTCAAGGGTGATATATGTGCAAAAATGTCATTTAGGATTTTGGTTAGTAAACTCACATTAAACCATAATTCCCTGTTTCAGGTACAATGGGGAACAGTAGGCTAAATTAACCAGAATGGGTTGCTAATAAAAGGAATAAGCAAGAAAAGAGCCAAATGTTCAGTCTTGACTAGTTCATAAGATAGTAGAGCTTGAAAAAATTGTTGGCCATGTTAGCTTACAGTTTCTGGGAGTTGTAGCCCCCCAAAATAACTTTTCTAAGCTCTGGAGTTTGAACCAACACTTTTTGTTTCATGCTCACTGCAAAATAAGTCCCCTGGTTCAGCTGTTTCTTCTACTCTGTATCTAAGGCATTTAAAAAAAAAATCTACACAGAACATTCCAGGAAATATTATTTTTGTGTACGCTTGCATAAAGTGTGAAATATGTTGTTTATATTTTGCTTCTAACTGCTATTCATTTTTGCAAGGTGGAAATATCCTGCCCATGTTGTATCATTTTAAAACTAAAATTATTATACAAATTGAACTTTACTCTTTGGCAGTAGTACGATATTGGTAGGCATGCATACCTTTCATTCATACCTAGTGCAGTAATGTTTATAAGCCATCATCTCCACCATTTATTCAACAGAGGGGGTAAACAAGCTAACAATCAAAACAGTCACTGCTAGCTTCATTATCTTGCATAAACCCAGTTTACTGCAAACCTGAAGGAGAGGAATGCTGAATTACAGACTGTCATGCTACTCTGTTTAATATACAAGAACATTTTGTTGTTCAGTGTTGCATTTTTTTAAATTTTTGCCAGTTATTATTGAACCAAGCTCAAAAGAAATTAATGTGTAGGATGTGGGAGCCTGAAAGACAATGGAATATGTCTTCCTGTGCTCCCATCCTACATGTGTTGGGTCCTCAGTCACATTGGACAAGTCCACGTGTTGGCAGCTTGTGTGCACAGAAGGCCTGATCATAAGGTCTACTGAATGCGTGTATGTCAGCCACAGGGCCAGTAGGTGCAATCCAGAATGTACATGCAGACACACTGTACATGTCACTGAACACTCACAATTAACAGTTTCTTTTTTTAAAATACTCTTTATTAGTTTAATATATCTTGAAAACAGATACAACATAAAACACACCAACACTTGTATGACATCTAACACTTACAAATAAAAGCCTGTAATAGTGTTTCTGTTTCTCCCTTTTCTTCCTTTTTGTTTATATTTGCACAAGTGAAGATCTAGATTTATATTTATGTAAGTTGAGATCTGTCTGGGTACTTGGGGGAAGGGTGGGGTGGGGGAAAGATGGATGGATGGATGGATGGATGGATGGATGGATGGATGGAGATATATTTTATATATATATATATATATATATATATATATATTTCTTTCTCCCCTCTTTTCTTTCCTCTTTTCCTTCTTTTCTTTCCATCTTTTTTTCCTCTTTCTTTTTTTCTTTGCTATTATAATTAACAGTTTCAAAATCTAATTTCCTTTGTAATGCTCTTTTCTGCATTATATATGGATATCTTAGCACCAGGAACAACGAGGAAGCATCTTAGTCAGTACATTCTCCTACTGCTTCAAAAATAGCACACACAGACTGAACTGCAAGCACTAAGAGGAGCTCAGTTTAACCAGAGGAAAATAGGGCGGAGAAAACCTGAAGAATGTTGGAGAGCATCATCTTCTGATATTCAACACTGCAAATGAGAGATGTTTTGTTTTGTTTTGTTTTATTATTTTATTTTATTTTAATTTTTTTAGTGAGATTGAATACTGGAATAATGATGTGCTGTTATGGCTCCTGTTTGCTTCCCAGTCTTCTGTTTTGCTTGTAACACCAATAATAGGGCAAAGGGGGCATTTGCAGGGAGAATTAGCCCTTGTCCTCACCTCCTGAAGCAGTCATTTTAAACGGACCCTATATACTCCCATTTTAGCTCCAAAAATATATGCTGGCCAGATGGAGGGGAAACTCTGCTGAAATCAGAGGAATCTGTGTTTGAGAAAGATAATCAACAGGCAAACAAAGAGTTAAATACATACATACAAAAGTTTTCTGCCTGCAGCTCTACCCTTATAAGTACTATCATTCCTAATGCTGTGTTAGTTCTACGAATGAGAATTTGAGAGTGCTGATTTGAGATGCCTTATAGTCAAGCTGTAAGAAGGAGTTGCTTGTGACTGCAATATCATATATGTCTCATACATCTGGTATGTATGAATGAGCCATCATCACAGAACAATATAGCTGGCATTCTCTTAAGTCAGTTAAAATGTGATAACTTTGAGTTAGGCCGTTGTGGTTGTTTCGTTTTCTCACGGCACTGTTGCCATTAGTACAAATGAGCCAGAAGTCCACCTTAAAAGCCATCAGCCATTCTGAGAGATGAGAGTCTGTGCTGTTGGTGAGCGGGGCACTGCTGCGTGCCATGACAAGCCCCCTCCCTCCTTTGAATGATGCTGTGATGAAGATTTGCAGCGGGTCCACACAGGAGACCTCGCTTTTGCTCCCCACAGCATTGCTCACTGGCCGGAAGGGATCGGTCACATCATCCAGCAATGCCCTGCACGGCAGCAGACCAGTCCTCTGTTGCTCAGGATGGCTGACTGGCTTTTAAAGTGTGTTTCAGGGGTTGGATGGGGAGTTAAAGCATAGCTATGGCAACATGTTTGATTCAGGATTTTAGCCTGCACCCAGAACATCTATTATCACTGGAAACACCATGGACATCCCATGATGGACTACATAACATAAACCTCTGCATTTGTAGTTATTACTTGAACGTCATATGTGTTGCTAATCCTTATTGCACATTAGAATGTGCAACGAAAGGAGGACTAATATCGGTTTCAGCAGGGACAGATGGAGGCATATCAGGCAAGAACATATATCCACATTTTCAATGGCTCCTGCATGGACAACTCTACTTCTGTGACCCTGAAGTGAATGGAGACATCACATGTTGAACTAAAATATCCAACTACTTCCATAGGGGAACTTGCACATGCGTAAGATACCAACAGCATTGTGGCTCACTTATATTTCTCAGTGGAGTATCCCACAGTGCATAAACTGTGGAATTCACTATCACAAGGCAGCTGGTGTGATAGAAGGCAGCTTGGCTACCAATGGCTGCTAGTTATGATGAAGCCTATATGTTACTTCTAGTATCAGAGGCAGCATGTCTCTGAATAGCAGTTGCAGGGAATCATAACTAGGAGAGGGCCATTGAACTTTTCCCTGTGGAGCATCTGGTTCATCACTGTGATAGAAGAATGCTGGACTGGTTAGGTCCAGCCAGTAGTGTCCCCCATAGTCTACTCTGGGCTGTAGTCCCAACTTGAAGATGCTGAGCCTGAGCTATAGCAGGTGCTGAGCCTATTTTGGGGATATGGGATAGTTCAAACTACAACCCAGAACAGAGTCACCTCCCCACTGACATGGAAAATGTCACTTCTTCTGTTTTTATGTTCTTAGATTGGTTGACCAATGAATTGTTGAGACATTTGTCAAGGGTCAGCCAACCTACATGAAGTGGGACAGACAGACTTCTTGTGAGGCTCAGATGACATATATTGTAATCCACCCTGAACTGCAGGGTAAAAGTGGAGAAGAAATCGAAACAAAATAGAGTAGCACCACTTGAACTCTGCACTACCCAGATGCTTTGGTGGCTCTATGATGTTTTCGAATGGCAAAGAGACTTCTGGGCCACTCCACCAGCTCTTCTGAGGCATCAGTTCCATTTGGCTTCTCTTCATCCCGGTCATTATATGAAATTTTGTTGATCTTGAGAGCGGTGCCTGAGTTTGCTTGTCTTCCACTTTGCTCTCTATCCCCTTTTTTTCCTTTCACATTGTGTCTTTTAGACTGCAAACCTGTAGACAAGGGCTATCTTGCTTATTGATTTTATACAAGACACACAGGCAGCCTTTTCATCTGGAGAGTGAGAGAAACATTCCTTTTTGTTAAAAAAAAAATCTCTATTCAACCATGGAACCACTTTGCTAAGTACTTCTTTGCCATACTTCTAGTTTTAGATAAACACCCTTGAACTACCAGGACAAGAACTTTCTGGCTGAAATCCAGTTGCTAGTCTTACCAAGAGTAGACTAGGATTGATTCAATGGAATTTACTTAAGTATTAACTTCCTAAATTCTCATTGGTTCACTAGGTCTGCTCTAGTTGGGACTAGCAATTGGATTTAGGCCTCCACTTTATCCATGCAGACTGAATAAAGATGGAAATTAAGGCTAAAAGTATTTCTTTGATTGGTACCACTAATTCCAGGCCTAAATACTATTAGGCACCAGATCCCATCTGATTTGGGAAGCTAAGCAGGGCCAGTTTTGGTTAGTACTTGGATAGGAGACTGCCAATGATTAGCAGGTGCTGTAGGCTGTATTTCAGAGAAGAGAAATGGCAAAACCATTTCTGAGTATTCCTTGTGTAAGAAAACCCTGTGAAATTCATGGGGTCACTATAAAGTCGACAGGCATCTCAAAGGTACACACACACACATGCAAACACACAAATTCAGATCAGAACACTTGCTAGTTATTCTTCCATTTTGCCAGAAGAGGGTACTGTTCCCTTAAAATGTAAGTACTATACAGGATAAAATGAATGTGGTAACCTTAAGTAGGACTTGAGAAATATGATTTAGCTCCTATAGAATAGATGCTGAGAGCTGATATGCAAGAAGCAATGAGTGAGCTAGCTGAACATCCCTGGGCAATATATAGTTCCTCATAAAACTAGCCCACTTCTTTTCTGAGGGCTTTTGTAAAAGGCAGCCACAGAGGGAGAAATGAAGTGACCTGGAGAGTTTCTACATATGTAAAAATAGATGCTGAAATTTCTCATAGTTTGCATGCCATCAGTTCACAGTATACAGCTACTTCTGTGATCTGAAACAATGCTGGAATTGTGGAACAAAATGTTTGTGCTCCCTTTTCTAATATTGCCTTGTAGTAGAAAAACCCAGTCACAAAAGGCAAACTGTTTAGTTTACCAAACAGTGGTGGCACCCATCCTGGCCAGTGACACACTGGCATTGGGTACAGTGGCATTATGTGAATGCCAGGGGTCCTTGACTGTCCTTGCTCTCAATTAGACTCGCAGTCACTCAGAAGCGACCCTGTTGCCTGCCGTCACTGCCATGGAGTTAACTTTGCTGTAGTTTCAACTGACTCAACTTGGAAATATGAAGTATGGTTCAGGAAATGAAATAGTGGGCCTCAGAAGGTATTATACTGGTGTATGAGTGACTAGAGCAGGATTTGATTCCTAGCTTGCCATGGAAACCCATTGGGTGGTCTTGGGCACATCACACAATCTCAGTCCTCAGAAAATCTCATGGTGGGTTCACCTTAGGGTCAACATATGTCAGAAACTACTTGAAGGTATACAACAACAAACACAACAACAGCAACAGCAACAATAACGAGTGGCTGTTTAGGCTATGGTCATATCTCTACCTATGTGGGATCAAATCCCATACAACTCAATGGTACTTTCTTCTTAGTACACATTATACTACATGCAGTTCCTCCAAAGTCCAGGAGGTTTGGTGTGTCATGCTGCTGACTCCTGGATATTGCCTGCTCCTCTAAATGGAGCCATGATCAATTTGTTTCTAGAACTCTCCTTATCTAAAGTTCAGTGGCAACTGGTGGCTTCCATGTCAGTAGGGCAATTTAGATAGAACTTTGGGAAACAGACAGAACTATCAAGGAGCTACCCCCTCTCCACTGATATGGAAGGTGGGGGATGTTGGGGGCCACTCACAATGCCAATGTCTCCTTAGAATTTGGGGAAATTATAGCACAAAGTAAACCTGTGAGAGGAGTGTAAAGGCAGGATCTTTTCAGCTATGTATGCCAGTACTAACTGTAGAGAGGACTCCAGTTAACATTAAACAAAGTACTTCTTTGGATTGACAAACATATGAGAGATCAGACACTCTTAAGAACCATACAAGGTTATTGGAAAGTGAGGCAAGAAAGGTTGGATAGAGAGAGATTGGGTGGAAAGGGTGATAGCTACCAGTCCTGAAGGAGGGGTCACAGCAGAATGGCTCAGACAGTGTCTGATGGTAGCATGAAAGAATGGCTGTCAGGGGCACTACGTACTACAATTGGCTGAGGCCAAAGCTAGGGTTTTTATACCCTATTTCACACCCTGAAAGAGTGTGTTGACAAAGCTGTAATGGTTTTTCCATGGGATTGACAAAAGGGTCTGGAATGGGCTGGTTGCTTAACTCCAGAGTGACAAAACATTGATGGGACTCATGACGATCTCTTAATGTTCAGTCAGGTAGTGTGTACAGGGAAGATCTCCATAGGGTAAGATCAAGGCATGGTCTCTGATTGCTCACCAATCTGGGCAGTTCATCTTTCATTGTATTCAAAAATGCCAAGAGCCTAAAGTGGTGAAGCAATTAGCATAAACCCATCAGTGCTGGGTTTTCCACATAATTCTATGTGAACTCTCATGACCCAGCCAATGTGAACCTGAATATGTTCTTTGGTCAACATAGCCGCCATCATGTTCCCCAGTCATTAAAAAGTCTGAATGAAAATGAAAATCATATATCTCATAGGAGGGGTGGTAGGCTATGGTAACAGATGTTATAAATTATTTTGTGTTGCCAATATGCTGCAGCTAGTGTTGATCATAAACAGTCTAAAGTCAAGAGGCTGATCAGTCTGTCAGAATCTGGGGGAACAAACCTAATATAAGAAAGCGTTGAGCTGTTAAGGGCTGGGTGTTGTTTCTATCACCCAATGTATGTTTGCAGCTGTCTGCTCTCAGTCTGGGCAGTGGGCTAAAGGGCAGCTGATAAGGATTAGAAGCACACAGCAAGCAGTTATTTCAATGAAGTGATTCCTTATTTTACTGTAATAGGGAAACAGACTCAAAACAAGCAAACAACAGTCCCAGCAATATTTATAAATCAAAGACAGTCAATTCAATCCTAAGTCAGAGACACAGCAGGAGAAACAGTCAGAGACACAGCAGGAGTTAATCACCAACAAATTCTGAAACAGAATGGATCAGCTTTTATAGGTTCAGAGATCAGTGCAGCTGGTGCTTAATCAACTGCTGTCTGTTATAAATTCACTGAGATGTGCATAGGTTTTTCCTTTGGTGTCTATGCTCAGCAAAGGTGGATATTGGTAAGTTATCTTCCATGTCAGAAGGAGCAAGGCTCTCTGCTGGGGCTGGCACTGCCCCCTGTTCTGTGTCTGAGGTGGGTGGTGCTGTCTCCTCCTGTTCAGCAGGTTCTGCTGTTTCAGTCTCTGAGTCAGAGTCTATGTCCAGGTCCTGGAAGCAGGGCATAACACTAGCTTCCCTTCTCTACAGAGGCAGATTGCTATGTGAGGACAGCTAGGGGACCTCTGACTAGATGTCAGCCTGCCTTTGTGTTGGGTCAATCTTGAAATACTGTTATGCTCCTGCCAACTCTCTGAGGGAGGCATGACAGGAGACACCCATTACCACAGATGAAGCTCAGATATTTTATTCCATATAAAGTGTATTTGATTTGTTTTGACACCATAAAAGACTACCAGTTTAGATTCTAGAGGAGTGCTACTCAAAATGGTGGTCCTTGGACTAGTGCCAGTCTGTGAGCCATCAGCTGCTGGTCCACACTGATTTTTCCAGGAAACTATGCAAATACAATAATAATGCAATTCAAATATAGTACCAGACCCTAGCACACTGAGAAAAGAAAATTGCCAATCTGCCACACCAGATAGCTTGAGAAATACTGTTCTGGACAATTCTTTTGATGGGGCACATCAGTTGTTCATATACCAGGGGAACAAAATGAAAAATGGCTAAGTAACATATAAGAACAATCAACAATATTCTACATTGGCTGCTTGCTTACACCTGTGTAATGAAGTAACATCACCTGGACCAAGCCCCTTCAGTCCCCTTTAAGAGCCAACAGCTGGATCAGGTAAAGGAGGTCTGTTCAGCTGGCAATCAGGGTGCAATGAAGATGACATTTCCACTTCTCCTTCCAATGAGAAAGGCTGAGACAAGGAATTGTGAAAGTGGTCCTGCTTCTGACTGTTGCAAACTTGCTTGCTAGCATGGAACCATCTCCCTCCTTTTGCCCTATTCACTGAACAGCCTTCTTTGCCTTATCTGACTGGTGGCTCTTAAAGCGGCCTGGGGTGGCATTTGCATAGTTTTACAAATACGACTATATAGCCTCGCTGACTGCAGAGCTGTTGCAGATTCATAACTCTAGGTTATTGAATCTGTGATTACAATACTTAATGACAGTCAATTCTTTTCCCCACCATTGTTGACATTTTTCTTTTTTTGTGTGTGCCTTCAAAACACACACACAAATGTTTGTGTATCCACCTATAGGTGCCCTTTTCATTGATCTGATAAAAATACTTTATGTAGTTTTAAACCATGAGATTAAAATGCTTTTTCATCAGCAGAGGGAAAAGTATAGTCTAGTGATACACTGGTGGACTTTCTGCCTCCTTTTTATCATCAAACTATTACCTTTTGTGCTCTTCACTGTAAATTCTAAACGTGTACTTGATTCATTGTATGGACTGCCAACCTCTTGCAGAATCTGTGGCCTCCACCAGGCTTAACTGGTAGAGCAGCCAGAAGGAACATGGTGATCAATGCTGGATGGCTTGAGCTAATAATTTAACTTTCTACAATGTCCTAATGTAATATCACACCTGAACATTGTGGGAAATTCTAAATAGCAGCTCTCAGCCACCTGACGTAGGGGAGATATGTGTCCAAGGAAGTCCTGTGCTCAGAGCCAGGAAAGCTGTTTTAAAAAATAAAAGTTACCAATTGCATTTGTAGCAAATGATAACAATTACATGACATTTTAAAAAGCTTATTATGTTTTCTGACGTAACTGAATGATTTTATGTTATGTGTAGGGATGGGATGAATCCAGAATTTTCCGAATCTGAATCCCTGGAAGGTTCTGGGAATCCACGAATCTCGAATCTTTCAAATCCTTTTTTCAAAAAGAGTTTAAAAAGCAAGGGAAAGAAGGATAATCTTGGGCAAGACACACTCTCTCAGCCTTAGCAAAAACCTAGGCAAAGGCAAACCTCCCTCTGAAGAAATCTGGCCAAGGCAATTGTCCTAGTTTTGCCTCAGGATCTCCTCAGATTGAAGATGACATGAAGGCCCTTTGTACACAGGCAGGAAAATGTAGATTAATCCCACAGTTTCCTGCCTGGGTTAACAGGGCCACATACTACAGCAGAGAGATAATCCAGGTCAAAACTGGCTTTTCTTTGCATAGCTCCTTCTGGCATCCTGGGGTTTGTAGTTTGATGATGCACTAGTACACTTTGTCAGAGAAGGCTGTGGCCCCTTGTAAAACTCCAAAACCCAGAATTGTGTGTGAAAGAGGTTTGCAAGGGACCTCTGCAAAGGAATGTTTCAGCTGTCCTCGAAATCTCAAGCCTGTGGCTTCCAGTCAAGTGCTGAATTTAAATATGAAATATTCAATTTAAATATCTTAGAATACAAGCTCAGATGTTATTTGTGAAATTGTTAGCAAAAGCTATTATTACTCCAAGGGAAAACCTCACCTACTTACTCTCTTCCTTTGTATGTATGTTTCCGGCGTCCTGGTCTCCCTGGTTTTCCGGCATCCCAGTCTCCAACAATCTATTTAGTTGGCGGATTCGAAAGATTCGGTTTGCCTATTTTGGCACAGGGATTCGAATTCAGGAATCTTGAATCCTTACCCAGGATTCGACGATTTGGTTGGCCTGTCCCTAGTTATGTGACTTATTGGTTTGAGGAACATCTTAATAAATTAAGAAATTAAAGCCTTAAATTTGAACACAAACTCTCCTAAAAATGTATTGAGAAATGGGAGAGGGCCTTCTCAGTCATGGTACCCCAATTATGGAGTGCCTTCCCCCTGGAGCCCTAACTGGTGCCAATACTCACATCATTCGGGTGCCAAGTTAAAACTTGGATGCTCGTCAAAGCCTTTGTGTCTCAACTCATCCCAAATATGGCATACATAATTTTTTAAAAAAATATATTTTAAATCTGTTTTTAAATTGTTACTGCAGTTTAATAAGCTTCTAGTTTATTTAATTAATTTCAGGGTGCAATTCTGTAACGTGTTTCACTGCTTTCTGTAAGCTGCCCTGAGATCTTTGGTATAGGGTGGTGTATAAATATTTTTAGTAGATAAATAAATAAATGAATACATTCCCCCTCCCAGATATTTTTACACCCCAAAATAATGAGAAAAAGTAACAAGTAAATGCTACTGGCTTTGGGGCAGGGGAGGGAAATAATAATCTTACCAGTTGATGTTGTTGCTGTTACTGCTGCTGCTGCGGCTGCTATGTGTCTTCAAGTTGTTTCTAACTTATGGCAACCCTAAAGTGACCCTATCATGGGATTTTCTGGGGCTAAGAATATGTGACATGCCCAGGGTCACCCAATGGGCTTCCATGGCCAAGCAAGGAATTGAATCCTGGTCTCCAGGGTCATAGTCCAGTGCTCAGACCACTATATCATGCTGGCTCTCACTACACTATGCTGGTCTTTTTTAAAATGGGAAACCATTATGCCTTCAAAACAATCATATTACAATTAAGGTAATGACTAGTACCAAGTTCCTTCCAGACTCTTTCTTAGTTAATGGAGGTCTTGATCATATGCATAGCCAGGAAGGGAGTTCCAAGCATATGGAAAAATCTACTGAATCATTTGATCTCAGATACCTCTGTGGGTTGTTGAGGATGGTAGTTTTGAAGATGGAAATGGGGCAGCCCTTCAGACTGAACCTCCCACCAGATCCAGCCAGAATAGGTACTCATGAGACATGCTGGACATTGCAGTTTATATTCTAGAGAGTCACAAGTATTTCACCTTTAGCTAAAGATTTACAGCTTGGTCAGGGGAAGAGAACCTGTATCCTTTCAGACTTCCTTAGATGCCATCCCTTCAGCTTCTATTACCTCTAGCCAGCAGAGTTGACATCAGTGATGATGGGAGTTGTTATCCAATATCATCTGGGGAACCAGCACCCTCCTGGCCCCTGAAGTAGCCAAACAAAAGACTGGAGAAATAAACTCCTTTCTGCCCTCAGGGATAGCTAGACATTGTAACTCTCTTTTCTTGCGTCATGACCCATGCCAGCAAGGTTACATATGTTTTCTGAAGTTGTTGGTTGGTCAGTGGTACTTTCTCCCAAAGGATTTTGTGCTAATGAACATGTTCCTATGGATTTCCTGTCTGTAAGTGTAGAAAATGTCCAAAGAAGAGAGTTCCATCTGGAAAAACATCTATGAACTGTGGTCTTCAAAGCTCCCTATGTCATGCTCATATGATCCATCATACTGTACTATGCACATGACTTTCTAAATATCATGACTACTACTCCTATGATCCCAGAAAAGTCTGAATGATCATCAGCCTGATCAAATCAGAGCGAGGTGTGCATACAGTCCCTGATTTCAATCAGCTCAGGGTTGCCAGATACTATGTAGAACAGAGTCAGATGATTGGTACATGCATAGTGTTACTGACAGAATTTGGGAATATTATTGTTTTGGACTATAGCTCCAGAAATCCTTCTGCCAACATAGCTAAAAAGTAAATTTTCTAAGTTCTAGCTGTTTGTGCTGAGGAATTATGAGGGTTATTTTTTTAACTTGCCCTGTTCTTGCCTTCTGCTTTTGACAGCAGCCCATCGAGTCAAGTCAAGGGATTGAATAATAACTGTGGAAAGGATGCCTAAAATCTAGTCCAGCTCCCTGCTGACACAGGAAATATATGGTTGGAGCATCACTTGTAGGTGATTATCCAAATATAAACATTCCCTGCTTAATATGTGGAGCAGTGTTGTTAGAGGCACAGCAAAAAGGAAGGAGAATAAAAATACAGGAAAAGGCATCAAAAACTTATTAGAATCATAGAATCTTAGGCCATTTCCATACCACACTGTTATAGTGCTATTATTCCACTTTCAACATCTATGGAATCCTAGGGTTTGCAGTTTAGAAAGGGGCATTAAAATTCTCAGCCAGAGAGCTCTTTGGCCTCAGTAAATTATAAACCCCAGAATTCCACAGGATGCTGAAAGCGGAATAATAGCACTATAACAGTGTAGTGCAGAAATGGCCCAAGAGTTCGAAGGGGCTGCAAGAGGCCGTCTAATCAAACTCCCTGTCATGCAAGAAGACACAACTAAGTTTAAACACTTCCAAGGATGGAGAGCCCCCCTCTACCAGCAATCTATTCCACTGTCAAATCATGGGTTTCCACCGCCAATTAGGTAGTCATACCCTGATCTCTAGACTCTTGGGCCATTTCTTCATGAGGTTGATACATCATAGTAGCATTGAATTCTTACCCCCTCATCTGCACGTTGTAGCATTTTAGCATCGTAGTTTTCCTCATGGTTCTGCATGTTTTCAGCTTCTAACATGGTTCACTGCGATGAGAAACCGCTATATGTAAAAACCATAAAAACTCTGATGTAAATCTCCCAAACCGGTTCTGTTTAATTTTTCACCTACATGCAGAAGCGTAACATTGATTCACAGTGCAGAAGTGGCCAGCTATGGGCATTCCCAGACTGTCCCTTCTGTCATTTCCATCCCTATCTCTCTCTGCCCATCAAAGGACAGGCTGCTGTCATTATTGTCTTCATGCGTTAAATGGACAGCAGAAAGAGTGGGTCTGGTAATGAACTGTTAAGATTTCCCCCCCATGTATCAATACATTCATACATACCTACGCACAAATGCAGCAGTACAGAAATGTGTTTTTAAAAAAACAAAACAAAAAAAACAGACCAATCAGAGATAGCGGAGTAGGGTGAGGGAGGGGAATGGAAGTGGCCAGGGACTTGATGTTGTGGATGCAGCAACCGCTGTTCTCTGCAGTAGTACGATGTAAATGGTGTGTGTGTACGTGCAGACAGCACAGTTTCTAAACTGGGGTATAAAACACCAGTCTTGACAATGAACCGCTCCTCCCATCTCGTACAGAAATGGCCTTAGTCTCATACTCAAATCACTATACCACACCGGTTCATGATTTTACCAGAACAGACAGTATACAGCATTCCCAATATATATGAAGTACACTGAAGTATGATGAGGAAAATATTCAAAAGTATTAGAAGTGTGGATTTTTAATAGTCCATCCGTGCACAAGATTTTTTTTAAAAAAGGTTCAACAATATCAAGACAGTTTTAGGTTTTCAAATATTTCTAGCATGTTTCTAGGTGTGCATCAAGTTCAAGCAAATTCAGCCTCAGTTAGTATTTGGATGGAAGACCACCAAAGAATACCAGGTGCCATAGGCTATATTTCAGAGGAAGAAACTAGCAAAACCATCTCTGAGTATTCCTTCCCTAAGAAAACCTACAAAATCACCACAAGACCACAGATGACTTGAAGACATGTACATACATACAAATACAGACACACATGAACACATAAAGTTCAGAACCAGTTCTGTCTGATGTGACATCCATAATTAGAAATCTTTAGCAGGGCAAGCTTAGTTTGAAACATATAGATGCAAGAGTGATTGTTTTGTTAAAAAGAGGAAAGATGATTACACACTGTTTGCAATGGGGGCGGGAAGCTTTTGTTTGTTTGTTAGGTGGGGTGTTATTTTAGTTTAGTATTTTGTTATTTGGTATATATGTATGTGTGTAGCTTTTCTAAATGTTAGGTTTGTTAGTGTTTTATTGTTTATAGTTTTACTGTATTAGATTTGTTGTTTAGGATGCATGATTCATTTGGGTTTTTTTTGTTTATGTTGCTCATTTTATTGTTTAAATAAAAAAAAATTTTTTTAAAGAGAAAACAATCAGTATTCACGCAAAATAATACAAAGCAAACCATCGGGGCAATAGGCTGATGTGGAAATAAAACTACACTCAGTTTAAAATACATAATTGAAAACAAACCAACTTTTAAAATATATAAGGAGCTTTCATTGCTGACTATGATCATTTTCATTAAAGTTTCTCAGTATGACTTCATGCGGAAAAGGAAAGCATTTCTGTTTTCCAAGAAGTTCAGCACATTCTCTAGAAATGCTTAAAATGGCAGTGCTCAAAAGGAATGATAAGGGAGGAAGGAAAAGCCACCTTGATTCAACTCTAGTCATGTGTTAAAACAGAATTTATTTGTAACTAATTAGGTCAGAATGTGGCTGTGGATGTGCAGCTGACTATGAGGTACAATACACTGCAGTTAAATGGTATTCATATCTGGATGCCTCTAATTTATACTTTTGTTTTTGATGCAGTAATTTATCTCCTTATTTGGAATAGAGTGAATGTGTTCTTCTATTACTACTTCGAAGCTGAGAAAAGACATCAAGGAGAAAGCACTAAGTAAAGAAACATACGTTCCTTTTTAAAAAGTTAAGGAAGCCAATGTGATCCTGTGTGGTCCAGTTCATATCCTATACTGGAGGTATATCACTGGATTTTAGGAAATCTAGGCTCCATTCAGAGGTTAAAATTTTAAAAAAGCAAAGCAGTTTCCAGCTCCTTTCCCTGTCCAACATCTTTGCTTTTTTGTTCTTTTACATCCTATACTTTATTCTTCCTGGAGGTGAAGTAGTCATATTAGTCTGTTGCAGCAAAAATAACAAAACACCTTGTAGTGCCCTTAAAAACTAACAACCTTTACTTGGCACAAGCTTTCAAGAACAGCAGCCAGAACATGATGAAGTATGCAGCTGTCTGCAAAGGCTTATACTAAACAAAATATTTTAGTCTTCATGATGCCACACAACTCCTTTTTTTGTTCTGTTTTTGTGTTTTACGTTTCATTTTTTTCTTTGCTGTGAATGTATAATATGTGCTTCATTTATCACTGTAAGCCAGGCCACTGAATAACTGAATACTTTTAAAAATCCTTGTCATTCTCCCTCAAAGCTTTCAGACATGATTGTCCTGTCAAACATTTTGCCTTCTTGTGAAAATCTAAAATAGGAGCTGAGTAATTTCCATAATCTGGAGCTGATGACATTGAGGTGTTCTGTTTGACACTTTAAACTTTGGTCCCAAAATGGATGTGCAGTAACACAGAGGAGCAGAACCTGCAAGATTTCTTCCTGCTACATTGGGATGAAAGAAATAGGAATTCTGGTAGGAGGAAAAATGAAACTTTTATAAACAAAAAATACATGGGACATGTTCCCATGTTCACACATGACTCAATTCTCTCCCACCTGATGAACAACATAGCTGAATGTATGAACTGACTCCCTGCAAGCCGTGGTGTCTGAGGTGCTAAGAAGTGGTAGTGTCTAATCTGTGATTATTCATCCCAACATGAAATTCACCACTTGATGTGTAGACAAAAAGTGACCGACAGGTATGTGTGAACTTGTCCTATGAGAAGAGAAGCACTGAAAACAGAACTGTAGAAGCAGAAGATAACCCACAAAAGTAGTAGTTACACTTAAAAAAAAAAGCTGGCCTAATAAATATCAGTTTTCTCCATCTCCTTGGCCATTAAATACTTGAATGATTAATGCTAGTCTTTTTTTATAGCAAACAGTTCCCAAAGCTTTGGATAGGGAGACATCACACAATGAAAGTACTGTAGGGCAATCTCAACACTGTTCATTCAGCAAGTTGCATTTGAAAGCCTACAATTCAAAGCCTTGTGTAGTTTCCGCATTTTGTAAAAGGAAGTATAGACCTTTGGTTGTTATGATTAAAATATACGACCCCAAAGAACGAGTTAATGCAGTGGCTTTGTTCTTCCTGTTCCCAGCAGCACAGTTTTCTTATCCCTGGACCTAGAAGTCCTCACGGTCATAAGCATTTCCTCCAGATATACCGACTTAAAGAGCACCACATTAATTTAGCTGTTAAGCAAGTGGGAAGAGCAGAGTGCAAGAATCACATTCCTCTCTAAGATTCAGAGCCACATTCACTGATGTTATTAGAATTAGAATGAATTTGCTTCCACTTCTTAGCTTATGGTTGGAAACGGAAAATAACTGAAAGTCTGATGATCGTATTGCAGATGTGCATATGTACTTCATTTACACTATTGTCAACACTAAAATTTGTAGGGTTTTTGAAATCCTAGAAACCTGCAAACCCTGTTTATCAGATCTAAATGAGGAGGGAATGTACACACGACAATGAATGAAGCTGCTTTAATAGTAGTCCCAGCACTCAGATAAAAAGGATGTCTAGGGCAGTCCAAGGCAGTGAAGAACTGGGTGTAAGGAGGCCACAGCGATAGTTGCACTGTTAACAATTGTGAACAAAGGGAAACTGACAGGAGTTGCTTCCACCTTTTGCCTTTGCATGATAAGTTTTTTTTTCCAGCTAGCTACAACGTAAGAACACAAACTGCTACAAGGTAGGCATTGCTGAGGCGTGGATCTCAGTGTTATGAAGGATTTGGAGAGGCAACTCTTAAGGCTTTGCCTTAACAGAATGCTCAACATTCACAGGAGCCCTTTGTATCAAGTTCTTTTACCCAAACCTGGCACATCATTCCTTTTTCTTTTGTTTTGGGCCCTGTGGGACTCCTGACTACTTCACAGTCCCACAGAAGCATCGCTATTTCTTACTCCTGTCCCCCTCCTGCAACATCACTCAGTTTTTTGTATATCAGTGCAAAGACTTTCTCTGATGAAAAGAGAGCACTCTTCTCAAATCTGGTGGCCTCCAGAGGTTTTGGGCTACAATTCCCATCAGGCCCAGCTAATATGTCCAACAGTGAAACATCATGGGAGCTGAAGTCTAAGACATCTGGAGGATAGCAGGTATGGAGAAGATTTTCTAGATGCCAAGAGCAACTTAAGGTTGTCAAGTTTTTGAGTGTCACAACAGGGCAGCAAATTGATAACTATTTAATTTTCATTGTTCTCTATTTGCTGCTAGGAATAGAGAGAGATAATGTAGGATGTTCTATCCCATAGGCCAAAATAATTTGGGGTACTTAACTTGGATGAGTAGATGGGGCTATCTGCTGCCCTGCTTCAGGTAGCAAAACTTCTTGTGGTAGCCTTGAAAATGTCCCCTGAAAATGCTTCTGAATCCTGCCAGAAGTATGTTTTTGCAATAAATCCAGAGTGTCTGTAACAGGGTCCTATAGTCAGTGGATGAAATTGACATGGCTGTCCATCCTCCCCTGCCATCTTCAGCCCATGTGGCTCCTTGAGTTGGATAAGTGGAGGAAGCACCAGTTTCTGTTCCACCCCAGGCACTGCAACATCTTGGCTAAGTCCTTGCTCTGGTTTCTGCTGGTAAACTGGGGTTCCCAGAGAGAGTATAACTTTTCATATGAAAATTCTCATACAAAGGACAAAAGTGACCTTTGCTCAAAATCTGGACCATGATGATATGTTCAAGCTTAATGTCAGCTGGACAGGTTCTCAATTGTCCTGGTCTGCAGGTCTAGGCAGCCTGAAAGCCTAGAAACTTTACACGAGTTCTTGATGGGCCAGGCTGAGTTCAACCTGCTTGGTCACATACCATGCACGCCTGGACTTAGGCAGCACTACCACCAGCCTTTCTGGACTTAGGCAGCACCACCACCAGCCTTTCAAGTCAGAAATCTACCTATTGGTGCATGTACATCTGAAATGTGCATTTGATAGTTAGGCCATCCGTTTGGCACAGGGCTGGGGGAAAGCTAAATTAATGTATGTGGAAGCAGTGGCAGTAGGGTGGGGGTTCCATGTCATTAGGACAGTGAATCCACTCTGGGTTTAAATTCAGGCTTTCAAGGAGCTCTCCACGGTGCTGAACTCTATCCTCCACATAGGCTAGCTCCTTTAAAGTGAGAAAAATATGGAGTGGATTTACTGCCCCACTGACATAGGAGTCATCAGCCACCCCAGTGGAAAGAAACTCTTTGCTGAAAAAAGTATAATAGGATGTATTAAGACATTCATCGTGGGTGTGTGATATGATGACTAGTCATTTTTTTTTGTTCTGGAATTTCATCTCCCTCACAATGAACTGGCAAAAAATCCCTCTTTTTCTCTGTTATGGAAAATATAGAGAAAAGTAAAAACAAAGAAAATTAGGTATGGGAAAAGCCAGAGTTGATTTACATTTGATGCTGTTAAGTCACTGAGAGTCTTCCCAGTTTTCATCCTGCCCTGCCAGCCACTGGAGATAAGAATGCAAACTGATATAAAGTGGCCAATGCTGACAGGTGTGCATCTCAATGCCAGAAAGCATTCTGAGAAGCAACTATTATGGCCACCACAAAGGCTACCTTGGCTCCTGTCATCATCATGCCCCTTGGATGGAAAGCTACCACGGAGGGACAGCATGCCTGACAGACATTACCTGCCACCAAATGATGTCCTTCGTAAGAAAGCTCATCTCAGCTTGGGCCGCTCACAATCACCGTGAGGCGAGATGAGACCATCCGTCTCAATTGGCAAGACAGTGTTTGGCCCCCATATTATTCTATCTGTCATGTTCTCTTCAGGTTCTCAAAGAATCCCTGTCTCATACATCATTATTTCCCACAAAGGTTGAAAGCCCCCTGGGGGCCTCCTTCCCACACGCTACCCCACCCTTGATATCCAAGTTCCTTTAGCCACAGTGACAACAAGACACAACTCCTTGGTGCAAAACAGTAATCTCCATACCAATTAAAAGGGCTCCAAGCATGAAGTAGAAAGAAAAAAGGAAAAAGGAAGCTGAGAATGTGACAGTGGTGGAGTTGGGAGGGGGAAGCAAAAGAAAAACTTGAATAAAAATCTGAGGCAAGTTACAGTTAATGCTGCCTTAGATCTCTGATCATAGGAGTGTTTAAGTGAAGCTACGTGTACCAAAAACGTGAAACTGTCAGAAGATTTCAGATGGCAACAGGGAATCCACCTATTTTATGCATAGAAGGTGAATTCTCTCTGGTGCATTGGTTATTTAGGTTTTCCTGAGCTACAGCTGTCTAGATCAAGCATGGAGCATTGATAGTCAAACTGATGATTCATTATTCTGAGAAAAGTCTTTCTCAGTGTTCTTTCTTAGGCAGAGCACTGGATAATGGAGCTTTTAGATCTCATTTCCAAGTGCTTATTTACAGTACAATCCTGTGTATTTGCTTAGAAGCAAGTGGGACTTATGGAGACGTAGGGGTCAAGTTGCAACTTTAGTTGCCATAGTGGCTACATAATCTGGCACTGGAAGCTGGTCCATAGTTCCCTTGGCAATGTCAGAAACTTGTGACCCAATGCCACCTCACCCAGCATTACAATGTGCACTCATTGGCTGGATTTGTACATCATAGTAACCAGGCACACAAGCTTATAATAATTTGTTATTTTTTCCCAGCTGCAGACTATACTAGAATACTTTACAAATTTGTCATGAGCCAGAGTTCTACAGAACTCTGCCTTACAACCTTGTATGAACAAGACTACCAATTCTTCCATCTTTCTTCTTCCCATATAGCTTCCACTGAGGAAGAAGAGACAGAATAACTCCAGAATGACTTTAGACTCGTAGCACTGGGAGCCTTCTATGTGCAAACCCCTTCATTTGTGTTAGAAGGTAAGCCAGGTTGTCATCCCCACTGGGAGCCGGAATAATATGGTGATGGTTTCAAAGCAATAGATACTTAATTAACCTTTAACTCTTAAGCATGATTTTCTGAGCAGAAAACAATTTTCCTGTGCAGAAAATGCCAACATTTTGGTTTTTGGTTTTGCACCAAATAAGTCCCAAACTTATGACTGTGTGTATGTATGTGCCTTTAGGTTGCTTGTTGACTTACAGCAACTTCTTGAATTTTGTAGGACTTTCTTAGGCAAGGAATTCTCAGAGGTGATTTTGCCAGTTCCTTCCTCTGAAATATAGTCTACAGCACCTGCAATTTGTTGGCGATGAATAGCCCTTGAAAACTTTGCAGTTTTTAAAGGATTTTCTCACAGCACGGATTAATATAGCAAAATTATTCATTGTTGCAGGCAGGGGTGAAATTTATGAAGATTTTTATATCTCTATTGGCAGTAACTCCCTTGATGCTAGATGTCTTTTGTTCGATTTCAGACATGGAGAATGTTTGACCCTCCACATGTTGGTGGACCACAACTCCCATTCTCCCAGTCATTGGCCATGCTGATTGGGGCTGACAGGAATTGGAGTCTTACAACATCTGAAGGGCCACGTATACCTCCCTGTCCTCTTTACATGATGAAAATTAAAGCGCCCACCTTTGACAAAAATAAAAGAGACAACAATCCTTCTCTTCAAGATAAATATTTATTTTCCCACTGATTGTCACTGCTTTTGCGGCTTTATTATTTTATGGATCTGCAACACTACTCTTTGAAAGCACAGACATGAGAAAATCTGTTATCTTTCAAAGTCCTTTAAATCTGTTATATAAATACCTAATTATGGGCTTTTTCAGATGGTGTAATTTACTTGGCAGTTTATAACAGCTGCACTGGAGCTATTATGTCTTATCATTTAAACACCTAATTAAGGGGTTCTTAATTAATGGATCTCTCATTCAAGAGATCTTTGGCAGCTACTGCAAGCTGGTATGCTGTGCTGGACTGGAAACCATGAGGAAAACTGCCATCACTTTAAGCCCTTCAATCTATCTCCAGATAAACCAATTTATACACGCAAACCCATCCTTTTTAATTAACAAATAGCAAATTGTCTTTGGTCATTTTTTCCATATTCATCCTATACTGGGGTTCTATGCACAGATGTAGGAGTGGGAAACACCTCAGAACATACGCTGGAGACTCTTGCAATTTGCCAGGAAATGTAAAAGGGGTGTTTTAAAACACACACAGCATCATCTGTGCATAAAGAGTGAAGACATGCCTGGTCTCAGTATGACATGGGAAACTGCGCTTCCTCTTCAACTTTTCTCTGTGTTGCAGGAAATGTGCAAGTGGGCAAGGCTGTAACTGCAGTCTTCCCTACCGTTAGGCAAAGGGAGGTAGACTCCTACAGATTTTGGCTGTTATGACAGGGAAGCAAATAGTTAGTTACTTAATTCATTAGGACTCTTTTTTTTATGCCAAGAAGAAGGAAGAGCACCTGTGACATTTGCTGCCTCTGGTGTTTCAGAAATTTGATAGCTGGCTTTGGGCAATATGCTTTTTGACCTGGATGAATTGCTGCTGTCTCTCAGCAACAGCATGTCTTAGGTTGGCCTTAGGTGGCTCCATACTTTGTGTGGCACGCATTAAAAACAAAACAAAACAAAACAAAAAAATGCTTCCCCAAGTCTTCTGGTATGCAAAGGGGATTTAGGACCAAGGAATGGTCAGCCATTCACATCAAGCTGGGATTTGAAGTTGCTTGATCAGGGGCGACGACCGCAAAAACAAAACAAAACACAGAGCCGAGCATCTTGGAAAGAAAAGGCCACAAGGCATACTGGGTTGGCGTACCCATGAGTATGAATCCAAGCATCGACCAACCTGCCTGTTGACTGATGACCCTGAATGAACAGACCAGGGCCAGCTGGCCAACTGCTGGACTAGGCCCTCCTGCCACCAGGGGGTGCATGCCACGTGCCCTCCCAAGCTGGGCAAGATTGGTGCTCACCGCACCCCCTGACCATACGTGGGAATTTGACCGTTCCCTTGCATGTGGTAAAAGGCATCCTTGTCCCGGATCCAAGGCCATGCGACCGCCTGAAAAATTGTGACAAAAGACTCACATAAAAATCAAATAACCAGCACCTAGGGAGGGTGGCATGGGATGCCACCAAGAAGAGACTGACTCACAGTGGGACTGGCTTCCTATATCCTCAGCAAGCGGACGTGAGTGAAACTGGCAGGCCTTCAGTCAAGCCCGTTCCTCCAGCCAATGAGCTCAAGGGTGCTGCTTTAAACTCATTGGCTGGCAGTGAACAAAAGGGGAGACCCAGGCATGCACAGATGCACGCCCACAATGGCCACTGCCAGCCTGATGCCCAGAGAAGCAGCCGCGCCCCAAGCCACAAACGCACTGAGCAGTAAGTCGCTCAGCGCTCTTATCCAGAAGAAACTGATACATGCTACTTTTTGAAGGTTGTCTTTTCACTTTTGAAGAATGTGGAAGAATGATCATAGTAGAAGAAGATTTGGAGGTAGTGTGATTTCACTCTCCAACTTTGTGCCACACTTTGAGGGAATATTTGGATATTCTTACAGTTTCTGAGGATCAAACTAGATATAAAGGGGAATATGCATTCCCTATGTTTCACATATTCCTCCAGCTGGGATTTCCTCAGAGGCATGACTCAGCAATCAGATATCCAAATCTAGCCCATGCTTCCCTGCTAGTTACTAACTGCAAAAACAAATCACAGTTAGTGAAAAATACCTAGGTGAGGAAAATCACATGGATGACAAACAGACATTTTACACCACTTGAGGGAGTACCCCTGCCAAGAGTGTGATAAACCTTGCAGCTGTGTTCCAGTAAGGTCCAATTTGAACCAGCCCAGATGTATCTATTCAGAAAACAGCCAATTCAAAATATTTTCCTGCCTGAGGCAAAGGACAATATGACACACACACACCCTCCACGTTCCATATGCAGAAGCTGGCTGGGCTTACTTCAGCAGTGGTGATGGGACGATACCTTCCACCACACAAGAGCAGTTGGCTTGTTCAGTGGATAGAAGTCAGGCTTTGTGTTTTGAGCCTCCCTCAGTATAAGTCTGGATAAAAAGTAGCTCATTTAGCAGACCCCACTGTTGTCCATTTTGAACATACCATTTGCAGCTTCTGATTATGGAAGCCAGATGGGTTTGTCTCCCTGTTTGTTTCTTTAACAACTCTTCTACAATTAAGTGTACCTTTCTAGTACAGTTAGTCATGCTTAAGATTCATATAAATCAGTGAGATTGGCCCGTGACCACCTTTCTCTGGAACACAGCTATGGTTTGTTACTGTTATATACCTTTGAGTAAACTCTGACTTAATGGCAGCAGTATATGGTTTTCTTGGCAAGATTCATTTAGAGGTGGTTTGCCACTGCCGTTCTCTAAAAACCTTTCCATACTACACTGTTATAATGCTATTATTCCACTTTCAACATCCTATGGAATCCTGGAGTTTGCAGTTTAAGGAAGGGAACTCTTTGGCTACAGGATGTTGAAAGTGGAATAATAGCACTATAACAGCGTAGTGCGGAAAGGCTCTAAAAGTCTGAGAGAGTTGACTTTCCAAGGTTTTTCCTGGCTGAGTGGAGATTCAACCCCTGGTCTCCCAGAGTCCTAGTCTAACACTCAGACCATTATACCACACTGACTCCCATGGCCATGGTAGTTTGTCTTAAATCTGGGGCTTCTTAGTAGAGAGATATTTAGTGATAAATAGAACTATTCTACTTCTTGTTTCCCCCCAACTCCCTCCCAATTTTTGAGCATATGTGAGTATGTGTTCTTTCCATATTATTTTCCTTGCCTGCCTTTCTTCTTCCTTCTCAATGTTTATCCGTTAGCTTCAAAACTAACTTTTTTTTTTTTTTAAAAAAGGCATTCTAAAATAAGGTTTAGGCAATTAGAAGCTTACTTCTAAAAACTATTTTTGACACTCACAAAGGTATGGAAGGAGTCAAAGCAATTTGTCTATAAACTCCAACATGAAAATTTCCACCCCAGACTGGTAAAGTAAGAGGCACAGTAAAAACTGGCCTGACACCTTCAGAGCATTGGATGTATATACATACGACAGGTGTCACTAATACATTTTTGATAGATTTTCTTTTGAAAAATAAGTTGACTATGCTTGAGATGATCCAAATTGGGACCTGTCGTCCCAAATCACATCACCTTTAAATAATGAAGTGACAAAACCATAAGCTTTTATTTGCTTCCAGATAATATAAATCAGCTATTGGAAATCTGTATCATTAGTGCTATAGCTTTCCAGTGAGAAATGGCTGCAAGTAATGGATTAGTCTCTCCACCGCATCTCCTCCCTGGAAAACAACATATACCAGGCCTGATCAATACGTGGATCCAAACTAGTTATGAGAGTGACGGATGTAGGTATTTTGTTCTCCGAGATTTAGGTGTGATACACCTTTAAAATAAGAATGTTCTCTAGGGCCCACAAGTGTTTCCAAGTATATTGCTACCTTACTCCTAGTATCCTTAAGGAGTCCCAAAGTTACAGAATTTAGAACTTTTTAGGATGCATACATACTGATTAAAAAAGACCAGAAGGTCCCAGGTTTTGTGCCTGTCCTTTCTATTTTTGTTTTAGAGAGTGCCACAATGCACTAGTAAGAGAGCCAGTGTTGGACTACGACCCTGGAGTCAATTCCCTGCTCAGCCATGGAAATCTATTGGGTGTCCCGGGTGTGTCACAGTCTCTCAGTCCCAGAAAACTATGTGATAGAATTGCTATATGTTGGAAATGACTTGAAGACACACAACAACAAGAGTAGACTAGTGGTTTAGTGTAAACCCGTAAGCATTTAAAAAAAAAAGGAGAAAAAAATTGCTTTGAACCATAACATCACCTTAGAAAACCATGTCCAAGTTTTTTTAAACACCTTTGGAAAAGCCTACATGAAAATAGAAGAAACTGTTTCATTCAGGGACAAACAGCCTCAAAAGAGTGGAAGAGAGCACACTGAGGCAGAACGAGCAGACACACAACCAGCTAAAGCCAAGGAGTTGTAGTCTAAGAACTCATATTGGTTTAAATCAATCTGGAAGAGCCCTGACACACACAATCTTAGTAACTGGGTGTATCCAATAGAGCTCAATGATAGGAGACCCAAGACAAATGTAAGAATGTGCTTCTTCACTCAGAGTTAAACAGTGGAACTCACTACCACAAGGTGTAGCAGTGGCCATCAACTTGCATTGCTTGAGAAGAGAACTGATACACTTATGAAAGATAAGTCTACCCATGGCTGCTCTCTAGGACCACCAGGATCGGTGGCAGCAAGGCCTTCAGAATATTGGAGAACAGTGGGGAGGGAGGGAGAGATCCTGATGCCAAAACTGCAAGCTGGCAACTTTGGAAGCAGAGTGGTGGGTTAAAGAGGCCTGTGGTATTTATTCTAGCAGGGCTCCATCTTCTGTTCAATTTTAAGTCAAAAAGTTATTTAAAACTGAGCTTGGAAACTTTGACAGGCTCTGCTTAGAAATAACCTACTGATACTCACATATTACAGCTTTTTCCTAAATGTGGGTGTGTGTGGGGGGGGGGAGAAGAGAGAGTCTGTTTAAATCTAGCACTTTACAGACAGAAGTACTAGTCCTGTGTTCTCTTTGGGTTAGACTACACAGTATATTAAATACATATCATGTAATCTATGATCTTTTTCTTTCACTCTCTAGTAAGTGAACATGGCCCCAATCCAGATTGGGAATTGGCATGTGGGTGGGAGAAGTTTAAAGTTCCCCCTTGTTTCTAAATTTCTCTGCCCCACTGCCCGCCACCCAGTTAAAAAGAGAGAGAACTGGTACCCACTGGAGATCTTTTAAAATCAAGTGTAGTACAGCAGGGGTTCAAATATGTTTGTTGCCTTACATATTTGGTCCACACATCTTTTTCAAACCCTGAAAAGACTGAGGCAACTTCCACCCCTTTACATTCTTTCTTCTACACAAGTATTAAAGGTGCAGAAGCTCTGATGTCAAGAGGCTGAGAATACTCCTTGCCCTTTACCAATACAATTACTATTTAACTGTACAGTAATAGCTATTATATTGTATTCCTTAGCAGCTACTTTGTCTTTGGATATCACTGTGTTAACCCAGAGCTTGGAGAAATTACCTTTCCTAGAATCCCTTATGATAGCCAGTGGCAGTGTTTGCTGGGGGTTCTGGAAGCTGCAGTCTAAAACAGCCTTATCTGTCATAGTAATGCCAAATAAAACTTCTTGGTCCTTAAGGAGCCATATGACTCTTTTGTTATTTTTGCTGCAATAGACTAACATGGCTACCCCTGAATATTGTGGCAGCCAGTTTGACCTGAAGTAAGTTTGTTCAGGAGTCTGTCTCAGTGAGTTGAATTAGAGTTTCTTCTGAGTAAATATGGTTAGGACTGCACTGCATGACTGGTCCCATACAAATTCAAGAGAAGCAGAGTCCCATGAAGTTAATGTGCTGTAGTGAGTTCAGTATTTGACTAGGACTTCGAGACACCAGTGGGCCATAGGAACCTACTGGGTGATCTTGGGCAAGTCACATTCTCCCAGCCTCATAGGAAAGCAAAGGCAAACTCTCTTGGAACAAATCTTACCAAGAAAACTCTATAGTAAGTTCGCCTTAGGGTTGGAAATTACTCGAAGGCACACAACAGCAACAAAGTCCCATAAGAACAACTGTTCACACATAGTGGATTGGCTACTGTCCTTGTTATTGCACAGGGACATTAGAGATATATTCAGATTTTCTGATTGTCATGTGTAAGGAAGCTTTATAAGGTTACAAAATCTGGCAAAGAAAATAAGAAAATGAACAAAAAATAATAGACCACTGGTGCTTCTAGCTTCAATGAACAGAAGAATTGGCTTTTACCTTTGCATAGCTTCCTACCTCCGTATAGTTACGGACCTCTTTTACACTGGAGCAGACAGACACCAAACTCACGATGCCTTCCACTAGCTTGGCGCACGTATCAAATCTCAACTTTTCAGTGAATATAGACAAGTATCTGGGCAAGTGTCAGTTGAATGGCCAGTGTTGCCAATCACTGTGAAGTCTGAGGACCAAATCTACTTTAGCTGTAAGCCCAGTGGTTGGAATAGTTACCTTACAGTCTGATGAATTGAATTTTTGATAGTAGCCTGACATAGCCAGTTATTTTTTTGGACTACAACATGTTGCCAGCCAGGACGTTGCCGAACTCTGGTGTACACACACAGATGTGTGCCCCAGAACTTGGGAAAGTTACTTCTTGGAGGAAAACTCCCCAAGTCCCCCAACCAACACAGCCACAAGTAAAACAAAACAAAACTTCTTGTCCCAAACTCAGATGTTTACTCTCAGAAATAAATTGCACTAAATTCAATAGCACTTCTTCTCTTGTTACAATTGCACCTGGAGTCTTATGTAAAAGAGATTTTGTGTTAAAACCTATCTCCCTTTAAAGCCATCCAGGAAAAACGATGTACATGTAGATTCCTGAGATTTGGAGTGGATTATCAGGCTTTTGTAGACGCCTATTCAGATGCGGCAAAGGAACATTATGCAAGTCAATTGCCACCTCATCATTATCACTGTGACAGTTACCAGTATGTCAGCTTCCTTACTAAACTAATACTCTATTAATAGCCAATTTTATATAACAAGCAGGAATTTCTAGCAAAAGCTATTACACAACATTGTGATTACGTCCCCTTAAGTGGCAACCAAAACTCATCTACGCAGCTTCAGTTGAGCATTTGTCATCTAGCTAGTTCTGTGACAGATTTAAGGAGGGTTTTTTTTTCTTTCCTGCCAGGATTTTTTTTTTTTTTTGAAGGTAGTAAAATTCACAATAAAAACTGTCTTATATGGAGCTTTTTACATTTGAAATTAATTTGGCTTTTAAGCACAGAATTGAGCAAGGGCGAGGGCTGCATTCAATTTCAGAAAAGTTTTTGGGGATCACATTTTGGGGGGACAGAGTCAACAGCAAAAGGAATGGACCAAAACCACTACCACATATTAGTCTGAAGCTGGGACTGCCAGTAACTAAGCTTTAAGAGTGGTGTTTTCATCTTTGACAATGGGAGGTAAATCACAGCAAAAGATGAAGTTATGTTAAAAGGGAGAACTGCCACCCTAGAAAGGCTGGATTTGACCCCTGGGCCTGAAGTTTTGCATCCCTGGGTAAAAAATGGAATGGCTGATGTATGAGATGTAGGGGGTGGTGACAAGGCAGCTAAGAATACGAGGCTTGATCCAGCTTGAGTGATGCTTAGAACTGTTGTTGTCATGTGCCTTCAAGTCAACTCAGACTTATGGTGACCCTGTTATAGAGTTTCCTGGGCTAGATGTATTCAGAAGAATTTGCCCTTAACTGCCTCTAGGGATGAAAGTGTGTCACTAGCGCAAGAGGAGTAAGAGGAGTTTCCGTGGCTAAGCAGGGACTTGAACCCTAGTTCAGTTCTTGGAGTCCTGGTTTAGAATAGGCCCATTGAACCCTATGAAACTTACATTAGTCCTGCCTAACTTAAATGCCAAATATGTCAATAGGTCTGCTCCAATGTGGTAACTCATGGTGTCATGTTGGACCGCCTCCCATGCAGACTGAACAGAATACTTTTGTGTACTAGTGTTATTCATAAATCATAATACCTGTCTGTCACAAAATGTAACGGCAATAGTAGTGATATAACTAGCAAAATTAAAATTACACCTTTAAATTACAATATCATACACACAGCGTAAATGTAGAGCAGTGGTTCTCAACCTGTGGGTCCCCAGATGTTCGTGGACTTCAGCTCCCAGAAGCCCCAGCCACTATGGTCAATGCTCAGGGCTTCTGGGAGCTGAAGTCCACAAACATCTGGGGACCCACAGGTTGAGAACCACTGATGTAGAGGGAACTCTGAAGAATCGCTCATGTCTGTGCAACAGACATTTCGCAACATACAGAATTTGGATGATAGGAGAAACGCCTGTATGTATGGGGATGGGGTGGAGGTAAAGTCAGCATGATGCATGTTGTCTCTTGATACAAAAATAAGGCAGCATTCCTTCCTATGTACCCACCAGGTGGGCTACTACTAACACACTTGAGACAGCATGCTGGTTAATGGGCCCAGCATAAGTTGTGCAACATAAACACTTGTCTCCTCCCAACAGGTAGACAGGTGGGGAATTCAGAAAAAATAACTAGGAGACTCCCTTCCCACTCCCAAGTTTGGATCATGACCTGCTAGTACTTTCAAAGCAGATTAGGCAAACATTTGGCTGGATGCAGTTTGTTGGGCTGAAACCAACAAACTAGACAAAAGGATATGGAGACTTTGTCAGTGTCATTTCCACTCTATATGCAAGGCAGGGTAGAGAAAACTGCCTAAGAAGACAGCCTAGGAATTATACCTCTCTCCTTGTAAGCCCTATTGTAAGTTTAATTGGAGTCAACTAGTGGGAGACCACCAATGAATATCAGGTGCTGTAGGCTATCTTTTAGAGGAAGGAACTTACAAAAATACCTCTGAAAACCTAAGAAAACATGATAAAATTTATGGGCTCACCATAAGTCAACAGCCAACTGGAAGGCACGCGCGCGCACACACACACACACACACACACACACACACACACACACACGGTCAAACTATAGTTTAAGATATACCAGGGTGGCATAGTGGTTTGAGTGTTGGACTATGACTCTTGAGACCAGGTTCTGAACCCCGTCTTAGCCATGCAAACCCAAACCTACTGGGTGACCTTGGGCAAGTCACACTGTCTCAGCCTCAGAAGAAGTCAAAGGCAAACAAATCTTGCCCAGAAAACCACATGATAGGTTTGTTTTAGAGTTGCTTTAAGTCAGAAATGACTTGAAAGAGCAAAAATAGTTTAAAATCATGCAAACAAGAGCAGCCACAGGCCTCCACTCCACATCTTCTCTCTTACAAAAATAGGGAGAGTTAGGCCCATGGAGCCACCCGCAGAGAAACTGTCAGGCCTTTCCTTCATTCTCTCAAGAGAACCCTCTTACTAAGGAGGAAGTGCAACATGGGATTCTAGGGACTTCCAGGAACTTTAACTCCCATGGCTTCATCCTGTAGAATTCAAGGATCTGGACTTTGATGAATAGTCAAGCATTCTGTCTACTAGAGAGCTCAGGTCCATTCCCCTTTACTGGAACTCTCTAGCAAAGAATTCTAAATACCTCACCTCATCAAACCACAAATTCCTGGATTCTATAGCATGGAGCCATGGCAGTTAAAGTGGAATTGAACTGATATACTTTTGCAGTATGGATATGCCAGGGAAAGATACAGCTATTGCTGCTTGAACCCACCCATCCCTAGGCAGTTATGTCATTTCACACAGTGGATTTAATGGCCACATCAGAAACCCTCCCCCAAGTTTGGATGCTGTAACACATACTATTGGTTTCCTTTCTTCAAAGGGCCTTCTGTACCATACCGTTATGGTGCTATTATTCTATTATTCAACATCCTATGGAATCCTGGGGTTTGGAGTTTAGGGGGGGCCTTTAGAATTCTCAGCCAGAGAGCTTTTTGACCTCAGTAAACTACAAACCCCAGAATTCCACAGGATGTTGGTAGTGGAATAATAGCACTGTAACAGTGTAGTGTAGAAAGACCCAAAATGTGCAGGAGGGGAGACACACTTACTGCACAGGAAGCCCTTCCTGTTCTTCCCCTGAGAGTGATCTGGCACTTCTGCCCTAAAGTCCTGCTATGAAGTCACTCCTGCCTCACACCAGCTACTTTTCCATCAAAAATAAAAATATCTGCACTGCTCCTGCTGAATTAAAAAGCAGCACTCAATAGAACCTCTATGTGGGCCCTAAAATGAAAGAGGCAAAGAAATATAAGTCTTTTTGTCCTCTAACCCAGTGATTCTCACACTTTGGTCCTCCTGGTTATTGGGCTTCAGCGCTCAGAATCCCCAGCTTGACCAATAGTCAGGAATTCTGGAAGCTGAAGTCCAAAACATCTGGAGGACCCAAGGCTCCAAACTGCTGCAAAATCCTTCTCACTCTGCTATACTGAAAGTCAGGGTCACAGCCTAACTATGAGCAAAGATGGAAACAAAACAACCCAACGTAATCAAGATATTCACAAAGAGAAGATGGCTTGAGGAATACCATTCATGGCTTGCTAACAGCAGCAAGCTTTTGAATTCTCCCACAATTCTTCCTCAGGCACATGACAGTTTGAAACTCCTTCCACTCTTCTTCCTGATTTGGAGCATCCAAGCAGGCAGCAGCAGTCCCACCCCTTGGTGCAGCACACAGGTTCCCATGGCCTCCCCACTTGGTGAAGTGTTTCAGGAAGGGAGAGGCATGAGCATGACAGCAGCAGCAGGACAGACGGTTCCATGGCAGAGGAAAAGAAAGCCCAGTAGATGGAAGGAGGGAGACTAGACCCCTCCTTCCACCATCCATAGATCACAGTACTAGCAGCTGGCCAGGGAGGCTCACACTCCAGCTGGCAGTCATTTTTAGGCACAGTTATTTTGGTATTGCCTCTCTTCATGTTTTCACCCAGGGCATTTGCTTCCTCCACAACCCTGTAATGATGACCCTGCTCTGTTCTAAGTATGGCTAACTTTGGACCTAGCCCATCTTCTGCAAGATGGCAAAGTGGAACATGCAGGAACTCAAGGCTAAATGATACACTAGGTGAGAGATATAGAATACTGCTAGACTTCCCTTCTCTTTTAGTTAACAGTTAAAGACAAGTTAGGAGCACTTTCAGGTGATGCTTTTCTCATGTCATCACTTTGTCACATTCACTAATTTTTTACAAGGATTTCACAGGCCATTTTTCCTCCCTCGCGCCCTCCCTCTCTTCCTTCCTTCCAAACTTACCAAGAACGAGAATATGCAGAATAGCTGCATTGTGCTTTCTAATTGCTAGTGCAAGGAGCCATCCATTTGGAAATGTAAGGCCCTGATCCAAACTCAGATCATTTCATGAAGATATGGGAATTGTAAACCTGACCCTTACAGCTGCTTTTTTTTCTCCCATGTAAATTTGGCCCTTCCATGGAGTCTAAAAATGGTAGGTCCATAAGTGGAAAGAGTACCAACAGAGGGTTGTCTTCTTCATCTTTTCACTCCTGTGCAGAAACAGGGACTGAATTTAAGGGGGAAAGGGCTGTAGTCCAATTCATATCAGGATCCAGCACACTTACTAGTGTGTGAAAAAAAGAAAAAAAGGAAGAAAAAGAAGATTAAATTCAGCTGTACCTTCATGAAATCAGCTAAATTCTGTAATTAGACCTGACTAGAGTTGACCAGGAATGCTTGAGTCAATATATTACATGTATCCCATTGATTCAATGTGTTTATATTGACTGACTTTAGCCCTAGGTATTTCATGCAGTGTGTAGCTTTGTCTGTATAGTATGTCACCTTCCACATACTGCTCGATCTCTCCTCATGTGCTTACTCAATGCTGATTGGCTCATGATTGCACAAACTTTCAAACCAGAGACCTCTTGAGAGCTGAATTGGAGCTTGTTTCTCCTGGTTGACTTCTTGACCTAACATGAATTCCAGCTTTGCTCTGGCCAATCTGACATAAACCACTGCTTTTCTCTTGGACAAACAGGGAGAGAAACCACAGCTTTATGACCTAAGCTAGAAAGAGATCCCTCCTGATCAAAACTGGACAGCAGACATAGGATAGAACAGCAATAGTTCTCTCTTGTTATTTAAATTTTAATATTGAGAAATAATACTTCCTCTGAAAAATGGATGTTCTGTTTACCTGTGAGCTGTTAGCTTTATTGTCCATGAATGTGTTTTTAATGTCCTAGAGCTACTTGATGTACTTGGTCACTGGATTGGCTTGTTTCTAAGCACTGTCAAGTTTTTCATTTAGCCAGATGCTTTGGAACTTTTTGGTGAGACTTACTGCTACTTTTGCCATAAAAGCAGTGGAAGAAGGTACAGTTTAAAAGGTAAAGGTACTACTGGGAGGAAGGGCGTGATTACCCCCCTCTTCCCCACTGTTTTTCCTCTGTATCCCCACCTCTACTTGGCTACTTTTCTCTGCAATGTAGCATACATACCTCCAGAAACATGGCTGGAGAAAAAGTAGCTGCGGGGGGAGGTTGCAGATTAAAAATTTCAGATTAAAAGAAGCAGAGGGACAAAGGCTACTGCATGTACATATACACCCTTGCTCCTGCTTTTCTTCAAACTATGCTCTCCACCCATTATTTCATAAGCATGAGTCCTGGGTCTCTGTGGAACATGTACTTGGTCCCCAAAGCTTTCAGTCTGGTGCCTGGAGAAGCAAAAGCCAAGTTTTTGGAGTGATGGGTCTTATTTCTTAGTGACCAAGGCTGATAGCATAAGCCATCCTTTCTAATTCCACGGGCCTTGTAAATAAAGTTCCACTCGAGAAGCCAAGCATGAAAGGATAGGAATGAAAACGCTCTGATAGATAAGATATTGCAAGAGCCTGTCAGACTCTCGCTCAGGGGATGAAATAACACTCTGGATACTGTCATTGAAAAACAATAATGAAAGAGTACACCATTTTCTTAACTGAAGCACTATCATGTCTGTGTTACTGCCCCACAACATATTTTTCCTCCAAAGATGTCAATTTCAAGCTATGACTATTGATCTCTATCTAACACTCAAAATTAACTGCCCTGCCCAGGAAAAGTGGCAGAGAATCGCTTCTGAACATCAAACTGTAAAAAGCCAAAAGGGTCAATTCAAAGTCAGAATTTGATGAGTGCAGTGTCATAAACTTAAACCTTTATGTTGAGCATGACACATGGTGTGTTCTCTGAGGGACTTTTCCTTCTTAAAACCACAAAGGCTGGGGCCAGGGCAGGAAAAAAATCAGATACAATGTGGAAAGAAACTTTTTGGAAAAAAGCACAATGTACCCCACGGTGCATTGCAGGACATCGTACAAGTACTGTTAGCATGGGATCACCAGTGCATTTCAAGACCCCGAGCATAGCTTTAGCATATGCACATTCTCATAGCCAGCCCTACTACTAGGCCTAGTAAATCAGTGATCTCAGGTAGCAGTTATATATAGTCCCAACATTTCACAGAAGAAAACTGGGACAGATGTGGCCAAGCAACATCAGAGTATGGTTAAGATGGCAAAAGTTATAAATGAGGAAGACCATTCAAAGAGAGGCTGCAGCAAATTGCTTTTGCCCAAGCCTGCTCAGGACAAAACTCCAACCTTCCTCACCTCTCTCTCCTGCTGAGTTAACTGAGCACAAACTACTTTTGCACTTCAAATTTGGTTTGCAGCACCTGATGTAAGCTGAGGACAAAGGGGGAAAGTGGGAGGAGAGAGACATCTTAGAACAGTGGTTCTCAACCTGTGGGTCCCCAGATGTTCATGGACTTCAGCTCCCAGAAGCCCTGAGCATTGACCATAGTGGCTGGGGCTTCTGGGAGCTGAAGTCCACAAACATCTGGGGACCCACAGGTTGAGAACCACTGTCTTAGAAGGAACTGGAAAAGTGTGACAATAGAGGATTAATCAGGGATGTCCTTGTCAAATGGCAACAGTTGGAGGGTATGGGTTTCAAGTGTCACAAAAGAGCAGCTAGTGGTTAGATGTTTACCTGCTTAGTGTTGTCTTTTGATTGACCAGGGCCATTTCCGCATGAGTCTGTTATAGCGCGATGATTCCACTTTCAACCTCCTATGGAATCCTGGGGTTTGCAGTTTTGGGAGGGGCCAGCCGGCCCTTTCCGAAACTGCAAACCCCAGGATTCCATAGGAGATTGAAAGTGGAATCATCGTGCTATAACAGACTCATGCGGAAATGGCCAAGGTGGGGAGAGGTGCATCTGAAATGTTTGGCCTCATGTGCCAAACTTACATGGCTGGCTTGAAGTCTCATGTACCTTGACTGGGAGCAGAGAGCATTTGATGCTCCATGACTCAGGCAGCAAAATGTCTTGGGCGGCCCTTGCCTATTCTTGACGAGTACCTGCTGATCATTTCTTAATTGTCTGAAAAAAAGATTCTGCTGAGGCCAAATGTAATTGCTAACCTTTTTCAGCTGAGGGAGGAAGGAATGGATGGCATGAAGTGACCAAACTCCAGGAAAGAGCCCAAATCCTTTAACAAACATTGCAGTTTGATTAAAAATGTCAAGTTTCATTTCTTAAATGTCAGCTATATCAAAACTTCAGCTATAGGAAAGTTCATGGAAAAGTCCCACTACACTATGCTTATAATTTTATACTAACTATATGTACTTTGAAGTTCCTTTAATCCTGAGTTAGTGCTTAAATCTCCATTATCTTGCTACATGAAAAATATTACCTAGCTGCAGGTTTTAAAAATCCCATCCATGATTTTAAGACAGGAAACAGCTGTACACATTGTGGAAAGCCCCACTTCTCACTTACCCACCCACTGAAAGAGAACGAATGAAGTTAGGAAAATACATGCACCGAAAAGCTGCAGAAAACAAAAATCTTTATCAATAAGTATATACTAATAGCCAGACTCTTCCCGCTAGAGATGTACTAATAGCCAGACCAAGCCAATCTTATATAACATGAGTGATAAATATTATTGTTAAGAAACAACAACCAACCACCGGTACACGTCTCTATAAAAAGTTCTACCACTCCAAATACTGTTCCACAGTGCATGCCATTCAAATAAAACATACAAAGATTAATGAAAACACACATCTTTCATCCTCCTTGGGTCCAGAAAAAGGCAACATACATATATGCATGCATGCATACATATATACATACATAATAAAAAAAATTCAGGCATTGTTCTTACCCTGAAATTCTTCGCCTTTGCTCTGAGGAGTGGAAAAGCAGGCCAGGCCAAACTCAGCTCATTATTTATGGCCTCTGAACATCTGAGGACAACTGGCAAATATGCAAGAGGGAGCTTTCTTATTGGCTGCACCTAGACTTCAAAAGCACTTTCTGAGGAAGGATCAGTCACCCTTTGTAGAAGTCCTTATTATCCATCCCAGCATTCCTCAAACTGGACCGTGCCATACAAACTGGACTACAATTGCCGTTGTCTGTGGATGGTGGCAATTGTAGTCCAATGCATATGGAAGACACCAGATAAGGAAGAGTTGATTTACCCAGACCTTTACTGTCAAGCGTGATTTGTTTTTTCCTAGCTGTTCTTCATTAGTTGCTGATTTTCTGTCTGACTTTGCTTGTATTGTTTATTCTCATGTTATTTGTGTGTGTATTTTTAATATTTTCTTTCAGATTATACATTATAGTTTGCATAATGGTTATCTGTCTGGGGCATGTAGGCTGGTGTCCTATTGGTTAGTCTCAACTACGCAGACCTATTAAACCAATTGTTTAATAGTGAGTCAACATATAGGTAGATCCCATTGATTCAATAGGTCTACTCTTGTCGGGATTAACAATAGGATTTAGGCCTTACTGTGAAAATGTGAGGCTGTTTCTGCACTGGACTGTTATAGTACTAGTATTCCACTTGCAACAGCCTATGGAATCCTGGGGTTTGCAGTTTTGGGAGGGGCCAGCTGGCTCCTCCCGAAACTATAAACCCCAGGATTCCATAGGATGTTGCAAGTGGAATAATAGCACTATAACAGGCTAGTACAGAAATGGCCTGAGATATGTGTGTAAATAATATATAACATGTGGGATTTGTACCATGGTCTGCATTTGTTCAGAGTTCCAGGCACAGCATTCCATTTCTGCACAACAGTCAACATTCTGTGTCAACCAAGCATGGTCAACCTTCTTGAGCTGTTTGTAGGGTTTTGTGGGAGAGTGAGATACATTTGTTCCTATCCTTGTCACAGTAAAATCTTAGATACCTCCATTCCCCCCACCCTGATGGGCATCTTTCTTCCATTCTACAGGACATTTGAATATGGCTTTTCAGGATGATCCAGGTAGGCACATATTCAGACAACGAGATTGTTCTCTCTATCCTTTTTATCTCTATATGTCTCTTTCTCCAGCCTCCTTTTCCAGGATGATCCGTTCTGTGATCCCTCCCACCCCTTTTCAGTTTTTTTCCCTTCATGAGCCCATCAGCCACTCTAGTCCTCAGGGTGCTTGGCATTCCCCTTGCCCTTCCCTCCCATTTGCTTGTGGATGGTATGTTTCTAGCTATATAAATACAAGCACTCATAAACTTGAGATCAGTATTAGTGTACAGAATGATAACATTTTTTTAAAAAAAGCCAACCATCTTGAAGTCTTTTCCCAGCATAATCACGAGGAAAAGCATTCATTGTGTGGGATGTAAGCACAGTTTCCATATGCAATAAAATAAGTTGCCAAATCTTATCTTTTGAAAGCATTATATATCACAGGGCTGTCAACTAATTATAGATTGAACATCAATTAATTGGATGACTTTCACATGAATATACATATTTCAAAACTTTAGCAAAGGTACAATGCTAACCTTTTGAAGAATACAGTTTTCCCTAAGTGGTAGTCACTTTCTTTAAAAACCACCTGATATCTATAGATAGAAGTAATCAGGAAAGGGATTTTAAAATCAAAATTTTGCAGAATGATGATGGAACCTCTGGCTGGCTGGCTTTCTGATGGGCTGTTCAAGAATAGAGGTTTTTTTTCCTCATCCTGTCTGCTTTGATTAACTGGGAGAAGGTTGAATCCATAGCTAAATCCTCATTTGGTGAAATGGCTATCTTGAGCTACCCAGGTTTACTGTATCTATGTTTTTAAAGCAAGGCTCAACTGCAGTTTATAATAAAATATACATACAATAAAACCAAATTCACAACACACACTAAGTAGTCATCAGAATTTCAAACAGAAAAACAAAAAATACTACAAAATGATTCAACAGAAATTAATAAAATTCTATCCCAAAACTGAAGTGGAAGAGCAGGGTGAGAAGACCAGTTTTTATAAACTTCTGAGGGAACAGAGAAAGAAACATTCAGGTGAAATTTTTCATAAATTACAAGACTTTGGTCAAAAGCTAAAACCACATAGTTGTCAGGACGAGTAGCCTCTGCCAGATGTTGGTTGGTTGGTTAGATGTGTATTAAAATAGTGCATTGAAACCAATGTAGAAGTAGCTGCGGTAGAAATCCATTAAGCCTAGACGCAATGCTACGAAGTAGCCAGTGTTAACCGATTATTGCAATAATCTGCCTGGATTGGTACAAAGTGTCAATGGCTAATCACTTTATTGCCTATTGCTACAATGTATCTGGTGGGGGAAAGATCAGAGCTGGGTGAAAATAAGTGTAGAGGGTTGTGTTTTGGAAACATGGGCCATTTCTGCACTACACTCTTATAGCACGACTATTCCACTTTCAACATCCTATGGAATCTTGAGGTTTGCAGTTTAGGGAAGGGCCAGCTGAAAGTGGAATAATTGTGCTGTAGGAGTGTAGTGTGGAAATAGCAATGGTGTCTTTAAGATAAGAAGCAGGAAATATGTGCTCAAATCAAGGATTGTAAAAGTGGGAACCAAAACCAGGTCTGGGAACTGTCTGAGAAGTGGTGTGATGCTAAATTTGTGACCCTCTCAAATTCAGTTTTACATGCCTAAATTTTGGAATTGTACCTATAAAATGTGTAAGATCCATGTGTACTTTATTTCCAGCAACACCACAAAAAGTGTGCTGTGTTGCTTGCATTTCAACAAGTAAAACTTCTGTCTACCTCAGAGTGAAGTTTGTGGAGTATGGGTTATCCAGTACGTGACAGTTACCTTGAGACTTGGCAAATTTCGGTCCACAAGAAGGGCAACATCAGCAAAAAGACCTTACTTCTTGCTCCTGCACCCTCTCTGCCCATTCCTCCAACACCTGAGGAATCTAGACGAGGACATCAGATTAATGTAGCATGAGGGGAATCAGGAAGGAACATAAAGAAAATGTTGATCCCCAGGTCCTAGGCTTTCCTAGGCTTTTTAGTATCCTAAAACCAGTGTGGTTTAATGCAGTGGTTCTTGAACTGTTTTACCCCTATGACCCCCTTTATATCAGCATGCAGACATTGACCCCTTGCTTGATGTAGTATATGAATAAAAAATATTTTGTCTGTTTAGTGTGTGCATTTTCATCCACACATTTATTTCTATTCTTATTTTAACAAGAAAATAACATCATTCAAATTAGAACAGTTTTATTTTAAGATGTTTAAATAAATTCTATACCTAACTCAACACAATCCCTGGAAGTGGGAGATCACGAAGCACTCTCCAAAAAGGGACTTGTGCACTGGAAGTCAATAACTCTGCTCCCCAAGAGGTGGGGGGAGAATCACAAAGAACTGTCCAAAAAGCAACTTCTGCTGTCTCTTCCTTGTTTTCCCTTCTTCAGTCTCTCCCCTGCTTCCTCCACCTCCTCCCATTCCAAACAGGGCAGTGGCACATAGATGCTGCACCTCCAAGTGTGGCTCTGATTGCATAGTCTGCATTGCATTGTGGAAGAAAGGAAGCTTTGCAAGCGGTGGGTGATGTGGGACGGTGGGGGAAGGAGGGAAGTGAGAGGATGGTGAACACAGCTATCCTTTCAGGCATGCTTAGGGCTCCTTCTTTTTCTCCAGAACATGTGCTCGTGAAGCAGCAGGAGAGGGGAAAGAGAAAAGGATAACCCCCTCATGACCGCAGAGTTGGCACTGAAAATCTGGAGCAGGCTGTGAAATAATCAATGGAGAAGAGCCTCCTCTCCTATGCCGCCCCTCCCTTTGTCTAATTTTCCCTCCCTCCTCCACTCTTTCATCCCATCCAATCCCACCCCCCAGTGAGTTTGCAAGGGTGAATGGTAATAAATTACAGTCTGAAAAGTTCTTGCAGCCCCCTTGAGCAACTGTCATGCCCCCCTCAGGGGTCCCATCCTACAGTTTGAGAACCACTGGTATAGCAGTTTGAGTGTTGGACTATGACTTTGGAGACCAGAGTTCAAATCCCTGTTTCACCATGGAAACCCACTGGGTGACCTTGGGAAAGTCACACTCTTCCAGCCTCAGAAGAAGGCAAAGGCAAACTCCCTCTGAACAAATTTTACCAAAACAACTCTGTGTTTAGTTTCACTTTAGTGTCACCATAAGTCAGAAACAACTTGAAGACACACAGCAACAATGAAGGATAAAAACAGTGCCTTGAATTGTACCAGAAATGAACTGGCACCTCCATGATTTTATATGTAAAAGACTCCAATTGTATTACTAGTTTGTTCTTTACCATGATAATGTCCTTCCTCCCACACTGATTTCCATATCAAGAAATTTGCTCCTTTCATTCTTAGTTAAGTGATCATCTTATCAGGAAACTGGAGGTTGCCAGGTTAACAGTTCAGACAAAGCAGCCTTTAAAGGTCACTTCAAAAGTGGGTAATTTTCAAAAGCCACCCACTGCTGTTGTTGCTCATAACAGGATAAACACATTATATAGTACAGAAATACCATACCAGATACACGACAGACTAAGGAAAAATCAGATGTAACATTTTGGAAGCAGGGGGGAAGATGTCAAGAATACATTCACTATCTTTATCTTTATTTGGTTTCCTGTCCCATGACAAATGGGGGGGGTGAGGGAGAGAGATTTCACTCATCATATAAGGTGGGATATAAATATTTTAATAAATAAATACATTCCAGTTTGAAACAGGGAAGTATAGCAGTGGCAGAACCCTATGGTCTACCAACCATAATGTCACAAATCCCTATTTCCTCATTTTTGAAAGCCTTTTTTTAGTTTTGTTTCTCTCCGTTTCTGAAATGGACATATTTATGTAGACATAAACTTGTTTCTACTTCAAGGCAGCCAGCCTATCTGAAATGTAAAGAGAGAGAGAGAGGAACAAAACCGGCAGCTAGGCTGCATGTATGCAAAACCAGGGTCATATCTGACATAAAGAAACTAATGTGGTGGCCTTTAGAACACTACAACAGTAGATAAAATTTTAGAAATGATGTCATTTTTTAAAAAAAAAGCAAAAAAAAATATGGCAGCAGAAGTATCTAAATGGCAAAGAGCTCTTCCTAAAGAACAAATGTGTTGGTAAGTGGAGGCATTTGTTGTAGTACTTCTTGCTTTTGTTTTTCAAAACAAAGAGGCTATTTCTAGGCCAAGTGGGGTGCTTTCTCTCCCCACTAACCGTTTCTTATCCAACCAGGTTTCTCCCATTGAGATGCCAAGATGTGGCTGGCTGCACTTGTAAGAACATTGAAAAGTCACTGTTCTGCACTGCAGTTTCCAGAATCCCCCAGTCAGCGAATGGGTAGTGGAGGAAAACGAAGAGGAATTTTCCTGACCTCTGCTAACTTGACCCCTGGCCACTCCTGCTTTGATCATCAATCGTGTGGTCCCGGTTCCATCATCAATAAGATATTTTTAAAATCACTCCTTGGCAATTTTATATCAGAGTGAATCCAGTTCTCCTTTGTCTTATCTTCTCCAAACTGGTTCCCCACTGGATCTGTTGGACTACAGTTTCCATGGATATGGTTGGCAGATCAAGACTATTCTAGGCCCTGAAAGCAGGCCCTAGTGAGGCCATTAAACTTGATATCTTCAGCACCAACCACAACTGAATTGAGTATGTTATTCAAACCAAAAAGCCAATACTAACAAATGAGGAAAATATACACACACATTTCAAGGCAGCACTCTCACCCCAAATTCCCTCCCTGTCTTCTTTAGAACCAGAAAAGAAAACCAGCCCCTGAGACCCAAGGCCAGGATCTGGGATCCCTACCCATAGGACAGAGTTGACTCTGCCAGATGGAAATTGTCATCCAACACATCTGTCAGAGCACCAGATTACCTTGGTCCAAGCCCAACACTTGATCTCCAGCACATTGCAAAGGAAAGATTCCTCTCCTAATTTTGAGGACTGACTCATGAATTCTGAACATCTGGGGCCCACAGGCCCAAACTGTAGGATCCTTGACCCAGTTCTCTGAGTTTTAGAAGGAAAAGAAGAAAACCACGCTCCACTTCCTGCCCCGATACTGATGCAGTAAAGCCACTTAAAAAGAGCACAGGGCTCCTTTGCCTGGGGCAGGGAACCCACGGTTATGCAGCACTAGAAGTTTTGCAGCCCAGATCCATCACTCATTCATTGGAATGAGATCTCACTAACTTCAGAGAGACTTCTTCCCTGACAACTGTACAGCTCTAGTAGTAAAAACAATATTCACCACTCTGACTTCTGTTTGAAAATTCATTTTGGCAAGCAGTGAAACCATTGTTCCCTCCCTCCACCAGCTACAGTGAATCTTCACACCCTACCCACACAGCAAAGATGACTCAGAAGAGACTGTACTAAAATTAGGGGGCTGGCATTTTGTGTGCTATTTGTACTCTTCAGACAGAGCTCCACACAAAATTCCTTGAACAGGAGATTTTTGTATCTGACCTTCATGAAGCCCAATCCAATGGCTCCTAGAACAGGACTAGGGAAGTTGTAGTCCTTCAGATGTTACTGGACTGCAACCCCCATCATCCCTCCATCATTCCTCACTCCCCTCTTTACCATAGGCTGTGCTGGCCACAGTTATTGAGAACTGTGGTCCAGGAACATCTGGAGGGCCCCATATTCCCTAGATATTCTCTTAACAATGTACAACAATGTTGTGTCTTAAAGCAAGTTCCTACAGGCACACACCAGTAACATGTCTTTGAATTAGGGATATATAGAGAATCACATTTATTTGCATTCTCAATCAGAATGGTATTTTGATGTGTCAAGACACTCTGTCAAAACAAAATGGAAAACACTAAGATTTTGTTTTGTTTTTTGCTGATTGAGAGCAAAAGGATTGACAGTAATTTCACATTTCTTATTTTTGTGCAAAAGATATAGATTTGGGTTTTTGCTCTTTTGGAAAAATCCATTATATTAAAAAAATGATTTTTGTTCAGAAAAAAACAAATTTTTATGCCAGATTGTTGTGTTTCATGCATAATGCAATTATTTTTGTGCAACTGAAATTTTGGGTAATAAGCCCTAAATGGTGAAAAATTAGCTTAAAATGTGTAAAAAATTGTTATATTCTTAATATTCTTTCCCAGCAAGGTGAAAGCCCTTGAGAGTTTTTATTTTGTGCGAGAATGAAATAAGTACAGATTTACATCCACACAGTTTGCTCCTTCATCCGGGACTGGCCAAAATGAGTCACATCCAAGAGCTTCATCTGTGAATGAAAGAACATTATATTATATTAGACTGAGGACTAGCCTTGTCTTGTTCCCCAATTCAAAAATGGAACTTCCCTTTCTATTCAAAGCAAGCCTTCCTCAACCCTTCTCCTGGAGAAAAGTAAATTATATTAAAAGAGTTGAATGAGAGCTATGGTATGGTTTCTTTTGTTTCCTATTGGTACCAGAGGTAACATGTGCAAGCTCCCTTTCAGAGTGGAAAGGGCTTTTTGAGTTACCCAAAGCACTAAAAAGTGATGTCCCTTCTGAGCTGCCTCAGTAACTTGTACTACGTGGAAGGTAGCAAACCTGTCCTTTTTCAGGCAGAGTGGATCTCACGAGTGAGGTCCAGGCAGCCCAAAACCTAAGCCAGGGAGAAGGTGTTCCACATAAGAGCAATGTGAAACCAAAGCCACAAAGTGGTCAAAGGTCAAGCAGCACAGAAGTATGGAAGAGCTGGTGGAAGGAGAGTTAAGGAAGTGACCAGCAGCACCTAAAGCCTGTACACAGGCATTGTTTCCAACAGACTTCCATGCTTATATCAGAGACTTTATAAATATGAGCTCCCAGAGTTCCACAGTGACCCAGAGCTTGGGGAAATTATTTTGTGTCTACAACCCTCCATGCATCTTCTGGCAAGCATGGACATTTCCTCTGCTGATGGAGTAATCTGGGGGTCATACTCCTAAACCTGACTGTTCCAAGTTCTGCCCAGACTTCTGTTCCAGGCATTTTGCATTCCTCATTCCAGACAATCCTCATGTGAGAAGCCTTGCTTACAAGGACAACATTACTCCTAAGAAGTCTTTCTTCACAGGAAAGCACTCCTTTTTCAACCACACCAGATCTGTTGGATTGGGAACTAGCCTTTTATTGCCTTTTGGTTTGAAGGTGGAGCTCCTCTCCACTTCCTCAGAGTTGGGCTTCCTCAGCTCTTCCCCTTGAGGGCCCAGGGAGAAGTCTGGACAAAGGAACATTCTCCTATGTCATCTGGCTGAGGAATCTTTCAGTCATCCTTGCAGCATAATCCATCCAGCAGGGTCATAACAGAGCCTTACCTTTGGCTTGCTGCAGCTTGGCACATGATAGAAAGTGATTCTAATTTTGAGAACTAGGTCTAGGTTCATTAGGAGTGGTATGTTCCTCTGTGTCATCTGCCCAAGCAGGTTCCGGTTCATCTTCAGAGGAAGATCTGTCTGGTGAAGGTATGTCATAGCCTCTTTTTGGCTTGGCACATGATAGAAAATGTTTCTAATTCTAAGAATATCCAGGCACTTCTATTAAGCCAGCTGGTAGACTGCAACTCAATCACACAGGCATTAGTCATTTCTTCTAGGGAGGGAGGAGAAAGAACAAATTTGACCCTGCAACCAAGCTTGACATTGCAACACAAATTAGCAACTGCTGTCCAATTTCTTCCTTCTTCTCTCTACATTCACCCAGGGTCACTCAAGTTACCACGGTGCAACTAAACATGATGATGGAAACACAAGAGAGAGCAGATCCATTTGGCTTCCACATCTGGAGAACCACTCTGGGATTGCCAGTTTCCTTATAGGCCAGATCCTCCCTAGTGAACCCCAGCTTGTCTGTTAGGTCAGGCCCAAGACCTATTTTGCTGTCTGTGGCAAAAGGCAAGGTGCCACCCCCACCACATAAGTTGGCTGGAATGGCATTTGTATCTTACTTCAGTGCAAGGATGTTGTTAGGAATGTATGTGTGTCAAAATGAGGGCATTGCCCCCTACAAATGAAATTTTCCTTTAGTCCCTAAATTCCTGACAGGGCACTGACTTAAAACACCAGTTGGGTCTTTGGAAATACAATTAAGGGATCCAAAGATAAGGGGTAGGCAACATTACCAAGGGCACCTGAACACAGAAAATGCAAGCATTCTAGGTATAAACAATTTTAGAGTCTCATTGTGCAACGCTAGTAATGTGGGTACTGAATGAAAATTTTAGGGGTAGGCAGAATTCTTATCTGAAAGGTGAAGTCTTCATTTTACCTCTTCCCACCAGTAGCTATACTCCTGCTTCGCTATTGGCTATTGGAGAGTGTCTTCTGTCACCTCTGAGGCAGCAACCTGATTTATGAGGCTTGGAACATGTGTAGCACACAAAAGAGGGAACAGCCGAGTGGTCCAACAAAAACAGCAGAACGGCCTCCACTGCTGCCCCTCAACTTCTGCCACATGTGATGATTGCCCAATGGCAGAGCCAGCCTTTCCCATTTGGAACCATTACTTCACTGGCACACAAAAGAAATGAACAAGGAATCTAATTTAGGAAAATTTTCCACTAGCAAATGCTAGCTGCAGATTTTTTAAAAAAATATTTGGAATTCAATTTTACATATAACAAGTTGCTTCATTTGCTTAGTTGGGTTTGGGTGGGTTGCTTTAACTTTTGTGTATTTGTACAGGCTTGCAGGTTATCTAGGCTAGGAGGAAAGGAAGAAACATTTAATAAATTCTATTATTTTCAAATTATAAAAATAATGATAAAAATAATATAAAGACAGCACTCTAAATTGAGATTAAAATACCACACAAAATACCATGTCCATATGGCAAGAAAGAGCAGCCGAGATCCAAACAAACGAGCAAGAGCCAGTCTGCAACTAGTTTTACAGAAGGGCCTCAGTGAGAAGCAGTTGAGGAAGAGTGAGGTAGCTTTCTATTTCTGAAAGGAAATAATAGAATCCTTCCAATGATCCTCCCCCAAAAGTAATGATTGCTGAGAGAGGAGATGATACACAGCCATCTTGCCAAGTTGCAGCATGAAATCCTTATTTATTTATTTATTTATTTACTTACTTACTTACTTACTTACTTATTTAATATCCCACCTTACACCTTGCACAGGATTCAAGGTGGCTTGCAATCACTCAAAGAAAAATATGGTTTAAAAACTATTAATATAAAAGTTAAAAGAAAATTGAATTAAAGTTCTATTTAAAACTCAAAAACACAAATTAAAAATCTGTTTTGAAAACATGCTTAAAACATAATAAAATAGAAATGTAATACCCCCATTATTACTCCTTACAGAGTTTGAAAAGTAAATGGTTGTCATCGCTTGTTCCCATGTTTTTAAAAGTAACACATTCCGTTTCTTCTTGATGTCCACAATGCTTTTTTGTGACTTCCTGTTATTAAAAAAAGGGGAGGGGGAATTGATAAGGCAGTGGCATAAAACTCAAAATTTCCTGTCAACATGTGTTGAGAGAGAGCCTTGCTAACCTTTCCTTCCCCCACCATTTGGAATGCTACTCATTCCCTTTGACCACCATCTCCAGGTCAGGAATAGTTGTACCTAGCAAATATATATCGGCTGTAAGGCTGCTAAAGGCAAAAGATCTACTTTGGGGGAGGGGGAGGAAAGACAGCAACCTTAGTTTTCCTCTGCTTCTTAGTAGTCTAATTTTTAAATATATATATCTATGTAGTCATTTCCCAACACTCTGCCACATTCCACAAAATAGCACTCAGGGTTGTGATATAAAAATGGAAGGAGGTTTGATTTTCCATTGTTGGAGTCAATAGGAGCAGAGACCAAATGGAGCTTACAGCTCATAGCTCCCTGTGCACAAAACACCTCATTAATCCCTCCCATAGAAGTGAATTGATGCCATTCACTCCGACAGACAAGAGTGGCTGCCAGTTCCCATGTCAATATGCCAGTAAACCTATTGCAGATTTCAGCTAACATGTTACAAGGTGCTGCATCTTATTCCCCAGATAAACTCAGCACTTTGGAAAGTTTCTTTAAAGCAGGGGTGGGCAACTGTGGAAATCTAGGGGGCCACATTGGTTCTCCTGGAGACCATAAAGGGACTTCATCTCCATCATCACACCAAAGAAAATCAAAGATGGCTCCTGAGTGATCTGTAGTAGACATAAACGGCATTTTTACCATGTGTTTGGGTCTTCCTGAACCATTTTAGGCCTAGAAGAGGCTTTTTCTAATGTCCAAAAGTGAGTGGAAGCCACTTCTTGTTTCAAAAAAGGCTTCTCCGGGGGCTAAATTGGTCCAGCCCTCACCTCCAAAGAATGTGGTAGAAATGCTCCTCACGCCTACAGAGGTTATTTTTGAGGCAATTTTTTAAAATTGTAGTGGTTTTTTTTATCCCTGGGGGGCACAAAGGGCCTCCAAACATGGTGGAAATGACCCCTAGAGGTCCTCTGGAGACATTGGGAGTCCATGGGGACCATTTAAATGGCCCTGGGGCCTGCACGCAGCCTGTTGGCCACACTTTGCCCAGCCCAGCTTTATCGTCTTACTCTGGCTTCTAGAGTACAGTTACCACCCTCATGACACTGAAGCCACCAGCCTACATTTCCTCAATGGAAAATCAACCTGCATCATTTTGGATGGGAGTTACGCCATAGCAAAATATGCCTTCCACTGCTGATAGCGGCAACTGGGGGAGGCATATCTCCCAACATTTCACAGATGAAAACTGGGACTCATGCAGTTGAGCAATATCAGAGTATGGTCAAAAGGGTGTGGTCAAGCAAGAGTGTGGTAGATAAGACAAAAAAGTTTGGAATGTAAATACAGAATATGATACAAAAAATTCTGAAATGTCAAATCTGTAAGAATCCTGCATTATTTTTACTAGGAATTTGGGGAGAAGATACCAACATTCATAAGCAACAGCAGAACTTGTTTCAATATATGTTATTGGCAGCAAGATTAGTTTATGCAAAGTGTTGGAAGAAAATGGAGATCCCATCAATGGCTGAATGGTTTAATAGGTTGATGGCAGTAATGGAAATGGATAAACTTACAGCTAGATTAAAGAGTCGTACTGAAGAAGATTTTGTTTTGGAATGGAAATCTTTGATTATCTGAACAAAGATGAGGGTGAATTGATGACTTTAGGATTTTGAATTTGCATGTTGTTGTTTTTTTCAGTATCCACTTCTACTGTTATCATGAGAAAAATACTATGAAAATGAAAGATAACTTTGTTGCTATTCTAATATCTTTTAATAGCATGAATATGGTTTAAAGAACATTTGTTACAAGTTATTGGTAACTTACAGAACTAATTATTTTCAAAATACTATGATTTATTAGTAATGTTAAATATATAAGTTGGAACTTAGAAGTTAGAATAGTTTAACATTACAATAATGGTGCTGGTTACTTTAATTGCTATTTAATTGCTTTTTTGCACGCTGTTTTTAATATGTATTTTAACATTGTTTTAATCATTACTGATGTTTAATCTGTGTTTTAACTTTTGTATATTACAGTTTTTAATTATGTTATTTTTATGTTTGTAAGCCGCTTTGAGTCCCCTCGGGGAGAAATGCGGAGAGACATACATACATACATACATACATAAATAAATAAATAAATAAATAAATAAATAAATAATAGAATTATATCAATAATTATGTTTCTTTTCTATGTATCCAGTAGAAGGTTTAAAACACAATGAGAAAAAGTTAAAACTGAGTTTAAGTAATGATTATAAGTCAAGTACGTTTATTTAATAGGAGCTGTTTGTAACAAGAGCAGGAACTAATTTTTAAATAGTTATAGTTTTTCCTTTTAAAGTTACTTTAGTTAAGTTTTGTATAGTTTAATCATATAAAAGTTATGTTTGTAATGTTTGGTATTGTTTTGTATTGTTTTTTAGATTTTGATTTGATGTATAGTTTATGTGTATATGTGTTTTGTGTCTTTATGTTTATGTTTAAATGTTAATACAACATATTAAAATAATTAAAAAGGGTATGATCAGGTGATACAAGGGCTGACATTAATGAGAAAGAACACACAAAACTACTCAGGCTTACAGCAAGCTCAGAAACAAACAAAATTCAGAACTAATGGCAGGAGGAAAAAATCACCTCAAGAATGCTTCTCAGCAATATTGAGCCTCTTTTAGAGAAATCTGGTGCTAGAGGGGATCAGGATTTCTCTGAGAGATAGCAACTGGTGCACAGTTTGGGGATGCAGTAATTCAAAGGAGATCTCTTTGAAGAAAGTTCCTCTGAAACGGCAGGGCCCTGCCCTTCCCTTCCCTTTACAAGGTGGCCTTTATTCTTTTGTATGGACTCATACAAGACAGGGTGTTTCTTTGAAAGCTAGAAGGGGCCACAGCAGGTTGGTTTTGCCAGAGTCTGCTGGGATGGACAAAACTCTACCTGCTCCTCTCCTCTCCTTCCTGCTGAGATATTTAAGTGCAAACTACTTGTGCACTTTGAACTAATTTTACAGCAGTGGAAGTCAGCTGAGGACAAATGGGGAAAGCAGGAAGAAGAAAAAGAAATCAGGACATTTTAAAATGAGTTGTGAAAGGGGCAGACATTTAATCAGGATCGCCCCCCAACTGGGACAGTTGGACAGTATGAGTAGGCTAAAACAGGCATGATGTATATTGCATACCCACTGTTATAGGTTTTTTTCAATGACACATAAGATATGTTTCTGCAGACACTCACTGTATCATGATAATAGGACTTTTACGAGTATAATATATCACCCAAGTTTATTTTTTACGTTCAGTATGGCTGGCTAGCCAACCAGAACACAAGGGGGAAATTATGAGAATTGGAAAGTCCTTCATTATCAAAATATACAGAGGGAGAGAGAAAGCCAGAGAGAGAGGAAGGCAGCTGATTACTCTGTGTGTGTTTTGCAGTTATCTCATCTTAGACATATTGATGGATTATGAAGAAGGTACAACATAGATGTTACCCCACTAGAAAACCCTGTCCCAGGGTCTACAATTTTGATATTAAAATATGATTCCATGTGCCTGAGAGGTCACCTGGATGAGCACGTGGGCAGCAACAGTTGAACAATTGAAAACCAGGTCAGGCCTGTAAAATCCCCTGTCATGTAGCCCCAGGAGACCTCAAGCTGTGCAAACCCACAGTAGACAAAGGGTCCTCAGCCCCTGAGAAGCCAACTTGAGGGGATTAGTGTGTTTGCCCCAAGTTGAGCACCGATAGCAATAAAATCCTATCAGGCAAGGACCATTTACATGAAATCACACCACAACCTAATGCAGCCAAAGATCCTGAGACTTTGGCAACACCTTGTAATCTCATCATGCAAAGGAAGTTACCATCGTGGAGCTTCTTGTCTGTTGCAACACCCATTGTTCTCCCCGGGAAAAGGATTAGCCCTCCAGGTACCTTTTCCCCTACAAATAGTCCCAGTTTTTGAGCAGTTCTTTGGATCACTCCTGGTCATCCCTGCTGACTGTTTCTCTGTCCATTGAGTAATCCCCTCAGCCCTCTCCTTGCTGAGCTCCACTTCTTTGCTGTTTTTCCCAGACCAAGGACTTCAGGAAAAGGTGTAGTATTACCCCAGCTACAACCCCTTCAATATTCCCCTATCCAGTTTCCTCTCTTTTGCTTCTTAATAGGTCTTGAGTGAGTGTGTGAGTGATTACGTTGATGCGTGAGACTTTTATTCAATAAAATCATTTTATTGGACATCTTCGTTTGGTTTTTGGCTTGGCCTGACTCCATAAAAACTGAGTAAAAAGACCCCCTAGGTTACCCTGCCTCTCGCATTGCTATTGCTCATGCTCTGGCTAGTTTCCATTCCCCATCATCTGGAGCACATTGAGGTGTCCCCCAAGGGACCCCAGAAATCAGGATAATATAGATATTTCTCTCACATTTTACTGAATAAGTGGTGCCATTTCCAAGACTGCAAATTGGTAATCATTCTGAAGGGAGTTTTTTTAATTTATTCTTTACTATGAATGAAGCTTAATGGAAACTGTACACAGTAAACATGTGCATCTCATAGACAAGATCCTTTTCTAGCTATACAAGCACTGTGCAGGTGTGAGGTGATAATCTACTGGCAGAGTACAAAACTCTGGCAGCATATTTTGGTTGATAGCCCTGACTGCCACCTCTTCTTCCTTGGCTAGGCAGCAGCGTCTGGAAAACTCTCAGGCACAGCTCCAACGCCCCCTATCACCACCAAGGGTTCACTTGGGAATCTCCCGCTGCTATGGAGCCAGGGAATAAGGAGTATCCTTGGCCTTTTGGACAGGGCTTAAATTTGCCACTATGTTCCTTGGTTGTGCAGTTCCAGCCAGATCGTGCTTGGGGACACTTCCATGGCCAGTAAGTAGCCAGGGACAGACCAGTGCCTGGGAGCTATCTGGTTCCAGTGCACAACCAGAGGAAATATATTGCACAAGAAGGTACTGGATATCTCCCTAGGCAATGCCCCACAAAATATTTACCCTGTTGTTACCAACGGTTTTGCCAGCCTAAGTCACCAACGAGTTACTGGCCCAAATATTACCATGTACACATTTTTGAGACTATCTCATTTCATATTCTGAATAGTATTAAGCTAAAACGCTCACAGTTTGATTATGATTGTATGATTTCAGTACCCATTTGAAATTACAGTTGAGCAACTGTCTGGTCACTTTTCATCAAGTGTATTGCAGTGTGTTGCTTTGTATTACATTTTGTATCGAATTGTATTTATAGACACTCCCTCTCCAAAAAAAAAGGCTGGTTCAAAAATTGTTCCTAGATATTTCAAGGATTTTTGAAAGGGTAGAGCAGAAAGTGTTACAGAAGTGTTTTATCTGGAGAAAAGTAAACATCAGGGCCAAGATGTGGACACTGCAGCAGGCAACTCGACATTTCTTTGACCTTCTGTAATGTCTAGTAAAGCAAAATGGGTGTCACTTTTCCTTTCTCCTCCACTCCACTGGTTTTCACTTACAAAAAAAAAATGGAAATTTGCTATGTAATGATTCAGTGGCTTCCATTCCCCTGCCCCCATCCAGCAAGACTGTGAGGCCAAAAATATGCCCAGCTGTGGAAAAAAAAAGTCAATATAGAAATGTGAGGATGTTTTTGAAGAAGTGACCACTTTGAGAAACACATCACAACCATCCCGGCAACCATTTCCTTCTCCTTTTCAATGCTAAAAGGAAGTTCTTCTTTATGTCACTGTTAAAAGAACTCTTTTCCATTTCAAAAATGCTCTGAACTTCTCCAGCTGCAAATATGCTGAAGCAGCCCACTCAGATCAGTAACTCTCTACAAGGAAATTACATGGGTATAAAACTCAAACAGAAGCCATTTCCGCACTACACAGGTAAAGTGCTATTATTCCACTTTCAATATCCTATGGAATCCTGGGGTTTGCAATTTAGGGAGGGGCCTTTAGAATTCTCAGCCAGAGTGCTCTTTGGACTCAGTAAACTACAAACCCCAGAATTCCACAGGATGTTGAAAGGGGAATAATAGCACTATAACAGTGTAGTGTGGAAATGGCCACAGTAATACAGTTAATGGGGGAGGAGGTCAAATCAGATTAAGGAGAAAGGAATGTGCTGCTGTTGTTGATGCATTACTTGATGTTGTTTCTGACTTATGACAACCCTAAGGTGAACCTATCACAGGGTTTTCTGAGGCTAAGAGTGTGTGATGCATCCAAAGGCACTCATAGAGTTTTCATAGTTGAGCAGGGAATTGAAGTCTGATCTCCAGGATCATAGTCCAACATTCAGACCACTACACCATGCTGGCTCAAAGGAATGTGTACACCTAGAAAAAAGCAATGGGATATATATATATATATATATATATATATATTTCTTAAAATATTTTCCTATACTTTTATCATGAGATCTCAGGCAGTAGACAGTTAAAACAATATAAACAATTTAGACAGTCCTATATTGAAGTTAATAAATAATTTAAATCTGTTCTTGTGTATCATTACATTGTTTCCAACTTATGGCGACTTTAAGGCAACTCTATCACAAGGTTTTCTTGGCAGAATTTGTTCAAAGAGAGTTTGCCTTTGCTATCCTTTGAGGCTGAGAAAATGTCATAGAATCATAGAATAATAGGGCTGGAAGAGACTACAAGGGCCATTGAGTCCAATCCCCTGCCATGCAGGAATACACGGTCAAAACATTCCTGATAGATAGCCATCCAGCCTCTGTTTATAAAGCTCAAAAGAAGGCGGCTCCACCACACTGAGGCAGTATATTCCACTGTCAAACTGCTCTTACTGTCAGGAAGTTCTTCCTAATGTTTAGATGGAATCTCTTTTCCTGTAGTTTAAAGGTATTGTTCCCTGTCCTACACCATTTCTGCACTACACTGTTATAGTGCTATTATCTCACTTTCAACATCCTGTGGAATTCTGGGGTTTGTAGTTTACTGAGGCCAAAGAGCTCTCTGGCTGAGAATTCTAAAGGCCCCTCTCTAAACTGGAAACCCCAAGATCCCATGGGATGTTGAAAGTGGAATAATAGCACTATAACAGTGTAAGGTGGAAATGGCCCTAGTCTCTAGAGCAGCTGAAAACAGGCTTGCTATATCCTCCATGTAACATCCCTTCAAATATTTAAATTTAGCTATCATATCACTGATTAAACTTCTCTTCCCCAGGCTAAACATACCCAGCTCCCTAAGTTACTCCTCGAAGAGCATGGTTTCCACATCTTTTACAATATTGGTCACCTTCTCTGGACACATTCCAGCTTCTCAGTATTCGTCCTGAACTGTGGTGCCGAGAACTGGACATAGTATTCTAGGTGGTCTCTGACCAAAGCAGAACAGAGTGGGTACTATTACTTCCCTTCACCTAGATTCTATACTCCTATTAAGGCAGCTCAGAATTGCATTGGCTCTTTTAACTATCACATCACACTGCTGACTCATGTTCAGCTTGTGGTCTACTAAGATTCCTACATACTTTTCACATGTGCTGTGGTCAAGCCAGGTGTCATCCATTCTTTATCTGTGTATTTCATTTTTTTCTATTCAAATGTAGTACTTTACATTTCTCCCTGTTGAAATTCATTTTGCTAGTTTTGGCCCAGCTCTCTAATCTTTTAAGGCAGTGGTTCTCAACCTGTGGGTCCCCAGATGTTTTTGGATTTCAGCTCCCAGAAGCCCTGAGCATTGACCATAGTGGCTAGGGCTTCTGGGAGCTGAAGTCCACAAACATCTGGGGACCCACAGGTTGAGAACCACTGTTTTAAGGTAATGTTGAATTCTGATCTTGCACCCTGGGGAGTTAGCCACCCCTCCTAACTTGGTGTCATCTGCAAATTTGATAAGAATGCCCTCTTTGCTTTCATCCAAAGCTTCAATAAAGATGCTGATTAGCACCTGGCCCAAGACAGAACCCTGTGATAGCCACTACTCACTTCTCCCCAGGATGAAGAAGAGCCATTAGTGAGCACCCTTTGGATTCATTTAGTCAACCAGTTACAAATCCACCCAGCAATAGCATTATCTAGCCCACATTTTACTAGCTTGTTTGCAAGAATATCATGCAGCATCTTGTCAAAGGCCTTACTGAAGTCATGCTATGCCCATAATATTCCCTTGATCTACCAAGCTAGTAAATCTATAAAAAAGAGAGATAAGATTAGTCTGGCATGACTTGTTTTTGAGAAATCCATGTTGACTTTTAGTGATCATGGCATTCCTTTCTAAGTGCTTACAGACTGTCTGTTTAGTGATCTGCTCTAGAATCTTTCCTGGTATTGATGTTAGGCTGACTGGGCAGTAATTGCTTGGGTTGTCTTTTTTCCCTTTTTGAAGGTGTGGACAATATTTACCCTCCTCCAGTCTGCTGATACTTCTCCTATTTTCCAGGAATTATTATTGCCAGTGGTTCTGAGATTACTTCTGCCAGTTCTTTTAATACTCTTGGATGTAGTTCATCTGGCCCTGGAGCCATGAATTCATTTAGAGTAGCCAGGTATTCCTGCACTATCTCTTTACCTATGCTGTGTTGCATTTCTCCTATCACATCATCTGCTCCATTTTCACCAAGTGGAGCATTGTTTTCCGTTTGGAAGAAGGCTGAGCAAAGAACAAGATCAGTAGTTCTACCTTTGCTCTGTCCCCTGTTAACATTTCACCATCCTCTCCATGCAGAGGTTCTGCCATTTCCTTGTTCTTTCTTTTGCTATGGATATAACCGAAAAAGCACTTTTAACCTTTTAACTTTTCTAGCAAGCCTGAGTTCATTCTTCACTTTAGCTTTTCTGACTTTTTCCCTACACTTGTTGACTATTTGTTTGAATTCTTCTTTGGTGATATCTCCTTTATTCCATTTCTTGTACGTGTCCCTTTTAAATCTTAGCTCCATTGAAAATTCTTTAGACAACCATTCCAGATTCTTTAGACACCTCCTATTTTTCCTCCTGACTGAATTGTTTGAAATTATGCTTCAATATCTCACTTCTAAAAAAACTCACATTTGTCATGAACTCCCTTCTCTTTTAGTATTTCTGACCATGGGATCTCTCCCAGTACCTGCCTAAGTTTACAGAAATTTCTTAAAGCCTAGAATGCCTTTCTGACTATACTTGGCTTCCCCTTTCCACTGTATAATAAACTCCTGGAGAACATAGTCACTTCCACCTAAGTATCCTGCCACCTCCACCCCATTAACCAGATCATCATTCTTGGTTAGGATCAGATATAAAACAGCTGTTCCCCTTGTTCCTCTTCCACCTTCTGAATCATGAAATTATCTGCAAGGCGAGTGAAAAATTTGTTGGACCTGGTACTCTTGGTAGAGTTTGACTTCCAACAAATATCAGGATAGTTGAAATCTCCCACTGCCACTAAATCTCTCCTTCTGGAATGTTTAGTTATCTGTTCCAGGAAGTCATCATCCAAGTCCTCAGTCTGGCCTGGGAGCCTGTAGTGGACCCCCACAATGACAGTACTATTGTTTCTCTCCCTCTTAATTTTTACCCAAATGCTTTCAACATGGCTTCCAGGATTTAAGTCATGGATCTCTTCACAGGTGTAAATATATGTGACATACAGTGCTATTCCTCCTCCTTCATGTTTGGTCTGTATCTCTGAAATAGATCACGCCCCTCTATTGCTACATTCCAATCATAAGATTCATCCCACCAGGTTTCAGTGCTGCCTGTTACATCATATTTATTTTGCTGTGCCATGAGCTCAAGTTTATCCTCTTTATTTCCCATGCTCTGTACATTAGTATAGAGGCATCTGAGACCATGGGTCACTCCCTCTAGTTGCTTATTCAAATTTCTTTCCCTCCCACTGTTGGTTTCCTGTACTCTTTGCCCAGTTCTCCCTATAAGATTCAAAGTGTTATCTCCAACACATAATGAACTCCTGCCCTCAAGAATACTGTCTCCCTCCCCTTCATAACTCATTTTTATACTCTTCTAATTAGGTTTCTGAAACCCTTAGCAAAAATATTCCTGCCAAATGCTGTGAAGTACAACCCATCACTTTCCAAAAGTCCAACTTCTTGAAACCATGGTCCATGTTCCAAGAAGCCAAACTGTTCCTGGCAGCACCATCTGCAGAGCCAGTTGTTCACCTCCACTATTTTTCTCTCCCTTCCTGGACTGTGTCCATCAACTGGGAGAAGAGATGAAATGGCAACCTTCAGCTTCCTACCCAGAGCTTTGTAATCCCTTGCAATCTCCTGAAGGCTGTGCCTTGCAGTATCATTTGTTCTCGCATGGACAAAAAAGGAGGGGTAACGGTAAGTGCAGTTGATCAGTTTTGTCAGCTGCTGTGTTATATCAAGGATCTTTGCCTCAAGCAGAAAACACACCTCATAAGGCATCCTGTGAGGCCCACAAACCACTCCTTCTGTCCTTCTCAGAAGGGAGTCCCCTACCACCATCACATGCCTCCTTGATTGGCAGGGACCAGTCTTTGCACTGACTCTTCCAAGGACCCTTGCACATTGTCTGAGGACTGACACTGTTGCTCCTGCTCCTATCTCTTGTTCTCACTGATAAGGGAAAAAGTGTGACCAAGGTCACCCAGTGGATTTCCATGGCCAAGCAGGGATCTGAACCCTGGTCTCCAGAGTTATAGTCCAATGCTGAAGCCACTACACCACGCTGAATACAATTAATTTTTAAAAAAGCAAGTCAGAAAAGTTAGAGCAACTTTAAAAGGCTAAAGGAGTTAAAAAATGCACATGCTTAAAAGTAAATTAGATGCCAAAGGATTTAATAAAAAGCCATGTCTTTACCTGGCGCCACAAGCAACCAAAGTGGGCACCTGGTGGGCCTGCAAGGGGAGAGCATTCTACAAATAACGTGCCACAGCTGATATATTTGCAACAAGACCCCCTGTCACCCCAGTTCCTGGCCCAAGCTTGGGGACGTTTTGATATCAATAATTCGGCTCTCTTCTACCATCCCTCTCCACATGCTTGCGAGGCCCCCGGACAAGTATGCAAACAGGCTCGGTCGTTAATCGTTGTAATATGTCAAAACAAATACAGGCTGGCCAGAAATAGCCACACTGCCACTTCAGGAGACCTCAAGGCAAGTAGCCTCATTACATATGCACACCACGTACAAAGAACTCCCTGCCCCGAGCAGGCAGCTTGATTAGAAGAATCCTCACCTGTCAAGCACTCTGGTTTGCGTACTGTCTATTCCATTGTCAATTCAGAACTAGCTCAATCATGCTAAATTCTGACGTTTCAGAAGCTTTGTTTCCAGCCCAAAACTCATTGTTTTCCCCAAGCATGGACTAGCCTGTGGCTACATTTTCCTTTATAAACCCCCCTGATTTTTGTGAGCTTCCTTGGATCGCTCCGAACTTCCATCTCGCCTTGCTGCTGCTGTGTTTGGCAAGCCTTCCCCTCAGTTCCACATACTGAGACTATGTACCTTCGAACTTTCGCAGTGATATACCTGGGCTTCAAGACAGGTGTAGTATCACCCAAATCAACTATCCCTCTTGAAATTCCCTCTGTCCCACTCCACCCTTTATTTCGATAGTTATCTGTGTGAGTGTGTTGCATACATCGTTTGTTTGTAATTTTAATAAAGATCACCATTGTTAATTCCACATCTGTTTGCTCCTTGACTCAGCCTGACCCCATAGACATTGGGTAAAAGATTCCGCTCCGTTGCCCTGCCTCTCATATTGCTAGCTTGTGCTCTTGGCTAATTTCCCCAACTCATATAATTGAGAGCGCATTTAGGTGTCCCTCCTGGGACTCCCAGAAAACAGGGTAACACCCCCCCACACACCTTTGCCTTTGATATTTAATGGTACATTTCATCTGATGAACTAGCCCTGAGATTTGCTGGGTGCTCTCAGATGATGCTGTTATAATAGAATTATCCTACCTCATTCATGGCATTTTGTATGGATCCCAAAGTCACTACCTTCCTATTTGTAATCAGTAGTGTTTTCCTTTGAGTCTTCCATCTCTTTTCTTATTACTAAAAACCTATGAAGAAGGGAAAGAAGGAATAGCTGCAACTATTACTATTTTCACTAGGGGAACTAGGAGCCATCTGTCCAAAAGCACCCTCTGGTTCTGTCCTGAAAAATATCTCAGATGTATATTGATCTTTCATCAAACGTGCTGCTAGAGATTTTTTTTTTTCCCCTCAGACATACTATCTGTCTGTGCCTGGTGGCTTTTCGAAAGAAATTGTCCCTCTGAAATCTAGGATTGTTGATATATGTATGAAGAATAGAAGTTACTGAATAGGTGTCTTGAAAGAAAACCTCAGCTTTGTTAGAGAGAAAAGAGTACATCCCATTTAAAAGCTATAAATGCTATAAAGCTGTGATTCAAGCCTGAAGGTAATGAGAAACAAGCCTGAAAGAAAACATGTGCTGTATTTGGGTACCTGGCTAATATTATGAATATCTGCCTCAGATTCAAAGGCTCAATTTTAAAGTGGCAATGTAGCATTCAAACTGTGAAGGCCATGCAGGGCTCCAGAGGCGAAGCTTGGGGTTGCCAGATCAGGACTATACCAGGTATGAGATTTCAGCAGTCAGACCTGAGACCTACAGATGACACAGAAAGTGGGCCCTCATGACGTCAACAAGCATGATACATTAGGCATCAACTATGGCCCTTTCCACACCTTACCTTTTTCTGGTGCTGGGGTGCAGGGATTGCGCGAGCAGCCTCTGGTGAGAGGCTCTCACATCCCTGCTGCTTCAGCTTCGCATGAGCTGCCTGCTCACGCAAGAGCCCCGCCTCTTCCTTCCACAGTGCAGCCTGGGAGTTTCCCAGGCTGCGCTGGGGCAGGAAGCATGACCGGCCCAGCTCTGGAGGTTCCGCACTCCAGGTAAGTGTGTGCAGGGCCCAGGAGCAATGCGCGATTGCACACCATTTTCGGCTTCCAGGCGAAAATGAAAAGGTGTGTGATCAGCGCCTGCTGGCCCCTGGAGCATTACACAATTGTGAGTGCATCTTGCAGATCGCTCCTCACAGTCGCGTGATGCTCCAGGTGCCCTTTCGCATGGCAAATGCCATGCGGAAAGGGCCTATGTGTGCACAGACTTGTCATTCAAATTAAAAAGACAAAATCTAAGAAATGAGGAAAATATATACACACACATATTTGTGACAGGCCCTTACTTCTCCCAGACTGGTGTGGCATTTCCCAAACTGACAGGGCACTCTGCCTTTAATACCCAGCTCTACGCCTTTATAACACTTCCTTTATATAAAAGAGCAAAGTTTTCAATGTTTGTTTAGAACTACTCAATAACTTTATGATAGCATGTTTTCTGTGTTACTTTAAATACTGTATAGAAGTCAGCTGAGTCAAGGTGGCTTCTAGAACAGTTAATAACATTTATAATAAAAATTTAAAACAATTAAAATCAACCACATAAAACCACATAAAATCATTATGGAAACATGCAAAAGTTAAAAAAAAAGAACAGTCTAATAAAAACAAAGGGCTTTCCTGCTCACACATTAAAAGCCTGCTTGAATAGAAATAGTTTTGCCTCCTGGCAAAAGGAAAGCAGGGCCAACCTAGCCTCCTGTAGAAGAGAGTCCCAGAGGGTGGGAACAGCCACTGAGAGGTTTCTCTCCCATTTCCTCACCAAGTGAGTTCAGGAAAGTACTGGGACTGAGAGAAAGGCTTCCCCTCCAGATCTTAAAATTCTGGCAGGTTCATATAGGGAGATATGGTCTTTCAAATAGTCTGGACCTCAGCCATATAGATCTTTATAGGTCATGACCAGCACTTTGAATTGTGCCTGGAAACAAGCTGGTAGCCAGTGAAGCTATTTTAACAAGGGAGTTATATGCTCCCTATACCACTTCCAAGACCATCTCAGATAGTTGAGTGGTGAACCGACACAATTCCAGGCAAGTCTCTCTCTTGTATCTGAAGATATATTTCATCAGACCTTGGGGACTACGAAACAGAAAACCGCAACAGAGTGTGGAATTATGATAGAATACTGCAGTTCCATATCCTTGTCATCAGATCTTGGAAGCTATTGTACTAAGAAATGTAGAAGACATAGTTCAGTCAATCTGAACTTCCTAATTAAGTTTGGATTGCACAAGCCTGGTGAGCTTGTTTGTCCTGGATTAAACTCTGGATCTAAAAGATCTTTGTAGTTGCAAGCAGAGTAATGCAAAAGACACAGAAAATTTCACAGAAGAATCTAGTAGTGTGCAATTTTCCAATGGAGGGAAAAGAAACTTAAACATTTCATAGCTAGTTCATGTAGATCAATGAAGATGATGAGAGGAAGTGGTAGACAGTTTTGACTATATAAACATTTATTAACTGGGGTATCCATTGCACCTCCAATTTTCCATCCTATTTTCAGACAGTAAAAAGCAGGGCGAGGTGTGTTCTCTAAGTCTCCAAAGGTTTAGAGGAAACCTAATGAAGAAAATTCTCAGAAAACACACTAAAAAATTATTTTCTGAGAAATTTTGGCTCAGCTCTGCCTCTTGTCATCTGTACAGATAATTCTCACTTCCTCATTCCACAACTATCTCCCATTGCATCACATTTCTGTAGTTCTTACACTGGCTGTTTTTGTGCTTAAAAATAGCAATCTATTTTTTCAGCTTTTGTACCACTATGTTGTCTATACCTTATTTGTCTATTTTGAGAGATGGATATGATAGATGATAGATGAAGGATGGATAGCTAGCTAGATATAATATTCTGACTTTCTCCTGGCATGGCACTTATACTGAGAAAAAGAGACAGGCAAGTAATGTTGAGAGCAAGCCAATCAAGTTTTGGTTGCACAAGCCTGGTAAACTGGTTTATCCAGGATTAAAATCTGGATCCATAATGTTGAGAGCTAGCCTGGTATAGTCGTTTGCATGTTGGGCTAGGACTAAAATTCCCTGATAGCTTTGCCTCAGGGTTACCACAAGTGGGAAATGAATACATACAACAACCAAGTAATGTTTAAATTTCTTCCCTTTGGGTTATTATGTGTATACAGCTGATGTGTCACCACTTCATTACTAAGCATATAATGACTGTGTTTTGAACACTGGAAATTTCATACCTAGGGCCACAGCAGATGATGCAAAATCTTTGCCTGCGTTGTTTCACCAGGGACAGATATAAGCCATCTCTTTATGTTACTATCATTGATCATTTTCTCTGTGAGGGAAAGCTGGTAGGACTCTTTTCAGTGATTTAAATCAGGGTCAGGCTTGCTAATATTTTGTATCTCATTTGATTAAGACCAGGTTATCCCCACAGAAATGCTCTTTGGGATCTCAGTGAGGATGCTGAAGTGTGTTCTTGGTTCATTTAAACAACTAGCGTAACAGAGGTCTTTTTCATTCTGTCCCAGGTTACTACTTCTAAGACCAGCACAGTTTGGTCAGGCCTGAAACCAGTAGTAGAAGCCCTACTATGGAGCCCTGCTGAGTTGAGCGGCAATAAATAAATGCCTTGAATAAATAAATCAATAAATCAGTCCTAGTGAATCCACAGTGCAAAATTTACATAGTGAAGTTGTTCACATATGAACAACCATTCCTAGTTTTCATTTGCTGCTGCATTTTACAGAGTTAAATCCTGCCCATAGTTCCATGCTGGCATTTTTTTCAACTATTGGATAAGAAATAGAAGGAAGGAAGTAACGAAGGAAGGAAGGAAGGAAGGAAGGAAAGCAAGCAAGCAAGCAAGCAAGCTAGCTAGCTAGCTAGCTAGCTGTAATAGTTGTTTTACAATCAGAATTAAATACCAGTGCTTTTGGAAAACAGAAAACGTCTCTGAATGCAAAGAACAAATGTTTGCATTGCCTATTTATATTAAAATATGCAGAAATTTTCTCAGGCTTGAGCCAACTTATAAATTTTTATAACTTTTTCAAATTGTTCACATTTTTTTAACACACAGCATTATTTCAGCTTTGCAAGGAGCTCAATAACAATCTTTCTGGTCTGAAAGTGGTGATGGGGGGAGGGAACACACATTAAAATAAAGAATGCAGAATGAATAAAAAAACAAAACAGTACAGATTGTACATCCACATATACAAAGAAAACTTTTCATGGTGAGGTCCAAGCAATTATAACAACACAATGAACCACATGTTGATTGAAAAGAATTTCTCTAGTTACTGAAGATTTTCCTGGCCCTGTTTCAGAAAAAGAAAAAATATTCTGACATTCTCCCAATCTGACTTCTGTGCAATGTAAGTCATGCACATTTTAAACACAGACAAATAATGCTGTCGTTCTTCTAGGAACTGTTAACAGCTGTAGAAACTATTATGGCCTGCTTAAAAAACATATCTTATTAGCCAACACCCTCCAGACACTCAGCAATCCTAAAGCTATTTCTTAGGCTAACCCAGAATTGATAATCAGGATACAAAGTCTGATGGACAGAGGTGGGAGAAATAACAAATAAACCCCACAATCCTTTTAATCTGCCATTTGTGCAGCCCCAGGAGACAGCTGCATAACTGGAAAATGATCCACCAAATGTAGAGAAAATAAATGGGGGAGGAGGGGAGAAAAGACCTAACGGGGAAAGGCGTGGGAGCAAGGAAACAGGCGGAGGAATATGGATGCCACCAGCGCATCAGTCCAATCACAAAGTGAGGCTTTCTTCCAGGTCACGCGAGTATTGAGGATTATTTTACATGCTTAAGAAAGTATAGGTTTTTTTTTTTACCACCCACACATAACAGATTAATTAGAAGCTTGTATTGTTCTATAGAAAAATTCTCCAAGGTTTTATTTTCTAGTGCAGTGGAAGGTCAAGCATTTGACAGAAAATGCAATAATGACGGCAGACTGATCATGTCTGAGGCTCTATTTCCTCCACAAAAGCAGATGCAGAAGGCAGCTGGATGAGTGCATGCTCCTTTGACGCATAAACACTCATTCAGCCTCCTTTTGCATCTCTTCAAAAGAGAGGAATGGTGGGCATTTCTCCGGCAGCAGAACACCTAACGGTGGCTTGATTTGCACTTTCCCCATAACAAGCTGGAGGCTCTTTTTTCCCTTCTTGTTGGATCCTAGCTCTGTTCCCTGTGGGTTGTGGGGCTGTGGGATGGTCCATAAGAGATAGTTCAGATATGAGTTGGATCAGAGCACTGATGAACCTTTGGACAGGAGGTTAGCATCTGGAGCAACAGGAAAAACAGGCAAATAGACAAACCGCAGATGAGCAGGGGCCCACTGACTCACAAACATGGAGGTCTGATTGGTTTTCCAAGTTCCTAACAGTTTAATTTTGTGGCTGGTGTTGTTTTAAATGCAAAGCAGCCTTGGTAGACTGCACCATGGAGCACCAGACGGGGAGCAAAAGGGCATTTGGCACTTATCTGTTGGCATTTTTCTATTCAAAATCAGCCACTGCAAATGTCCCTCTGTAAACATTCAGAGATCCAGATTTTACACCTCGCCAGGCTTTGACATGCATAGCTCTGCACAGGATCAGACTGCTGAGGGAATAAAAGTGTGCAAATAAAGCAGAAGGCTGGTTGGGATCCAGATTCATGCCTGGGGATAGCCAAATGGTTACAATCATTGTTTGGGCTTTGACAAATGGTCTGTTTCTCTCTTCCCCTGGGGGATGGATAACATCTGAGGTTTGGATGGGTATCTAGGCAGAAGAAAATTAGTGGGGGAAGGCTTGCAGGTAAGACTTGGAGCATGGATTTGGGAGGCTGGGAACTGTAGCTCCACCATCAATGGGGTGGGGAGGAAATTTTGGAGAAAAATTATTTTCACTCCTCAACATTTACAATTAACATTACTCACCTCTCCTGTCTTTAAAGGAAAATGTCTTCATTGTCTTCACTGAAAACCAACACCATTCACTAACAATTTATATTTCAGACTTTTTAGAGTTTTCAGTTGCAAAAGTCATTTAAAATGTATTTGTCCCTTTTCTTAATGATAAGGGAAGATGGAGAGTCTGCAATTTAGTTCTAACCAAGGAACCTCACAGTTGCAATTTTGGATGAACAATTGTACAGCATAGCAAACATGTAAGTAAAAATATATATTGTAAACCACTGTTAAAAGGCTGGTGAGAGTCATTCATTTCCAGCTACACCAAATAGCACACACCCCTTTCCCATCTGGTCTACTGAAGCTCATTCTGGTCCCAGTCATTGCGGCCACATCCTGCAACTGGCCTGACCTCAGCTCCTCCTCCATATTCTGAGTCATCTCCAGCAATATTGGAAAAGAAAGTAACCACATTTAATTTACCATAGTTTGAACCAGCTATTCAAAATATGCCACTGAGCAAGTCTGACAAATAAGCTCCTTCTACTTCTGTCTGGCAGCATTTCCCAAATAATTCTGAGAACCGTGATTTCAGTAAAGACGTGGTGGAACAGCACAGTCTGTTGTAAATGTATGTCTGTTATGTCAGCATCTTATCAGCCACAGCACTAACAATCCAAGCATGCACATTTCCTTCACTGGTAAAAGCAAGGTGCAAGGGTGCCAAAAGGAAATGCCGGACTGCAAAGTCCCTCCAAAGAATATCCCAGCACAGGCAGACAGATTTGTGCATGCCAAAGACTGGGCCAATACACTTCAGATTCAGGGAACAACATCTGTGTACATGAACTGTCTATAAATTGGCTGAGAATCTAGGTACTGTGCTCTCTATTCCCACCCACTCTGAAAAAAGACCCACCAGATCAGTCAATATAATTTTTCTAAAATACTAAAAGAGGATGTGTTAGCATGTATGTGTGCCTGTGTCTACCATAACTACATGACCATGAAGCCACACTGGGTCCTGTGCAAGGAGAAAGATGGAATATGGGGTAAACACATGCACAAGTTTTGGCATGTGAAATGTGGTATGAATATTAGAGGGACTATGAGGGAAGGTGCCTAAGACCTGTTTTGGTTTTTTAATGGATTAATTAATTTTAGTTCATTCGAATCAGTCCATAGTCTGCAATGCCATCTTTAGCCACTAGGTGGCAGAGCAAGCAGAAAAGAGAAAAGAAAAGTTGTTGTTATTGCTGTTGTTGTTCTAGCTGCTGCTGCTGTTTTTGTTGTTATTGTTCTCCCAATCTGGGATTCAAGGTGACTTGCAAAAGTTAAATGAGATATACAATTAAAAAAAAAAAATTAAACTATCATTAAAATTAAAAACATTAAAAAACAAACAAAACAAGAAATATAAACAACACAGCATGTGAAAGGCCATTTCCTTCTGAGCAGTCAAAGGAACCAAAAAGAACTGCAAAGAGGGTGCCAGTCTAATCTCTTTCAGAAGGAACTTCCAGAGCCTGAGACCACTGAGAAGGCCCTTTCCTGTGTTTCCACCAGACCACATGCATAGTGATTGGACAGCAAGAAAACCCCACCCCAGAAGATCTCAAGACATGAGCAGGTTCATCCTGGGGGATAGAGTCCTCCAGATAACCTGGGCCTGAGCAGTATAGGCCACTGTAGGTTACAACCAATGTTTTGCTCTACCACAAATGTGTATTTTAAAGGAGCATGTAGGGATGTTATTTGAAAAAAAGAATTGGCGCCAGACTCACTGAAGTTAACCATTGTTGCTGAAAAGCAACAGCATGTACCTGCAGGTCCCAAGGCTGTTTCTTGCTAACAGATAACCCATAGTCCCATAACTGGGAAAACCATGAGATACAAAAGAAATAAATTAAAAATACATAAACTCCAAAACTCAGGCTTTCTTCTCTTTTCTAGCTATAATCATAACTTCCCCTTTCCTTTTCTGCTTCCAAGTTGCTACATATACTAAGGCCATTTCCGCACTACACTCTTATAGCGCGATTATTCCACTTTCAACATCCTATGGAATCCTAGGGTTTGCAGTTTTGGGAGGGGCTGGTCGGCCCCTCCTGAAACTGCAAACGCTAGGATTCCATAGGATGTTGAAAGTAGAATAATCGCGCTATTAGAGTGTAGTGCGGAAATGGCCTAAGACTGAGTTGAAACAGTCAACTGAACTTTGCCACCTTGTTTGTCCCCTGTGAAGAGCCGCCATCACCTTAGGAAACAGAAAACAAAGATGCTGTGACTATCTTATCATTGGTTGCAGCTGAGATAGTGGCAGTGACTACCTCTAATAGCCTCTGTGAGCTTCCTTTGGCCACACAGTAAAAAGAATGAAATCAGGAAGTGTTGGCTATACTCTGGTTTGGCTTTGAGATAACCCCATATACTCAATAAGATTTTATGACATGATGATGTCACAAATCCTCCCTGTTTTCACAAAGAGGTAAAGAAAACTATTCCCTCCCAAATAAAAAGCTGGGAGCTGCCTCGTTTTTAAACATGCAAATAGAATATAGTTAGACAATATACACTAGGAATTCTTTTTGTGAAGCTCTTAAATCTTTCTGGAAGTTCCCTCCCTTTATGCATAAAAAAAATGTTGTGTTTTTTTTAAAACAATTCAGCTCAGCCTTAACCTATACAGACTCAGGCAGAACAGTGGCCTGAGAATATAGCTGGCAGGTAGACAGGACTTGTATTCTCTGCTAATCTTTAGTGCTTTGGAATCTGCATTCATTGTTTGCAGTCAAATCACAAAGGCAATGCATGACTTGCAACTCTACGTATAAATGACATGTCTGGGAGCTTGAAAGGAAAGATACAGATGTGATAAATACATAAATTTACTCAAAGCAGCAGCTAAGCCTGTAACTGTGTCTTTTAGGCTGGAAAATTTTCTGCAGCAAAGCTTTTCAAAACTACCCTAAATAACTCATGGTGTTTCCCCTACTAAGCTGCATCAAAGCACTCACAGACAAATTGCCATTCAGTTGTATCTGTTTCTGTGATTCTGATATAGACTGTAGGCCAGCAAGAAAGTATCTAGGTGGGTCCAATTTGCAATTCTAGCTATACGTTGATGATCTTAGTAAGTGTAAAGTGTAAATACAATTAATTATTTGCATTTACAATACACAACCGATTGGCTACCAAGCCTCCGGCCCTCCAACATGTTGTTGGAATACAGATTCCATCAGTTCCAGCCAAGATAGCCAATGGTAGGGGATGCTAGTAGTTGCTATCCAATAACATCTAGAAATCAGTTATAGTTATCTAGGTGTGCTCTACAGCACACACACAACAATAAATCTATGTTTGTTTCAGCATAATCCGTGCAATGGGCCCTCAACCATTTCCTTTATATGAAGAAAATTCACAAGGCAACTACTGAACATGGTGATGCAGGGCTGGTGCATACTTCAGGATTGTCCTTTGAAAATATCTCTTTCTTACTCAAGCATTCTAAGACAGTGTTCCCTCACCTAAACTAAGGCTATTTCCACATGGCACTCTTATAGCGTGATTATTCCACTTTCAACCTCCTATGGAATCCTGGGGTTTGTGGTTTCGGGAGGGGCTGGCCAGCCCCTCCCGAAACCGCAAACTCCAGGATTCCATAGGAGGTTGAAAGTGGAATAATCGCGCTATAAGAGTGCCGTGCAGAAATGGCCTAAGGCATGTCTTTTCAATTAAATGTTTGGGTTTTATACATTATTATCTGATACTACTGAGCCACAGTGTTTGTCTCTGAGTAATTTTAAGAACCAGAAGTGGTGATTTCTGAGATCGGCATTTGGCATATAGTCTATTAGGGAGGTCACTACCAAAGAAGTGATTCATCAGCCTCAAGGAAACAATTCATCACACTCCTAGTTATGAAGTGATATCACCGTTTCACATCTCCATCAGTGCTGCAAAAGGAAGCCATTGTTTTGCAGCAATTTGCAAGCAACTATATTCAAAAGAAAGTGGCATTTACACAGGAGGCCTTTCCAAGCTGAAAGAGACTTTTTTTCCCCCTGAACAATGGTTGTTCTTTAGTTGGTTTTGTTTTAAGACAATAGAAGTTGAGAAGCTACAAAGCCCTTCTTAAAGGCTGGGGTGGAAGAACTAGAAATATTCTTGAAGTTTAAGGGCAGACTAGAATCATGTCTATAGTGTCTACTAGGCACCTATGATACCCACATTTGCCCTATTAGATTCTCTTCCTGGCTACATTTTCCACTTCCCCCACAAAAACAAATTCACAGAAATAATGTGATACTGCTTTTGTGGGAGTGTATCATTTCAGAATGCTCTCTGTGTGTCTGAATGATAATGTACCATTCCTCAGCTTACCTTATTCCAGACACATCCAATGCGTGTCCTGGTGTTATCTCTGCTGGAAGGGGAACGTGACAGGAGTGCTCCTCTCTGCGCTGGCTGCCTTTGAGAATGGAGGAAGCGCAATGGTGCCACCTCTTTCTTCTGTAGCGCAGTCAGGTACTGTCCCAGGCTGTGCTGGGGCAGGAAGTGCAGCCATTATGCTTCCAGGACTTCCACACACCAGATAAGTGCAAGCAGGTGGCAGGAGGGCCAAGCAATCGCCAGTCATTGACATGGGAAACCCATCAATGATTTGTGGCACAATCATGCCACCTGACAATGGAAGAAGGATGGGACCTGGACGACATCATGTGGAACCATCATCTGGGTCCCATCCTTCTCCCATCCCCAGTGCGGGATGACAACGTCTTGCAGAAAGGGCCAATGTTATACAATCAAATATTTCCACACGTGGAAAATGATTCTCTAAAATTACACTGAAATTCTAATCATAATTTAAAGCAGGGGTGGATAAGTTGCAAGGGTTACGGGGTGCAATGCCCCCCAGGGGACCAAGAGGACTGCATCTGCCCTGCACCACCCACAAAAATATCTGCAAATGCCCTTTAGGGGTCCTTTTTACTACACCCTAGGTCATTTTAGGCCCAGAAAAGGCCTCTTTTCACCACAGGAAGTAAATCAGAAGTTGCTTTCGGTTCACTTCCTTTTTAAAATTTGGGGAAAGAATTCAGCAATTTGGATAGTTTCTTTAAAGTATGGGTTAAAATCCAGCGCAAGTTCACCACTTCCTTTAAATGGAGGTCCCCAGCTTACTCGACTCAAGGGAATCTAAGGACAGAGCTACTGTTTTATAATCTGAACTCCCTCCTCTGTTTCCCTTGTATCCCAAGTGCAGGATCTGTGGTGGGGGGGGCGTTTCCATAGAAAAAGGGGGAGTTTAATGATTCCTCCACCTGACAGCAGTGGCATACCAACACTTAACAGCACCCAGGGCAAGGGGGCAGATGAGAGGAAGTGGCTGGGATGAGTGGCAGGCAGAAGTGGGCATGGCGAGTGGCGGAAGTGAGTGAAGCAAGCAGCAGCGGGCGGGGAGAGACAAGTGCAGGTGGGCAGGGGAGGGGCAAGGGGAGGTGAGCGGGACAAGCCACGGAAAGAAGTGGGTGGGGCGAGCAGCACCGGGGGTGGGGCGAGCAGCAGCAGGCAGGGGAGGGGCAAGTGGAGGTGACCAGGGGTAAGCAGCAACTGGAAGTGGGCATGGTGAACAGCAGCAGGCAGGGAGGGGATGAGTAGAGGTGGGTAGGCAGAAGTGAGCAGGGTGAGTGGCATTGGGGGTGGGGTGTGTGGCAGTGGGCAGGGAGGGGCAAGTGGATGAGGAAGGAGCAAGCAGCAGAAATAGGTGGGGTGAACGGTGGCGAGCAGGGGAGGGACGAGTGGAGGTAGGCAGGGTGAGCAGCAGTGGTAGCGGGACAAGCGGTGGTGGGCAGGGAAGGGGTGAGTGGAGATGGGAGGGGCGAGTGATGGGGACAAGTGGGCAGGCCAAGTGGCAGTGGGGGCAGAGCAAACAGTGGGCAGAGGAGGGTGGGACGAGTGGCGGTGGGAGGCACCCCCTGACATTGGTGCCCAGGGCACGGACCCCAGTTGCCCCAGCCTAGGTCCGCCTCTGCCTGAGAGTTTGCTTTTTCATTGCTATGTGGTTGTCTTCAGGTGACTCACTCCATCCAACATTTCAGATGAAAACTGAAACATGTGGCCAAGCAACATCAGGGTGCGGTTAAGAGGCCAAAAGTTATTAATGAGGAAAGACATACAAACTAGGAGACGCTTCAGCAGTTTGGTTTTGCCTGAGCCCAGCAGGAAGGACAAGATTTCACCCCCTCTTCTCTTCTTCCTCATGCTGAGTTCAGTGAGTGAGAACTGCTTTTGCACTTTGAACTTAGGCCCTTTCTGCACTGCACTGTTATAGTGATATTATTCCACTTTCAACATCCCATGGAATTCTGGGGTTTGTAGTTTACTAAGGCCAAAGAGCTCTCTGGCTGAGAATTCTAAATTCCCCATCCTAAACTGCAAACCCCAAGATTTCACAGGATGTTGAAAGTGGAATAATAGCACTATAACAGTGTAGTATGGAAAGGCCCTTAGTTTCCAGCAACTGAAGTATGCTGAGGAAAAAGTATGAAAGTGGGAGGGGAAACCCCGCTATTTTAAAGCAGCTGAAAAAGTGGGGCAACAGATGATTAATGGGAACTGCTCCTGCCAAAGTTGGACAGTTGGAGGGTATAGTGACTGGAAAAAGCAACAACAAAGCAGTATCAATACGCACATGAAGTGTTCAAGCACAGCTTCCTTCTAGCTGCCAATTTCCTCCAGATAAAAGCGTGCACCACACATATTTGCATCGCCTTGGAGAAGACAGATTTGAGGGCAGGCATTTCCTAAAGCAACATGTTGTTGCAGCCTATATGTGTATGTAAGAGCGAGAGCAAGACAGAGAATGCATTTGAGGCAGCATGCATACCCAAGTTTCCTTTGTGGCTGATCAGCTGATTTATAGGATAACGAAAACTTCAAACATTTCCTTTTAAGAGTAATGTATTTCCTTCATTCATTATAATGTTTAAAAAATAATTTAACACTGCTGTTCACTGTGAAGCTGCAGGATTAACTCCTTGCATTATTTATTGCACTTTTTTTTGCTGTTGTTGGGGGGAAAAAAACTTGGAGAGTGGCATCAAATTGCTCTCAAACTTCTTTTAAACTTTGAAAAGTAATTAGAAATCATTACCAGGTGGACCAACAAAGCAACTTCATGCCCACTTGTTGTTACTTCTGAAATGTAACTCCATTCCACCTTATTACCAAAAAAAAAAAAAAAAAAAAGATGACTCAACAGAGATAACTGTAGTGCTTGTAAGTCTTTATTCCTGTGCTCTGGGGAGAAAAAAGCTTTTTCTGTCAGATAAAACCTCTCATAGACTTTAGCCTTGAGCACTACTGCATACATGCTCACACGGTGCTGTTATGTCAGCCTGTCATCAGCGCTGGAGCTCTAAGTCTATTGCTCTTGGCCATGACTTGTAATTACTCATTGTCTCTCTGGAGAAAAAGCAGAGCAGCAGCAAAAGACTGACTTCTGAGCAGATGGGGACAAACTGACAGTATTCAGAGAGGCTGGCTTGTTGTGTCCTCCTCCAATTTCTTCCTTTCTTTATTCAAACATGATGATATACAGGGATAATTAGGGCAAAGTAAGCTAATTCATTTCAGAAGATTACTTAGCAATGCAGGGCCAACCCACAGCATTTGGCTGCCTGAAGCAGAGCAGAAAATACTACCATACACACATCAAGGTACATAGTACCCAGGGCTACTACCTACATTATTTCAGAACATGAGGCGTAAATCCCACAAATGCCTCTTGCTAACCCTGCCAGTAAAAATGCCATAACAAATAATGAAATGTCTCGTTCTTTAGCAGCGGAACTTTCAGCCTAATAAGTTACAGAAGGGCAATTTGTGGGGCTCTTGCTGTTGTTGCACTGCAGCTGGATACTAGCTTGCTTCTGGGCATAAGTCAAAATGCTAGTTATGACCCATAAAGGCGCTACACAGCTTTGGGTCCAGACTATCTGAAACAGTGTATTTCTCCTTATGAGTCTGCCTGATTCTTAAGATTCTCAGAGGAAGGCTTTCTCACAGTACCACCATCCTTACAGGCCTGTGTGGCGAAGAGATATGAGAGGGCCTTCTCAGTGGCAGCTCCCATACCATGGAATTCCCTCCCATGGGAGGCTAGGCTGCCCTCCTCTTTCCTTTTATTTAGCTAGCAGGTAAAGAGTTTTGTATTTAAGCAGGCATTTGATGGCCAATGAGTTGCACAAAAATAGCCAATAGAGAGAGAGAATGGGTGCGTGAATACTATGTCTTTATCTTTATTGTTATATCTATGCAGGTGTTTTTACATGTAGTGAATTTAGCTGTTCTTCTAACGTTTGTATTATCAGGTTTTTAGCTGTATCTTGTTTTAACTGTGTTGGTTAAGCTACCTTTGGTCTCTTGTTGGGAGGAAGGTAGGGCTAAATGAAACAATAAATAAATAAATAACTGAAAGATGATGGCCTAAATCCTATTGCTAGTCTCTACTAGAGTAGACCCATTGAATCATATGGATTTATTTATGGGCTGATTCGCCATTCAAAAACTGATTCCATGAATCTACTCTAGTTGGGACTAGGCAAGAGGACTTCAGCTCACGGCTTGTCGTGTGAGTCCATTCTTGCTAGACAAACCAGATGATTTGACCTTACTTCACTAGCTTTTTCACACAATTTGAAATTAATGACCAGTCCTACTAATACAAAAGGCTTCCCCAGCCACTGGCTCCCTGACTTAGTCCACTCCAGTTTATTCCATGTGATCTCAACCAAAAGACTAATAAATCACGTGACCTGTACAGTCCTGACACTGCTTTAGAATCATAGAATCATAGAAATGTAGAGTTGGAAGAGACCACACGGGCCATCCAGTCCAACTCCTTGCCATGCAGGAACACCCTCAAAGCACTCCCGACAGATGACCATCTAGCCTCTGCTTAAAAACCTCCAAAGAAGGAGACTCCACTACACTCCGAGGCAGCATATTCCACTGCCGGACAGCCCTGACCCTCAGGAAGTTCTTCCTGAGGTTCAGGTGGAATCTCCTTTCCTGCAGCTTGAATCCATTGCTCCTTGTCCTGGTCTCTGGAGCAGCAGAAAACAAGCCCTCTCTCTCTTCTACATGGCATCCCTTCAGATATTTAAACATGGCTATCATGTCCCCTCTTAACCTTCTCTTCTGCAGACTAAATATACCCAGCTCTCTAAGTCTATCCTCATAGGGCATGGCTTCCAGGCCCCTCACCATTTTGGTCGCCCTCCTCTGGACTTGCTCCAGCTTGACCATGTCCTTCTTGAATTGGGGTGCCCAGAACTGGACACAGTATTCAAAATGAGGTCTAACCAAAGCAGAGTAGAGTGGTACCAGTACCTCCCTCGATCTAGACACCATACTCCTATTGATGCAGCTGAGAATTGCATTGGCTTTCTTGGCTGCCACATCACACTGCTGACTCATGTTCAGCTTGTGGTCTATTAAGACTCCTAGATCCCTTTCGCACATATTGCTATCCAGCCACGTGTCGCCCATCCTATATTTCTGTATTCCATTTTTTCTACCTAAGTGTAGGACCTTACACTTCTCTCTGTTGAATTTCATTTTGTTAGCTTTGGCCCAGCTCTCCAATCTGTCCAGATCATTTTGAATTTTGATCCTGTCCTCTGGCGTATTAGCAACCCCTCCCAATTTGGTGTCATCTGCAGATTTGATGAGCATGCCCTCTATTCCTTCATCCAAATTGTTGATAAAGATATTGAACAGCACTGGGCCCAGGACAGAACCCTGTGGCACCCCGCTAGTCACTTCTCTCCAGGATGAAAAGCAGCCATTTGTGATCACCCTTTGGGTTAGGTCAGTGAACCACTTACAAATCCAACTGACAGTAGCCCTGTCCAGCCCGCATTTTACTAGCTTCTTTGCAAGAATGTCATGGGAAACTTTGTCAAAGGCCTAACTGAAATCGAGATATGCTACATCCACAGTATTTCCTTCATCTATCAAGCTAGTAACTCTGTCATAAAAAGAGATAAGATTAGTCTGGCATGACTTATTTTGAGAAATCCATGTTGACTTCTCGTGATTACCGTGTTGCTTTCTAAGTGATTAGAAACTGACTGCTTAATGATCTGCTCCAGGATCTTTCTGGGTACTGATGTCAGGCTGACTGGGCGATAATTATTTGGGTCCTCTTTTTTCCCTTCTTGAAGATGGGGACAACATTTGCCCTCTTCCAGTCCACTGGAACTTCTCCTGTCCTCCAAGATTTCTCAAAGATTAAAGCAAGCAGTTCCAAAATGACCTCTGCCAGTTCTTTTAATATCCTAGGATGCAATTCATCTGGCCCTGGAGACTTGAATTCATCCAGCGTGGCCAGGTATTCCTGTACCACCTCTCTACCTATTATGTGCCTCATTTCCCCTGCTTCCCCACCTGCTCCCCAACCTCCAGGTTGAGTGCTTATAACCTTCTGGGAAAAAACTGAGGCAAAGAAGATGTTAAGTACTTCTGCCTTTTCTCTTCCGCCATGAGTAATTCACCATCTTCTCTGTGCAGCGACCTTACAGTCTCCTTCTTTTTCCTTTTGCTGTGGACGTATTTAAAAAAGCCCTTTTTATTGTTTTTAATGTCTCTGGCCTGCCTAAGTTTGTTCTGTGCTTTAGCCTTTCTGACCTACTCCCTACATCTCCTGGCTACCTGCTTAAATTCTTCTTTGGTGGTTTCCCCCTTCTTCCATTTCCTGTACATGTTTCTCTTAACACTTAGCTCAGCTGAGTAGTCAACCATTCTGGTTTCTTCAGATGCCTTCCATTTTTCCTCCTTATTGGCACAGTTTTTGACTGTGCCTTCAGTATCTCCCTTTTAAGGAACTCCCATGCCGCCTGAACTTCTTTCCCTTTCACTATTCTTGACCATGGAATTCCAGCCAGCATCTCCTTAAGTTTACAGAAGTCCGCTTTTTTAAAATCTAAGATGAGGGTCTGGCTGCACTTATCTTCTCCTTCCCACTGAATGCCAAATTCCAATAGGGCATGATCACTCCCTCCTAAAGATCCAACCACTTCCACCTCATTAACAAGGTCATCCCTGTTGGTCAGGATCAGATCTAGAATATTTGATCCCCTTGTCGCCTCTTCCACCTTCTGGACCATGAAATTGTCTACAAGATAAGCAAGAAACTTGCTGGACTTTGGTGTCTTGGCAGAGTTTGACTGCCAACATATATCCGGGTAATTGAAATCTCCTATTATTACTGTATCTCTCCTTTTTGAATGTGCAGTCATTTGGTTGAGGAAGGCGTCATCAAAGTCCTCAGTCTGGGTTGGAGGTCTGTAGTAAACCCCCACCAGAATATCCCTATTGTTTCTTGCTCCCTTAATTCTTACCCAGATGCTCTCGACCTGGCTTTCTGGGTTTAAGTCATGGATCTCTTCACAGGTGAAAACATCCTTGACGTACAAGGCTGCTCCTCCTCTTTTCCTGTTTGGTCTATTTTTACAAAATAGGCTATACCCCTCTATTCCTACATTCCAGTCATGAGACTCATCCCACCACGTCTCAGTGATGCCTATCAAATTGTATTTATTTTGTTGTACTAGGAGTTCAAGCTCATCTTGCTTGTTTCCCATACTCTGCATTAGTGTAGAGACACTTATGTCCCCGGGCCCTTCCTGCAAGTCCTGTACTATAGTTTCTACTCCTCCCACCATTGGCCGCTTGTACTACTTGTCTAATATCATTTGAGCCTTTTCCCCCTGCGCTCGCCGAGTCTTTGCCCTGAATAATATTGTCTCCCTCCTCAGCGGAACTTTGTTTAGAGACCTCTTAATCCTCCTTGCGAGACTGTTTGCAAAAACATTCCTGCCAAGTTTCGTGAGGTGCAGCCCATCCCTTGCCAGAAGCCCACGTTCATGAAAATTCAGGCCGTGTTCCAAAAACCCAAACCGTTGCCGGCGGCACCATGTGTGGAGCCAGTTGTTGACCTCTGCTATTGCCCTTTCCTATCGTGTGCTATATCCTTGAACAGGGAGGACAGACAAAATGACCACCTGCGCACCATGGTCCTTAAGCTTTGTCCCCATAAGCTCATAGTCCTTTGCGACATGGTAAAAGCTGCACCTCACAGTGTCATCAGTTCCAACTATAATGTAGATTGACTGATTGACTGATTGACTGATTGACTGACTGATTGATTGATTGATTGATTGATTGATTGATTGATGTTACCCAACCCTGGGACTCAAGTCAGCTTACTAAAATGCAAACACGCTCTCCTATCCATTTTTTTCAGATAGTGTAACTTTTATCTCTTACTTACGATTTTGTTCCAAAGGTTTAGTTATCAGCACGTCTTCTTGGCAACCATCAAGTATCTGATCAAATGTCTTACCTCCCTCTTCAGACTGAAAGAGGAAAGTCTGCTTATCTGGGATAACTAAGCAAAAATATAAGCACAGAATCATCAGTTCATTTCTTTCTTTGCAACATACTGCTGAAAGGAAAGAAAAAAATGTATTCTTTGAAAGTTAGCATCTTGAATTTTAAACCTAATGTGTGGAGTGGGGAATGTGTGGGTATTTTAGAGAATGTTGGATTGCAACTTCCATGAGTCCTAACAAGCATAGCCAATAAAGACGGATAATAGGAGCTGCTGTCCAATTTCTAGTGAGTCATAAATTCCTGTCCCTCCAGCAGCAAACTGAAATACATGCCTCACTCTGCACCCCTTTGTTTATTTGTTTATTTATTTAAGAAATTAAATTCAACCATTTATTGGGTTTAAAGTTTTAGGATGGTTGACAGTAAGTAAAAAACAGAAACTCTCACTTAAAATTATTGAAATTGATCTACTCTCCCTATCTTTCTTTTTTAAAGCAAAAGCAAATGCTTACATTTTCTCAAGAACTGCACTAGCATGCTCTAGGTCAGTGCTAAGTTGAAAGTGATTTAGTGTGCAGCTGACCTGGAGCTTGTGTCCTGAAAAATATTTTGGGAACTGCTGTAGGTAGACACCAATAGTAGCTTGTCTAGTATGGCTTTGAACAACTCTGAAGAATTATGAAGAACCATTCTGAACAAAAACAAGGATGTTTGGCTGGCTATATGCTCTCACATCATCGTTGTCATTCTCTGTACATCTCCCTTCCTTCCCCCTCTGATACATGTTCATTTAACACATTTATTTGTGTGTGTACGTCCCTTCAACTGTCAACTTATGATGACTGCTAGAATTTCATAGGGTTTTCTTAAGCAAGGAATACTCAGAGGTGGTTTTGTCAGTTCCTTCCTCTGAAATACAGCACACACTTAGTAGCTGCTTTTTAACCATGGATAAGAACATTAGTTTAGTGGTACTTACTCACAGATAAACATAAGGAGGACACAAGTTTTAACTCCTAAGACAGTCCAAAATTTCATAGTGTTACTTCAAAATTTACTTGCACTCAGTTCCTCATCGGAACTTGGAAAGGTTAACTTTTCTAGGCCAGAATTCCTGGAACTTTTTTTGGATTACAACTCCCTGAATAGCCGTGCTAGCTGTGGGATCTGGGAGATGTTGTCTAAAAGTTTTCCAATTTTTCCAAGTGTTGCTTCTTAGTTAGATAATGTGTAAATAAGAGGCAGCATACTTAGATTTGCACAAAGGAACCCAAGTGATTGACAGAAATGATCATAAAGTGATTATAATTAAGATTTGTTATCCTGGAGGAGTTCTTCCGTTTCTATAGACTTAGATCTTCTGGTTTACTCACTGAAGGATAATGGAGAATCTGAATATTAGCAGGCCTTCTTCTCTAGGTGTCACTCTTGAGCTAAAGACAAAATGAAGATGCTCAGCTAATTTCTCTTACATGGCCAATTATTTCTTGATCCAAATTCTCTTCCTCAAAAGGAAATATAAAAAAACCCTTAAAACTTATGTGTGACTGTGATCTGACAGCATTTCCAAGGCAACATCACATTACTGTGTCATCAGTGGGAGTCATATGTTTCACCAGAGCATTAACCTTTATGACTCTAGCTTATGTCATGTGGCTGAAGGCCCAAACTAACATCCAGAATGGTATCACTTGTGGGACAAGCCCCGACATTACAAAATCAAAGTGTATTTTACTTTCAGATGAGGCCAGCAAGTATCTGCTATAAAATTAATTTTGTGATTACAAATCACATATATGAACAATTCAGGTCAAGTATTTCAGAAGATTTCTGAGAGAATGCATTCCTGTGGCTGCTGCTGTTTAAACTTTCATTGTAGTTTTGAAAATAATTATTCAGAAAAAAATCCTTTTGAACTCAGTGGGACTTATGTCTGACTAGACATGTTTAGAATTGCACTGTTAATCTATTAAAATATAAGTGTGACCTACAACAAAATGTTGCAGTGTGGAATACAGGCCCTTTCCACACGGGGGACGGGGAAACGGGGCAGCGCACGCAGGGACGGATCTTACCTGAAAACGGGTTGCTCCGTCCCTGTGGGGAGCGCGCGTTCACCGCTCCACACGCTGGCGAATTTCGGCGGCGTTTGGCGGCGCCCAAAATGGTGGCTGGCGACTTCCGGCGGCGCTCCGCCAATCAGGGCAGCGCGCCAGCTGGAAGCCCGCCCCCGGGCAGCTCTGCAGGGACGTGCTAGCGCGTCCCTGCAGTTTCAAATGGGGCGCTGCAACGGGTTAGCGTGCTCACGTTTTTTAAAAACCTCATAAAATGTGGTTTTTAAAAAATGTGCCGCGCCACCCCTTGCGGCCGCGCTAGCGCGGTTTGAGGTGTGGAACCTCCACTTTTCAAACCGCTCTAGCGCGCCCCACAGTGTGGACGACCTCTGGATGAGGTTGCCCTAAGCCGTTTTTTTTACCCCGTGTGGAAAGGGCCACAGTCTGCTTTAGGGTTCTAAAGCATTCCATTCTCACTTCCCAGTATTGTGTTTCCCATCTCATTCAGAACACTCTGGCCCTTTCCACAGCACATTCCCATCCCACAATGGCGATGGGACTGCAACGACGGTTCTGCATGATGTTATCGCCAACCATTGCAATCACATTGATGGGTTTTTCCTGTCAATGACATGCAATTGCGTGACTGTTCTGGACTTACCTGCCATGCGGATGCCCCAGAAGCGCGGCGGAGGCACTTCCTGCTCCAGCACAGCCTGGGAAAGTACCTGGCTGCGCTGCAGAAAGAAGAGGCGGGGTCATCGCACTTCCTTGAAGACAGAGCCAGCCAGTGTGGAAGTGAGTGTTCCTATCAAGCTCCCCTCCCGGGAGAGGCTCTACTGCGATCCCCACTACTAAGTGTGTGCTGTATTTCGGAGGAAGGTGCTGGCAAAACCACCTCTGAGTATTCCTTACTTAAGAGAACCCTGTGAAATTCTAGCAGTTATCATAAGTTGCCAGTTGAAGAGACGTACACACACAAATAAATGTGTTAAATGAACATGTATTAGAGGGAAAAGGAAGGGAGATGTACAGACAATGCCAACCATGCAGTTGGGATACAGTAAGCTGCAGAAAGGGCCTCAGTCCCTATTGGGCTGTTCTGGTGATTTTTTCCCTATAGTTTCTCTCTCTCTCTCTCTCTTCTCTCAAAGCTTGATGTCTACATAATACCCTTCAACTGTCCTGATTTGGCAATGATGGTCCCAATTAACCCTCTGTTGCCCTTTTTTGACACTGCTTTTAAAATGTCTCAGTTTCTCTCTCCTCCTCCCACTTTTCCCTTTGTCCTCAACTTACTACACCTGCTGCAAACTAAGCTCAAAGTCAAAAGTAGTTTGTACTTTGTTAACTCAGTGGTGATAGGACGCAGAGAAGGAGGGGTGGAAACCTGCCCTTCTCCTGTAGGCTCAGGCAAAAGCAAACTGCTGCAGCCTTTCCTAGCTTATGTGTTCATCCTCATTAATAACTTCTGCCACCTTGACTAGAACGCTGATACTGCTTAGTTGTGTGTTCTAGTTTTCATCTGTGAAATGCTGGAGGGCATGCTACCTGAGTCTTTTGTATGAATCCTACTGGTTAGTCTTAACTAGAGAAGTCCCATTAACTCAATTGTTGAAAGATAAAGTGACATGCAGGTAAGTCCCACTCTTTCAGTAGGTCCACTCTAGTTTAGACTAGCAATCTGATCTAGTCCTTTGAGCCTGCTCCCCAAATTCGTCATACTTTTCCAAACTCTGGAGATCCTCCCAGCCTGTTGATACCTCCTTTATGCACATGGGTGGCACTAATTGGGCTACTTAGGCAACAACACTCACAATAGTGGGTGCTGCAAATAGAGGGAACAATAGTGCTAATCAAAATATAGGAGATAAAAGTTTTGAAAATATATTATTTATATAATACAAGGGTGGAATATAAATATATATATATATATATATATATTGTTTATTATATAATTATCATGATATTATTTATATAATATATAAATATAATATTATTTATGGAAAAATTTATATTCCACCCTTGTATTTAAAGATCTCAGGGTGGGATACAGACAATAGCCCTATGGAGGCATTCAGAAAATGAGAGGAGAGGGCGTGCCCTAGTCTGTGTCCTGCCATGACAGCGTTGTTCATGTTTGGAGCATGACAATATGAGGAGAGGCTCCCTAGGGGGAAGGGCTCTCCATGCTAATACAGCCCCAGGGTTCTTGACTGGACAGAAAGCTTCTACACATAACAGAGGTTCTCTTACAACCATCACTCTCTAGGAGACAGAACTAATGTGTCCCTCTCCTCCTCTCCTGTGAACCCACCTTGTTGTGATTTGTGTCATAACCCTGAGGCATGAGGAGAACCTTTTTCCTTCAGCCCATAGTCCTGATGAACCCTATTTGGGCCCCCAAAAAGGAGAGACTTGCTACAAGAATGAAGCTGCTATTGAGCACCAATAGCATTTTTTGCTAATGTCGTAAGTGTCAGCTCCTGGAGAACACTTGGAGGTTTTTAAGCAAAGGCTGGATGGCCATCTGTCAGGAGTGCTTTGAGGGTGTTCCTGCATGGCAGAAGGTTGGACTGGATGGCCCGTGTGGTCTCTTCCGACTCTACATTTCTATGATTTTATGATTCTATGATTTTTGTCAGAACTGCAGCATGGCAGGGAGGGACTGCGAGGTCCTCCCATCATCTCACCCAGACATCAAGATCTGCTGTGGATTTGTTCCCCACCCCAGCCAAGTAGGGCTGTTTCAAAAACAAAACAAAACATGCAAGCACATAAGCAGTCATCACTTTAATGTAACATATGATCCAGCTTTTCATGAATAATATGGGAGAGGGAAGAGAGGCCTAAAGCCCCCTTAGTACTATTAAAAATGTATTTTAAGCACCCAGAAGACTAAGAATCATGTACTTTCCGTTGCCCTATCCCCATTCTGAACTAAAAACTGGAAATAATTGAGTTGCAGGGAAAAATCCTCACCAACACCATCACTGTCATCATCTCATTTTATTGGTTTCATCTGCAGCCCATATAAAAAATAAATAAATAAAAATAAAAGACATTTAAAATGCATTTATGACTCCCACATATATACTATATACATAAAAAGTTACATTTGTCTTTTAAAAAATGCAGGGCACAGAAAGAAAGTTGACATGGACCAGCACTCAGAATTTCCAAGAGAATAATCAGTAGCAACCTGAGTGTGATCTAATACTATAAAGGCAACAGATGCCATCTGATCTTGGAAGACAAGCAGGGCCAGCCCTGGTTATTACTTGGATGGGAGACTGTCAGCAAATAGCAGGTCCTGTTAGTATAACTTTCAGAGAAAGGAACTGGCAAAACCATGTTTGAGTGTTCCTTGCCCAAGAAAACCCTACAAAATTCATGTGGTTGCCGTAAGTCGGCAGGCAACTTGAAGGCACGTACAAACACACATGGGCTAAAAGATAGGGATTCCAAACAACTGAGAGAGGAAGAAATTAATAGATCAGTTGGGTGCAGAACAGGGGCTGGAATCTCTTGTAGTCCAAAAGCTAACTTTTTCAAACTTTTTTGCAGGGCAGGACGAAGGAACATTTAGTCCTTTGGATCAGTGCTTCTTGTATTATCTAACAGGGAGGACCAACAATTTATTTGCCTAATGTGCCAGGGACAGTTATCACAGAGTTGGAAGGGGGTCTCATAGGCCATCTAATCTAATCCCTGCTCAATGCAGGATTTCCAGCTAACGCATCCCCAGCAGGTAGATGTCCAGCCTCTTATTGAAGACATCCAGACAAGGAGACCCCACCACTTCTCTAGGCAATTAAATCCATTGCCAAATAGCTTTTACTGTCAAGAAGTTCCTTCTAACATTTGATCAAAATCTACTTTCCTATTACTTCAAACCATTAGACCTGGTCCTACCCTCCTGAGGTAATTGAAGAGTGAAATCATGTCACCTGTCAGTCTTCTCTTCACCAAGCTGAACATGCCATATTTTCAACCTTTCCTCATATGTTTGTTCTCCATGCCTTATCATCCTCATTGTCCTTCTCTGAATCTGCTCCAACTTGTCTATATCCTTCTTAAAATGAGGCACACAGAACTGAACATAGTACAGCAGATGAGGCCTGACCAGCACAGAATATAATGGAACTATTGCTTCCCTTGATTTGAAAACTATGCTTCTATAATGCAGGCTAAAATAGCAGTCACATTTTTGCTGCAGCATCACATCCTTGGTTCATGTTCCAGTTATGATGAACAATAATCCTAAGGTCCTTTTCACATGTAGTACTACTGTGCCACATATCCCCCATCCTATATCTATGCATTTAGTTTTTGTGGCCTAAATGTAGAATTTTGCACTTGTCTCTATTGAATTTCATGTTATTCATTTCTGCCCAATTTCTAATTTATCCAGGTTATTCTGAACTTGGTTCCTATTTTCCAATGTGTTAGCCATTCTTCCAGTTTTGTGTCATCTCCAAAGTTGATAACAATTTCCACCACACGGTCATCTAAGTCATTGATAAAAATGTTGAAAACTAATGGCCTTGTGATAGAAACCTGAAACTCAAGGCTTCCTTCCAGTTTGTAGTGCAGCCATTGATGAAGGCTCTTTCAGCATGGCTTTCCAGCCGGTTATGAATTCATTCTGACATTGTTCCCATCTATTCCACATTTAATCTATTTGCTAAACAAAACATTATGGAGGACCTTATCAAATACTTTGCTGAAATCCAGATAAATTACATCCACAGTATTCCCATTATCTATTGAACTAATAACCTGATTGAAAAAAGATATAAGAGTAGTTTGGCAGCATTTGTTCTTGACAAATCCATGCTGGCTCTTACAGACTCTCCTGTAATCTGTTCTAATACTTTTCCTGGTATTGAGGTAGGCTGATTGATATGTAGTTTCATGGACCTCCTTTTTTGATAAGAGGGACAATGTTTGCCCATCTCCTGTCCCTTGGGACCTCACCTGTTCTCCAAGATTTCTCAAAAATTACGGCAAAGGGTTCACAGAGTACATCAGCAAGTTCTTTCAGTACTTTGGGGTGCAGTTCATCTGTCCCAGCAGATCTGAACTCTTAAGTTAGCTAAGTTAGCTATGTGATTCCTAACTCTCTATCAATCTTGATTTGCCAAGGTCTCTGCTGCTGCACAGAAGTATGCAGATTTGTGCCCAGATTTGTGGGCAGGTGACCCTACTCCTCCCTCTCACAAAGACCACACAAGGGAATCCTCGTTCCCTCCCACCAGCACAAGGGGCGAGAGGAGAAGGCGCTTCTTTGCAAACATTGCAAACTCATGGTTCAAATCAAGGGACAGTCTCTCACCTCACATAACAGTAACAGCCAGCTGTGCTGGATGAGAGTCACTCCAAAAAAAGGACAAGGGAGGCATCCCAGTTGAGCAAGTGCTAACTTCCTCAAGGCACGGTCACCTTGTCTGATGGTCATATTTGTGCCCATCAGCTACAACTCTTTGTTTCCTAGAAACTCTCCAGGGGCTAGCACCGGATGGCTCATGCACAACAGCTGTCTATGCACACCACTTTGAGCAGCATTGCTGTAGATGCTGTGAAGAATTCCCATAATCACTTATAACTAGCCATGCTAGGAAAGGTGTATGGGAGTTATAGGCCAAAACATCAAAATGGCTGAAGATTCCCTGCCCCAAGCATAGAAGGAAGTATTCTTGGGTGGATACAGTAATATTAGTGATGATAGAGGAGAAAACAGTGGAAGTTATGAGTACAGTGGCCCCTCCCTTACAGTGACTTCTGGACACATGAAGGTGAGGTCACTTGAAGCATCGCATCCCATTAAAGTCAACAGACACAGCGGGGGCTCATACATTACGTCCACTGACTATAATGGGATGCAACACTCATATAGAACGGTTTTGATATCCATCTCAGAAGCGCAAGAACTTCATCCACCACTCCTGTAAGTAAAATATGTTACTTTTTGTTGGGGATTAGTGCTTCCCAGAGTGTTAGCTCTTGGGGAACTCTATGAAAGCTAAAGCTGTGTGGAACAAGACTTCTTTTAACACAGTTGCAGAGAAAGCATGTCCCAATTTCTGCTAACTTGAAATCAAAAACAAGAAATGCAGCTTCAGATTCCAAACTTAAAAAGATTTACTAACAAACTTTATAATTACAAATCCATTAGAAAAACTATATCCTAACTAATTAATAAAAGGATTTAGGAAGATATTATCTTCATTTTAAACTTACCAATGTCTTGGTGAAGAGGTTAGCATAGCAGAAATGCTAGAAGCAAGACTGCTATAGGGAGAGTTATTGCCTTCTAAGTATGACCAGTAATTGACATCAGAATGTATCCTGGGTCACATGGTCTGGATATCATAGCAACAGAGGATGCTATAATTTTCCAACAGGTTTAATGCCAGTATTGTTGCTTTTGCGATATTCGTCTCCCAACCATTTTCTACATTTATTTCAATTAACTTTGTTTTCAGGGAGCCTTCTGTTACCACCGTGTACTGGCCTGGCCTTGGTGAACCAAAAATATCATTTTGATATCATAACTTTGATATCACTCTGCCACCAGCCAAGTGTTTGTGAGGCCCGCCAAACAAGCGCGAAGCTAGACATGGCTATTGCTTGCTGCTCTCACCAAACTAAGCCAGATATCGCCAGTTCTGCTTTAGGGGACCTCCCAAAACAAACACCTTCATTACATATGCACGCTGCTACAAGGAGATCCTCTGCCCCGAGAGGACACCCTGGCGAGCTACGTACTTAACTGCCGAGCTAGCCGCATTTACATACCGGCTATACTATTGTCAATTCGGACTTTATCATGCAAATTCTGACCTTTCGAAGGCTTTGTCTCCAACCCAAAACTTATTGTTTTCACCAGAGACCAGACTAGCCTGCGGTTGTTCTCTCCCCTATAAAAATCCCCCGTTTTAGAGAGCTCTTTGGAACTCTTGCTGGAACTTCTCCGGAACTCTTGCCGGATCGCCCGAACTTCACTCTGCCTTGCTGCCGCCCTGTTCAGCAGATTCCCCTCGGCTGCCATGCTGGGTTTCCACTTCTTCAATCAGGCTTCTTCAGGACTGCAGGACAGGTGGCGTATCACCCATTCCCCTCAAATTCTATTTTCCTTTTCTAGTTAGGAGTGTGTTGGTGCTTTTCTTTAATAACTGTTTAATAAATCTTAATTATTGTTTAAACCATTTGCCTCCTCACTGACCTGACACTGTATACATAGGGTAAAAGATCCTGCTGCGTTGCCCTGCCTCTCGTTAGCCAAGAGAGTGCTCCAGCTAATTTCCCCATCTTTGCTTAGTTTGTTTTGGTTGTTTGGGTGCCCCTCATGGGACCCCCAGTTCACAGGGTAACACTTCATAGTATGCCAGCTTCAGAGATGAACCTGCACAGGACAACTCTAAATTCTGCAAATTGGGATTATGAACTGTTGTGTTGCAGTATGCCTTTTTATTCATGTTATTCATTCATAGCCTTAGAATGGCTGGCTCACACTGACTGATGCAGGAGTCCTTTATGAATTTCATACTGCAAGAAAGACAAATACAGTAGAGTCCTGGTGACATGCAGTTAACCGACCTTCCGGATTAACCGACGTCGCGGCTGCCTGGGGGCATGGCTCTAGGCATTTCTGCGCCCCCAGACACGCCCCCAGACCCCCCCAAAATGGCGGCTGCCACGGGCCTCCGGCTAATCCGACATTTCAGTTATCCGACCCTCCGCCCGCCTGTTTAGGTCGGATAACCGAGACTCTACTGTAAAATATGCCAGGGCTGGGAATCCCTTGGCCTTCCCTATACAATTCTCATCAACCCCCTCCCCTGTGACCAGGTAGGAAGGGATTGTTGCCTCAAACATCTGGAGGGCCAAACAGGCCACATTCTTACTATATTACATGTTTCTAAGGTACTTGTCACACTTGTCAGTTCTTTGTGTTCTGCTTGGAAACTCTTCTCTGTACTCAGAAAGGTACCAGAACAGCAATGCACTCTTTTGTACCATCATGGCATTTGCACTTCAATGCTGTTAGTTTCCATGTTTGCTTTCTCACTCTTGAAATACAGCAATACCATTTCTACCACCTTGTTTGCTCTGCCTCCTGCACTGTGATTATTTTTTTTAAAAAAGCAAGAAGCCATAATTGCACAATTATATAACGTCACTGTATAACGTCACTGTTACAGAACACACACACCCCATTCCCTGTCCAGATTGGAAAGATATGCCACTTCCACCATTTTTCCTATGCTTTTTCTTGCGAACCAGCAATTGCCCAATTCTACTTTTATCTGACTGGTGTGACAAGCACCATAGCAACACATCATAAAGCGAGGGTGTAAAACAACACACTGGTATAGCAGTACCCGAATTCCCAGGCAAGTGTTAGGACTGCAGCCGTGAAGTTCAACATCAGTTTATAAAGCTCATAAACTGCTGAAACAAAGTTTTTGAGAGGAGATCATTCTCTTACTGCAAAAATAACTCTCCATGTATGCTTAGGTGGAGATTGATACCTGTCAATGGAGTGGACATTACAGAATAGTTAAATGGACAAGCTACTTGTGTTGTGTAATTCACTGTTCCTAACACAACGAATTTCATAAACTAGACTCGAACAGCAGTTATTGACTGTTACGGCATATAGTACCAGCTTTAACTTTAGATCATTTTCTCCATTATGAAACTTTGATGGAAGTATGCATGTTCTTTTGACTCAAGGTAATGGCTGCAATTATTGTATATATGATTTTATAATATTGCAGCTTATGTCTAATAAGTATGCGATGTCATACATAATCATTATAATGTACACTTTAGATATCATCTTGTAAAGAATACAGTGTATTGTGTTTGGATAGCACACTGCAGGAAACAAACACGGTGTTTTTAAAAGAGATTTTAAAGGTAATTTACTCCACTGGGACGTATTTCGATACCGCCTTCGAGGGCTACGCTTCCACTTGCCCTGCCAAAGAATCCTGGAAACACTGGGCGGTCTTCTTGTTCGACAAAAACAAGCCACTCGCTCGCTTTTGCTGGCTGACGATGATCCGGAAGGCCAACCACCACTGAACAAAATCCCTGTGGGAGTTGCAGTTCTCCCTCGAGAAACGGGTGGGAAAAATCGCAAGTTTCACATAGGTCATTTCCGCACTAGGCTGTTATAGCGCGATGATTCCACTTTCGACATCCTCTGGAATCCTGGGGTTTGCAGTTTCGGGAGGGGCCGGAAACTGCAAACCCCAGGATTCCAGAGGATGTCGAAAGTGGAATCATCGCACTCTAACAGGCTAGTGCGGAAATGGCCATAGTGAAAGCCTTCCGCCTTTTCAGTTTATTCTAACAGGAAATAACTGTGGCCATTTCCGCACTAGTTTTTGATAGTGCTATGGAATCCTGGGGTTTGCAGTTCAGAAGAGGCCCGAGGCCGCACTCGAAACTGCAAACCCCGGGATTCCATAGGATGTTGAAAGTGAAGTAATAGCACTATAACAGCCTAGTGCGGAAATGGCTGGAAGCGCTCGTTGAAAAAGCGGGCAACGCTCCACAAAGCCGGACAGAAGCCAGGCTCTGAAGGCAGAAAAACTCCAATTCCCACAATGCCACGGAAAACAGAGGCGGGCAGAGGGAGCCGGCGGCGGAAGTGGGAAGGGAAGGGAGGGGGCGGGGTGGGGCGGGACGCGTGCGCAGAGGGCTGGGGAGCGTCCTCTGCGGGAGGCGGCGGCGGCGGCGGCGGCGGCACGATGCCCCGCGACAACATGGCCTCTCTCATCCAGCGGGTGGCCCGGCAGGCCCGCCTCACCTTCCGCCCGCCGGGGGCTCCCAGCAGCGGGGGCGACGGGCCGCGCTTCGGCGAGAACCTGCAGCTCCTGCAGCAGCTGCTGAGCGAGGTGCGGGCCGAGGACCTGCGCCTGGTCCCGCGGGGCCCGTCGGCGGTGCCGGGCCCGGTGCAGCCGCCGGTGAGCTACATGCACATCTGCGAGACGGAGAGCTTCAGCATGGGCGTGTTCGTGCTCCGCGCCGGCGCCTGCATCCCGCTCCACGACCACCCGGGCATGAACGGGCTGCTCAAGGTGCTCTACGGGACGGTCCGCATCGCCTGCTTCGACACCCTGCTCGCCCCGGCCGAGGGCGCCTCGGCGCCTCCGACGGACGCGGCCCTGCCCCCGGCGACGCGGCCCAGCTCCCCGCGGCGGCGGCGGCACCGCGCCCTGCTGCGCTCGCACCGGCTCTACACGCCGGCCTCGGCCCCCTGCCGCCTCTCGCCGCACAGCGACAACCTGCACCAGATCGACGCCGTGGGCGGGCCCGCCGCTTTCCTCGACATCCTGGCGCCTCCCTACGACCCCGAGCACGGGCGGGACTGCCACTACTACCGCCTCTTGGACGGACACAGCCTGCCCCCGCCGGGCGACAGCCCCCCGGGCCTGCCCAAGGAGGTGTGGCTGCTTGAGACCCCCAGGCGGCGGATTTCTGGTGCGGGGGTGAACCCTACCCGGGCCCCCAGGTGTCCCCTTGAAGGGCAAGACTCGGCCTCACCTCCAGCCCCGGCCAAGACTGACCACCTGCCCCCTCCCTCCGCTTGCTCCCGCACCTGGAAGAGTGGTGGGAGCCGGCCACTGGAAGGGGCCAGGAAATCTCTGTTTCTTCTTCCTGATGCCCAGCAGGAGAGGGAGAGTCTGTCCCAGGCCCCTCCAGCCACATGGTTTAAGAGCTGTTGCTGCTGCTATAGGGAGGATCTTGGAGCCACAGTAATCCTGCCTTTTCCCAGGCCAGATGCTTTATGAGTAATTGGAATGACAGCGTAAGTTTTGCACCAAGATAACTGCCTCTGCACAATGCCTGCATTCCTCAAGAGCATCTCAGCCTGTCAGAAGACTTGTGGCTCAGTTTCGTCCTGGCAATCTCCCAAGGGAAACCCACAGGTTACATGAAAAGGTGGACAGGTTTGCTGATGTATCTCTTTACAAAGAAGAGGTACTCCCTTGTCCACTTTGAATCCCACCTCTCAAATGGAACATGGAACATGCACAAGCAGTTTTTCTAGGGCGGATTTTGGTTCTGTTTCCACCCACCATTCCTGGTAGCACAGCAATCTCTGAACAGATTTAAGAATCCTTTGAGCCCCATTGGGGATGGGGGGAGTCAGTGATACAGACTGAGTTGTTTTACTGTCGACCTTTCTTAGTGATGTGGGAGAAGCATCATCATCCATACAGGACACAGTTTCTACCCCATGTCCCTACCTGGGAAGCTACAGTTTGGGAGACTACCTCTCCAGTTTTGTGGGTGCAAAGCATGAGTGTGCTGTTGGATTTATTGGGTACCAGCTGACATGACAGAATGGAAAAGCACTCAGCATATATTGACGTTCACTTTGGACTGTGAACCATCACTTCCTCCTCTTTTACTACAGTTGAAAAAGAAGAAATGCAATAAGAATTTTTTGAGGCTCACTAATTATATGCCTTGTGAAGGTCCAGATAATTTTCCAGCAGCTCCCATAGTTGAGTCAGTGAGATAAGTTTTTACTCTGATAGAGTTGTTATCCTAATCCCTTTCTCCAGAATGATTTTGGGAGACTATTTGTGCTGAAGAGGCAAGATGCCACATTGGTTGAAGCACAGAATAACTGGGATGCTGCCAAGTTAAGAGATGATCTTGAAATTACTGATGTATCGAGAGAATGCTTTTTAGATATTAAAAGTGGGAAATCCTGATTATCTGGTGTGAGTTCTTCAACAAAGTGGCAGCTGTTTTTTTCTAATAGATTTCACTGCAAAGATTTGTTCCACTGTATTTTGGAGGGGGAGCATTACGCAACACAAGAACAGATGGTGTTTTTCGCAGTTGGTGATAATATTCTTAGTTTCTGGCACAAGTTCTTCTAGCAGATAGAAAATTTAAAACATAGTTCCAAGCAGATTCTGGCTTGACCTCTGCTGTTTTACTGACCAGAGCTACACTTTATGTACATCAATGTTGTAATGAAGTAATGTATTTTTCCTTTTTACTATTTATAGAGTTACTTTGCACAATTTTTATTAAAAGAGGAGAAAATGGATCACCCATACTGCATTGATATTTTGGCATTTTCTGCCCACAGCATGAGTCTAATAAGGTTGTGCTCTTTCTGGATTGTATACTGTTCATACTTCTGGAAGGCATTGTAATTCTATTAATAGAAATGAACTAAAAAGATTTCTATTATATTGATATCTTAAAATAATGTCGGGTGCAAATCCATTACTTTATTGTTATTCAGGTGCTTTTAGAAGCATTTCAAAAACTTACAAAAATTCATTGGTTTAGATGATTGCCTCCAGAGATGGTGGAGGAAACAGCATCAAATAACATAAAGAGACCTATATTTAGTGAACAACATAGGTGGCATTCCAGTGGCAATTTCCTATTATGGGTTTTGCTTTTGTATTTTATTTTAGGTGTTTGACCAGTTGTCATCAGATAGTCATCTTTTAAAACATAAAGCAGTATTTTTTATTAGTAGGGTTAACTGCTCCTTTGTCTAAACCTACATTGTACAGCGACGCTCAGAACAAAATGGGGAGTGGAGTGGTGCTAGAACAATGAGGTGCTCAGAGTACAGCATGAAGAAGACTTAAGTAAATGTGACCTTGCAGGAATCATCCGTGTGCTTTCTCTTTACGAAAAAATTCTGATTAAAATAATACATAGACAATGTGGAACACTGCCTAAAAAGAAATTTAGGAATATTGTTTAGTGTTCTACATTTCTTTTATTGCTGTCAGGTGTTGCACCTTTAAGGAAAAGCTAATGGAGTTTTTAATACAACTTAGTTGGGAAGTTAGCAGCAGTTCAATGACAGAAAAGATAGCCAAAACATTTTGTAGCAAGTTAAAAATCTGACAAAATGTATGAAAACCTGAGTTGGAGATCTGAAAGCAATTATGAAAGAGCCCTTCAGTATATATATTGGATTAGATCCAGACCGACTTAATGTACATAAGTATGCAGGTAGGTAGATATGTGCCTTCAAGTTACCTGTTGATTTAGGGTGACCCTCATGGATTTCATAGGGATTTTTTAGGCAAGAAATGCTTAAGATGGCTTTATCAGTTCTTTCCTCAGAAATATCACCTATAGCACCTGTATTCATTGGCAATCTCCCATCCAAGTACTAACCGGGAATGAATCAGCTTAGCTTCCAAGATCAGATTGGATCTGGTGTATTTAAGCCCCCAGACTAAACACAACTGAAATCAGTAAGATTATGACTTAACCTAACTCATTAGTTTCAGTACAATTACCACAATTAGCAAAGTACAATTATGCAGAACAGCTTTGTACCACCATAGTACCTTAAACACCCATAGCTTCATCTGATACTGGAAGTTGAGCAGAGCCTGTCCAGCTTAGTTTTTGGATGAGAGACCATTTGGTAATATAAGAAATCTCCAGGAAGATCTAGGAAAGAATCCTGTATTAAATTCTGAAAAGCTGCCAGTCAGAGGTGATAATGCTGAATGGGCCAATGATCTGATTCAGTAAGAAAGCATATGTTCCTAACTTAATAGGGATCTAGCTCATCATCCTTCTTATGATGATGAGGAGGAGGGTTAACCTTGTGATCTGTCGCTAAAGCAAAAGGCATTTGCATTCCAACAGCTGCTTCACCAGACATCGTACTGCATAACTAACCGGTAATGATAACTCTGTCATATCACTTTCAGAAAAAACATGAGAACTTAGTGTTTGCTTTTGAGTTTTGCGAAAAAAGTTTGAAAATTCAGAAAACCTTCAGGTAACTTTTAGCACACCCAGCCAAAGTGCTAGGTCTGGGTGGATTCCAATGTCCCAAAAGTGTCCTTTATCTGATGGAGTGGATCCATACAACTCTCTGGAAATAGAAATAGAGATGGCCTGATTACTTGAGGGAATCACACATACTATACAGAGTTCTCATTAAAACCATGGCTTTTAGTATGGGCTTTAGAAGCAATACTGCTTAGTGTTCATAGGACTCACCCATCTACATAGTTAGTAGGACATACTTCCTAGTTATTTATTAGTGGTGAAAAAAGTTACATCTGTGTTTCATCATTCTTGGATTGATTCACATAAAACAGCTTCTGTCTTTTTAAAAATGTATAAAAATAATTTGGTGACTGTGAAATGCATTCTTTGTAGAAGCCAGGGAAGACTACAGTTTCTAAACTAAAGCTTGAAGCTTGGAGCAACCCAGATAGCTTCTGGGGTGGCATCTAAATATGCAAGCTATTACTGGTAAGATAGTAGGAAGAGTGTGTGGTTTTTTTTTGTTCTTGTGTTTTTGGTAACTTGGCATGTAAAAGTGTTTCTGAAACAGCTTTACAAAATCTTCCTGAGGTGCCAGTTTTCCTAAAGTATCACATTGGATTCAGACAAATGTTGCTTAATTGGACCATAAGCCAGTGGTCCCACATGTTGGAGGATTCTCAGTGCTGTAATCCCTGAAGTAACTTCCCCAGTCTGTGGAATTTAAAGCCAGTAAAACCTTTCTCTGTGTTGTTGTTCCAAAAGATAGAACTGCTTAAAGGCTTTCCTTTTAAGAAAGAACCAATAACATGTACTTTGTTTTTAGGGTAACTGTGCTGTGTATTCTATGAAATCAGCTTTAGGGACACTCGGGATGAGTGGCAGATTGGAGATTTGTGCTGCCTGTGCCTAACCTTGTTGATCCCCATCTGGTAGCAGCCAGCTCACACCGGAGAACTGCACCAGCATGTCTGGCTAGTACTCGTTGACATGGAGCAAGTGTAGGCTGTGTTTGGTTTTTACACACTTAGAGGTGCTTTGGGGAAGCAGAAGCTATTTGAGACAAAAAAGCTGCCTGCATATTTGACATCTGTATACCTGGGAGGGCTGATTCATATCCAAAATGGTAATAGGAAATCCTGCCTGTAGGGTGAGCCATATTCTCTGAAATGAATTCTAGTATGCACCCAACATGTCCTCAAGGAAGTTCAAATAGTTTGCAGATGGGAGGGATAAATGCTGAGATGGGGATTGGGGAGGGGTAAGAGTAGCTGCTTGGAGTCTAAAATGACATATTTTTATTTGTTTATTTACTCAGTTTATATTCCACTTTTCTCCAAATATGTGACCCATATTCCAAAAACTAATATGAGCTCTGATGTCTATAGAAACAGTAACTTCTGTAAAGCATGGGTGGGGGACCTTTGTCCTATCACTGCCTCTTAAACTATTTGATGTGGAGGAACTCCCAGTATGTCAGGGAACATATTTGTGTCCATTGGCTAAAATTGTTTGCTTATTTCCTGGAAGTTCTCTAGGAAGTTCTCTAGGAATTGGCAACAGGTAGTTCAGGGACTGGTACTGCTCCCCAAGCACCACTTTGAGTAGCACTGCTCTAAGTGATTTGCACCACAGATCCAATAATCCCCTGTTTACCATACTGGGCTGGGGCTTTTGGGAGCTGAAATCCAAAACATTTGGAAGATCAGATTCCTCAGCCCTGCTGACATAGGTTTGTTTTCACCACCATCAACACAGCTTTTGCACATATATTTATACTTAACATTTGGAATCATTTTCTTGAATGAATAAGTAGATCTTCCAGGAGACTTTAGGAAAATGTTAATCTGCCTTATTCAGACTTAGTTCTAGTGTAACAACCTGCCTCTGAAAGCTAGATCTTCAACATCCACCATGTTTAGGCTGATTTAAAATTTGGAAACCTGGGCAAATTAATCAAAGATGCCCTTTACAAGCCATGAAAACAGAAGTCCTGCAGTGTAAAGCAGGGATGGACAGACTTCAGGACTGTGGTCTGTACTCATTTTTTTCTGCATGTCCCAAGATCCATTAGCAAGAGCTTGGTGGAAAACAGGCCAGTTTGAATCCACTTGAAATTATCATGGCTCCATCCTATGCAATCCTGAGATTTGTAGCTGGGTAAATTACTGAGAATTCTGTGCTGTAATTCATAGGTCTATCCTTGAGCTTCGTAAGCAGAGAATTCTAAGGACTGAATCAGACTATAAATCCCAGGAATTCTGTAAGATGCAGCTGTGGTAGTTAAAGAGGTATTAGAATACTACAACCATATAGGGCAGATAACAATCATGGTTCCTACAAGCTTTTTTCGTTTCAGGAGCTTAATTTGGAGGGAAGTGTTGTTACCATATCACCCAGAGATTAAGTACTTTTCCTGTCCATGCTTGGTCATAGTATAGAGTGCTCTCCCAGGTCAATCTTTCTCAAAATGAGAAGGAGAAGGGTTGAAACCAGTTTTAAAAAGACCTCCTGGTGTGTAAAGGAATAGGACAATGAAGTACTGCTACCTTTTCTTACAAGCTCCCTCCATGCCCCTGCTGTGCCACCCACCACGAAGAAACAAGTTGTGGCATTGAAGATGACCTGTATCTAATTTCCTAGCCCTTTGGAAACAAAGTTCACTAAAACTGGTTGTGTTGACTAGCAAAAGCTGTAGTTTCCCAGATTCTTAAAGTGTTCTAGACCTGTGGTGTCCGTAATCCCTGCATGACAGACTGATGCCAGCATGTTTCCCCAGTAGCAGGCGATGGCTTCCATGTAAGTAGAATGGTGACGCTGCTGTGGATTTTAGGCCAGATTTTACAAGAGTTATCCAAAGTGTTCACTCTTGCCCTCCCCCGAGTTCAGCACCTTGCACATCTTTAAAGTTCAGACTGAAACCCAGAGCAGAATCACTGCACCACTGAGACAGGACCCACCAGCCAATGTGTTCTCCTTATTTCAGATTGCGAACCAGAACTGTTGAGGAATGATGGCACTCCTAAAACCAGTCTCTTGAGTTCATAACTGATGTGAGCTGAACTGGATGCTACATGGCTCATACCTTAGGCATTTAACCAGAACACCAGACCACTGTGGGTTGTGGTTGTGGTGTTGGGAACAAAAGGCTTCTTGTGTACTTGATCATAACGGGGGGTTCTGTGCAGCATTCAAGCTCTTAATTAATATGTTGTTTTCTAGTAAAAAAAAAAAGCTGTGGCTTTTTTCTTTCAAAAGCAAAACCTCATGATTTCGGCCTCATAGTTCAATCTTGGTTGAAGTTCTCATGAAACACTGCTTGGGATGAACTTTTAGGATTTATTTCAATTGAAACACAGCACAGTGCTATAATGAATTAAAATTAACTGATTAAAGGGTCTGCCTTTAAAAAGCAAATATTAATACGCCCATCTATCTGCAAATTTTAAGATATCCATTCTACAGCCTTCTTTTCAGGTAGGGTTGGAAAATACATGCCCCCTCCAATACTGTTGGACTAACATCATGGCCAGTGGTGAAGGTTGATGGGAGCTGGAGTTCAGCAGCACCTGGAAAGCTACAGGTTCCCTATCTGTTTTAGTATAACAACAGTCTATTATTGCTGTCAAAAATACTGTAATGCATGCTTGACTTAGAGCTGTAAACTGAGGTGGACAAGATAGTTATTTAATCAGAGGTGCTATGGGATTTAAATGTAGCTACAAGTCAAACAGAGAGCCAGCATGGTGTAGTGACTTGAGCACTGAATTATGACCCTGGAAACTCTGGAGGGTTTGATTCCCCCTCAGCCATGGAAACCCACTGGCTGACCTTGGCTGCGTCACACATTCTCAGCCCCAGAAAACCTCATGATAGGTTAGCCTTAGGGTTGCCATAAGTCGGAAATGACTTGAAGGCACAGAACAACAACGACGTCAAATATGTAATGGACTATTTTCCTGGGTTACACCAGTTCTAGGAAGCTGAATGTGTTTAAGGGTATGTAGATAACTGTTCTGATACAACAGCTTACATCATGCCTTTTATAAATGAAAAAGCCATTTTTAAGTGCAGGAAGAAATTGCCTTCTTTGGGGGCTGAACAGTTATATAACCTTTTTTTTTCATTTTGTCAAAAGAACCTTAAAAATTCTTCATAAAATGATTTGAACAGCTAGCTGAGTGTGTGTTAAATCAAACTTTCAAGACCTGGGCAACTATGGAGTCGTTAACATTTGACATCATGGGCAATTTCTGGGCAATGTGGCTGCAGGTTAGTAAGCACATTACCTCCACCTGTCATCCCTAGAAAATTAACTCTTCCTTATTTTCTGCTATTCTTTCTCATGCATTATTTCAATGTCAATTCATGTGTTTAGTTGCCAGTCATCAAGTGGAGAGAGATAAATTGATGTCAATGTCTGTGTGAGCCACCCCGTATCATGGTGCATTTTGGAAGTGCCCAGCAGTTACTGGTGATCAACAAACATAAAATAATGGGTCTGGTAACAGCTGAAAAACAGTTACCAACACTGGTGTTTCCCATACCTACCATGCACATCAGTACCCACTCAGCTTGCAGCCTTGGGATTCACAAGTAAGTGCATCTAAATTTTGAGCAAGATGCTTTCAGAGGCCCAACCCTTCCTGGACCTTGCCACTGTGGTTGGGAGCCAATCAATTTCATCTAGGTGTGGGTGTGTTCCAAAGCCCAGAAGGCAATGTCACCCAATTTTAGTTTCTTTGGAGTTCTGGAAGGCATTGTCACAGCTGCCATTTTGGGTGAAAGGAAGTGAGGACACATCATTTCAAGTCACTTCTCTGGTCATGAGGGAGACCATCTGATTTGGGGCTGGGATTCTTTTTTCTGTCTCTCTCAATGGGAATGTAATAGCCCCTCAATTTTTTTAAAAAAACCTTTAAATGTGTTTCTGGCTAAAAATGACTACTTTTATTCAAATGAAGCGGGGATGGGGGACCAGTGCCTTAAGGGGATTAGTCCCAAGGGCTGAACTTTTCCTGCTCCTGCTCTGAGTCCAATCAGCACCTCCATCTAAAGCCAGGAAGATTGCCTCCCCATAGGCTTAATCAGCAGACACTCCCTTCCCCCAAGCCCCAAAACCAGAGAGAAAGTAGATAGAGGCCGTTTCCGCACGGGGTATTTGAAACAGTGCAGTCCGTCCTCCAGGGAGGACGTCTGCACCTGGGAGTGGACTGGGTCTGGACTACTTAATGTAGATCTGCACCTCAGCCCGCTCCAGAAAGACCCCAAGTGGTTGTCCAGCGTGCTTTTGAAAGACCGGAAAAATCAGGTCTTTCAAAAGCACGGAGCGTGCCACTGCGAGCCTGCTCCCTTGTGCAGATTCACAGGCTCACACCAATGTGAGCCTGCGATCTGCTGGGGGCGGGCTTTAGGCTGGCGAGCTTCAGCGGTTGGTCGAGACCCTCGACCAACCGGAAGCCGCCATTTTCAACGCGGGAACAGTGTGGAGCGATGAGCACGCACTGCTCCAGAGCAGCCTGGACCGGACCAGGGAGCCAGAAGATCCGGTAAGTAGCGGCGCGAGGCAATTCCCTCGCCCCGTGCGGAAATGGCCAACGTCCTGGCTGACACCTCTGATCCGTGACTGCAGAAAACTGCAGGAATCCCGCTCACCGCGACCCTTGCTTGCCACTCTCACTTCAGCTGGGTCAATTTCTGCCCTCACAACCAACAAGCAACCCCTTTCAGCTCAAAGCCAACCAAAAAGTGGAACTAGAAGTAACCTCTCTCTGAGATTTCTGGAGCTTCCAAAGTATTTAAAGTCAATGCACCACTCCTTGAGGCCTCCAGCAGTAACAACTATGGCAGTTTCCCTTAAAACGAGCCTCAGTTTTCACACCTCCTTGCAGGCGGAGAGGCATTTAAACCCATGACCTAGTTGAAGCGGAACCCTGACTGTACCATGATGCTCTTTTCTTTCTTTTTTTACAAAATCACAGACACCTTTCCTTGCCCATCCTTGCTTTGAAAGCCCCTTTCTCCAAGTGGGCCCTTGGGATTGGTTGGTTGGTTGGTTGGTTGGTGTGGTATTTTCTTTCCTAAGCCTGCTTAAATTAGTTCTCCCTCAATCACGGAACAGTAGTGAGTCAAAAACGCCCCCATCTGCATTCACATTTCTGTTTATTACTAATAGGGGAAATCCTACGTCCTCTTGACTCAGAGACTCTGCTTACCCAGAGCCCCTGTAAAGAAGATAAGAGAGTATGCGTGCAGGATTTCAGGCTGTCCTAGAACCTAGGGCAGGACTGTCGACAAATCAGCAAGTCCTGAACACAACCTTCTTCACATGAAGGATCAGAAATGAATTCCAACCCATTTCAGAGACTAGGATTAGGTTCTCAAGAGGAGCTCCTGGTAGGCCAGAAACAAACAATAGAAAAGTTCATTTTGGGGACTACAACTCACACAATTCCCCAGACAACATGGCACTAGCTATACTACCTGGCATTCTGGGCACTGTAGTCTAAAAAAGGAACCTTTCCAACCTCTGCTCAGGAGAAGTGTGCCAGGTTTTCCAAACAGCAATAAGGGACAGACAGCATTTATGACACATGGGGTTGCCCATCAGGAAGTAGCTATTTATAAGAATGTATTCTACCTAAATATCTGATAAAAGTATTAATTTCAGCTGATTTTGCCACTTCTCTGTAAAATTGACAAACCATTCACATTCTCCAAAGACAGCTTCCTTTATATTGCACTTATGAAAATCTCTGTTTGCATTCTTTTTAGGCATGCATCAACAGTCCTGAATCAATTTTAATCTCTCATATCTATCTGTCAGTCTGTCTTTGTCTGTTCTGATAGATGGATAGATAGACAGATACAGACAGACAGACAGACAGACAGACAGACAGACAGACAGACTTTGATTAGAATTCAAAGTGCAGTATTTGCTGGCGTATAAGACTCACTTTTCCCCCTGAAAAACACTGTTTGAAAATGGGGTATGTCTTATACACAGGTGCGTCTTATACGCCAGCAAATACAGGTAAGCTGAATCTCAAATTTAGTTACACTTTATGGAACACCGGTCCCTCTTATCACTCTCACCCCCAAAATATAGCATTTTTGGTGTCTCATTCTGTCTCTGTAAGAGATGAGCTTTCCAGCTCTCTAAAGGACATTCAGCAGCCCTAGCTCTGGAGATTTGGAGGGATTTCCCCCCCTCTTGAATAGCCTGATTTCTTGAACAGCTAGTTTCCAAAGTAGGCTTCTATGGAGGATGAAACAAAGGTGAATGGAGTTTTGGCGGGGGCAGGGAATCAAAGTCTACAATCCAATGTTATTTGGATGTAAACTCCTCTGAAATCAGGGAGGTCTGCTTCCAAATATATACACATAAAAGCATACACATTGTCTTAATTCTATGCCCTTTTGGAATTAAATCCGACTCCCTTAGATAGAATTCGCATATGGGTAAACATGCAGAGGAATACGCAGCCTGGTTAGTTTTGTGGTTCTTTAGAACCAACATAGGAGCCTTCCCCACCCTGTGCCCTCCACATGTGTGAAACTACAACTCCCACCATCCCAAGGTTGGGATTTAGTCCAGCATATCCAGAAGATGCTTGGGAAAGGAAGATCAGAATGTCAACTTTTGCTGCAGATAAGGAGTAGGTGCTGAATGGCAAATTTTCTATGATGAGAAAGGGATGCCTTTCACTGGAGACATATGAGATCATGTGGCATCCTCCTGGTTGGATTATTTTATTTTTATTTTATTTGTTAGTGTGACTACAGTTTCAGAAACTTAAAAAAAATCTCTGGCACTACACAACTGCACTAATCTGAAATAATTTTTCCATATGACCATCAAGACAAGGAGATCTAGCAGATAAAGACAATTTCAACAGTCTTGTTTTTATGTGCCTTCAAGTCAGTTCTGATTTATAATGACCAATTCATAGGCTTTTCTTGGCAAGATTTCTCCAGCTCTCTTCTATGGCTGAGAGCATGTGACTTGCCCAAAGTCTCCCAGTGGGTTTTCCTGGACAGCCGGAGATCTGAACCCTGTTTTCCACAGTGATAGTCCAATGCTAAAACCACTACCCTACATGGGCTCATGGCATTATACTGAGAAACATATAACAAGACCCAATTTGATGCTGTGGTTAAAGTGCTGGATTGGGATGTGAGAAGCCTGGGTTCTAATGCAAAAGGGAGGGGCCCCAATATTCACTGAGTATCTTTGGACCGGTCAGTTTCTCTTTCTCTCTAACCTGACCTGCTTCACAGCATCGTCTTGAGGACAAGGTCAGCAGTGACTTCCATATCGGGAGCTGCTCAAGAGTTTAGTCTAAAATTTAAAGGAGCTACCCTAGATGCTAGGGCTCAGAACCTCAAAGAATTCTTTTAAAGTTCAGACTAAAACCTGGAGCAGATTCACCACTCCACTGACACGGAAGCCACCTCTCACTGGCTAAAGTGGAGACGAGAGCCACACACACAACCTTGGGCTCCTTGGAAGAAACCTAACCAAAATAATAAATAATAGTGACTGGCCTCAGAAGCTTTTCAATGGGAGAGCCCACACTTAACTTTGCACTTATCTGGAAGGCCCACAGAATGCAATGCAACTGACTTCTGAGTAGACATGAACAGGATTAGGGCTGCCCTTCTCCTGCTGACATAAAGGAGGCAAAAATGCATCACTCTGGCTCAATTGCCTGCTGGATCTGGTTGCTGCAGAGCAGGAGGAGGTGGCGGCGGCGGCGGCGGCTGGGTTAAGGAGCAGCTTTCCTAAGGGTGAGATGCACACACTTCCACTATGTCCCACATTTTGGAATTTTGATCTAGCCACACCGTAATGATATTTTACAGGATTTGAGCTAAGGTAGAAAACACAACCAGCATGGCGTGAAAGCCAACTTGGTGTAGTGGTTTGAGTGTTGGACTATGACTCTGGAGATGAGGGTTCAGTTTCCCACTCAGCTATGGAAACCGACTGGGTGACTTTGGGTGAGTGACACACTCTCAGCCCCAGAAAAACCTATGATAGGTTTCCTTTACCGTTGCTGTAAGTTGGAAATGACTTGAAGCCACACAACAACAACAAGCAAAATTAAAGACTGGAGATGCAAAAGCCTACAGAGAGAGAGAGAGGGAGAGGGAGAGGGAGAGAAAGGGAGAGAGAGAAAACTTAGGCTGGTGTATGTTTGTTACAGTGAAAAGACTGTTGCAGGATAATGTCTCTTGTAAGCAGTGGCTGAGCCAAAAAGTTTTTTTTAAGATGTAAGTTACTTTTCTGGGGGAAGCCACTCACATTTTTGATATTTCTGGCTTATGCAGGATTCTCAAACAGTGTGGCAGGGCTCATTCACCACCGCCACCCCTAGCTCCAGCAGCCAGAGACTGGATAACTCAATATACAGAAAAGTTAGTAACAGGACAGAGTGTACTTGTGGGCTGCTGTTTGTACAGAAAGCATTTATTTACACAATATTTATGACAAAAACTACCTCTCTTAAGGACAGTTCCAGTTAGTGGTTGTACCTCTTTAGATTAGAAATCATTTTTATTTAAGCCACTGTTTGAGACCCAACTGTCTCTCTGTCAGGCCTGGAAAGATATTATTTACATTCTGTGATTCTTTTTTTTAAATTATTATTTACTACAAAAGCAACACCTAATAAGTCACAGGAAACAAAAAAAAAAATCCCCAGTGCATACAAAAATAGAGCTTCTAGAAAATTTCAAATATTAATAGGCAGAAATATACAGCTACAGGAAACCAGGGAGTCGAAAACTTTCTTTGATCCTCTCCCCCATCCCACCCCACCCTTCCCATGGTGATCAGTAAGGCAGTGAGTTTAGCATGCAGCCACTGAACCATTGTCTACACATCCAAAGGAACAAAAAAAAAAGGCACCAAGGACAGTTCCAACACAATTGCATGCACCCAAACATCCGAGCAGGTATGTACAGTCTCCCTTTTAAAAAATAAGTTAAACCTCTCCCTTCCGCATGATTTGAACGGGCCTCCTCATTCTGAGAGAAGGCTGAGAACAGTGCACTTGGGCTTTTAAAGAATAAACAAAGGGGGGGGAAGAGAGGGGGAATGAGAGGAATAATAATCTAAACCTGGAATGTGCCACCAATATGTCTGGATCGGGTATTGCCACGCGCGTCTTCTCTCGCTCCGTCCTCATTGCACTTCCGTTGTCTCTCGTGTCGCAGCAGTTGCGGTACTGGCGCAGCCCGGAACAGATTTTACTTTCACCGATTTCCGCGCCCCCAGCGGAATTTCCTCGCAAGTAAACGTGAGTTAGGGCCGGCAGATTCCTTAGTTGCGTTTTATATTGCTAAGGGAAAATAAGACCAGGTTTCACGCCTTGAGAGCTCAAGATCTCTCTGTGTGTATTTGTGGCGATAGAGCCTTAGGTGGTGGTTTACTACAAAAGGCTTTGGCAAGTAGAAAAATGGTTTCGGCAAGCCGCTGCATTCCCGGGGAAGAAAGTCACTATAAAGTGCACATGACAATCCCTTTCCCTCCCCACAGACCCCCCCACCTCCGCCCCCAATTGTTCCTTTGAAGTCTGAGCCCAGGCGCTCTCCAAAATGTCCAGTCCCCACCCGACGTCAGGCAGCCCGGAGCAGAAAGGCACCAGGCGAGGGAAGGGGGAGCCAGCGGGCAGATCTTTTCCCGAGCGCCCCGCCGAAGACCGCCCCGCGCAGGCGGCGGCGGGGGCGGCGGCGGCGGCTGGATCGCTTGGTCGCAGGAGGACCAAAGGCCGGAAGCCCCGCGCGCAGCACGAGTCCGTCCGAAGCCAACAGGGGCCCCGCGAGATCAGGGCGTCCGGTTCCTGGAGGCGCAGGAGGTCAGCGAGGCTCCGCCGCCGGAGCAGAGGGGGCCCGGCGGAGGCGCGCTCCCGGCCGAGGAGGCGGCGGCGGCGGCGGCGGCGGCGGCGGCGCTCCCGGCCGAGGCGGCGGCGGAGACTTTGCGCTCCTTCTGGCGCAGGTGGATCTTGGTGTGGCGCTTCCTCTCGTCGCTGCGGGCGAACTTCCTGCCGCAGAAGTCGCAGGCGAAGGGTTTCTCGCCGGTGTGGGTCCGAATGTGGGTGGTGAGGTGGTCGCTCCGGCTGAAGTTGCGCATGCAGATGCGGCACTGGAAAGGCTTGTGGCCCGTGTGGATGCGGATGTGCCGCGTCAGTTCGTCGGAGCGCGAGAAGCGGCGGTCGCAGCCCTCAGCCGGACACGGGTAAGGCCGCTCGTGCACCGGCGTCTTGCTGGGCCGGTTGGGGTACTTGCGCGGCCGGAGGATGGGGCGCAGGGGCAAGTTGGCCGGGCTACCGTAGGCGCCCGCCGCCAAGCGCGCCGCCGGCCCCGAGGAGGGGGCCCTTCGCCCAGGCCGGCAGGGGGCGCGCCCAGCGTGAAGTTCCGGATGGTGGAGAGGGGCGTGAGTGGCGGCGGAACGCGCACCGAGTCCAGCGCGCAGGCGAACGGCTTGCGCTCCGGCGGGCCGTGGAAGTCGCGCTGTGCGCAGGGCGGCGGCGGGGGCGGCGGCGGCGGCGGGAAAAACCCCGAGTAGTCCGGGATCATGGAGAAGAGGCCTCCGCTGTCGGCTCCGCCGGCGGGCGTCACGGTCTTGGGGGAGTGGTGGTAGGAAGGGGGCGGGGGATAGTGCCCCGAGGAGGCGGTCAGAAAGGCGAGGCGCCCTCCGGAGCCGCCTGCGGCGGCGGCTGTTGCTGGTGATGCGGCTGGTAGAGCTCCCCGCAGGCCGAGTAGGGCGGCGGCGGCGGCGGCGGCGAGTACATATGCTCCAGGTCGCCGGCCGCGGGAGCCATGGCGCAGCCGAGTGGGTTGGGGGATCCCGAGGAGGCGGCGGACGACGATGGGGTGGCCGAAGAAGAGGAGGACGGGGCCGCGGACGAGGGGGCGGCGGACGACGGGGTAGCCACCCCTTGGAGGATGCTGGCGCCCACCAAGTTGAGGATGCCGTCGGCCGGGTAGCAGCCTGCTGCGCCAGGGTACTGGGAGTCGATGCAGAACTTGCCCATGTAGGCGAAGGGCTGGCTGGCGCGGGAAGCCGGCGCAAAGCCGCTGCAGGCGTACTGCAGCTCCAGGGACCTCTTGTCGCTCATGTCCACGTCAATCAGGCCATCTGGGGGATGGAGGGGAGAGAAAGGCGGGTCATCATTGGGGGCCCGTAGGCTGCGCTCCTCTCAGGGGCCCACCGCGCCAAGCCGCGCCGACGAGGCGGCAGCGTCTTCTCCCTGCCAGGGTAACTTAGCATCAGTTTTTCGCTCAGTGCCCACGCACAGTGTGCCACCATACCACCCCGCCGCCGCCTGGTTACGCATCGCCACTCGGGACATGGAGCGGGATGCCGAGACGGGGTGTGCGGGGAAGGGGGAGTGGAGGAGAATGACGGCACATGTCGTTGTGGTCAAACGGGGTCCCTTTCCGGGCTGCGTTGGCTACGCGAGGTTGGAAAGTTCGCCAGTTCCCCAAGTTTTGTCCCTTGATATCAGCCGAGAGGAAAGGGGGCGCGCGCGGTGGCGACGGGAGGGGAGGGGGTGCCCGCCGACTGGAACCCCAGAAACAACCACAACTACACTTTCACGCACACGCACCCCCGTTCACTTTCACTCCCAGAACCCACAACTCCCCCAAAGTCACTCCCATTGCAGGGCAAACGCAGCCCCTCACCACACGCGAACACGTGGATCTTCAGTTCAGTGGCACAAGCTGGAAGCTGAGATCCCGGCGCACCCGCTTTCCGACTCAGGAGTCATCCTGACAGCTCCCACCGGGACTGACTGCGGAAGGAAGGTGCCCTGGCACTGGCAGGGAGCTGGTCCCCGGGGCCACCCACAGGTTCAAATTGATGGAGCTCTCGAAGAGTTAGACCCGACCCCGAGCGCTCCTCCTCCCCTCTGCACGGCCTTGTAGGCGCACGTTGGCCCTTCGTAGGAAGCGGTGGAGTCACTGCAGCCCCCCAGACGAAGGTGGGGAGGGAAGAATTGATGCCAGTTTCCTGGCTCAGAGTTGCTATGCCAGAGCTCAGCAGTCCTGTTCTCCGGGAATCGTTCCCTGTTCATTCAGTGGGATTTCTCTAAGAAACATTTATCATTCTCGCTGTTAATAGCGCAGGCACACTTTGCGCTGAGTGGGTTTCCCACGTCCCAATTTGATGGCCAAGCAGTCTCACACCTCCGGGGGGTGGTGGTGGCTTCCTATCGAGTATCAATGCCAGACTGAACGCCCTCGGGCCCCTGCCCCCAGTGCTAATCCGTCCACGCACCCCCCAACACCACACACGTACACACGCGCGGCCGGTCTCACTCGCCGCCAGTCCAGGGTGGAAAGGGCGCGGGGGGCGATGGGGGTGGAGGGCGGCTTACCTCCTGTCACGCCGCTCAGCTGGTCAAAGGGTCCTCCCAGGTCCCCATTGGGAAAGTTGATCACGGAGGCGGGCAAGGCGGTGGCGAGGTCTTCCACGGAGTAAATGCTTTCGGGCAGGTGGTGCACGAAGCCACTGAGACTGACGGGGATTTTGTCTACCGCCTTGGCAGTCATCCTTCGCGCCGCGGGCAACCGGGACGAGAGCCCTGCCTTTTGCCGGGGGTGGACGTGGGGTGCAGGGCTCTAGGGGGAAGGAGGATTCTCCTCCAGTATTTAAAAGCAACCACAACAGCGCCTGAGAGGTAATTTTTGTAAAAAAGAAAAAGAAAGAAAAGAGGTGGGGAGGGGCAAGGATCTTAGACCGCTGTCCTCCCGCTAACCGGTTCTGTCACAAAGTCCCCAAGAGTTGCTGTGAATGTTGTGCGAACACACTCGGCGCAGAGCTCGGTTTTAATCAATGGCAGCTCTCGGTAGATGGAAAGTGTTGCTCTAAGTATTTATTGGGAGCCCGTGAATGCCCGCTACGTCACTGCCCATATAAGGACTGAGGAACAGAGAAGGGAACCAGGCCGGGGAGGCGTCGTCACAGGGGAAATTAGCATGGCGGGCCCTGAGTGGCTGGAGCCCCGCCGGCAGCTTTTCGAGACCCGGCTCGCGCGGCAGCGGCGGCGGCGGCGGCGAGGCGGCCCTCGGAGGGCGCGGGCGGCGGCGGGCGCGCGCCCGAGGAGCGCCGCGCGGACGGTGCGGGCCCGGGCGCGGCGGCGGGGGACGCCGGGATCCGGAATCCGGGCGGCAAAGTGCCTTCGCGTGGGATTCTTTCCCTGCCCCCGCCCCGCGGGTGCCTGCTTCTTTTTTTAAACAGCCCTCAAGAGAGGGATATTCCGGTTGCCGAGCCTCGATGCCTAAAAAAGGCGAGCATCCGGTAAACCTCCTCCTCCTCCCCTTACTGCCTTTTTGGGAGTCCTCTTCCGGAAACTTCGGCGAGAAGACGGAGCGGATCAGGGCCGGACGCGAGTCAAACCCCCGCTCCCTTGGCGCGGCACCTCGGAACCGCGAGGAGACGGGCGAATCAGCGCAGAGCCGCGCTCGCCCAATCGGAATCCCCCTCCCGGCCCGCCTCCTCCTTTCCCCCTCCCCCTCCCCCTCCGCGCCGGCGACCGACTTTCCTTTCCTGATGCAGCGGTGGAAAGAAAGTCGGGCCGATCGCGACCGAAGGGGCGAGCGGAGAGCGGCTGCGGCCAGGTGGAAAGTTTGCGCGCGTTCTGTGAGCCGTGGAAACGGAACGTTGTTTGGGCTCTTCGTCTCGGGAGAAGGCGCGGTCGGAAGGGAACGAGCCCCGCAGGACGGAGCAGTGGGGTCCCCGCGAGCGCTCGTCGTCCGGTCGCCCCCGCGCTCTTCTTGAGAGCCCCCCAGCCGCCTGCTGGGACTCTTCCCGTGGGCGAGCTAGACGGCCTATAAAATCGCCTGGCTTTGGAACGGAGGCCATTCCGAGCCATTTCCGCACTAGACTGCTACAGTGCTATTATTCCACTTTCGACATCCTAATGAATCCTGAGGTTTGCAGTTTACCGCGGATCCCAGGATTCATTAGGATGTTGAAAGTGGAATAAGAGCACTGTAGCAGTCTAGTGCGGAAATGGCTCAAGCCACCCAAACCGAGGCAGTGGCGAAACCGATTTGCAAGGCATCGGGAGGACGTCTCCACACCGGCAGTCCCCCAGGCCTTGATTCCAGTCGCCCTGACCTGCGGGCTTGCGCTCCCAGGAGGCGCCCCATCCACGCCCGCCCCGTAAAAAATCACCAGCTTTTTGCAGATCATCCGAAGCAAACAACTTCTTGGCACCTCTAGTAACTAAAATTTTCCAGAGTTCAGAACTAGGGTTTTTTTTCTTCCTGTGGTGTAAAGCTCCCAGAGGAGACCCATTGACTCCGTTGTTGAGCAATGAGTCAACATGTGGGTAAATCCTATTGATTCAGTGGGTCTACTAGAGCTGGGAATAACAAGATTCAGGCCTCCCTCACCTAAACCTGGTGGTAAGAGATGGCACTCTTTGCATGCCTAGAGGCATTTTCCTCTTCATTCTCTACAAACCACACATATTCCAGGCTGAGCCAGGATTAGATGGAAGGGCTGAGCCCTCACTCAAATCAAGCAGTGATCTTCATCTCAACCCATATTACCTATCAACCAGCATCACACTCACTTCCCTTCCACCCATCCCCATCCCTCTCCATCTTCCTGAGAAACAGAGCAAAAAGTTGCAAGGTGTTCCTTGGAATTCAAGGATTCAGTCAATGGCGCTTGATGCTCTCCTTTCCAGTTTGGAAGAAAAGCAGCTCCTTGGTGAGGTGGTCAAACCATACTCACTCAATAGCCTCCTCTTTCCTCTAAAAAATAATGAGAGAGAAGAGAAGGCTTCCCAAGGCCCCCCCCATTGTAAGGCCTTCTCCTCTGAGCCTTTGTGGGGACACAGCCCAGAAAACTGTTCTTAAGGTGGGGTGGTTCAACTTTGGCAAGCAGGTTGTTACTCATTTTGCCTGTTTACAGGAAGAGTGCAACTTACTTTCCCCATATTTTATCATTTCAACATGCTTACATATGATGACTTCCAAACACTCTGTTTCCTTGGAACTGCCCTCCATGTATTCAGTACAGTTTACTCTCAAGTAAGTAGGAGAGACTGCAGGCAGCCTTGATTATTTCTGGGGAGACTCAGTGACAAACACTGTCTTCATATTTCGTAGTTGCTTGATCATGTAGTAAACCTCTGATTGCTCATTCCTGAGAAATCCCCCCTATGTGATAGTCTAGGTGGTTCACTTTTGCTGGATCATTTTAAGTGGGCTCAGCTTCTCCTAACTCAATCTTAGTGGAGACTGAAGCCCCTTCTCCTCCCCCTCTGCCTTCTATTTCCACAGTCTGGAAGGTGGAAGCATGCAAAGCAGAGAAAGTGGTAGCGTTACTCTTACCCACCTTTGATTGCATGTGGATGCTGGATGCTGCTATGATGGCCTGAGAGGATAAGAACCCAGTGCTGCCTGGAGAGAGAAAGCCTGGGCAGATAACTGTCTATTTGCTCTTTTGTTTCCTTCCTAGCAATGTAGCACAGGGGCTGCCACTAAAAGAGTATCTTCCATCGTCTCACTTCTTGTACCCTCCCTTAAATAAGATTGCTTGTGGTGAAGGGATGCAACTAAGACACAGTTCTCCATGTCATTCCACGACAGAGAGGGAGCCAGCAAGTAGGCCTGAATCATATTAGATCCCTGCTAGAATAAGCCTGTTGAATACATTTTTGAAGTGTGACTCAACACTTAACAGAAATCACATTAATTCTAAAGTGGGTCTATTCTAGTCAGGATTAACAGTTGGGTGTAGGCCTAGAGCTTCTGAAGCCTGCATCCAACATTTCGAGTGACAGAACTAAGAAACATTAACTTTTTAAGGCTACAACTTCTAAAATCCCTCCACCAATAGCTGTAGTCCCCAACAGTAAATTTTTTCCAGCTTTAATTTATAGTTGCCCAACCATGCAAGAGGGATGTCAGTGAATTCACATCACCTTTATAATCAAGATGGGCAATATTTGGCCCTGCAGATGTTGGTAGACTTTAGGTAGCACAGCCCATGGCAAGAAAAGATGAGAAGTGCAGTTCAGATAAGTCTCTTCCCCACTTTATAATGCCTTCCATTTGGCAGTTAACCTGACCTTCAGTGTATCTGTAGCACAGTGAAGTGCTTTCCCCCATTCTATGAAGGCGAGGAGGTAATAAAGGGCAGTTCTCTCTATAAAGCCACTTAATGGAAAAGCCAAATCTATAGCCACCTCTCCTTACAAACTACACTGTTATAGAAGAGCAAGGCATACATCAACACTGGTTATCACACTGTATTCTCATGAAGCAAAAATAGTATAAAAGGAACCGGATTGCCCTCCACTTGCAACATAGGCCAAGGTAGCCATGACTCCCAAAGCTTTTCAGAATGACTTCCCCACGTATTTTATGGGTTGTACTTCTTTTCTCTGTTCCACTCTGTTATAAAACCTGCCTTGAAAATGAAAATAATGCAATAAAATGTGGCATGTCCACAGAGGGGTGTATCTACAGAGGAGGGAAGAGACCGTTGTTGCCCCCCTCAAAATTCTGCCCCTCAAATGAAATTTTCCTTGAGTCTCTCAATTTCTAGCACTATAGTAACTTCAGCTGAGCATAATTTAGACATATTGTTTAGGCATCTAACCAAAAGAACAGGCGAAGTGACCAACAGAATGCGAAGAAGCAAATAGAAGAGTTCTAAGTGTGACTGATGTTTAATGTCACTCTTCAATGCTAGAAATTTGAAGATTGGAGAAAAATGTAATGGGAGGCAGAATTCTTATCTAGAGGGGCAGTAATCTAATTTTACACACACATACACACACACACACACCTGTAGCTATGCCTCTGGACCATACCTTGCTCCCCGTTTTTGTACAGCAGTCACAAAGCTGACTTATCTATCTGTTTAGTATTAAAAGAGAGAGGAGTTTTTCACCACTGGGCAGAAAACCAAGCAAAACGGTTCATCTCTCAATGAAAGCTTTCTCTTGCATCTAAACTCTCCCTCCCATTGCCTGATCATGCGCCACCTGGTGGTAAAAATCTTTAGCAGTTTGCAAAACAATCCTTTTAAAAACACTTAAAATAATTCCTAAAACTCCAAAGGCATGCACTGTTCTAACCACGGAATTGAAAGGAGAAACTCTATCCATATTATTAAACTATGTATGGAACCATTTCCTATTTAAGACTACTTTGGAGCCCTCAGATTTATCATGCTTTTACAAAGAGTTTGGGTGAAATTCCTGAAAATCTTATTCCAAAAGGCGAGTAGTGGATATTAAAATTAATCAAATCAGCTTTCATGCTGCAGTTGGTCTTAATATCTACCCAGGACTTTCACACAGTTCCCATAATACTTTTTAGATGTCTACCGAGTAATTTTTGCAAGATAGGTTTTAGCCTGCTTCAGGGTGGGCTGGAGGGAATTCTGTTTATTCTGCAAAGAGCCCTGTGCTTAAACAATTCTCAGTTGGACTTCTTCCCAAATATAAACATATGCACACACTTTTTTAAAAAAGGCAATTGGAAATAGGTTTGAGGGGAGAACGTTTAATAGGAAACATAGTAGTCAACCTGGAATAATCTCTCCACGTGCATCCTTCTGTTTATAAGGGTGTTAAAATTTGCAGCTGGTTGCCTTATTTATTCATTACATTTTTTCTTCCAAAATAAATAAAATAAAGAGGTAAATAGCTTACCAGGGTGGATCAACATCCAAAAATGGTTGGTATATCACATTAGAATATCCTCCTCCTTTGCACAGATGAGGTATGCACTCACCACAGACTCCAGAAGGACACGGAGGCCCACTCCCATTCATAGGCTTGTCAAAAAGCCAGTAATTATGCATCCACCCTGCTTCACAGTGTTGACCTCCTCTTCTTGCAAAGATCTGGAGCAACTACGCAACGATTCATTTCCCAAATTCTTTTTTTTGCACTTGTATTTATACAGGCCCACCCACACCTCAGTCTTTTGTTTGTACTTTTTGCTGCGTTTCCCCCTCTCCCCATCTCCCCACCACCACCATTTAGAATAATATAGATAAAGGGTAGGAAAGAGCAGCAAAAGAAACTGTGCTTTTGGGATTTAAAACCACTTTTAAAAGAGGGATACTTGAGTTTATGAAACACCTACAGATTTGGGAAGTGGGGAAGAGAGAATCAAAGCAAAAAATCTCACTCAAAGAAGTCCATCAGGCTCAGTATTTTATCGTATCCAGATCTTGATTGGAAAACTTGCTTTTTAGGTCTACAGCTCCCAGAATTCCCCAGAGTTTCCAGAGCAAATGGCATAATATTTAGGTACCTTTAACCATTTTTTGCCCTGGCATTTGCCATAGGAGTTAAACCCTATCTTCAGAGCATCAGTAGAATTTCCTTCTCAGATCACAATGTATAGTGAGAGAGATTTTGTTACGAGGTTTTTTATTCCATGTGTTTCAACAGCTTCCAATTTGGATTTGTTTCTAGATTGAACTGATAAACCTGCATGTTTGTGTCCACTGGTGTTCAAAATGTTAAGGTTTTGTGTCAATTTTGGACAACACAGTTAAGGCTTTCAGATCTCACCAGCCAGCACAATAGTGCATTAAAACATTGGTGGGTTCTTCTCGTCAATGACCCATGATTGCGCAACTGTCCTGCACTTACCTAGCCTGCGGGAGCACCAGAAGTGCGATGGAGGAGCTTCCTGCCTCAGCACAGCCTGAGAAAGAGCCCAGTGGTGCGGCAGAAGGAAGAGGCGTGTCCATTGCGCTTCCTTTGGCAGGGAGCCAGCCAGTGCAATGGAGAGTGTTTGCGTCCATGGCCTCTTCCCAGCAAAGCTGCTGCCAGGACGATGCTGGAGACAGGTAAGCCGCGGAAAGAGCCCTTATTTTCCTCCCAGTTGTTGTAGCGCTAGGACCCACCTTCCACTCTGCTATCCATCCACCTTCTGCCTAGAACAGTGGTTCTCAACCCGTGGGTCCCCAGATGTTTGTGGACTTCAGCTCCCAAAAGCCCTGAGCATTGACCATAGTGGCTGGGGCTTCTGGGAGCTGAAGGCCACGAACATCTGGGGACCCACAGGTTGAGAACCACTGGCCTAGAAGGAAGTAGGCTAAGTTAAATGTTCTTTATCCCATCTCCCTAAGTACATGAGAAGGAGTAATCCCACCATTTCACTTTGATCTGGGAATAGCCCATTTAGCTAAGATTGCTCTCTTAATTTCCAAACAGGACAATATTTTATGTGTGTATGTTTGAATGTAAGAAGTTGTAGGCACCTGTCTTTGGGGCTTAGTGGTTTATGTGGTACTTAATGACATTGCTGGGGCTGTACCTACAACTCAGGTTTTGGCCCCAAAACCTCAAGACCTAGAATAGTCCTGAAATGGCAACCCTATACACAGCCTTAACTCTTTGAATTTGCTGCACTTATTTTCCTAACACCATTTACTTCCTGTCAGCTGGGAAAGAAGAAATAAAGCAGCAGCCTGAGTGCTAATTCACTTCCTGTAAAACCTTCTGTGATGAAGTTCTGGGGATGAGACTATCCTGAGTGCCAGAGTAGCCTAATCACAGGTTGCCAGGAAACCAGGATAGCTCTTCAGTAGAGAAACCCAGCCCATAGAGTGAGGGAAGGGTTAGTGGCTGAAGGAGAAAGATCTATAAAGGCAAACACTGTCATTTGTCAGCCTTCAGTAAGAAAGAGCTCTGGAATAAAGTCCTCAAGCCAGCCAGGGAGGTTGTCTGTGTGGGAAAGAGTTTACTTCTCAGGGACAGCCTAGAGAGAGACAGAAGAGTGATTAAACCATTGTAAAATCTGGTCAGAAAGTGTGATCTAGATTGAGGGGTTGAATCTTTGGTGAGAGTGTAGCCAAAGGGTTGTTTATGATACCTGTGCTTATATCAGAGTTTAAAGATACAGTAGAGTCTCGGTTATCCGACCTTCGTTCATCCGACATTCCGGATTATCTGACGTCGCGGCTGCCTGGGGGCGTGGCTGTAGGGATTTCCACGCCCCCAGACATGCCCAGACACACGCCCAGACACGCCCCCAAAATGGCGGCCGCCACGGGCCTCCGGATTATACGACATTTTCAGGTATCTGACGATCAGCCCGCCCGTTTATGTCGGATAACCGAGACTCTACTGTATAAGAAAACTGACTAAAAGTACTCTGAAGAATTGTATTAATTTTGATCTACATTTGGTGAACAATACTTTGTTCTGTATGTTATTTTAATAAATGTTATAGTTTATTTTTATAAATACTGACTCAGCTGATTGGTATACTGTACTTAAAGACACAGAAAACACACTACCGTAGGGGTTCTAAATAACCATTGAAAGGCTTCACCTTTTTACACAAAGGTGGTGTTTAAAGGGAAAGGCAGAGTTGTATGTGAAATGACAAGCAACCTTATCAGATTGGGGAGCTGCCATATCAATCTAAGAGAGAAAGAAGCAGGCCCTGTCACACTTTCCACAAGGAGGAGCCTAATGGATGTGATGAATCAAAGACATTGACAGGTGCCACTTTTCATAGTTGACTCACTTGAGCCAGAAAAAAAAATGGCATCGTACTCACAAGAATCGCTCCTTAGGGAGTATCCAAAGAAGAGTTTCATTAGTTCCTATCTCCTACATAGTATATTTTAAAATGAAGTGGGGAACTTTTGGCCAGCTCACACATTTTGGGATTTGAAGCTACCAGAAGCCTCAGCCAATCAGGACAATGGTAAGAGATTATGGGAGTTGTAGGGCAAAATACCAAAATACCTTAAGGCCCCTCCCTACTTTTAAAGTATGTGATTGGGCTCATGATAAAGTGGTTTTGCATTACCACCTCCATATGGCATTTCTGAACATTGCAGAGCAAATACAAACCTGTGTGTTATTTGTTTGGCCAAGCTTCCTTTGTGCTATTGTTTTTAAAGCAAAGGATAAGTGCCTGCTATTGCCTCATAAATGTTCTCATACTTTGCACAGAAGTTGTTATTAAGCAGTTGAGAATGGAGGGGAAGAGGTGAAGGGCGCAGTTTTTCTCAGGAGACAAACTGGTCGGTAGAAACCAAACTATTATTTAGACATTTGTGTGATTACCACTCTGTGGATTTCTAATAATCCAGATACTTACACAGAAGAAAGAGAACCTGTAACTGTCAAAGAGATAATGTTACAAGACAACACCACCAAAAAAACCATGCTACTTTGCATTGCTGATAGTTATGGCTGCATCTTGTTTCAGCACAAATTACTTTAAATTGGAAATAAATTAATGCTTTTACTGAAACGGTTTGCCTGTAGAGTAAATATCAAGACCTGTTTGGGTTTGTTTTTTTCTGAAAAAAGTTGTAACACAGGATACAGAAATAAAGGAAACATTTGTTTTGGTTTAAATTTCGATAGCACAATACAAATAGGCATGGTGTGAGGAAATGCTTTATATATATATATAAAAAAAAAGGGAAGCAAAGGCCAACTTCTCAGTGACTTTTCTGTCTCTGGTCTGTGCTACTATGGCAGGTGGGTGCTTCCATACAACTCTCCATGATTGGCCCAAGAATTCATGTTGTCTGAGGGTGGCAGGAAAACACTGAATGCTGGAAAACTCAGTGCTAGCCATTTCAGATGACAAGATTGTCCAGAGCAGTGGAGGCACTTGGTGTGATATGAGTTGCCCACCTCCTGAGGCAGACATATGACCTTAGTTAATGGGAGCATCAACCCTGTAATCCATCCGTCCCTGCCCATCGAAAACTAGTGTGCCAGTGATATGGCATCTAGCCTAGTCCCTCTTGTTTTGACACATGAGTTTTTAGTGTATAGAGATTTTTAAAAACTCAGAGGAATCTTTCTGAATGTGAGCCGTCACCAACTGTCTCAGCTGGTACACTCCAGACATAAGGCTTACCATATCCATGGTCATTAGGCACAATTCATAAATCAGCAGCCATCCAACGTTGTGTAGTTGTGGTTTGAGATGAATGTTGACATCATTCTGGCAATTTTATTTAAACCACAGATAAGAATTGCTGTTATTCTGGGTAAAGCATTGGCAAGCCACCCACCTTAATAACCTGGCTATCAGGAGAATCTGCTGGGGAATTCTTTTGTGTGGAGTACATGCCTGCTGAAAGTACTGTGCTCTTGGGGAAATCCTATGCATTTCAAAGGAATTTTTGCAGCTGAACCTGCAGTGGGTCTTGCTCCTGGGGCAATGTTGTATACCCCTGTCTCCTCAACAACCACCTACCTCCATTTAGGCAGGAGAGGAGAAGGCGTACCAAGAAGCAGCTGGTTTTTCTCAGATCTTTCTCTTTTCTGTTGTTCAAGCAGGGGCTCTGATGCTTCTGCAGCCAAAAAGTTCCAACAGTACCCAGAAGGGAGGTACCAGCATGTTCTGAGCCTGAGTTTTCAGAAGTCTAAGAGCAGGGATGGGGGAAATAAAGTCTGAGGATGCTCTATCATTGAACGCTGTATTATGTTCAGGGAATGGAATGGAGTATCCTGGAGAATGACACAATGTCCTAACTGGAAGAGGAAGCAGAACCTTCTACACTGCAACATTGTATTGTAATATCCTTTGTTCCCTTGACTCTCTTACATTATACGGAACATAATTAATTAAGCTGTGTAAATTAATTGGATTCTCTTGTTTTCAAAGTGGGGGGGTCTTAACATCAGCCTAAAACATGGGACAATTTTACTTTTTAAGAAATCCAAACAACTCTTGTCTTTCCTCCTTTATCCTTTGAAAGAAATAAAGAAATGGAGAGAAATGGAAAAGAAAATGGCATTGAAGCTGCTACTGCAACCTGACCCATCTTAGATTATTATATAATCTGTCTATGGGTTCTGACTCCCCAGTTCAAGACTGCTACCTGGGCATCTTTGACCCTCCAGATATTTCGGTCTTTAACTCCTATGTCCCCTCACCACTGCCTATTCTAACTAAGGCTGCTGCGAGCTGTAAGCCAAAAATATCTAGAGAGATATATAGGTGCCCACCGCTTCCTTAAAGAATTGTTATTTAAATTGTTATTCACCACCATTTATCATGTAATTTTTCAGTTATAATTACAATTATTTAAAAGGCTTCTACAGAGAATAGAACAAAATGTCATAGGTTTTTCTTATGTGATTTGCTTTATAGGAGCTCTGTGTGTAACTCCTGGGTTCCAGAGTCTCATCCAACCATTGGTCATTTGTGGGTGGCTTCAGCATTTCATTAGATCATTCCTCTTAAAAGTAACTTTCCATATTCTGCTTAGGTGGCTAAATATTTGCAGCAGTACTGAAAGGATTCTTTCCAGCCTGAGCACTGCTGTCAAAATGGCAGCTGCACTGGAAATGCAGGTAACATCTGTGTGTGCTTCCTACAAGTGATCGCTGCCACAACAGTGTAATTTTTTTTATGATACTTCACAACATTACAGACACTTTCTTTGCATGCACTCACACAGTGTTGCCTCACAGTGCATTTCAACATGCTCCCAGTGTGCTTGGTTTTCCTATCTGTTCGATTGCCTCCCCCTCACTAATCACTTTTCCTTCTATCTAATGATATATTTGGAATGGTATTGGAACAAACTGTTCCTTTCTCCAACAACACAGCAAGAACCATTGCACTCCCACTATGTTGCATCAGCCAGTCTGTGCCAGGGAGGAATTTGTTTCCCTGCAACACCAGATGGAAGCCTTGACAATCTATTCCTTTCCCACGGAGGCCTGAATCCTATTGGTTAATTCCAACTAGAGTAGACTCTGAATCATTTGTTGAATGGTGAGTTAACACATAGGTAAATCTGAATGATTTAACAGGACTTCTAGCTGTGTGGTAAAGAGTCAGCATAGTGCAGTGGTTTGAGCACTGGACTGAAGCCATTTCCTCACTAGACTGTTATAGTGCTACTAGCGTTTATACCCGGCATTGCCCAGGATTTTGTTTCCTCATAGGTAATACTTGTTAGAAAGATTTGAGATCCTGTGTATCTAATTCCCCAAACTGTCTTGTCCAGTACCTGTAACTTTCCCCCATATTTCCCAGTCCAATCTGTATTCAGAGTTATTAACATACAGAGGTTGGGCTCCTGAGGGAATACACTGTCCCCCTCCTTGCTGCTAGGCCTCATCTCCATAGCAGCCAGCCTATTCAAGACAGACACAGTTGACTGAGGCCCAAGAGCTCTCTGTCTGATAAATCTAAAGGCCCCTCCCTAAACAGCAAACACCAGGATTCCGTAGAATCTTCTTAGGTAGCCAATCATATGAGGTCTTCCCCTGACACAGACAATCTAGCACTATAACAGTCTAGTGAGGAAAATGGTCTAAGATTCTAGAGATTAGGGTTTGAATCTCCGCTCAGCCATGGAAACCCACTGGGTGACTTCGGACAAGTCACATTCTCTCAGCCTTAGAGAAAGGCAAAGGCAAACCTGCTCTGAACAAATTCTGCCAAGAAAACCCCATGATAGCTTCAGCTTAGGGTCACTATGGCCTTTTCCACATAGGGCGAGGGAATCGCCCCATGCCGGTACTCACTGGACCTGTGTGCTCCATGCGCGAGTCCAGGCTGGTCCGGAGCAGTGCGTGGCCGTACTCCACACTGCTCCGGGGATGAAAATAGTGGCTTCCGGTTGGTGGAGACTCTCCACCAACTGGTGAAGCTCGCCAGCCTAAAGCCCACCCCCGGCAGATCTGCAGGCTTGCACTGGTGTGAGCCTGCAAATCTGCACCAGAGCGTGGCCACGAAGTGGTGCGCTCCGTGCTTTCGAAAGACCTGTTGTAAGTGGTCTTTCAAAAGCACACTGAACAACCACTTTGGGTTGTTCTGGAGCGGGCTGAGGTCCGGAACTACACAAAGTAGTCCAGACCCAGTCCACTCCCAAGTGTAGATGTCCTCTCTGGAGGACGCTCTGCACTGTTTTAAAAACCCCGTGCAGTAAAGGCCTATAAATCAGAAATGACTTAGAGGTACACAACAACAACAGTAGTTAGAAACTAGCAATAAGATTCAGGACATGCATTCCCAAAATGGATGCACTGGACACATTCCTTACAGGCTTCAGGGCTGGATAGAGAAAGCACTGTACTAGATTCTCAATGTTGTAAAACAGTGGTTCCCAACCTTTTGTCACTTGTGTACCCATTGGCAGCCCATTTCCACAAACTGTTATCAGCAAAATGCTTGTAATTAATATTGTTGTACACCTTCAAGTCATTTCCAACTTATGGCAACCCTAAAGCAAACCTATCATAGTTTTTTCTGGGGTTGAGAGTGTGTCATTCATCAAAGGTTACCCAGTGGGTTTCCATAGCTGAGTGGGTATTAAACCCTGGTCTTCAAGTTCAGACCACTACACCATGCAAATATATATGTTGTAACTGTAAATAATTAGCCCAATAATGGGATTAAATAGCAATGGAATAGTAAAGTGAACAGACGGTACATATATATTTATATTTCAAAATTCAAAAGATACAATGAACGCAACTAAATATACCGCAGATTACATAAAAAGCTACATTACATTAATACACTTGTTACTTTATTAATAATTGAAGAACTTTAATATGTTTTGAAATAATATTTATAAAACACAACAAATATTTATACACAACACATGTTCAGTGTGATTTTTGAGCTTATTTTGAGGCACATAGCTTTTGAAATCAGGTTCAACTGATGTAAGATACAGCCTAAAATCTGGAACTGCATTCAGTTTAGTATGGTATTTATTTTTTTTATAAAAGTATAAGAAAAGAAAGCCTTCTTCACCAGCTCTGTATTTGTAAATGGCGACAGAAACTTAAGTGTCTTGTCAGAAGGCTGTTCATATTGTCTGTTGATGTCTATTTAAAAGTTAATAGGGATTTTTCTTTGAATTCATGTTTTAACGTGGTATCAGTTGGAAGTTTGATCAACTTCTCTTTTTCCTTATTTGATAATCTGGCAGCTTGGAAGTATTCTTCTTCAAAGGGATTTACAATCCAGTTGTTCTCTTCTCCTGGCTTTGAGAAGTACTTGTCGAAAGACAATTTCAGCCATTTCAGTTATTTTCTTGCTCACTTCCTGGGAGAACCGTGGCTTATTCTCAGATAGGAAATTGCATGTATGAAGTTTCAAATAACTCAGGTTTGTCTTTTTCAATACATGGCCTCCAAAAATCTAATTATTAAATGATAGATTCAATTTGTCTGAAGATCGTTATCAAATTATTCTGAACTTCCAAATTTAGATTGTTCATTTGTAGAAAAATATATGATAAGTATGCAAGAGCCTAAAGCCAATCACAGTTGTGTAACTTGGAAGCAAGTTGGAAAGGACAGGATTTTTTTAAAATAAACTTAGCAACCTGGACCTCATGTCTAAGTTTGAACAGCAGGGTAAGGACTTTACCTTAGGTTTTTTTTTTTAAGCTTTACTGTAGTTTTTTTTTAAAAAAAACTAGCAACCTGGACCTCATGTCCAAGTTTGAACAGCACAGTAAGAACATTATCACGAGACAACCACCCTACTTCTGTATGAAGGAGCAGGATAGAATGAGGACTCATTAACTCTTCACACAGTGCTTTGAAAATCCCTGAGTTTGTGGGCTTTGACATTATAAAATTAAGCAGTTTAACAGTTCAATCAAGAAAGACTTTGTAATTCATCAGGGAGCTGCTTAGATGCTAGACTTGCCCCTGGATGCAACAGTGACTCCAGGTTATATGAGGGCAACCTTCATGACACAGCAGCAAAGACCAAAGTAAAAACCTTGGCATAGATTTGCCCCCATCAATGCATAGCCCACAACAATCAGACCAATTAATTTCCTTTTTATTTTTGAAGAAATAATCAATAGCATTAAATATATCCTCACCTCTTGTGCACTCTGACAGAGGATAGCAAAGGACAAGTTTTTCTTCAGCATCATTGTCTTTCAAATACCTTGCAATAAGAAGCAAAACAATTGTTACCCTGTAAACTGGGGGTCCCAGGAGGGGCACCCAAATAACCAAACCAAATAAGCAAAAATGGGGAAAATTAGCTGGAGCACTCTCTTGGCTAACGAGAGGCAGGGCAACGCAGCGAGACCTTTTGTCCTATGTATACCGGTTCAGGTCAGTGAGGAGTCAAGCAGTTTAAAATACTAACAGTTTTTATTAAGCAAGAAAAATAATAAAATTCAAACACACCTAACTAGAGAGGAAGGAAAGAGAGTTTTAGAGAAAATAAGCAATAGCCACCTGTCTGAAGTCCTGTAGACACCAATTGGGGAGAAGGAAGGAAACCCGGAGACCGAGGGGAATCTGTGGAGCCGAGCGGCAGCGAGGCGAGGGCAAAGATCCAAGAGGAGCTTCAAGTGATTTCAGCAAGAGTTTAAGTGATTTCAGCTCAGTCCAGTGAGAGTTCCAGTGATTTCAGCAAGAATTTAAGTGAATTCAGCTCAGTCCAGTGAGAGTTCCAAAGAGCTTTCAAAGTGGGACATCTTTTATCGGGAAAGAACGACCGCAGGCTAGTCTGGTTTTTGCAAGAGAACAATGAGTTTTGGTTTGGGGACAAAGGCTCCAGAAGGTTGGAATTTGCATGATTGAGTTATGAACCGAATTGACAATGGTATAGCTGAGATGCAGATGTGGCTAGCTCGGCCGTTAAGTGCCTGGCTTGCCAGGGTGCTTTCACAGGCAAAGAGTCCTCTTTGTCTACCAATCAAGGTGTTTGTTTCGGGTGGCTACCCCCTGAAGCGGAACTGGCTATATCTGGTACTTTACAACTATCGCCCATGCCTAGCGTCGTGCTTGTCTGGCAGCGCCCAACAAACACTCAGCTGATGGTGGGAAAAGGGCCGAATTACAATATCAAAATGATATCTTAGTTCACCAAAAAAAACTAGACCAGAATGCCGTGGTAACAAATGAAATAAGGAACATCTGTACTTTTGTCAATTTGAATAGGAGAGAATTTGCAATTTTTAATTGTACCTATTACTGTCATCTCAACATCATTCTGAATTGTTCAAGACTGACAGTGTTCATTTTCCTCACATAGTCTTCTCCAAGCATACACAGAACAGCATCTTTTAAACAAGGAAAAATTAAAATCTCAGTTATAGTATGATTCTTACCACATCTAGCAATATGATAACTAACATGATAGAAGGCTTCAAGTGCATTTTCATTATCTTTGCTAGCTGATGATAAGAATGATGTCATATTCTGATGTTTCACTGGGTGGTGAAAAAAAACTGCATTCCTTGTTTGTATAGCTGTGATGTTTTGTTTGTAAATGCCACAAGAGTGAAGAAGGTTTCATACTGCCATTGGATAATGCTTCCCCACCAGTACACACTGGTGCTTAGGACAGTTCTCATCTCCTATATACAAAAATCTATACTTCATGTAATCACAATATTTTTTCTTTTTACCTGTTTGAAGAAATGAAGACTGTGTATTCTTGCTGTTTTACACTAAAGTGTTAGATGTGTCCTGAGAAATTCGTGGCAAGTGGTCACTCTCTACGTTATGTTTCATCTTTTTTTTGTTTTACTATGCCAGTTTCAGCTACAGCTCCATATCTGATAAAACACGAACTGGAAAATTAATTTAAGACTTGAAATGATGAAAAAGAAAAGACACATAGGCCATTCTGCTCTATACTGTTATAGTGCTATTATTCCACTTTCCACATCCTATGGAATCCTGAGGTTTGCACTTTAGGGAGGGGCATTTAGAATTCTCAGCCAAAGAGCTGCTTGGCCTCAGTAAACCACAAACCCCAGATTCCACAGGATGTTGAAAGTGGAATAATAGTGCTATAACAATGTAATGCAGAAAGACCCATAGAGAAGATATGGAAGAACTCACTCACTGAACACTGCTCATAGACGGAGGTACCTGTTTATTTATACACTAGTACCAGTGCAACAGCACTCAAATATTTTTGAAGTGGAGGAAAGTGAAAGCTGATCCTATGAGGGATGTGCTGCTGAGCATACATGCTGTAGTGGCATATTTGCAACACATTGTTCAGGGAGGGACTTCCCACCATTCACCAAAATAACAAAGTGAGGGAACGGGGCTTTTCTTGAGCTAAATAACAAAAGAAACCCAGTCTGCTACATTGTCATAACGTTCAATTAATTTCACAGGTTTTGACTTGTATCTTTTCTCATGCTGTTGAGGTATATGCCTTTTCCTACTATTCAATTTTTTTGTGCGTGTGTTTCCCTAACTGTCCTGGTTCATGCCCTGGAAGGGGGTATGTGTATGCCAGATTAGGAATTGCTGTTGTAAAAGAAGCAACCATAGCACAGTGGTGTAATAACTTTTGTCTCCTCTAACAATATAGGTAATTATAATTTCCTTTCAAGAATTTAGTTTTTTCCACTCAATAGGAGTGTCCAAGTGCTTCCTTGTTCATGTTTGAGTTAATTCATTTTATCACTGTATTGTGATATCTGATGCTAGCTAAATGCCTCCCACTTCCCAGTTACATCAGATAAAATTTTACAGAATCAAAACCTCTAGCGCCTGGACTGCAACTGCTAGAATCGCCTCCCCATGCAGCTAACCTGTTGCGGGTGGCTGGGGAAAGTTTCTCTTTTTAGCCCCTTTGTACATGACAGAAATTGAGGAGAGGGGGAGTGATATTTGATAGTCCTAATCTGGACTGCAATCCTTATGATTGCTTCCAAGTAAAATAGAAAGTCAGGCTTCCCTACATGATGCACAGTTAGCATAGCATCTAGTATAGCCCCCAGGTTCAGGTACAAGCCCGAAGCTTGAAAAAGTTATTTTTGGACCACCGTTCCCACAGTCCCATAGCTGGCATGGTTCCTGATAAATGTAAACAAATGTTCTGAGAACTATAGTAGTAGCAGTAACAACAACTTTCCCGAGATCTAGGCTTAGAATACAAGTCAGTCATGCCAGCCACTCAGCCTGGTTGGGGACTTCTGGGAGCTGTAGTCCAAAAAAGTAACATTTCCAAGATCTGGGCCAGAAGGGGCTTTTCACTTTACCCTTAGCAACAGACCCCTGAGCTAATGGATGAGGAACCTGCAGCCTGCAAGTCCCCATCATCTGGGCTGTTGCAGTCCAGGAAGAGGCCAATTGCCTTCCTTAATACTTTTAGATCAATCACTTCTTCTCTGGGGACAGAGTATGATAGTAATCACACCATGGCTCACTGTACTCAAAGGAAGGGACTGGATGTAGGGGCAGAACCTTAGAGAAAGGAAAGCCAGCATGGTGGTTTGAGTGTTTGATTAAGACACTGGGAGACAAGAACTTGAATCCTCACTCAGCTATGGAAACCCACCGGGTGACCTTGAGCAAGTCATATTCTCTCAGCCTCAGAGGAAAGCAAAAGCAAACTTGCTCTGAACAAATTCTGCCAAGGAAACCCTGTGATAGGTTCACCTTAAGGACACAAGTCAGAAACGACTAGAAGGCAGACAACAACAACAACAACTTGGAGAAAAGAGTGGGGCTTGAAGAAGTACCCTCTCTAACATTATCTGACACCTGAGAGGCAAATCCAAACCTCAGACTAAAGAAGGTTCCCCTCCCCCTCCCCAAACACTCCTTTTAGAAAGGAGAATGGCTTGGCTAATACTGGAAGCAACTCAAGCTCCATATATTACTTTAATTTAATGTGCTTTAATTACCCATTGGTCATGCAATCAGACAGACTAACCCAAAACCATAAGTCTTTGTTTCAAACTGCCTGTGAATGCATAATAAGGAATTCAGGCGCAAGGTCTTTTGCAAGACTTTTATTAAAAATGTGACCTTGCTTTGATCTTCAGGTATTGCTTCTTATCATTGTAATACACTCAAAACTTATGCATTTTTTCCTTTTTATGAATAGTGCATGATACAAGCCCCATTAGCCACAATATCCAAATACAACAATTGTACTAATTTAGTTGTAATAACATTCAGATAGAGCTAATGTTGTGCAGTGTTTTTTTTAAAGTAAATTTTATTAAACATTTTCCAGGACAGTAAAAAATTAAAATGCATACAAAGAAAAAAATAACAAAGAAGAAAAACATAAGAAAAAAAGATAGTAAAGAAAAAACAACAAAAACAGTGCATTTGACTTCCAACTTTCCTAACACAGATTGTACACATCTGTTAAAAAGAACACAGCTTCTCTAACTGTAAATATCATTCAAATACTTCAACTGCTTATTTTACAGAAATACTGTCAAAACCTACAGTTAACATGTAATATTCCTTTCCCTGAAAAGAATCTGTCCAAAGTTCCCATTCTTTCAATAGATAAATAAATAACCAACAATTTTTCTCTTATCAATATTGTTAATTTGTTCATTTCAGTTACCGGTAAGTCCATTATTTTGTTAGCCAGCCTTCATTTGTTGGAACTGCTTTTTCCATTTCTGTGCATAAAATAATCTTGCTACATTGGCCACATATTTTATCATACTTCTTCTCCAGTTGTTGATCCATCAGTCTGTTACCACCGTGTACTGGCCTGGCCTTTGGTGAACCAAAGATATCATTTTGATATCACAATTCGGCCCTACTCTGCCACCAGCCAAGTGTTTGTGAGGCCACCGAACAAGCGCGAAGCTAGGCATGGCTACTATTTGCTGCTGACACCAAACCAAGCCAGAGATTGCCAGATCTGCTTTAGGGGACATCCCGAAGCAAAAACCCTCATTACCAATGCGCGATAAACAAAGAGACCCTCTGACCTGAGAGGGCACCCTGGTGAGCTAAGCGCTTAACTGCCGAGCTAGCCGCATTTACATTGTGGTGGAGACAGTTTCGGGTCAGCCCAGATGACCTCTGGGTGTGAGGGAAAAGCAGTTGACAAAAGCAGTTAATTTTCCCTGCAATTGAAGTGACTCTGTGTTTGAGAAGAACAATAGGACACTGTGAAATAGAATGTTAGGGAGGATGAAATGTGCCTCGCTATGGCCTTGCCATGCTTTGCAACATTAGTAAGGTTAGGCAGAAAAATGATGAGAACTGTTGTTTGTGTCAATTTCCTTTCTTGGACACGTGATGAATTTGCACTGGAGATGTATAAATTGTTTTGGATGTAAAGAGGCAGGACTCAGACTTTTGAGAATTATCTCACTGAGACATTGTGCACAATAAATCTTTTTTCTAAAACCGAGGGTCTCTATCTCAGTTCCACTACAACATACCGGCCATACTATTGTCAATTCAGAACATAACTCAATCATGTAAATTCTGACCTTTTGGAGGCATTGTCTCCAACCCAAAACTTATTGTTTTCACCCAAGACCTGCCTAGCCTACGGTTGTTCTTTCCCTGATAAAAACCCCCAGTTCTGAAAGTTCTTTGGATCTCTCGCTGGAACGCTCGGACTTCACTGAACTTCCATCTCGCCTTGCTGCTGCTTCTTCTGCGAGCTCCCCTTGGCCGCCACGCCGGGTTTCTTTCTCTTCAGTTGGCTCCCCCAGGACTGCAGGAAAGGTGGCGTATCACCCATTCCTCTTGAACTCTATTTTCCTCTTCTAGTTAGGAGTGTGGTTGTGTTGTTCTTGATATTATTAAATAAATCTTATTGCTATTTTGAACTACCTGACTGCTCACAGACCTGATGCTGTAGACATAGCATAAAAGATCCCCGCTAAGTTACCCTGCCTTTCGTTAGCCAAGAGTGTGCTCCTGCTAATTTCCCCATCTTGCTTGTTGTTGTTTGGTTATTTGGGCTCCCCTCCCGGGACCCCCAAGTCACAGGGTAACAAGTCCGAACAAGTATAAATCAGATTTCATTTGAACATTAACATTTTTTTTCTTTGCATTATGGCATATATTTGATTCCACAATTTTTTTGACTTTTCACAAGTCCTGGACATGTAGTAAAAAGATCCTACTTTTTGTTCACATTTCCAGCACACATAAGCTTCTTTGTGCTTTTTGATCATTTTTTGTGATGTCAAAAAACAATGATCCATCATCTTAAAAGTTCTCTTTAAGATCATAACATAATGTAAATTTCATTCCCTTCAGCCACATTTTCTCCACTGTGCCAACTGTATATTATCTCCAACATTTTGTTCCCACATTATCATACAATCTTTGACCTATTCTTCTTTCATCTCTGTTTTAAACCAGATTTATACATCTTACCAAATGTGCATCATTTGAGCACAGTTGCTTCTCAAATTCAGATTTACTCAACTCAAAATCATACAATTTTTGTCCATTCTGAATCTTTCTATTATGTGTCTGTAAGAGAACCATTGAAAACTGTAACCTACTGACAATAATTCTTCATTTAACTTAATTCAATATTGTTCTTGATCAAATTAAAAAAGATGTCCACTTTTCTTTTGCTGTTATCTCTTTCCTATTTAAAAAAAACCTCTTTCAGTGAAACCTACAAAGATACATTAGGGCATAATCTTGGTTTGTATCTGTTCCATACTCTTAACAAAGCCCATCTCACACAGTAATTATTCAAATTTACATTCATTTTAGCTTTATTATACCACAAATAACCAGGCCACCCAAACCTCACCAACAATCTCTTGTCAACACAATCAAATCTTTCAACCAAACCAAACAGCATGTGGAGAAAAATGATTTCAAATCTGGTACCTCCAATCCCCTTCTTTGTTTTGCATCTTGTAAAAATTTTTATGTAATTCTCAACTTCTTCCCTTGCCATGAAATTTTGATAAGTCACTCTGCTATTGTTTATATAAGACATCATTAGTCAGAATCAATATGGTCTGAAACTAAAGCAACATTCATGGCAAAACACTCATTTTTATCACTGAAATTATCCCCAACAGAGATAGTGTAAGTTTCACCCATCTTTGCAAAACCATTTAATGTCATTCCATGTCTTCAATAATATACAGATCAATAACATATAGTTCATATTTCATCTTTTTCTCAGTTTTAAAGCCTGAGTTATCCAATTGTATTTTTTTTCTCATAGTCTTCACTAACATCACCATCTTTTGCTTATTCATCTTGAATCCAGTCAACTCTCCACATTCTTTTAGTGTATTCAACAACATTTGTATATTATCCAAAGGATTCTCTAACACAACCATTAAGTCATCTGCAAGTGGTCGTAGTCTGTATACTTCTTTTTAAATTCTTATGCCTCTGATTTTTCCATTGTGCCTTTTTGCCCTATTCAGGACTTCAAGAGCTAAGATAAACAGTAAAGGGGATGCCGTGTTCCTTTCTAAATATTGCATGCTTTGCTCATTTCTCCATTGACCAAAATCCATGCTTTCTGTATGTCATAGATTGCCTTAATCCATGTGATAAAGCCATCACCAAAGTTCATCTTTTCTCGGACTCCAAACAAAAAGTCCCAATTCAGCTTATTGAAGGTGTTTTCAGCAAGAACATAAGCACCATCTACTTCTCATTATGACTTTCTAAATATTCCAAAATGTCCAAGACATATCTAATATAACTGTCTTTTTGGTCGAAATCCAGCTTTCTCTTATCCAAGTTATTTTCAAAATATTTTGTCAGTTTTTTTCCCTACATGCTCCTGAAGCAGAGTTTCATTCAGTCTCCAATCATGCAGAGCTCATTCCCTCATCAAATGTAGAATTACAAGATTATGATCAGAAAAAGTCTTAGATAAGGTATCCATTTTTATGATACCATTAGCTAATGTCTTTGAAATCAAAAATATATCAATTCTTGAAAAGGATTTACGTTCCATAAAGGAAGGGTATAGTCTTTGGCATCACCATACTTAAATCTCCATGCATCCATGAACCCAAAATTATCCATCATATATATATAAAAAAGCTTTTGGAAGTTTACCCTCTGTGATCTTTATATCTTTCACAGAAAACCTATCCATCTGTGAAGAAATAATACCATTCCAATCTCCATGAAGCATCTAGTTCTCATATGAAAAACTCAATGATTTATCCATTAACTTTTCATAAAAATCTGCTTTGTTTTCTTTGGGGGCATAAACCCCATGACTAAAAGTTTTGTCCTATAATTATCAATTTGGACCCCACATACTTACCATCGTCAAATATAATTTCAGGTGACAAATTTGGTTCGACATAAACTATTTTTCCTCTTAGGTGATGCTGCAATAGGTTTTTTTTTACCTAATTTGGGGTAATGTGAGTGCTTAATGTCTCTTCTTCTAACATGCATTTCTTGTAGATAAATTACATTACATTCAGTTTTTTCAAGCAGTGGAGTATTTTTCTGAGGATTATTTAGTCTCCTTAAGTTCCAGGTAATATATTTCGCATCCATGAAGAATATGAAATACCCCTGAAGACACACAACAGCAACAATATCCAGAATGAAGATGGAATTTTAAATGTCAATAAAACAGAAGACAACAGAATACACTAAACTGTGTTTTTGTCATGTTATTCAAGAACAATTCTGTGAAATTTGAAGGTTTGTTCATTCTTGCTGATGCATTCTGTTCCAGTAAAAGGCTCCTCTTAGCTCTTTTTTTATGGTCCAAAAAGTCTGTCACATTCACAGTAAACTTTGTCTCCTCACTATTCAATAAGCTTTCTTTTGTCACTTCCACTGCTGTCTTTATGAAATCATGAATGTAGAACTTGCATGTTAGCACAGTACCAAACATCTAAGAGCCTATTTTACATGGTAAACCAGATAGCTTTGTACACAATTTAAAAATATCTTGAACATTTAAGGAAGTGAAGCACTATGCCTGGAAGACTATACCACCAGCCACCAAAATCCAATTATTAGTTTCAACTAGAGTAGAGCTATTGAATCAAAATAACTTACATTGGCTGGCATCTTGTTAGGGACTTGCAGACATATAAGTTTCTCTTATATGTGTGTATGTCTTTTGGGGGCCACTGTAGAAACTAGTTTTCCCTTCCTTTCTCTGCAGTGCCCTGAGGCTTGACTTACTGAGTAGCCTCTGAAGTACTTGCATGGCCATTCTATGCTTCATGAGGAATAAGCAGGATCACAGAAGCATCTGTCTGTGGTCCTGTAACCAGACGCAAAATCAGCACTGAGATCCACTTGGGTCCTCTGGAGGGTGCTGCTGTCATAATTTCAAATCTGGCTACAAGGCCATAGCCAGATGCTTTGACAGTCCTGCCCACTCCTCATAAAGCATGGGATGCCCACAGAGGGAGTTTCAGAGACTGTTCAGTAAGTTGATGGCTGGTATATGGCTCAGTCTAGCCTACATCCATATATGGACCTATTATGGTGTGCTATGCCCTGCGGGATTGCAACCAGTTGCAACCATTACATGTGGACTTCCTAAATGCATATTGATTTAATTTTTATGGAGTTAAAAAGACTACAAATAAGCTATCCTATCGAAACAATACAATTTTTAAAAGCATATGTTATTTTTAAAACTTCACAATAAAAATGTAAGAACAGTGTTTAAACGCTTGGTCTGTGCAACCATCTGATTTCCAAATGCCTTTATAAAACTTTAAAAAAAGAAATCTAAGCATCAATCTGAATCTGCCTACCTCTACCTAGCACCCTCCAAATCCCCAGATATGTTAGACTAAAACTCCCATCATCCCCAACTAACGTGACCATTGACAGGGGAGGGTTGATATTAAAGGAAACAAGCTGAGAAGGTCCTTTCTTCTGAAGTTGCGGGGTCAGCAATCTCTACTGAACTAGCATATTATTCACTGAAGCAGAATTTTCTTCTATCTGTGTGACTCCTCAACAGTTTCTTGATTATACCATCAGTTGTCATCAATGGAGCCTCAAAGGTCCATGATACATCTTCAGGGAGTCCATTAGACGCTGACACAAATAGTCTGGCCCAGAAACAGTAGCATTTCTCAACTGATACATATCTCAGTATGAGTAAATATTGGCCACTCAGTGAACCATTACTGAATGACTTCCCTCACATTCAAACACCCCAGACTCCCAAAGAACAATCATCCTTTTGATTGACATATACACTACTGATGTACTGGAGTGCAAACATTGCATGGTTTTAACTAAGGCCTTTTCCACACCGGGCGAGGGAATCGCCCCACACCGCTATTCACTGGACCTTTCAGCTCCCTGGTCCAGTCCACGGCACTTCGGAGCAGTGCGTGCTTGTCAGTACACACTGCTCCGGCGCACCAGATGGCGGCTTCTGGTTGGTCGAGCATCTCAACCAACCGCTGAAGCTCACCAACCTAGAGCCCGCCCCCGGGCAGATCACAGGCTTGCATTGGTGCAAGCCTGCGAATCTGCATAAGGGAGCAGGCTCGCAGTGGCGCACTCCATGCTTTTGAAAGACTGGAAAAATCAGGTCTTTCAAAAGCACACTGGAGGACCACTTGGGGTCATTCCAGACTGGACTGAAGTGCAGATCTACGTTAAATAGGTCCGACCTAGTCTGGTCCGAGGTGCAGACCTCCTCCTTGGAGGACAGACTGCACCGTTTCAAAAACCCCGTGTGGAAAAGGTCCAAGAAGCAGCATGATATAGTGGTTTTAGTGTTGAATTAGAATTGTTACCACAAAATGTTGGTGACTTAGGGGTCCACCTGTGATGCCAGTACCTCCACGTGACAATGGGGAATTAATTAGCTCAAAATTAGGAGTTCTGTGAGAGGAGCGTAACTTAGCAAGATCTGTTCTACCTATGTTTACAGGGTCATAGAGGAATGAACAAGACAGAGATTCAAATGAAAATTAAAATCGTGTTTTACTGAGAAAATCACACAACCACACAAAATATTCAAACACTCACACAGAGACTAACCAAAAGTAGAAGGAGGAAAGTATGGATAGAGGACCTTGAGCGATTTTGGCGATGATTATTGATCTGAAGAGCAGCGAAGAAAGAACAGTGACATGGCTTAGGTAGGAAACTAAGGACAGTTCTTCATCTGGAATCACAGTGACAGTGTGGTGTTCAGCGAGGCAAGAAACTGTGCTGAACCACTTAAAACTTATACCTGAAAACTGCCCCATGGGTATGGCTGTGAATCACTCTCCCAGCCAAGTGGACAAGGGGAGTTGCAACACAAACCATGAAGTCTGGACAGAATTTTAAGGGTCTTAGTGTTTAGGTGATGAAAGGGTAATGGCTATCATAAGATCCCTATTTGTGGAGAGGCTGGGAAGACAAAGCAAGGAAACATCCAGGTGCAAGGGATCTGGGTTAAAACAATCACAATTTTTTGGGGGGATTTCCCCTTTCTGCTCTGAGATGTTCAGCTCTTAGCATAAGCCTATTGTCTCTAGAGTTACCTTGAAATCTGCCTGGCAATGACTTCATATAGAATCATAGAATCATAGAGTTGGAGGAGACCACAGGGGCCATCGAGTCCAACTCCCTGCTATGCAGGAACACCCATCAAAGCATTCCCAACAGATGGCCATCCAGCCTCTGCTTAAAAACCTCCAAAGAAGGAAACTCCACCACACTCCAAGGCAGCATATTCCACTGCCGGACAGCTCTGACCATCAGGAAGTTCTTCCTGAGGTTCAAGTGGAATCTCCTTTCCTGCAGCTTGAATCTACTGCTTCTTGTCCTAGTCTCAGGAGCAGCAGAAAACAAGCCCACTCCCTCCTCGACATGACATCCCTTCAAATATTTAAACTGGCTATCATGTCCCCTCTCAACCTTCTCTTCTGCAGACTAAACATACCCAGGTCCCTAAGCTGTTCCTCATAGGGCATGGCTTCCAGATCCTTCACCATTTTGGTCGCCCTTCTCTGGACACGCTCCAGCTTGTCGATATCCTTCTTGAATCGAGGTGCCCAGAACTGGACACAGCATTCCAGATGAGGTCTAACCAATGCAGAATAGAATGGTACCATTACCTCCCTTGATCTAGACACCATACTGCTATTGATGCAGCCAAGAATCCCAATGGCTTTCTTGACTTTCTTGTCTGTTTTCAGTTTTCATCTGTGAGGGGAGTGTGGTTGACCTGCCTTGCAATCTCAGATTTACAGTCGGTAAGCTCCCCCTTTCCAGCTTGACCTTCCAGTCACCTCAGGTTTTATTTATATCAGCACCAATTAATATAGTGCCAATTAAATAATATTGCCAATTAAACCATGCCAATCATGGGGGATGCATGGGGCTGTAACAGAATTCTGGGAGACCTAGTTCTGAATCCCTGTTCAACTATGGAAACTTACTGGATGACCCTAGTCAAGTCACACTCTCAGAGGAAGGCAATAGCAAACTCCTTCCGAACAAATGTTGCCAAGAAAATCCTGTGATAAGGACACTCTTGGGTCAACTATAAGTCAGAAACAACTGGAAAGCACACAGCAACAACAACAACAACAATGACAATCATAACAAGTGAACTCCAAATGATGCCCACCCTTGATGAGCTTGGGCCCATGGAAGGGCTGGGAGGGAACATGCTGGTACAGTGAAAAGTCTTGAACTAAATACAAAAGTTGGCAAAATGTATGATTTCATGCCCAATCTAAAGCCAGGAAATGTCCAACCAGAGATCAAGAGTGACCAGAAATAAGGTCTTCAGGACCTTGGTTAGACCACTTATTTCAAAGATTTCATATCACTCCGGCTGAGGTCTGATATTTATTGGTGACTGATGGTTTCCAGGTTAGAGGAGAGAGGGCTGTGAATCTGTTCTGGGCTTTAGCCAATATTTTAAAGGATGTATCCAAAGAACTGAACTTATTTGGAGGACATGGATCAGCACATTGGATAGATCCTTTAATGTTTGAACTAAAACCCAGTTTTACAGTCCCTGCTTCATTAACACAGAAGCCCCCAGTTCAACTGCTCTTATTCTTCCTAAATGCAATTACCCCTCTCAAGTCTCCACCCACTTTTTGAGAAGTGATGAGTGTGAAAGGAGAGTCCATCAGTGTTACTGAGGTGGCAGATCTATGGCCCTGTAGTACTTTTGGACTTCAGCTCCCAGAAATACCAGATTAATGATTAAGGCAGTTGCAGTCTGAAGGGCCTTAAGTTCCCAATCCTGGTCCATTACCTCTCACATTTGTTTCCCATTCACACTTCACAATGAAAGTGCTATTATTCTGCTTTAACTTTGGTGTTTCCATCCTATAGAATTCTGGGGCTTGTAGTTTGGGGAAGCACTGATGCTCTCTGGATGAGAATTTTAAATGCCCCTCCCCAATTGGAAATTACAGAATCCCACAGGATGGAACTATGGCAGTTAAAATGGAATAATAGTGCTATAATTCTGTAGTGTGAATGGGCCCCATATTGCCTGTACTTTTCTGGACAGTGCATGAAGATTTTGATACTGAGAGGGCCATTGCTGTAAGAGAATTTGGCACAAGAGAAGCTGTTTCGTTGGAAGACTCTCTGGGGTGAGTAATTCCTGCTTGTCAGGCCTAGTGCTGGGACTGAGGTCCAGCACTGCCAAAGCTTACCTCTGGGGTCCTCTTGAGGTATCAAGAGTCCTGGTTGCTGCCTGTGCTTATGAGGCACATAGTAGCAATCATGTTCAAAAACTGTAGCAGCTAACTAATGCAAACCAAGTGGTCTTCTGTTCTACAAAGTTTAGGCATCACAGCTGTAAAAGCAGAGGTACTTTCTCAGCTTTGCAAATTAAAGTAACAAAAGTGTTTGCTAGATCTCTTGATGGATATACAGTGTAACTGTAGGTTATTACAGATTCAGAAAACTGTCAAGTTGGAATGTATGCCAAGAGGGATCTAGTCCAACCTACTGCCAATGCTGGAAATCCATGCCTGACAGATGGCCATCCAATATCTCTTTGAAAACCTCCAGTGAAGGTTTTCCTCCAACAAAGGGAAGTTTTACGAGGGTACAGGTTACCCTTGTAACACTGTAGATCCAGAATGTCTTCAAAGCACAGTCAGTGGTAGGAAATGTCATCTTTGAAAGCATGCTTTCAGTGAGCATCAGATTTCTAAAAGAATTTCTCATGATTGGACACTACTTAACTTAGCAGAAGCATTACTTCAGAGTGAGAAAAATAAAGCACAGAGAATTCATTTTACAGCATCCAAACAGTATTCTCCCGCCCCCCAAGTTCTACATCTAATGATAAGTTCTTGTGTATACTGACAGATAAAATGAATCAAAATAATAAAGTGAATAGAAAATTATATTGCTATCAATAATTTAATTTGCACCAAACAGCACTCTGACAAGGTAACTATTATATATGATGCCATGTTTGGTATAATATTTGGAGAATGTATGATAGAAAGTCAACATCTGACTATCAGAATCAACTTATACAATAATAACTGTCACTGAATCTTTAGTTACATGCTAATTCAACTTTAATTGTCTACTGTTGAGGCATTGTTGTTGAAGATAGTTAATAATCTTTGCATCTTCATTACAGAACAATGTTGTGAAGGCATTGTAGGTTGGCCTTCAAAAACTCAAAGCTTTTGCATTCTTTCTTTATAAAAAATCTGTTTTTAGACATTTGTATGAATGGTGACAAACTCCACAATTGTAGCCATGCCAATCTGTTATGGGTAGGGGGGTGGCAAAGAGCCACCACTGGGCAGAAAGCTCAAAAAAGTTACATTGTGGGACAACAGCTCCTAGTATGGAACGTGGTTCCAAGGCTTATCAAAAAAAAAGTTGACCGTCCATTTGAGAGAAAAGACTTTTAGTCATGCAAAAATCTGTTTGCTGGTCTTGAGGCCAACCTTTCCCAACTTAATGCCCTTGAGATGTTTTGAAGTTCAGTCCCCAATCCCACCATGCCTTTCCTGGATGGCCAATGGTCAGGCATGCTGGAAGTTATAATTCAAAATATTTAGAGGGGACCAGTTTGCTGAAGAGTACTTTATCTCACAGGACTTGGCTGCGTTTAAATGACATGTAATGAGGAAGATGTGGTCCTCTAGATGTTGCATTACAACTCCCATCAGCCCTAGCCAGCACAGTAAATGGTGGGTGATGCTGGGAGTTCAACTCCAACAATATTTGGAGAGACAGCAGTAGCCCACTCTGTGATAGATGTTCCTTAGCATTCCAAATTAGCTTCAATTATGTACATTGGCCTATGTGGAATGCAATCTGATGCGTGTTTACCCCAGAGTAAATCTTCATCCATGTAACGGGACTTTGGCTTGTAACCTTGTGAGAATAAGATCAGCCCAGGAGGAAAAGCTTAGTGGTGTTTCAGACTAAAGTTTTGGTATCTCTTGGTTCATTTTGCATTATAGAAGAGAGATGCATCAAGCTTAATTGTTAATACTCCTGGAGTGCCAGGTATCAAGTTCTTTAGAATTCAGGCTTTGCAAGAGGGACCTGCAACAAAATGCTGCAGTTTGGAGTGATTCAGCCGTGTGTTGCAGCCACCAGCCATGGCCTCTTCTAGGATCCTCCAATCTTATCCCACCACCAAGTCTTTTCCCCACCACCACTCTACTCACTGAGCATGCTGCAGCCTGAGCACATGGTTTGTGGAGTCCCTTCTTTCATTTGTTTTTTAAACATAGAGTTCTTTCCTGCATGACTTTGATTGGTGCATGCCAAATGATTGGTGTCATTTTGGTTATAGAATGTTCAACTCTGGTTTAATATTAAAACAATGAGACTGAATCTTCTTTTTAATCCCAGCTAGAGTAACTCAGTGGACTAACATAAGCATTGATTTATCAAGCTACCATTGATTCAATGGGTGTACTTATGATGGGATTTATCTTTGTTTGTTTTTACTTTTCCTTATTTTTTAAATCTTGTGAGCTGCCTTGAATCCCAATTTTGGAAGCAGAAAGGAGGATGTAAAATTCTTAATAAACAAAGCAAGCAGGAGGTGGAAGCAAAAGAGACAGCACAAGCAAGCACTTGAAACAGACCATATCCCTCGTCTGCCATTTACTGTGGTCAGTAACTATGAAAGTAACTTAAGTTACATTTACATCTCAAAAGGAATAATGTTGTCCCTCATTAATTTAGAAGTGCAATAGAATGTATTTATATCTCTTTCACTGGGGAAAGGAACTTAATCAGAAGTAACTTGTTCTTTATGTAACTAGTTACTTTCAAGCTCTGCTACAGTTTGCCCCTTTCATTGACTGGAGACACTAGAGAAGCCAACCAAGGAAGGAAGAAGCCAAAGGAGTAATAGCCCCTGGGAGCTGGTGGCTTCTATGTCAGTGGGACACTGAATCTGCTCCGGTATTTTAATCCAAACTTTGGAGGAGATATTCATGGTGCTAGGCTTCCCCCTTGCCAAGGTCACCTCTTAGACAGCATTCATAATGTTCTGGACTAAAATCCAGATTCACATAAAATCCAAATTCATTCCCCCACATATATGGAAGCCCAGATTGGGAACTTCAGATTAAAATACTGGAATGGATGTTATCAGGGAGGAATCATTTTTGAAGGTCTGTTCAGCGTCATAGATAGCTCTTTTAAAGTTCAGACTTTAAAACCCAGGTCAGATTAGCAGCTATGGCGTTTCAAGTCACTTACCAGTCAGCTGCCTGACCACCATAGTTATATACTTATTAAATGCAACATTTCCCCCAATTATCTTCATGAACAAAAAAGAAGGGTTGAAAAGGGATTAAACAGGATGAGGAAGTTATAGATGTTTCAAATTAATTAGGACTGATGACACTCCCTCCTCCCCACTTAAAAGGAACAAGACCGTTTGATAGGCGAGTGGAAGTCACTACTAAAAGTGGCTGTTTGCCTGAGTTGTTCCCCCAGGAGCAAGCTAATCTAGGCCCACTCATCGCTGTGCTCCGTTCCCCCTGGTTGTCTTCCCAGCCCCTGCAGGTTGCTCTTCATGGTCCCTTCCCCGCCATAGATCCACGCCCACTCGATCCAGTGGCATTCCAATAGACCTGTGAGGTCAGCAACTGCTGGCCAACCGCCAGCCTCCCACACACTTCCTCTACAAAGGAAGATGCTTAGAGGCTGACTCCCCTTGCCTTTCAAGTAGACCAAACTCAGCTACAAAGAACTTTGTTCTAACCCCTTTTTAACTCTGAAAAGATTGAAAACAAATGGGAATTCATTCTTATTCTTACTCTGCCTTTTTTTTTTAAAAAAAAAAAACCCAACCCTAAGAGCTCTGTGGCCAGCAATAAACACAACTAAAGTTTTTGCACTGGAGTCAGTTTCAAGGGAAATTAACACTGCTGGTGTCCTCGTGACATCTGTAACTCAAATCCAGTTCAGTTTTAAACAGAGTGTGTAGCCCAGTCTTCTATGTATTTATTTCAAGGATGTCAACTGTGTGTGATACTGGGAGCCAATGTTTTGACAGAGGGTCTCAGGGCAGGGGGGAAGGTCTATTTTTTTAAAAAAATAGATTACATTGCAGTTGGCCTGCAGCGAGCAGGAGAAATTGGATGAAATTGGGTGCTGTGGCCAGTATGAATGGATTTTTTAAAAACTATTGGAAATCCATTGTGAGACACAAGCCAACAGTCTTATTGCTGTTAAGTTCAAGACCATAAAGGACTGATTGATTGGTAGTGCAGTCCTATATATGTCTGCTTAGAAGTAGCCCCCTACTCTATTCATTGGGTTGTACTTTCAGGTAAAGATGTAAAGGACTTGAGCCCATGTTAACACTATGTCTTATTCTCATAGGCTCAGACAATTTCTGCCCAAATCTCTTCCATGCTTTAATTTGGTATGAATGCTATCATATAGTCTCACTCCCCCCCCCCCAGATTATTGGAGTGAGTGCAATGGAACAAGATTGACAGCCTGTTTCTGATTAAGATCCAAGGAAACATAGAGTGCACTAGATGAAACACTGATGATATCCAATAATGGTAGGAGTGGAACATGCTGATCAGTTTAACAGAAATCAAAGGCTGCAGAGGCAACTTGTACCTTGGTGGGCTCCTACTATCAGTGAAGAAAACCCTTAACTGGCACTTCTGTTGGCAGGGCTGCTTACAACTTTAGGACTTATCTGTACCTAACCTTTTCAGAGCTTTCATCCTGTTCCCCCTTTCTAACACTTTTAAAGTTCTTCTGACTATAATGCTTTCGGCACTTGCATCAGAGGTGGGAGGAAGCAGACCTGGGTTTACTAATAGATCTCTTTTCTATTCTGGTGTAGATCAGCAGATTGCTGACTCTTGGTTATGTCACAGTAGAAGCAAAATCAGGATGATCTCCCCTTCCCTTCCTCCTAGCAATAAATTACCAATGGTTGCCAGAGGTTTCCAATGTTAGTGGGATGACGAACCTGCTTTAGGTTTAATTCCAAACTTTGAAGGGGCTGAAACTGATTTGGTAATGGAGTCAGCACCTTGCATAGATCCTTTAAAGTCTGGTCTAAAACAGACTTTAAAACAGAGGCATTCCCCCCTCCATCTGCAAAGTTGCTCTTGATGTAACAGGGAATGATGTAACATCCCTTCCAGTTCCAAGTTTCTTCAGAAAAACCACTGAGACAGGTTTTTCATGGTTTGGAGGTCTGAGGTAGCAACAGGAATGCAAGTGCCATGTTTTTGTGAAAACCTAGCTGTGGTTTAGGTGCATTTGGGGACTAAAATTTTTTTAAAAAAAATAATTCTGAGTTTGGAGCTTTGGAGTGTTTTATGGGGCCTTAGCAAGTACAAAGCAGAGCCACAAGGCTTCATGTAACCTAGAGGATGCATTTTTCCCACCCCTGGACTAAAACTTGGAATAGATTCACTGCCCCTCTGACATGGAAGCCGACAGCTGAAGAAAGCTTCAGGGAACTAGGAGTGAAGCTTTAGAAGGAAGGATGGTGTGATCCACTCAGTTTTGGTTCACGATTTTGTTGAGCTAAAAATGACATAATTTTAAATTGTCTGTCAGTTCAGTCTGGCTGGTGGGTCTTAGGATCTACTAAACAAACAAACAGAATCCAGAAGTCTGAAGTCTTCTCATGCCTGTGTTAAGCTGTATATCTGTCCAACTCAGCCCACAAGTTCAAGGGGCCAAATCTAGAATTTGGAAAACCTGCTTTTTAGCCTGCAACTCCCAGAAACCCCCATGTTGGTGACTGCCCATGTTGGTTTGGGGATTCTGAGAGGTATGTTCCCAAAAGTAACTTTTTCATGCTCTGATCATAATCTGCTTTGTCAGGTCTAGTTCCTGTGCAGGGCAGGGCAATGAAAAGTAACTCATAGTAAAAAAAAAAAAAAAAAAAAAAGCAAATATCTTGTTTGTCAGATCAATTGACAAACCTAAGTTAGAAAATTTTAAACCCAAATGAGGCAACTATGGTCCTTCTCTTGTTACTGGACGCATCAAGTCCAACCAGCCTGGCTACTACTGAGGGATGATGGGAATAATTGTTCATCAAAGTTAGGACACACATAGGTTTTCCAGCCCTGTGTTGAAGGATGTGGGGAGCACCACATGACTCACTTCAGCTTATCTTTGATAAAAGCCTCCCTTGTTATTGCAATTAGTCTCCCTTTAGTTCCATCCATCAGTCAGAGCTAAACGGTCACGCAAAGACTGAGTGTTGCTCAAATTGCTAGTTTTCGTGATTTGGCTCAACTACCAGGATCTTCCAAATAAAAGACACTTCGACTTCAGCCATAAACTCACTGTATTTCCAGAATCTACTCTTCATTTTTGTGGCATGAGAGGTCCACGATAGGTTTTAGGAACCTGGGAGAAGTTGGAGAGACCTGTTGTTCTTTGTAATAATAAGAGAACGAGCCTGAACCATGGCATCAGGACCATGAAACTTATACATGATTTTTTAAAATTAATTTTTAACACACACAAAAAATCTAATCTATAATCTAAGGCCCTTTCTGCACCACACTGTTATAGTGCTATTATTCTACTTTCAACATCCTATGGAAACCTGGGATTTGCAGTTCAGGGAGGGGCCTTTACAATTCTCAGCCAGAGAGCTCTTTGGTCTCAGTAAACTACAAACCCCAGAATTCCATAGGATGTTGAAAGTGGAATAATAGCAGTATAAAAGTGTAGAGCGGAAATAGCCTAAGTAATATACATTCAAAAAACAAACAGAGAAAAGAAAAGAGAGAAAAGGCAGGAAAAAAGACATATAGCTAATAAACAGTAAGGTTCTGACCGCCACCCCAATCCTGGCTGTAATGAAAAGTAGAAAAGAAAAATAATATTATGCTGCCATTATAGATCTGACAAAATAATCCTACTAAAATTGCTGATAACCATAACCGCAGATTATTACATTGCTAGTTTTCTCATTGTTCAAAAAAACCCACAAATGCTTTCTAGTCATACAAAAAACCACACTAATTTGTCCCATTAGGCTAACTCAGTACCTTAACAATCTTTTTTTCTATCATTGGTACTTCAGTCCATTTCCAAGTTTGGGCAAACAACATTCTTGCAGCTGTTATCATATATTAAAGAACTAGTCCATATTTACTATCCAATTCTTTATCTATAATACTCAGCAAAAATATTTCTGATAACATTACAAAATCAATATTTAGAGGATTTTTTTTATTAATATACAAATCTTGGACTAGTATCTTTTCACCTTCTTACAATTCTCCCACATATGAAAAAAAGGGGCTCTCCTTATCCTGACAGCCCCAACACTGGTTTGAAACATTCTGGGAAATTTTCAACAGCTGAAAACTAAGCAGATATAAAGATGACCACCTCAAATTATCTAAAAAACACAAACCACTTTATTTCATTTTAATTCATTTAAAATTGTCCATGTATTTAAAATCTGCAGTATCAGCCTCAGCTATTTGATGGGAAAGTTTCATTACCAGTGTATAGTTTTGCAGTCAATACAATTTGAAGTAGAGATGGATGAAGGAATCTGAGAATGAATAACTTTGTTGTTAACTGCGGTTAAGTTGACTTCTGGTCATCTTGTATGAATCAGATCTCCAAGTCACTCTGTCAACAAAAGTCCCGCTCAGATGTTGAAGACTCAGGGTTGTGGCTTCCTTGATTGAATCTATCCAACTGTAATGCATCTTCTCCTTTTCCTACTTCCTTCTACCTTCCCAAGATTTATTGTCTTTTCCAGTGAATCATGTCTTCTCACGATATGTCCAAAGTATGACAGTCTGAGTTCAGTCATCTTGGGGGAGTTCAGACTTGATTTACTCTAATATTCATTTATCTTTTTAGCAGTCTGAGCTATCCATAAAATTCTTCTCCAGCACCACATTTAAAATGAGTTGATTTTCTTTCTATCAGCTTTCTTCACTGTCCAGCTTTCACAACCATACATAGGAATTGGAAATATGATGGCATGGACAATCTTGACTTTAGTATTCAGTGGTATATTTTTACACTTTAGGATCTTGTATAGTTCCTTCATAGCTGCCCTTCCAAGGCCTAGACTTCTGATTTCTGGACTGCAGTCTCCATTCTGATTAACGACTGAGCCAAGGTATGAAAAATCTTGAATTATTGCAGTGTCTTCACCATCTACTTTAAAATTATGTAAATCATCTGTGGTCACTATTCTTGGTTTCTTAATATTCAATAGCAAACCTGCCTTTGCATTTTCTTCCTTGACTTGCTTCAGTAATTGTTCCAAGTCTTTGCTATTTTCTGCTAGTAGTATGGTGTCATCTGTATGTTTTAAATTGTCAATTTTCCTTCCTCCAGTTGTCACACCTTCTTCAGAGTCTAATCCTGCTTTACATATTGTACTTGCTGGCGTGTAAGACTCACTTTTTTCCCCAAAAAATACAGTTTGAAAATGGGATGCATTTTATACACTGGTGTGTCTTATATGTCAGCAAATAATTTTTACTGGTGTATAAATGGGGTACATCTTATACACTAATGAGCCTTATACTCTGGCAAATACAGTTATATTTGCAGCATACAAGTTAAAGAGACAGAGTGATAAAATGCAATCTTGCCTGACCTCCCCCTTTGCCAGTTGGAAACCATTCTGTTTCTCCATATTCTATTTGACAGAAGCCTGTTATCCTGAGTGTAGATTACACATAGGGACAATTAAATGTTGTGGCACATCCATTTCTTTAAGAATGATCCATAGTTTTTTATGATTTACTGAATAAAAGACATTGCTATAATCTATAAAGCACAGGCTGATTTTCTACTGAAATTCTTTGGTGTATTCCATTATCCAACATATATTTGCAATATGATTCCTAGTGCATCTTCCTTTCCTGAACCCAGCTTGGACATCTGCCATTTCTCCCTACATATATGGTAAAAGTTTTTGTTGTAGGATTTTGAGCATCACATTGCTTGCATGGGAAATTAATGCAATGGTCCTGTGGTTACTGCAATCCTTGGTGTCTCCATTTTTGGGGACTGGAATGTATATTGAGTGTTTCCAATCTGTGAACCATTCTATTGCTTTCTCCTTTTGTTGACAGATTTTAATTAGAACTAGGGCAGATTCTGTCTCTGCAGCTTGAAGCAGCTCTATTGGTATGCCATCCATTCCAGATGATTTATTTCTCCCAAGTGCTCCAAGTGCAGATTCCACTTCAGTTTCTAAAATTGTAAGTTCATCTTCAAATGGTTGTTCGCTGAGTGACTCTGTCATACTTTCATCTCTTTTATATAGTTCTTCCATGTATTGTTTCCATCATCTTTTTATTTGTACTTGGCCATATAATGTGTTCCTCTGCTAATCACAGTGGAGGCCCACTCTTGGTTTAAATTTCCCTTTGATTTCTCAGATCTTGTTCTTCCTTTTTTGCTGTCATCCTCTATTTCTATGCATTGATTATTAGCGTAGTTGTCCTTGTGCCTGTGCACAAGTCACTGAACAGTTGCATTCAGAGTTCTGACTTTATTTCTGTCACATTTTACTTTTGCTTCTCATCTGTCCTTAACTGTTTGAATTTCATCTGCCTTCATGTGAAGCTTCCCTTTGTTTTTGGCTTCAGATAGTGTCTTTTTGCATTCTTCCCTGATAATTTTCCGTCTCCAATCCCAGAGGTTTTCTGGTTCCCAGTCAGTGAGGATTGATAATGTAATTTTCTTTTTAAACATTATCTTTAAATTCTATGGGTTCAGGTTGTATTTCAGCACAGTGTTTGGTTTAGTGTTTTTCTTTAGCTTTATTCTAATTTTTCATATTAGCAGTTACAGGTCTGTACCTCAATCTACTTTGCGTATTGTTTTTGCAGAGAGTGTGGAATTTCTCTATCTTCTGCTTCTGATTATGTAGCCTATTTGATTTCTGTATTGGCCATCAGGTGATGTCCATGTACACAGTTGCCTTGACTCTTGACTTGTTTGAAGAAGAATGTGGTTGTGATGAACAAACTGTTGGCCCTGGCAAAATTAAATGAATTGCTCTCCTGCTTCATTTCTGGCAGTTGGGGAGCAGGTGAGGAAGTGGGGGAAATGCAGCACAGAATAGATAGAGAGGTAGTACAGGAATACCTGGCCACACTGGATGAATTCAAGTCTCCAGGGCCAGATGAATTGCATCCTAGGATTTTAAAAGAACTAGCAGAGGTCATTGCGGAACCTCTTGCTATAATCTTTGAAAACTCTTGGCGGACCGGAGAAGTTCCGGCAGACTGGAGGAGGGCAAATGTTGTCCCCATCTTCACGAAGGGAAAAAAGAGGACCCAAATAATTATCGCCCAGTCAGCCTGACATCAGTACCTGGAAAGATCCTGGAGCGGATCATCAAATAGTCACTTTCTAATTACTTAGAAAACAATGCCGTAATTACGAAAAGTCAACATGGATTTCTCAAAAATAGGTCATGCCAGACTAATCTTATCTCTTTTTATGATAGAGTTACTTGCTTGATAGATGAAGGGAATGCTGTGGACATAGTATATCTTGATTTCAGTAAGGCCTTTGACAAAGTTCCCCATGACATTCTTGCAAAGAAGCTAGTAAGATGTGGACTGGACAGGGCTACTGTCAGGTGGATTTGTAACTGGTTGACTGACCGTACCCAAAGGGTGGTCACCAATGGCAGATTCTCATCCTGGAGAGAAGTGACTAGCGGGGTGCCACAGGGTTCTGTCCTGGGTCCAGTGCTGTTCAATATCTTCATTAATGACTTGGATGAAGGAATAGAGGGCACGCTGATCAAATTTGCAGATGACACCAAATTGGGAGGGGTTGCTAATACGCCTGATGACAGGATCAAAATTCAAAAGGACCTGGACAGATTGGAGAGCTGGGCCAAGGCTAACAAAATGAATTTCAACAGAGAGAAATGTAAGGTCCTATACTTAGGCAGAAAAAATGGTATGCAGAAATATAGGATGGGGGACACGTGGCTGGCTCACAGTACGTGTGAAAGGGATCTAGGAGTCTTCATAGACCACAAGCTGAACATGAGTCAGCAGTGTGATGCAGCAACCAAGAAGGCCAACGCAATTCTTGGTTGCATCAATAGGAGTATGGTGTCTAGATCGAGGGAGGTATTGGTACCACTTTATTCTGCATTGGTTAGACCTCATCTTGAATACTGTGTCCAGTTCTGGGCACCCCAATTCAAGAAGGATATGGATAAGCTGGAGCAGGTCCAGAGGAGGGCAACCAAAATGGTGAGGGGCCTGGAAGCCATGCCCTATGAGGACAGACTTAGAGAGCTGGGTATGTTTAGTCTGCAGAAGAGAAGGTTGAGAGGGGACACGATAGCCATGTTTAAATATTTGAAGGGATGTCATGTCGAGGATGGAGTGGGCTTGTTTCTCCTGCTCTTGAGACCAGGACAAGGAGCAATGGATGCAAGCTGCAGGAAGGGAGATTCCGCCTGAACCTCAGGAGGAATTTCCTGACAGTCAGGGCTGTCCAACAGTGGAATGTGCTGCCACAAAGTGTGGTGGAGTCTCCTTCTTTGGAGGTTTTTAAGCGGAGGCTGGATGGCCACTTGTCGGGAGTGCTTTGAGGGTTTTCCTGCATGGCAGGGGGTTGGACTGGATGGCCCTTGTGGTCTCTTCCAACTCTACATTTCTATGATTCTATGATTCTATGATTTCTTGATCCTAGATCAAATTTTTCTACAAAAAAATTCTGCTTCCTACTTTTTGATTCTGCTTCCTACTTTTGCATTCCAATCACCTATGATTAACAAGAAGTTCTATTTGGGTGTATGACCAATTTCCTCCTGAATTCCTGCATCAAATTTTCAATTTTTTCTTCCGCCTCTGTAGTTGGAGCATAAATTTGGATTATGATAACATTGATAGATTTTCTCTTATCATTATTATTTGGTCAGATGTTACATTATATCCTTTGAATGCTTTTACTGTATCTCTCCTCATTATTAATGCAATCCCATTTCTTCCTATATTTTTATTTGCAGAGTAAAAAAACTATATAATTATCTGACTCATAATATTCCATTCCTGTCTGCTTTAGCTTGCTTAACCCAAGTATTGCAATGTTTATACATTCCATTTCTTGTTTTACAATGTTAAGCTTCCCTGATCCATGCTCCTCACATTGCACATTCTTATAACATGTGTTGTGGGGCTTTGGATTTTCCTTCACCTCTGAGCACATCGATGTCTGAACATGCTCTCAGCTTGAGTCCAGTTACAGCATTAGCCACAGTGCTACTTGTATTTGTTCTCTGTTCTTCCCCAGTAGCTCATTGATAGTCTTCCAGTCTGGGAGTTTCATCTTCTGGCACTATCTCTTGTTTTGCTTTGGATTGTCTTGTTATGTGGTATTCATGGTAATAGATATTTAAAAGGGGGTTACTGGTGCCTTCTTCTACACAGTACTAACAAGAGTTAGCTATGGTGCCATTGCTATTGTCTCTGAGACACCTGTGTCAACCTCCCTCCCACTACTCCTGCTTCCCAGCAGCTGTTTGGAATCTGACTCCTCAGCAAAAGTCTGTCTGACATGGGGGATCCTAGGAGCAGCTCTGCTACCATCAGCATCATCTCTTGCCTCACAGGAGCACACAATCCCACCACCACAGCTTGAGCAAGGAATGAAAATTCACTCTTTTGAAGCAAATTTTGAAGCAGCTGGGTGGGGTGGGGTCATTCAAGGAAGCCTACAAAAATGGGAATTGGCCACATGAACCTCAGCACCATCTATTCCCCCTTCCTTCCCAAACTAAAAGTAGAAGAACAGAGAGAACTTTAAAGGCACAAATAAAGCTTTTATGGTGGGATTACAAGGACATTGCTGCCAGTCTAAGCAACCAAATACTCCAGGGTAAATGCTAAGGAGCAGGGTGTGTAACATATGTACCTTCTTTAGAGGAAGCTCTTTGTAGGAGCCAGCTGCTGCTTTCCTTGGTAACAAGCAGCTGTTTGATGACTTTGACAGCCTATTTTACTCCCATGAATAGAACCACAGTCCATAGAAGATAGCAGATTTCTTTTGATCTACAGTCTCATAAGGTTTAGCCAATGACACACACATACACAGAGAGAGAGAGAGAGAAACAGAAAGAGAGAGAGGGAGATTTTCCTGAATATTTGATCATGCCAAAGCTTACAACCAGTATGAAAGAAGTGAGGCTAGATGGTCAGAGGAATAAAAGAAAAACAACCTTTTTGATGGTGACTGCCTGTTAGATAAAAGCATGCAAAACAGAACATTGACTGTAGCAATAAAGTTATCATTAAACTACCTTAATGGCAGACGTTGTCATACTGCACATTCACTGATACTTTGAACTTGCCACAGAATGACCCTTGTGAAAGCCTCTTTCCCTTTGCTTCCAGCCTTTTCTCTCACTGAGGTCTCTTCCCTAGAGATCCACCAAGCCTTTGAAGGAATGATTAACAACCCTTCTTTTCCCCCCTTTCTTTCCCTTTATATTTTCAATTTTTCCATATTAAGGTACCATTAAATATTCCTTCTCACTGGTTAGATATGGGAGAGACTGAAAATTTAGCTAACTCCCTTCAGAACAAAACGGTTCAAAATTTTGAAAGAGAATGGAAAAGAGTTATGCTTTGGCTAAATCTGTAAGTGTCTGTGGATTGACTATATTGGTATTTGATAAGATATGTATAAAGGGAAGATAGATTCAACTGGAAATATTTGATACACAGAAGGGGGGAATAGAAGAATCATAACAATGATATGCATATTAGTGTCAATATATGCTTTTATGTACTTTGAAAATAATAAAAATTATAAAAAATAAAAATAAATATTCCTTCTCTCTGAATAGCTCCTGCTTATTCTTTTTCCCAGTTTCTTCTAGCAAGCCAAAGGTGCCTCTTCTTTCTAGGCCTCTTACTTTTGATTGTATGCCTCTTGGCAAGGCATTATTTATTTGTAATTTCTGGAATGCTTGTGATATGATAACAGTTTATAAATTTTAAATGATAGCAATGACAGTGAGGTTGCTGCTGAAGTAAGGGGTATGGCCCCTCAGTTGTTGTCTTTTAATTTGCTGAATGAAATGAAAATGTTGTTATTTCTATCCCTGGTCCTACTGTATAAGATTCTTTGTTTTCCCTTCAGGAGCACTTAAGACCAGGTGAACCATTAGAAAGGACAAGATGGCTGCCTCAGGTTGCAGATTTGCGATATCAAAAAAAATAAATCCAAAAACACTCCAACTTGTTATTTATTTAGCCTTTGTGGCTAAAATATAACTGAGGCCATTTCCACACTGCACTGTTACAGTGCTATTATTCCACTTTCAACATCCTATGGAATCCTGGAGTTTGCAGTTTAGGGATTCTCATCCAGAGAACTCTTTGGCTTCAGTAAACTACAAACTCCAGAATGCCACAGGATGTTGAAAGTAGAATAATAGCACTATAACAGTGTATGGCAGAAATGGCCTGACTGGCCATAAGTAGTTGTGTGCCATGACAGGGAAAGGAGGTAGGCCATTACTTGCCCTTCCTCAGGGCAACAAATTATCTTGGACCACCCCTGTCAGATGTTAAGCTGAAATGAACTGGAAAAGGAATTTCATAGGAGGAAAGTGCCAGTTTGAAAACACAGTGGGGCACTGGCACTAAGCCACAAATTTGCATGTTGTGTTTGTGCACAAGAGATTCAATGGCCCATTCATGGACAGGGCTAACCTAACAACAGTAGTTCATGAATGTCCTGCCTAGACTGCTGTAAAAAGCTGTACATGGGGCCACTCTTGAGGATGATTACAGAAGCTACAACTAGTGCAAAACATAGTGGCTGGATTGTTGTTTAGACCATTATGTAGAGACCAATTACACTATTTTTAAAGGCACTACACTGGCTGCCAATATGGTTCTGTTTGAGTTCTAGGTGTTGATGGTGATATTCACAGCTCTATGCCAATCAAAGCTTGGGACATTGAGACTCAAAGGAAAGCACCTCCCTATCCACCCAGACACCAAGATCCCCAAAGGGGGGGCCTACTTGTGTGACCTGCCATTAGGAGTAGTATGCAATATGGAGACATGAGAGAGGGTCTTCCCAGCCGTAGTGCCCCCATTGCAACATGTCCTCTCTTTGTAGGTCCAGTTTATACCAGTGTTTGCCTTATTTCTCAGTCATGTTAAAATGGCCAAATGATCTTAGCTTGATCTTGGTTAAGAGGAGTCTAGGCTGTATTTTGATTATGCTGAACTTTTGAAAACTCTTTCAATATTTTTTTTTTATTGTGAAGTTTCTTTCACTGACGATACCCTTCCCTAAAGTTTTGGGATATAGATCATGACAGAAATATTAAAATTTAGTTAGTTAGTTTACTGGCTTAGATTGTAATTCCGCTTCCATAAATGGAAAAGCTCCTTCTGTTCACAAATGGTGCCAAGATTCAATGGAAGAACTGGCTGGAAGGGAGGGGGCCTGAGGCAATCCCTGAATTCCTCACTCACTTCCCTTCACCTTTTTCCTCTCCATTCTTCCAGCCCTCCAAAGCAGTTCTCCATGGGGTACAAGGGCCTGTAGGAGGGAAGAAAAATTGGTGATAATTGATTTATCTCCTCACACTTCCTCTGTTATGACCAAACTCTGAATCCCAATTGTTATAAACAAAATGCTTTGTGGATCTTAAACACACACGCACGCACGCACGCATGCACACACACTATTCAACTAATTATAGGTGACTATTTCAAACAATCCATTATTACACTGGGCACACTATCATTTCAAGGCTTGGCCATCTTCATTAAGAATTTTTATCTGCATACCATCAACCTCAAGGCAGAAGGGAGCAGAACTGAGGAAAGTTACTTTTTTTTAAGGACAGCTCCCAAAATCCCCTATCCAACATAGACTTTGCCTAGGAGATTATAGTAGTTGTCACCAAAAAGTAACTTTCCTGAGCTCTATAGTGGAAGTATATAGTTCTCCTCCCCCACACGGGCCAAAGGTACAGAGAATCATCTCTGTCCAGTCAATTACCACTTGGTAAATGTCCATCCATATTCAGTCACAGTTTTGGCAAATTTTAGAAGAAGGAGGAGCATGCTTTGGAATCACCCAGCAGTCATACACTCAGGCCCTTTCCGCATGTGGGAAAGGAACCGCGCAAAAACGGGACTCACCGGACTTCTTCAGCGTCCGGGCGAGTCCATCAGGACGAGGAGCAGTGCGAGCTCATCGCTCCGCACTGTTCCAGTGTCCAAAATGGTGGCTTCTGGTTGGTGGAGGCTCTCCACCAACTGGAGAAGCTTGTCAGCCTAAAGCCCGCCCCCGGCAGATCTGCCAGCATGCACTAGTGCGCGCCTGCAAATCTGCACCAGAGCGCAGCGATGGCGTGACACGGAGTTGCGCGCTCTGTGCTTTTTAAAAACCTTTAAAAAGAGGTTTTTAAAAAACATGCTGCATGACCAGTTCCAGTCGCTCCAGAGAGGACTGAGATACGGAACTGCAAGAAGTAGTCCGCCCCAGTCCACTCTATGGTGCAGAAGACCTTCGTTGGAGGTCGCTCTGCACCGTTTTAATAGCCCAGTGTGGAAAGGGCCTCAGTTTAAATCTAAGATGGTGGCCTCTTCTTTGCATACACACCATATCCATATGCAGAAACCAGCCTATCTGTCAGTTGAATTTTACTTCAGTATTGGTGATGAGAGAATGTACTCCACTGGACATCAAGACAGCTACCTCAGGGGTTGTAGATCAGGTCTTGGGGCATTCACAGCTTTGTTTTCCCAGCATCTCACTGCTGCTTCCCATCTCACAGCTTTTGCCAGTTGAGATGGCTACTTTGCTCTCTTCTGTGACAGAACCATCTCTGTTGCTCCTGGATGCTAAAAATTCAGGGCTCAACTCTGAGTTCACACAAGGTCCCCTCATTAGCCAGGAATGTTGAGCAATCCAACTGAAACCTCAAGAGGGTTCCATTTCCTACTCCACTCTTGATATAAGCATCCTTTTCTTTCAGACAGAGCATTTATTACACTAAAAAAAAGGCCAAGCAAAGTAATACCTTCTTTTCAATAAAAATTGCTAATTCACCAACAGTTAGTTCCATACGAACATCTGCTCCCTCACAATACCACCTTTCTAGGAAATCATCTCAAGTAGTTCTGAGTAACCAAATGCACTATGTTATATAAAGCTATAGTAATGGTGGAGGAAGAGAACATCTTAGCTTCATCCTACCACAGGTCTACAGAAGGACAAACAATGATATCTATTATAATTATTGTGATATCTGTTATAGATATTGCACTATGGGCAAAGTTATTGTATGCACAGCATGCTTTTTAATTTTTTAATTTTAATTTTTTAATTTTAATTTTTTAATTTTTTTGTATAATTTTTATTGAAAGTTTGACTTGAAAATAACCCCCCACACACTTCCATGCTTAAATCTTCCAGCTGAAATTGCTTATTTTCATTCCATTACAAACATAATTTCCATCTTACAGAGAGAAGAACAGTTATATAATTTCTTCTTGGATTTCTTATACATTTATATCCTTACCCAATCCAAGACTCTTATCCATTCTTTCTCAAAGTTCTGGATAGATTTATTCTTCAAAGAAAATGCTAACTTTTCCATCTGTATCATATCCAGAATTTTTAACTTCCACTCTTCTATATCAATATGTTTCTTTTCTTTCCAGTGCTGCACATATATCAACCTTGCTGCAGTTATTAGATATAATAATATCTTCTGATGACTTCTTATTTCCCTTTGTTGCCCTAGCATATTTAACAAATAAAGTTCCAGTTTCATTTCAAAATTCAGCTTACAAATTCTTTGGATTTCGTTATGCGTCCCCTTCCAAAATTTTTTTGCTTTCTTACATGTCCACCACATATGGAAAAAAGACCCCGTCTTTTCATCACACTTTCAACAATTTGAATTCCCATTTTTTGTTATTTTTTGTAACCTTTCTGGGGTCATGTACCATCTGTAAAACATTTTATAGAAGTTTTCTCTTAAATTTAAGTTCGGCGTAAATTTTATATCTATTTTCCACACTCTTTCCCAGGTTAATTTTTTAAATTTTTTTAAGTTGACACCTTATGCCGGTATTTTTGTACTTCCATACAAAGTAATACTTTCATATTTTCTTTTCACATTTTTCTACCTTTTTTTATTTTGCAAAATTTTAATTTTTGTTCTGCTAGTCATCATAGGAAGTCATCACGTTAGTCATCATGGGAAGGGCAAAATGCCATGGAGAGCAATGAGATCCAGGCAATGACTCCTGGAAAATGTATTTAGCAGTCCTCTGTGCTTCTGATGTTTCAGCAAAAATTTGTCACACAAAGATTTGCAACCAGAAGAACTGGAAACATACTTTATCCTATAGCTCTAAACTCTTTGACTCTCACAAAAACTGAATTCTGAACCCAGTACAAAATTATTGTGTGTTTTGCTTTCCAGAAGAATTTCAGCATACACATAGCCCTGAATGTGAACCACTTTGTAACTACAAAGACAGGTTGCTATAACTCAGCGGTGGAAATTGCGCAGCCTGTGGGGTGCATGAGAGGTCACCAACGCTCCCCATCAGATTTGAGATACACTCTAGATCCCACTCATACCCATTGCCAAAATATCAGCTTAAAATGAACAAATACATCCCCAGAATCCTGTAGAGGAACCACTATCCATTTTAACACAACTGCCTGTGTCAGGAACTGAATTCACACACACAAATAGAACACTGCATAAACACTATTTATTAGGAGCGTGATACATCGTGCAGCACTTCAGTGAGTGAACTGGAGACACTTAGCAAAATACCAAACATAAAAGACAAAGGCCCTTTCCACACGGGGGGGGGGGCGTGAAACACGGCGGAATGGCGCACATGGGAACGGAGCTTACCTTAATTTGGGTGGCTCCATCCCCATGGGGAGCAGCGTGCGTTCGCCGCTCTACACGCCGCCACCCAAAATGGTGTCCGGCGGCTTCCGGCACTGCTCCGCCAGTCGGGGTAGCGCGCCAGCCAGAAGCCCGCCCCTGGGCAGCTCTGCAGGGACGCGCTTGTGCGCCCCTGCAGTTCTTCACGGGGCGCTGCGACGGGCTAGCACGATCTTGTTTTAAAAAGACCACTTGAAAGGTGGTCTTTATAAAACACGTGGCGTCACCCCCACGGCCACACAAGGGCGCTTTCAGGTGTAGAACCTCACCTTTTCAAGCCGCCCTAGCATACCCCGTGGTGTAGACGAGAGATCGTCCCAGCGTGGGCTATATCCCTGTGTGGAAATGGCCAAAGAGTTCATCTTCCTGCCTGCAAGAGACCTTGAAGTTCTCGTGCAGCCTGGCTGTGCTTATCAGTACATTCCTAGCTTTTGGTTTATCTAACGGTCTCTGCTTCCCATACCTTGTTACAAGCAAGCTACTACTTAACTCCTACTACATATCCCATTGCTAAAATATGGAGGACTACCCGACAGCCTGCATATTTGGAAGGCCTTTAAAATGGTCTGTAAAAAATACTTACCTGGCAGGGGAGATACCATGATCATAAAATGGTCTGTAAAAAAAAGTGACTTACCATTACTTCCAGGGATCCTTTCACACTACATAGTTATAGTACTTTGATTCCATTTTAACTGTCTTGTTTCCATCCAGTGGTATCCTGGGAATTGCTTATTAGAGAGAGGTGTTTATAATTATCTGTCAGAGAGTTCTGGTGCCTCACCAAACTACAAACCCCAGGATTCCATAGGGTGCAGCCAGAACAGTTAAAGCAGAATCAGAGGGCTAAAATTATGTAGTGTGAGAGGGATGGGAGTGACCCATGGAGATCCAGGTGGTGGTGGGAAATGGGTGTGTAGCCACCACAGTCTTTGCTGTTGCATATCACTGATATAACAGATGATACCGAGTTAGATGGACCCATGGTCTAACATTGTATAAGGTAGATTTATACTTTCCCTTATCATTTTTCTGTTCTAGCCATTAAGCCACATTCCTGTCAAGTATGTAGGGTTTCCATCTGTTTATAAAAGCCTAGTTAATTCTGTCAAATATGTTAAATCTACTTGTGTAAGGTATTTTTATGACACCTTTTAGGGAACAGCTATCTCAACATACAACAAACAGTGAGGGGAGATCCAATCAAAAATATTTGAACGTCAAACTGTAAGAATACAATACTGTAAGGAAGCATCTCAAGAATCTGCAGCACAAAATGCACTTTCTTGTCTCACTCCCTTCCTGGCAAAGGCATTGCCAGGATTGTGACGGAGGACAACAGGAGCAGGTAACATGCGGAAATGGCCTAAGACTGCAATTCTATTACAGTCAGTAGGGAGTAAGACCCAGGAAAACATTAGGACCTAGGAGCAAATAAAGGGACACTAAATAAAGGGAAGATATCATACCATTCATCTGTTCCAATTTGGGAGGAACAATGTCAATGAATCCTCTGTCATCACACTTTTCAGATGCTTTTAAAATGTCCATTTCTTTCTTCTCCTCCCTCTTCTCCCTTCATTCTTACCTTGCTTCCATTGCTGCAAACTGAATTCAGAATATAAAAGTAGTTTGCTTTCAGTTAACTTACCAGAGGAAGCAGAGAGGAGGGAGAAGAATCTTGCCCTTCCCAGTAGGTTCAAGCAAAACCAAACTGCAGCCGCTTCTTCTACCTTGTGTGTTCTTATTCATTAATAACCTTTGCCATATTATCCACTCTGATGTTGTCTGGCCACACGTTTTCCAGTTTTCATCTATGAAACATTAGAGGGTATGGGATGTGGGTCCAATCAGGCAACATGGCCCCACTGAACTTTCAGAAGTGGGATCTGTCTGTGCTCAAACCACATGTCCAGAGTCCTGGAGGTGGAGATGGGATTCTCAGTCCGATTTTTTCTGGTCCACAGGGACTATATCTCATGGATAGGGGATAAAGGATAATTGTTATCCCTAAACCCTGTCAGTAGTTTAGAAACAGAGCTGTGGGGTGAGAAGGTGTTAAGTAAATAATACCTATGTGAAACAATTAATTTGTTGTAACTTATTCCAATGTTCAAAACGTAGCTACTCATTACTTTTCAGTCACTACTTTTGGAATCAGGACAGATAAGATACTGATACAAGACTTGAAAGAGCCCACTCAAAGGACCCTAAAAATGACCTTAAAACATGATTTATACATGGTTCCTAGGCTTTGGTCTTCCAGAATTACCAAGAGCTCCAGCCATCATGGCCAATACTAAGGGATTCTAGGAAATGAAATCCAAAATATTTGAAGAACCAAAATTTCAGCACACTGCCTTAAAACCTAACCAGAAGACATTACTCACTACTTTAAAAAAAATGCCACTGTCCCCATCCACTCTTTCACTTTTGAAATATAACATTCTTACACTGTTGTTTCAAAAAATTAACCTGTTACAGGTAACTACATATTTGTAACTTGATGCTTCCAAACTCTACTCAAAACCCCTGCAACAGGAAATAACTGTTCTGTGGTACTTCCTGTTTGGGGGACAATTTCTTTTTCCCTCTCCCACAGCACTCGTGGTAGAAACTTAGGAAAGGAATCTAAACAGAAAAGAAGTCATCAACATCCACCCATAGTTCTGAACTAGCAATTGGCAGCGTGACCTATATTTAGAACCTTTCCAAAGGAGAAATATCTCGATTAATGGTGATTGTGAGACAGAAGCTTGTATGTCTGAGAGCACATGCCACATTTTTTACACTAATAGTCCAAACTAGAATAAATTGCCTCCATTTGTGTGGCAGGCGTTTGACAAAGCAGAATTGGCTAGGTTGATTAGGAATACGTGTCAGACTTAGATAATGGGGGAATCCCTTAAACAGTATAATGGCTAGGAACTGCATAATGAGATCAATTGAATGAGCCTCCTGGTTTAAAAGCAATATTAATTGCAGCCTTGTCACATAAGGCACAGTTCCCGATAAACAAAGTAAAACATAAGGAATTATATTTGGTTCATTCTCCCCTATGGTACATTTGTTTGTAGGCTCATGAACCTGTCTGCCGAACATCTAACTCTGACAGATAATGCATGAGGACTGAGGAACAACAAGAATTGTTATAAAGTCATCTGTGCCAGAAAAAAAAACTTTAAAAAACATTTTATTAACAGTATTTAGTATATAAAACCACATATAGGGGATTACAAAGACAAACAGTAAATAATCAGACATAGAAACTCTAACATCTAACCTAACATGAAATTAAACTAAACTACAGCTGAACTAAAAAAAGGGCCAAAAATATATTATAAATGATTTTTAACTCACCAGCTTTTGGTTCTAAGATACTCTACAAAATATACTTCTAGAGTATCACACTACTAGATAATATTTAATAATGTTCAAAACCAATAATTGACTTTCCCCACAACAGTCTCTTTGATATACAATCAGTTGATCCCAATCATTTTTAAATTTAACCAAAAATCCTTCCTTAATCAAGGTAGTTAATTTATCCATTTCTGCCAAATCCAATATCTTCAACAGCCAGCTTCAATAGCCAATGTGACGAAATAGCCAAACTTTTCCATTTCTGTGCATGTGGCACTCTTGCAACCGTGATCATGTAGTAAAAATTCTTCCCAACCTCTTACCAGTCTGTTCATCAGGTAGATCCAATTTAAAAAGTTCAAGTTTGAGCTGAATCTTTAACATATCTTCCATCAGTCTAGATGTCATCAACCAAAACTTCTTGGCTTTCCTACAGGTCCACCACATGTGGTAAATGTTCCTTTTTCAAAATCACATTTCGAACAAACATTTGAAGAATGTTTTACATAAACTTTCTGCTGTTAAATAGCATCTATGCATCATTTTATAAAAATTTTCTCTAAAATCATAACTCAAAGTATATTTCAGATCTTTTATCCACATCTTTTCCCATTGTTCCATTTGGATATGATGCCCCACATTTTGTGTCCATTTAATCAATGATAACTTATACATCTTGGCAATTAAATGTTCCTCATTAGCACATAATTGTTCTTCAAATTCAGATTTAGACATTTCAAATCCATGTAAATTCTCCATTTTAAACTCTTCAGTCAACTGTATGAAAACCAATGCACAACATAACTGTCTTGGATGAGTTCTTCATCTGATTTCATCTTAAATTGCCCACTTTCCATCATTAAAAGGTCTTTATAAGTTAAACAATTATCTTGAAATGCTATTTCTCTCTTAAACAAAGCTTCATTTGATGAGGCCCATAATGGCTCATACTACAGAAATATTTTTCCAGCCAAGCCTCAAATCAAATCCTTCTAACTGTAATAGCCTATTTCTTTTAAAGTAATCCAATCTTTTAACCAAACCAAACATGAGAGAGAAAAAAAACCAGCTTTAGATTGGGAAGACCAAGTCCTCTTCTGTCTTTTGTATCCTGCAAAATCTTAGTCTCACTCTCAGCTTCTTCCCTTGCCAGATAAAGTTCATTATGTCTCTGTGCCATTGCTTGAATGACACCTCATTGTTCAGAATTGGAACTGTATGAAATAGAAACAACATCTTTGGTAAAACAGTCATCTTTATAGTTGAAATCATACCTAGTAGGGAAAGTTTCAGCTTGGACCTTCTTTGATTTCATTCCAAACTCTAATATAGTTATTCTGAAACAGTTTGGAATTTTGCTTACCAAAAATCACAGCTAGATATTTCCCTTTTAAAAAAAATCTTAAATCCTGTTTTATCCATCAAATATCTTTGATCTTCTTTTGTCATATTTTAGTCAATAGTCAGATTTTTACTCTTAATTTTTTTAAAAACCCCACTAAGCAGGCCAAATCTTTCAATACCTTAAGTAGTGTATCTGCAGATTCTAATAGGTCTTCTTAAAAAAAGATCATCAGCAACTAGATCATTAGCAAATGCCCTTAGCTTAAATTTGTTTCTTTATGGTCATACCTTGTATCTTTTCTTCTTGTCTAATGGCTCTATTCAAAACTTCAAAGGTCAAAATAAAAAGTAACTGTGAGAGAGTATAACCCTTTCTAGTCCCCTTTTGTATATCACAACTTTTAGTTACATCACCATTTATCAAGATCTTGGCATTTTGAAAAGAATATATTGCCTCAATCCGTAGAATGAAATTATGGCCAAAGTTCATCTTCTTCTGAGTCTCTATCATACTTGTCCAACTGACATTATCAAAGGCCTTCTCTGCATTTAAAAATAGAGTGGCTTGTTTCTCATTATGAAAATCAAAATATCTGTTACCCATCTTGTATTTTATTGCATAAATCTCTTTGGCAAAAATCTACATTGCTCCTCATGTATCATATTCTGTAATATCTTCTCCATCTTTTCAGCAACAATTAATGACAAATCTTATAATCATTAAAAATTGAAAAAGATCTAAAACTCTCAGGATCTGTCACATCTCATTCTTCCTTTGGAATCAATGTAACTTTTGCCTGAGACCATCTGTCTGGCAATTCACCTGCCATTATTATTGAGTTCACAAGTTGTTGGAATGTCAAGTACAATTGATCTTCCAAACTTTTATAATAAATTGTGGGGAGACCACCTGGTTCCCGAGACTTTCTCACCTTCATCTTCCTGAAGGCCTCCACAACTTCTGATACAATTATAGACATCTTTAAAATTAATCTCCAATTTTCCAAAATCAAAGGTAAATTCCCTAAATCCAGATATTTTTTATTTTTCTTATTTTTAGAAGTGCTGAGAAAAATTTATAAAAAAAATCCTCCCAATCTTATCATTGTCAAATGTCAATGACTTCCCATCTTTAATTTTTGAAATCATTTTTTTCTGTCTCTTTTCTCAACTTATAAATAAGCCATTTTCCTGGTTTATTTGCCATTTCAAAACGAAATCTCATCTTCTTCTCTATGTCAAAGACTATATTCATGGATAATTGTTTCTGCAAGATTTTTATCTTTTTCAAAACCAGTGATCTGGCTTGATTGTTCAGTTCATTCTCTTTTGTCTTAATCTCATCCAAAATACTTTGATTCTTCTGTTGTCTCTCCCTTTTATGTTTTACATTTTGTTGTACAAAGAACTCTCTATAACAGCTTTGCTCATCTCCCACATTGTTCTGATAGCTGCACATTTACTCATATTATCCTTGAAATAATTCTTTAAGATTTGTTTAGCTTTGTTCATTATAATTTCATATTTAAATAGAGTTTTGTTCAATCTCCAAGTACATTTGGTCTTTTTCCTTTAAGAGCTAATGGTACTGGATTAAGATCTTTGATAGACTTTGATAATATCTGCATGCCATTCATAGAGTTGGCCAAAGACATTAAAAACATATTAATCCTTGAAAAGGATGTGTCTTTCTGATAAGAATGTAAATTCTCTTGATTCGCCATCTATCAGTCTCCAAGTGTCCACAAGTTCCAAATTGTCCATCAGATTAAAAAAAGGATTTGAGAAATTTTCTCTCATCCTTTTTATTTTTCTGCCAATCTATCAATTTTAGGGTTAAGCACACCATTCGAATCACCAGTAAGAATTTGCCTATCATAAGAACACTCCAAAATTTCTAACAAAAGATTTTCAAAGAAGGAGACTTTGTTCTCTGTAGGGGCATAAACAGTCTGCTTTGTTCCATTGACAACTTCCCAGTAACATCTTCCAGTTTCTGTGTTCTTTCTTCTGATAAACCCACTTTTTCATTTATCTGCCTCATCTTTTCAATTTGATCCAAGGATGTCCTTATATCTCAAAGTTCTGTTTTTAACTCCTATTCACGTCATCTGTATCTTTTTATATCTTCCAAAATTGTTTTATTTGAATCTCCCTCTCTTGGTTGGTCCACAGAGGTTCTTCTTTGATCTGTTAGCTATGCCTGCTTCCTAGTTGTAGTCATTTTGACATTTTATATCTCTTTCAATTGAATAAAAGAATTCTAACTGTAATTATACCACTCCACCACTAGGTGTCAGTGCAGTTTGACCTCCCATTTACTCTAGCCAGCTCTTGACTGTCTGCCACCTGGAAGTTGTCAGTAAGATCATTCAAAGTTCAATTAGTCTTCCTGTCTGAAACGTGGTGACCTTGAGCTTTATCTTACTGATAAGGTAAACTGGATGTTTCTCACAGTCTGCTTATTTCCAAAATTAAAGTTGTAATAATCTCTTAGAACAAATTAAGGAGCTTGAACAAATATTTTGGCTGTATTCCAACCAGGATGCTTTAAAGTAATTTTTTTAGAGCTGTCTCTTTATCTTCCGCACTGGACTCCATTTACCATATTAAGAGGGGGAACTCATAATTAGTTTGCAGAGGTACAGATGTCAAAGTAAATAATCCCAAAACAGTTCAGGAGCTTCCTTGATTGCCAAATTATTTGCTCAGGGAGTTAAGAAGCCTGGATAGATGACATTATGTTCATAAGAGATGACTATAGTGTGGTTGGGCATGATGTGTGCCTGATCCCCTCCAGTCCTCTGCATTTCCAGGGATACTTTAATGGGGTCTGCTAAGTGCCTGAAATGGGAATTTTGGATCACAAGGGCACCTCCGAGCCTCCTGTACGCAGGAGGCAAATCTTGCAGTTTCTAGATCTAAAACTGATATCAGTCACATCAAGTACATCAAGTACAATGTCCCCTTAGCAGGATTCACTAAGGAGCACTGCCACATGAAACCATATCCAATCAAGAAATCTGTATCAGAAAAATTTCAGGCAAAGTTTGATTTCAATGACTATCCCATCTCGGCATATGTTTTTTGTTGTTGATTTTTGAACAGATTTTTGGCACTGCTGAGATATTAAGAGATTTATATCTATACTTTTGGCTTCTAATGATCAATCTAACATATTTTCTAGTGGGCAAAAATGAACCAGTAGCCTCCTGTACCCAGGAGGGTAGAATAATAGCAAAACCTAGGGAATTCCAAAAAAACATTTCATATTAATTGTTAATGTAAGACAGGATCCAGTCTTCCCTATGGTGCTCCTCAAATGTTTTAGATTACAATTCCTATCAGACCAATGGACATGGATGATGAGACTTGTAGTCCAAAACATCAGGAGGGGTGTTACCCTGTGAATTGGGGGTCCTGGGAGGGGCGCCCAAACAACCAACCAAACCTAAGCAAAAGATGGGGAAATTAGCTGGAGCACTCTCTTGGCTAACGAGAGGCAGGGTAACGCAGCAGGATCTTTTACCCTATGTCTACAGCGTCAGGTCAGTGAGCAGGCAAACAGTTCAAACAACAATTAGATTTATTAAACAGTTATTAAAGAAAAGCACAAACACACTCCTAACTAGAAAAGGAAATAGAGTTTCAAGGGGAATGGATGATACGCCACCTGTCCTGCAGTCCTGGGGAAGCCAATTGAAGAAGAGGAGACCCGGCGTGGCGGCCAAGGGGAATCTGCAGAACCGAGCAGCAGCAAGGCAGAGTAGAAGTCCAGAGTGATCCGGCGAGAGTTCCGAAGAGCTCTCAGAGCGGGGGATTTTTTTAGGGGAAAGAACAACCGCAGGCTAGTCTGGTCTTCGGGTGAAAATAATAAGTTTTGGGTTGGAGACAAAGCCTCTGAAAGGTCAGATTTTGCATGATTGAGTTAGAGTCTGAATTGACAATGGTATGGCCGGTATGTAGATGTGGCTAGCTCAGCAGTTAAGTACCTAGCTCACCCGGGTGTCCTCTCAGGGCAGAGGATTTCTTGTGGTAACATGCATTTGTAATGAAGGTGTTTGTTTTGGGAGGTCCCCTAAAGCAGATCTGGCAATATCTGGCTTGGTTTGGTGAGAGCAGCAAGTAATAGCCATGCCTAGCTTCACGTTTGTTCAGCGGGCCTCACAAACACTTGGCTGGTGGCAGAGTAGGGCCAAATTGCGATATCAAAATGATATCTTTGGTTCACCAAAGGCCAGGCCAGAACACGGTGGTAACAGGGGCATGCTGGAGAAGGATGCATTTCACCAATTTCATTGCTTGATACCTTGCTTGGCAGAGAGGAGGAATCCTTTTTAGCCTAAGGAACACATTGGCTGTAAGCACAGGCAGCCAAATGGTATGCACACTGCTGTAATGTGGCTCCAAATATGCATATGTAGAAACATACACACCAACACACAATGGTGTCTTCTCAGGGGGTGGTGTATCCATTCCAGGCTTTATTTTGAACTTTAAAAGAGCTATCCAAGGTCCTAAGCCAATGTGAGTTGGAGAATAGAATTCAGAACTTTTGATAGCTCCTTTGAAGTTCGAATTAAATCCAGAGGACATTCACCACCCCACTGGCACAGAAGTCACCAGTTGGAATTGCACACAGACACTCTCTTCACTTAATTGACAACTGTGCTCACACAAACCATGTGGAAAGGCATAGAAGTGCCCACGAAGAAGAGAGTGGTTTCCATGGCCAGTTCCCTCGTATCTTTCTGTGCTGTCCCTTTGACTCTCTTTCCTGATATTCAGCAGAGGAAGCCAGGAAACTGCCCATAAATGATGAAAGATCATGCGCTCTCTCTCTCTCTCTCTTTCTATGGGCAGTTCCTTTCCTTCCCCCCCCTTTCCTTGTCCTCACTTTCTCCCAGTTGTGGGACTTACTCAATGCAGCTCACAAGTTTGGCTGAGATCCTGCATCAGAAGATGAACATGCATTATGCAGCTGCATCTTGTAGCTAGCTCTCCCACTGCTACCCTGCAAAAATTCACCTTGTAAGCAAATAGGGGTGGGGCAGGACAGATGTAAAATCATCAGGAGGCAGGCTCTTGGGTGATAGTCTTATTTGATGTTTTGTGGGTCTTTGTGGCTTGGAAGGCAATACAGAAATTGTTTAAAATAAATAACCCAAACTGCATTCCTGCCATAGGGTGTCACAGGCTAATGCAATGCTTTAAGGATATGGATTTACAATCTATAAGATTTACACATGAGACGAACAGAGCCCCGCCTTTCCTTCCTCTAAGGAGTGTTCATTTCCAGAAGGAGTTGCTTATCCTGCCTTTTGTACAACTAGCAGGGAATGTGTTCACACCAAGTGCGGAGCTGAAAGGCCTTATACTCTTTCCTATGGCAAAATTTGGTTACTGGCTCTGCAGGATGGCAAAGTTCTTCCCCCAGTTTTTTGATGACACTGCCCCACACACCCACGCCTCCCATCCTCCAAAGGAGCTTTTTGTTTTCCCTGGCTTGTATCGCATATATGAGCAAAGGATTCTGCTGCATGGCAATTCATCAAGCGACATACCTCTAGCTTTGATCTGTGAAACACTGAGTAGAAAAGAGGGAAACTCAGAAGTCTTCTTCCTCCCCCAAATGTGTGTCATTCCTCATTTGAAAACTTTCCATAAAAGAGACATTAAAACTGTGTTTTGTAAACACTTTTACAACATCACTTCAAACTGAACTGTAATATTTCTATTTGGGGGGGGGAATACCCTAACAATACAATTACTCTTAAAAAATCATCTTTCCGCAAGTGTGTGTTTTCGAAGCCTGCCAGCAGAATTTTGGGCCTTTAGGGTTCGTCTGTTGAAAGCATTCCTATGATATGGACTTTGCCATTTGTCTCATGGTCAGCAATTCTGGTTAAAATGTTGCTGAAGAACAAACTTAATGTGACAAAGCAGCATGACAGAATCCTCATTCTGAAAAAAAGTATCTTTAGGCTAGTGATGCCTTGAAACTGTTGGCAAAGGTAATGAAAATGGCAATAATGTCTTGCATCAGTGAAGAAGGCAGAGCCCATGCCAAGGATTAATGGAAAAGAAACTTCAAATAAAAAGATAATTATAAGAATGTTTTCATATAATTCTATGGTGATGCTACATCTGGAATATTGAGTACAGTACTGGTCATCCCTTCTCAAAAAGATATTGTAAAGCAAATGGCACAAACACAGAGATCAAGGAGTTTGAGAATCACTAATAAGGAGGGAAAATTTGGTTACCAAGTGATATAATTTACGCTACAGAAAGTGGATAGAGAGTTATGTTCTTTTTCTCTTCTCATCCTGGCCCCCGACCGCACATAAAATACTAAACCTGGGGCCACCCAATGAAGCTGAATGGTAAGAGATTCAAGAGAGGCAAAAGGAGCACTTCTCCAGACCTTGCATTACTTGTGGAGTTCATTGCCACAAGTTCTAGGGTCCTTTCACACCTATAGAATACACACCTATAGCATTACGATTCTATTCTAACTGCCATTGTTACATCCTGTGGAATCCAGGGTTTATAGTTCAATGAAGTACTAGAGCTCTGGCTGAGAAATCTAAGTATTCCTCCCTAAACGGCAAATCCCAGGATTCTGGAGGATTCAGCCCTGGCAGTTCAAATGGAATCATGATGCTGTAAGTATATGGTGGGAAAGGGCCCCTGATGATGGCCAAGGATAAGATAACTTGATTAGATAACCAAGAATAAGTGAAAAGTGTCAATGCCTTCAAACTGCGATGGCTGTATGGTAACTTTCCAGTTCTGAGATGAACTTGTCTATCAGTTGCTGGGGGGATATAATATGCCAGCCTTCAAGCTGTTCACTAGAGTATTTTTCATTTCTACCACTCCTTAGAATGGGTTAAATGGTGAAGTTGGTGTTCACACATGAAATACAGAGTTGTATTCTAGACACAGCTGCCAAATTTCATCCCACTATCTTGGTATTAATGGCCTGAATACCCTAAAGACACAAGATCCTGTTTGATCTTGGAAGCTAAGCAGATCAGCCATAGTTAGTACTAATGAATACCAGATACTGTAGGCTTTATTTCAGAGTCAGGGACAGGCAAAACCATTTTTGAGTATTCTTGCCTAAGAAAACCCTATGAAATTTGTGGGGTCACCATAAGTCAACAGGCAACTTGTAGGCACAGACACATACTCAAGGAGACATCATAGTGGAAAACAAGCACAGAGTGCCAAGCTGGCAAGATAAGCCAAAGGTTTCTTTTCACTCTTCCAGTTATGGCATCAGCATTGTTTATGTGAATCACTAGCATATATCCACCTGTCCCATGAAAAAGCCTCCTTGATTAGAATGAGGCTGCTTCATGCTCTATTTTTAATAATCAAATGCCTTTAGGTTTCATGCCACCAAAATGCATTAGACCTTCATGCTCTGCCCTAAGGAGGTGGGAAGGTCACTCGGCCATCAATTTATGGACAGCTGCTGCCATGCCCTGCTGACCCAAAGTGTGGATCTAGAATGGGCCATTGCAGAACTACAAAGACTTGTCCTGTCCATTCAAATCGCCTGTCAGATAGGGTAAGGAAGCACAATGCACCCATCCACCCACAAGTTTCACTTCTTGCTACAGAGACGAGGAAGAGACTCATCTTGTTTTCTCCTTCTCTGCAGGTTCAGAAGCCAGTGACATTTTTCAAATTGCTGAAGCTGGCATGTGTATCTTTTAAATCATTCCTTCTCAAGGACAGATTAAGGTGGTCGGAGACTTGGAGCAGTTCCAAAAAACTGGGGCCTTTTCTGGAGAGAGAGAGAGAGGAGAGAGAGTATATGCAAAGCTCAATGGCTGCCAGTACAACAATCTTCATGTGTGAACCCATTTTAAATGTTGCAATTTCAGTGAGACGAACTGCCCAATCCCATTCATTTTTAACTCAATTACTCAAGTAACGACAAAAAGAAGTGACATCATTCTTCCAGAAGCTCTGGGCCCCTAGCCAGTGAGGGTTCTGCAGTAACGGTACCATCTGAATCATTGATAGCCTGGCCCTGCCCCTTTTCCAAATGTTTTTTTAATTGAGGAGGGTTAAAATGATTTTCCCTCTCAGAGGAAAGTGACATGTTACATGTAGAGGTATGTAACTAAGCCCCAATGTGTCTAAAAATAAACAAACAAACATTGGAGGCAGCCATTTTGAGTGAAGGAGCAGCACGGGGAAGCTGATACTCAACTGCTCATTGTTTTTCCAATCTCACCTCTGCTTCTTCCTCCATACAGAGGGGAAAATAAACACACAACTGTAAATTGGCAGGAAGAAGCCGCTTCAGAAAGGCCATCTTGAGCAGAAATATAGTGAATGTGGAGGAGAGGGTCTCTCCCCACTCCCTTTCTTTGATGCTGCTGTTAGTATGGTCGGTAACCCTCACCCGGGATCTACAGTTTATTAAACTATAATATCAAAATGATATCTCCACGTGGCTAATATTACAAGTCTCTTCACGTGTCTGGAAGGGTCCCTGGACGCCGTAGGCAGGTGCGGCTGAATGGCCATATAGGAAATCCCAGTCTGGCCAGTGACTAATCTGTCACGTAGCCAGGAGCCACCCGGACATACCAGCCATTAAGCACACAAAAAATCCTGGCCCCAAGATGACAGCTTGACAGGATTAGCGGACAATCACCTGCAAGCCACGGCAATTGTCAGTACTGCCGAAGCCTTAGTCCAACCCCAGCAGAGGCAATCAAAAGCCTCAAGCCGGAGATGTCCATCGTTTAAGGGCTTTGTTTTAGCTCTCCTCACTATTGTTCTCGCCGGGAAAAGATTAGCCCTCCAGGTACATTTTCCCCTATAAAAAACCCCTGTTTCAAACGGTTCCTCGGATCGCTCCCAGCTTTCCTTCCCGCTTGCTGTCACTTTGTCTGCTGAGCGTTCCCCTCAGCCTCCACGTGCTGAGCCTCACCGCTCCTGATTCTCTGCTTCAGTTTTGGCTTCCCGGACACCTAGATCAGGTAGAGTGTTACCCCGAAAACCCTCTTCAAAGTCCCCTATCTATTTTCCCACCTTTATTTTCTTAGGCTCTGAGTGAGTGAGTGCGAACGTGTGTAAGTGCGCAGTGACTGATTTTTAATAAAAATAAAATAAAATTCATTCATTACATAATTCAGCTTGGTTTTTGGTCTGGCCTGACCTGGTATACATCAAGCTCCAAGATCGCTCAAAAGTTGCCCTGCCTTTCACATTGCCAACATGTGCTCTAGCTAATTCCCATTCTTCATATTATATTTAGCACGGTGACGGGGACCCCTGGAAATCAGGGTAACACTGCTCTGCTCAAAATGGCAACCTTTTGAGAAGCTTTTATTCCATTAAAAATGTGTGTAATATATAGCTTTCCCCTAATTTCTGACAGGTTTTTTTTGTTTTTAAGAAAACAGGGAAAGGAAATTGCCTTTGGCACCAAACAAAGGTATGACTACGGCCTAGACTTAGGCCATTTCCACACTAGACTGTTATAGTGCTATTATTCCACTTTCAACATTCTATGGAATCCTGGGGTTTGCAGTTTAGGAAGGGGCCTCAGAGGCCCCTCCCGAAACTGCAAACCCCAAGAATTCCATAGGATGTTGAAACTGGAATAATAGCACTATAACAGACTAGTGTGGAAATGGCCTTAGGCTCCAAGTCCAGCCTCAATAGGTTCAGCAATCCCATGCCAAAGACAGTCCAAAGAATGGCATTGTGACAAGGCCTGCTTTTACTGCTCACAGACTGGTATGGCAGGTTCCCCCTTCCCTGTCTGCTAAAGCACCTTGCCACTTTATACTCAGCTCTGCCTTTCCCTTTAAATCACTGCCTTCATATAAAAAAGGTAAAGCCTTTCAGCTGTTATTTAGAATTATTTCATGATCTATATTAGCATGGTTCTGTTTCATTATAACTACTGAAAATTATTCAGCCCAGTCAAAATTTATAAAAATATACTATAATCTTTATTAAAATAACAAACATAATAAATTACTGGTTTTCTATGTATGTCCAAGCTCTAACAGATCTTCAGAATGCATTAAAACAGTTTCTTATATCTACATCAGCATAAAGGCACAGGTCTCATGCATGCATGATACACACACACAAACACACACAGCCCTCTGACTACCCTTTTATCAAAGGCTCTGTTTCCCAACTCTAGGTCATGCTCTCAGACCAGATTTAAAAATGGGTTGATTTCTCTTCTGCCATCTTTCTCTAGGCTGTCTCTGAGAAAGCACACCCCTCTCATTCAGCCCACCTTGGTTAAATGAGAAACTCTATGGCTGAAGGACTGATTCTTAGCCCCTCTTCTGGAAGCCTAACTCTCAAACCAAATTAGTGTGCCTGCTATTTATGCATTTGCCTCTTAGGGTACCAATCTCTTCTTCACACTAATGGGCTGAGTTTTTCTCTGGAGTGGCCATTCTGGATGCCTGGCAACTTGTTGCTGGGCAGCTCTTCTACCATTCAGGATACCACTCTCACTAAGGTCTGTCACAGGCATGTGAGATGAAAAGTGGGAAGCAGCTCAGCATCAGCACCTGGCTCAACAGAGTAATATCAAAGACTTGGGCATGACACTGGTTGCTGAATCATTATTTTTTAAAAATATTTTATAGTAATGCTTACTGGCTGAGCATACATATGGTTGTGCGTGTATGTGTATGCATGTGCATTCAAGTCCCCTGTTGACTTACGGTGACTCCATGAATCTCCATGGGGGTTTCTTAGACAAGGAATACACAGAGGTGATTTTGCCAGTTCCTCTTCTGAAATATAGCCTACAGCACCTGGTATTCATTGGTGGCCTCCAATCCAAGTACTAACTTGGGCTGATCTTGCTTATCTTCCAAGAGCTGATGGGATCTAGTGCCTATAGGGTATTTAGGCCTTATATATAGGCTCCCCCTCCCATTTATTTGACAGCTTAAGGACCAGAACACTGTCGGAAAGTGGAATTGGCTGAAAAGTCCATGTAAGGAACATGAGGGACTTACAGAGGCTTGCTTGGGACCACATGCACACTTACATATGCTTGTTTTCACATATTTCTTTTTCAATAGTGTTGGCAAGTTTGTTTGTTTGTACATTTCAGGAATACAGAAGTTATTGAAAAGCATGGAATGACAGTAGGAAGGAAGAGAAGAGAAATAGTTGCCTGTGTTCCACAGCCAAGAGAAGTAATACACAGTGAAACAGACTACCTTAGGGGCTGGTGTTACCCTGAAAATTGGGGGTATCTCGAGGACACACAAAAGGCTTCAAATTAAGGGAATTAACAGAGAAACCCAAAGCTTGCGAGAGGTCAGGGCAAGGGATCTTTAACCCTATGTCCAAGGAGTCAGAACCATGCAAAAGTCAGAGGAACAGTCTAAAGTAACTTTATTAAAACTAACAGAGAAGGTCACAAGACACGTTAACAAATAATCCTACAATCACACAAGGGCTACAGAAATGAAGTTGGAAATAAGAGACAGTTGGGAGAGAGGGCATATGGACCTTAGTCTAGGTGTCCTGAAGAAGGAGGAGATTAGCAAAGGCTCAGTGTAAAGCACCAAGGGGAGGCTGGATCCCAGGGCTGGAAGGCTGGAAGCAGCGGGGTTTTGCGGCGGGTCAGAGATGCGAGTCGCGTTTAGCTCTCAGCAGCATCTGAGAGGCTTGAGTGGGACACCTCGATAGCAGCGAAATGGGCCCTTGTCCGGTCTGGGAGGCTCTCCAAAGAGGCTCAAAAAGTGAGGATTTTTATAGCCAATTTCTGTCCTCAGGCTGTGTATAGGCTAGCAAAGTGGCGTTAATGGGCGGTGATTGCAGAATATAATGTTAGGCAAATATCATGACCTCTCCTCGGTATTGTTTCTCCTGGGAAAGTCTGCGTACGTGATAGGTTTAAAATTCCAAATTGATAGACTTTGATTGTCGCAAAGTTCATCAGCATGACTTGGGACTGAGACAACATTAATGATTCGATTTATTAATCAAACAGAGAGTCTATTGTGGCTGCCTAGAGACATGTGACTTGGAACAATAGGTCATTGTCTTTTAGCCTTAAGGATGTTGTCTACATTCCCATACAGCAGCAAAGGGCGTTGTTGGTCTTAAGAATCTAATTCAAAACCAGTTTCTACTTGCAACCAGCCTTTGCTAGCCAATATCCAATATGGGGGAAGTCATGCTAATTTCAGGGGCCCTCTCTTAGGGTTACTCTGGAGTGTAACACTGGCGCATTCTCCTTTGTTGGATGTCTTTAAACAAAAGTTAGATGGCCACTTCTCAGGCATGTTTTGGTGATGTATTCCTGCAGTGGCAGCACATTGGACTAGATGACACTTGGATTCCCTTCCAGCTCCAAGAATCATAGGATCCTATTTATGCTATTTTTTGATCTATATAACATTTCAGTGGCTCTATGGTAGGTCCAGGAGGTACAAAAATGTCTTGGTGTAGCATAGTTCCACATGCAGAACTACTAATCTATGCTAAACTGTGCAGGATTGCAGCCTATGAACAAAACTATCCCAGTTCATGAACTATTGAGGCCAGGTTATGCTGATCGAGGAACAGCCATAACTAGTGGTCCAATCTAGGTTGGCCAAAAGCACTGTGTTACCCTGTTCTCAAGGGGTCCCGAGAAGGACCCCTAAGTAACCAAACAACAACAAGCAATATTTGGGGAAGATTAGCTGGAGCACTCACTTAAGCTGGCGAGAGGCAGGGTAACTTGGCAGGATCTTGCAACCCAATGTCTACGGGGTCAGGTCAGCCAAGCAGCCTCACTAATGTACAGTAATAAAAATGATGTTTTATTGCAGACAAACAAATATTACAGACACCACAGTCCCACAGCTAACTAAGAGACTGGAGATTGAGTTTAGGATAGAGATTTTTGGGGAAAATGGGTGATACGACACCTGTCTCATCGTCCTGGACTTTGCAAAGAATCCGGGGATGCGGAGGAGAAACTCAGCTCGATTAGCTAAGGGGAGCTCACCAAATGATGCGGTAGCAAGGCGGGGTAGAATTCTGGAGCGGGCCGAGCGATCCGAGGAATGTCTCGGAATCGAGGGTTTTTATAGGGTGAATTGGGACTGCAGGCCATGCCTCACTCGGGGACAACAATGTGTTTTGGGTGCGAGACAATGTCTCGGAAAGGTCACAACTTTGCATGATTGAGTTAAAGCCAAATTAACAATAGTGTAGCCAGTATGCAAATGCACGGCACTTACCAGTAGACAGCAAACCTTTCTCCAGTAGCGTGCTCGGGACAGGAAGCCTTTGTTAGTATCGCGCACACTTAATGAGGTGTTTGCCAGAGAGGTCCCTGAAGCGACGAACCGGCTATGTCTGGCCTGCCTAGGTAGAGAAAGGAACGTCCAGCAATTGTTGGCCGTGCCTGTTTGCGTGCTTGTTCAGTGGCCTTGCAAACACATGGAGCGGGGTCGCAGGGGAAAGCCGAATGGTTTGATATCAAAAATGATATTGGGTGCTATCTCTGGGTAGGCCTAGGCTGCAGTAACAACTGAGTTGCTGAGGGTACATGAACTTCTAGCAGCAAAAATGCATCTAGGAGTATTCCCAAACTATGCAGCTCTTCTTTGGTAGGAATGTAACCCTATCCAGACTTCTACTAGATGTTATGAGGGGACACATGGATTTATACTCTGACATCTAGTTTGAATGGTATCCTTCTTGTCTAAATTATAAAAGGAAAAGGAAGGACCTCATTTTATCTTTGTACTGAGTTAAAATATATGTACTAGTATTCTCCAAGAGAAGCAATTTCATGAAACTATTTTAATGGATATGGATTTAAATGTTTTTAGAATTCTCCTGCACCATCTTAACTGAGAAACAGATTTATTTTTCTTAGTTTGGTGTGGGATATGAAACCTTGTCTAAAATGACAAGAGAAAAGACAGGGAAGGCACTAGGGGGAAGAATGTAAATTAAGTCATAAACTTGCAATATTAAGGGTTTTGTTTTCAACTAACAAAATTTAAGTAGGAATTGGAGACAACTTTCGTAGAATGGATTAATGTATTCCATTATTAATGGTCACAAACCATACATAATTGAAGACTTCATATCTGTATTTATTCAGGTTTTGTGAGCCCCTAAATAGCTATTTGAAGCTTTGGGTTTTATGGCAAAGTTTGATCTGCACTGGTAAACGTGGTAAACTTGGAATGACTTCTTCCACCACTATTTACTTGATGGCATGGTTTTCCCCAGCCACCACCAGCTTCAGTCTTCTTACCTTTGAAAACTCATCAACAAATTGTTATACATACACATTGGCCTCGGCAAATACAGGCAAAGAAGAACTGTAGAAGCAACTTGAATTTTTGTATCATTTCCCCAAAAGCCCGAGTATCTGAACTCCAGCACTATAAACTATTCTTCATACATAGATAATCTGTTAACATACACAAAATTGTCCCATGCTGTGGACTACTGGTCCACCTACTCCACCAACTCCAGAGGTGAGAAACTTGTTGGAGTCCAACATCTATCTGTCCAAACCAATATGGCTAGTGGTCAAAAATAATTGAGATTGTAGCCCAATGAGAACTGAAGTTTTCCTCCACCCCTAGCCTATTTTGCCCTGAGCTTGGAACAAGTAGTGGGAATGACAACACATAGGCCCTTTCCGCAGCTTATCTGCTTCTGGCATGGTCACACGGGGATCACGCGAGCAGCCTCTTCTGCAAGGCACTCGTGTCCCCACTGCTCCTGCTCTGGAGCAGCTGCCTGCTGGCCAGCAGGCAGTGTGAGAGCTCCACATCTTCCTTCCACAGCGCAGCCAGTTATTTTCCCAGGCTATGCTGAGGGAAGAAGCACGAGGGCTGCGGCTCTGGAACTCCGAACGGACGGTAAGTGCGTGTGGGGCCCCGGAGCGGTGCGCAATCATGCATCATTTTTGGCCAAAAGCTGAAAATGATATATTGTGCGATCAGTGCCTGCTGGCCCCGGCAGCGTCGTGCGATTGCGAGGACGTCATGTGGACCGGTTCTTGAAATCGCATGATGCTCCAGAGGCCCTTTCGCATGACAAATGCTGTGTGAAAATGGCCATAGTTAAGGCAACTGAATTAATTTTCAGTTAAGTAGCCATATTTGTCTCTTGCAGCACAAAAAGGAGAAGGCAAGGAATAGGAATATAGCAGCACCTGTAAAACTATCTGGCTTTTATTTTAGCATGAGACTTTGTGGATATAAACCCACTTCTTCAGATGCAGTACAGCGTGATATTAGATCCTCAGGTATAAAGTATATTTTTCAGGAGTGGGAATGGGATACAATGTAATAGGATCCAGAAAGACACAAATCATGTCCTTTGTCCTAATGTTTCAAAGGGCTGGGTGAGGTGATACATATCTTTCAAATCTTTACAGTGGTCAGTTAGTGTTGATGTGTGAAAGCAATAAATCTATTTGCCAAAAGTCAGTTTCCCAACAATTTTTTCTGAGAATATTCTTTTTGTTATATGTGCAGTAGCAGGGACTATGGTATTAATATATGTAGTGTGCCATGGGAGAATCAAGTCCTTTTCACACACCATCTCCAATCCGCAATGGCCACAGTGTTACCCTGTAAACTGGGGGTCCCGGGAGGGACGCCCAAATAACAAACCAAAATAAGCAAGATGGGGAAAATTAGCTGGAGCACTTTCTTGGCTAACGAGAAGCAGGGCAACGCAGAGAGACCTTTTGTCCTATGTATACCCGTTCAGGTCAGTGAGGAGCCAAGCAGTTTCCAAAATACTAACAGTTTTTATTAAGCAAAGAAAATAATAAAACTCAAACACACCTAACTAGAGAGAGAAAAAAGAAAGTTTTGAGAAATAAGCAATACGCCACCTGTCCGAAGTCCTGTAGACACCAATTGAAGATAAGGAGGGAAACCCAGCGAGTAGACCAAGGGGAATCTGTGGAGCCGAGCAGCAGCGAGGCGAGGGCGAAGATCCAAACGGAGCTTCTAGCGATTTCAGCTTCAAGTGATTTCAAGTGATTTCAGCTCAGTCCAGTGAGAGTTCCAGTGATTTCAGCTAGGCTCAACGAGAGTTCCAATGAGCTCTCAAAGTGGGGCATCTTTTATAAGGAAAGAACGACCACAGGCTAGTCTGGTTTTTACAAGAGAACAATGAGTTTTGGCCTAAGGACAAAGGCTCCGAAAGGTCGGAATTTGCATGATTGAGTTATGAACCGAATTGACAATGGTATAGCTGAGATGCAGATGTGGCTAGCTCGGCCGTTAAGTGCCTGGCTTGCCAGGGTGCTTTCACAGGCAAAGAGTCCTTTTTGTCTTACAATCAAGGTGTTTGTTTCGGGTGGCTACCCCCTGAAGTGGAACTGGCTATATCTGGTACTTTACAACTATCGCCCATGCCTAGCGTCGTGCTTGTTCGGTGGCGCCCAACAAACACGCGGCTCATGGCGGGAAAAAGGCCAAATTGTGATATCAAAATGATATCTTTTAGTTCACCAAAGACCAGACCAGAATGCCGTGGTAACAACAGCATCACCAAGGGATTGCAATGATGGTTCTGCATGACGTTGTCGCGAGCCCGTGGCCATCCCTTCACAATTGCAAATTAAATCATGTTCGGGTTTCTCCTCAAAATGACATGTGATTGCAGAGTCCTCTCGCCTCCCTCCCACACTTACCTGTCGTACAGAATGGCAGAAAGCACAATGGCTGTGCTTCCTCCCCCAGCACAGCCTTGGAAACTGCCAGGCTGCACTGTGGAAGAGAGGGACGGGGCCATTGTGCTTCCTCCCAACCAGCAGATAGCCAGTGCGGAGGGGGAGCGCAGCAGAAGCAATTCCCTCCTGGAAGAGGCTTTCCCTGGATCCCTGCATGATGGCTTTGAAAAAGGTAAGTTGCGGAAAGGGCCTCAGTATGGTGAAGTGTTTTGAGCATTGGACTACAACCCTGGAGACCAGAGTTCAATTCCCTGCTTGGGCACAACCCCCCCCCGGTGACCTTGGGTATGTCATACACTTGGGCATGTCACACACTCTCAACCTCAGAAATCCCTGTGATAGGTTCACCTTAGAGTCACTGTTAGCCAGAAATGATTTGAAGGCATGCAACAACAGCAACAACAACAACAACAGCAATATGCCATGAAGCCATTGTCTTTGTTCATATCTCTGCAACTGAATTAGTTGATTTTAAAATGTTTAGAAGTTTAAACTTTACAATATCACTTACCATTGCTGAAAGTGACTGTAATAAGTGAATATAACAAGAAACAGAGAAATAGTCTTACTTGGTATTTTAACAATTAAAATACCAAATTTTAAATTTGTTTCCAGAAAGTTAGTGAATTAGAATGATTAATTAATATTTAACTCATTATTTCCAAACTCTGACTTGGACTGGTGGCAGCAGTCTATATGATGAACTTGCAAAGGTTACTAGCATTCTGGGAGTTTTGGTCCAAAAACGTTAATTTTTTTTCTGAGCTCTGCTCTCCTATTAATTTTAGTGGGATGGCATGGGAGAACATTGTGGTGGACTCTGCTTCCTGAGATGTGAGGTTTCACTCTGATTTTTCAGAAGAATATATTTTCTGTTACTGATTTCAACAAAGTTTTTTCAAAGTCTTTTGCTTCTTGATCTTAAAATATTTTGATAAAGCTGCTTGCAATAATATCTGCATATAACAGAGGAGAAAACAGAGTAGGTAGATGGGGAGAAATAATAAATTAGAAGATTTTGCTTCTTGTTGGAAAGTTGGAAAACAAAGACAATTTCTGCCCTACACTGTTATAGTGCTATTATTCCACTTCCTGTAGAATTCTGGGGTTTGTAGTTTACTGAGGCCAAAGAGCTCTCTGGCTGAGAATTCTATTTTTTTATTTTTAAGAAATTTTTATTTTTTTCAAAATACATAAAAATATATATAAACACAAATATGTATATCATTATTATAGTTCTACCACACACACACACACACACACACACACACACACACACACTGCTTCTATATATCAAGAATTTTCCAGTTGAATCCTTCTTCTCCCTTATACATCTCTTGTCAAATACCAACATATTCGATCCATAGACATTTACAAGCTTAGCCAGAGCATTACTCTTTTCCATTCTCTTTCAAAATTTTGTACCGTTTTATTCCTAAGGGAGTTAGCCAATTTTTCAGTCTCTACCATCTCTAACATTTTTAATTTCCATTCATCTAACTGAATATCTGTTTTATCTTTCCAGTGTTGTGCATATGTCAGACGTGCTGCTCTAATCAAATACAATAATATCTTCTGTTGTTTTCTAATCACCCGGTTCTGGCCTAATATATTCAATAAATAAAATTCTGGTACCATTTCAAAATTAACTTTGCAAATTTTTTGAATTTCATCATGAATTCCCTTCCAAAATTTCTTAGCCTTAGAACAAGTCCACCATATATAAAAAAAAGTCCCCACCTTTTCCCCACATTTCCAACACTTCACATCTCAATTTTTGGTTATTTTTTTTTAAGTCTTTCTGGAGTCATATACCACTTATGTAACATTTTGTAGTAATTTCCTCTTACATTTAAATTTGGAGTAAATTTTATGTCTGTTTTCCATACTTTTTCCCATGCATCTAACTCGACTGGGCGACCTATATCATGAATCTACTTAATCATTGACTCTTTTATTGACTCAGATTCAAAATCCCTTTTTAATAATAGTTTGTAAAGCTTTGGGATTCTCTTCTTGTGATGTTCTTTCAACAGTTGACCTAGTTCATCTTCTTGTCTTTTAAATCCATATAATTTTCGGTCCATTTTGTATCTTTCTTTCAATTGGCACCAAGGGAACCAGTTTAATTCATGACCTTCAGCTTTTAACTCTTCCATCGACTTCATTTTTGGATTGTCTCTTTCCCATTTTAATATATCTTGATAAGTCAATAACTTTCCTAGTTTCGTTGGTGCAATCTTATAAGCTTCTTGAGGAGATGTCCAAGTTGGGAGTTTTATATAATATTTCTGTTCTATTTGGAGCCAGATCTTTAATAAAGTTTTCCGGATGTAACGGTTATTAAAGTCTTTGTTCACCGCTATTTTGTTATAGCATAAGTAACCATGCCATCTAAATCTATTATCACTTTTTCCAGATCTTTTAAAGTAGATTTCTCTAATATAATCCAATCTTTAATCCAATATTAAAACCATGTCAATTCAGGACCATATTTGATTAACTTCTGAGAAGAAAGTGCGGAAATGGCCTAAGATTTCGATGCTCCACTTGGGAATATTGATTTTCCAATTCTTTAGAACAAGACATTTTGAAGATGCCTGAAAAGAGTCAGAAGGAAGAACATGTTTCTCTGCATCTTCTATGTCACAAGAAATTAGTCTGAAAAATGAAAATGTAACAACACTGTTGCTTTGTTGACATTGATGTGTTAATTTGCCAAACTCATTGGCAGACAGCAAAAAGAAATTTAAACAAATTTTATTTACGGTCCATAGACCTTGCATAGCAAAACTATCCAATGGTACGGTACAGATAAAATACACCTACTAAAAATAGGATACAAATATATAAATAGGATAAACCATAGACAGGACATAAATGCATAAAATAGTATAAAATAGTATAAAAAGTACATGAAGTAAATTAAAATCATAGATAATACGGATCATTAGGTAAAACATAAATAGGCTTTCATCAAGTCCCTCTCATTAAAACAATAGAATTGGGTTGATCTTAAAGTGCACTGCTAGTATCCTGGCATATTTTTGATACTTCTCTCTCTCTTATCTTAACAGTTGATGACAGAAATTTAGCAACTGATAGGGTTACGTTCAGACATATGTCCTCCAACAGGACTTTTACATAGAACTTTTCCGAACAGCCCAGCATACAGCTCAATAAGGGAGAGATCAAATGATGGCAACTGTGACTAAAGAAAATACAAGATAGCAAAATATGTGACATTGATTCAATGTCTTGTGACCCACAAGGACAGAGTCTTGAGGAAGTGGGCAATCCAGCAAATCTACCAAAAAGTAATTCTGAGGGAAATGCATTGCATCTGGCCTGAGTGAATAATATGCAATAGTTTGGCACAGTCAAGTTATTTAAATAAGTAGCCTGACGGAAGGGTCTCACATACTGAATATTTAAAGCACTGGGTGAGCAGGATGAGATGGAATTTGCCTGAAAATTACAAAAAGCGATATCCCATAATCTTTACTTAATAGATTTTAGTGCTGTCTCATGACCCAAGTTAAGGAGCAAGGATGGAGAGAGGCCGATAGTGACTGCTTTTTGGGCTATGTACTTAGACCACCTGCTGACATAGTTATCCGATGAAAGGTGGCCTACTAGACCTTTGCCATGCTTGAAGACAAACACTTTGAGCCATTGCTTGAACGCTAGCATCCAGGCCCTTGTAGAGAGAGGACTTTCTCCTGTTTCCAGTAGTAGAACTGGGTTGAGACACATCTAGGAGTATATAAGAGTTCCCTGAGGAATTTCCCTTGGAAGTTATCTAGTTCAGAGTTAATAGCTTCAGTCCAGATGGCCGCTGCATAGAGCAGTCTGGGTGTAGTCTTTGCATTAAATACCTTTATAGTGAAAGGAACAAACTGATTCCCTTTCACGTGGAAAGACCTTAGAATAGCTGTTTTACAGCTTAAAGAACCACTCAATGCTAACGATCTGTGTGGGCTCCAGGAAACGTTGTGATGGAATACAAGGCTGAGATATTTGAAGCTTTTAACTTGTTCCATGGGACACTCATTTATACTCCAGTTGTGCTGATGGTATGTGCATTTAAAGACCAACATTTTTGGCTTTGCAGCATTGATTTCAAGTTCATTCCTGGAGTGGTAAGTTGAGTATTTCCTTAACAGACGTTTGAGCACTGGTCTAGCTCTAGAAAGAATCACTGTGTCATCTGCATAAAGCAGGACTGGGGTTTTCCTGTTGCCTAATTGGGGCAGATGACCATTTTCATCCATAAGTTCTGCCTCAAGATCATTCAGCAAAAAGAAATGAAGTGAAGCAACAAATAGAAGATACCGCTATGCTATCACAAATGAAAGCTAGGCTGAAAATAATCAGGAATATTCATAGGCTGCAGTATGAATATCCAAAAGAAAATGAATTAAAATGCCATTAAAATATTTTTTTCATGTACTATGTTATTGATAATCTCTTTAAATGCTAATCAACGGGGATTGGAAATAGGAAAATGTTTTTCTATGTTGCAGCAAAACAGCAACTAACTGGATAGTATCCTTATAAGCAGGAAATTTATTATAGCATGAATTTTCATGGATTACAATCTACTTCATCAGATGCATGGAGTATAATCTTTGTGTCTTGTATTAGCATTGTAAGACTTCACTTATTTCATTCATGTGTGTAATTTCAAAAGTTTTTTCTTACTGGGCAAGATTTGTGAAAGATTTTGTGTGAAAGATTTTGCCATTTCAGGCCTTTGTTTTTTTTTAGAAAACCTTTATTCATGCCAAAAATATTTGTTTTGATTTTTAAAAAGCAATGTTTTGTAAAGAAAAATTATTCTGCAGACAAACATTTTTTGCAAATGATTATTTTATTTTATTTTTGCAAAAAGAAGTCCAAAAAGGTAAAAAAAAAACTCATGTTAGTTGACCATGTTATTGACAGACTGTGGTTTCTTGATGAGGATGAGCTAATTTGTACATATTTTTTATATCCCTGTTTCAAACATATACAAAAATATTACAGAATAAATGGAAAAAAATAATATATTTTAACATCGCTTACAGTCTGTAATCAATTTCTGTTTGTAGGCAAATCAGTAAAGTGTTTGTTGATTACTGTATATCATGTATAAGTCTAAGGCAATTTCTACACTAGACGTCATTAGCGTGTTGTAACATTACAATCCCAGCATTGCCATTTGTGTGATGCCATTGGGTTAGGAATGCTCATTTCCACACTCTTCCACCTTAAGCGGGTGAGTAGCAGTACTGCCACCAGTGTTCCTTCTGCACTACAGCATCCTTGGCCACTCCCTGTCCCCATCTTCTCCCTGCCCCACTGCCCCAATTGGTCTCCCCCGACACACACCTTTGGAAGCCATACAAGTGAAGCAATGTTATAAGGGCAGGACACTCCAGAACCCTATTGCATTTGCACGCCATGATGCTTAAAAACATATTTAAAAATAATAAAAAGTTTTAACTCAAAGGAGAAATTTAAGATAAACACAGAGAGGTGATAGATTTTGAAGTTATCATGCCATAGGAGTCATGGAGGAAGGGACAACCTGGGCATGCCACATGCAACCCATTGCTGGATTTGCAATAACAGGAAGTGCTATCAAGTGCAATTATTGTTCCACACTAAGATGGCTGCCAGGATTGAAGTGTTAATGGATGCTCTTTATGGATTTTTCTGGCAATAGAATACAGTGGTTTTGCAACCCTTGGGGATGGGATAGCAGCTGGATAGCAATGATGATATGCAGTAGCACAGCTCCTGAACTGGAAACAACCCACTGCTGTTGTGCTGTTGTGACATTTTGTGGAAATGGCCTAAAAATATCAGTTAAAAAATTGATCCAAAAAACCTGTGTCGACTTATCCACAGATCAGTGTAAGTACTGTACCTTAACTCTTATTTTTAAAAAAATAAAAAAAAAACCCCTATCTCCGTCTCTGAGTAGAGTGGTGAAAGGTGAGACTTTAGTCTGTCTTGGGAAAACCTAAAAGAAGCACTGACTCCCTCTACTCTCTCTGCTGTGGTGCTGCTTCTGGCCTTTTTGAATGCCCGGGTGGGAAAATGGTGCTTCCCCTCAATGGAGTGCAGAGCGTAAAGTGGGTCGGTGCTTCATTTAGGTTCTCCCAGGACAGACTAAACTCTTGCCTTTTGCCATTCTACTCAAAGAAGGGGATGGATCCTTTTTGTTGTTGTTGTTTGATAAGAGTTAATACTGTACAATAACTTTTATCAAAAAAAGGAACTGTTGTAAACAGCTTCTGGTAAATCACAGTAGGGGACTTTTTGGCTCTCCAGATTTTTTTAGACTACAGTTCCAAGTTATGGAGACTCTAAGGCAGTGGTTCTCAACCTGTGGGTCCCCAGATGTTTGTGGACTTCAGCTCTCAGAAGCCCCAGCCACTATGGTCAATGCTCAGGGCTTCTGGGAGCTGAAGTCCAAAAACATCTGGGGACCCACAGGTTGAGAACCACTGCTCTAAGGCAACCCTACCACTGGGTTTTCTTGACAGGAGTTGTTCAGAATTTGCCATTGCCTTCCTCTGAGGCTGAGATGGTGTGACTTGCCCAAGGTCACCCCATGGGTTTCCATGGCTTAGTGGGAATTTGAACTCTGACTGCCCAGAATCCTAGTCCAGCACTTAAACCACTACACAACACTGGCTCTAGGTGAGACTTGAATAAATGTAAATTACTGACTGAACAATTAATCAGTTAAAAAGCAGATCAGTAATAAACTAAACCAGATTATTAATTTTTTTTAAAAAACACATTTATTTATAGAACTTTTAAACTTGCTTTTTTGTGTTTGGTGTATAATCAAAAATTAATTATGTTCCCTGGTTTATTTAATGATATGCATTCATGTTTTTGTACATTGATGAAGACTTAAGAAGGCAGAAAGGCCATTTATTTTTAAAATCCAGATTAAAAGAAATACAATTAAAATTAAATGCTGCAAGAATAAAATAGAATGGTGCTAAAGGCAACAACATTGCTCTGAAAACTTGCAACCAGTATATAAAGTGAGCAGATGACAAACTGCTAGGGTTTTCCAAGGCCACAAGTTTCCTGATGGGGACCATAGAGAAATGTGAGAAACCCAAAGCACATGAGAAACAGCTCCCTTAATCTCTTTTTACACATGCATGAAGTAGCCCCATGGTATATGTAAATGTCATATATCTTTAGTAAGCAGACCATCTACATATATACCACAGTATGTATTTTAATGGTATTTTTCTAAAGGTCAGGATAATGCAAAGGAAAATGGATTTTAAAAAGAGGCCCATCGCTCCATGTTGATAGAGAGACTGCTTCTGTGTTCTGCTCAAGCGTACTTTGCAGGTATTTTTCATATTATTTCATAATAGAATAAAGTTCTGTTCTACTCAGAGGGGAGAATCAAATGTAGTAAATATATGATGAAAATCAATTGGTTTATTTGTCATTTTGCTCAGTTTATTTAGAATTTTAATCAGATCCTGATTTTTTCCCCAGAACATGGACATTTATTTATTTGCAAAGAATTGTTGTTCTGTGCCTTCAAATTGCTTCCCACTTATGGTGAGCCTAAGGTGAACTTATCACAGGGTTTTCTGAAGTGCAGTTATGAGATATGGGGTGAAGGTAAGCATTTGGGCCTGGGATTCAGGCAGAGAGAGCATGACTGAAAGTGGCAGGGCAAGATCCATGGCTGTGTTATTTGCATCCTGACTGTTGGATCCTGGTGCTGACACTGTGGACTTGGTGCACCAACTATTTTCATCACGACTAGGAAGCATTCTGGGAGGACATCATCAAGGCCATCCCAAGATACATTGCTGCCTAAAGGATACCAGCCAGGGGCCCCACCCACTCACCCAAATCAAGGTGCCAAGTACTCCAAACCAAGCAAATTATTTTGGCCCATAGGACAGAAAATTCCACACCACCTCTCCCCATCCATGGCAGTAAAAATTCAATAATATTTTGTTTTATTTTTAAGGCTTTGTCTACTGGCTGTCAACACATCAGAGCCTATAAACTGATGTACAATTGATAAAACCACTTAAAACATGAAGTATATTAATAAAAGCAATTAAAAACAGACTAAAAACTCCTTTGTAAAAAGGGTTCTAAAAAGCCAGAGCAGCCACTGCATTTTAAAGGACTAGACATCAAGCAAAATAGCACAGTTTTCACTGCCTACCAGAAACTCAGAAGGGATGGCCCCAGCCTGAATTCCCTTGGGACAGAGTCCCACAGCTGTGGTGCTGGAAAGAGAGAAAACCTTGTCACCTGTATCCACCAGATCAGCTTCATGGGTGGTGAGACAGGCAACAAGGCCTCTACTTGACTCTTAAATTTTGAGCAAACTCATATGGAAGGAGGAGGTCATTCAAATATCATAGCCCACAAGCCATTTAATGCTTCATAGGTGAAGACCAGCATCTTGAATTGAGCTTGGAAGCAAATTGAAAACCAATGCAGTTCTTGTGGGACTTATGTTATGTAATGTCTAAAATGCATAGTCTGATATTTTGCCCCAGCCGTAACTTCTGAACACTTTTCAAGGGCAATCCCATGTGGTTACAGGAGTCAGTAACGCCTGGGATGGTAGTATAATCAGGAGATAATTAAGGCATGAACGACTGCAGTCAAATCTGCTCTCCTTAGGAAAGCATGAAGCTAGCCCACTTAACAAAGCTGTCATGCCCTGCTTCCAGAGCATGGACTCTGACTCAGAGTCTGAAACAAAGGGCATGCCAGAGACTGAAACAGGAGACATGCCAGGACCTGCTGTACAGAGAAAGGTTACAGTGCCAGAAACACAAAGGGTGTGGTGTCAGCTCCAACAGAGAGTCCTGCCTCTTCAGACACAGAAGATAACTTATGTATACCCAGCTTTGCAGAGCACAGGCAGCAAAAAGAGACCCAGTGTTGCTCTCTCAGGATTTATAACTGGCAACAATCAATCAAGTCACAGCTGTGCTAGGCTTCAGACCTATTTAGCTGAAGTCCTTCCTCTCCAGAAGTTGTCAGAGCTTATCTGGCCTTTCACCCTGCTGGATGTCTTGACAACTGCTTGGCCTGACCTTTGACACTCCTTTGCTGTGGAACCCTGTTGGACTTTATTTATGATTCCATGCTTACTGTCTGGTAATGAGCTGGGAGTTATTCAGTTTGTTTTATCAGCTGTACTGGGACTGAGATAGGACAAAAGCTGGGCAAAGGTAATCCAGGCCACAGTAGCCACCTGGCTTTTCAGAAGCAATGGTAAGCTTCAGGCTGATCTTTTGCAGGGAGTGCAACCTCATCCCAAGCAATTGGAATCCCAACCCCAAATGGAAAGCTAACCTCAATTAGCTTTCCTACTGATAAGCAGAATTTCCCTTGTCCATACAGAACCTCAGTTTATTCACCAGGAATCCTGCATTCAGATGATGGTTCAGGACTTCCACTTCTTCCTTCCCATCAGTTGTAAAGAGAGATGAAACTTGGTATCATCAGCTTACCTACAAACTCCCAGTGACCTCCTCTAGTAGCTTCATTTAGAGATGGTAAAAAGCATAAGAGACAGCACTGAAATCTGTGACTGGTCAGACTAATGGCCAGAAGATTAAACAATAGTTCCTCAGCACCACCTTCTGAGTACATTCAGACAAAAAGGACCAGAGCTACCACAACCCAGTATCTCTAAGTCCCTTAGCAGCCACATAGCCCAGAAGGATACTGAATAGTACTGGGAGATCCGTCAGAAAATCAGGGAAACACACCCCTTTTCCATTTCCTGACATAGGTCATTCATCAAAGAGATTAAAATTATTTCTGTCCCACAACCAGGCCTGAGGCTAAGCTACTACTCTTTCATCATGACCCATAAAATCTGATGCCTGAGATAGCTGAATCATTCTGCCTAACAATAGCGCCATTGTTTGACATAATGCCTGTTGCCACTAACTGCCTCTCTACTGTGTCTACTTCTGCATGCACAAAATCTGAGATACAGGGAATCCACAGAATTCACAGAATTCATAGATTCATAGATCTACTCTGCCAAACCACGAGGGATTGCCATATTATGTATGTCATCTGTCTTCAAGTCATAAGGTTTTCTTGGCAAGATTTGAGGTTTGCCTTCCTCTGAGGCTGGGTATGTGACTTCCTCAAGGTTATGCAGTGATTTTCCAGTCCCAAGTGGTGGCCTTAACCCTCTTCTTCCCGCATCCCAGAGTCCCAGTCCAATACTCAGATCATTGCACTATGATGGCTGCTGATACAGCTCCTCTTCTTATGTAACCATGCTAGATATACAGAAGCCATTGTAAGGGATAGGCTCTGTTCTCTATGCATAACAGGCCAATTATAAACGAGGGAAGCTCAAGGTGCCATATCAAGGAAGACACATGCAGATGCTTGATGGAGTAAAAGCTTGCCATAACTTCATTGGTTGCAGTGGTTAAAACCTTGGTGCTTGAAAAACTGTTGAGTAGAAGAATGGCAACCACGAGCTTCTCCCTACTTTGCAAAGCCCCATACAGAATTATTATCTTCACAAAATACACTTGTACCTGTGAGTTTTGCACAGAAAACATGTTTCTAAGCAGAAAATGTGTTTCCTTCACTGTTGCCTTCAAAGGAAATATGTTTTCTGTTAAAAAAAATATTTCCTGCACAGAAAACAATGTTTTTTGTGCAGGAAACTTTTTTTTGCACAGAAAATCTATTTCTGGCACAGAGAACAGTGTATGTTGTCCAAGAAACACATTTTATGCACAGTTACATCCCTCCTAACTAGGGTTGTCAAAGGGTTCCTGCACTTTTAATTGTTAGGTAGAAGAGGAAATTTCAGCAGCTGTTGCTTGTCACACAACCAAGTAACAACCAACACCTGTTGAAATTCCTTCTTCTATACATCCTTCAAGAGTACAGGAGCCCACCCCGGTCTTCACATTGAGAACCCTACTATGAACTAATGCCTATCTTTCCTACAGAAGGAGAACATAAGATATTTGTAAGAACAGCAACAAGGGTGCTTTTTTTTTTTAATAGTGTCAATGTGGTGGGAGAAGAGAAATTCTTCTGGGTATATTGTAGTGACAGCTGATGGTTTCCTTGGCATAGGGACAGTGAATCCACTTTGGATCCACACTGTAAAGGAACTATCCAAAGTGCAGAGCTGTATTCTCAAAATAGGTTCAGCTCCCTGGAAAGCTCCTTTAAATTTGGACTCAAACCCAGAGCAAATTCTCTCTCCTCACCCACTCACTGATATGGCAGTCACTGGCTGTCACTGGTAGGAATTTCATTCCAGGTTCACTGTCTTTGTAAGAACCTATGTTCCAGGGACAGAATTTCAGCTAAGGCTTCTCTGCTGATATTTTCCCCATTTTTTTCTTCAAAATTTGAACAGCTATTATTAGTTCGAACAGAAAGGCCCTGAAATTAGCAAATGCTGTAAAAAATACTTCTTAGACTATGGATCCCCAAATCCCCTGCAAGTTCTCACTTTCACACACCACACACACACCTTTCATTTATGATTTAAATTTTAAAAAACAAACAAGTGTACCCACACATTGTACTCATATAGTTTGCCCCACTGCTTTCACCAGTTACTGTAATTTGACTCAGGCACTTTCTGCATGTGGGAAAGGAACCAGGCGAAAATGGGACTCACCAGATTTTTTTGGCGTCTGGTTGAGTCGGTCAGGACAAGGAGCAGTGCAAGCTCGTTGCTCCGCACTGCTCCGGCATCCAAAATGGCGGCTTCCAGTTGGTGGAGGCTCTCTACCAACCGGAGAAGCTCGCCAGCCTAAAGCCCACCCCCGGCAGATCTGCAGGCATGCACTAGTGCGTGCCTGCAAATCTGCACCGGAGCACAGCGACGGAGCGACATGGAGTCGCCTGCTCCGTGCTTTTTAAAAACCTCTAAAAAGAGGTCGCTCCGGAGCGGACTGAGATGCAGAACTGCAAAAAGTAGTTCACCCTAGTCCACTCTACAGTGCAGAAGACCTCCGTCGGAGGTCGCTCTGCACCGTTTAAAAAGCCCGATGCGGAAAGGGCCTCAGTGACACAGATCTCACAGGGCTGGCAGGCCTCTGGGACTTCTCATGATCAGGGGCATCTCTGTTTCTGCTGAGATTAGCTGCAAACATCATTGGAAGAGAGGAGAACATGATTTTGTCCCCTTAGCAACAATATATTGTCATGAGCTATTTCTGTCATGATGTAAAGTATTGGGGAAGGGGTAGATTGGTACTGAATAGGCATTTAAGACTCATCAGCTTTACAAGAAGTCTTCTTTTGTTGGAGATGACAATAGCCAAAGACGTTTGGTTAATATGGTTCAATATAACTGCCTTGACTTTTGGTTTCTCCTAAGACACATGACTGAATACACTGCCATAATAATGAATGTCCATTCTTCAAAATTTACTATCACAACAGTGACTTAGGGCACATTCACATAACATGGAATAATAGCACTACAATTATGTAAACTGCCATGATTCCATCCCACAGAATCTTGGGATTTGTAGTTCAGTGAGGTACTAGAGCTCTCCACTTAAGAATTCTAAACACCCATTCCTAAACCAACAATCCCAGGATTCTATAGGATGGAACCATGGCAATTAAAGTAGAACAACAGCACTATAATTTTATAGTGTTAATGGGGCCCTGACCTTGATGCAAGACAGGGTTTCCCACGTTTGCCCCACAGTCCTCTGGCTTGCAGCTCAGAGAGACCTAAATGGATACTTTGGGTTTCTGACTGACCAACATGGCAAGCTGAAGAATATGAGGAACTTAAAGGAGACAGCTTCATAAGGCATCCTTTATGACTTAACTGTGATGATAAATGAGTCTCAGCAAGTTGGAACTGGATATCTAGGAAGTGGAAATTGAAAATTTGAAGATCCATTTTTCCCAAAGTTATAGAGAGCCACTATAGTTTATCTTGAGAATCTTTTTCTTTCATTTAATGTCTCTTGAAAGGGAATATTTTTGGAAGTTTAAGGGATAAGAGTACTTGGTGAGGCATGAAGATGTTGATAATTGCAGTAGTTATTCATTGCTATTCTGCCCTACCCATGACAACAAATCACAGATCCTAGGGATGTTTCAAATGCCATATGAGGAGAAAGAAGGAAGTTCTGACAGTTTTATTATGGTTATTGCTGTTTGAGAAACGGCTTTCCAGCTAGCAAGCACACTCTGTATTTAGAACATCTGGTTGTTTTTCCTCAAGAAGAACACCATGAACTGTAAAAAAAATTAGCAATTCTGGAAATGTGGGGAGAAAAATATGTTAAGAAATCTGTACTAGAGGCAAAATCAAAATGTACTATCAAGGAAAGCCGCACATACACATCAAATTCAAAAGTGCTCTCATGTAGACATACAAACAATCTGACCAATGATTAAAATCTACTGCCATTTATTTCTGAGCACTGTCATTTAATTTAATCACTGGGAAGAATCCTATGGGTATATCACACTAGTGGCTACATCTTTTCTAGGATGGTGCAGTGCTGGGGAGGGAACACCAGAGAAAATTTGCCAGTTTAGACTCTGACCAGTGTATTTCTCCAATTCCACTTCCTGCACTGCCACTATACCTGTGGCCTTTTCCCTCCTACCACCATCACAGATGCTGGTATGACCACATAGCAGGATTCCAACCAAAATATGTAATTTTTGGCAGATTGGTGGAAGCCTCTGGTTTAACTCACCTGCTGGCATTCCCTGCATGTCAGTGTGTTTGTAAATCAGTTTTCTTCCTTGAATAATAAGGTTTCAGAATGAGGTTGGCCAGCAGTGTTCAAGATACCGTTTCTTCATTTCAGTTTCAACTACTAGCTCCAGCCTGTACCTATTTCCAAGAGGAAGAGGCAATGGCACATGACAATAGAACACCATTTTTGGCTCATGAATCCAGACACACATCGAGATGCATATTTAGTCCATATCATCTTCACAGGCAAAGTCAGCTTCTGCACATGGGATATGTCTTTCTCGTTGTGGGGCACTTTTTAAAAGAAACCATTTTGAGCACTTACCTCATGAAGTAAAGGAACAGATTTTCTCAATTTGCATTGAATCTGGATGCTTTGCACAAATCCTGTCATTATGATCCATAATACAGTTATAATATTCAGCTATAGAGAACACTTTTCTCTAATACAATAGCAATTCTTTTTAAAAAAATCATATTTAGCTTCTTTCACTTTCTCTTTTTAGCAAAGCTTTGATGTAGAATCTTTCCCCCAGAGGTAAATTGAGGTAAATTGAGGTAAATGAATACTCATTTTCTAAGACCACAATACCCATTATTGCAAGACATGTGAATATTTCATACAGCATATGAAGAAAAATTATTCCAAATGATTATTGATGGGTTAATCAAGATAACCACGTCAACTTTCTTTGTCCATTAATGTAGATGGTATTTCACAATCATCATAATAAAAGCCAAATGTTAATGGTTCAGGTAATCAGATCCTAATGAAGTACAGTGATGGCTACTCGCCTTTAAATAGTTTACAATTTTCATAATCACTGAAGTGGTCAGTTGGTCCCACGTTTCTTCATATTTCATAGTGCGTCTTTACCTATCAGCTCTTTTGTTTAACTTCTACATTTACTTTTCAAAAGATCTAAAGAAATAGAAGTAAAGAGGCAGAAGGGTAGCCTCCCAAAGCTCTGAAATATGAAACAAAACAAAATCACTATATAGAACTCATGGGTAACCAATGACTTCATATGTTAGACACAATCATTCCCTCGGTCCTCCCAAGTGGAAAGACTAGTTATGTCAGAATAAGCTGGCTTGCCATAAATGTATTACAGTGTTTTCTTCACTTTGGCCAAAATCCAAAGAGTTCTTTTAAGGTACGGAGTAACTTCCTGTGGTTAGGAAGGGGCTGAATTGGACCCCTTGGAGCCCATCAGTGCCTGTATTGCCACCAAATCTGGTACTACTACTGAAATTCAGCAGTCAATGCAGTGACTCAGGATGGTGCCAGAGCATGCTTTCACTCCAGAGTGGTAACAGGAAGAAGAAAACTACAGTAGGGACAGCTGTTGGCTTTTATGTCAATGGGATAAAAAAGATGCTCTGAGTTTGTCTCAGCTTTAAGGCAGCTACAAAGGTGCTCAGCTCTATTTCTATAATATGTTTAGCATCTCAGACAATTCCTTTGAGGTCTGACTAAAACCTGAAGTAGCCCTATCACCCCACTGACAACAATGCTACTAGCAGCCACTGGCCTAGAAGATGCTTAGAACCACAGAAGCAGCAAAAATGAGGGGTTTTTTTTTTCAGTGAGGAGGGTAGGAGCTTAGTTTGTACTTGCAAGTATAAATTTCTCTAGTGAACGGTGGTGCCAGCTGGGCAGGACTTTGAGGCAAAAATAGTGGTCCCATTCAGCAGGAAGCAAAAATGGGCTGACTTACCACATTTTAAAATAGTGTACATACCATCTGTAGCAGAGATAGGATATGTGTCTTCTCAGATCTAGCTGAACTGCTGCTCTCCTCACTTCCCATCCTTGGCTATGCTGTCTACCATTGAAGGGGAGCTGCAACACAACAACATCTGGAGGACCACACATTCCATCTATAGTGCTTCCTGCCATGTAAGATCATTGAGTTGAATTACCTAGTTGTATCACTGTTCCTTTCAACAAAAGGTAAATAATGACACCTCCCTCTCCCATCCACACATAATATCACATTTTCAAAACTATCATTGATGGGACAATAGGGACTATTCAGCTAATCAGTTTAGAGCCACTCAAATCCACAAATGAACATCCACAGATACTAAAACTCCTGTTGTCCCACAACCATTTTATACTCTGCTGTAATACATACAGAGAAGAACTACTTTTTTGCTGATGAATCCTATAATAAACTGAGGATCCCACTTGAGAATTTGGGCTATTTATTTTATATGCTCATAAAAAGGTGATGTTAAAAAGGAAGCAGTGAACTGCCTTAAATAAAAGCAGATGAGATTAACTAAAATATTGATAAATAAATGCTATAAAAAACACAACAAGTGTAGACACTATGGATGGCAAAGGACAGGTTTCAGCAGAAAATGTCCCCACAAGAGCAAGGCTAAAAGGCACATGATTATGTGATTGCTGACATCAAGAAGCACTGACCTCAATGTTTCTATTAAATAAATATTTCCTTCCCTAATTGCCATATAATTTGTCTATTCTTACTCCCTTGTCAGGCTTTAAACAGCAAAGTGTCTATTTTCAATGTAACACTGTTTAACATTTATTGAAAGCAAAACTGCCATTTTTTTTTTGGACTAGTCTTACAAACAGAAGATACTCCATTTGTATCCTGTTAAAAAGACTACAGTTACTATAGCTCAGGATCAAGCTGCATATGCCAAAATCAAAAGCTGATGTAAAACAGAGACTAAAGATGAGTGAGCCAGTAGACCTCAGTCCACTTTCACTTCACTCACACAGAGACCTTAGTGAAAACACTGTTCTCTCAGCTCTTGCTCCAAAATACAGATAATACTAGGCTTGAGGGAAAGGGCCATGGATATGGCTGTGAATACTGAACCATTAAAATGTCTTGTTTAAATTCCAAAGAAAAGGGCTGGTCCAAGATATTAAGCTGCCTAAGGCAAAGAACAAAGTGATACCTCCATGCCATTCCATGTGCAAAAGCTCTCTTTTAAATTTGATTCAATACAGCTTGAGTGTCGGGTGTGATGTGTGCCTTCCAGTTGTTTCCAACTGATGACAACTCTAAGGTGAACTTACCATGGAGTTTTCTTGGCAAGTTTTCTTGGAGTCGTTCAGAGTGGGTTTGCCATTGCTTTCCCCTAATACTGAGAGAATGTAACTTGTTCAAGGTCACCTAGAGGGCTTCCGTGGTGCAGCAGGGATTCAGACTTTGATCTCCAAGAGTTCTACTCACTATATCACATTGGCTCTCCATCAATACAGCATATCCTACAAGATTTCACAGATGAAAACCAGGACATGTGTTATATTAACCCCATTCTAATGTTGCTTAGCCACACAGGTCCCAATTTTCATCAATAAACCATAGCCTCCAATATTTTACAGATGAAAACCAGGACACATTTGGCTAAATGGCATCTGACTGTTGGCAAGATGGCAAAAATTATTAAATTAGGAAGAACACATAAGCTAGGAAAGGCTGTAGCAGTTCATAGGGAACTGCCCTCTCTTCTCCCTCCACTGAGTTGAGTGAGCCAAACTAGTTCTGCACTTCTTGATTTGCAGCACTAAAGTAGGCTGAAAACAAAGGGGAAAGTGACAGGAGGGGAGAGAAACTGGGACATTGTTAGCAACTGAAAAAGTGGGGTGACAGCTGATAAAAAGGAACAGCTGGAGGGTATGATATAGGCAATGAGACAATATCCTTTATGGCAACTAAAGGCAGACTCAGAAGGGTGCAGGGCAAATTGTATGGCACACAGCCCTCCCCTCCAAAAACTTGGTACCACATCCCAAAATCTGCCTCTGGAGATGACCACCTCATTCTGTCTAAAGACAGGATTGGCCCTCCCAAATAACAGCATTAATCTATAGGACTGAAACAACAGCACTGCAGTGTCAGAAATGATGTTGCTATAGTGCTGTTTTTAAAGGCAAGATTGTAGTCCTTACAATTGCAAAGAATCACCTACATCATAGGCAAAAAGAACCCAGTGGAAAGTTTCAAAAAGAAGTACAGATCATTCACATGAACCATAATCTCAAAGATTTCACTGGTGGCATCTTGTAGTTAGCATCCTGCCAGAAGTACTGGTATGAGCTATACAGCACACTGATGCTGAACCAGAGCTTTTGCAACACCAATGCCAACAAAGAAGATACCAGGCCCTCCATTTGAATCCTCATCATGCAACGTTAATAAACTTGGCACAACACTGCAGGTTGCTTTTGGACAGGATCAAGTGGTGCCACTTCATTTGCCAAAGTTGGGACTATCACCTTCTATTATAGCCTGGGATAGCTCTTTCATGAGGCAGACTGAGGCAGGTGCCTGCTGAGATGTCAGAGGACAGAGTTGCATGCATATCCTTTGGCTACCTTGCTACCCTTAGAGGACTACTGTTCCCAGGCTCCTCCAGCCAGCACTGCCACAGTAGCAACAAAGGCAGCAGCTCCAGGTGCTGTAGAGGCAGCCAGTACTGACAGAAGATCAAAATACCAGGCAGGTTGGCTATTGTAATGTGGGGAGAGGGCATACTGTTGTTTGTATTAGGCAGCTAAACATTTATGACCAAACCTTGTTATAGCTGGAGGCTGACATAAACTGGACTTTTGTATGGCTCAGCCTATTATAGTAGTTCCACATGCTGAACAGCTAGCCATTCACCAATCCCAGACTTATTGTTGAGCTGCTGCAGCACCTCCCACCATGGCCATTCAGTAGCTGGTGGACCATCTGGCTATGTTCCCATAGCCAGGTGTGAAATGATTACATATTCCTCTAGGGTCCACTGGGAACACCCAGAGGTTTCAGCAGATGATGTCATCATTCTGCCTCTGGCTACAGAGACATAACCAGGCACTTCTCTGATCCTCCCACTTCTCCACTAGGCATGAAATAACATAGGCTATATGGTAAGTTCAGGGAGTTTGGATCATTATGGAGTATGGAAGGGAATAACAACCCCTGCAATGACCAAAAAGAGACATATGGAGGCATATGGTTGACTTACATTCCTCTAGCAGGATGCTGGACTTTGAGTGTATTGACACTACACAGATAAAGCAGTTTGATACCACTTTAACCTTCATGGATCCTTCTTACAGAATCCTTGGATTTGTAGTTTGGTGAAGTACTTAGAATTCTTTACTGTAGTTCCATGGAGTGCCCCAGAGTTCTCTTGGAGAAACCTTTGTCATCAAACTACAAGTTCCAGCATGCTCTAAGATGGAGTCATGTCAGTTAAAGTGGTATCAAATGGCCATACCTGTAGTTGCATACTGTAGATAAAATTTCTTATGGTAGAGGACAGCGGCGGAGCTTGGAGTGTGTGGAGGCAGGGCTACGGCGTGAGGGGCATAGCTGTGGTGCATGGAGGTGTGGCTGCAGTATGTGGGGGCGTGGCCAGAGTGTACGGGGGCATGGCTACAGGCTGGGATGCCCCAGAAACATTGCCACCTGTTACTTTCAGGGGTCAGGATGTGGTACTCCTGCAGATTAGACAACACACAGCCTTTTATTCTAAGTCTTTGACCAATTGTATTTCATAAACACCAGTTTATTTTGAAATACTTCATCGAAGCATTCTTATTCACCCATCACTGATGAAAAGAAGGAGAAGGGACAGAACAGAAGAAAGACAACAAATCTCTCTGTATTATTAGTTATGGTGATTGGTATTCATACTTCATATCCTGCTGAAGATTCTCAGAATGGCTTACACAATGTTATGCCATGTTGGTTGTCACTTTTAGTACACTTTAGAAACACTTTAAAAATTGATTTCTCTCATAAGATATAAACATTTCTGAATTTGACTAGGAATGGAGAAATCCATCAGTTTTGTTTTCTTTAACATGTAAATTTTTGTAAACCTCAAGTTCTTTCCATTCCAAAGTAAAGGGATTTGTGAATATTGGCAAATTCTTATCAGATTTTCAATGTGCCACTATTTAACATTTTTTACAAGCCAGCCAAATGTATCAAAATTTTCACCCATTCCTATGTGATGACACTGCACACTTTGTCATATGATCACATCCGTCATGATTGCCTATGATGAACAAAATCAGCATTTTTCCTAACAGAATACAGTGGCTCCAAGGCACCTATATGTACAGCAGTCTCTCCACTTTCATGAGGGTTCAGGGTGCAAAACTCTCATGAAAGTGGAAAAAACACAAATAGCTCCGTGCCCCCACAATCCCTTTCCCATTCTCTTCTGGGACTTCCCCCTCCTATCCCCTTGGTTTTTGTATGCTGGGGCCAGATGCAAGGGAATGGGAGGGGAACTCCAAATGAAAGAACAAAGGCTCACGCAAGCCTCTCCCCCCGCACAATTTCCTTGTCTATTGCCTCAGCGCAAGTTCTCAGTACTAGTGTCGTGCCTGTGGCAAGCAAGCAGTAAATCTCAAGCAGCACAGCTCCTACTTACAAGGTAAGAGTCAAAGAATGTCCAAACAGAAAGGAAGCCTAGAGCAAACAAATCAAAAGGGGCAAATCCAAACCATGGTCCAAACAGGCAGAGTTCCAAGATGACCAGATCCAAAAGCACAGCACAGGGTTTCAGAGCCAAAGAGACCAGTTGCTGACCCTGTGAGGAAAGGCCAGCTGGACAGCATCTATGGATGCTGTCGCCACAGGTGTTCCCTCCTCAGGGCTCGTTTGCTACTTAAACAGGCTGAGCGATGCAAGCCCTCCCTTTCACAGTGTTTCTGCTGTAAGGTAGGTGTGTCAGCTGTGTCTTCCTCTATCTGGCTCAGGACCTTGTTGTTGTTGTTGTGTATTATCTCCCTCTGGACCAGCTTCTGGGGACGCTTCAGCCTCTGGGGAAACCTCTGCTTGGAGTCAGAATCCTCCTCCTCACTGCCACAGTCTTCAAGGCAGGGCATGACAGCTGAGGGCAAAGGAAAGAAAGGGGGAGCTCTAGAGGGGAGAAGATGCTTCTCTGCACCTGGCAAAACACAAGGGAATGGGAGGAGGAGAAATTGGGGGGAGGCACGCATGCACCTCTCAAATAAATATGTGAAAGTCAAACCTGCAAATGTGGAGGGAGAACTGTGCTGTACTGAACTGGTGCTCTAAGGACAGCTGAGGTTGTGAACTGCAAATATTTGACACTGTCATCTGAATGCCAAGGCCTAGGAACAGTTGTCTTGTCAGGGAATGGCACAGTCGTGGCAGCAAGCAACCATGGTACCCAGTAGAATACCAGTGGTGTAGCTTGGTGCAAGCAGGGTAGGGGTGGGGTGGAGGGGCACAGATGAGGCAATGATATGTGTGGGGCAGGCAAGGAGCAGCACCACCCCTCAAAAAATGCCACCTGGGCACACCGCCCTCCTCACCCTCCATCCCTATGCCACTGGAGGACACCAAAACTGGTGGCTGTATCCAGTTTGCACACACACTTTTCTTCAGTATTTTTTCTTTTGATGATGACAGAAAAGTTTTTCATCCTATTTCAAGACAATTTTTTTCCCTGAGGGCAAATGAAAAACTCATTTACTCTGAAGCAAATGCAAAGTAGAGAAAGAGTAGTTAAGATAAGCGTGTTTGCACATAATATTTTGTATACTGATATATAAATATGTAATACATTTACTTTGTATATGAATAATATATACCTAAATACTATAGTTACTCTAGAATAAAGCAGACTCATTAACACAATGTACTTACTCTAGTTGAGACCAACCAACAGACTTCTGGCCAATAGTGAAAGAGAGAGAGAGAGAGACTGCTTATATATTTTCTTTTAATGTGGGTAACATCTCTAAAGAGCAGAACATTCTCAGTTTGCTTTTTTTTAAAAAAGAATCTAGTACTGTAGTTATTTATTTTAAAATGACCACAGCATGCCCAGTTGTTCAATAGTACAAGTCTAATGTATATCACCCCATATTGACATCCTACCTATTTCCAAACTATTTGTTTCGTTGTTTGTCTTGAAGTTGTTTCTGATTTATGACAACTCTGAGAGGAACCCATCATTAGGTTTTCTTGTCAACGTTTGTTCTGAGAGGACTTGCTGTTGCCTTCCTCTAATGCTAAGAGCGTGACTTGCCCAAAGTCACCCAGTGGGAGTCTATAGCCAAGCAGGGATTTGAACCCTGATTTCCCAGATTTCTAGTTCATCACTCAAACTCTCAAACCACTACACCACATGGGTTCTCTCCAGACTACTTTTCTCAATCCAAACTACATCATGAGCTTGGCAGGAAAAAATAAGGTACATCAAGAAATCTAAACTTATCAAACACAAAACCGTCAAATATAGAAAGAGAAGCAGAGCTCATAAATAAATAGTTTACTGAAAGTACCACAAGAAAACCAATTTGCGCCTTTTTTAAAAAAAATTGCAGAGTGGTGTACCTCTTTGAGAAAAGAATTCTGAAAAATTGTTCAAACATTACTTGTTTTGTCATGTTGCTTATAATGATTAAAACATCTGCACAACCATATAATTTTTAGCAATTCTCAAAAAATACAGGAAAGGCCTTCTTAGGTTCTTCCTGCCACTGACCTGGATTTAAGTTTGTGAGCAGAGTGAATAAAGAACAATAAAACCCAATTATAGTAGAACCATGAAACATACATAGAAAATGAAAACAGGAAGGTATGTACAAATAAATCAGAAAAATAAACTAAATTATACTCTAACATTTCTCTGGTGTTAAGATTTTAAATAAATGTAAATAAAGAAAATGGACTATATATGACTAAACTGAGGCTATTGGTGCATGGACATATTATGACATGACATGACTCATGGAAAAAATTATAATGCTCAGCAAAGTGGAAGATAGCAGAAACAGAGGAAGGCCACATTACAGACGGATTGACTTAATCAAGGAAGCAACAGCTGAATCTGCAAGTCCTGAGCAGGGCTTTTATCTTGGAGGTACCGACTTGATGGCAAAACCCCCCCAAGATCCATTTGTCCATCTACATATATAAATCATCACATTATATAAAACTGTGTCATGCATCCTTTTCTAATTGGTTGTCAGAAATGAGTTTACAGTAGAGATGAAGGAATCAATGGCCCTCAGATAATTTGGACTACAGCTGCTCAAATCTCTTACCATTGGCCAATCTGATTGGGACTTCAGTGAAATAAACTTCAAGACATGTAGAGAACTGAAGATGCACCGTACTTGGTTTACACAAACAGACAATTGGCTAGATATTACCAATCTGCATTGTTGTGCAGAGAAGGCCATAGTCAAACAAAATTACATGGAGATTAGACAGATTTCTTATTCCATAATGTTGCTTATGATGATCAAAACATCTCCAGAACTACATAATTTTTAGAGATTCTCAAAAAATGAAACCAACAACTTTGACATCTCCAACATAAGTCATTCTGGAAGTTATAAGTTCTTTTTTCATTTTCAGGGTTAAATATCATCTAACACATAGTTTACATCAACTAAGTAAAACATTAACCAGAATCTCCACAACATTTTTGCAAAGTCTTGGCCATTGATACTTATTGTACCCAAAGATCTCATTATATTAGATAAGGTGTTTCCTACTGACCCTTCTTGTAAGACTTTATGGCCTTTTCCACACCAGGTGAGGGAATCGCCCTGCGCCGCTACCCACTGGACCTTTCAGCTCCCCAGTCTGGTCCGTGGCGCTCCGGAGCAGTGCGTGCTCATCAATACGCACTGCTCTGGCATCCCAAATGGCAGCTTTCAGTTGGTCGAGGGTCTCAACCAACCTCTGAAGCTCGCCAGGCTAAAGCCCGCCCCCGGGCAGATCGCAGGCTTGCATTGGTGCGAGCCTGCAAATCTGCATAAGGGAGCAGGCTTTCAGTGGCATGCTCCGTGCTTTTGAAAGACCGGAAAAATCAGGTCTTTCAAAAGCATGCTGGAGGACCACTTGGGATTGTTCCGGACTGGACTGAGGTGCAGATCTATGTTAAATAGGTCCGACCCAGTCTGGTCCGAGGTGCAGACCTCCTCCTTGGAGGATGGACTGCACCGTTTCAAAAACCCCATGTGGAAAAGGCCTATGTCATCCACTAAAAGCATTTTTAATGGTGGGCACCTGTACTTCCCTCTTCTTTTTTGTTACATTTCAAGTGCTTTTCAATCATTTTAATTTAGCCTTTGATTTTAATATGATAATTTGTTTGTTTTTTAATTGCCCCTCAATGTTACAAATAATTGGTTTCACCTGGAGTCCTTACTCTCTACACAGTTATAGTACTATGGTTCCATGTTAACTGCCATTGCTGTATCCTGTGAAATCCTAGGATTACAGTTTGGTGAGGTACCAGAAGAGCTCTCTGACTAAGACTTCTAAACGCCCCTCATTAAACTGCAAATTGAGGATTCCCAGGATGCAACCATGACAGTGAAACTGGACTCACAGCTCTGTACTTGTGTAGAATCAAAGGTCTGCTGTATTCTCTTTCAATTCATTTCATAAATTCCCTTGGGTCATGCACTGGGAGAAAGTCAAGCTAATTTAATTAATTAATATAGAACTATAATATAGATCCTACTTTCCTGATCATGTACTTTGATCAGATCTTCTATATTTACCAAATTACTGAATGGAGAGAACCCTCTGAAACAATCAGCCATAATCGGGTGCTCTGCAGACATATGGGACTACAAGATCAAAGGGCATGCTGGTTACAGGTGACAGTAGTTGGTATCATGCACCTTGCTGGCTGGGGATGATAGTAGTTGAAGTGCCACACACAGAGACAGTACCAGGGTGAAGATGATCCCTGTTCCAAGCTAGATATGATTGCAATGAAACCAGCCCTGCATTTGCTAAGAGAGAATGGAGTGGATGGGCAGAGGGCAGTTACGGGGAGGTTTAGTGGGCAGGAGGAGCTCTCTCTTTCTCAGTGAGACGACTCTTCTGGGTATGATCACTTCCAGTGTGTGATCCCAGCCTGTGGAAGGGAAGAATGTATTTAAACCTAACAACAAGGGGTGGGGGAAGATGACATTTGCAGAAGAGAATCAGCCAGCTAAGAAAAAATGATGTAGTCCTTCCTCATTTGCTAGGACTCTACTAGAACCCTCCTTCCCTAAGATAAGGAAAGAGGAGTCTATCTTGCATTTCCTCTGCAGCAGTATCATAGTCAAGGTTGCTTTATAGCAGGAATGGGCAGCTGTGCAAAGATCAGGGATCATTTTAACTCCAGCTCCTCTGCAGGTCATGCCCACCTGTCTGCACCCACAAATACCTCATTTTGTGCATATATTGGCCAAAATAGCACACCATTTTCACTGATATATGCGGGTGGGGAAGAGCAGGTATTGGTGTTGAAGGGTTTGGGGGTGCATTGGAGCACCAGCACATGCACTTTCTTGCCTTTTGGAATGGTTTTCATGCTAAAATTGTCCAAAAATTGTACTGATATTTTTTAAAAGGGGGGAGTAGTATTTGGTGATCACTTGTGTGCCCACACACACATTTTCCCCACATTTATACATTTGGGTTTGGTCTAAAACAGCACTTTCCTCTGATGATCTCAAGAGATGGTGGGAGGGGCTCCTCTGGGAAGAGATGACCTCATGGATTTGCTGCACACAGTTACCTCTTTATGTTAATGTTTATGAAAATGCAAAGAAAAGGCCATTAAAAACACACACATACCAGTTATTTCCTTGTCTAGCATTGGATTGATTCATCACTTACAACAGTTGGATGTCTGTTTTTAGGAGCATTTTAGTTATGCTTTCCTGAATGGGAGGGAGTTTCACTAGACAGCTCTTTTGACCTCTTTGAAATCTCTATGATTCACTGAAGAAAGGGACAATTTTCCCTATGCTCATTCTTTAGTCTAGGATTGTTGTTGCCATTGTGGGAGAATATTTTGAAGAAATATCCACGGGGTGTCATGAGGCTGATTAATCAAAATTATTCTGATTCCTTTCCCATCTGAAAGACTTTGTGCAATCCCTACAGGGAACAAAATTGATTGAGGAGGAATCTCCAGTGCTGAGGGTGTGTCAGAGATTTAGACTACATCTCCCAGAATCCCAACTATCAGGTGGGGGATTTTGGGAGTTGTATCCAAGAAAGTAATTTAGATCTGGGTATTTTGCAGAAGACATAGCCCCTTCTAGGATGCCTGTTTTTACATGTGAAAACATAGCAACCTAATCCCATACATGTTAAATTAGACATATATCTCCAGTGTGATCCAGGAGAGAAGAGTTAATTCTCAAGCAAGCGTGCAGAGGCTTGCAGCCTTAGTGGAACGGTGGAAAAGAATGAATCCTGCTGTCTTCAGAGGAATACCAAACAAAGCCTCAGCAGCAAGCCCATTCTTACTTTGGCTTCTCAAGAGAGAAACCACCTGCAGGAACGACTCTCTTTCTGTTACTCCCCAGCAGACCCCTCCAAATGATGATTAATCATTGAATAAACTGAAGCTCTGACAACAAGATAATGCCAAAGAGAAAGCAGGGATTGGGACTGAGCAGCGGGTGCATGTGGCCCAAGCCCGGGTGGGTGGAATGGCCAGAGAAGATGGATGGGCCAGAAAATACTTGACACCTAAGAGTCTGAACAGGAGAACCACTAACACAAACTTGTAGCAAACACAGTCAAAAAAATAATGTGACCCTCATCAAGTTGACACACTTCAATTGTGTTGCTCCTCTCCCCTTCCCAATAAAAAAATTAGATAGAGGGGGCAGCTTGGGAAGAAGATTGGCTAATGAGAATTTTTAATTGGACTTCTATGCCTGATCGTAACTGAAATAAGAGATACTGTAAATGACAGCTTAATCCATTATTGTGAAAGGCACCATGAAGGCTCTGTTGATTATATCTACAGATTAGCCTAACTATGTCCCTACTAATTTGAGAAGCAATGAATCACGGGGTTCAAACAGGGCTCCAATGAGTCAATTATTCTAAGCAGCGATATCAAAAGCTCATATTTTCGACACCAAGGAATCAAGCAAGTTCTGTTCGACAACAAACCGAAATGAGCTTTATTACACATTCTCAATTGACCAAGTCATTAGCAACATAGAAGAAGCTTTCGTTAATTTTTCAGTATGCTTGGTATCTTCTTGCCCCCACGGAATCCCTTCTGGCAGGGATTTATTAACTTGGAAAAAAAAAACACATTTGAAGGATATGAAATAAAGATCCTGCAGTCAGTTTCATCTTAACTTAGTACACAGCTATTGCTAGTGTTTTATTTCAGTCTTTTTCTCAGAAAAGAAAAGAAGACAGCATTAACTCAGCTGATCACATTCTCCTTTGTTTCTCCAGTCCTTAGCACTTCTCCCGATACAAACCTGCCCCAAGGATTGAAGTCTGCTGGAGAAACACTCCTTTGTCCTACACCACTGAGAGAAATATATGTGGGAGGGAGGACATGGACCAGGAATTTCTCTGCTAGGGCATCTCACTTATGAAACCTATGAAACATCCTACCCATAGAGGCTTAATTAGCACCAATGCATAGTTTCCAATTGTCTTGATTCAGCAAGGAGAGTGCCAATTAATCCTTTGCCATCACACATTTTCAGCTGCTACTAAAATGTCTCAATTTCTCTCTCCTCCTTCCACTTGTCCCTTGGGCCTCAGCTTACCTTGGCTGCTGCAAACCAAGTGCAAAGTGCAAAAGTAGCTTGCATCAAATAACACAGTGGAGAGGAGAGAGGAAAGGAAAGGCTTCTTGCCCTTCCTAACAGGATCAGGGAACTGCAAACTGCAGCAGCCTCTCCTAGCTTGTTTCTCATTAATAACTTTTGCCATCTAAGCTTTCATCTGTGAAATGTTGGAGGGTATGACCAATGTTGGTGTCATTTAGGTACCAAATAAAAACATGGCTTTGTGCTAGAGCTTGGGGCCTAAGTGACTCCATCCCAATTTGTACATGGGTTTAAACTATCCTCCTTTCTAGATGAGAATGTCTGTCTGGGTGGCAGCTGGTCAGTAGGTGAGCATAAGGGGCATGAAGCTTCATCTGCTGGGGTGGAGTGTAGGTTGAGTAAAGATAGTTAGCAGTGCTATTGTGAAAAACACTTCAGGATCTGGAGATCTGTGCAGCTTGGTAGCAACCTTCCAAATGACAAGGAGCCTGCCACAGTAGGGCAAAGAGAGGGGGAAAAATTATTAAAAATGTGTTAAAATGTTTGTATCTCACCCTCTATCCAGAGATCTCAGGGTGGTGTACAGTAAAAGCAGTCCAACAATTTAGAATGGTATGAATAATTAAAATGATTCTTAAAGGCTAGACATATATTAAACAATTTAACAAGTTAACAAAGACAAATTTTTAAAAATTAAAACTCTTTAAAATGAATTCAAAACATGCAAATATGAGGCTTTTAATAAAACCAGTTAGGTGCCCAAAGCTTCCGTGAACAACCATGTTTTCCCTCAATGCTTGAACATTGGCAGTATTGGTACCAATCTGGCTTCCGAGAGAGAGTTGTTCCATAATTGGGGTCTGTCAGCAGAGAAGGCCCTTTCCTGCAGCATATTGCCCTTGCTGATGCGACACAGCATAAATCTTGGGCAAATGCACATAGGGAGAGGTACTCTGTCTGGTATAGGCATCCCAAGCCATTTAGGCTTTAAATGTCATTACTCTAGTGACTACTGGGGGACCCGAATGTCTACCAGGGACACTTGAAGCTAATGGTATTGCTAACATTAGATCCAGTCTCATTCTCAGTGGTAAACCAAAGACAGTTTATACCCTAGCTGAGTTTGGGGGCAACATTACTGTGGTGTGTTGAGAGAACACAACTAACATTTCTTTTCTCTTTTCATTCCACGTTTCACAAGTACTTTTATATCCCTGATGTATTAGAGCAGAAATGAACAAAACAAAAATCTCTCTCCAAACCTTGATTTTAATGAAGAAATAAATACTTGAAGGATGTAGTTTTATATTCTAAAGTCACTTAAAGCCAGAGGTTTGAAAATTGCTTTTAAAACATAATTTATTCTGTGAAACATTATAGTGTTGCTGTTCTTTTTTAAAATATGGAACCTGTAGCAATGATGAAGGGAAAGAACCTTCTTGCATTACTTGTTGCACTGCTCATTCCTTTTCTGTTATGTCCTATCACTTTTCTGAGAAAGAGAAAAATCTCTTTGAGGTAAGAAGAGGATGGGATAAAATAATACTAATACTAATACTAATAATAATACCTGGCATTAACACCACCAAAAGCAGCCTTTAAAGGTAACATTTGAAAATAACCTGGCACTGTTACTTATTACCCCAAATAAAGTAACTTTGCTTTTATGTGTACCTGATTCTCATTCCTTTGAGAAATTAACTATTTACAGGTTACAGGTCACCTACCCTCCAACATTTCATAGATGAAAACTGGGATACAGGAAGCCAGGCAACATCAGAATGTGGTTAGGATGGCAAAAGTTATAAATGAGAAAGAACACACAAGCTAGGAGAGGCTGCAGTGATTTCCATTTGCCTGAGCCTACTGGGAAGGGCAAGATTCCACCCACCTCCTCTCCTTTTCCCCCACTGAGGTAATTGAGGGGAAACTTCTTTTGCCTTTTGAGCTTTGTTTGCAGCTCTTGAAGTATGCTGAGGACAGAGGGGGAAAGTGGGAGGAGGAAAGAGAAACTGGGACATTTTAAAAGCAGCTGGAAAAGTTGGACAGCAAAGGATTAATTTGGACTGTCCCTGCCAAATCAGGACAATTGGAAGGTGTGAAGTTAGTTGTTGCTTGTGAATGATTATTTCCACACGCTGCTTAAAACATAGCAGAAGTATGAACACCAAGGCAGAGTCACCACTGGATTCAAAGAGGATTGCCCCGAGTTTCAAGCCAATTGGAGTTTCTTACCTCTATCAGCCCTCTTCCTAGTCTGTGCCTTGAAAGACAAGATGTCTATCTGTGTCCTGGTAGACATCTGTACTTCTTATATCTGGAGCTGTAAGCTAGACCCTAGATAACTACAGGAATAAAAAGACAATTCCTTGGGAACAAGCACCATTTTATTGTAGAAGAGGATCATATATTTCTAAATGAGCCTTTTCTCACTGAAAGCCTTATTACACAACACTGTGACAACACTATTATTCCATTTTAGCTGCCGTGGCAGCAGCCTATGGAATTCTGGGATTTGCAGTTTATGGAGGGGTTTTTAGAATTCTCAGCCAGAGAAATGCTGACCCCAGGATTCCACAGCAAGTTGCAGCAGCAAATAAACTGGAATAATAGTGTCATAACAGTACTGTGATAAGCACCTGAATGTATGTTTGGCCAGGTACCCTAGGCTCTTAATTTGGAAAAAAAAAAGCCAACAAGAAGAAAGAAAGGATGCCATGGCAAAGCAACACCAGCCTCAGTAGCCCACCACCACTCAACAAAGCCATGTCAGCCATACGCTAATGCTGGAGCGGGGGCGGGGGTAATTTTCCACAATTGCAGCACTATGATTCCACTTGGACTGCCATGGTTCCATTTTTGGGAATCCCAAGATTTGCAGTTTAAAGAGGAATATGTGGAATTCTCAACCAGAGTTCTCTGGTGCTTCACTAAATGACAAATCCCACGAGTAAATAGTTTTATCTGGGGCCCTTTCACATTACACAGTCATCACTCTATATTCTACTTTAATTGCCATGGCAGCATTCAATGTTTTGTAATTTAGGGAGGCACCAGAGGAACTCTCTGGCTGAGGATTCTCCATGCCCCTCCCTAAAATTTTGCTCCAAGAATTGCACAGGATGTTGCCACAGCAGTTCAACTGGAATCATGGAGGTACAACTGTATAGTGCAAAAGGGCCCTTGTTGGCAGCTCTCACTGCCTGCCACTCTAGATGGTCATTTGTGGGGAAATGGATCCTCAGCTTCGGTGCCCAAAGCCAGCCCCAAGGTCCAGTCGTAGCTTTACCCTCAGTTATCCTGTACACCTGGGGTGAGGAATCTTTGCCCCCCTCCAGAGGCTTCAACCTGCAACTCCCATCAGACACGCCCTGCATGGCAAATTACAAGGGACTGGTTCTCCATATAGAGAAGGAGTAAAGTGGCATTTGGGAAAAGGGAATTAAATCACTTTTCAAGGATGACTATTGAGGGTTGCTGTTTTGACCATCCCAAGCCTCACAAACTGCTGTTTTCTTCCTTTCTTATATGTTCAAAGTTACTCATAATTTTAGCATCACCATGAGGCAATTTTGTTTAAAAAGTAGGGAGAAGAATAAGAAGCATGTCAGCCTTTTTCAGTACATCTTTATATTCTTACTGTTTTTCTTGGCGTTACAAGTCCAAGCTATCTGAAGGACCATATCTTCCTATACATGCCTGTTGGGTTTCTAAGATCTTTGTGAGAGGCCTTTGTCTCTATTCTACCACCTTCTCAGGCTTGTTTAGTGGGAACAAGGGAGAAGGCTTTGCGACTCCTTCCCAAAGGAGGCCCGGTTGGCTCTCTCTCGTGCTTTCTTTCCACCAGCAGGGTAAAAGCTTTCCTATTTTGTCAGGCTTTCAGTAATTGGCTGCAGTGGGCTCTTAATGGCATGCACTTTCATTTTTAAAAATATTCTATAGATTAATTGTTTTAAGATCACACAAACACATCACCAATATTTATGTAGGTTTTTAATATGCACTGGTTTTAGTAATTTTTAAGCCATCTTGAGTCCCAATATTATTTGTTTAAAAAATACTATTACTTTAGTTTCACAGACTACCAGATGTTACTGATTAGCGTTTTGGACAATCAATAACTTTGATTCTATCCAAAAATCTATCAGTAAAGTATTATCAGATAATATGGCACCTTCCAAGCAGTGTCACTTTTGATAACTGCACTATTGTGATCCTGTCTATGGTGAGGATGAATGTTATTATTCCTTCTCTTTTGCAACCCCCTTTTAAGACTCTGATTAATACGGTACAAAGATTCCAAAGCATTGAGGAAATGGTGGTATCTATCTGGAAAAGCATGACATAGCCCTCCCTTCAAACACTGGGAACATTTTGTTCCCTTTCCTCCCTTTTAAAAACAAAAAAACAGATCAATGGGTTGGAGACGGATGCCTTTCAGAATAATTCATTGAACTACCACCTTTGGAAGAGGGGAAAAAAACCAGCCCCAAACCTCCTTTTCAGTCGGATCTCTGCATGTGGCAGGATATTGGTGGAACTCAGCAAACTTGGACTGTTAATGTTCAACCAGGTACAGTGTTGGCTGCAAATCACTCATGGAAAGAGAAAGATTGGCTTGACATTTCTACCACTGTGGCCTTTTCAACCATGCATGTAAGCGCCTTGTAAGCTGCCATGTCTAATTAGCTGCCAAGGCATTCTGCCTTCATCCTTGGATGTCTTGTGATTAGGAAAAGTGGACGAGGTCCTGGCTGCAAATCATGACAAAGCATCTCTTGATTGTGCTACAAGGTATCCTGCAGATGAAGTCCAGACAGTTTTGACTAATCATCAACTTTTGCTGTCGTTATCAGCAATCCTTCCTTTTGTGAGGTATGCAGGGAGGAGGATTTAGACAGAAGAAAAACAGCTTAAGTAAGGAATGACTTGGGCGTGTGTGCATGTGTATATATACATATGTACATATTTTGCATCCCTAAAGAAGTATACAGTCATGGCCTGTAAATTCAAGCAATGGATCACTGTTTTAACACTGCCAACATTTGCAGATGAACTACTTGCATACATGCATCTTCAGTAGGGATGGGCCATCCGAATCCTCGAATCTTTGGCAGGGGCTCAAGATTCGGGAATCTGAATCCCTGTGCCAAAATAGGCAAATGGAATCTTTTGAATCCACCACTCAAACAGTTTGTTGGAGACCAGGACACCTGAAAACCTGGGAGACTGAGATGCCTGAAAACTTGGGCGGCCAGGACGCCTTAAAACTTGGGACCAGGACAGAATCCCGCTCTCACATGTTTCCCCACCCAACGTGGGCATGGGTGATTGGCTGGCAAACCGGCATAAAGCCTCACACATCCTGGAGGCCGCCATTTCTCCCTCCTGCTGCCTGTGCCCCTAGTGCTGCCTCTCCCTGCTGCTGCCTCCCTCTGCAAGGTAATTTTGGGATAGGGATTGGGAGGAGAGGGACAGAGGAGTAAAACTGAGTTTGTGTGGGGATCTAGGAGCTTGTGGGAATGCCCCAGGGGGTTCCAAAGACTGCAAAAAGAGGTTCAGGGGTTCCATGCAAGCCATGCCAGCCATACTTTCCCCTTTACTAGCTTTCTTTGGTCAATTCTGGGACTGTCATGATGCCACTTCCTCTCTTAGTTTCTGTGTCTTGAATACATGAATACTTCAGTTAACCTATTTTGAAGCTCCTTTTTAGAAAGTCTTTTTATGCTTCTCAACCCCTTTTTGTCTTTTTCCTCTGTCTAGCTGTAAGTTTATAAGCAGCATTGCCATTGGAAAGGTTGCAAAGGAGAGCTGGAGAAACACAGACTTGTGTTGCAGCAGCATGTCTGTGATAAACAATGAATGCCAAAAAACCTGAGCTGGGAAAGAACGGGATTCTACTCTAGCTGATTCTATAGGAGGAGTGTGTGTTGCCTACAACAAACAAGGTGAACAGTAGCTGCCTCCAGAATTGTTTACTGAGCATGCATTAATCTGTATTATTTTTTGATTTGAGACTGGAGGGTAGGGATTGGGAATTGTTGAGACAGGCCTAGAGATTTGACTTGAGTGTCTCTTACAGGACTTGAGGGTAGAGAATTGACTAGACTAGAGGTTTGTGTGTGTGTGTGTTTAAGTGCTTTCTTTGTTGCAGGACTTGAGACTTGACTCTTGAGACGGCAGGGTGCAGAACTGAGATTGAATTAGAGGCTGTTTGTTTGTTTGTTTGTATGCCTTCCTCGTTACAGGACTTGAGACTTGACTGGAAGGTACAATCTTCTTGAAATTTCAAGGACAGCCTTGCATTGCTCCCTTGCAAAGCTCTTTCAGACACAATTCTGGGGTTTGTAGTTTTACAAGGGGTCACAGCCTTCTCTGACAAAGTGTGCTGGCACATCATCAAACTACAAACCCCAGAATGCCAGAAGGAGCTATGCAAAGAAAAGCTAGTTTTGACTTGGATTATCTCTGTATTGTAATATGTGGCCCTGTTTACACAGGCAGGAAAATGTGGGATTAATCCACATTTTCTTGCCTGTGTAGAAAGGGCTTTCATGTCATTTTCAATCTGGGGAGATCCTGAGGCAAAACTATGACAATTGTCCTGGCCAGATTTCTTCAGAGGGAGGTTTGCCTTTGCCTAGGCTTTTGCTAAGGCTGAGAGAGTGTGTCTTGCCCAAGATTATCCTTCTTTCCCTTGCTTTTTAAACTCTTTTTGAAAAAAGGATTTGAAAGATTCAAGATTCGTGGATTCCCAGAACCTTCCAGGGATTTGGATCCGGAAAATTCTGGATTCATCCCATCCCTAGTTTTCAGTTGTTTCAGAACAGTGTTTTTCACTCTTATAGTCTGCTTTGCAGGAATGTGGCATCCACTTACTGGTTTGGATCAGAGAAGGCTGATGGCGCCAAGGTTAGCTGGTCAGTTAAGCTATTTGAAGGTTAAGACTGACCTTTAAATGAGCTATCCAACATGCCAATCTCCGGTTTCATAAACTCCTTTAAAATATGAATTATTCCTTTGAAGTTCAGACTAAAACCCAGAGCAGATTGACTGGCATGGGAGCCACCAGCCTCCACAGTTTGAGACTACCTATACAGCACAGAACTGATTATCACTGCAGCTGGCCCATAATTGCAACGTTTAGATTCCACTTATTCCCTCCCACCAAAGAGGAGATCAGACAACCAGAGGCCTGGGAGCTAGTGGGTTTCCTTGGCCCTGAAAGGAAAGGTTTATATAACTCATGGGCCTTGCACTGAGGAAGTGGGAGGCACCAGCTGTGAAGAGTTCAGTACTAGTACTAGTGAATACACTGTAATTGGTCCAAGACCCGTAGCTGACTAGGCCAGCTCATGGTATCCATGGCTTGCCCCAGTGCTGGTTATTAGTGAATGTTACATAAATCTAACAGGACTGTGACTCCCACAGGCAAACTATCTCCTGGTTGCTAGATACAAGAGACCTTCCTCATACAGCAAAATACAGAAAAGTGGGGAGGCAGAGAAATGGTGTAGTGATGGTGGCAGAGAGCTGGAGAAACACAGGAATGGGGAATTGGGAGAAGAAACTAATGAATGAAAAAGAGAGAAGCTGAGAGTCAGAAGAGATGAGGAAAACAAACCCTGTTCAAAAGGGCACAACTCACTATGGAAACCTTTCCCAAACCGTTGCCTTCTGAAGAGAATAGGCTGTAGTACCCATCAGACCTGGCCACTGGTCATGCCAGGTGGGGAGGATGATCAAAAGCATCTTCCTTGGTTGATACTTGTTTCAAGATATCAGAATGGCACCAGGGTTGGGAAAGCTGCACTAGCCTTCCCATTCAAGTCTTCCATGCATAAATTCTGATGCCTAACATGCTCAAGGGAAATCTTCACACATGTGGAATTCATTATCTGAATTGGTAACAGCAGTCCAAAGACTTGGGTACATCTTGCTAGTTTCAACCACATTTTCTTTCCTCTTTCTTAGAACTGTTCCTAAGTGAGGATGCCCATACATAATTAGTGAATACTGTTGTTTTTGTGGGTAATTTTGCATGATGAATTTTTCACATTTTCTGCCATGTTGGTTGTAATACATTTGATGCTCCTTTGGTAGTTCGTTTTTCCTCTATAATTTTATGCTTTTTTAAAAAGTGCTTGCAATCAATATGAATTAAAATTAATATTCACTGAAGGTAAAAAAGCAAGCATTGTATGCCTGAAATAGAAACACTCTTTGTTCAGTAAAGAGATCCAAGGTTATGAATATTTGTCATTATGAATATTTGTTCTTAGCATGAATATTTGTTCTTAGCAATCATTTATTTATCTAATTTATATCCCACCTTTTTCCTCTGCACAGGTCCCAAGGGAGCCTTTTTGGATGGGAAGGAGGAAAAATAAAGAGATAGAAGCATGGATTCCTGCAGCAGCAGAGGGCAGGGCTGCATGGCCTTTGAGGTATCTTCCAATTCTGTGATGCTGAGAAGGGTGGGGGGAAGAGAATGGAGGAAGAGAGCTGGCATCCTTGCCACTTGTATAGGGAAATCACTGAAGAACACGACTGAGCGGCAGATCAGCTCGTGATAATGGCAAGGTAGTCATCATTTTAAAAAACAATGTCACAAAAGCTATTCCAATGCTGTCATTCTTAAGACTAATTAGTTTCCATCAACGCAACAGATTATCTGTTCATGTTGTCCACCAGGTCATTACAATGAGCAACCAATACAGACAAATGGTATCTAATCTCTTCGGCTCTTCCTTTGGACTGATGGATGGTTATAACATTGCCAATATTATAAGGCAGAAAAATTATGCTGACATTTAGAAGCCAAAGCGCCGAAGATAAAACTAAGTACAAAGCACGTCCAGAACCATAAAAAAAAGCCCCTATATGGCAAAAGAAAGAAATAGCTCAAGACAAATAGAACCAAAAAGTGAACAGCAATTAAGTGAATGGAGAATTATATAAGGGAAAGGCTATACCTTGTGGGTGGCAGGCAGCTCAATTAATTATATCACAACAAGGGAAATCTAGGCATTACTATGAAACATTATTAAAAGGCATATTGACTTAGCTTTCTTTACATGCTGTGCCTTTAAAAACGACAAAAGGATTTCCTCAGTATTATTTTGTTTTCAGACTCAGTCAACTTAAGAGGCATAAGGTCTCACACAATGAGAGATAGCTGTGTAGTAAATGAGAAGGAGAAAGGAGGAACTACAGTTGCTTATGGGTCTTTATTGACCAGCCTTGATACATCATAGCCTCATTCCATTTAGCATTTGTTCATATCGCCTGTCAGGGTGACATTAAGGCCTGACTAAGTTTTCACCACATTAGACTGCCCAGGTTTATGTTTTAGCCGCTGTACCATTTATCCTGTGCATTAGAAAAAGACCATAAACCTTTATGCCTGTTTTTGAATATGCCAAGAATATGGTAGAGACTGATGCTATGAAGCGGTAGAGCATTATTATGGTGAAATTATTTTGTGAACACCTCTACTAAGGAAATTTATCCTGTTTTTAGGTCTCATGTAGCCCCAGGAGACACACAATTGTACAAATACATGAAGGAGGGGGAGATGTCATATTGTTACCTCATATTACATGTTTGTTTTTAATATGAAGTAACAATATGACATCTCCCCATCCAACTGTTTGGGGTACCTTGAGTCTGGCAGACAAGGTGCCAGTTTTGAAACTAGAGGTTGGGAACATTACTTATTTGGGACTATGTCTTTTAGAATCCTCTGGTCAGCAAGCTGTCCAGGAGATATGGGATCTACAGTCCCATAAGTAACTTCTCTAATCTCTGTGTCTACTAACAGCAACAAACCATACTAGCTCTATAGAACCAGCAGAAACAGCAGCAGTTTGTTTCTAAGTAGCATGCACTGGAAACAAAAATATAGAAGACCACTGTCTTTGTGCTCTTCTTAAGGGCATCCAAGAAGCACCTGTCTGCCTACTGTTGGAAGAACAACGTTGAAATAGATTGACTGTAGTCTGATCCCACAAGTTCTTGTTGTGCTTAGCAGACACTCAGAAGTCAGCACTTGGTTCAATGAAAGCCTGGTAAATGAGTGAGATGCAGCTTTAAGAGCAGACCAACTGAAATGAATGGAACTTCAGTTAATCACAGCTAACTGAAATCCCATTGATTTGAATGTGTCTACTCTAAGTATGACAAACTAGGGACCCAACTCATAGTGCTTTCATCAGTCCTTGCAAACAGGTTTCATCTAGTTGGCTTTCTTGGAGATAGAGTCCCATAAATATTATGATGCAACGAAGAAGTTCGTTTTCCTTATGTCCAGTGTTCTGGTCTTATGAATAGAGCTATTTGGATCAGTGTGATCACATGAGCACAATAATCATGGGAAATTATTTACAAATATAATCTGTCATTGAGCTGGTGGCTACCCTTCCTTCCATGGTCATTTTTGGCCCCTGTGTAATCCAACCACATTCATTAGTATTCATTCTATCAACACTTGCATTTCTACACTAAAGAATGTGCTTCTGAGCAGGAGAAGTGTGCACCAACAATCTGACATCGTATCTGTATTAACTAAGGAGAAGCCCTTCACCATTTGGGGGAAGCGAGATCCTGACGGGGATCCTTATTGAGGTGAACTGAGAACTATAACTTTGGGACTACATAAAGCTATAACCCCCAGATTTGGGGCTTGTGAATAAAAGGATTGGGAAATATCTAGAATAACTTGTGTCCTTATACTCCGGGTTTGCATTAAAGAAGTAAATAAAAATTAAAGACATTACATTTTTCATCACTCTTACCGCTTTGGAACATTTTAAAGAAAAACTACGAATCTAGCTTCATAATAAACTTTGAGCTTGAAAGGAGGGGAAAAAAACGACAGTGGTGTTTAAACTCGACAGAGACATTCCTAACCCCCCACCCTGAAGAGAGGAAAGGAAAGAGCTAAAAGACTTACAAAGACTTAAAAGGATTCAAAAAGCTTGAAATATATTTGATCCCTTACAAAAAGATTGAAAGTGTAAGAGAGGAAAGTTGGGACAGAGACGAAGTGGCAGAATATAAAAGTGGAGGAAGCAGAAGGAAAAAAGTGAAAGAAATAGAGTGAATTGAAAGGAAAGAAGAAGGGGAACAAAAGAACATGAAACTGAAGATAGAATCTGAAATATAGACATCGTAGCGGAAGAAAGTAAATACAGAACTTAAAGGACTGGGGTTAAGCGGGGAAGAGAAAGACGATAAGAGTATTGCTTCTCTTGCTTGTTTTTCAAGATTGTCTTTTTGTTCTTCCTTTCTGTGGTTAAAATAAGTGGAGGGACATAACTTTAAGGTGTATTTAATATGTACATGTATTTAATATGTGTATTTAATAAATATTGAGAAATGTGTGCTGGGAAATGAAGTAAAGCATAGTGAAAAAATATATAAGGAAATATATTAAACTTATTGACTGTACTGTTAAAATAACTTATCCTGTTTGGAAGAAAATAGCTATATATTAAGAATATCATAAAGTGGACTGTGAGAACAGTAAAATAGGATTTCTCAAGTGACATTGGGAAAGTAATTGCTTAGAAAGATTAGCTGAATTGTAAACTGACTGGAACTCCTTGTATTTTGTTGATATTTTTGTTATTAATCCACTGTGAGATAACAGAGAGAGAACCAATCAGGTATTGTTAAAAAGAAAACAACTGCGCCAAGGTTATCTCTAAGGAGATTACTTAAGGAAATATTCCTTAGAAAGAACAGTAGATCCTTTTATTAAGAGAGAGAGAGAGAGATTAATTAATTAAGATTTAGAAATAACAAATAGTTTAAATTAATAGAAGAGTAAACTCAGGAAAGACAGATAGATAGAAAAATATAGAGAAAGCAGAAAGCAGAAAGAGAATAATATAATTAAATAAAATAATAAATAGACAAGATGATGGCAACAGGCAGAAGAAAAGCAGGGATGGGAGCTCAATCACAAATACAAACAATGTTTCAGAGGGGAACATCTACAGAAATCATTTACAGAGATGAAGACACCAGCCACAGAAACACAAGCTGTGACACAAAGTACAAGATTTAATATAACAGAAGAAATAAGGAAATAAACTATGACATTCAAGAATGAAATGAAGGAAACAAGAGCAGAGATGAAGCAAATGAGAACAGAGATAAAAAGAGACCTTAGAAAAGAACTAGAAGGGTTCAGCAATAAATTGGATAATATTACAAAAGAGCTAAAAAGTGTTAATGAAAAAGTAAAAGAATTAGAAGAAAGAACAGGGAAAACAGAAACATGTACAGTGAAAATGGAAGAAAGGTCAGAACAATTGGAAAAGACTACACTATTAATGGATATAAAAAACAGAAATAAATAAAATCAAGATCAGAGGGTTAAAAGAATCCCCTCAAGAAGATCTATATGAAAGATTAATTCGCCCACTAGCACAATTCATAGGATGGGCACAAGAGCAATTAGACCTTGAACTGGATCGGATCTTTAGAATTAATTCTTCAGTGGCAAAAAGGAAAAACATTCCAAGAGACATTATAGTGTACTTCTTGAGAGAAAGAATGAAGGACGTGGTTTTACAGCAAAGCTACATAAAGAAGTTTGTGATGGAAGAAACTGAGGTAAAAATCTATAAAGATGTACACCCTGCATTGTTGAAAAAAAGAAGAGAGTATAACTTCATAAAACAAACCCTAGAGCTCGAGGACTAAGATACATGTGGGAAAAGACAGACGGAATCTCGTTTTTTTGGAATCAGAAGAAGATAGTACAGAACATGATTGTTAAAGCTAAAGATTTTTGGAAAAAACACAAGGAAGATCTGGAAAGAATAGGAGAATCACAACTGACACAGGAAGAAGAAAGGAATAGATATGTTTCACAATTAATACAAACATCAGAAACAGTACAAAAGAAACAAGAAACAGAAAGAAAATCTAGAGAACTGGAGAAAGAAGAAGAATTAGTAGTGGAACAAGAAGAAGAGGTAGTAGAAGAAGGGAGGAGGAGGAGGAGAATCGAATTCTATACAGGATCTAGAACTAGAAGAAGAAATAGAAGAAACAGAGGAGAGGGAAATAGTAAATATAATTAATTTATAGAGTATAAAATGAATCTAAAAATTCTATCTTGGAATGTTTGTGGGATAAATTCACCCTATAAAAGAAAGGGCATTTTCCATCAGTTAGAAAAATTAAATTTGGATACAATAGCATTACAAGAAACTAAATTTAAAAATATATAAGGAACCCAAAATTAGGACAAGCATTTTCAACTGCAATAGAAAAAAAAGGGGGGGGGGAGTAACTGTTTTTGTAAATAATAAATATGAGGCGAGACAAATTTTTAGTGATAATTTGGGACACTTTATAGCAGTAGAGGTGACTATAATGGATTCTAAATTATTGATTGTAGCTGTTTATGGACTATTAGAAAATAAAAATAAAATTATTGGAAAAACTACTGGATTTAAATAATCATGAGATAATACTAATGGGGGATTGGAAAGGGGGATTGAACCCAAATTTGGATAGATCTAATAGAGAAGAAAAAAATGAAGGGAAAGGAAAAAAGAATCAAGGGAAACTCCCAAGATCATTTTTTGAATTATTAGAATGTTTATCGTTAACAGAAGTGTGGAGGTATATATATGGCACAGAAAGGGGATATACATATTTTTCAGAAAGACACAAAACGTGGTCAAGAATAGATATGATGTTCGCATCTACAAATATATTAAAAAATATTGTAAAGATGGAAATGTTATCCAGAACAATATCAGATCATTGTCCTATAGTATTAACAGTCAAATATGGAAAGAGAAGAATAAATTGGAGAATGAATGATAATCTGCTTAAAAACAAATTAATAGTAGAAAGAGCAAAAACTGAATTGAAAAATTTCCTGGAGATGAATTTAGATAAAGGCCAAACTGTACAAATAGTGTGGGAAACAAGCAAATCGATAATGAGGGGCTTTTTCATAAATCAACAAGCTTGGTTAACAAAATGCAAAATGGAAAAAGAGACTCAAATACAAAGGAAATTGAAAGAGAAAGAAAACAAACTGAAAAGAAATCCACGTGATTCTAAAATTCAAAAAGATATAAAAGTTTTAAAATTATCAACATTAGCAATTAATGAAATAGAGACTAAAATGAAATTTATAAAGCAACAATATTTTGAACATGCGAATAAGCCAGGAAGATGGTTGTCTTATAAATTGAAAAAAAAAAAGGAAAAACGTATTATAAAAGGAATTAAAGAAGGGCAAAATATTTATTATCAAGAATCAAAAATAAAAAAAAAATTTAACTCCTTTGAAGAACTTTTTAGAAAAAGAACACAAACACAAGAACAACAAAATAAAATAAAGAATTATTTGAATCAAATAGAAATTACTCAAATATCAGATAGCCAAAGGGAGGATTTGGATAAACCAATAACAATGCAAGAAATTATGAGCACAATTAATAAATTGAAAATAGAAAAAGCCCCTGGACCAGATGAGTTTACGGCACTTTATTATAAAACTTTTCAGGAATTATTAGCTCCTTTATTGTTACAGGTATTAAACTCAATTAGAAATCAAGAAATTCCAAATACATGGAAAGAATCAAATGTGGCCTTGATACCAAAAGAAGGGAAGGATGTATTAGATAAGAACTATAGACCAATTTCTTTATTAAATATAGATTATAAGATATTTGCCCTAATACTAGCAGAGTGTTTAAAAAATGTACTGGAGAAATGGGTACATGAAGATCAAAATGGATTTTTGGAAGATATTTGAAAAATAATATTAGAACAATTTTAGACATAATAGAATATTACCAAAAACAAAATCAGAAGAAAGTGATGTTGTTATTTTTAGACGCGGAAAAAGCATTTGATAACGTAAATTGGGCTTTTATGTTTGAAATATTAAAGAAAATGGGAATAGGGGATAGATTTATAGAATGGATAAGGTCTATATATAATGATCAGAAAGCATGTTTAATTATAAATGGGGAAAAATCAAATCAATTCGAAATACACAGAGGTACGAGACGAAGCTGCCCATTGTCACCTTTACTGTTTATAATGTGTTTGGAAATATTGAACAAAAAAAATAAAGATAAAACACTAATTAAGGGTACAAGAATAAAAAATTACGAATTTAAAGTTAAAGCATATGCAGACGATTTAGTAATAATCTTAGAGGACCCCTTTAGTAGTATTAAAAAAATTTTAGAATTGTTAAAACAATTTGGAGAAGTAGCGGGATTTAGAATAAATAAAGAGAAGTCGATGATGATTACTAAGAATATTACACAAATTCAAGAGTTAGAATTAGCACAAATTTCAGGAATTAAAACTGCTAAGAAAGTAAGATATTTAGGTATTTTAAAATGAAGAATAATATAGACTTATTCAACAACAATTATAAAAAAACCTGGAATGAAATAACAAAAGAAATGAGAAATTGGAATAGATTAAATTTGTCATTGTTAGGAAGAATATCCACAATAAAGATGAATGTATTGCCCAAAATGATACATCTTTTCCAAAATTTACCTATAATAGTAAATGAGAAACCATTTAAAGTTTGGGAACAGGAAATAAGTAAATGTATCTGGAATGGAAGGAAACCAAGAATCAAGATGAGATATTTAAAGGAAATTAAAGAAAAAGGAGGACTAAATTTACCAGATTTGAAATTATATCATGAAGCTTCTTCATTAACATGGCTTAAGAAATGGATCACGTTATCTAATTTGAAGTTATTGACTTTAGAAGGATTCAATTTGTATTACAATGGACGATGCCTATGGTGTGAAAAACAAAAAGTCAATAAAGAATTCATGGAAGTTACATAAGAAAAGCAATCCTTAGGACTTGGTTAAAAGTAAGAAACAAGTTATACATAAAACTCCCCTATTGGACCTCGCCCCATGAAGCCTTTTTCAGATTAGAAAAGATAAAGATGAAAGAATGGGTAACATATAAAGGTATACTTACAAAGGAAGGAAATAATATAAGATTAAAAAATAGAGAAGAGTTAATTGCAGAAGGCTATACAACATACTGGCTTTTATATAGACAATTAGTAGAGAAATATAAATTAGATAGCAAGAATGTAGGAGTATCATTAGATGAAACGGAATTTGATAAAATATTGAAGTCAGGGGGAAAATATTTGTTAAGTAAAATCTATAAAATGTTACTAAATCTTGAATTAGAAAAAGATACAGTAAAGGACAATATGATAAAATGGGCTCAGGATTTAGGTTATTCAATAACATTAGAACAGTGGGAAAATACTTGGAAGATAAATCAAAATTTTACAAGGAGCTATAATTTGAAAGAGAATTTTTTAAAAATGTACTATAGATGGTATCTAACCCCGGTTCAAATTTCAAAAATGAATAAAAATGATAAGTCTGCTAAGTGTTGGAAATGTCAAGAAATTGGATCTTTTTTTCGTTGCTGGTGGTGTTGATAAAGAGCGAGGAAATATTGGACACAAATACATGAACAGATTATCAAATGTTTAAAAATTAAGTTCCCAATATCACCTGAGATATATTTATTAAATATATTTGATAATTTGGATGTGGAGATAAGGGAAAAAAACATGTAAGAATACTGTGTTATATGATATATGCGGCCAGAATTACATATACAAAAAATTGGAAAGAGGCAGATATACCACGGATAGAGGACTGGATGTAGAAATTATATGAATTAGCTGAAAAGGATAAATTAACATTGGCATTAGAAAACAAATCTAAGAATATTTTTAAACAAGAATGGGAAATATTAACTCCACTATGAAAAGAAAAATGGGGGGAACATGCAGTTATAGGATTTTATGAATAAAAAGAAGCAAAATTGACTGATGTATATACATGGATATGTAAGAAAAGATATTGTAAAAGGGATACTATATGATGGACATTAATGACGATGTTAAGAGATAGAAGTAAGCATAAAAATATGTATTAAAATATGTATTAAATTTGTAGTAAATATGTACTAAATAAGATATTTAGCAAGATAGGAATGTAAGGTAGTTTACGAAGAGTTACAGGGAAGAATAAGTAAGTAAATAAGAATAAGTAAGAATAGATGACAAAGGATATATGTCATTTAGGGATATTAAGAGTCAGAAAATAAATTTATAAGGAATTAATATGATTATATGGGAATATTATGATGATAGAGAAATTCGCAAGACTGGAACGTAATGAGGGACTTAATAAAATAGGTTAATGAATTCTAAGTAATGATTGGTAAAATTAAGGTAAGAATAAATGAAAGACCAGAGATGGTAAAGCCAATAAGGATTAGAATAATATAAACTAGTAAATCAGGATTAAAGAGGAATATGATTATACTACTGTTACCCTGTTTACTGGGGGGCCCGTGAGGGACTTCTAAATGCACTCACAATTGAACAAATTAGTCAAGACCACAAGCTAGCAATACGAGAGGCAGGGCAACGCAGCGCAAGCTTTTACCCAATGTCTACGGGATCAGGTCAAGCCAAGAAGCACACCAGGTTATAAGAATAATTGTGATGTTTATTAAAATACAAACAGTGTATGCAACGCAATCACACAGAGAACTATAGAAAAATAAAGGTTTGAGTGGGACAGCGGGAATTTTTAAGAGGGATTGTTGATTTGGGTGATACTACACCTATCCTGAAGCCCAGGTAGATCACTGAGAAAGTTCGAAGGTGCGTAGTTTCAGAACGTGGGACTAAAGGGGGAAAGGGTTGCCAAACCAAGCGGCAGCAGGACAGGATGGAAATCGGGAGCATCCAAAAAAGCTCACCCAAATTAGGGAGTTTTATAGGGAGAAATGTGACCACAGGCCATTCTGCATTTGGGAAAAACAATGAGTTTCGGGCTAGAGACAAAACCTCAAAAAGGTCAGAATTTAGCATGATTGAGTTAAGTCCGAATTGACAATGGAATGGACAGTATGCAACCGTAGAGTTCTTGAAAGGTGAGGACACTTCTAATCAAGCTGCCTGCTCGGGGCAGGGAGTTCTTTTGTGAGTGGCGTGCATAAATAATTGCGCACTTGCCCGTGAGGTCTCCTGAAGTGTCGGGATGGCTATTTCTGGCCAGCCTGTATTGTGTGGAATATTACAGCAATTATCGGCCGTGCCTGTCTTGCGCGTTTGTCCAGTGGCCTTGCAGACACGTGGAGAGGGGTGGTGGAAGAAAGCCAAATTATTGATATCAAAGTGATATCTAATGTTATTTCCAAAAACGGGATGGCAACGGCAATAACACTACCCAATGGTGAAGAGAATGGAAGTCATGAATGTTTAAAGTTGTAGATATGTAGGTATGTGAATTGTCTATTGTATTATGTCTAATGATTTACTTGAGTATATATATATATAAGGTAAAGTGTACTTGAAAGAAGAAACCAAGAAGGAAGAACTACAAGGACAGAGGAAGGAAAATATGTATAGGTCTAGAGTGCACTTTGTCATTGTTTTTTTGTTTCGTATTGTGTGTATTTTTTTGTAGTTTGTAATTCAATAAATATATTTTTTAATAATAAAAAAATTAATTTAAAAAAAGGAAGATGTCCAAAGGAGAGCAAGCAAAATTGTGAGAGGTCTGGAAACGATGCCCTATGAGGAGTGGCTTAGGGAGCTAGATACATTTAGCCTAATGAAAACAAGGCTAAGAGATGACATGATAGCCATGTTTAGATATTTGAAGGGATGTCATGTTAAAGATGGAGCAAGCTTGTTTTCTGCTGATCCAGAGTCTAGGACATGGAGCAATGGATACAAACTACAAGAAAGAGATTTTACCTAAACACTGGAATATGCTGCCTTGGAATGTGGTGAAGTCTCCTTCTCTGGAGCTTTTTAAACAGAGGCTGGATAGTCATTTGCTAGGGGTGTTTTGAATGTGTGTTCCTGCATGGCAGACGGTTGAACTTGATGACCATTGTGGTATCTTCCAACTCTATGATTCTATGATTCTAAGAACTTTGAAGGCATGTTTTGAAAAAACTAAAAAAAAAATGGTTTTAACCAATGTTAGTGGGGTAGTGAATCCACCCTGGGTTTCAATCTGAATTTTAAAAGAGCTATCCAAACTGTTGATTCCTAGCACCAAAATAGGTTCAATACCCTAGACAGCTTCTTTACCACTTATACAAACTTATACAGAGAGATATGGTTTTCCAAGGCCTAAATACCTTTAAAGGCGCCAGATCTCATCTGATCCTGGAAGCTCAGCAGAGTTAGGCCTAGCTAGAATTCACATGGGGGACCACCAAGGAATATCAGGCACTACAGGCTATATTTCAGAGGAAAGAACTGGCAAAAGCATTTCCAAGTATTCCTTGCCTATAAAAACCCTATACTATTCATGAGGTTACCGTAAGTCAACAGGCACCCACACATACACACACACACACTTTTCAGATAGTCTGGATTCTAACCTAAAACTGGTTTATTGTGCATTTACTAAAATGTGCAAAACTTAAATCAATGACAAAGGAAAGAGATGTTGACAAGACTTCAGAAGAACTCACTCACTGAGCACTGCTCACAGGACTGATTGAGGTGCCTGCTGCTAATCATTCAGCTCTCTATTTTCTTAATGCACTCTGTTGCAAAAAACAGGTACCATGGCAGCTCCCATTTACTGATCCTCCTGCTTCTCCTTAGCCTGAAGTGCCCCATCTTAGATCCCTCAAGGGAGGCTGACTGGCTATGCTCCCTTCTCCCCATTCCTGCCGCAGATAAGAGCACTGACTGAAGCTAATGAAAGATTAAAGAAAGATACAACTGCCTGTAGCTTAATATTTCCACTACAAGCCCCTCTCCCCAATTTTCTCCCCTCACCCACTTCCTCTCAGGGAAGTTAGATTTCTGGCCTGCACCACTCTCCACTTGGCTCCTCCTCACTTGGCCTGTGCTTAGATTCAGGTACTGCTGTGCTTGGAGCTTTCTCTCCTAGAGCTCCCCCCTCAGCCTTGGTTTCCCTCAGACAAAGCAACTGCCACTCTTAAGCCAGCCCCTAAACTTTTCCCCACCAGCCTGGGAGGGAGAAGCTGCACAGCCCTGCCCAAGTCCCAACTCCTGAAGTTGGGTGGGCTCATCTTGGAAGACGTGAAAAGCTCCTTCTTACATGTGTGCCCTTCTGCCGTGTGAGAGAGAGGAGAATTGGAGCCTTTTTTCACCATTATTCATTTTTTTTATGCATACCTCTGAATGTCCTGGTGTGGACCCCCTGGGGGTACGCGTACCCCAGGCTGGGAACCACTGTTCTAAGATATCAGCTCATTAAGTGGCACTGCCTACAAGAAAGTTTGTAGAATTTTTAGGTACAGCATGCCATTGAGCAGGTATGTTGAGTTAATATACAAGTGGCAAGTAATTGAAGGCAGAAGGAGATCACCCCACAGTGGCAGGATACTGCTCAGACCAGAGACCACCACTACTGGCTGTCACTCACTAGCACATCATCCCCAATCAGTATGACCACTGGATGAAGCCGATTGCTAGTCTCAACTAGAGTACACTCACTGAATCAATGGGATTTACCTAACTGTTGATTTATCATCCAGCAGTTGTCCCAATGTCTGTGATAGATAATGATGCTGTGATTGAGGAGCAACTGATTGTGCAGGGGGCCGAGCCAGTGAGTGACCAAGTCAACCTGCAAACATCCCCTGCGCTGGAAGGTCAAACAGAGACTGAGTTGCCCCAGCCAGCTCATGATGGAGAGGGAACCAGCAGTGATGCAGAGGAGCTGCAGCCAGCTGTGCCCATCAACCCTCAATCATGCAGAAGGCTGAAACGGGCTGCTGAGAGGGAGGCTGCTTGGACTAGGCTGAGGAAATGATAACAAGCAGCACCTGCTCACAGGGGCTATTTAAGTCTGCCGGCATGGCTGCTCCTTGCTTGCAGCAAATTATTAGCAAGCTCTCACGACCTTTGTGTCTCCTGCTCCCTGAAACCCTCTGGACGGATCTCTGTCTCCTGAACCCTTGGACTGGACCTTGACCTGGCTCAGCTTGTGTTTTCCTGGTGTTTGGTATATTTGGATTCCCCAAGTGTTCCTGACCTCTCTCCTCCCTTGCTGACTGCAGCCTGGCAGGGAGAGATTCCTGACAATGTCTCAGTTTGTCTCTCTTCCTTCCACTTCCCTCTTTGTCTTCAATGGACTTCAGTTGCTACAAATTGAAAGTTAATTAAAAGTAGTTTGCACTCCATTAACTCAATAGAAGAGAGGGAAGGGGCCAAATTTTTGCCTTCCCCAACAGGCTTAGGCAAAAGCAAACTGCTGCCACCTGTCCTACTTAGTCATCTTGACCATAGTTTGATGTTCCTTGTCCTGATTTTCATCTGCAAAGTGTTGGAGAGTATGCAACAGCACATTAAAAAGCTGGGTTTAATACCAGTTTTCCTGTCATTATTATTTCCCAAGAGCACCCCCAGAATTAGAACCTGCTGAGGTTCTGAAAATTTTCTCTTTTTAAAGCTAGAGCTATTTCCAGCCAGTGTGGTATAGTGGTGTAATTAAATCCAGTGTGGGCTGAATGTTGGACTATGACTCCGATGACAAAGGTTCAAACCGCTACTCATCCATGGAAATCCACTAGGTGACTCTGGGTAAGCCACACTCTCTCAGCCTTAGAAGAAGGGCATAGCAACCCCCTCCAGTCTCTTTATAGAACTACAGTTTGTAGGGATTTCTTGGGGAAAGGGAAGGACTATTGGACCAAGTGAAGCCTGTAATGAAACGATGCCCTTAGAGTTCTAGAAAACTGCCTGCCCTAATGTGAGACCCCATTAGCTCCCTACAAAATTATAAGTATTGTAAGAGAATAGCTGCTAGCATGAGAGGTGACAGATATATATTAAACTGCAGCACTTGAGGAAATCAAATAAATTCATATGCAAAGATTATTAGCCAATGGAATCTTGTCATTCACCTAGATGGATGAACAAGGTTATTCAATTTATATCAAATTAAGTTACTATCCATGGCACAATCTACCCACAAAGTTTTCCTGCACAAACTGTGTTGAAACCAAGACAGCCTTCAAAACCCTGAAACATGTAGGCAGGAGCACTGGTTTGCTTCACACCCTATACTATTTTGTATACCCTAAAGATGTGTTCAGCGCACACCCAAACTGCAAAGCAGGATGTAGCCATGTAGAGGTTGCTGGACTGCAACTCCCATGATCCTTCACTATTGGCCCTGCTGCCTAGAGTTTATGGAGACTGTACTCCAAAAACATTTTGGGAACCAAAATATTAAGTGTTCTAGGAGAGGCAGTACACAAAAGTAACTTTTCTCAAGCTCTCCTAGTTAGTGAGTAGGACTGTGATTCCAACTTTCACTCCTAGGCTCAGCACTTTTAATCTAGTACATCACACAAGCTCTGTGTATACTGATAAAAACACCACTTTCCTGTTCAAAAGCCCACCATAACTTTTTAAATGCTCTCATTTTTTTTCTAGTGGGATTTCCAGATGAACTGAATAGCTCTTGAATAAACATGAGCTTTATTTTAAAATTCCACCTCAAGTGATTCTTTCCCCCTTGTTGATCACACTATTGTGCTTCATAGCAGTTTCTTTGTTTTCCTTTTCACATCACCATGCTGCTGAAATATTTTTCCCTGGTGGCTCTGTTTTTCTGATCCTTGCAAATCTTTTATTTCACCTTCATCATATTGGAGTCTTATCTTGAGACCTGACGTCCTATTTGCAGAATGACCTGCTTCTACTTTGTAGAGGGCCTGGGCAGCTTAGAGACAATTCACAACACTTCCAACAGCAGCCCTTTCACACTACACAGTTATTTCACCATGACTGCATCCTATGGAATTCTGGGGTTTGTCGTTTGATGAGGCACTAGAAATTCCATGGAATGGAACCATAGTAATTAGAGTGCTATAACTGTGCAGCATAAAGAGCCCTTGGCCAGATACTGAGAATGAGAGCAACTTAAAAATGGTGGCAATGGCTCTCAGCAGTGGCTTTCACAACTCTCATTCAACTCTGCTGCTGCATCAGCCACTTTTGTTAAAAAGGAAATTTGTGCATTTGGCATCCATACCAGGGCAGAGGAACCAACTAATTTTTTTTTAATCAAGTACTCAGTCACTCAGCCTTTCAAAATAGCAAATATAAATACCTCTGAGACATGTTGTCTAGAAAAGGGACACTGGAGCTTGTCCCCACTAAGGTATGGAACTCACTGGATGCTACTGGGGACATCTTGCTCAACCTGACCTGCCTCTGGGTTTTTGTACAGATAAAATATGGAGAGAAGAGTCGCACATACTGCCTTGAGATTACTGGAGGAAAGCCATTGCATAAAAGTAACTAAGTACTTAAAAAAAATAGTCTAAAATCCATAGAACAGTGATACCTTTATTGTGCCAATCAAAAATGCTTGAAATATATCGTGCAAGCATTTGAAGCTCCACTGGCTTCTACATTAGGCAAAGGTGTTAGATTTACAGGCCTAGACTTTGTCAAGATGTTTTTGTTGTCAGCTAAGATAGGCTGAAGGGACATCAATGCAAAGAGAAGCCACTCTCCTCTTTGGCCTTGAGGGCACTGGGAGACAGAGAGTCATAAAATCCAGGCAATAGAATTTCATCTCCATTAGCAACAGAAAAAGTAATTTCCCTTGAGATCCAGCCTGTTTCTGTCCTGGGTGAAACTAGCCACCCCTTTCTTAGGCAGAGAACATTGAACTTCTCAAGAAGCCTCTGTACTGTTGCATCTAGAAAAATCTTTTAGGCACTGTGTAGGTAAACCCTGCCAAATGCTGTCCCAAAGAAAAAGTTGTACCTTTGTTGAAGGCAGAAACTTCAAAGAGTTAAGTCCCAGTCCCTTGGCTCCTACTTCTTTAGGATTCCCCTGTTGCAGGTAAAATGCGATATTCTCAAATCCAGAAGACATATCTAGGGATAGCTGTGCTGGCCATACAGCAAAATATAACAATATCCCAAATCCATAAAACAGCAATCTATGCCAAAAATATATTTTACCACCTGCAAAGAACTGGTGGAAACATAAGCCTCAATAATTATTGAAAACAATTAAATAAAAAATCTTATAAGGTTTTAAGATTCAAACTGATAGAGTTAGACCATAATATGCCAGACATATAACTGTGGTTGAGAAAAGAACAGGTTGCTCACCTGTAACTGTGGTTCATTGAGTGGTCTCCTGTGAACTCACACAAATGGACTTGCAGTGCAGTGCATCATTCAGAACTTCCTAGAGCTGTTATACAAGCGTTGTCCTAGTAGCCCCTCCTCCACTGGCACATATGACCAGCGATTTTCCCACTCAGACCCTCGTTCCATGGCTGCCAATGCAGCAGCCCAAGAGCTAGGCAGGTTGAGCATGATAGAAGTAGGGAGGAAGGGTGGGTGTTGTGTGAGTTCACAGATGACCACTCAAAGAGCTACAGTTACAAGTGAGCAACCTGTTCTTCTTCTTTGTGGCCTCTGTGACTCACACAAATGGGAGATTATTAAGCTACTGACCCAGGCGATGGGTGAGCAATGCAAACAGGGATATAGTACTGCTTTCCCAAAGGCAGCATCAGCCCCTGACCTTGAGCACAGTCTGTAATGGGTAACAAAAGACAAAGGCCAAGACCAAGTAGCTGCCCTGTGAATGTCCTCTAAGGAAACACTCTTCAGAAAGGTAGAGGAGGCAGCCACAGCTCTTGTGGAATGGCTGCACACAGTTACAGGAGGATCTTTCTTGGTGAAAGATCTTTCTTCATAGGCCAGGTGAATTGCAGAAGAGACTTGTTTGAAGAGATGTTGGGCAGAAACTGTCAGATCTTTCTTGTGTCTTGAGTAACAAACAAAGGCCACTTTTATAGTGCTATTATTCCACTTTAAACATCCTGTGGCATTTTGGGGTTTGTAGATTACTGAGAACAAAAAGCTCTCTGGCTGAGAATTCTAAAGGCTCCTCCCTAAACTGCAGACCCCAGGATTCCATAGGATGTTGAAAGTGGAATAATAGCACTATAACTGTATAGGACGGAAATGGCCAAAGAGTCTCAGGGATTGCCAAATGTCAGCTGTCCTGTTAACATAAAAGGCCAATGCCCTTCTAACATCTAAGCAATGAATTGTCTGCTTGAATTCAGAAGACAGGTTCAGCGTGAAAGCAAGTAGCATGATGTCCTGATTCAGATGGAATACAGAGACTTTGTCCTTGTGGAACCATAGATAGGGAGCATTGATACTGAGTGCACAGGGTTCCCCAGCTTGCCTGGCCAATGTTATTGCCACAAGAAAGGCTGCCTTTCACATCAGGAGATGAATGTCACATATCGCCATCAGTTCAAATGGTCTCTGAGATAGATAGCTGTGAAAGGACAAGTTCCAGACTCCGTTGGACTGTGAGAGCCTGAACTGGAGGGTGCAACATTCTTGTAGCCCTTCAAGAAACGTTTAACAAGAGGACTCTGGAAACAGGATGACTTGCCTAACTACTGGAACTGGTGGGATATAGCAGCAACGTAGCATTTGATGGATGTACTTGAGAGGCCCTTTTCAGATAAAGACAGCAAGAAGTCTAAAATGAGCTGAATCGGGCCACATCTGGAGATATGTGCTGGGCAGCCAAGAATGAAAAGAACTTGCCCCACTTGTAGGATTAGGAACTTCTAGCAGAAGGCATTAGAGTGGCTGCAAGAATTTGAAGAAATGATGTCAACAAAAAAGCTAAGGATGGATCCTCCAGGCTGTCAGGTTGAGGGTGTACATGTCAGGATGCCAAATGCAGCCACCATGAAAAGTCAGGAGATCTGGTCTTAAGGGAAGCTTGAAGTAAACCTCACAAGACAGGTGGAAAAGATGTGTGAACCACAGCTGCCACAGAGGCAACGGAACGCAATTCACTCTGTTCCTGGTCAGCTTGGAGAGGACTCTTGTGATGAGGGAGGATAGGGGGAAAGCATACATGGCAACATTCTGTCATGCCGTTGTCCCAGGACCCAGACAGAACCCTTCCCAACAGCCACACCCTAGAGACATGAGAAGAGCAGTACTTATGGCAGCCAGTGCAGGTGGAAAAGGGAGAGTACAGAATTCTGGCAACATTTATATAAGACGGACTTGTTAATTAGGCCAGAGCTGGGTAGGAGACTGAGCCTATATAACAAGAGCTCAGAATGGGAGAAAGCTGTTGGAACCAACTGATTCCATCAGTGGTAACAGCCCAGCTGACTCCTGTATTCCTTGCTTATGTTCCTTAAATCCCTGATCTTTGCTTGCACTATGGATTTTGCCCTTGGACACCCTCCTTCTGGGCTCACAGTAAATTTGGACTTAGTTTCTCTAAATCTGCTAAGAACTCAGACTGACCAAGACAAACTTTGCCTGCTAGCTCCTGCTAATAGCCTGATTATATAGCTGGAGGCTTTGGTGGGCTGCCAGCACAGGACACATTCCTCCAGTGATACAGGAGAGTGTCGCCTAGTGAACCTTTCCCCTTTCAATTCCTGGAGCAGAACATTGTACACTGAGCATTCTGAGGTGACATGAAGAGGTTGATCTCTGGCATGCCCCACATTCAAAACACAGGCTGGAGAATGTTGGGATGGAGCATCCATTTGTGGCAGGACATTGTTGTTCTCCTCAGAGCATCTGCCAAGATCTTTTCCCTCTTCTGGAAAATGGGTTGAAGAGAGTAGGATGCCTCTGTGAACTGAAGAGTGAGATTCAGAACACATGCACCTTGTTTGTTCAAGGAATAAACCACTGTGGTATTGTCAGATACTATTTGAACTGCTTGGCATCTTATCAGAAACTTGAAAGCACAAAGAGCCTTCTCCACTGCAAGAATCTTGAGTGTTGATGTGAAGCTTGATTTTGCACTTCGTTCATTGAACTCTGATGGAAAGACCTTCCATGTGAGTGCCCCATCCAACCATCAATACGTCTGTCATTAGAGACTTCGTAGGCTGATGCAGAAGACAGGGCAATCCCGGTCGGCAGGTTGTCAGTGTGGAGCCACCACTCCAGAGAGCAATAAACTGCTCTTAGAATTGTCAGTCACATCTGAGGCAAGTCTTTAAAGATGCTAAATGTGGAAAGGAACCAGACCCGAAGGGGTCACATTTGAAGGCAGGCATTCAGTACCACAAATGTCATGGAGGCCATAAGACCCAGCAGAATTTGAATGACTTTGGCAGGCGCCCAGCTAGAACAGTGTCAGTGAAGAACAATATGACAGAGGTTGTGAAGCTGATCCCAAGGAAGATACACTCTTGTATTCAGGGAGTAGAACACTAGTCCAATGAACTGGATGGTGCAAGACTGCTGCAAGTGGAACTTGTCAAAGTTGACAATGAGACCAAGATAGTGGAGAAGCTGAAGAGTAAGGTCTATATCTGAAAGAAGGCAAGACCAAGAACATATGACAAGAAGCCTGTCGTCTATGGATTTCCTTGATGATAGCAGTGCTGGAAATGAGGCCCTGGGTTGTTTCAATGAAACTGGTCAAGCTTGAGAGGTGGACAAGAGAGGAGTTGGCACCAAAGAAGAACACAGAACCAAAGACATATTGGACATCGAGGGAGCATCCAGACAAGTCAAGGGCTGCTCATATAGGAGGGCCTTCAGGTGCAAGGAGTGATTTTTGTGGGCCTGTGGACTCATTGCTTAAAAATGCAAGCGTATCCCAATATTGTGATTTTCTCCTAGGCACAATAGACAATGAAATCAGCTATCAGTACTTCTTGTTCCATGAGTGGAGCGCTTCTTAAAAGATTGGGATGGCATGGCTAATGGAAAATCGGTAGACACAGGAACTGTGAAAGGGTAACCCAAGAGAAAAAGCTGAGAAAACAGTCCAGGTCAAACTATAAAGAACAAAGTTACCAAGACAAACCACACTGGAGAACCAAAAGAGAATAAACAGTCTGAGTCAAAGCCTAACAATAGAAACCAAAACACACAGCCAACTGTTCCTTTCAATGCTGTTGCTTCAGTGGACAAAAAAGAACTAAGGGTTTGGGCACAAAAATGGCTGGTCATATGGTACCAGTGGAGGAGGGGCTACCACAAAAACACTTGTATAACAGTTCTAGAAGGTTCCAAACAATGTACAGAACAGGCACAGTAAACCCATTTGTGTGAGTCACAAAGACCATCAAGAAGAAAGATAAGATTACAGAGGTAGAAATCCGCCAAGATAGTCCAACAAAAAACTAAGGGAGGGAAACAATTATGACATTTTGAGATCTTCAGTTGGAGATTCAGTGCCTCTGGAGGAAAAAAACAACAACTTGGTTCCACTGGTGACAGGTGCTCAGGGAGCCATTCCAAATAAATAGGCAAAAAATTCTGAATGAAGTTGCTATAGATTGGATCACAATAACAGAATTTCCAAAAGTGGCATTACTTAGATTATCCTACATTATCTGATACCTCACGGTTTTCTAGATTCTTAACAGAATCTGTTCACTGAGGGCCCGAAACTGTAGTCAGTAACATTTGTCATATTTTGAAACCAAGGAGAAGGAAGAGTGCTACATATGGAACTATCCAATTGCACGCCATGCAGAAATACAAATTTTAGAATTTTTATCAATGGGGCAATGGAGAAGATTTCCAGAAGCTTTCAAGATTTCTGAGCTGCCAGGCCTTTACAATAGCAGTGATTGGACACAGCAAGTTTTCCTGATTCTTTTGAACTCTATATCCTCTATAGTTTGTGAATTCTGTCAGAGCTGGGAAGTAACAAATTACAAAGTAATATCATCACCTGTAATAACATACCCTTTCTGGAAAACAAGAACGCAACAAACTCTCATTTGAATGTAAAGTAACCAGTGGGAATGAAAATGTAACATTTTCTAGTTACTCTTAAAAATTACCTTTACAGGACACTTAAACTTTCAAGTTTTGTAATATGCTTTAACCAACCTGAAGGTGTTTTTTTTTTAAATGAAAAGCAATGAAAAAGTAATGGGTAGCAAGTAACAGCAATGAATTACTTTTCAAACACCACAGCAAGAAAAAAGAATAAATTACATGTTAAAAAATTTCCCAAGCTTTGAATTTTGTGCCAAAATACCAAACTCCTGTGCCAGTAACTCAAAATCTTATAGTCTGTTTCCTATATATTTGTACAAATTGTCAAATCAGTGGTAAAAACCAAGGCTTCCTCTCTCCTGTTTCATTTCAATTTGCCTCTATGGATACGTGTGAGAGAGCTCATTGATTAGCTTTCCTTTTTCTTCTTTTTTCTTCTCTTTTTGGGGCTGTCTGTTTTCCCATCAAGAATGAATCAAACCATGAATTATACATGGGCAAGCTAATTCCATTTATTCTTTCTCGCACTCGGCCTCTGTAAATCACATCTACTAAATGATGTGGTGGTTTTTTTGTTTTGTTTTGTTTTAAATGAAGACTAGAAATAATGACACAGCTTGCAGACTTGCCAGATTAGATATTGTTTGTGCAATCTTTTAAACCGTTGAACAGGCTTCATTGGTGAGGTGGTGAGCGCTCTGCTACTACCACTGTCAGCTTCTTGCACTTTTGCTTCCTGCCTTACAACTATAGACTGCAAGTTTTTTTTTTCATATCCATCTCACTGTCCACTGCATGGGAGCAGCAAGTAGAAACTGAATGACATTCAATTAAAATGATATTAGCAGTTCAGGAGTGATTTTGTTTAATTTACTCCTACTCAGATGTAAAAACATTAGTGACTTTTTAAATTGGACCTCATAATGTCTCACACCCACACATATGCAATGAAATTAAAGACTTTGGTGGCTAAGTACTGCTTAATTTACTCCTACTCTCTTGTAATGACATTAAAGATGCTTTGGGGTAGATATTGTTTCCAATCATTTTTATTCAAAGGAAATCTGAGCTTATTGGTACTATTATTATGTATATAATAAAATCACCCAAGAAATGTATCAGTACAGGAGGGGATAGGGTGGTTACCAATAATATTAAAAAGCAATCATTCATTTTTAATGCAGGGATATTAAGAGATATTAAACAGATTTTTGTAAACTTTACAGGTGGCTGTAATCCATTGTAGGAAACCGATATCTCTTTGACTATATAGTATTAATTCAGAGCATTTATGGTAAGCCTCTTTGATAAGTTCATCATTGCCAACTCCTCACCTTTGGAACTAAGCATGTGTACCAGAGTTTGGAAGCAATCATTTGAAAATAACAAATTACTTTACATCATTCTTTTTTTCAAAAATAAAAGCATAACACCATTACATTATGATAGTGACTTAACACAGGATGAATTCACTGCTTTTTTGGTATAATTGCTACTTTGTATACATGCACACACACACGCACACGCATGCACACACACACACACACACACACACACACACACACACACACACAAGTGTGGAGGAGGAACATTACATGGCCCAAGTGCTTGCTCATGCTGTGTCTCGTATTATTGCTTCCTGGTTGTCTGTCGATGTTGTGAAAACAATGGAGTAGAAGGGAGGAGAGTTTATTTTATACAATGGATGTGTAGGTCATACATTCTCAGTTTTTTTAAAGTAACTAATAGGCAACTATTTAACTGCTTTTTAGAAAGGGAAAAGCACAATCTTACTTTATAAGAACAGTAACTATGGCCATTTCCGCACTAGACTGTTATACTGCTATTACTCCACTTTCAACATCCTATGGCTGGCCCTTCCCTAAATGTCAAACACCAAGATTCCATAGGATGTTGAAAGTGGAATAATAGCGCTATAACAGTCTAGTGCGGAAATGGTCTATAACAACAACTATCTGCTTTTCGTGGCCTTGGAATTATAGTGGTAAAATTATGTGTTAGAATGGGGGGAATCCAGCCTTTGAGACATATGTAAACTCTAAGGCCATTTTTGTGGCCTCTGGATTCCCTTTGGGCCCTCAATTTTTAAAAAAATAATAATTGGTCTCAAATATTCCCTGGGCATAGGGGCTGTTTAAGGTCCAGATGAGGCAGTCTGCGTCTGTTTCCCTCATTCTCATTGATATAAACTTCTCGGTAAAAACACACTGACTAATACAGCCATCTATGCTTAATGTCATGTACTTAAAGAAGACACACTTGAGAACGTATCCATGCACATAATGAAGGTATTGCATGAATATTAAAGACTTGTTGATGGCTGAAGAAAAGTCATGAAAGAGAAGATCTGTTTTTCAGGGATGATGAGACCTGAAGCAAGAAAGGAAAAGCAACTAGTGAATTTCAAATCCTAAGCCCCAAATCCTATGACTGGTACATTTAGGTGGCATTGAGATACCTCTATCCCATGGAGCTCCACCAGAGGGACAGCATGTATGCCTCAGGACCCCCAGTTATACTGATAGAAAGGTCTGCAAACATACCTCCCCAGCCAGCTGTGATTCTGCAGGCAATAACTAATGATAGGTTCAAAGCAGCATGGTCCAGGGGCATAGCAGGAGAGGTTTGGGATCCAGGACTGAGCTCTTTATTCCCATTTAAGCCAGCATAGGTATATTCCTTTTGACTTATTTCAATAAGAGAGAGATTTTAAAAATAACAACAGAGGCCTAAATTCAGCAGAACGCCATCACTGCATCCTCCTCGGAGAGCCACCAGAAAGAAAGGGGAAAAAAACTTGGTTCTTCTGTAGCTCCTTCTCATTTGGCTGTCAATGAGGTTAACAGACTCTCCTACCATCCAACATTTCATAGATGAAAACCATGACATGTATGGCCAAACATCATCAGAGTTTCGTCAAGACAGCAAAAACTGCTAATGAAGAAGAACAGACAAGCCGGTAGAGGATGCAGCAGTTTGCTTTGCTGGAGTCTACTGGGAAGACCAAGACTCCTCCCCACCTCTTCTTCCCCTCTGTTGTTAACAGAGTACAAAGTATTTTTGCACTTTGAACTGAGTCTGCAGCAATTGAAGTAAGCTGAGGAACAAGGGGAAAAGTGGAAGGTAGAGAGAGAAACTGGGGCATTTTGAAAGCAGCTGTAAAAATGAGATGGCAGAAGCCTAAATGGGACTATCCTTGCCAAATCAAGATGGTTAGAGGTTATGGGCTCTGATGCTGTAGCACTTCTGCAATGAATCACTTCTTCTAGTCTACACAGGGTTTGTCTACCACAGACGAGCAATTGTGTTATGCTGAAGAAAAAACGAACTTGTAAAGGTTAGTTTTCTGAACTACAAATCCCACAGTCCTCTAGGATTCTGGGGGTAGTATTCCAAAACAGTAACTCTTCCAAGCTCTAAAGAACATACATGCATTACTATGACCACACAGGAGTCACCTGAACTACTATTCTAAGAGCTGCAAAATTCATGACCATCCCACATGTAAGTTATTCTCAGCAGCTGTTGAACCAATGGATCTTCTTCCTGAGCCACTTAATTCTATTCTTCTCCCTCTCCTTTTTAATGACAAGCACATTTCCTGGAGTTTGAAACTTTACTCTGAAATAGACATATTCTTTTGAGCGCAACTGACTTTTGCAATCCATTCTGAGGTGCAAGGAAACAAATACACAAAGACCGCACACTTATATATAGTTGTCTGTATAGTAATTACCTCAGCTGCCTTCTTGCTGTATTCATTTTCTTTAACAACAGATAGGCATCATACCATATTTGAATTCTTCCTTTCATTGGCTCCACTCTCTAGAACATAAAAGAGGAATACATCTGAACCTTGACATCTATCTTGAAGGTGCTTCTCTCTCTCTCTCTCTCTTTGCACGAACACCCCACCACCACTGAGATGACTCTAGTTAATGAAAGGGTGTCCATGAATCAGCTGAAAATTTTAGTTCATAAAGACAGAGAATGTATTTTCTTCAAGCAAAGAACAGTCCACAGTTACAAATGCCAAACAGGGATAGCACATCTATGGAAAAACAAGGCTCTTCAGCCAAAAAAGAATGAATAATGATAATCTGTGTGGGATGTGCTTTATGTGTATAACAAACTCAGGGAAGATCATTCTATGAACAGGCATTTGATCACAATTAAGTAGGTATTGCTGTTCTAACTCACCTCTCAGAGGCCTTTGTATGAGCAGCTTGGCAAAAGATATGTCTGGCAGGAAAGACTCCTTGGCCATATGAATCTTCAGGTGTGATTATGATTATGATTATTATTGGTTTCACAGTCTACCAGCTGTTGTTTGAGTTCATCAGTATTTTAGATTGTATCCAAGAATCCAGGAATCAGTGAGGTGTCATCAAATAATGTGGCATTTCCAAGCAATGTTGCTTTTTGCAATTGTGCTGTTGTGAACCTATCAATGGAGTTCACATTCACATGTCTTTCCAGTTTGTTTGGAATTGCTCCCAGAGCACCCATCACCACTAGAACCACAACTGTTTTTTCCACCCCAGAGGTGATGTTTAAAAAAGAGATCACCATCGTCAAGAAATGTCTAAGAATGTTTACTCAAGCCTGACTGAACAGACTGAAGCAGGGACGATGAAGAATGGACTGTGAAGTTTACTGAATTAGTCCAAATTGCCATACTAATGTGAGTTTTAAAGGACAATCCAACTGAAGATTTTTTAAAGATTTTTTTAAAAATTGGAAGCCATTTGTGGACTTTTTGAACAATAAGAAATCTAACAAATGCAGTAATATGTGTCTATGTATGTTACTAGTATACATGTATTGTATATGCATGGCATGGTTACTAGTATGTATATATGTACATATTAGCATGTAATATGTGGCTATGTATCTTTCTAGTAATGCTAGTAGGATTATTTAGTTGGATCTGTAATGACAGAATAACATTGTTTTTTCTTACAATTTTTCTTTCATTACAAAACACAGTCCTTTTGGATTTTAGTCAGTTTTAGTTAGTTAGTGGTTGGTGAATTAAATTAATGTGTTTGTATTGTACTTTAGTTTTTTTTCTCTTCTCTGTTTTTTTCCTCTTTTTTGAATGTACTTGTTTTTGATTGTGAATAAGTTTGTTTTAAAACAATTAATTGTAAGATATTTTTAAACAGTGAAAAGAAAAAAGAAAATACCAGTGGTGATTGGTGGTCTGGAAACAATTCAAATAACAATAATAATATCTCACTCTATATCACAAGATCTCATGATTCATTAAAAACATATTAAACATGTTAATAAGTTAAAACAGGTTAAACAGTTTAAAACTATGTGCATAAACATTTTAATCACTTAAGCCTCAAAGAGTTTAATAAACAGCCATGTTATTGTATTGTAAAAAGGAGTGTTTGTTCACATCCAACATGGAAAATGCCCCTTATCCTCTCATGGTATCCAGCAGGGCATTTTGTGGGATAGAAAGGCAGCCAGTTTTTGTATTCTAATATACGAATTTAAGTCAGAAAGCAAGACATGTACATTGTGAAGGCGTTAACATTTTAGCTAACTTCTGGGTCTCAAGTATCTTTTTTGTGCAGGGATACCTCAAGTAACTGAGGCCCTTTTCGCATGGCGTTTTTAAAGCGTATTAGGCACACTCCCTCCCCCCTCCACGAGCCACCGTACCTCATGACATTCTGCCAAACCAGGTGCTGTCACGGCCATGGATAGTGCTGATAGCACGTTTTCTTATTTTCGCCTGAAATAACCTCCCTTTCACGCATTGGTCGCGTGACCAGAGGGCCTGTGGAGCCGTCGTCTGGTGTGCTTCCGGGAAAGACCCAGGAGTGGGCGGGGTGTGGGCAGTCCCTGCTGCCTGTCCCTCATGCAGCAACTCCTAGGGGACGCTCCGCCCAGCAGCAGGCCGGCCGCTGCCCCCATCGCAGCAGGGAACATGCACGACACATCGCCGTGAGAGGCCACCCCGGGGCCACTCACACTTGAGACGACAGCAGCCCCCGGGTCCGTCTGACTGTGTTTTTTTTTAAACCCGGCACTATTGATAGCACGTTAGCACGTTACCAGCGTAGTATGAAACAGCCTATTGAGAAGCTCTATCATGCTGACGTTAGCACGATAGTCGATGAAACAATAAAAAAAAACCCACTGACCAATCAGGGGCGGTGGGGCGGGGACAGGGCGGGACCTGGGCATGGCCCAGGACGCCAACATGCGGACAAGGCACTGGGTGGGGACTGGTGCTCTGTCGTGAATGCCCCACCGTGTGCAGACTGCAAGGGGCTCTTTACTGGGCTTCTTGCGATATTGGCAATATCGTGAGGGCTCTAGTTCGTCGCGCTATCAAGGTAAGGTGTGAAAAGGGCCTGAGTAACAATCAAGGCCAAAGTACTATATAAAAGGGAATGTTTGTTCGCGCTTTTGTCTGTTTGTCTGTGTCAGGCAGGCGAAGACCTCATACGATTGGCTGTGCGAGGTGAGAAGACCTCATACGATTGGCTGGCTGTGAAGATTCCATGGAATCCCAGGGTTGGCAGTTTAGGGAGGGGCCTTTAGAATTCTTAGCCAAGAGCTCTTGGGCCTCAGGCTGGTTGCTATGGAGATGAGGCCTACCATCAATAAGGATGCCAGAAAACATTTGGGAGGTATATGTGAGAAAAATTAAAGTGACATGAACAATATTGTTACAAGGTCTTCTCACCTCACACAGTAGATTATATGGGTTCCATATGTGATGAATCGTAGAGTTGAAATTCAAAACAAGAAAAATGCTTCCAGAAAAATGTAAAGCCATTGCACTAATTCAACAAAAATCAAAAATATCAAAAGCCAATACATCAACATCATCAGACAACACAGATTGGATTGGGGACTATGGGGAAAAGTTACAGGTACTGGAATAGGCCGGTTGCTATGGAGATGATGCCTAGCAGCAAGGAGGAGGACAGTGTATTCCCACAGGAACCCAACCTCTGTATGTTAACAGCTGTATGAATACAGATTGGATTGGAGAACATGGGGATAAGTTACAGGAAATGGAGAAGATAGTTTGGTGAGTTCTTAAGAGGAAAATAAAAACCTCGGACAACGCCAGGTAAATATGCTAATTCAAAATAAAAAAATAAACAACTTTAAGCTGAAGCTTCCAAATTGCCATGATAGCAGCACAAACTATCTCATTTTGGTTTATTATTTAAGCCATGCCTCAGCCAGCTGTCAAGACCATAGTTTTCCCAAAACAACTTGCAGCATTAAAACAATGTTGTTGTAGTGAGCTTTCAAGTTGCTTCCCACTTTTGGTGACTCTAAGGTGAACCTATCATAGGCTTTTCTTGGCAAGATTTGTTCAGAGGTGGGTTTGCCTTTGCCTTCCTCAGAGGCTGAGAGAGTGTGACTTGCCCAAGGTCACCCAATAGATTTCCATAGCTCAGTGGAAATTCAAACCCTGGTCTCCAGAGTTGTAGTTCAACACTCAAACCACTACACCATGCTGACTCTCATGAAAACAATATAAACATTTTAATAGAACTATATCAAATATGAACAATTTTAGATAAACCAATTTCAATTAAATATAATTTCAGAATGTTTTTCAGCAAGCAAAAACAAAAGCTTTTAGTTAATAGCCAGGGAAAAGAAATGAATTGTTAAAATCCTCTCCAAAGCAATCACAGATGGATCCAGTCATACACTTTTTGTGGGAACTTCACATAATAGAGGCCCATTGCTAATTCCCACTAGATATACTGATCTTGGCAAACAGAGGTAAATATACAGGAATGCAGTGAGCCCTTCAATTTATTGGAACCTAAACTGGAGCAAAACTGAATCCCACTGAAGACCCATTGAATCAATTGCTATAATGCTAAGTAAACACTTACCTAAGTCTTTTTGATTCAGTGGTCTATTCTATTTGGAACCACCATTAGATTTAGCCTAAGGGGCTTAAAACTAAGAACTAGAATTCTGAACTGAACCCAGAAATGCATCTTGGTTGTGGAGTAATATGATTTTTTTTATAAATTTTATTAAGTAGTTGCACACAATTACACACAATACATTAAGACAGTACCATACAATACAATACAATATAATACAACAACTCTACGCACCACCAACATTAAATCTTATATCCTACACATAACACATAACACCCCTCATTATTTGAGGTGATGATATTATAAATATTAGACCACCATTTCCTCCGTAAATGTCTATATGCTAATATATACATATTTTATATACTACTTAAATAGATAACTAATACATACTAAAAATGATTATGATATTAATCGTAGGAATATTAATGATGAGATAATCGTCATCATCATCATCATGCAAAACATATCACCACCTCTCCCTCCCACTTAGTACCCCCCCACCGAAACTCAGTATACACGTGTTTTCTTATCTATAATGTTCCTTCTAAATACCAAATACAAAATACCAAATACAATATAGCGGATATACTTATGCTTACAGATCCTTACAAATAGCTGACATATAACATATAATAACACAATATTATATGTATAAATTTAAATGTCATTTAATTAAATAATTAATATCATTATCTGTTATTTTGTCTTAATCCAATACACCTTTCTTTCCCATCTTTATATTCCCTATTAACCTATTAACTTAAAGAAATCTCACCTTCTGGACACTCATTAATTTATAAAATTCTTCAATCCTAAAAAAATAGTGGCGTCTTTACCCCAATATGTTTCCCAAAGAGGAGATAGTATCTTCCACTCTCCACTGATTTCCTTTCCCCCCTATCTTGCAGGGACCCTATTACCATATCGGTTTCTGCCATGTCAAACAATTTTAGTAGCCAGTCTTCTAATCTTGGGGACCTATTTTGTTTCCACATCTGTGCATAACACAGTCTCGCAGCCGTTATCATGTATAGGAGTATTTTCTTTTTTGAGTTATTTATATGTAATTCCTCTATCATATTAAGAAGATAAATTTTGGGGAAAGGGAAGAATTTGATTTTAATTACATCTTGTATTTTATTATGCACTCCCATCCAGAAAGATTTTGCTTCATCACACTGCCACCATATATGGTAGAATGTACCTTTCTGTCTACATGTCCAACAAATGTCACTAACATTTTTTTGCATCTTTGAAATTTGAACCGGCGTAATGTACCACCTATGGAGTATTTTAAAATAATTTTCTCTCAAATTAATTGGCTTCATTAGCTTCCATGTGTTTGTCCATGAACTTTCCCACTGTTCCAAAGTAATTACCTGGTTCAAATCTTGGGCTCATTTTATCATTGTAGTTTTCACTACTTCCATCTCATTTTGTAGGGCCAATAAAATACTATATATTTGGCTTATCTTATGCTTTGCACCAGATTTTAATATCTTATCAAAATCTCTTTCCCTAGTTTCAAATTCCTCTGCTACTCTATCCTTTTTATATTTTTCCATTAGTTGCGTAAATAATAGCCAATGTGTCTGCCAGCCCTGGGCATTTAATTCATCTTTGGATTTAAAGGTAATATTTTCACCATTTACATTTAATATATCTTTATATGTAATTCAAATATTTGTTTTGGGAATTTCTCTTTTATAAAATGCCTCGTGGGTTGAAACCTAGAGTGGAATTTTTAAGTATAAATATCTTTTATATTTCAACCATGCTGTGATTAAGGATTTTCTTAAAAGGTGAGCTCTGAATTCTTTATCTATGGATGATTTGCCGTACCATAGGTAGGCATGACATCCAAAATATAAATCCTCACCCTCTAGGCAGGGTTAATAGTCTAGTGTTTTTTAAAGTAATCCACTCAGACACCCACTCTAAACAGTTTGCATAATAATATAATTTTATATTAGGCAGTCCCAATCCCCCTCTCTCTTTACTGTCTTCTAATATCTTAGATTTTATTCTCGGCCGCTTTCCCTTCCATATGAATTTTCGCAATTCTCGATTCCATTCCTTGAAGGGTTTTTCATTTAAAATTATTGGGAGATTTTGAAACAAAAAATTGATTTTTGGTAATAAGTTCATTTTAACAGCGGCTATCCTACCCATTAGTGATAATTCCAGCTTTTGCCATCTTTCAAGTTCCCTCTTAAGCTCCTTCCATACCCTTTTATAATTATTATCAAATAAATCAACATTATTCTTTGTAATGATTATTCCAAGATATCTTACCTGCTTAGCTGGGATAAAACCCGTTACATTTATTAGTTCTTGTTCTTCCTGGACTGGGATGTTTTTTGTCATTATTTTTGTCTTCTGCATATTTATTTTATAACCCGATAGTATACCAAATTCCGTCAGTCTATTCTTTAATAAATCTGCACTAAGGAGGGGATCTTCCAATATGATTACTAAATCATCTGCATAAGCACTAATTTTATACTCTTGTTTCTTGATTTTAACACCTTGAAGCTGTTTTTCTTGCCTCAACCTATTAGTAAATATTTCTAAAACTAATATAAATAAGAGTGGTGCCAAAGGACATCCCTGCCTCACTCCCTTACTTATCCTTATGTTTTGGGTAGCTTCTCCATTTACTATTATTATGGCTTTTTGGTCATTATATATAGCCATTACCCACTCCGTATATTGCAATCCCAAATTTATAGCCTTTAATATTTGTTCTTAAAAAGCCCAATTGACTCTATCAAAGGCTTTTTCAGCATCAAGGAAACACAAAGCCATTTTCTTTTCGTTGTGCTTATGAAAATACTCAATTATGCGCAACACTGTTCGAATATTATTTTTTAACACTCTTCCTGGTAAAAAAAACCATTTTGATCCGAATGAATTATTATTTGAAGAATTTTTTTTAATCTCTCGGTTAATATTGTCACAAAAATTTTATAATCAACATTTAGGAGCGAAATAGGTCTATAATTACCTAATTCTTTTGGGTCTTTCCCCTCCTTATGGATCAAAGTTATATTTGTTTCACCCCACGATGGGGGTCGTGTAGCTTTGCTCATTCTATTCATTATCTCATGTAATGTGTTTATTAACTGGTCCTGAAATGTTTTATAATAAAGGGTGATGAGACCATCCGGTCCTGGTGCTTTACCTAATTTTTGCTTCTGGATGGCTTGCACTATTTCTTCCTTAGTTATAGGTTTATTTAATTCCTGCCTCTGCTCATCTGTGATCTTTGGAATCCCCCCTTCCCTTAAATATTTCTCTATCTTGTTTCTCTTAAGTTGTCCTGTTCCTGGATCTGCATATAAATCTCTATAAAACCTTTCAAAAGCCTTCTTAATTTCCTCCTGTTTAACTAAAATTCTCTTATTCTCGTTTATCTGATATATCAATCGCTTCTCCTTTCTTTTCGGACTTTGTAAGCAAGCCACTTGTTCACTTTATTGGCAAAGAAGAAATTTTTTTGCCTTATAAATTTCAAATTCCTTTCAATTTCATAGGTGTCTTGGATTGATACTTGCTTCTGTAGTACCTTTATTTGGTCTATAATTTTAATATTTCCAGGGGAGTATTTTAAAATACTTTCTAATTTATGTATTTTCTCCATCAGAGCCTGTGCCCTTTTCCTTTCCTCTTTTTTGAGTTTTATATCCTCCTGTATTAAATATCCCCGAATTACCGCTTTCCCAGCTTCCCACATGATTTCATTAGATACACCCTTATTCAGATTTTCTTCAAAATATTTCTCAATTACTTCTTTCCTTTTTCTAATTACTTTCTCATCTTTCAGCAGGTTCTCATTAATTTGTGGAGTAATATGATTTAACCACACAACCTCAAAGAGGACTTGAGCAGCCTGATAAAGTAGCAACTTACGGCTTTTCCGCACTACACTGTTACGGTGCTATTGTTCCACTTTCAATATCATATGGAATCCTGGGGTGTGCAGTTTAGGAAGGGGCGTTTAGAATTCTCAGCTAGAAAGTTCTTTGGCCTCAGTAAAGTACAAGACCCAGAATTCCACAGGATGTTGAAAGTGGAATAATAGCACTATAACAGTGCAGGGTGGAAAGGCCCTCAATTATATTTATATAAATCAGGGGAGGACAACCTATGGTCTTCTGGGCTACAACTCCTGTCACCTGATTATTGTGCAGGTAGGCTGGAACTGATGGAAACTGGAGTCCAACAATATCTGGAACAGCCAGAGACTGAATGTAAATTTATCATGGACCCAAGGAATTACTGCAAGGTCAAAGAATGCCATGGGAATTCCAAAAGGGCACACATACCCATTTTATTTATTTATTTATTTATTTATTTGAGAAACTTTTGACTTTTCAAAACTAAAAATCTTCCCCAATCTCCTTACATTCAAAACGTATTGGACAAAAGTAATGCAATAATATCATAAATAGCCTGTCAGTAAAACCAGAAATTATTTAAAATAATAATAATAATGAAGGACTAAAAAAAGCAGCATAAACCATAAATATATCACCAAAATTTCACAATATTTTAAAAACATTTGACATGAGAGTAATAACACATTAAACCCGTCTGACTTTGTAAACAAAAGACAAACTGAAATGGAAATTTGGGAGACTTGCTTAAAAGACACCAGGAAGGAAGCCAAGTATAACTCTCCAGGGAAGGAGTTCTATAGACACGAGGCCACCAATAAAAAGGCCCTGTTACATATTTGGGTCAATCTGATTGTACCTCCTGATGGACCTACAAGCATGGCCTCTGGGGCTAGTCTGAAAGACTAGTCTGGCTCATATCGATGCAAGTGGTCTGACAAGTAACTTAACCCTAAATTGGTTGCCAATTAGTTTCCAGACAAAGTACAAAGTGTTGGTTACTACCTTTAAAGGCCTACACAGTTTGGGTCCACATTACTTACAACATTGCTTTCTCCCATATAATCTGTCCCATACACTCAGGTTCCCTGGCCACATCTACTTCAGTCAACCAAAACTGGGCTGACTGTTACCCAGGCAACACTTTTTTTGGCCACCCCAAGACTGTGGAAAGATGTGCCAGAAGAGATACATCAGTTTCAGGTGCTGACTGAATTAAAATCAGCAGTAAAGACCAATCTTTTTCAGCAAACCTATCCAGATTTTTTTAAATTATCATTTTTAAAGTATTAATTGATGTATTTTAATATGCTTTGGTTTTATATGGTCTTTTAACTGATGTTATACGTTGTTTTATTTGTTTTGGTTCTCCACCTTGATTTACAGGGAGAGGTAAGTAAGAAATAATAATAATAATAATAATAATAATAATAATAATAATGATGATGATGATGATGATGATGAACCAATTAGAGTTTGAAAGGTCAATACCAGCAAATGGGCAGTGCAGACAGCTTGTGCAATTGAAATAAAGTAATTAGTTTCAAATTCTTAGCCTCAACAAGGATGTGGAGCAGCTACATTTTGTAGCTATTTTGTAGCAACAGCTATGAATTTCACAGATCGTTATAAGAACAGTTAACCTGGTTTTCCCCTTTGTATGCTTTTTTGGCATAAGCTAGTCTTTAAAAAACCTAACTTCATAAGGTTCAAAATCTTCTGTTACTTTCAGTCAGAATACACTGGCTCCTTTATGCATTAAAATCATCTCCACGCTCCTGCCCTCTCATATATGTCTGCACACTGCTCCATGATTTTAGTCCTGTGTGATTGTTTTAAATGGACCATGAGGTAGGCAGGTTAACCTCTTCTTCCCATGTCATGACCCCAGTGAAAATTCTACCCTGAAACTTCTTTTCCCTGGGAAAGAAAATTGGTTTTCGCCTGAAAAGCAACTCCCTTCCCAACAAAATAAGGAAAAGGTTATTTTCACCAGGATTGCAGCATGAGAAGAAAGAGTTCATGCCTTCCCTCATATGCCATTCAAAGCTTGAAAAAATGACTATTGGGGCTACAACTTCCCTGATCCTCAACAAGGATAGCCAATGGCATAGACTAGAGCTTGGGATGTTACTTTTCGAAAGGAACTAATTACTTTACTGATGACTCTGATCACTCAATAGCTGTGGGTATATAATTTATGGTGTTACTCATTACTAACAAGGTGCCACTGCTGTTCTATTGTGTCTATAGCAAATTCTATTCTTTTATAATTTTATTAGGTAATATCCTGCCTTTCTCCAAATATGAGCAGCTGACATAGATTAAAATGAAAAATAATTTTAAAATTATTATAATGAGACAGCTAAACAACAATTAAATGTTATCCTGATAAAAACAGTTTAAAAGCATTTAAAACAGAATAAGAATAAAAGTACAACACACACACACACCCTTCAAAAGACCTTTCCACAGCAAACAATTAATAGACAAAAGCCTGTCTTTGGCTGCAAGGGGGTAAGACTCACAGAAAGGAATTCCACAGAATGGGAGAGGACACCAAAAAGGGCCTTTCATGTATCTTCCTCATACTTACCTGTGACTGTGTTGGACCCAAACAAAAACCCTTCTCTGAGGCTATTAAAACTCAAGCAGGCTCATATAGGGAGATATGGTGTTTCAGGCAATCTAGTTCAGGGTTTCTCAGCCAGGATTCCCTGTAATCCTAGGGTACTGTGAGAGGTCAGTAGAAGTTCCATGAGAAAGTGCAACTGAAAAAAAAATTGTCAAGCTGTAGATATAATCTTTATGCAGGAGTTCCCTGAGACTTGAAAATTATTTCAAGGGTTCTTCCAGTGTAAAAAAGGTTGAGAAGTGCTAGTCTATAACCAGCACTTTCAACTGTGTCTGGAAATTGAACATGCTGTCTGGTGCCCACAAGTGGCCACTTCAAATACTGCACCTTGGACATTTTTAAGAAAAATGCAAAAGACGTAACAAGCAATGCTTTCGCACTGCACCACAAGGTAGCCACTCATGTGACCCTTCTTCCAGCACACACCTAATAAGGCATAATAATCAGAAAATCTATTCTCACTTCACTGAAAAAAGAGTATAGTTACAGCCATATATACAAAATGGTAAGTCCATCCCAGGCCATTACTGCAAAAGTAACTAATGACCAAAAATGGATTACTTCTTAGTTCTTCTTTATATGATTACATGATTCTTTAAAAAAAAAATTTCAGAGATCAGCTTCAGGCACAGGATATCAGGATCCATCCATGGCGTTTTTCCCCCCAAATATAACTTTCTAAGCTCTGGTCATGGTATCAACCCAGATCCCCGGCCCCACAAGCGGCTGCTTCAAAAGTAATCATTCAGTGCCAAAACCTAGGTAGTTTGATCCTCAGAGGACTATTGTCTAACCTTGAGCCAACAGTGGGATTCTCTACTGGTAATCTATGGGGGGAAATGACCCAGGTACTTCCATCTCTCTCTGTCAAGAGAAACTGAGTGTGGTCAGCCGAGAGGAAGCGCACAGTGAAAGAAGGTTGCTGAGTGGGATCCGGGCCTATTCATACTCCACAAATATAGTGCTATATTCCACTTTAACTGCCATGGCATCATCCGACCCAGGGAGTCCTGGGGCTTGCAGTTGGACAAGGCACTAAGTCTCAGGCTGAGAATTCTAAAAGCCTCACCCCTAAACTGCCAATCCCAAAATTCCATGGAATGTTGGAATCCATGGAACTCCATGGAATGTTGTTTGCCATGGCAATCAAAATGGAATATAGTGCTACAACAGTGTAGTAAGAATGCATCCAGAAAGAGATCAGTCTCGGAAGACTTCTTGTCTTAGTTGTGCAGGGCAAGTCAAGCAACACTGGTTGTTGCCATGCTGACTGAGGGATTCTTAAAATTGTACTTAAAAAAAAAAGTAATGTTTCTAAACTCTGATTAAACTCCATACAAAGGCAATTGTTGGGGGAACGGACATGATATCATTCTGCCAATATGAGAGTAATCCTATATTTCTTTTAATATATAGCTGTCCTAAGTCATGCTCTGTAAGTCCCTTTCAAAAATAAGAAAAAAATTGAAAAGATGATCATTTGTTTTAATTTGAGATTCAGAGAAGTTTGCATGACATATTTGCTACTCCATCTAAAACAACAACAGCAACAAATGATCCATTAACTCTGACACCATTCTTGGTACATATTTTGTTACAGAGGCATTAAGATGTGGTATGAATCATTTGGCCATTATGTGAGTGAACTGCAGACTTCATATTTTTTCAAGATTATTAATATTTAGTGTCTTTCAGCAAATTAAGGATCAGACTTAACTAAGGTTAAAAAGCTGATAATACCATACACAGAAGATTGCAAATGTATATTAATGAAACTTGGTACGTTTGGCTTCAGCTTCCCTCTTTTCAGTAATCAGTCACTGAACTGTGCTAAACATATATCAAGCTTTCAGCTTCTTTTTCACCCAGCCTTCCGACATTTCATTAATAAGGTTACTTGATTAATGGCTGCAATAATATGTGTGGCGTATGATATGATATGTTCACATTAAATTTTAATCAAAAATTACTAAATTCAGAAAACATTAAGTAAATCATGACTGATGAGGTAATATTGCTGTGTTGTTGTATTGATGGTTAGAGAAGAAAACTTGCCATGGAGAGTTTACAGATGGAGTCAAAACCAGTTCCAAGGAAACAAAATTCTCTCAACTTCAGCTATTTGGTTTTCATTATAGCCTGAAGCTGAACAGTAGATCCACCAGATGTTCTGTGCCAGCACATACAACAGCCTGTCATTTCAAGATGCCTCCCGTTTTCAAACTGAGGGATGAAACTATCACTGTAACTTCAGAGAAGTCAGATTATCTCTTCATTCTTGCTAGGTTGGACAATCTGCAGTCCTATTAACACCCTGCTATTAACACTTTCACTCCCACCTCTGCTACCTTCATTCATTCATTCATTCATTCATTCATTCATTCATTCTATTTTTTTTATTTTAATTGAAGCATTTATATTCCTCTCTTTAGCCAAGAGATCTCGAAGTGGTTTACAAATAATTAATCTGACAGTCCAAATCCCCAGGTTTACAATCTAAACAGGACATTGCACGTAAGGGAAAGAGATGCAGAGCAAAGAGATGGGAAATTAAATTCAGCACAGCAGCCAAGTCCCTCCATATTGGAGGCTTGCCTGACTGCTTTCCTTCTCCCTTAGAGGCTAGAACAATGGCAATGGAAAGCCATTTGTTAAGTATTAGTATCATCCTGCACGAATAAACCAAATTTATTTTGTGGTTAAAGTTTCCTCAACACCACACAATTACACCTGTATGATTCCACTTTAAATATCATGGCTGCATTTCACTTTAACCACTATGGTTTCATCCTGTGGAATCCTGGAGTTTGTCATTTAGACAGAGGCAACAGAGGAGTTGTTTCATAATTCTAAATGCCTTTCCCAAAACATCCAATCCCAGGTTTCCATAGGATGTTGCCATGGCAATTAAAGTAGAATCATAGTTCTGTAATTGTGAAGAGGCCCCAAAAGTGCAATTAATGGAAGCTGCAACAACAGGCCACAGCTGTTCCTTCAACTCTGCTGATGGACCAGTTTCATTTGGCTCTACTCTTATCTGCTTAGGTCCAGTCTGTTTGACAGACCATATATGAGCCTGCCTGGATCCTGAGATCCACAAGAGAGGCCTTTCCTTCAGTCCAACCACGTTTGCAGGTATAATTGGTGGGAACACAAGAGCTGGTCTTCTCTGTAGGTGCTCCTAGAATTTGGAACTCCCTCTCTAGAGAGGCTAGAATGGTCTCCTCCTTGCTATCCTTCTGTCAGTGGGTGAAGACTCATTTTCATTCAGACGAGCTTTTACAACTGAAGGTTTTACGGGAAAGAGCTGCAATTGTGTCCGTTGTTGTTTTAAAGTGTGCCCTTTAAGTATGTCTATTTTTAAATGTAAGTTTTAAAATTGTTTTAGTACAATAGTTGTTTTAATGTTGACTCTTTGTATGTTTTTAATGATATTGTAGTCATTTCAATTTGGGGTCTCAGTTTTTTGGGAGCAGGTGGGACTTAAATAAAGATGATGATGATGATGACGACGACGACGACAATGACAACAACAACAGTGACCTTGGCAGCTGCCATTCCACCAAGTTGTAGCAGAGGGAAATCTGAATCAGGGTTAGTCCATCTGTGACCAGGGAAGGAGGCGCTACCGGCAGAACACTTACCTAACAGCCCTAGAAGGGTCTGAAGGATATACTTTGCAGGCATAATAAACCCATTTGTGTGAGTCACAGAGACCAGAAGAAGAAATCAGCATTACAGAAAGCCAGAATGGTGTAGTGGTTTGAGTACTGGATTAGGACTAGGGGAGACAAGAGTCTGCATCACTGCTTGGCCATGGAAACCCACTGGGTAACCTTGGGCAAGTCCCACTCTTTAAGCCTGAGAAGAAAGTGAAGACAAACCTTCTCTGAGTACAGTTCTCCCCCATATTTGTGGGTTTCACTTTCACGAATTTGATTTGTGAGGTGACCACTTGCCCCCCCATTCTCCCCCTCTCACTCCCTGGACTTTTGCCCAGGCGCACAGAGGGGGAAAGATCTTCACTCCCCTGCACTTTCCTGCCCTTTGCCTGCAGGAGCCCACCAGCAGTAGCTGGCAGGAGGTTGCAGGGAGGGCAATCACCCATTCTCTGCATGCCCTTGCCACTGCCTGTGCAGGCACACCGTGGGCAGCCAGCAGGAAATTGCAGGAAGGGCATTCCCTGTGCTCCCTCGGCCACCGCTGGCATGGGCACACCATGGGAACCAGCAGGAAGGTGCAGAGAGGGCGACTGCCCGTTCCCTGCGCTCCCTGCTAGGGCAGGTGTGTTGGTGCCGGGGGCTAGCAGAAATGTATAGGGAGGGTGCCCGATTAGGGGAGTTATTTGTGGTTTTTGACATTCACGAGGGTTCTGTGTCCCTAACCCTTGTGAATGTGGAAGGCCTACTATATTTATTCTCTGATTTATTTTTATATTTATTTGCTGAATAAGTCTTGCCAAGAAAATTCTATGATAACCACCAAAAGTCTGAGTAGGTCTGAAGACACAGAACAATAACAACAGTTATAGTTATCTTGCTGCATCTTATCCTGCCTACATGATCCAATACACTCATTACTCATGAGCCAATCACTTCTTAAGAGCACTTGGGTTCCTTTTGTGCACTTTCCTTGATGACTGCCAGCCTTCCATGTTTGTTTCACCATATGTGGCAAGCTAAAGTGTCTTGCAGCAGCAGAAAAACATTTTCACCCTATACTGGGATGGAATCTCCCACAAATGGGACTTACTTCTGAGTAGACAGGTACAGGATTGCAGTGCGAGATGCATTTTTACATTCTTTCCTACAACCAATTCAGAGAACAGCTGATTTCTGCATCTGTTTCATTTCCCATTCCTCAAAATATTTAAAAATCACATTCAGATTTTTTTGGAGGGGGGGTTTAGTATTTCACATTGGTGCCTACTTGTTACACTTGTACTTCAAGCACACTCTTAGGAAAACTTTTGCAAGTACTACCGTAACTTTTCAAATAATTGTACATGATGTTTCTACTCCCATTCTAGCAGTTTGTACTTCTCTGTGTACCTTCAAACATCATCATGCAACTGGCCCTAGACTGGACCACAAGAAGGACCCAAAGAGCCAATTTAGTAGGATGTGAATTTTATGAACTTGGAGTCAGATAGTATGTAGGTGGTTATTCAAGCCCTGGTAAAAGATAACTGTCTATTATGAACCTGAAACAGACTTGATAACATCTCAAAATAAACTTAACTTTTGACTAGGCCCCAGAGGGCCTAGTTAAATTTATTCATGTCTACCTAATTCAAATATAAGTAAGGGAGGAATTATTGTTGTTTTACAAGGTGTGGAGTGTGCAGGCAGTGGGAAAGAAGACTACCCCGCAACTTAGTCTGGCTGCTTTGAGCAATTTTCTCCTAGCCCAGCTAAGAAATTAAAGATGGAACTGAATTGGGACTGGAGTCTGAACTGCAATGAAGCCCGGGAAAGGAAGATGTGGGATGAAGAGGTTTAGCTCCAGTTCACCCTCTAGGTTAAGTAAAAAATAGGTCTTCACCTCATCCCACATGTAAACAGGGCAACAAAAACAATGAGTAGACACATGGCTATCCTAGCACATGTAGTTTGATGCAGAGTCATTAAGCAACAAGGCAATGCCCACAACAGCAGCTTAGATGGAATCAATCCATCCACACTATATCCACACTGCAGGGTGTGGATATATCCACACTGCAGATTTAAACTGGTTTGATAATAATCTCTCCTGCCCAGAGAACTGTACTTCTGAGCAGATGTGATAGTGCAGTCTTCTGACAGGTAGCCTGGAATCCCTTTACAGTGGTGGCTATTGAGCCTGCTTTGGATTTTATCCAGGCTTTAAAGGAGCTTTCTGGGTTGTTGAACCTATTTTGGAGACTGGGTTTCAGCATCTTAGATAGCTCAATTCAGAATGAAGTTCAGACTAAAACCCAACCCATTGATACTGATGTTACTTCAACAGAGAACATTCCACTTTGAGGATTTGGGGCTCGGCAATGTGAGCCATACCACTTAATTATTATTTTTTTTAAGAAAAGGCCTGGCATATCCCCTACAAGACATTAAGAACAGAGATGTACCCCATTTATGTATCTCCGTCACTTTATTCTGCTTTTAAACTCTTGACTCCCAAATGCCTAATAAGGATCTTCAGTAACCTGTGTTTCAGCCTCTTCAAAGAAAGTGAGTGAGTGTGTGTCACACTGATGAAGCTAGGACCTGAAAATTGGTTACAAGGAAACTAAAAATCCTACAGGATTGCTATCTTCATGTGGCAAGAAAGATGGTTAGCTTCATCAGCACACAGGGAAATCCCTTTTGTTCCAAAAATGCCTCTTCAAAGTGAAAGGCAACCCTCATTTTCTCTTTGAGAAAGACACTGTGTGGGAGGTTATGTGGGCCTTCCTACAATGCCACAACTGAGGAGCTTGCCTTCAGCTGGTGTTGCACAGAAAATGCCCAATCCAGGCAAAAATCAAAGGCACAAAGAGTAAATAAAGAAGGCAGTCAACAGCCAGGGAAAGTGTGGGCTGAAGAATTCCGATTCTTAAAGTGACAACAGTCAAATGGAGCTGTCTCATGATATATGTCAAAAGATGCATCAACAGGTAAAAAAGAAGCTCAGCACTTTCCCTCCTACTCTCAAATTCCACACTGACATCAACACTGGAGATGCAGGAAGCTGCTAGATGACAAAGGTAGTAACTTGGTAATCATTGGCCTTAGGGCCGAAATCCAATTGTTACATCCAGCTAGAGTAGACCTGTTACATCAATGGCAACTTGGTAAATCAATACCTATGTAAATACCAGTGATTCCATGAAGTACTCTAGTTGGGATTAACAACTGGATTTAGACCTAATAGTTTGATTGGGGAAAGTACGGTTTGGAAGTGTTTCACAGAGCTGTTAGGAAGATTTTAAAATCTACAGTGAGCAGGTACTGCCTTAATTTACAACGGATGGTGGTATCAAACAATTAAGTAATTTGTACGCATTAGTCATCTGTCTTAGAATGGATCACTCAACTGAATGTATGTGTGTATATTATCAAACCCAAATAAAAAATATTCCTTTGAGATTTTAAAAGAAGTACAAGAAGTTATAGTGCTATAAACAATTGCTTTGTTCACCATTAGCTCATTTTCAGCATTTTCTTTTTTAGCATCTTGTTTTGGTTTCCAAAATATAAACACTATGGGAAAAAAATCTACCCTTAACTTGTAGACATACCAGTCAACATTTCCCCATTTCTTGTATTTTTCATAAAACCATGGAGATCTTTAATCACAGATCTTTTTGTGTACCTACCTACATCAAAACCACCTGAAATTCACTGTGTTATAATGTTCTCTGAGCTATCTATCTATCTATCTATCTACCTACCTACCTACCTACCTACCTACCTACCTACCTATTTGAATCAACTTTCAGCATCAACAGCCCCCCTTCTGAGACTTTAAATAGCTTTGGAAATGATTTAGAAATGTAGCATGATAACTGATGGTTTCCATGTGAATGGAGCAGGTAATTTGTTCTGGGCACTACTATGAACTTCAAAAGGCACTACTCAGTGTTCTGAACCTAACTCAGGATAGGATTTGGCACCTTCAGTGGCTCCTTTAAAGGTCAGATAAAAATCCAGAGTGGACTCACCATCCATTCAACATGGAAGCCACCTGTTGACACAGAATATAAAACACTGTACACAGCATAATTAAGAACGGTAGAAAAACAATATTGAGAAAAGAGACAGAGAAAAGCAGTTGAAAGGACTCAAAAGCCATACAAGACAAAAAACTTTTTAACAACTAGGCTAAAACAAAGGGGCCAATATACCCTAAAGAGTTCTACAAATGGGGTGCCATCACTGAGAAGACCCTAATATGAGTTCCCAATGTAGTATCTCTTTGTCATGGGGAAAAAAATACCTCTGCAGCAAATCTTAAGTTATAGGAAGATTCAAATAGGAATTAGTTGTTTAGAAATCCTTATCACAAACCAAGTGTCAGAGAAGGTTCAAAAGTGACGTTAACTTCTCACCTTTGCTATTATTTTTCTGTAAGTATTTATTAATTTGTATTAATAAAATTATTATAAATAATAAATGAAATTAATAATACTTTCAGAATGTAGGATGCAGAATAACCCTGCAATCTATGATCTCTTAGCTAGGAAGTCATTAATAGAAGTACCTGATTTGTCAGTCATTTCTACTGTACCTTTCAGTGTGTGAACAGGCTTGCTCAACGTGGGGCCTTCCTGATGTTGTTAGACTGACATTTCTATCAGTCCTAGTCATTTTAACCAATGGTGGCGAGTGTTTGGAGCTGCAGTCCAACATCTGGAGAGCCACAAATTGCCCAACCCCGAGGGACACAGTGCTGTGTGTCATTTGTCTCAACATACATGTGAATCAGACCACAACTCTCAGAAGCACTTAAAATCAAATGAAGTTGGCTCTAGTCAACATAAATTTAAGCAACAATTAATCCATTTATCTTTAAAGTGCCTCAGTACTTTTATTTTTGCTGGACAGAGCGCTTCTCTGAAAACTGCTTAGATTTATTGTACCCCGCAATACTTTTATGAGTTGTGGGAGTGGGAATCCAAAGGAACAGCTGTGTAATTTCTATCAGATTTACTCATATTAATACAGTAATTTGTTTTCAGATTGACTGTTTTGTCTGCTACAAACCATGCTACTTCCAATCATAAATCAATACACTTTTGGATTACAACAAGGTCATCCGTTTGTTCCTGAACAAACTCAAATCTATAGTTCAGTCAGCAAAGAGCAGAAGGGAATTAATAAAGCTGAGAGAATTGTAAGCAGTTTGATAGTAGCAATTTGACTGCCATTGTATCTAACAAGCCAGCCTACACAGAATTCAGCTAGAATTCATCAGTCTGCAGCTGGATCAGCAACTGTACCAGGGCTATGAAGCATCAAAATAGTTTGCTTAATTAGTAGAGTGGGTCAGATTTCAAGTAGTCAAACACATGGTAATATGAGTAAAATGCAGTTCTTTAGAAAAGAACACCCTTCAGGCAATGCAGCTTACAAAATACCCCAATGAAAGAATGAATACACAGAATCCAAGTGTACATTTTAACTTGTACACTGACAAAACAAAGGGTGCTTTTAGCATGCAATCATCCTGTCTCATGCACAGATGTTTTACAAAGTTCCCAGGACATTATCATCATCTTTTGCTTGCAGTCCTCCTGCATTTTCCAACTTTTTCTTAATCTCTTTTATTATCCCCTGACTCCCACGCACAAAACACCATTAAGGAGCACAAGACAGAAGAGCTGAATAGTGCTGGTAATGCTGTAACTGAACGTGGACATAAATTTTTGTGGACATTTAAAATTCAACAGATTTCCAACATTCACAAAAATCCAAAATCCTCCTTGGGCATTTAGCATGTGAGGGTGGGCAAGAGGTAGCCTGTGAGGCACATGCAGTGTTTGACCTCTGCCCCCCAACCCCCACTGAAAACACACTGACGGAAGCTTCCAGGAGCAGTTGTGCTTCTTCAAAATAAAATAGTATTTTATTTTACACTCCCTTCTTCTTGCTTTACTCCCCACTTCCCAAAGGGCTAAAAGAAATTAAAGGAGGACTTCTTGCTAATTCCATATTCATTGTTGGGGCATCTGTGGCACTTCTTGGGGTGGGGTATTAACCTCAGTATTGAAGAGTTTGCCCAGTGCTGAAGTACACTTTTAATCTGAGAACAGAGAGCAGAGAGAAATGCATTAGCTCCAGCTCCCTCCATTGCCATGTTAGTTTTAGTGTTGCTATTGTGTGTCTTCATACCATTTCTAGTTTATGGAGACCCTAAGACAAACCTAGCATAGGGTTTTCTGGGGGTTGAGAGTGTGTGACACACCCAAGTGGGTTTCTATGACCAAGTGGGAAATCAAACCCTGGTCTCCAGGGTTGTAGTCCAACACTCGTAGTCCAACAGTCAAACCACTGCATCATGCTGGCTCTCATGACATGTTTGTCAACCCTCTACAAATGGATCATGACTGAGTATGGGGAAAGCTTCATCTGTCTCTTGTACGGGGAAAGCTTCATCTATTTAAGAACGCAGTTTTTCAGAGTTCTAAATCATGGGGAGACTCTTCACAGATGCTCTCCTTGGCGCACTTGTCAGCCTTCACTTCGAGATGGCAATAAAAATGGCAGCGGGTACTACCATTAACATGCTTCTCCCTCCCTTCCTCTCCTTATGCCATCCTGCTGAAAAGGACTAAAATTGGTTCCAGTTATTTGCAAGTAAACAGGACTGTTTCAGAAATCAAGCTTTGGAGGTAATAAAAACTTTGAAGTCTCAGATCTAACAAAAATATGTACTGGAGCATGATCTTCGATTTTTATTTTCTAGGCATCCAATGTGTCAGTTGATTCTCATACACTTTCAAGCACAAGTTCCAGGTTTATGACAGCCATCAAATAGACACATGATCCCATGTAACAACAAAATTTATGGTCTGTAATAATTAATTAGGATCACTAAAAGATCAAAAACATGGCAAATTTTCAACTGCTTCAGAAACCACCATCAGGCTAGATAATACAAAATCTAGAGGAAGGGAGAAAAAGAATCCAAAATCAGGCCTGACGTTGTAGCTGTTGTCTCTGTAATTCTGCCCAAGAACAATTCATGTTATCTTTTTTTCAAAACAATGAAAGGTTCATAGCCAATTTCCCTGTGCCATTTTTTTCTGCACTAAAATCAAACATAAAGAGTACTTTATATTATTGTCGACTTTCTATGGAATGTGGACAAAATAGAAGTATTTCTAGGATGAAGTAAATATAGTAATACCTAAGTTAACAAAGCCTCTGACAAAGAAAGTCCTTCTTACAAAGTCTTTGTATGGCCACCAAGCCCCCTTTCATCCTCATTCTCTGTTTGGCTTGAGTTTTTTGTTTCTTTGTTTTTGTTTTTAGCAGCATCAACATTGAGAGGATGGGAAAGGAAGACTGAAGAAACACAGACTTTCAGTGTTGTTTGGCAGCAGAGTTTCTGTGGTAAACTATGCAATAAAACTTCAACTGAGAAAGAATGGAATTCTGCTTCAGCTGATCCTGCTGTAGCTGTATCTCCTACAACAGGCAAGGTAAGCAACAGCTACCTCCAGAATCCCTTACAGAACCTGCATGAACAGCAAAATGGAGAGATAAGGGGAGACTAGATAAGCCTGTCTCACTAGCAACCTGCTATATGCAAAAAAAGAAAAAAAAAGAAAAAAGAGAGAACATAGATCTATACGTCTGGCCACCAAACGGGAATCGTAAGGAAAATGGAGGCTGGTGGGGGGAAAAAATCATCCTTGGAGGCATTTTGAAAGAATCTTTCAAGTGGTCTCTAGAAGATTGAAAATGTTTGTGTTTACTTACCATTAGTTTTGAATAAAAAGGGCGCTGAAATGGGTTTAAGAAATCTATCCATATTCTTTCCATGTTATTTCTGGCTCTGGCGCCAAAGGTTCTGTCAAAGAAGGCATGCTCTAGAACACATCGACTTCATTAACTGAGGTATACTCATACATCCTTCAAGATGCTGTTGAAATAAAATATAAAATACACATCTGCAAAAACTGACAGGCTTCCTAGTCAGACGTTTAATTCATATGCTCCACCTTTCCATGGGGGAGAGAGGGCCCAAAGAGACTGCCATTTGTAATTCACAGAAACATTAAGCTACTGAGTACCAGATAACAACTGTCTTTGAGGGGGCCAAATCCACCTTACATAGGACAGACATAGACAGACTTCTAATACTTCTCTTCCCACTCCTTGCTTCCTTTCTGGAGGATTTTCATGCACAAGGGACAGAACAGAAAACTGAACCCGCTCTTCGGGTTGGAAAAGAATGCAGTACTAATGAGTGAAATTCTCCATTAGAACATGTGGTAGTATTAAATTTCAACACAGATTACATGTTAAAATTATCTTGCAAAGCCTTCCCCTGTGGGCCTCCTGTCTGAAAAGAGAACATGAGCTTGGATCCAGACTTAATCTATATCCATCATACACATGTATAGCAGTTTGACAACACTTTTAAGTCATGGTTCCATCCCACAGAATCCTGGGGAATTAAGACAGGTAGAAAACAGCTCTCTCGCAGAGAACTCTAAGTACCTTACAGAGCTACAGTACTGTACCTTACCAACCTACAAATCCCAGAATCCTGTAAGATGGGAACGTGGCAATTAAAAGTTGTATCATACTGTTATATATCATACTGATATAAATATGCAGGGTAGACATACTGTTAGGCATACTTAGAGGAAATCCATTGAAATCATCAGGAGTTCAGTTGACATTAACTAACCATGTGCCAATGATTTAATGTGCTAGCTGTAAGCACAACTAAGAGTGCATCCAGATTTATGAAAAATACCAGAAAATCCTAGATTTTATTCTTGTTCTTTACAATTTTATTTTGGAGATCATACATGTTATATTTATCCCAGAATATGTTCTGTCAGCTTCCACTATGATCATACATTTTTAATACCAGCTCCCCAGCTTTATTTTAACTCAGTACAAAATAGGAAAGAAGAAGAATAAAATCTGGGACTTTTCGACCAGTCTGATGTGTCCTAAATCTGGATCCAACTCTATGCAACTTGTCTCATTTTCTTTCTAGACATTGGTTCAAGAGACCTGGCCATTAAAAGAGTAGCCTGTGAACACCTGGAAGAACAACTACAGGGTTGAGGGCTGTTGTGGAGTTCTGAGGGTATGACTATCTGAAGTGCCAGGCAGCCTGGAAGCAAGTTGCTAAGCAATCAGAATAGCGCCTTAGCAGAGAAACCCAGCCCAATAGTATGTGGGGGGGGGGCTTGTGGTTGAGAGATAAAGTCATATAAAGACAAATACCTGTGGGTATTGGATTCCTTTGGTGAGAGGCTAGCAGGGAGCTAGGAAGCAAAGAGCTGGGGAGCAGAGCCCCTAAGTCAGTCAGAGAGTGTGGCTGTGTTGGGAGGTTTAGTTCTCAGTGGAAGCCTGGTGAGAGGCAGAAGAGTATTTAAGCCCTAGTAGGATCTGGTCAGAGAGTGTGACCTAGAATGGTTCTTACTAAGTGGTTCTAAATAAATTAACAACAACAACAACATTTATCTAAAACACCCTTTACACCAAAGGGAGGAACATCTAAATATACAATCAGGGACAAAGACAATAAAGTAGAACACCACAGCAATACATGGAATGAAATCCCCAACACCCCACCAGTCACTACTCATCTCAGCACCTTAAGCACAACTCAATGGCTTAAGATGGAGAGGCAAAGAGGAAGGTCTTCAACCATTTACAAAAACAGGTGTGATTCTCCTCCAGCCAGAGGTCCAAAGGAAGAACATTTCACAAATATGGAGCCAGATCTTGAAAGGCTCACAGCCTTGACAGAGCTGTATGCATTGGTGGAACAGACAGTAATCCTTTGCCTATAGATCTCAAATTCCTGGAAGGAACGTACCACACAAGCCAACATAAACATTGAAAACCCTCACCCTTTTACACATAAGTGGTGTTGTAACGAGAGGCAGAGCTGTGTGGCAAAGACAGGGCAGACTGGAAGCTGCCACACCAATCTGGGAGAAGGCAGGCCCCAGCACAAGGGCTCTTTTTTACTTTTCAGCTGTAAAACACACTCCCAAGGAATTTTTCTTGGCACCAGGACTACTCTTCTTTAAGCATATCTATTTATCTACACAACTTAATATTGCTAGTCTTTTTTCTCTGATTTCTGTATTGCTTAGGTCTGACTAGAAATAAACAAATCAAGGACATAAATACTCTTATATGAAAGCTAGAAAAGAAATATATAAAAAAGAAAGTTTCAAAATCTGTAACATAGAAAATGTACAGCTGGACAACTTCTCAGTTTTCATTCCAAAAATTAACATGTAACTCCCTTCTTTGTGTACACTTATCATGCTGTAGATTAGCTTGTCTCCTAACAAAATAAGATAGTTTTGTAACACAAGCAAATATTCCAGATCTTTCTGAACTTATCTAGAATACTAGGTGGCCTTGATAATTTCCAAATTGGACTATATACATTCTGACTACTAATGAGAGGGCTATTATTTACATAGACAATTTCATCTTTCAAATAAGATCGGAATGCAATTTTAGAAGTTGCTTAAAGTTGGTGTCCTGCTGTCAGTCAAATTACAATAAAAACATCATTCCAAAACCATCTTGACACATGAACAATTTGAATCTCTTTTGTGGCCGGATCTATTGTTGAATTGTGGCTGTCTTTCACCAAAATGATTGTTTTATGGTTAGATGTTAGCCTGAAATGCAACACTGGGGTGCTGTTGTTTTTTAATGAAAAACAAATAGCTTAAGTGGGATTCCCACTGCAATATTTCATAGCCTGTTAAATTGGGAATCATTTCAATGGTTTACCCATAGTTTGAAGAATATACTGTATTCAACTGAAGATGCTGATAGGAGTTCAAGATGAGCTATAGTCAATCTCCAAGTGCTCATGATGAAAAAGAAAAAAAATTAATTCTTTTCTGAGTCATGTGTTAGAAGCTAGTTAATTTGATAGGAAGGAGAATAGATAATGAAAGTATTTTCTTTTTTTAATTGTCTGACATTTGAAAATAAGTCAATAATTTTGTTTAGCTTCAACTAGCTTAATGTCAAGAGACTAAACCTAATTGTTAGTCCAAATTTGGTAATCCAATACTTTCATAAACTCCATTGGCTTGCTGGTCTACTTTAGTTTAAACTAGCAATTGGATTTAGGTCAAAGTCTTTAGTTTAAATGGAGTTTTTTCTCCACCATTTTAACATTTGTAATTTTAGAAGTTGTTAGTACTGTCAAGAATACTCATGTGTTATTGGTCTAACATGGAATTACAGAACCTCGGCTGCATGACATTCTGTCCCTTTTAAAAGAATGGTGGTCGCTGAAGACACCTAGAGGGCAAGATTACGAACTACATGAGTCCCAAATATAATGCTGATGGCATCAGTATAATTTTAGTTAACTGGGGATTCCCAAACATTTGTCAGTTTAGATATTTCCTCTTACTCACCTAGTAACCATTCTTTATATATCCTTTTCATCTTTCATTTGTGTATTCTACTATATTTCTCTACAGGCACAGCACAGAGTAAAAATATAGAAGATGAAAATACCACATGGGTATCATTTTAAAGTGGTTAGGGCAAATGTGTCGTTGCTTGTCTTCAAATCATTTCCGATTTATTGTGACCCTAAGGCAAACCTATCATGATCTTGAGTTGTTCAAAGGGAGTTTGCCATTGCCTTCCCTTGAGGCTGAGAGAGTGTGACTTGACTAAGGTCCCTCAGTGGATTTCCATGGCGAAGTGTTATACAGTTATAGTCCAATGCTCATTTACACCACACAGTTATAGTGCTATGATTCAATTTAACTGCCATGACCTCCCTCAACTATCAATCCCAGGATTCCACAGGAGGGAACTTAAAGTGGCATACAGCACTTAAAGTGGAATAAAAGCACTACAACGCTGCACTAAATGAGCCCTAGAGGATCTTGAGTCACCAACTCCCTTTCAGCCTGACCTACCTCACAGGGCTGTCGTTCTGCGAATAAGGTGGGAATGAGAATAGGCAAGTAAATCGTTTGACATTAACTGAAGAAAAGGTAACAATAATAATTGTAACAAACGCGTTTTAAAAATCAGGGCTAGCCATCCGGATGCTTCCGGACTACCGTCCAGTCCCTTACCCTTGGCCATGCTGGCTTTGGCTTTGAGGGTTTCCGCACTAGACGGTTATAGCGCTATTATTCCACTATTGTTCCACTTTCAACATCCTATGGAATCCTGGAGTTTGCAATTGCGAACCCCAGGATTCCATAGGATGTTGAAAGTGGAATAATAGCGCTATAACCGTCTAGTGCGGAAACCCTCAAGGCCAAGGTTCCGCACTAGACTCCCACTCCACCAACGGCTGGATACGGAGCCCGCCTGCAGCCCACCAGCCCACCGCGGGTGACTTCGCGGCAGCACCCGGAGCAGCGACTGACGCGTCACACCCGCCACAGCCAAGAAAGCGGCCCCGCCCCCACGGGCACAAAGAAGCCCGGCGAAACCCCAACAGGCAGCCCCGCCCCTCTCAGTAACCGGCTGTCTATCGTCAAAGGCCATTGGAGGGGGCATGGAGGAAACAGAAGTCGGGGCGGTCCCTTGAAACCAAAATATTAAAGGGCGGGACCTGCGAGGAGACAGACAAGTCAAGCTTCTTATTAGAAAAGGCGTGGGCGGAGCTTCTCACTCAAGTGAAGGGAACTTTCTTTCGTTTTTAGATCCTGAGAGTCGGAGACGGTCTTGTAAATCTCAAGGACCGCTGTTGCCAGGGTGACGGCCGCTCTCCTCGAGAGGCGTCGCTAATACGATTCGCAGCAACATTGCGAGCGGGCGGGGAGGGGCGGGGCGGGGCGGGGCGGAGCTTGAGACGCCGTGATTCCGCCTCGGTAGTTGGTGCCTGGAGAGATGACGTCACTGCGGGAATTGTGCGTGTGTGCGTGCGCGCGCCGCGGAGCGCGCGGGGCGGAAGCGCCCTCGGTGTTGCGGTGTTTACAGCCGCGGGTCGCTGGCAGAGCCAGGCCGGGTCGGGACGCTCGGGCCAGAGCGGCGAAGAGGCCGCCGCAGCGCCCATGTGCCCTCGGCCGCCCATGGAGGTGATGGAGGGCCCGCTCAACCTGGTGAGTGCCGGCGGGGGAAAGGAGGCTCCGCGCTGGCAAGCTGACGTGGCCGGCCGGAGCCGTTCTTCCGAGCCGAACGGCCAGGCGGGAGATGGCCCTCGAGGGAGGAGGGATGGCCCGCTGTGCCCCATAAAGGATAGGCGTCGCTGTCTTGCGCACGTGAGGTAGGCCGGCGTGGCGGGAATGGCCCACTGCCTCCTTGGTGCCTTTCCTGGCCAGAGGGATTTGGTCCGCAGACTTCCTGTCACGTAGGCGAGCCGCTTGGCCACTGCGCATGTAAACACCAGCCTGGAGGGAGTCAGACTCCCGTCTCCCGACGTCCCGTATCTCGGAGTGGGAGGTCCGCGTGTTTCTCTGAGCGGGGCTGGACAGCTTATGGCTCTTCGGGCGTTGTTGCACTGCGTCTCCTATCATCTCTCTCAGGGCATCGAGGCCTGTGCTGGGGAGAGCGGAGGAGGCTGCTGTCCAACCGAGGCTGGGGGGGGCTGTACTCTCTACATGTTGTTGGACTCCGAGCTTTGTCAGCCCTAGCCAACGTGACCATTGAGCAGGGATGACGGGGGATGTAGTCCAACGGTTTCTAGAGGGATGCAGCCCCTGGCCCTTGATCCAGAGGAAGACTGAGTTATGAGAAGTCCAGATTTCATGGAGGATCTGGTGGTCCTCGGCAACGCAGCTGTGATAGTTGCATGGCTTTTCCATGTTGAGAAATGCCTCACCTCTGATACTAGCTAGTAGTGGGCAGTTAGGGTGTATTGTTTACCTCATGCTGTCCCCTGCATCCCAGGCACCCCTAATGTAATCTCACGGGGTTCTCTCTTTTTTTAATTGAGGGAAGAATAAACCAAAATTCCATCCTAAAACTGGAAGTCAGCAATTTCACTGCCATGGCCACAGGTGCTACTATACCTGTCTCATGGGTGGAAACTGGGGGGGACAGAAATGCCTTTGACAGCTGATTGGGAGAGAGGTAATGCCTTTGAGAAGCATACATTTCATTCATGGGCCTCCTGACATTCACCACCTGTGTATGATTCCATATAAACACCAATATATCAAGTTTTATGGCATTCAGAGTGCCTTGTATATTGATAATTTTTGCAGTAATATTGCATCTTCATCAGTATTATCCCAGTACTGATGAAGATGTTGTCTGTCATCATGATTATTAATATGCCTCCCTACTTAAATCAGTGATGGGCAGTATCATGCCTTAATCCACAAAAGTCATATCCATTGCACTGTACCACAGTCAACATAGGCAGAATGTTCACATCAGACCAAAGCATGTAAGCAAGAGCATTGTATAGGAAACAATTGGAACTGGTGTGGACTTCTGTAGCCATCAAGATATTTTTGGCATACATTAGCCCTACCCAGCAAAAGGCAAGAAAATGGGAGGGGGAAAGGCACATGTACATCTCAATAATAATGCACTGGTCAAACCTGGGAATGTAGATGGAAGACTGTAATCAGTAGCTTTGAGATACATGCAAATGCTGAATAATTTTATTGATTCTACAGCAAAATACAACTATCTAGGATTGAAACTTGCAAGATTTAAGAAGTGTCAATAAATAATCTGAGTTTATATGAATAACCAGAATGCTGGCAGTCATAGAAGAAGTGCATGATCACTATTTCCCTTTATATCATGTAGCAGGAATGACTAATTAATGCCAAATTCAAGGACCAGGTTAAACTACATGCTGTTGTCCCAACCAAAAAGAATTTGCTACCTAAACAAAAACAGGAAGTGAGAACCAAATGAGGACAATAACACATGATTCATGGTGAGAAGCATGTCATAACTAAGTTTTTTCAAAGTAAAAAACAAATTTGGCAAAACACACAGAAAAATAAAGCAGATGTTACTCACCTGCAGCACAATAATGTAATATTTCCAGAAATGTCAATGCTGTGTGAAAAAATAGTTTATGGTTGGGAGATAGAACTGTTGGGACAGTATTTTTTTAGGTGCTGTAAGAGCTGATATTTCTTTCCTTTCTCTGCAGTACCAAGCTCTCCTGCGTACTGAACAGCCTCTGGAGCCCCCCTTGCACAGACATTCTGTGCTTTGTGGGGAGCAGGCTGGATTACAGAGGTTATCTGCCTGTGGCCCTGGAGCTAGATGCATATCAGTGCTGAGATCTGCTGGGGTCCTCCCAAAGTCTCAGCGCTCCTACAGTAGTTTTGTATCTAGCTATGGGGATGTGGCCATATGCTTCTTTGATTCTTCTCATTCTCCATGAAACATGGAATGGCTGGGGGGGGCTTCAGAGGCTGTTCAGTAAGCTGGAGGGGGGTGTATATGTGTCAGGCTAGTGTAGATTAAACCTGTTACGCTGCTCTGAGCCAAACAGGTTTGTGGATAATAAGTGTTGTACATAATTTTGTTGTTATTTGCTGTCATATCAACTTCAACAGGTGGCAACCTTATAAATGAGAGATCTCCAGGAAACCTTGTTATTAACTTCTCTGCTGAAGTGTTCAAAATCCAAGGCCATAGCTTTCTTAAGTCAGTCTAGTCCAGTGGTTCTCAACCTGTGGGTCCCCAGGTGTTTGTGGACTTCAGCTCCCAGAAGCCCCAGCCACTATGGTCAATGCTCAGGGCTTCTGAGAGCTGAAGTCCAAAAACATCTGGGGACCCACAGGTTGAGAACCACTGGTCTAGGCCTAATGTGGTGTTCCTATTTTCCTACTGCCTTCTACTCTACCAAGCGTTATCACCTTCTTCTTTTTTTCCCCCAGTGAGTCATGACATCTTATCATAATGTCTAAAGCACACTAGCCTCATTTTAATCATTTTGGCTTCTAGTGACACTTCAAGGTTTGATTTGCTCTTGGACCTATTTATTTGTCTTTCTGGCAGCCACAGTATCCATAAAACTCTCCTGTATTACCACATTTCAGATGAGTTAATTCTGTGTCAGCTTTCTTTGCTGTCCTACTTTCACAACCATACATAGAAATCAAAAACTGTGGTATGGGTGATCCTGGCTTTGTCAGTCACTGATATGCCATTATATTTGAGGACCTTGGAGCAAAGATTGAACAGTGTACCCTCTGTTTATGTGAGGGTTGCATTCCAGGAACCCTCATGTAAAACAAAAAGTGCAAAGCCTTGTGCCCCTTTATCATCAGTGGACACAACGTGCATGCACCGCATGGACACATGCCCAGCACATCCATTGACAATAATGGGACACAAGGCTTTATGTGACCTCACATTCATCTGTACAGAGGTCACGTCAGCAGAGGGCTCACTGTATAACTCAGTTTGTGTATAACACCTTATGTTAAGCTTAGAAATACTATAATTCATACATTAATTACAAATATATTTACTGAACTTTTAAAACTTCAGTTACAAATAGAACCACAGTCTTCTGAGCTCTAAGAAAGCTATCTTTTCTTCACTGCCACCTTGGAGAGATAGGATATAAATTCAATAAATAAATAAATAGATGGATAGATGGATTCATTAAAGAAATTATTTTGGTTTTGTCCATTTATGATAATAGAGCAAAGAGCCAAAAATAGAAATAACCCTCAGGAATGCAGTAAAATGAACTTAGTTTCTCTACAGTGCCAGTATGAAATATGAATTGATGGGAAAATGGGTATGGGGGAAACCTTAATGAAAATTTTGTCTAATTAGTCTCATTTTCTGAGCTACCCTTTTCAGCATTTTCTGTTTCTGATCGCTCATTTTTACCATCCTCTTGGGTATCTAAGAACTGTTTGCCTAGATTTAGATTGGCCTCTTGATCATTTCATTTGTAGGTTGACGCCTTGACTATGTGTGACTGTTCTCAGACATAGGCCCCTTTTTATCACCTACTGTTGAAAATGGGAGTACCTGAAGTGAGCAAGTAGCAAGAGTGTGGATACTGCCAGTTTGGTTAAAAACTTTACACTCTGGCTTGGGTGCTACGAGCAGAGAATAGACTGGGATCTAATCTTATCATGGAAGATCAAGTATCACAGTTGTGGCAATCAGATAACAATTCTGATTCAGGCATAGGCCCCAGTCTGTTCTGGTTCTAGATCTGTCGCAAATACTTTTGTGAACCAATGCTTTAAGGTGGCAAGAATGTGTGCAGGGGGTAGTGAGTGTCCTTGTTGAAGGACCTGTATCTAGACAGGTGATGGAAAATAGTGGAAAGAATATAAGAGAAGTGAGATATGATATCATATATTCATATCCCACCAACTGTATTAAGTAGTAATATTTCAAGGTCCATTGAGCCACTTTCAGACTAGTGAAAACATGGAGGTGCTTTATATTGAGTTGGATTGTGTAGCCTACTTGTCCCCTACTTGAGTTGCTCCAGTGTTCTTGCTTACTGCTCTCATCCACTCTAGTGGATGATGGGAATTGGGCTAAAATATGTGGAGGAACCCAGGTTTGGGAGGGCTAATTCAATCCAACACAGTTAACTGGTCTGCCTGCAACCCTTTAAGGTTGCTTGTAGCCCTGAGTGCTTGTGCAAAGCATGTGTTCTGTTAGCCTGTGGCCACATTGTTATGATCTACTTCAGCTTTGAATAGAAAAATTGCAGCAGGACAGTTCCTATACTGTAAAGCAGGAATGAGCAAAATATGGGCCTCTTGGGCTGTAATTCCCACCATCCTCAGTCAGCGAAGCCAATGGTAGGCAAGCTGGGAATTACAGTCCAGCATCATCTGAGAGTCCACAGTTTGACCACTCTATTTGTGAAAGGATTACCATTACTGACTTCCATACCTGGGTGATATTTCCATCTAGATCATCCTGCTTGAATTGAATATTCATTGGTGTTTGCAACTTGATGAAGTAGAGAATATGTTCAGATTTGAACTGTATAGTCTTTAAATGCCCTTGTAACCACATAAGATTGATTATATGATGTATAATTAAAATGTCTTATATATATACTCGTGGGATAAATTCTGCTGCATTTGCACTTACTGTCCCCTAGCTTGTTTTTTTTTTCAAGTGCATGGGTTTACATTTACAAGTGGAAAAATATTCCCTAAGAAATCATGGATAAATCACTTCACAGTTTTTGTTTTGTTTTTTTAATTCTACAACCATTTGTAGATTTACTGAATAGGAAATCCAACTACAAAGTGAGTGGGTAGTTCCAACACAGTGAGGCAGTACAAGGTTATTTGGCGGTGCTTGGATTCTACCTCTTGGCAGAAAGCTATTTTGGCAGGTGATACTATAGCCTGATGGCAGCATTCAGGACAGTGATTGGAGCAGGGAAGATTTCAGGACTAGGCTAACTGAGTCTTGGTGATTTTAGAATTACCATCCTCTTCAGAAAGAGCAGTAAACAATAGGAATAAGCAATGCATCAAGAGCTAAACAGATGCAGATCCATTTGTTTGTGCTCAATATGACTTCTTACACTGTGCTTTAAGAGGGAGATACTGCAGAAGTGAACTGTGCTGTCTTTCCTGTAATGTGCAGTGCAGGAAATTGTGTGTGTCTCTCTCTCTCATGGGGATAAGCCTGGGCTCCAGATGCTCATGAGCTTATGCAGAGAAATATTGGCTTCTGTTCCTATTTCCTTCATGTAAACCATTCAGTATCATCTAGAGTACTGATCATACCTTTAATTGGTGCTCTTGTCTGCTCTGACCTAAAGTATTCTCAAATTTAATGGCTGGCCATCTCTGTAAACCTAGTGATATCTACCAAAGCTACACAGTAGTGACATTTTCTTGCTGGTGAGTGGCTCATTAATTGAATGTCAGCATAGTATTTGCTTTTTGGGGGGGGGCAGGGAATTCAAGAGCTGATTCTGTAATGATGTATGTACATTGCCTTTTTCAGGAGTTAGAGCTGGTACTGCTAACCCCTGGGGGAATTATTTGATCATTTGAACCTTATTGACAAATTCTCACTAATTTACGAAAACATGCAGGGAGAGGAGAGTGGTGCAGCCCTACCTTGTCTCAGTGTCACTCTTGTTATGTGAAGAATAGTAGTCTGAAAAAGAGAACTTCAGATAAATTGCTCTTCATATAAGGAATATAATATTGGAAGCAGGGCAGGGTGAGGCTACAACAGTCCTCCCCACCTTACTTGTTTAGCTAAATGAATTAAAATACCTGAATAAAAGTCAACTCTTGCTGTATTGTAGCTTTCATGTTTCCAAGAAAGAAAATCTCTTTTTTTCATTAGAGATTCAAAAATATGCTTTTACTATTTTTAGCCCATTTAATATGGTGGATAAGCAAAGCCTGCCTAGTTTTGCTTAGACACTCAAAGGAAATCTCCATGAATTCTCTTAGCTGTGGTTTCCATTGGACTTGTTCTTGCTAAAAAATGGTGCCTAGTAGTTCAGAGTCATTTTCATTCTGTTATAAACCTGTCTGTGCTTTCTCTTCTTTGCATCACGCTCTGTAGTTCTTCCAGCATATCATTTCAAAGGAAATCACCACTTTTTAAAAACAGTCCCTTTGTTGGGCATTTTTTTTTCTTTCGTTTCAGTTATTCCTGTTGCAAGATGGTTGTCTGTCATTGTGTGCTTTCACTGGGATGCTGACTTGGCTTTGAAAGAGAGCCAGGTACTTCCCGCTGCTGAAATCTGCCAAAATGCAAGTCCTGTGTGTGTGTGTGTGTGTGTGTGTGTGTGTGTGTGTTTTGCCAGGAGTTCCCACAGAATATGTGGGAAAGAGAAAGACAAAACAGCTGCACAAATTGGATTTAAGACTTGTTTCTCAAAACAACACCTTAGAATATTGTCTCCTCTCCTCTGACAAAAGTTATATGCTGATAGTCTGCATGGGGATGAATGGGAATGAGAAGCTCTTGGATGAGGATGAGCTGGCATAAAGCTATGCATTAAGCCTATTATGAGTTTTGTAGAAAGTGCTTATAGTTGATGTGGCAAATACATAAAGGAAAAATATATACTTCCCATGCAGACTTATACAAAGGGTAAGCTTCCTAGCAATTCTTTATTGGGTGCCAAACTGTCCAGCTCAAAATGTGAGGCAGAGCTGTCGTTTCTGTTTTATTCAATCATGCTTTATCTATATACAAGTTTCTTTGGAAAGCTGAAATAAGACCAGCTGATTAATAGCAGCAGACCATTCCGGTTTTAAAAGTTTATTTTCTTTCGAAGGCTCATCAGCAAAGCAGAAAAGCTGACCGTTCACTGGCAGTGGGAAAGTATGAAGAGGCAATTTCTTGTCACAAAAAAGCAGCAGGTGAGCTGGTAACAGAAAAGCTATTTATGATATGGATGATGTGGACATGTGATCCTCCTAGTATGCTTGAGCAGTTGTTCTCAATTCAGAGGAGTAGTCAGAGCAAAATGTCCATTAACGTGATGTGGTGGTCCTGGCTGGGGCAAAAGTCTGTTATCTCAGCAGCTGATAATGTATTATGTAGATGAAAGAGGTTGTTTAGCAGTGAGCACACCTGGAAGTAAAATAATGATCACAGTGGTTGCAGAGCAGAGGTGGGCAATGTGTGGTCCTCTGCAACTTATCTCAGGTATAGCCAGTGATGAGGGATGCTGAGAGCAACAACCCCAAACTTTCATTGAACCATAGAATCATAGAGTTGGAAGAGAGCACAGGGGCCATCCAGTCCAACCTGCTGCCATGCAGGAACCCTCATCAGAGCACTCCTGACAGATGGCCATCCAGCCTCTGCTTAAAAACTTCCAAAGAAGGAGACTCCAGCACACTCTGAGGCAGCCTGTTCCACTGCCAGACAGCTCTGACTGTCAGGAAGTTCTTTCTGAGGTTTAGCTGGAATCTCCTTTCCTGCAGCTTGAATCCATTGCTCCTTGTCCTAGTCTCTGGAGTGGTGGGAAACAAACCCATTCCCTCTTTGGTGTGACATCCTTTCAGATAATTAAACATTGCTATTATGTCCCCTCTCACCCTTTTCTTCTGCAGACTAAACATCCCCAGCTTCCTGAGATGCTCCTCACAGGGCATGGCTTCCAGACCCTTCACCATTTTGGTCACCCACTTTGGAGTGCCACAGTTGCTCACCCTGCTGTAGATAATGATCTAAACTGGCTGCTAAAACCTAAACCTAGCTGGCTTCAGTTCACTGAAGGCTGTAATGGATTGTTGATTAGAAAATGTTTTTCCGCTCATTAGTAGAAGTTCCTGAAGGTAGTACCTGACTTCATTGGTATTACAGTAGATACCAGCACTTAGTGGGTTTGCGTGGTTTCTGTCAGGATTAGGAATAGGAATTTATCATTTTATAGATGGAATTGCAGTTACGCTTGGTTAGGTTTCTCTTTGGTCTAAACATCTCTTACTTTTTGTTATATGCAGCATATCTTTTGGAAGCCATGAAGCTGACACAATCTGATCAGGTAAGATTACACTTCTTAAATTATAATGATGCCACCTCTAGGAGTGAGTCATTATCTCTATGGCCATAAACTCAATTAAGAACCCTGCCTGCAGGCTTACATTCTGAAAAGACCAGACATCAATATAGTGAAGAGAAGGAAAGCTACACGTGGGATGTGTGATGTCAACATAGGGGTGCCATTTCATATGTCTAGTCCTCACCAGTCAGGAATCTGATTCAGAAATATCTGGGGATTGCTTTGAGGAAGGGATGGGGAAATGTATTTCTCCAGATATTGTTTAACTGCAACTTCCAACGTGCTCAGAATTGACTGTACTGGCTAGCGCTGATGGGGGTTGCAGTCAACCATCTGGAGGGCCATACATTGTCTTCACCAGCTTTTAGGTACTGAGATATGATTCATGAAATATATACACACACACATATAAACAGAAAAATGTTTAAAATAAATGAAAAAAGCAGCAGCTGGGAGCTTCTCCCAAACTGACATTAGCCAAGTTCGTGCTCAAGAAGGTGGAGCATAATACTCCATCCATGCAGTTCTGTGTCTGCCCCTCTCCATGTGTCTTTTTTTGGGACAGGGTATAAGGGTTTATCCTCTCACTCTTTGCATTGCATCCAAATCTTTCTCCCCACCCCTAGGCAGCTGTCAAGCTTTGGGAGGAAACACTGATGTTGTCTCTTATGAGTAGGGTAGAGAAAGAGCCGGGGGCAATTCAGATATTTATGAAGCAGCTCATCATGGCTGGGATGTGAAAGATAATGGGAGTGCATTCACAGATGGAGTGAATCATCCTATTTCTTCTCTTCACCTGGTTAAATTTCCTCTTGTTTTCTTCCTTTGCCCTGGTTAGAAGCAGCTGCTGACCCACCTGGGGCTTGATAGCTACACGGTAAATGTTGTACAAAGTGTTATTGAGTAGCACATTGTGCTCCTTCCAAAAAGAGACATACACACAAATAAGCTGTACTGATGAGCATGTATGTCACTAACAAGATTCTAGCCATGATTTGCAACGAGGGTGGTAGTTGCCAGGTCTTGGGGACATGCTGCAGCCTCTTTGAATTTTTTTTTTAAATTGTTTTTCCTTTTCTGGAGATATGTGGGGCAAATTCTTTATTCCACCAGCTCTTTCAAGCCCAGGAGAGGCCTTTTTTTAATGTAGAAAATGAAGTAGAACTCAATTTCCAGCCTACTTCCTTGTTAATTAAAGGCCTCTCCTGGATTTAAAATTGCCCACGGTGCTGGAAATGCAGCAAATGTGTGCCTCACAAAGTTAATGCATGGGTAGAGAGGGAGTTGAGTGAAAAAAATGGTTGGTTTCTTTTTTGATGGAGCTGGAGCAGTATGGGGCCCACCTACTGGCCTTGGGGTGTCATTTCCCTATCCCTGCTCTACCAAAAACTTGTTGTATATGTTAGGAAAGGTCATTTGATTAAAATGTGTCTTAAAGCATCAGTGTGGTCCCATTTGCCTTGCTTTTCTATTGTTTAGAACAATTTTCCTTGACGAGGGCAGTCTGAAATTTACCTTCCCTTTAATCCTTCTGATAATTGGCTTAGCAGAAGAGAGTAGCCTTCCAATAAACTCTTTCAGTCTTGCCCACTGGAAGACCAGAGAATTCTGCAGAAGGAGATAAACTGCTCCTTTTTTGTGCGAGTAGCTTCCTTTTGCAAGTCTATTATGTTTCTTCAAAAAAGAAAAGGCTAAATTGGCCAAGTGCTTATTTTTACATGAACGTAAAACTTGGAAGCTATCAGCCCACAAGTTTAATGTTTGGGGACCAAAAAATTTGTTATAAATTATTATGCTTCCTTAGTATCAAGCTCTAGTAATTTAAACAGGAGTAGTCACATGAGGTTCCACTCACCAACTTGTAGAAAACACCAAGCTTCAGTACAGCTTTGGGGGTTTTTTTGCTCAAAGTGAAAATACCTTATATAAAAAGAAGAAATGCCAGTGACAACCACAGTTCTCTTGTATAGCCGAAAATGTGAAGTACTGTCAGATGTCATATGAAACCAAAACTTCCACTGTTTAGGTGGCTGTTCAATTTTTTTTTTTTTAATTTCAATATGGTGTCAGTTACTAGTGATGTCCAGAGAAGGAGCTCTTTGCCTTCTAGGTCTTCAGAAGTTGGGAACAAATCTAGTAACACATAGCAAAGCTTTCTTGCACTGGTCACAGGTACAACTGTAGGCATCATCCAAGAGGAACGCAATGAGTCATCCATGGCAAAGGTCATTGCCTGAAGAATTACTGCACAGAAACTGTGGAATAGTCACACTGCGATCCAGTAGATGCTGCTGATGCTTGAAGAATTATGCTGCTGTCAATTTAACATAATTGCTTTTCAAAACTGAATCTTGAAAATGCTGTGGTTCTCTGTAAATTTAAAACAACAAAAAACTCTCAGCAGCTTGTAGGCCATTGGGATAAGGCTGAAGGGACAAAATGTGTAGCAAATTGTTTATATTTCTAAATTATACTACTAAGTTTATAATAAGAGTGGTCAAAATATGGCCAATTCCTCCTTGAAATTTTCAGTGGATCTGACTGCTGTCTCCCCATCACTCAAAATTTCAAATAAATGAAAAAGTTCCCCCATGCATCGAGGACTATGGGAGATAGTTTCTACAATCCCTTAGCCTTCAACTGGGTTGACTGGGGGAGGGCTAGAAGTGACTTCTGGTCAGTTTTTGTTTGAAATAAAGGCTTCTCCTGCTTTGAAAACAGGCCAAGTATCCAGAGGGTTTGGGGCAGGGTCTTCTTTATTAAAAAGAAAAAAAAAATACTGTCAAGGATGTTGAGTGAAGTAGCGGGGACATGTACAGCTCGAGAACTGGGACAGTTGCCTTCCCCTGGTGTACTTTTTGTGTGTGCACTTGCTGACTCATGGTGACCCTATGAATTTCATAGGGTTTTCTAACGCAAAGAATACTTAGAGGTGGTTTTGCCATTTCCTTCCTCTGAAATATAGCCTACAGCACCTGATATTTGTTGGTGACCTCCAATCTAAGTACTAACCAGAGCTGATCTTGCTCAGCTTCCAAGATCAGATGGGATCTGGCACCTTTAGGGTACTTAGAGGTCCTATATACAGGCTCCCCCCACCCCTTATCTGATAGGTTAGGGACCAGTGCACTATCAGAAAGAAGAATTGGTAGAAAAATGGAATACATGTAGGGAACATGAGGGATCTGGTGCCTTCAGGGTGTTTAGACCCTAATATTGATTATAATTTTTCAGCATTTTCATTGGTTACACTAAAAATGTTTGAATCTGTTATGCATTTTATATTTCTAATTACAAATATAAATTAGTTAACTGTCAAACATTTTTTTAAAAAATTCTAGTTTTTTTAAAAGTTTGACAGGTAATTTATACATGTAATTTGAAATATAAAATGCAAAATTGATTAAAATATCTTTAGTGTAACCAATAAAAATCTTGAATAAACGCTCCTGTGGTTTACTATTATTGGACAATATTTGATTCCTTCAATGCGTGGCCCAATTTCACTGTTAAATCTAAAGCTAATAAAGGATGACTGCAAGGATATAAAATTGAGTCCTTGTTCTCATGTTTCTACAGGCTCAGTTGTCACTGCAGTTGCAAAGGGAAAGCCACCAGAAACAGATACTGCTAATCCAAGAACGCTGGAAAAGAGCAAAAAGAGAAGAGAGACTAAAAATACAGCAGGCTGTGGACAGGGATAGTGCTACATACCCACAGGCTTCTTCTAGACCATCTGCTGAGGAATCTGATGACCAAAGTGTAGCTGCTCCTGCTAGTCTCAAGTATAATCCCTCTCCGGAGAAGGATCTGCAAGCAAACCTTGCTGTCTTGGATAGGGACCCGGATACACTACTGTTTTTGCTTCAGAAAAGAAAGGAACCACAGGATGTGTGTGTAAGAAATAAAACTCCAAAGGATGACAAGACAAAAATGGAGGAGCAGGCAACCAAAATTGCACTTCTAGAACGGCATGTGGAAGTTCTCTTAGCAGAAAACGAGCGATTAAGACAGGAGAACAAGCAGCTCAAAGCTGAGAGAGCTAGGCTCCTCAAATCTCCTCTGGAAAAGGAGCTGGATGTAGATGCTGACTTTGTAGAGAAGTCAGAGCTCTGGGGTCTGCAGCAACATTCAGAAACTGCTGCTTCCTCTTCCTCATCTTGGCAGAAATTTACAACAAGTGCAGGGAAGGCCAAAGACATTCCCATACCCAGCCTTCCCCCGCTGGACATTCCGTCCCCCGAGCTTCCTCTTTTGGAGCTCTCAGAGGATATATTGAAGGGACTCATGAATAGCTAAGTGGAGACCACAAGGTTTGCTTACCTGTAGTCCAGCAAGATCCAAAAGGGAAAGCCAGTACAGCTGTGATCCAAGGGCAAAAAGCATCAATCTTCAACGCTAGTAAGGGAAGAAATCTTGGTGACTTTGTCACTGTGAAAAATATGCATGATATTGGGTTGGAACAGAGCTTACAATTTACCATCGTTGGTAAAAAGCTAAGTGCTCTTTTCTCCCCCTCAAGCCAAATGACGGAGGGGAGCCACAAGTAACAGTCTTGCAGGGTATACTATCTGTAACAAGTCTCTCTAATGCCATAAAATGATGCAAAGCCGACATGGCGTGAGCCAGAGGGTGACAATTTTGGCAGTGGAAGACATTTTCTATCGTGCATTTGATTGCCTTTTGATTTAATTATGCACAAAACCAGTGAACACATTAGAAGCTACTGCAGGATGGATCTATGTGCCACACTTCTGCACTCCTGACTTAACATGTAATGTCAGCCAATCAGGAGAGATGCTGAATTTCCATTTTTGAGGAACCAAATTTAGTTCTTTTGAAATATTTTGATTTGTTTACATAATCAGGGTGCTTCATAATGTGTGTTTTCTGTATAAGAAACTACTAGGCATTGTTTTAAGCAAATACACAAGGAAGAACAATCCTTGGTGCATGAATGGAAGTAATGATAGTTGCCAGAAAATAAAATGTTCCAGGTCTGTTTTGATTCTCTCAATTCTTCATTTGAATATGCTTCCTTATATTTAGTCAGATCACTGCCTGAGAGCTGGGGAAGGCATGCACTGAGGAGAAGGAGTATCAGAGAAATAAAGAAGGGGGTCAAAGGATCTGGGGTGTGGGGCAAACTCACCTTTCCTGGTAGTTAAATCTTTTCTGACTTGCAGCAGTATCTCTTTTTTCTCTTTTCTTGGTTTTAGATTTTTTTAATTAACATTTTTCCTACATGCAATAAAAATTTTAAACAAAACAAGACAGACAGAGAGAACTAGAAAATTAAAGAAAAAAGAAACATGCAGAGAAACGTAAGAATATCTATAAAAGACTTCCAACCTTGCTTTCAAGCATATTGATATAGTCAAGCCCCCTTTTTTAAAAAGTAACTCATATTCTACTTCTGGTAATTAATCCATATTAATTATTTGCAGTGGTGTTTCAAGGTCTTTGATAAAAACCAGTCTTAGCCCTGCCATGTGAGATCTTTCTAATCAGGTGCTCCCTGAATTCTAGTTCCTTTAGACTTTAAATATTGGCACCATTAAGTAGTGAGGCTGAGGTCTATTACACTTCAGCTGGCCCCTTTTGGTAACACATGTAAGTGTAACTGAAGGTTATGCCTTTCTATATACTTTTTGGACCTTGTGGGAGGAGGTATCACAAGGTGTGGGCTGAGGCTCATTCCAGTTGCTCTTGAGCAGCAAAGAGGACAGAGCAACTTTATGCTGAGAGTGTAAGCCAATCCTCCTTCCTTCCATGCTGAAGAGTAGCTGCAGTGGGTTTGGGCACACCCCTGTAGCCAGGAAGAGGAGGCTGTGGCTGATGCATACACACCTCATTCTTTTGCATGGCAGGAAGCACTCTTTACCATCTCTTTTAAGTATACTGACTGAGACTTTGGTTTCACCCCCATATTGCAGGACCTCAACTGTTTTTTCCCAGCTGCTTTTCCCCTTCCATTCTCTGTGGCTCTGAGTGGCACAGCAGCCATTTTGTGAGTGGGCAGTGCTGATGGTAACCATTATGTGAGAGCAGCCACACCTCTTTAAAAATTTCAAATGTGGTCATGGGATTAGCGGCTCTTGAGGGTAACATTGCTGCTCTTGGAGAGGCAGGCTCAATGTATTAAAAATTTTGGACTGAAGCAGGCTGAAGTAATATATTTGCCTTGGTCCAGAAATAACACAGAGAAGACATTATTCAGAGTTCTTTCAGCTCTTTCTTTTTGTTGTATACCAACTCATTTCAGGTCCCATGAGCATAAGATGCAGCTCATGTAATTTGTTTGCTGGAACAGCAAATTCACATTTCTCACTATCTCAACATAACTAAAGGAATATGGCAGTGTAAAAGTCTTAATATGCTACTGTTAAATGTGCATGGATTTTCCCTCTCTGCTTTTGGAGAGAGTGAGAATAATTATGGTCCTCTCTATGAAGTACCTGACTTGTCATCTTTTAGGTATATGGGAGAGAGGACACAGGCATCTATCTTTCCCCTTTCACTCTGTGAGCAGCATCTTTACCCAGTTAACTGACCTTATCAGAACTGAAGCAGTTTACCAATTATATAGATGTATTTTCTGTAGTATTACTATCTTCTCTGCACTTGGTAAGTCATCCAAGAACACAGTTGCTGCAATATAGCAGGCTAAATGTACGCGAATGCTGAAAACAGCCACCAGGATACATTAAGGAAAATTGACAGGTGATCATTATCTCCAACCAAGGAGTCATTCTTAATGTTCAGAAACTAGAAGACTTTAAAAGCCATCAATAGACCTTGAAAAAGAGCCAGGCTATATGAGGGTCATGAACTATCTAGAGTCTGCCTCTGAATATACAGTCACTGGTGACACTTCTCAAGCTGTTCTAGAAAAAGCTCACATATTTTTCCCCAGCTTGTGGTGAGCAGAAGCAAATGCCTCAGTTGCCCTAATAGGTACTGATTACATGAGCTTTCTGACCCAGTCACTTAACCAGTAGTAACTCATTGTGTGAGGAGGCAGAGTGGCACATTCAAGAGAAGCAAAGTCAGAGGATACCTCAAGTTCCACTATCCTAAGAAGCAATCTGCTCGCCCAATTCAACATTTTAAAGTCTAATCTTGTTGCTTCTTAAGCAAGCATTACATCCTATGCTGAGTTCTGTATTATTCTATGACCAGCTAGACATGAGTTCTTTCCTTTGGGTCAAGTCCCAGGAAACTTGATTTTGAAAAACTAGACTAAGTCATGGGTGCAACTTGAATTTTGTGGGTCTTGTGTTCATCTTTTTCCTAGAAAAAAAGTACTTTCTACAGTCTGTGTTACCAAAATGCAAGAAAATACTTTTAATTATTCTTCTTCGTAAACCTTTGAAATAGTCTTCGCCTGCTTACTAACTGCACTTAGTGGCTTTTGGTGTGTAAGCAGAAGTATAGAAACTCTCAGAGGAATAATCCATTCAATCAATTCATTTAGTAATTCATGAGTATCTGAAGTTGAAAAAAGAAAAACAGTAAAGATATGCAGGTGAAAGAGGCAGGATGAATTTGTCCAGCTTTTAAGTATTCTTATGCACAGAGTGCCATCTGCTGGATGGTGCCCTTTCCTAAGATAATGTTTCTGCAACCATAATTCCGAATGTCATGTACAATTGCAGATTTAAGATACCACGGGCCATAATGTTTGTCAGTGTATAGAAAGAACGTGTCATCAAAAATGGCCTACAATTAATGACTTGTCGTCATGTTAAGCATCCAAGGCCAAAATCCTGTGAGTATACTATGTTAGCCCGTTGATTAGTTACACTAGCAGCTATATGTTCTCTGTGCCCATATAGGGATGACATGGCTGCCAGGTTTGGGAAATGCATTCACAAATGCTTGGCTTTAGGGGGAAGGAGTGGCTCTTGCTGCTAAAGACTTCAGTGGGAGGGAGTCTCAGAGCTAGATTTCTGTGGGCTAAGTGGCTTCTAAGCTAATCTACCCCATCCACCTCTTATATGCTAATCAAGTTTACTTAGCAATAATCTTGACCCCACTAGCATTATTACAGTGGGAAAAAATGGTCATCCACCACAAGCCTCAAAAGTAAAAAATAACTAGTTACAGTTAATTGTATTACATGTAACTGATTACCTCCATGATCTGTTAACAGCATTTATTCAAACTGCCTACCTACATGGTCATTTTCCCAGGATCCCTATTTTGAAGACCGTATAATAGGACCCAAAATGGTTTACATAAAGGAGTCTGGCTGAGCTTGTTGGCCTTCATTCTGTGTAAACTCAGAGAGCTTCCTACAACCCAGCTAAGACTACAACTGAAGATAATGAAAGACTGGCAGCACTCTTACATGGGAGCTCATCTTCTAGGACTGACAATCAGAAGATGCTTTCAGGGCAGTCTGTCTAAACTGGACATCCTCCAGAAGTGCTGGATTAACAATATCCATCACCCTAGCTAAAATGGCTTGGGCCCGTGCTGACTGGTGATGATTGGCTATCCCATATTTTCTGAGAGCACCAACTTGAAGGATGGTGTGCTAATGAAATGCATGATTCTTTAGAATACAGTTCAAAACTATACACATGCACACAGAGAAGACAAGCTAGAAATCCACTATATAAAAGTCAAAGTTTGTGAGTTTGTCTGTTCTGCTGTGTGAGGTGAAAAGTTACTTCATATGATTGGCTGGCTGTGAAGATTCTATGGAACCCTGGGATTGGCAGTTCAAGGAGGGGGCCTTTAGAATTCGCAGCCAAAGAACACTGAATAGGCCAGTTGCTATGGAGATGAGGCTTAGTAGCAAGTTCCCTCATGAACCCAACCTCTGTATGTTAACAACTCTGAATACAGACTGGATTAGGGAATACAGGGGGAAGTTACAGGTACTGAACAACACAGTTTGGGGAATTAGAGACACAGGATCTCAAATCTGAGTATTTCAAGCACATCTAACTTCTAAAGGTAAAGTAAGGTAATTCCTAAGACATTCCTTAACAAGTGTTACGTATGAGAAAATAAAATCCTGCACAATGTCAGGTAAAATACACTAGTCATAAATAAAATCCTGAAACCTATGGCGGTGCTTGCCAAGGGATTCTGGGGCTTCTGGTTCCAAAAAGTAACTTTTCCAAACTGCACTACATTATTCGCCTCTTGCTCTTGCTTATTTTTCAACAGATTAAAACACATGTATACGCAACGTTAGGGAAAGTCAGAAGTGTGTTACTCATTTATCAAGCAGATGGATCAGCCCTACCCCCACCAAGGCATTTAAGGTAGTTAATAAAATGCCAAAACCATGACAAATTGTATGAAACAATATATTGAGAAAGTTGACAAAAATAGTCCCAGCTGCCTTTAATATCTGTGGATAACAGTTACCTCTATGTACTAAAGGCAAACCTCCACCAGTCCCAAAGAAAACTACCTGAAACGTTAACTAAAAATATTTTTCTGCTTGAATAGGGAGTACTACTGAGTTAGATCCAGATTTTAAAGGTAAAATAAAATCGTATGAAAATTCAGGTGAACATTTCTGCGAGCAACAATGTTGCCTTGTAGTTGCACATTGATCAGGAGGACTGTTGAGCATAGGTTTCAGCAACTCCAAAGTTTAAACATGAGATTAGTCATTAATTTTCTTTAGTGTTTTCTTTAGCACAGCCTGGGAACTTTTTTTAGTTGGAATACCAAAGCAGCTTTCCTTATTATAGCAATCACATGCTTTGCTAAAACATAAGACATGCTAAGAAGAAGAAACAAAATCAGTGGTACTTGAACATCCCTGAGATATGTTCAAGAGAGAAATGTGGGTCTAATCTGATACAATAGAGTATTTATGGCAATTTGCCATAGAAACAGTCTTCAAGTATGTTTCTTTCAACAGGTAGGAAATAAAAGTATTATATTTGCAAAGACAAATTGGACTGAATGCAGCCTTATGTAGAATTCTTTTGGTTCACTATGCTGAGCGTTTGGAAAGAGCAAAAGGACAAAGTTTTGGATCCAGTTCTTGTGAAGCCAGGTAGACACTGGAGAAATAGGCCATGTGGAGCTGGCAAATTTTGTCTGTCTGCCTTCCCTTGCCACTGCTGCATGTTCCATACCAATAGGATTCTGGCCTTAGTCGCGTTGAAATCAAATTCACCAAAATCAATGGCTCCATTAGGTTTCATTGATTCTCACTTATTTACTTTAAATGTCCATTGGAGTCTGTCTACTAGTTCCACCACCCTGAAAAGATCATGGTGGAATATGTTAAAGGGGAGTAACACTTTTCAAAGGGAGCCAGTATGGTGTAGTGTTTTGAGTGCTTGACTAGGGTCGTTTCCACACTAGACTGTTATAGCGCTATTATTCCACTTGCAACATCCTATGGAATCTTGGGGTTTGCAGGATTCCATAGGATGTTGCAAGTGGAATAATAGCTCTGTAACAGTCTAGGGCAGAACAGCCTAGGTCTCAGAAAGACCAAGGCTCAAATCACTATTCAGCTATGGAAACCCACTGGGTAACCCTGGGTAAGCCACGCTGTCTCAGCCTTAGAAAAAGGCAAAGACAAACCTCTGGATAAATCTTGTCAGGAAAGCCCTATGACAGGATTGTTTTAAGTCAGAGTTGAGTTGAAGACATGTAACAACATTAATGGGCATAGTATGTCAAGGTCAGAGACCTGGGTGGCAAGCCAGCCCAGAGAAGAGAGTGGGAGAGCCAGCAAAGTCCAGCTGGGAGGAGACAAGCAAGCGCTTACTCAAGGAAGTTCATTTACCAGAACACCTACCAAAGCCATAGTCAGAGTTCCAAAGCCAAGGGTCCAGAGATCAATTCAAGGTATCAGGAACCAGGTGCTGGGAGCAAGGTACAGACAACAAGAGGGCTTGTAAGAAGTTCGCCACAAGCAAAGGGAAGCTTCCAGGCAGGCAGTTATATAGCCCCAGGCACAGGTGTGTCTGGTCACCGCTTCTTAAACTTAGCCAAGGAAGCCTCCCTTTGCACAGCCCTCTTGAGTCTCTGCCTTGATTGGGGGCTTATTGAACCAGGCTCCAGCGCCTCTTCAGAATTGGATCCCTCCAAAGGAGCAGGCACAGAATTGGATCCCTGTTGCTCTAAAGGAGCAGGCAGAGGGACATCCACGCCTGCTTGGTCCATCGCAGCAGGTGGAGTTCTTGACCTGCAGGACTCATCTCCAGCCAGAACCACAGCGACCAACAGCTGCTGCTCATCATCTCCACCCTGAGCAACAGGGACCAACAGCTGCTGCTTGTCATCAGTAGCTCTGACAGGGGCTTCAATTATCACATATTAAGCCAGTTGAAGTAACAAACATATGTATAGCACCTTTAGAATTAACACATTTATTGAAATGAGTTCATATGCAGTTCATCTCCTTTGATGCACAGAGAGCTGTGGGAGGTGTGTTTATGTATATAAACATAACATATAATTAGCAGTGACATAAATACAATTATGAGTGAAATTAGAGGTAGGAGTAAATTAAAATACAGAAGGTTAAACTCAGCTCCTAGTCCAAACTAGAGTTAGAGATGCATAGAATCAAAAGGGTTTAGATAATTGCTGACTTCCATTCAGTAATTAATTCAATGGATCTACAGTGCCCCCTCAATTTTCATGAGGGTTTGGGGTGCAGAACTCTTGTACAAGTTTTTTAAAAAATGAATAACTCCCCTCCACCCAAGTGAGCACTCCCCTCCCATTCCGTCCTGGGGCTCCCTCTTTTCTTCCTCTACTTTTTTGACTGGGCAGGTGTGCCTTCCTTCTCTGCTCCCAGACAAAAGGCAAGCGAATGAGAGGAGCCAGTCCCACAGAGAGAGAAGTCATGCGTGCACCTCACCCCCTCTGTTCTTTTGCCTGTCGTCCAGGCACCCTGCCTTCTTTCTGCATGCCTGGATGAAAGGTAAGTGAACAGAGGGGAAACACCTCCTCTCTCCATTCTCCTGCCTGTCAGACCTTCTTTCTGAGCAACCAGGCAAAAGACAAGCGAAGGAAGGGGGAAGGCTTGCATACACACAAACCTTTCCCTCTCCCATTCACTTACCTTTTGCAAGGCTGTAGAGATGGTAGGCAGTGTGCCTGGAGAAAAGCCCAGGTAATGGGAGTGGGGCAGGCAAGTAGGCACCTCACAAACAATCAAATCTGTGAAGGTCAAGCCTATGAATGTGGAGGGAGGATTGTACTCTAGTTGGGGAACAGTAATCAGATATAAGCCAGACTATTTAGCGGGGACGATTACTTTAACATGAACATTCTGCCATAAGTTTGTGTGATAAAAATCTGTTGGCTGATACTTGAGCTTTCTACTAAGCCTATGTGCTACACATGCCTGCCACTCTGACTGTTCTTCCCTAGCTAGAGAAAGAGCAAAGGACTGGCCCCATCTTGTGCTATTTACAACCAACAGAAGTCTTCCAGTGTTCATTCTAGTATGCAGCATGTGCGGTGCAGCATCACGACGGATGAATGCATTTTTTCATGTGGTCTAAAAGAAACAGTTAAATGGGAGGTGGAGTGGGAATAGACAATAGAGCACAAGAAATGGAATGCAAATGAATCATAGAATGAGAAGACACCCCACGGGCTCCCTAGTCTAAACCCTTGCCACGCAGGAACACACTATTAAAGCACTCCTGACAGATGTCCACTTCAGTGGTCTGTTTAAAGACCTTCAAAGAAGCAGAGTGCACACCACCCTTGTGGCAGACTGTACCACTTCAGCTATTATTGCTAAGAAGTTTTTCCTTTGTTTAGATAGAATTCCCTTTCTTGCCATTTCAATCTGTTGGTTTGTGTTCTGGTCTCTGGAGCTTCATCTTATACATGGTATCGCCTCAGATATTCATCATATATCCAACCTGGTTTCTTTAGATACCTCACACTTTTCTTTCTCACTGGACTTGTTCACAACCTTGCGTTCAATATCCCACATTTAAGTAATTCCCATGTACCGTTAGTGCCTTTCCTTTTGAGCATTTCTGTCTATGAGACTTCACCCAAGATTTCCTTAAGGTTACTGAAATTTCCTCCCTCCCTTCCATTTATACACTGCTTTTCTCCTTATACAGGGTCCAAGGTGGAGTTTCTTCAAGGTGGGCCTTTTTTAACATCCAAATGCATGTCTGGCTACATTTACCTTCCCATTTCTTCTGTACAACAAATCTCAAGAGGATGTGATCACTCCTGCTCAAAGTTCCCACAACTTCCACTCTGTTGGCCAGTTCTTCCTTTTTCCTTAGAATCAGGTTGAAAATAGTTGATCCTTTTGTTGCTTCTTCCTTCTCCTGGATGATGAGATTCTTTCAAACGCAAGTGAGAAACCTGTTGGACTTTACATTCTTAACAGAATTTGACTTCTAGCAAATACTGGGGTGTTGGAAATCTCTCATTACTACTGTATCTCTCTTTTTTTAATGTTTGGGCATCTGTTCTAGGAAGGTATCATGTAAGTATTCAATCTGGCTTGCAGGTTGATAAGACTCCCACAGTGATGTCACTATTTTTTCCTGCACCCCCCCCCAACTTTACCACAAAGCTTTCATGCATTTATTTTCCATGCTTTAAGCTATGGATCCACTCTTAGGTATACACATCCTTGATGTATAATTCTTATCTTCCTTTTCTGTATGGTCTATTTCTGTGAAATAAGTTATACTCTATTATTATATTACAATCATGAGACTCATCCCAGCAGGTTTCACTGATACCTATTAAACTATACATCTTTTCCTGTGGTAAGAGTTCAAGTTCATCTTATTTCCCATGCTCTTTGCATTAGCGTAAGAACACTAAATCTATATATTATTCTTGCCATCTGCTTACTTTTTCTGTCCACTGGTGAATTCTTGAACCATCACCCCAGTTCTTCTGTATCATTGCAGCTATTGTGTCTCCCTGCCTTCTGGAATATTACCTATTTCTGTAACGTAAGTCAGTTTATAGTCCTCCAGATTTGTGAGACCCATAGCAAGTAATTCTTACCAGTTGCTGTAAGACACCACCAACCTTTTGCCAGAAGTTGTTCCAGAAGCCCAATCTTTCCTGATGGTATCATCTGCTAAGCCAGTTCTTCACTTTGAGTGTCCTTCCCTTTCTTCCTGGCCCACGCTTTTCAATTAGAAAGTGATGAAATAATAACCTGTGCCCCAGGGTCTTTCAGCTTCCTAACCAGAGCCTCATAGTCTGTTGCGATACTCTGAAGGATGTATCTTGCTGTATATTTATTCCCGTGAATCAGAAAGAACAGGCAAGTTTGTGGACTTGTTAAATCTTGCCAGGCCCTCTGTTATGAGTCTTCACCTCAGAAGACAACGATCTCAAGATGTCTTATCATGCCAACACATTACTACCTCCATTCCTCTCAACAGGGAATTGTTTGCCATCGCCAACATTTCTTATTCTTCTGGAAAATGATGGCAGTCTTTCCACCCACAGAACCCTTGAAGGCTACCTGTTTCTCTCTCAGGATTGAGAATGTATCCTTGTTCCTATGCTTCACAATTGGTGATTAAGGGAAAAGCTTGGAATCTTCTGTGTAGCTTTAAACTCATAGTTTCTGACAGGTCTGCTCTTGTGTATCACATTCTTCCAAACACATGCCTTTTGTGTTCAGAACTGTTTTTCCCCAGAGGTGCGGTCTGTATGTGGCCCTTTCAGGAGTCTCCTCTGCTCTGTCCAAAGAAGAACTCATAGTATCCAAGGGTCTCACACTGTAACACATCATCCTCCAGCAATGCAAACAGCTTGGCTTGCTGCCAGTATAGCTCTTCACATCTTCAGCCAAGAACACATACATAGCCCAGATGTTTCAGGTCACAGGAGCAGCTGCCTCACCATCTGCTTAGTTGTCCTAGATATGCAGTCATAGTACTCCTGAAGTCCCCATCAAATTACCCTGCTAAATGCCCATGTGAACTGTCTGTTGTTGATTGTATTAGCCAAGCTCAGATTTGCCCAAGTAGAATCATGCAGAATAATTTGAAGGGACATTGGAAACCCACAGCATGGTCTTCCTCTCATTTTTAGACAATAGCAATAGCAATAGCATTTATTTCTATACTGCCTATCAACTAGCATTATCTAAGCGGTTTACAATGTATTTTAGCCAATTGCCCCCAACAAGCTGGGTACTCATTTTAACAACCTGCGAAAGGATGGAAGGCTGAGTCAACCTTGGAGCCTGGCAGGATCGAACTCACAACCTTGTGGTTGCAGTGCTGGCATTTAACCACTGCGCCAGTGTAGTGTATTCATATGGATTAGCATCCACTGTCATTTCTGGAACCATGCCTGCCAAGGATTTGGGGAGAGGACTCTACAGACACTGTCACCAAAGTGATACAGTTTGTGTCAATCTAGTCTCATATACGTAAGTCAATCTAGACTGCTATGATGGGCTTCAAATTTAATGCCCCCTCCCTCAGATGGGGGTCTTTACTTTTGCAAAAAGGGCAGAAACAGATGGTGGGAACCTGGCCAACTAGCTGACTGCCTGATTTTTCTTGTCTACCTACTCATTAGACAAATTGAGATTGCTTTTGAATGCTCCTTCTCTCCATCTCGTCTTCTGAAACAAAGGCTCTTCTCTTTGCTTGTGAGAGAAAGCAACTAGGAAAGTAGACAAAACCATATGGATTTGGGGAGCATTTCTTACAAATACTCACACTTCTTAAAGTCTCACAAGGAATGCTTACAAAAGTCAGGTAGGATTTTTGGTTTTAGTTTAACTGTCCTTAATTGTACTTCAATAGCTGGGTATTTGTGGAATTTAGAAGTTCCCTCAAAATAATGATTACTCAGGTTTCTTTAAGACAGCCCCCCCATGTTTTAAAATACACAATATATGCATCCCAACAAGCCAAGAGATGAGAGAGACACAGAGTATAACTGAGAAAGAACTAGGCACTTGTAAACTTCATTGGTTTCAACAGGACATGGCTGGAATGTACTCCAGAAGTGCCTACGTGGGGCTAGACTGTGCTTATGGTCTTTAAATCAATTTAGATATAGATGTACTAACCCTTTACACTGGATGCAGACACACTTCACACTTGCAAGATCTACTCTGATTTTTATCATTGTAGCCACCAACTGAGACTTGGTGCAAACTGGACACGGAAGCAGAGCCAGTTACGTCTAACTACTAACCTGTACTAAGAAATATACATCTAGGTTACTATAGATGAAGAACAGGTTGCTTACCTGTACCTGTGGTTCTTCGAGTGGTCATCTGTGCCCTCACACACTAGGAGCTTTCGCGCACGTGTGGTAGCGTTTGGAAGATTCTAGAGCTTAGTAGCTTGGCGGGAACCCCTCCCCCATGCCTGTACTGAGCATGCTCAGCCCGCCAAGCAACGGTCACTCCTCAGTTCTGTAGTCTGCCAACAAGGGACCTGAGAAAGAGGGGACGGCTGGGCGGGTGTGTGTGAGGGCACAGATGACCACTCGAAGAACCATAGTTACAGGTAAGCAACCTATTCTTCTTCTTTGTGGTCTCTGTGCCTCACACACTAGGAGACTGTGTAGCTTACTGGTTGGATGATGGGTCAGGTCCTAAAGAACGGAAGCCAGCACAGCATGTCCAAAACGAGCATCTCTCCGGGACCGGCAGTCCAGCCTTTAGTGGCATACGAAGGTCGATGGTTGACACCAGGCCACCACACGGCAAAGTTCCTGCAGGTCGACTCCTCGCAGAAGGGCTGTAGATATAGCCACGGTTCTTGTGGAATGAGCCCGGAGGACAACTGGCGGAGGCTTCTTGACAAGCTCATATGCCAGCTGGATAGTTTGGGCCACCCATTTTGAGAAACGCTGGGTTGACACCTTGTGGCCTCTCCGACGCCTGCCGTAGCACACAAAGAGGTGCGGGGTCTGTCGGAAAGAGACAATCCTGTCCTTGTAAAAGGCCAAAGCCTGATGAACATCCAGGGAGTGAAGGGATCGCTCCAGAGGTGTAGTCGCGTTAGGGTAGAAGGTCAGGAAGATGATGTCTTGGCTGAGGTGGAAATTAGACACCACCTTCAGCAAGAAAGAGATGTCAGGCTGAAGGACCACCTTGTCTCTATGGAAGACGAGGTATGGCTCATCAGACCATAGGGCTGTCAGCTCTCCCACTCTCCTAGCAGAGGTGACAGCCACCAAGAAGGCAGTTTTCATGGTGAGCAGCCTGTCATCTGCGGTCGCCATGGGCTCGAAGGGCGGTCTCGTCAACTGCGATAGCACCAACAATAATGACCACGGTGGTAGTGGTGGTGATACCGGTGGATAGAGGTGGTGCAGGCCCTTCATAAACTGCTTGACGGTAGCATGATGGAAGAGAGCTGCCGATGGAGACTGTGGAGGTTTGTATGCCACGATAGTGGCGAGGTAGACCTTCAGAAAAGGGAAGGCTAAACCCTGCTCTCGGAGATGTAGAAGGAAGTGGAGCATGGTAGGCAGGTTGACAGGCGAAGGCAACGAAGAGCTGCCACTTGTAGTGGTAATTGCAGCGTGTCGACTTCTTCCTGGCCGCGGTCAAGACGTTGCCGATGACAGGGTCGTCTAGGGCGATATCTGCCAGGCATGGAGGGCCAGGAGTGGCAGGTCCGGGTGGAGGACCAGCCCATTGGAGTGGGAAAAGAGGTCTGGTGTCGTGGGGAACCGGAGGATCCGGCCGCGAGCCATTTCTAACAGGGGTCTGAACCAGTGCTGCCTCGGCCAGTACGGGGCTACGAGGATGACATCGGCTCAGTCCGCGAGGATCTTCGATATGACTCGGCCCAGGATGGGGAACAGAGGAAATGCGTAGAGGAATCCCTCGTTCCACCGGAATTGGAAGGCATCGCCGATGGAATGGAGATCACAGCCAGCCCTCGAACAGTACCAATGACACTTCGCGTTCTGACCGGTGGCGAAGAGATCGATTGTCGGCTTACCCCAGCAATCTCGAATCATCTGGAGCGCCTCGGTCGAGAGGGACCACTCGTGGTGGGTAGCGGTGTCCCTGCTGAGGGCGTCCGCTGTGGTGTTCTCCTGCCCGGCCAGATGAACCACCACCGGATGGATTCGAAGAGAGACGCACCAGTCCCAGAGTTCCAGGGCTATGTTGAGGAGGGTGGTCAAATGAGTCCCTCCCTGTCTGTTGACGTAACAGACCACCGTTGTGTTGTCCGTCAGGATCAACACTGTGCAGCCGGTGACGGAATGTCCTCAGAGCTTTCCAGATGGCAAGCAGCTCGAGGGCGTTGATATGGAGGACGGTCTCTTCATTGACCCACCGGCCCCGGACTTTAAGATCGCCACAGTGAGCCCCCCATCCGAAAAGGAAGGCATCCGTGGTCACAGAGACGTGTGGATTTGGCTCCTGAAAGGGCATGACAGAGAGTAGATTGTGGTAGGACTGCCACCATGTCAGGGAGTGCCGTACCTGCAGGGGCAGCCGAAGGATACATCTTTGGTCATCTAGGAGTTGGTTGAAGACTCAGACGAACCAGTGTTGTAGAGGCCGCGCACGAAGCCTGGATAGGTAGGTCACGGCGGTAGTTGACGCCATGTACTCGAGCAGTTGTTGGATTCTCCTCGCTGATACCATCAGGGCGTTGAAAATGGCGGATGCGGCCTGATGGAGCGTCCATACACGGTCCATTGGTAGGTAGGCCTTGGTCGATACCAAGTCCAAAGTTGCCCTGATGAAGTCAAGGACCCTCGCAGGCTCGAGATGGGACTTCTTGGGGTTGACCCGGAGACCAAGGCGGGTCAGGAGGGTAAGTGTCCTGTGAATATCCATGAAGAGTTTGCGTCTGCAGGTCACCACCAACAGCCAATTGTCCGGATAGGGATATACGGACACACTCTTCGTCCACTGGAACGACACCACGGGGGCCATGCACTTCGTGAAGACCTGTGGCGTGATCGAGAGGCCGAAGGGTAGCACCCTGCATTGGTAGCAGGTGCCATTGACCGTGAATCGTAGGTATCGTCTGTGCTGCGGGCGAATCGCGATGTGAAAGTAGGCATCCTGAAGATTGATGGGTGCAAACCAGTCCCCTCGGTGAAGGAAAGGCAGGATCAACAACAGCTTGACCATCCTGAACCTCTTGGGGCAGATGTATTCGTTCACCCCTCTGAGATCCAGAATGGGTTGCAGGGTCCCGTCCGACTTTGGTATGGTGAAGAACCGGGAGAAGAAGCCAGTGGTAGAGGCCGAGGGCGGGAGTTGTTCGATCGCTCCCTTTTGCAGGAGGGACTGGATCTCTTCCAGCAGGAACGGACTGGCCGGGGTGGAATAATAGTCACCTCGTGGAGGAATACCTCCAAACTCTATGGCGTAACCAAGGCAGACAATGGAAAGGACCCAAGAGTCTGTAGTGACGTGATGCCACTGCACGAGATGCCTGGCCAGGCTCGGCTGATCTAGGGCTGCTGGCAGGCTGAAGGATGGTACCGGTGGCAACCTGCGAAACAGGTCAAAACCGAGACTTCGTCCCGGAGGAGGACTTCTTCGAGGATGAAGATGGGCGCCTTCGAAGGGGTCTCTGGGCCGAGGACGAGGTCGACGGACGAGACGTGCCCGAGCGCAGTGGGCGAGGCTGGAAGGTGGAGGATGAAGATCTGCGCTAGGACGGCTGGGAACCAAAGCTACGCCGAGGCTGTTGGGGCTGATGGATGCCCATCTTCTTGGCCGTCGGGCGTGCCTTGACGAGGTGGTCCATGGCCTCATCGGTTGTAGCATGGAACAGGCCCTGGCCGTCGAAGGGGAGATCTTCAATCCTCCTCCTGCTGTCCTCCTGAAGGTCCGATGATTGGAGCCAGGCGTAGTGGTGCAGGGCCAGGGACCCAACAAGAACCTGGGCGGCGACCTCCATGGCGTGCCTCGTGGAGATGATTTGCTGATTCACGAGGGCCACCTTCTCATTGAAGAATTGGAGGGCATTTGCTCAATGCTCCTCCGGCAGATTGGAGAGGAGGTCCAAACCTGTTGAGGAGGTTCCTCGCATAGGCTGCCGTGCACGCCTGTGTGTTAGACACTCTGGCAATGAAAGAGGCGGCGGTGTAAAAACGCTTGCCAAAAGTGTCTAACCGATGTCCCTTGTGGTCGGGCGGTGTAGTATGAGCCCAATTCCCACCTTTAGTTTGGGCAGACTCCACCATGATGGAGTTAGGCACCCAGTGCGTAAACAAGAAGTCCACCTCATCCTTCTGTGTGTGATAGAGATGTTCAGGCTGGTGCGGGATCGGCTGTGCGGATGCAGGCTTGGCCCAAGGATGCTTCAGGGGCTCGGACAGGGCTGGCAGGAACGGCAGTGGCGCAGTGGATGGTGGGCGGGTGTTGACATACTGATACACTGCATTCTGTACCGCCGGAGCCTGGTCATCGACCTTGAGACCCAGTGCCATAGCCATTCGCAGAAGGATGGCGGAGAACTGTTTAACGTTCTCCGGAGCCGACTCTGGCCCTGGTTCCCTGAATGCCAAATGGGGAGACTCATGGGACGTCGCCGTTAACTCGTCCAACTCCGAATCTGTCTTGTAGGACCGGGAGGACGGAGACAGGGCCCTCTCAATGGACTTTTCCCTGGGTGATGGTAGCTGCAGGGTCACTGCTGGCGTTGTTGTTTGAGCCAACAGTGTCGGTGTGGGTACCGTGGCTTCTGGTAATGTCGTCACAGCGGTCGACATCTGGGCTAGCGAAGATGTTGTGATTGGTATTGTAGTGGGCCTCGGGTGCTGTGTCGCCTGCATGACGACAGTGGTGGTAGTGGTAGTCATTGCCGGGGCAGAGTCCAAGGTCGGGTGGGAGACGGTCGCAGTTACCCTCGGGGGTGGAGACACAGCCCTGTAGCGAGGAGTAGGTTCCCTGGATCTCCTGTAGTGTGGAGACTGGACACCGACTGCGTCGGGGACCGTTGATGCCTGGAGTAATACTGCTCATGAGATGGTGTGCGGGACTGGCGATAAAGCGACCAATGCCTGACGTCCGGGTGGTACCTGTCCCGATACGATGGTGAATAGGACAGGTACAAGGGTGGGAATTCTCTCCAGGCATACTCTTGGCCATACCTCAGTGCTTGGGAAGCGGAGGTATGGAACAAGTCGGTTGAGGGGCGAGATGCGGCCCGCTTGACGCAAGTCTCCCGGCCACACGGAGATGGACGCCTCACCTGACGTTCCGGGGAGCGTGATCTACTCCTGCCTCAATCTGCCCGACGCGTGGTCGAGGTGCGTTGTAAGGCGGAGAGCTCCTCCGGGCGGTCCACCCTCTCAGGGTGACTGAGTGGGGTTACCACAGCCATCAGCATGGGTGGTTCTGAGGGCAGGTCCGTAGCCACGGGCTGCTTTTCATCGGACACCTCAATCTTCTTTTTCTTCTCCTTGTCCTTCTCCCTCAGTGACTCTTGAGGGGCAGAACACTTGCGCTGAGCAGCAGTCAGCGTCTTTGATGGTTTTGCTGCCTGCGAGCCTGCAGGGGCTTCTCAAGACGCCGACACCACCGACGGTAGCTTCGGGATCCTCGGTAATGATGATATCGGCGTCTGGGAGGACGGTACCGGGTCTGAAGCTGTCGATGGGAGCAGTACAGCAGCCGCCGGAACTGCTGAGGCGGTGGCCGTTGGACGCCCAGAAGTTGATGCCGACATTGTCGGGATCACTGGCTGGTCCCGCGCTCGGAGGGACTCTCCCCAGTAGTGGGATTTAAGTCTCGAAGTGCTGTTCTGAAGTGTTTGCACGGTGAATTCCCGGCAAATGCTACAGCCCTTAACGTTATGGGTTTCCCCCAAACAGAAAAGGCAGTCCCGATGCCTGTCACTTAGGGCGACCTTCCGGCCACAGGTGGAGCAATGTTTAAAGAGGGCCGACATAAAATGTGGAGAAGATGCTGAGAGGAGGCGAAGAACGAAAACGAAGACGAGGAAGAGGAAGATGAAAGGGGGGGCTCCAAATACCAAAGTCCAAGTCCGTAATCCAAATGCCAAGAATCAAGTCTGAAAACCGAAGTCAAGCCAAAAGTAGCCAAAAAACAAGCCAAGAATCGCTACGAAGCAGCAGAACCTTCCGTTTGCAAAGGAAGACGGGAAAGAACTGAGGAGCGACTGTTGCTCGGCGGGCTGAGCATGCTCAGTACAGGCATGGGGGAGGCGTTCCTGCCAAGCTACAAAGCTCTAGAATCTTCCGAATGCTATCGCACATGCGTGAAAGCTCCTAGTGTGTGAGGCACAGAGACCACGAAGAAGGAGGATGTTTTTCTGCGGGGGGGGGGGTAGGAAGATAAGTAATCTTTTTTTCCTTCTTACAGAGTCAGAAAATGTTGCTGATGAAACGCAAATAATCTACAAATCTACTGTTACCTCCCAATTTATCCTCTACTTATCTTTCTAAATTGCGACAGCCTCCTTGACTCTAGTCTTCCTGCCATTCATAATTACTTCAATGAGAGGTAATTTCACATGAAGCCATTTATTATTCTACTGCCGCAGCTAACTACAGATATTATCTGGATGGCGAGCCAAAACATCATGAAGGAAGAATACTTGCTTTCCACCTCACACAATACAACTTGAACATTTATGCAATCTTTCCTTATGTTAAGTGAAACTACTGAGTATTGGCATTTTGCATTTTTTTTTCTCCCAAAGATTATTGCTGCCTGTCCAGGTTGTCTAAATCTGACTTTCACACAACAAACTTGGGATTTAGGTTGCTAGGAGGCTTTTAAGATTTTACTTAGCAACAAACTAGTGGCTGCACAGCTATGTAGCAACATGAGCAATGCTTCCATCTCAGACTAACACAAGGAGAAGAACTTTTGTAACATGCAGTTCTATTGCTATTTCATGAACTTGCTCTTTTGATTAAAATGCATTCTTTGGTATGGAAACATTTGTTGCTGTTGTTAGTGTCATTACTGACACATTTAATGTATTATGAAATCATTTAATACAATTATGTGAAATGGATGGACTGGCACAATATGGCCAAGATCCTATATTATGGTGGAGCATAACTTCCGATCCTTCCCTTTCCACCCCAGAGCAACTGATTGTTTTAATGCTAGATTGCACCTCCTCTGCCAATTACTGGCTGCAGGATGCTTGGGTAGCACCTAGCTGTGATTCCGCAGCAGGAGAAAAAATTCTAGCTATGAGGGTGCATTCCAGGATTTTAAAAGATCAGTTGTAGGAGTTGTGCAAAGAGGCACCCAGTACTTCCTTGCATAATTAACACAAAAATGCATCCACTGGCATAATGGGGGGTTGTGCCAGCACATGTCAGCAGGAAGATTCTGGACTATGCCTTCACAGATAAAATCAATCACCATTACTGGAAACACTGTACAACACTGTATAAGGAACATCTATTTTTGGACACAAATCCATTCCTTTCCATTACAGTAAGGTTTCATTCTGTCCATTCCTCATGCTAGTAAAGTAGTTCTTCACTAGACGCGTGCTGAGCAGCCAAATGCAGAAGGGAGAGTCTTGACTAAATCTATCCTACCCAACTTGATCAAAATGTACAGCCTATGTACTAAGAATTAAAGGATAAGGATTCCAGATAGCTGGAACCTTCCTTTCTAGGTAAAGGGGGGAAAGAAAGTCAAGTTTGTTTGTTCAGTTTGTCCAAAATCCTATTGGGTAGTTATGAATGTATAGCAAAGGGTTATGTGTTCATGCCTGCTTCATATTCACCATCCCCCATTTACTGGCCAACAGCTACTGCAGTCAATGGGGAGTTTATTCCCCTGCTGCTCATGGAACAGCTAACATTCTCTCCCTGTCCCCTACATTTAAGTGATGTCTGCTGTGACGGGGGATTGTGATGGGGACCCTGTTTCTGTATGTCACAACAGAATGCTAGCCAGCCACTTCCCAAGTGTCGGGAACATACCCGATGATTGCAATGCTTGCTGAATGGTGAGGACTAGGAGGCTGGACCAGGATTCACTATGTAGCTACTGTTGTTATGAGGCAACACAGCAAACAGAAGATTCTGGACATTAACTCAGATTGCTACTCCAGTTGACCTATGCATTTTGTGAATAAGAGTATTACTGTCAATTTATAAACACAGTCAGTGCATTACCCACCCTGTTTCAAAGGCTGTAGCAAATTGGCTCTGTTACCAGCAAGAAAAGAGAAAAATGAAGTGAGGAATTTCACACTAAAATTGTATTCATATAAGTGAACTACCTAATGATTAATTTTATAGCATAACTGTTTGTCATAACAGTTTGCACAATGCAATCTTCCTTACTGAATATTATTAGTCAATATTTTTTCAATGATATTATGCTCATGTATTTAAGAGCTGTAATTAAAGACAATACATAACAAGAAATGATTTAATTATTTTTATTCTTCATTAAATAAACTTTCTTTGGCTCAGCCAGTTGAAATGTGTTCTAGCACATGTGAGCAGTTTCATATGAAACCTGGAAAGGGCAGAAAGATCCATACTAATCAAACACAGAACAATCTAGTCTTTTACAATAATCAGCATTACAGAGACATATCCGCAACCACTGTGAATGAATGAATGGACTGAGAAATGTGCATCCTTAACAAATATGCCACAAAACATGAAAAACACACACAATGAGACAACATTTGATAAAGTCCTTTTAATGGAAAATGTAAAACCCCTTTCAACTTTCAATGTACAAAGCATGTTTAACACTTGCACTTTTAACAAATTAAAGCAAGCCAATGTTTAAAAAAATACATCATTGAATGTATATATGTATATATTTACATAGCATATTAAGTTTAATATTTAGCTTTAAAAGTTCACATAAATTTTTACCAAAATGAGACAAATTTTAAATAAATTACACCTTTTTGAAAATGTTTAATTGTACACTGAATAGCTTCAATAAAATACTGAAGTGTCTGTAATATCTATTTTATATACTTTATATTGTACAAAGTTTACAGTTATTTGGCAGTAAGTTTTCAAATCATGACATGACTGCTGTGCGGATTCAGCAATATCCCAATGCAGGCAATAGCTGGTGTTTGTGTCCTACTCTCACAGTAACTGTCTCAATGTAGTGAAAAATATCCAAGTTATTTTAACCAAACTGTACAAATCACATTTACATTTGATCAACAATAGAGCATAGAATTCTGTGTTTTCCAAAAATAAATACATCTTAAATTTTTGACATTTTGAAAATTTCATTTACACTATTATACATAGCAGCAGTGTGCTGCTTAGAGTTTTCCATTTCTTAAAAAAAAAAACCTCACAAGTTTAAATCTCAACAGCTGTGATGAGAAGCTATTTTGTTGCAGTGTCAGTAGCAAGTAAATACAATAAACATATTTTCTTGGCACTGATGGTTCGTGCAGCTTATATTAGTGAGCAGATTCTTTACCGTAAAGAAAAATACGATAAAGAATATGAAAAATTCTTTAGACCCAAATAGGAGAGAACAAGCACGCACTTAATTGTCTTCCACATCTTCTGTGTCATGTTCATGAATCTTCAAAGCTCTCAGTATTTCCTTAACTGCATGATATAAGATATTTTTAATCTGAAAAAAAAAACAATAAATTCAACAAGATAACTGATTGAGTACAGCACTCAAAGAAGTAACAGAAGTTATATGAAAAGAAGACCAGTTCTTTTATGCCAAGTTCTTGTAAAAGGAAGACGTTTATAAAATAAAACACAGTTCTTCGTGGTCTCTGTGACTCTAGTTTACATGGGACAGGAAGAGAGAGAAAATACACAAGTGCATCCCTCATACTGAATACAGAAATGTTCATAAGATTTTGAAACTATCACATCTAAAAATGATTCTTGGTGTCACTCATTCCAAATTAACATTACTGAAGAATATTTCATCAGAAATTGAGAACATATTTATTACCTGTAGCTTATCATCGTAATTGATTTCTTCCTTTGAGAGTCTCAGTTCTTGTGTTAAGTGGAATGACTGTACAAGGTGCTCTGGAGACACAAAGTCTTCAGTTACTTGAATACAGCTATGAAAATTCTGCACCTAAGTAAAACAACACAAAACAATTTCCAAATTATTCTTGGATAGAAATAAGCAGCTGACTGGATAAAGAAATGTACCTTTACACAACAGTATGGTTTTGTGGTCTCATACAGACCAAAAAACATGTTGTGGTACAAGCTCTAAGTTGCGATGATTTTATTGAATCTTCAAAGTATCTTATTTAAGTATTTATATCCTACTTTCTTAGACAAACACAGTTTACACAACACAGTTTACCCTACGACTATTTACGTTATTGTCTTAAAACTTGTTTCTATATAGTACCATAAAATCAATTTAGAAAACAAAGGATAGGGTGAATATCTTTGTAGACAATGTATTGCTAACAAAATAAGGCATTTGAAAACCATAGCAAGATATGTTTTAAATAGCCTGTAATAAAACTGAACAAGGGATCAGACATCCACCACTGAACTTTTACAGAAATTTTGTCATTCTCATTTTCCTTCTAAACTTAAGTAATATTATTTACAAATATATCTGTGAGGAGATTGAGAGATGGGGCTTGCTGTGAAGATTCATTGTGGGATGGCAAGAGAAGGCATCTACAATGATTAGGTTTCATCTCCACGTGCCAACAGGAACCAGCAGGAGTCTCCATTCTTTTCAGTTACTACCGTTACAACTCCCCCCTCCTCCGACAATTTTGTTATCTAGCCATGCGTAAACTAGCCAGTGAACTTTCTCTGTAGAACTGTCTCCACTTCTAATTGCACTTGTTCCACCACTTTGCCTTCTATGCTTTACTCTTTTTTTTTACATTATTAGGCTGGGTGTGGAGTCCTTCTCCTGCCATCCCAGAAGGAGTCTTCACGATAAATCCAATCTCTCATTTTCAGGATGGCACAGAGGAGAAATCAACAACTGGGATTTATCCAAGCCACACACTGGGTGGGATGATTTAACTCTTCACCACCAACTGCAGCACTGTCCTTCCAAAAGCTGCCTGAGATGATTTGGATTTTTCTGTAATGCCTGATGAAAGCCTCTGACTAACCTGCTGCAGAGCATGTATCTTGCAATGACAAAGTAATAGCATACACTGTGCTAGCTGCCGCCGATGTGGCTGAATGCAGCCATACATTTTAGGTCTCGGCTCACCTGCATAATCATAACACTGGAAAATACATGCTTTGATCCACCTAAAATCACTATTGTGGATGCTCATTGCCCTAAAGTCCTAGGATTAAACGAGATAAACAAAGCCTCAGTATATCTCACTCGAGCAGTCCGTTCAATATACAGCCTGACTGCTCTTTTCACATCAAACACATGCCATCTTTTTTCCTCAGGATGCTTAAGCTGAGGACAAAAATTAGGCAAATGAACAGCAACAGGTATTCCCTTGTTCCAGGCACGTTTTGGAAGGAAAGATGGATCCAAAATTAATGTTAACTTGTCATCCTCAAATTTACACAAATTTGGATTCAATGACAAAGCTGCTGATTCTGAAACTCTAATTCTGATGTTATAGCTACTAGAAAGGCCATCTTGAACATCACCATTTGTAAAGATGCCTCCCTAAATGACTCAAATGGTGACTTTGTCAAACCATATAGTACCAAGTTTAGATCCCAACTTGGAAATATGCGTCTTGTGGGAAAAGAAGATAAAGTAACTCTTACAAGAATCTTTTTATATACGGATGAGCTGATAGGGCAAGACCTTCAAATTTCAATGTTACTGAAAGTGCCACACTTGACGTTTCAATGGATTAGGCTTCAAATCATTTTTCAACCCATCTTGCAAAAAAATCCAAAATATGCTGAACTCTAATATCTGCCATGTTTAACTGCTCTGCACCATTTCTCAAATGCCTTCCATGTTATGTTATAAATATTTTGCGTTGACTGCTTTCTGGACGCCAGAATAGCGTTAATAACTGCTGCAGAATAGTTGCATAGTTCTAATGCTCTCTTTTCAAGACCCAAGCTGTTAAAAACTCAGCCACTGAGGATTTGGATGGTTCACCAGATCTTGACTCAGATCTTGTTGAATCAGCAACTTTCATGGTTTGCCCACCGCTTCAGAAGAGAAAATCATGGTGTCCTGGGCCAATGGGGTGCTACCAACACCACTTCTGCTTGTTCCTGTTGTACCTTCCAAAGTACCTTCTGGATAATCTGCACAGGCGGAAATGCATAATGCCGACCTTTCAGCCATGGTATCTGTCACCTTCACACACTTGCTTCCATCTACTGAAAAGAACCTCTTTAAGTCTGGTGTTTTTGATTGGAGCAAACCTGTTCAATTTCTGAAATACTGCATAATTCAGTGTTCACTCTCCTGGACGCAGATTGTGTCGACTCAGATAACATGTTTTTACGTTCAACTTCCCTTTCAAGTAAACTGCTGTTATTGACTGCAAATTCTTCTCCACCCAACAGCCTAATCTGTCTACCTCTGCCACCAGTAGTTTCGAGTGGAGTACTCTTTGATTGACCATGTAAGCCCTTGCAGTTATATTGTCTGTCCATATTTGTGCATGGTGACCTTTCACCACCTAAGCCACCTCAAGAAGCACCAGATGAATCGCCTTCAGCTCTAGAAAATTTATATTTCACTTGTCCACTCCTGTCCACAGACCTTGTGCTGACATACCTTGATGATGCACCCCCCCACAACCGGTCAAACTTGCATCCATTGTTACTTTTACATAATGCTCCACCATTAAAGGCACACCCTTCATCAAATTCCATAAGCAAAATTCCTTTCTCAAATTGAGAGAACAGCACTGATAATGCCTCTTCTTGCCAATGTTTCACTGGTGAGGAATCAACAGTCTCTGTTGGCCCCGGAACGATACCTTCTCCAAGGAACTAATTGAATTGTTGAAACTGACATGCCCATCACTTGAGCCAGCACCATCAAATATGATGATTTCTCTAGAATCAACATTTTTACTACTTAAGTTTTCTCTCTTCTCCTCTGAAAGGGAAACAAGTCCTAGCTTGGTGTCTATCTGGGCACAATGACACAAACCACAAAGATCTTCTTGCCATAGTCAGTGCATGTCTGTTTCCAGCCATAAAGGCCACTAAATCATAATTAGCATCTGCTACATACTCCAACTTTAAATCTTTCCAACATTGTAGAGAAAGATCTAGATTGCACTTCCTCACAATCCATAATCTCCTGCATCCATAACACTGCTGCCTGTGCAAACATAGAAGTATCTATTGAAGCCCTAATGGCTATAGCTGAACTCTCATAGGACTTCTTTAAAGCTGAGTCTGCTGGAGATGATGAGTAATGGCGTAGCAAGAGGGTGTCCTTCACACAGCTGTGAAGAGACAGCTGGCGATCGTGGGAATATCCCTGGGAAAACAGAGGAAAACGGGATAAAAAGAATCCTCTTGGGAAAGGGGATTGTGAAGGGACTTAAAGAGAGTGACTTTGGAGGCTAGTGTCTGGAAAATGGAGGCGGTAAGGAGGAGAAAAGAAGGAGAAAGAGCCGATCGCCGGAGAGGAACGACGGACGTGAATGCTTATAGTGACGCTCAGAGAGTCACCATTCCCCCAATCAGCGCTCGTAAGTGGGCATAGCTCGCTGTTCCCTTTTTTTTCTTATTTAGTTTGTTGGCTTCCTTTTTCATAAATGGAAAGGAATCACAAAAACCAACATATAATTCTTCAATGAAGTAAGTTTGATAATCTCTCTACGGAAAGGCGATTCCAGTTTGAGAGGAGAAAATAAGTAAAACAACCCTAGAAAAGCAGAGCGGGTGGAGGTGTTAAGCGATTGAAGATGTTAAGCGATTGAAGCTGAAAAGGACTGTTAGGACTATTTAAGATTTCAAAAGAAATATAAAAACGAACTTTAATAAGAGAACTAACCATATCAACTAGCAAAAACAGTTAATAATAGAGACTTTGAATTCATAACATCTACTTTGAAACTTTTACAACATCCATTTCTATAATTTTGAAAGACTGGGGTGCAGAGACACAAGCGGGAAGACAGCTGGAAAGGAAAGGAAAAGTTTAAGAAGTGTGGGATTGAGAAAGGACTGAGAAAGGTTGGAGACTGAGAGAAGGTAGAGACACTGGACATTAAAATTGAAAGATGGAACAAGGAGAATAAAGAATGGGTAAACGAAGAAGGAAGAAATAGTAAAGAGATCAAGGGACAAGAGATAGACATGTGGATGTGCTGAGAAGGAAGAAACCAGGGAAAAGTAAAAGAGAAGAAAAAGAAAAGATCGGTTATGAAAGAGGTGGATGTAACAAAGAATTGTTAAGAGGGGAAAAGGAAAGAAAAAGGGGGTATAAAAAACTTAAAGAGGTGCTGAATTGTCTAGTAACAGATATATGTACCGATTTTGTATTGTTTGAATTGTGAAGAAAGGGTTATCTCTGTTAGAAAATAAGGGATAGGGCCAAAAGTTATAGATTACAGATAGGTTGGTATAAAGCACTTATAATATTATATCCTCCTGGGGACTCGGAAAAGTGGGTTTAAAATAGAGGTACACAAAAGACTGATATATTGGAATTACAGGAAAGAGAGAAGGAAGTAAGAAAACATCTTAACTTATTGTAGAGAAGGGAGGGCAAACAGCTGTGCGAGCTAGAAACGCTTCAAGGTTACAGGTAAGACAACAGATAAGAAGCATATTAAGGTAAAACACATAGCAGGTTGAAGGTGACATATATTAAGTACAAATTAAAGAGATAACAAGGTGACCTCCTGTGGTTAAAAGCAGTTGCTACAAGTTACTAATAAATAATAAATGAATAAATAAAATTAAATAGATTAGCATAATAAAAGAGAGAAACTAGAGTGGGAAAAGGAAGGATTTATACACCCACACACACACACAAAATAAATAAATAAATAAAAACAATAACAGTAGGGAAATAAAAATATAGATTAGGGAGGAAAATAGAAATCAGTAAATCTTAAAATAAAATTAAAAATCAATTAAGGAATAGAATAGAGGTAAGATAGATAGATAAATAAATAAATAGATAGATAGATAGATAGATAGGGCTATAGAAAAAAAAGAAATTTTATTTTTTGCTTTCTAAACTATATAAAATAAAAAGAAAGAGAACAATATAAACAAAAAAGAAAATAACTGAGATGGCTACATCAGCAGGAAGAAGAAAATACATGGTACAAACACAACTACAGACCACAACTCAAAGAAGACCCTCATTAGAAATGCAGGCAAGCAATCAAGACCCATATCAACTTCTGTTAGCAGAGGTGAAGAAAATGAGAGAAGATGCAAAAACAGAGATGAAAGAATTATCTTCAGAAGTAAAGAAAGAAGTCAGAGAAGTGAGAAAGGATATGGAAAATTTGGGGGAAAAAATTGGAATTAGTTACGAAAGATTTGAAACAAATGAACGAAAAAATAGAAGGGGTCCAAGAAAAGACTAAGAAGTTGGAAATTAAAACAAAAGATATCGAATTAACAGTAGAAAAGAATGAAATGAAAACAACATTGATGGAATTTAAATACCAGGAGAAGTGCCTGAAGATAAGGGGTCTGGAGGAAATTCAAGGGAAGGACCTTTACGCTAAACTCATCCCAGCAATAGCCCAATTTATCAACTGGTCAACAAACAACTAGATATCAAAGTGAAATTTTCAAGATTAGTTCTTTAATCGCTAGAAAAAGAAAACTCCCATATATATCGTTGCATATTTTGTGAGAGAGAGGGTGAAAGACCTGATTATTCAGCAAAGTTACAATAACAGTTTAATTGTGGACAGGGTAGAGTTGAAGATATACAAAGACGTGCCTTCACAAATACTGAAAAAGAGGAAAGACTATAGCTTTTTAACCCAAGTGCTGAAAAGAAGAGGAATTGTGTATAGATGGGGAAGATCTGAAGGAATAATCTTAACATATAAACAAAGAAGATATACACTGGACTCGGTTATGCAAGCTAAAGAATTTCAAAAGAAGAAATAAGGAGGATTTGGAGAAAACAGAGAGAAAGGTAGAAAAAGAAAAGGAAAAGAGTGAAAAAAAAGAGTGAAGAAGAAAAGGGAATAAATGGTCAAGTAACAAATAAAAAGGAGGAAGCAACAAATGCATCAGAAGACTCAGTACAATCAGGAGAGGATAATAATTCAGAACAAGAAGAAGAAGAGATAGACCCAGAATTAGAAGAGGAAATACTTGAAGAGTCAATTAATATCTGAAGAAGAAATTCAAAATTAGAAATATAGAATGCAGATCAAGATAATTTCATGGAATGTTAGAGGACTAAATTATCTACCCAAACAGAATTTTTTTTATTTATTAGAGAAACAAAAATGTAGAATCATATGCCTACAAGAAACCCATATTAGAGATACAGATTCAAAGTTATTAATTAACCCAAAACTAGGAGATATACTTAAGACAGTAAATAAGAAGAAAAAGAAAGGGGTAACAATATATGTAAATAAAAAATATAAAGCAGAAGAAGTCTTGAATGATCCAAATGGTAGATATTTAGGAATAGAGTTAAAATATTAAATAATAAAATATTGATATTAGGGGTTTATGGACCATTAGAGAACAAAGGAGAATTTTATAAAAAAAAATTACAAAAAATTGAAGGATTAGATTATCATGAAATAATAATGATGGGTGACTTTAATGGGGTGATAAATCCTCAAAAAGGATAGAGTAGGAAAAGTGAAAAGAATTAAAAGAAAGGTAAATTACCCAAATCTTTTTTCCAGATGATGGATATGCCTTCTCTGACAGATGTATGGAGAAGACTAAACAAAATACTAATGATTATACATATTATTCCCAATACCATAAATCTTGGTCAAGAATTGATATGTTTTTAACATCTAAGACATTGAATTCAAAAGTAAAAGGGAAAATGGAAATAAGCCCAAAAAGTATTTTGGACCATAATCCGATAATATTAACACTGGAAGATAAAAGACAAGAATTTACAAGGAGATTAAAAGATAATTTATTAAAAAATGAAAAAATATTACAAAGAGCCAAATTTGAATTAGAAAATTATTTTAAGGATAATCTAGATAAAGGTATATCAACAAAAATAGTTTGGGAGGCTGGGAAAGCATTGATGAGAGGCTTTTTTATTCACCAAGAGGCATCTTGAAAAAAGGATAAATGTAAAAGAGAAAAAAAAATTATAAAAGAAATCCAAAAATCAGAAGAACTTAAGAAAAAACCAAAAATGAGTATATAGATAAAGAAATTAAAATATTACAAAAGCAATTGGATATTGAGATAACAGATTAAATAGCAAATAAAATGAAATTTACAAAACAGAATTTTTTTTTAATGGTAACAAATCAAGTAAGTGGTTAGCATGTAAGTTGAAAAAAGAAAGAGAAAAAAGAACTATTCAAGAAATAAAAGTAGGGGAAGAGGTACAAATTGATCAAGACAGAATTAAAGGAGCATTTGCAAATTATTATAAAGAACTTTATTTTGATGAGGATGTGACCCAAGAAAGGTTAGATAAAATGAAACAATATTTAAAAGAAAGTGATATTCCAGAGTTCACAGAGATGGAAAGAAGTATAGTGAACAAGCCAATAACCAAAGAAGAGATTATAGATGCCATAAAACGATTAAAATTACAAAAAGCTCCAGGTCCAGATGGTTTTGCTGCTCTATATGATAAAACATTTATGGAACAACTATTAGATCCATTATATAAACTAATTCAAGACTTGGAAAAAGAAGATATACCCCAAACATGGAGAGATGCAAATATCACCCTGCTACCCAAAGAAGGGAGAGACTGTTTAGAAATGAAAAATAAAGACCAATATCTTTATTAAATGTAGACTATAAAATCTTTGTTTCAATATTAGCAGAAAGATTAAAGAAAATTTTACAAGAGTGGATACACGAGGACCAGAATGGATTCATTCCTAAGAGACAATTTTTAAGTTGTTACATGCGGAAAAGGCATTTGATAATGTGAAAAAGCATTTGATAATGTTAATTGGACTTTCATGAAAGAAATATTGGTTAAGATAAACATAGGAAATAATTTTATAAATTGGATTAATTTAATATATAAGAATCAAAACGCACAAATAATAATAAATGGAGAAAGAATTGAAGCTATATCCATATAAACATATAAAATCAGAGCCTTTGCTGATGATTTGAGAATAACATTAGAGGACCCATTACAAGAAGTAAGTATTTTAAATGAGGTTTTATATCAATATGGAGAACTATCAGGATTTAAAATCAATAATGAGAAGACATATACAATAACTAAAAATATGTCAAAGATAGAAGAGCAAGAATTAAGGGAAAAACCAATTTTAGTATAACAAAAAAAGCAAAGTATCTAGGAATAGATATCTCAAAGAATAATAGAGAACTTTTTGATAACAATTATGGGAAAAAGTGGAAAGAGATGAAGATAGAATTAGAGAAATGGGATAAATTACTTATCATTATTAGGCAGAACAGCAGCGGTAAAAATGAATATATTACCCAAAATGAATTTCTTATTTCAAAACTTACCGATTTTAGCGAATGAAAAGCCTTTTAAGAATTGGAATAAAGATTTGATCAATTTTATATGGAAAAAGAAAAAACCAAGAATTAAACAAAAAAAATTAATTGACATAAAAGAAAGAGCAGGGTGAGGATTACCAAACTTAAAATTATATTATGAAGCAAATTGCTTAGATTGGATAACTGAATGGGTAAATTTAAGAAATCAGAGACTGTTGCAATTAGAGGGAGAAGATATTTATTTTGGTTGGCACGCTTATTTATAGTATGGGAAGGCTAAAATAGATAAAAATTTTACTAATCATCTTATAAGAAAAGGGTTCCTAAGGGTACGGATGAAAGAGAAAAAGAAAATTTATTTAAAAACCCCACTTTGGATTTCGGCTCATGAAGCTTTTTATAAAAGAGACAAACCTAGGATAGACAAGTGGCTTACTTATAAAGACCTTATAAAAAATCAGGAGGGAGATTTACAATTCAAATTGAGAGAGGAATTAAAAGAGAATGGTTTAGATACTCACTGGTTATTAATAAGACAGTTAAAAGAAAAGTTTAAGATTGACAGGAAGCAAATAGGATTTGAAATGAAGGAAAACAAAATAGGTGGAGTACTTAATAAAGATGTGGAGCATAAAGTGGGAAAGATTTATAAGATATTGTTGGAAATAGATATGGAACAAGAGATAATAAAAGAAAGCATGATAAAATGGGCTAGGACCATAGGACATACTATTTCATTGGAAACTTGGTCTAGGTCATGGACAAGGACATGGAAATCGTTACAAGCTACAAGTTTAAAAGAAAATCTTTATAAAATGATTTATAGGTGGCATTTAACACCGATGCAATTAGCAAAAATTTATAGTGGAGAGAAAGAGAAATGTTGGAAATGCAATGCTAAAGGCACGTTCTATCATACATGGTGGACGTGCATAAAAGCTAGAGATTATTGGGAAGAAATACATGAGATAATTAAAGATATATTTAAAATCAACTTCCCCCTTACCCCCGAATTGTATTTATTAAATATATTGGATCTGACACCTAAATTAGATAAAGCACAACAGAGGATTTTACTATACATGATCACAGCAGCAAGATTAGTTTATGCACAACAGTGGAAACAAAAGGAACCCCCCAAAGATAGAGGATTGGGTAATGAAGTTATATGAAATGGTAGAATACGACAGGATTCGAATATGGACAACAGAGAGACCCACGACTCAGTGTGAGGATAGATGGAACTTGGTAATACCTTTATGGGAACGGTTATAGGGGAAAAAGCTATTTGGGGGATTGAATTATAAAAGTAAGATAAACATGAATTATGGAATATGTAATACTGCAATGTTTGAAGTTGAATGTTTTTTATTGATATTAAATAATAATGATTTGTAAACACTGGATGGAAATTGAAGAAAAGAAGAAAAAGGATAGAAAAAGAAAAAAAGAAAATAGAATGAATAAATTAAGTAGGAAATTATTTATAAGATAGAGTATTGATATGGTTAGAAGAGAGGGTATGATAGAAAGGAATTTGAAAAAAAAGAGTTAACGTTAAAGAAGAAAATTAATTATGAGAGGAGATTTATAGGAGGTTATGGATATAGAGAAAAAGACCTGAACAGGTATAGGAGAATTTAGGGAAAATAATGGTCTCATGTATTTATTTATTTAAAAAATATATATGTATTGAAATTTAGAGAATGAAATATATATATATATGTGTGTGTGTGTGTGTGTGTTAGCACTCACTTCTTGAAGAAGGGGGAGGGAAAATGGGGGGTAAAGGAGAAGCTATTAAGACATCAGGAGTATTAAGAAATGTGAAATCAACAATTAATGGCAAATGTATGACATCAAAAAAAATATTGTAAGTTAACTATGAAGAATGCTTAGGATAATATATATGATATGTCATTGTTTTTTGGAGGATTATTGTTAAAAGCTTATTTGGGAGAGGGAAATGTTGTATGATTGTATAATTAAGCTCTCCTTTCTCTTTTAATAATGTAATTGAATTATTTAATAAAAAATATTAAAAAAAAATAAACCTGAGTCTGCTCTCTGCTCATCCACTTCCTTTAAAGCTGTCTCCCCCTCCCTGGGAACCAACACCCCTGATATAAGACCTTCTGTTGGTCCATTCCCCAAAGGGATATTAAGGAATTCTAACTCTTTTTTTCTCAAAAGAGTAAAGCTTATTTACATATGCTAAAATCCTTCAAGTATTCAGAGAAGATTCCCATTCAACCTGAACTAACCCTGTGAACATATCTGGCATTGGAATATCAGTTCCCTAACATTTCTTCTTTTTCATACTGATGCCACCTTTTTATCTTTCTCACCCTTTTTCTTACTTTGTCCTTTGTACACATCTACCTGTTAACCCAACACATTCAATCCTCTCTTTAAGATACCTTTGAAACTCTCAGTCTGAAACAAACGGTTTGTATCCAATCCAGACTCCTCACACTCTGATGAACCATCAGAACCCTCCAAATCTGACTCCATTAACTCCTCCTGATCTATATCATCACTTCTATCCTCATCTATATTAACATGCTTTGTCTTATTCAAATACTTTGTATGCCTTTCCACTCTCATCATCTTCTTCTGAATGCACGTCCAATCTCTTTTTCTTTACTTACACCTATATCCAATTCATCATCTCTCTCTAAAATGCTCTCTCACTCTGTTATTTCTCTCCTCTATAACATCACTATACACACCATCATCATTTCCTGAAGTCATGTTTGCATGTATCACTCCTTCTCTCTGGTGACTTTTGTACATTTGCTATATTCATTTTTGCCAATTCGATAAATTGAATTCTCATTGAAGCCATCACTGAACTGAGTTCATTAGACACTGCTTGTTTAAACAGCAACTGTAAGTCATTTGCGCTAAGTGTTGCTTATTAGAAACAGTCACAAAGCCTGGAAACTGTCTTACCTCTCTAAACATGTATCTCTGGTCTCCCCTACCTCTTAAATGCTGTTGATGCATCTCCTCAAACACTTGTCTAATGTATCTCATACTTTCAGGTGTCCAGTCCTCCAATTAAGAGGCAGGAAAACCCATATTGCCCCATGCTGGCATCTCTGCTCTTCCATGGTTGCTCAGAAAAGATGGAGGTATAGCAGGGGAAACTGTGCCTGTTTGCAACGCATGAAGATGAGGTGGGGAAAATATGCATACTCGATCTATAACTCACCCTGACTCAGCCCCTCCCCTTACATCTGGGTGCTGTGTCAGGCTTTTGAGCACACTCCAGTTCCTGGCGGAGCGCTCCTCCAGGGTCCCTCCCATCTCCTCAGAACCATGGTATTCAAGATGGCAGCCCAAACTGAGGTTTTGCAACTTCGTTGCTGCCTTACCCACTTTTGTTGACTTTGGCACTAACCATTTACCCACTTTTTGTAAGGTATCCTTGTTACCTTTACTTTTAACCTTCTGGGCACCAACCTCTGTCCTTTCCATCTTACTATCATATCTCTCACCTTGTTTTCTGTTGTTTAACTCTTGAACCTCCTCTCTATTGCTCTCACTAGAAGTGAGAAATATCTTCCTAAGCACTTCTTTCCTTTCCTCCTCAAAAACACGCAGATTGGCAGCCATCTAGGAGTTTTTTACTTTGATTTTATCCTTTTTTCTCAGATTCAGAGTCACGCTGATCAACTGGCATCTGAGGTGATCCATTTTTAGCACTCTCTTTGTCTCCTCAGAGCCTCATGGAGTGGTGGGCATCTGGGAACTCATTTCTTAATTGGGTACTTTCTTCTTACTTAATTCCACTACCTTGTCTTCTGACTTTTTTCCCCATTTTTTTTTCCAAATAATTCCCTGTTACCACTAAGTACTGTCAGAGAAGAAATTAAAGCTGTCCGGTTCGCTCAGTAGGAAAGAAAAAACTGTCAGAGGAGAGGGGAGTCCTAACAGTAGTAACTGAAAAGAACAGAGACTCCTGCTGGTTCTGGTTGGCATGTGGGGATGAAACCCAATCCTTGTGGATTTCTCCTCTGTGTCATTCTGAGAATTTGCTGATTTTATTTTTAAACATTTTTATTTATACTGGAATATTGTTTATTATTTTTTCATTTATTTATATCATGCCTTTTCCTCAGTACCAGGGTTCAATATCATTTTATTTGTTAATAAATAAATAAATAAATAAATAACTATAAAATAAATATTTTATCATTAAACTTATATTGTACTACGTATATTGTTTCTGGTACAATTTAATATTGCTATCGATGATCAAATAATACAGTAAAAAATGCTAACAGTCCCTAGCACAATGGAGGGGACAAATACTAGTCCTTCATATCAGACAGTTTGCCAAGCACTGATGTGCAGATAATGCACAGCAAACACAGCCACTTTAACTTCAATTCAGGAACAGAGTACTTGACTTATTATAAAGGTAATCACACAATTTGTGAATTATTAAACCCAACTTGCCATTTGCTATTCAATCAGGACAAATAAAAATTATTTTAAGAAAAATATACTCAGTGCATAAATTACTAATCCACAGAGTTATAATACAGGAGACATCAAGGAAGTTTTTTTTTTTTTACCTGATGAAGTGCTCCTGCTGGTAAGATAACAGCATCACCAAGAAACTGGATTAGAGTACAAGTGTTTACTCCATATTCTTCAAACAGCCTTTGACGGAGTTTTTTGTTTACATACCAACTCTGATCACGGATTGGATCATGTTCTGGTAAAACATCTAAACCTTGTTCTTTTGCTACCTGTAATATATTGGCATATAATATGTTCTACGTTTTATATATATATATAAAAAAGGCAACATGGAACTTCTTAGTTCTACCTCACAAAAATATTTTAATTATATATGTGATCTTGATAATCATGAATTAAGCATACATGCGACATGCATCTGATCACAAGCATGTCGCAGTAATAAAAATCTAGCTACACGGATGTAACACAATTGCCCTGCTCAGGCATTCATTTTTGTAACCATGTTCTGCCAAACATGTTTACAGCTTCTTTGGAGAAGTTCCCTGTCTAGAAAGACTCGTCAAGAGCTGACAGGGAGGGGCTGGAGTATGCATCTCTGGCTTCTTCTAAAAGGTCACAAAAAAAGAATGTCTGAACAGAGCTACTATGAAGCCACTCTTCCTCTGATGTAACAGAATGTATTTTAATTGATATAAATATCCTAGATATAAAATGGATGTTTACCTTCTTGTCCTTCACATGTATACAAGAGAAACCTCTCTTTTCTTTTTTTTAAAAAAGTCTGCAATACATATTTTGGCTTTGAACAGGTTGTATTACATATTTTAAACTAGAAAAAAGGAACTTATGCTTTAACCTATTGGCTTTTTAAAATTTTTCTGGGGTTAAAACTGAGTGTTCCTCAAAGCTTATCAGAGATGCTTTATTAAAAAGATCACTAATGATGGAAAAGCATCCTTGAAGAACAGCAGTCCTACCAGCCAATCATGCTTTGCAATGTGCACTTGAAAAAGCAGGTGATGGATGTGTTTTATGTTACACACTCAGCTACAGAATGGCAATAGCAAGGCCTTACCAGTGTCTTGTGAAACCTGAATATACATTCAGCATTTACCAAAACTTTCTAAAATGCTTAGGAATTCCCAAGTAATTGAGGTGAAGTGAAAAGGAGTTTCTAAAGGTAGAATGTTTTAAGACAGTGGTTCTCAACCTGTGGGTCCCCAGATGTTTTTGGACTTCAGCTCCCAGAAGCTCTGAGCATTGACCATAGTGGCTGGGGCTTCTGGGAGCTGAAGTCCACAAACATCTGGGGACCCACAGGTTGAGAACCACTGTTTTAAGAACACTGCTATACTTTGTTGTCAGCTCTTTACTTTGTGAAATTCTTCTGTCTATATATTCCCTGAGTTGAAATCCTTTAAATGTATTCAATTTGAAAACCGAGAGATATTTAATTTTCAGTTTTCAGGCACACAGAATAACTCATGGGTGAGTAGATTGCTCCTCTGTGCCATTCAGAGAATAACCCATTAACAAAACCTGAAAAAAAAATGAGTGCTTATTCTTACAAAACAAGTTCTCAATTTTTTTGTATATGTACACCATCACATTAATCTCATCATATGAATATGAGATGTGAAGTTGTCACCAACTAGGGCTTCCAGCCATATGTATATTCAGCAAACAATACAATTTATGGCGATGTGCAGCGGGATTTAGTTACTGTCCTGCACAAATAACATTTAACTACAGCATCACCACACTTATTTTACAGCAAAATATCTAGAACTTGGGTTTAGAGATCAGGCATGCCTTATAAAGATCAATTCTGAAAAATCAGATAAAATTTCAAATAAATATGCACCAAGTCAAGCCTCACATACGGTAATGTAAATGTATACAGCTATTATAAATCTAACCTTTTGTAGAAATTCCCTTATCTTGTCAGCATCCTTGCTGGCATAAATGTGCCACAGAGCACCAGGTAATTCAGTTGAATCCTTCAGTCTTTTTCTTAGAAAATCATCCAAATCTTCTTCTTCAAACTTTTTTAATACCCCTGAGAATTCACAAATGAAATTACTTTCCAGAGGTGGAAAAGCCTTGTTTCATGACAAATATTATACCTTCACAAAGTGCTACTTGCCACCCATATTGTAGGTAGTGCTGATCCTGGGTTCTTGGAGACTACACCAGCAGAGGTGAATTACTACCAAACTCTACCAAGCTGGCGCAGTTTCAAATACCATCCCCACTCACTGCATGCACATTTGCTGTCCAAGAACCAGCCTAGCAAATCACAGAGATACCCATCATTTTGCCACCATCACCTGGTCAACACGTCATGGATTGGTCACAGAAACTATGAAGACAATATAGCATGAAATATAAGAACAGGTTGCTTACCTGTAACTGTGGTTCTTCGAGTGGTCATCTGTGCCCTCATACATTAGGAGCTTTCGCGCCTGCGCGGTAGCGTTCGGAAGATTCTAGAGCTCGTTAGCTTTGGCGGGAACCCCTCCCCCACGTCGGTACTGCGCATGCTCCTCCCGCCAACTAACGGTCTCTCCTCAGTTCTGGTCCACCGAAGCAGATGGGACCTGAAAAAGAGGGGAAGGCAGGGCGGGGATGATGAGGGCACAGATGACCACTTGAAGAACCACAGTTACAGGTAAGCAACCTGTTCTTCTTCTTCGTGGTCTCTGTGCCTCATACATTAGGAGACTGTGCAGCTTACCAGTAGGATGGTGGGTCAGGTCCCAGATCCTAGAGCACAGAAGACAGCACAGCACGACCGAACCGGGCATCTCTCCTGGAACGGCAGTCGAGCCTGTAGTGGCGCACAAAGGTCGACGGCTGGGACCAGGTCGCCACACGGCAGAGTTCCGACAGGTCGACGCCTCGCAGGAGGGCAGCAGATGTCGCCACGGCCCTGGTAGAGTGGGCCCGAAGCAGGTCTGGCGGAGGCTTCCTGGCAAGCTCATACGCCAGTTGAACAGTCTGTAACACCCACTTAGAGAAACGCTGGGTGGATACTTTGTGGCCTCTCCGACGCCTGCCATAACAGACAAACAGGTGGGGTGTCTGTCTGTAGGCTGCAGTTCTGTCCTTATAGAAGGCCAGCGCCCGACGCACATCAAGGGAGTGGAGGGAACGCTCTAGAGGTGTCGTCGGGTCCGGGTAGAAGGCCGGCAGGATGATGTCCTGGTTGAGGTGGAAGTTGGACACCACCTTCGGCAGGAAGAAAATGTCAGGCCAGAGGACCACCTTGTCGCAGTGAAAGACTAAGTACGGTTCATCGCACCATAACGCCGTCAACTCTCCCGCCCGCCTGGCAGAGGTGACGGCCACTAGGAACGCGGTCTTCATCGCGAGCAGCCTGTCGTCCGTCGTGGCCATGGGCTCGAAGGGCGGCCTCGTCAGCTGGGACAGCACCAATGACAGCGACCACGGCAGTAGCGGGGGCGATACCGGCGGGTAAAGGTGCTGCAGGCCCTTCAGGAACTGCTTGACGGTACTGTCCCTGAAGAGAGCGGCCGACGGGGATCGTGGCGGCTGGTATGCCGCGATCGCGGCGAGGTAGACCTTGAGCGACGGGAAGGCCAGGCCATGTTGCTGGAGATGGAGGAGGAAGTGGAGCACGGTACGCAGGGTGACAGGCGATACCGGCTCTCGACGTTCCTCGGCGAAGGCCACGAAGCGCTGCCACTTGTAGTGGTAGTTCCTTCGTGTGGACTCCTTCCTGGCCGTGGTCAAGATGTTCCCGATGGCTGGATCGTCTAGGGCGATATCCTCCAGGCATGGAGGGCCAACACCGGCAGGTCCGGGTGCAACACCAGTCTGTCGGAGTGGGACAGCAGGTCCGGTACCGTTGGAAACCTGAGAGCCCTGCTCCGGGCGGCCTCGATCAGGGGTCCGAACCAGTGCTGCCTCGGCCAGTATGGCGCCACCAGGATCACGTCCGCCTGGTCCGCGATGACCTTCGCGATCACGCGGCCCAGGAGCAGGAACGGAGGGGAGGCGTAGATCAGCCCTTCGTCCCACGGGAACTGGAAGGCGTCGCCGATGGAGTGGCGATCGTGACCGGCTCTCGAGCAGAACAGGCGGCACTTCGCGTTCTGGCTGGTTGCGAAGATGTCGGCTCGCCCCATCGGTCCCGAAGCATCCGGAAGGCCTCGTCGGACAGGGACCACTCGTGATGGAGGTGGTGTCCCTGCTGAGGGCGTCCGCCGTGGTGTTCTCCTGCCCCGCCAGGTGAACCGCCACAGGGTGTATCCGGAGCGGGACGCACCAGTTCCAAAGTTCGAGTGCGATGCCCAGCAGCATGGTGGAGTGCGTCCCCCCTTGTCTGTTCACGTAGCAGACCGCCGTCGTGTTGTCGGTAAGGATCAACACCGTGCGGCCCGTGACCAGGGGTCGGAACGCTCTCAGGGCCTTGTGGATCGCCAACAGTTCAAGAGAGTTGATGTGGAGGAACAACTCGTCGTCCATCCACCGGCCTCGGACTCGGAGATCCCCAGTGTGCGCTCCCCAGCCGAAGAGCGAGGCATCCGTCGTTATTGTGACCGACGGCCTGGGTTCGCTGAACGGTATGCCTGACAGCAAGTTCCGGTACGACAACCACCACAGGAGCGATCGACGTACCTGTTGTGGCAGGCGGTATCGGCAGCGCTGGTCGTCCCAGAGTGGATCGAAGGCCCTGACGAACCAGTGCTGGAGCGGCCGAGCGCGTAACCTGGAGAGGTAGGTTACGGCGGTGGTCGAGGCCATGTAGCCGAGGAGCTGTTGGATCCTCCTCGCTGACAGCGTCGAGGCCTCGAAGGCAGCGGACGCCGCCCGATGAAGCGTCCGCGCCCTCTCGTCTGGGAGGAAGGCCCTCGCCGATACCGAGTCGAGGGTCGCCCCGATGAAGTCGAGAACCCGGGTGGGCTCAAGATGGGACTTCTTGGGGTTGACCCTGAGTCCGAACCGAGTGAGAAGGGACAAAGTCCGATGAATGTCCCTGTACAGTTTCTGTCTGCAGGATGCCACCAATAGCCAATTGTCCAGGTAAAGGTAGACGGAGACGCCTTTCATCCGCAGAAAGGACACGACCGGAGCCATGCACTTGGTGAACACCCTCGGTGCGGTGGAAAGCCCGAACGGCAGCACCCGGTACTGGTAGCTGGTGCCGTCGATCGCGAACCGAAGGTATCTCCTGTATTGCGGGCGGATCGAGATGTGGAAATAGGCGTCTTTGAGGTCTATGGACACAAACCAGTCCCCTCGGCGGAGGAAGGGGAGGATCGACGGCAGCGTGACCATCTTGAACCTCTTGGGGCAGATGCATTCGTTCACCCCTCGGAGGTCTAGGATGGGCCGCAGGGATCCGTCCGCCTTCGGCACCGTGAAGTACCTCGAGTAGAAGCCGGTGGTCTTGGCTGAAGGCGGGAGCCTCTCAATCGCTCCCTTCTCGAGGAGGGACTGGACCTCTTCCAGTAGAGCCGAGCTGGCCGGGGTGGAATAGTAGACACCCCGTGGCGGAATAGCCTGGAACTCGATGGCGTACCCCAGGCGGATGATGGTAAGTACCCAGGAGTCCGCAGTGATCTCCCGCCAGCAGTCGAGGTGCCTGGCCAGGCTCGGGTGGTGGAACAGTTCTACTGGAAGGGCAAAGGATGGCACGGGTGGAGTCCTGCGAAGGCCGTCAAAACCGGGACTTCATTCCCGAGAACGACTTCTTGGACGCTGAAGATGGGCGTCGTCTGGGAAGCCTCCTGGAAGCCGAAGAGGTCGACGGCCTCGACGCGGTCGACCGCGGCTGGTACGCCGATGAAGAGGAGGACCTTCTCCACGTAGGCCTCGGCTGGAAAGAGCGGCGAGTCTGGGCAGGCTGGTTTATGCCCATCTTCTTCGCTGTCAGCCGGGCCTTGACGAGGTGATCCATAGCCTCGTCAGTGGAGGAATGGAAAAGCCCTTCGCCGTTGAACGGCAGGTCTTCAATGCGCCGATGGCTGTCCTCCTGGAGCCCACAGGACCGGAGCCACGCGTGGCGTCGGAGGGCTACAGCACCGACCATCACCCTCGAGGTAGCCTCCGCGGCGTGCCTCGAGGTGGCGAGCTGCTGTGTAGCCACCGCAACGGCCTCACCGAAGATTTGTGTGGCTGAGGCGCGTGACTCCTCCGGCAAGTCAGCGAGGAGCGGGCCGAGTCAGTCAAACAGGTTCCGATGGTATGCCGCGAGGCATGCCATCGTGTTCACCGTCCTGACCACCAGGGACGATGCCGAGTAGAACCTTCGGCCGAAGGTATCGAGCTTCCGTCCTTCACGGTCCAGAGAAGTGGTATGTGCTCGATTGCCTCCGTTCGTCTGTGCCGACTCGACCACTATAGAGTTAGGTACAGGGTGGTGAAAGAGGATCTCCGCGTTCTCTTTCTGTGTCCTGTACAGATGTTCCAGCCTATGAGGGATAGGCTGTGCTGACGCCGGCTTCGCCCACAGCTGCTTCATCGCATCCACCAGGGAAGGCAGGAACGGTAGTGGTGCGGTCGATGGTGGGCGGGCTTCCAGGTACTGGAAGACAGGGTCCTGGGCTTGGGGAGCAGGGTCGGTCACCTTCAGGCCAAGGGCTGTGGCCATCCGGAGGAGGATTGCCGAAACTGGCGGACGTCCTCCGGCACAGACTCCGGAGCTGGCTCTCCGAACCCCAGCAGTGGGGATTCATGAGAAGAAGGGGTGGACTCAGCAGAATCAGAGTCCAAATCGTAGGAGCCGCCAGATGGTGATGGCGACTTCTCTGCCTCCTTCTCCTCGGCTGTCTCAGGGGCCGGAGTTGCCAGGATAGCAGCCGGAGCTACAGGCTGCGTCGGTAACGATACGGCCGATGTTGTGACCGGTATCGGAGTCACCTGCAGGGGCACGACCGCGGGCCTAGGACGGTGTGCCGCCTGCGTGGTGCAAGTCGCCGCTACCGTCGACTGGGCCACGGTAGGCTGTGGCGTCGGTCGGGTAGCTGTAGCCGTCGTCCGTGGCGGTGGAGAAACAGCCCTGTAGCGAGGTGAGGGCTCTGGGGACCGACGGCGACTCAGCGAGCGACGCAGGGGTGACCTCTCATAGCGGGGGTAGTGAGCCTCCCGCGGTGGCGAACGAGACTGGCGGCGAGGCGACCAGTACCCAGGGTCTGGGTGGTACCGGTCCCTGTAGGACGGCAAATACGAATAGTAAGAGCCGGCCGGCTCGTGCCACACCTGCTCCTGGGCGTACCTTCCATGGTAGGCAGGAGAATATGCTCTCTCTCCCGAGCGACGCCTCTCCAGGCGCATCTCCCGATATCGCGGGGATGGAGGCCTGGCCCGCTGCTCCGGCGAGCGGGACTCGTCGCATCAAGAGGCTGGGCGCTGTCTGATCACAGCCTCCTCTCGGCGTTCTGCCGAGGGTGGACGGCGACTTGGCGGAGTGACCTCCGCGATCAGCTCGGGCGGTTGAGGAGGCGACGCCTGCACGACCTGCTCCTCGTCTGACACCTTGAGGATTACGTCCTCTTCCGGAGGCTCCTCTTCCACGGGGAGCTCCCATCAGCAGAGGTTCCTCGGTGGGCTGGGTGGGTGGCGGAGTCGGGGGTCGCACCACCGTCGGTGGAGAGCGTCGTTTCTCCTTGCGCTTCTTCTTCTTACCCTTCTCCCCCAGGCCCTCAGTGGCTGGGCGCTTCTTCTGAGCCGCGGTCAGCGGCCTGGAGGAGGAGGTTGAGGCCTGCGAGCCCGCAGGTTCCACGTGCCCGTGTTGCTGAGATCTTTGGTATCCTCGGCAACTTCATTATCGGTACCGAGCCCAGTACCGATACCGACGAGGTCGAGGGCACGGCAGCCGCCGCTGCTGCGGAAGAAGAAGAAGAGGACGGGCGTTTCTCGGCCATCGTCTCGGGTCTTCTAGCACGAAGAGACTCCTCCCAACAGTGGGATTTAAGCCTTGCCGACCTGTTGCGGAGAGTCTGGTGTGTAAACTCTCTGCAAATGGGGCAGGCCTGAACGTTGTGCCCCTCACCCAAACAAATCAGGCACTTAGAGTGTCGGTCAGAGAGAGCGACCTTCCTTCCACAGGAGGCGCAGCGTTTGAAGAGAGCCGACATAAACTGGAGGCAAGGCAAGAAAAGCAAAGTCCGAGAACGCCAAACACAGTCCGAGATCCGAAATCGTAGTCAAAGCCAGAAAAAGGTCAAAACCGATCGAGAAAGTACCAAAGCCAAGTCCGAAATCCGTGAGGGGTAGTCAAAAGCCAAATCCGAAGTCGAAAACACCAAAAAGCAGAATCGAAAAGCAAGCCAACAAGCAGAACCTTCTGTACGCTGAGGCGGACAAGAAAGAACTGAGGAGAGACCGTTAGTCGGCGGGAGGAGCATGCGCAGTACCGACGTGGGGGAGGGGTTCCCACCAAAGCTAACGAGCTCTAGAATCTTCCGAACGCTACCGCGCAGGCGCGAAAGCTCCTAATGTATGAGTCACAGAGACCACGAAGAAGAATAATCTGTACTGCAGGACAGACGATGCGTTCTGATGAAAGCATGGAACTTCAAGGTGCATTATTATATAAATTTCTTTTCTTGGAGACAGGCAGGAAAAAGCCATATTTGCTGATTTAAATTGTAATGAAGCACCTATAATATAGATGAATTGGGGCTTCTACAATCTGAGAGAAGAGTTATAAACACCTCTGCTATCCACTGTGGTTCTTATATATGTAGGCTTTCACACATGGGAGGTTGGTCCCTCACCCTCATGTCACAACCAATTCAAAATCTTAAAAACTGGCTTCACAGGGGATGTCAGGATGACCGGGACAGGAAAGTTCACTTCTGCCAACCCCTCTCCGTGAGCATTTTTTAGAATCCTCTGTAGCATTAACACCGGAGAACACTTTGTTGAAAGAATTCCCCTGGTTTTTACAGTTGCACAAGTGATAGCACACTCACTAGCTACTTTACATTAGTGCAACTTGGTTCCATAAGTGGTTAGACAAACTATTGTTCAACCAGTGCATAACCAAAAGGCACATTCCACTTTTGCACACAAGTTTGGACCTAGATGTGCAGGGGTGGATCATTTCCATTAATGGAATGAACTTATTAGGTACTGGCCCAAGTCATTATGCCAAAAATTGATACTGACAACAAAAAAGCAGAAGGAGGATGGCTGAAATGTCATAAGGAATTGATTTATGGTGCATTCTGATTGCAGCTCTTACTGCTAGCAATCAAGACTTTGGAGAAGTATTTCAGCTTCTCTGAGAAAAATCGGTATCGAGGCTGGGAAACATCAAACCGCAGTAACACAGTAGAAAGGACATGATTGCTGTGGAAGCTCAGAGGGCCAGATTAAACTTCAGGGCTAGAGCCTTCCTATTTCCGCTTTACAGGACATGGAATAATGAAACAGTATGAACATATACATTGACTAGCGTCCTGTTGGTTAGTCACAACTAATCTAGTAGATTAGACTTCTTCAGTCAATTACCAAATGCAGAGTTAATACAGAGGTAAATTCCACTGATTCAGTAGATCTGACTCTTGTCAAGACCAACAATAAGAACTAGGCCACAGTTTCCTTGTTATGTTAATTCACTTATTCAGTTTAACAAAGTTTTTTCAAAGAACTTTTACCTGATTTTGAAGGGACTCCACTCCCTTTTGCTATGCCAACACTGACAAGGATGTTCACCACATCAGATACTTCAATATGAAGATTTGTAGTTCCTATATCATGGTCTTTAGCAGCAGCGACACCTTTTTCAAAGATAATATATAGATACACTTAAGAGTATTCGTTGTCTTCTTAAATTTTTAAAAATGTAAAATCTAAAATGTATTCTTTTGAAATGTATCTTTTAAACAAATCTAGTTTTTATATAAGCTAACGTTAAGACTAAAACAAACAAGAACATCACCTACATTTTGACATGGTAAGACAAAAATGATAAAAGACAGTCCCCTCCCAGTTGTTCTTTGGTAAACAAAATGAACAAAAATGTTGAATATCAGTGTAATGTAAACTGGACCATGTGGCTTTCAAAATTAGCTTCTGGTTTAAAAACTACCAAATGCCTGTCCTACATAACAACTTTGTCTTGCAATAAAATAATGCATAGATAATGAAGATAACCAAATGGACTGCAAGGGACACTTACTTGTCAAAAACAGAGCATTTATGCTGTAACCCTATACATGCTTACCTGGGAATAAGACCCAATGGATTCAATGGGGTTCACCTCTGAGTAGACATGTATAGGATTTCACTACTATACAGATGTATGCTGACAAACTGCTCATCCATCTATACTTTTCAAAAACAAATGTAAGATAAGGAATTTGCAATGTGTTCAAGCTTTGCTCTCTTCAATTGATTTTACCCTCTCTTTTTTAAGATCAATTATTTTATCATCCACACTAACATGCTTTCCTTCATCTCAGGATATATAAAGCACTTCTCCCTCTTCAACAGACGGAAAAGCAAATGACTTTTGTGCTCTTTTCCACAAAACTTCTTTATGCCATTATGTCCACTTAATCTATAATTTAAATCTCATGCTTTTAAAAAAACCCATTTTTCTTAATCATTCAATTGCTATTCCTTTAGTTAAGGTGTCTCCATCTTTTTATCTTTTCTTTGGCTTCCCATCACTTTTGTGTTTTTGGCAGCAGCATTTTCAACCACGCAAAGGCGAAAAGCTATTTTGTACTGAGGACACAATCCTTTGGCCCAACACAAACATTATTGGTGATTTACGTACCATATGCACTGCATAATCTGGGTCCTAGGTCGGGACGCACAAAAAATCCTGGCACGTATGAAGCCAAATTAAGCTTTCCTTCAGGGTTACAATATTCAGGCAGTGGAAAACTTTTTAACAAATCTTCATATCTGTTAAAAATAAAAGTGAACGTAATTAAGTGCACAGTATTTGGAAGCAAGGCAAAATCCACTCATGAACTGATGAAGTTTATATATGTAAAAAGAAATACCTTGCTGGCATCATAGTTTTGAAGTCTTCACCTGAAGGCAAGTCTTTCAATTTAAGTACAACTGTTTCCCCATTTTTAATTTTTTGCCGCTCTGTAAACACACAGATCAGTGAATGTGCTAAGCAAAAAATATTATCAGACAGAGGAAAAAAAAGAAATACTTTTAATAGTGGTCTGTGTCCTGCTGCTCATAGAAGACTAATGGAGGCTTCTGGGAATGTAAATGGATAGGAGGTGATCTGCATAAATTCTCCCTTTCTCATGCAGCTCTCTACACTGCAGCCTCTGCTGTTTCAAAGGATCCTTCAATCCTCTGGAGCAGACTGGGGGTGGCAGTGATGGAGGGGACTGCTTAAAAAAATCCAGCAGAAAATGCCTCTTTGCTTTCTGTTTAAAGATGCCTCTGAAGGATCAAAGAGCCTTCCATGTGTGTGGGGACACAATTTGATACAACACATATGCAGTAACAATAACATATATAATCATAATCATTTGTTTATTTTAAAACATTTATAACCTGCATTTCTTTGAAAGTCAAGGCAGCTAACAACAACACAGTTAACACTTAACAGCTTCCTTTCCATTGCCAAATAAATTAGAACACTGAATAATAAAACTTCTTCTTCTTCTTTTTTGATCCTGCAAATGCAATAGCTGAAATGGCATTTATCTGTCTCAGGAAAAAGACAGCTGCTGGATGTTTTTGCTTCCAACAACTCAAATTGTAAAACTACTAATTTATACCATACATCAGTTAAGTCCAACTTCATATTCAAATTGTGACTGTATAAAAACTTCTTAGAACAGCCTTAGAAGCGCAGAATAGAAAGAATCTCAGCACTGCATGTGTTAATATCAGATTGTTTTCAAAGAAAGATTAAATACCTTGCCTCATATCCAACCACTACTGCCCAACAGAGTAGACCCATTGGATCAATGGAATTTATACACATCTTGAGTTACCAGTCAGTATCTGCTCTAGTGGGAACTAGCAACTGCATTGAGGCCTTTGCGACATAAGAAAAGTTGAACTATTCAACAATTAATAGGCAAAATCCAATATAAACCCTAACTAGAGCAGGCCCACTGAAATGAATGCTACAACCCAACTGCAACTAACATAAATCTCAGCTATTTTAGTGAGTATTCTTCCAGTGACTATATAGCATGATGTTCATGCTCATCAATGGAAGTCGTTAGTGGCTGTAATCTCTCTCAATTCTTCATCAATGCAAAGCATATAAGGTTGAGTTTGAGTTTTTTAAAAAATTAAAATTAGTAGACTATAAAATTACTGTGCACTACTCTGTGGGATGTTATTCAGAGAAACAATCCAGGAAAAGCTGCACACTTTTTAATCAAACTCTTCTGCTGGTCAAAGGTCCTCTTTCGCCAGTAGAACTTGCTTTTATTAACTGATTCCAGAAATTTGCCAGAACAGCAAGCTGCATAACTACTCTGCTGATAAGTCCTGCTGACAGAAGACTTGAAAAAGGGGCAGAGAGAGGGTGTGTGAGGGAGGATCTGGGTTAAGCCAGATTCAGTTCTTCTCCAGTCAAGGCAGACAGCCACAATGCCAGTAGAAAGCTGAGGGCAGACAAGGATAATCTGGAATGATTTACAATAGCACTTAGTTGGGAGGCATTTCAATTCAGCATTTGTTCAACCGGCTTGGCTATGGATTGTATTGCTACTTTTACATCATACACAACCACATTCACCTATCTGTCTTGGATTACAATGATTCCATAGAAAATACAACATACTTGAAACATCTTCAAAGCCGTCCCAAAATTCCTTGACACTGCTACTTGAAGTAACGCTGTCTTTGCAATTCAAAAGATCAGCTTTGAGGTCACCAAAATCCGAACTAATAGTATCTGCCTTCCACAAGGTGGCACTCAGTTTCTTGTGCAGTCCAGACACTAATACAGGCTAGAAAACAAAATAGCAATAAGTAAAAGTATTTTAAAAAGTTAAATGGAGCCACCTTTGAATTGACTCTGACTTTTTTTCTGTGTAGAAGTTTCAAAAGAGATTAATTTTATTTGAATAGGAGTTAGGAGATCTTTGGTTGATATATTTACTTAAAAAACCCTAGTTCTTAAATTTAATGTACAGCCTTCCAGTAGACACATCACAGCACCTGGAAAAATAAAAACTGAGCTCCTGCACATATTTTACATAAAATTTTAGGTTTATAGAGAGATGGATATCTTATACAGCAAGATATGTATGATTAACCACTTAGGACTTTTAACATAAGCTTTTATGTAAACGTGCAGGCACTAGCTGCTTTGCCGCAACATAGTCTCTATGTACTTCAGATGCTTTCTCTATTTCATTGAGAAGGGCTGGAAATTCCCTGCTTCCTCTTCTAGGTAACTGGCCAAAAGTCACATCTCACAGTCATAAGACTGACCTGCATTCCCTTTCTGTATATCTTTTAAGTACCTTCCAAAAGCTGGACACATGTATATAAATTTGGACCCAACAGAATACTCATTCTAGGAAGAAAATAAAGCTAGAGAATAAAGCCAACTGTCAGCACAGGCAACTGCATCTACAGGCTGTGGTACATTCTGTGTATTTTTTAGGGACATCTATGTACATCCAACTGTTTGGAAACCTGCTTCTATTGGCTGAAGGAACAAAAGCTTTCTTGCATGTATTACTTCTATATCTATGTATCATTACTATATATTAAAAAAAACCCCAATACCTGCCACCTTGCAACAATGGCTCTGTTTTATTCTAGTAAGCCCTAAATCTATTTTGCCTGAAATTTCAGTGGATCAGTCTCCATTATCACCACAAACCTAAACTCTAACATCTTAAGCTCTCTCACCAGTGTTTATAATTTCATTAAACTGAACCTGATTTAGAAGATTCCTATTTGTACTACATCATGAAATGAAATTCAGTCTAAACATTAGTGATAAGCTTTGCCTTAACAACAACTCCTAAAGAGTTAAATTCCCTCTTCAAACAAAAGACAGCAAGCATGGTGAAGTGGTTTGAGCCCTGGACTACAACCCTGGAAACCAGGATTCAATTCCCTGCTCAGCCACAGAAACCCACTGGGTGACTTCAGGCATGTCTCACACACACTCAGGCCCAGATAACCCCATGACAGGTTTGCAGTAAGTCGGAAATGACTTGAAGGCATACAACAACAACAAACAATGAAAGACAAAAGAAAATTCATAACACTAAAAAGAACAGGATCACATTTTATTACCTTTATCATGCATGAACTACAAAACTGGATGCAAATGGTTTGTTACTATGTTAATAGCTAAAACACTGAAACAAAAATCAACAATTCTTGACAAGATAGCACCATGGTGGTAAAGCTACACAAGCAAACGAACACTAAGTGGCAGGCACTGTGCAATCCTTCTTGTCTCTCACATAGTCTGGAATAGCTTCAAGATAGTATGCGTCAGTACCCTTCAAGCTACAAATGAGGAAGCAAGTGGCAGCTAGAGAGACACCCTGGATCTAGTTTCAGGGAGTGGTAACGTTTAGGCTACGTGCTGCTGAACCTTCACCCACTGACACCCTGATGAACTTTGTTTAAAACTTATTTTATTTTAAACAGTTAGATGGAAATTAAGGCACAAACATGCTGTCCTACCAGTCCTTTCTAAAATCCCAAGTGTGTTTTAATACATACCTTTCCTTGCTTCCAACAATCTTTGAAAAGTTTCCAGTTGTTGCAGTTTTTATGATCTGTCAGCCACAAAACTCGTTTATCACAGATCCAAGTATGTGGAACATCACTAAACAGTGTGCTGGAATCATCTGTAATATTTTTTTTTTCATCCTTTGGTTCATCCTTCACTTCAGATTTTACATTTATCTTTGGTGTTCTATTTGGTGGAATCTTGTTTTCTACTACCGAAGCAATTATGTCATCAAGAATATTTGGCATAGTCCTTCCACCTTTGCTACTCTATTGGAAAAACAGAACAAGATCTTAAGCAATCTTTATCATTTCAACTGAAACTTCCATTACAAAATCTACAGAACAGGCATTAGACTAATACTAAAATGTGCAACCAAAATAACAACTCCAATATACAGTATAATGCAATATACAGTACCGTATTTTCCGGCGTATAAGACGACTTTTTAACCCAAGAAAATCTTCTCAAAAATCGGGTGTCGTCTTATACGCCGGGTGTCGTCTTTGCGGTCGCCGCATACGGTAGGGGGAGCTCAAAAATGGCCGCTGCCGCATCCCCGCCGTATGCGGTGACCGTATGAAAGCACCAAGGGTGGTGCTGCGCACTTACCTGAAGACGCGGGGGGGGGGAGCGGCGGCATTTTGGGAGAGGCTTGTTGTGTAGCCGCTCTTCCCCCTCGCACGAGCGCCGGTCGCGCTGCCTCCCCGCTTCTGCCCCCACCTCCACCTACAGCTCCCAGGCCAGGGAGCGTTGCGGAAGCTGGGGGTGCGATACGGATACACCAGCACCGCCGCTACCGTGCGTGCACGAGGGAGGGAGGGCAGAAGCGGGGAAGAGTCCGGTCAAGTTGGCAGAGAGGGGGGAAAGGAGGGCTTCCTCTGGGCTGGTGGGGCGCGTGGGGGGCGAGGGCCGGTGACGGCCTCCCCCGGCCTCCTCCCCTCCGGGCACCCGCCCCCAGCCCCCCCAGCCCCAAAGAGCCGGGCACTGGGCACTGCCTCCTTCCCTCTCCTCCTCCTCCGCTTACCTTGGTGGAAGCAGCTGCGGCGGCTTGGGCAGGCATTTTGTTTCCTTCCCAGCCCCAGCGGAGGCGGAGGAGGCCAACGAGGGAAAAGTGGGCAAGAGCTGAGGAGGGCGAGGGGTCGGGGGGGTGCCGCTCCCTCCCTCTCTCCCTCGCCGGTGGAGGATGGGGGGCCTGGGGAAGGGAGGGAAAGGGGGCACCATGCTGCGCCCGCCTCGCTGAAACTTCGCTCGCTCACTCGCTCGGCTAGCGTGCTGCAGCTGCCGCTGCCTCCCGGCGCTGCCCAGAGGACATCCTCCCAGGAAAGGAGGAGGAGGAGGGATATTAAAAGGGGGGAGGGAGGAAGCGAGCGGTTCAAGTTTGCTCAAAAGTCCAGCGGGGCTGGCAGGAAGCGCCCAGGGCTGGCGAGGCTGCCCCTTTTTGCAAGGATGCGAGCCCGATGCTTGGCTGCTGGCTCCTCCGGAGCGACGGCGAGGGAGGAGGAGAGGAGAGGCTCTCAGCGGCACGCCCCCCCGAGAATGGGAGCCGGGCAGCCTTTCTGGTTCCTCCGCCGCTTCCTCCTTCGCCAGGCTCTTGTAGGATAAGCATGTAGAGTTTCAGCTGGAACATGGCTGGTTTGGAAAGTCTGACCTTTCTAGCCATTTTCATTTACTTAATACCTCTCTCTATAGCCGAAGGGTAATGATTGTTGGTTAATATTGCCTAAAGCAGATGGAGAGACGTCAGGCTTTGTAAGATCTGCTTGTTTTTCCCCAGACCCTTGGGGGTCTACCACCCAGAGACAGGCATAGAGTAGTGGCTTGTGCTGCCATGTGCTCATTTTAGGAATACCTAATGAAAGATGCGCAATAATATATATATACATATATTTTAAATCCCACCAAGAGGCTTCCAGGGCGCCGGCTCCACTTTCCCTCCCTCTGGACAACGGGGTGCTGGCAAAGGCTCACACATCATTAGCAGTCACTGGAGCATCCGAGTTTCCTGGATCGGGCGAGCCTATCAGTGGCCACGGAGGGAGGGAGGCTGGCCAGAGTTGCTCCTGTTGCTAGGCAGAGGACAACGGGGGGTGGAGCCAGCGCTGCGAAAAGGGCCATAGAACAGCGCTGTGCCCAGAAAAACACGCCTCTTTCACCCATCTGGCCCGCCCTTGTATCCTATTACCGTACCTCCTTCTCTGCCTCTCAGATTCACTGCAGTCCTCAGGAGGGAGATCTATCACTCTGATAGTCTTGGAGACAGAGAGGGCTGGGCAGGCAAGGAGAGCTGACCAGTCCAAGCAGGCTTTGTATACAACAACCAGCCAACTGCCGGTAAGGTACATCGGGCTGGTTGTTGTATACTGGGTACCACATACACTACAGCACCAGTATCAGTACCTGTTCATACAGTATAGCACCAGTACATACAGTACAGTATACAAATGTCCAACAGTCAAAACCCCATCATGGCTCCACCAGCAGAGAAAGAAATATGAAGCCAGTTTCAAGCTTAAAGTTGTAAACTTTGCCATGGAATATAATAACTGCGCTGCTGCAAGGCAATATGGAGTAACAGAAAAGATAGTTCGGGACTGGAAAGCAAATGAAAAGGCATTAAAGAGTATGCCAAGGGGTAAGTGTGCATTAAGAAGAGGCACCCCACATTGGCCAGAACTCGAAAAACATGTAGCAGACATGGTGAATGAGCATCGCCAAAATGGTTATGTAGTGACACGAAATCAAATACGTTTGTTTGCACTTCAGTGGGCCAAATCTAACCCAGATCACAGCAACAAATTTAAGGCCACTGTATCCTGGTGTACTAGATTCATGGCAAGGCATAATATGGTACTGAGGCAAAAGACAAAAATTGCCCAAAAATTACCTGCAGATCTTGATAACAAACTAAATAGTTTCCATCGATACGTAATAAAACAGCGCACTAAACATGGCTATGCGTTAAGTAGTATTGGAAATATGGATGAAACTCCAATGAATTTTGACATGGTTGGAAATAAAACTGTCCATCAAAAAGGTGAAAAAACAATTTTACTTAAAACAACAGGACATGAGAAGTCGTTTTACAGTGGTACTAGGATGCACAGCTGATGGTGCCAAACTGAGACCAATGATTATTTTTAAAAGAAAAACAATGCCAGTTCCCTGTCAGTTGTTTTGTACATGTGAATGAAAAAGGCTGGATGGATGAAGAAGGGGTAAAGCTATGGCTTGATAATGTATGGAGCAGGCGACCAGGTGGACTTATTCAAAAACGTAGTCCTCTGGTGTGGGATATGTTCAGGGCTCATTTAACTCCCAGCACCAAGCAAAGGCTTGCAAGACTAAACACAGATGTGGCAGTTATTCCTGCAGGATTGACATCGTTGGTACAGCCACTGGATGTGCGCCTAAACAAGCCATTTAAAGATCACATTCGAGAACAGTGGAATGAATGGATGGTTAGCAGTGAAAAGTCATTCACAAAAGGAGGAAACATGTGTGCTCCACAGTTGGATGTTTTGCGCAAGTTTGTCATAAAAGCCTGGAATGATATTGATGCAGAAACAGTAATCAAGTCTTTCAAGAAGTGTGGCATATCAAATTCATTAGATGGTATGGAGGACGCCTACTTGTGGCAAGATGAAGAGGAAGCCGAAGCTGAGACCACACCATCTGACACGGAATTTGATCCATACGATGACTGCCTTACAAATGTATCACAAGATGTCATTGATGTACTTATGACATCAGATGACGAACAGGAGGATTTTGAAGGTTTTTAAAGGGAAGCTGTCGTGCCAGCAAAACCTGTAAAAATACTGTAGCTTGCTAACTGGCCAGGGACTTGCCCGGCACTTGCTCGCTCTCTATTGTTATCTTCCTCCTATCATCATCAGTTCCAGTTTGGTTGACAGCTTAGAAAACAAACAGCATGGTAGCTCCCATGGGTTTATTGTCTTATCCTTCCTTTCAGCTTTAGAGTGAATTAGGAAAAGTTTAATCCACTTGCACTGTTTTATGTTTACATGTTTGATGACAAACAGCCTTATGTTTATAAGTGACAGTTTTCCTGCTAAGTACCTGCATGTCATAAGCATTTGAATTAAAACTACCATATTGAAATCAAATCTGATGTTTTTTTATTTTTTATTTGGTGTGCGTTGGAAGAGGGGTAGTCTTATATGGTGAGTATATCCCAAACTCTATATTTTAACTGGAAAAGTTGGGTGTCGTCTTATATGCCCAGTCATCTTATACGCCGGAAAATACGGTATCTTGTTTTCCTCATTGTTCAAAAATTAGCTGTGAATCAGATAAACTGGCATCATTTCTAAGTTTTACACAAACAAGAAAGGGAAATGAAATTTGAACAGTTAAATTCTTCAGTGCATTGTCTATACGTACACATGCCTTCCTAAAATTATATTACTAAATCTGAACTATAAATTAGTAATAATTAATATGTTTCAGGGAATCCACTGCAGTTTGCTTCATATAAGTTATTTGAAATCTTAAGAACTACTCAGTTAACTTAGCAAGCCCAGTGAATTTCTGTACTTTTCTGTCTTGAAGAGCTATCCCATTAAGTAACATGAGCAACTTTTTTCTTCCATGTGGATGAGAATTTTTGAAAAAAAGTTTATAATATGACATAAAAAGTCCTTTGAGCAAGCCCATATCCTTGGATCCACCTAAACAGTTCATTCAATCTTCTTCTAAGGAAAAATGGCAAACTGAATTCTGAGCACATCGAGTCACTGCTGTCTGAACTATGTGGAATAAGCTCTTCTATTACATCCAGAAACACACTTACAGCAGTTCCTGTAGAGTAAACTGGAGCAAAAGCAATGCCAGCATCTGTAGACCCAAGACGCAGTTTGCCAGCAGTTGTAGTCAGTAAGTCTCGTAACGTTGATCCCTGCTCGTTATTTTGAGACAAAGGAGTTGACATCTTGTAGTTGAGAGATTCTGAACTGTCTTGGTCCTGTTCTTCCTTTGTATGTTTTGCAGGTGGACAATCTTTGTTTTCTAAAACACAGAAGGATTGACCATACATATTGTAATGTAATAACACAAATACTAGTAGTTTGCATTTCATAGTGGCTGCATATAGCTGTAGCACCATTGCTTGTTAATTGATAGGAGAATGAATTAGATTTTCCAGAAACTAGTCAATACTCTGTAATCATATAAAGGATATCCACAACATCTCAAATATGGAACTGAGTGTTCTGTCACAAATAAAACATGCTAGAAGTTTGAAACACGGACACCTTATACACACACCTTTTGAAAGATGCTTTCTAAAATAAACTGGTGTTACCTGAAGATTTAAATGAGTGATGTTAGAGAACTGGAAAACTGTAAAGAAAGAATGACTACACCTGCACCACTATTTTTAGGACACATATCCAAAGAAAGCTGTACTTGATATTATTATCATCTATTAACAGCTTAACTTTCTTTTGCTGAGGTATAACTGGAGTACCTTTGGCTTCATTTGCTCACTCTCTACATTACTTATCAGTTCCATTTCAAGTTGAGAAGAAGCTAATTCAGTACAACTTGTTGAACATTCTATTTCAGTCATCTTATCACTTATAATTCTTATCATTCTATATCTTATCATTCTAGTCATAGTCATCTTATCACTTCTTGTCTTGGCTACTTGTACTTATAAGTAACTGGGAAGCAAGAGATTTTGTAAAATTTTTGTATAAAGAGCTCAGTAGTACATTAATTTGTTAAGTCTGTTTCTTTAATCAGTAGGGTCTGCCAATGCTTGTCTTGTTAGAATAATAACAAGAAGTTTATCATCCTATATTTAGCCCATCTAACAAGAACAACTGCTATACAGAAAACCAAGACAACTATGGATAAATACCTTCCACCCTCTCACATATATGGTATGGAAAATTTTCCACTGAAAAATACAGTCCTCCTTCCACATTTGCAGGCTTGACCTTTGTGAATTAGATTATTCATGAGACATGTGCTTTCCTTCCCCCTGCCATCCTCCTCCTCCTATTCCCTTGCATTTTGCCAGGTGCAGAGAAGGAAGGCAAGCATGCCTGGGCAAAAGGCAAGAGAACTGGGGGGCACATGAGCGCCTGCCCTCTCCTTGGAATGCAAAGGCACGGGAATGGGAGGGGGGAAAACCCGTAAGGGAATGGTAGGGAGATGGGCGGGAGTCACATTTTTTACACTTTCACAAGGGTTCTGAGCCCCAAACCCTTATAAAAATGTAGGGGCCACTGTATAGCACTGGAAAACTTTCCAGGGCTCTGAATAATTTTCCACTGCACATCTCTGATTCCAACATGTAAGTCTGAAGAATATGGTATTTTCATAGTCCTATATATTGCAGGTTTGGTCCAGTATTAATGTAATACATGATTTCCTGTACATGAAGAACCTTTGGAGACCAGTCTTTGTCTTGTGTGCTCCCTACTTCTCTCTTGCATGCTAGAGAAGACATACCTGGTTTAAAACTAAGCCCTGTAACATCTTAACTGTGGTGCATACATATAGCTAATTGTTCTCAGTTTATTTTTAAACTCTCAATCAAAGAGAAGTCTTTTCATTTGGCAAATATGTCAATGTTGCAGAAGTCTGAATTTAAATGAAATTTTATAACCTGAACCCTGGGTCTAACTGTGGGTCTTCCGCACATCCATTTGGTGCCAATATTACAGACTTAAGAGAGGTGAAAGGGGAACTGAACTAGATTCTTGGACAATTGTGACAAAATGAATTTGCTTATTTTCTCCACTCTCAGGCAAATGCCTATGAAGATCTTCCCAAATCAGTTACAGGTTTTCCAAAATAGAAGTGGCAGCCAATTAATAAGTAAAAAATTAACAAGCTATTGTCTGTCTTATAGGGCAGAATATGGGGGTGGTCTTCTTTTTACAGGAAATTGTGGTCTGCTTAAACTATGATTTCAGAACAAGACAAAAGGAAATTCTGAACTGTTAATTTTGGTTCTGGTTGAAGAAAGACTAGTCAGTCTGGGGTGATTCTCCTTCAGAAATACAGAAATTCTGTACTCACCTGGAAATTCTGGTTCTGGTTAAGGAAAGGACGACAACTGCAGTGGCCCCTCCACTTTTGTAAGGGTTTAGGGTGCAGAACTCTTTGTGAAAAAATCATGAATAACTCCACCCTCCGCAGTCTCTCTCCTATTCCCTTCCAGGGCTCCCCCAACCGATTCCCTTGCCTTCTGCCTCAGTGTGTGATCTCAGACTGGGTAAAAGGCAAGGAAATGGGAGGGGGAGCACTGGAGGGAAGAAGGAAGGTGAACGTGTGCTTCCCCCCTCACTTTATGCCTTTGCCTTGGCATGCAATCTCAGCACTGGGCAAAAGGCAAGGGAATGGTAGCATGAAATACTGAAAGCAGAGAAGGAAGGTGCGAGCATACCTCCCCCAACATTCTCTTGCCTTTTGCATGGGCACGCTTGCCTTCCTTCTTCATGCTGGCCAAAATACAAGGGAATGCGGGAAGGAAAAGAACGAGGAGGAAGGTACATGTGCCTTTTGAATAATCAAATTTGTGAAAATCAAACCCATGAATGTGAAGAGAGTACTATAGTTTGAGAAGGAGGGACTCAGCTAGCTGACCTTTACTCCCCACTCAACCAGAGAATCTGAAACAAAAATATGATCCCAGCTAGTCCTCTGAAACCATTATTTAAGTGGATTCTGTGCATCCTGAGATCGCAAAGCTCCATGATTGGTTTCAAACTTGAAATTAATGTTCCCAGCTTTTTCTTTTAGACTATAAAAAAAACTAGAGAAGTGAAGTCCAAGTTTGAGCCTAAGGCCTGGCATGGTCTGTTCACACAGTGTTATGTTTCATGGTTATATGAACTGTTTTTCCGTATTGGGGGGAAGGGGAGGGGGAGTCATTTGGTCCAATTGAAAAACATGAGCTTCAGTAATCTTGAATGATACTTCCCTCCATTACCATAATCCAATACAAAGGTAAGGGTTTTGTTCAGTGACAAATTTGGGGTCAATATATGTGTGTCTGTTCATACTGGACTGCGGCCCAAATATATAAAACCTTGCTGTAAGAATTCCACAAATGTTAATTTCTTGTCACATACATGAAAGGCAACTCTGACCTTAGGCACAATTCCATATTTAGTATTTTTCTGGCAAAAGACTGCATTTCCTGCTCAAAGAAGCAGAACACAGAGGGCATTGAGCTAGCGCTGGAGAAGTGGAGTGGGGGAGAGAAAGCCACATGATGCAGCTGAATCTTTGCTAGAACAGTCCTGCATTGGGGATGGAGCATTGCCCTTTATGCAAGGCAGCTCCTGTTGTTACGCATGGAAAATCCAGCAAAAGTCTATGCCTACTTTCCTATTGTTCTGGAATGCAGTGTCCTGTTGCCTCACTTCATACAGCATTTAGCCAAAGTTCATGCAGGTAAGGGATGGGAGGAGTCAATTTGAGATAAAAAGTATAACCAAGCAGACCTGCAGAAGGGGTGGAGAAGAAGCCCTTTGTTTCTTGATCAGACCAGACAGATTAAAGGTGCATTCTTGCTACTGCAATCTGCATAACAGATGAGTGAGGAAGCAAGGAGGGTGAAAAAGGGGTGCCTCACATACTCTGTCCCACCAAAGGCTGTCACAAAGGCCCACAACAGGGGGAAAAAAAGTTTACTTTCTCATTTGAGAAGGATAATCCACTCTCTCTTATGGGCTGCTTCTTGCCAATTCCTCACACATATGAATATTTTTTAACAATAGAAAGTTTGCATAATGATGAAATAGTATTTGAAGTTAATGATACATTTAGTACTTTGTATCTTCCCTTGCAATATACCACTAAATGAAGAATGTTATACAGTTAGTGCTCCACATTTGCGGGTTTCATTTTTGTGGATCTGATTATTCACGGATTACTTGCTGTCACCTCTGCTGCTTCCCTATGCCATTTTTTAGTATGGACTGCAAGCCTCGTAAGACTGAGAAACTGAACAAGGCTTGTAAGTCCCCATTAAAAATGGTGTAGGGCAGCAGTTGAGCTCGCAGTAAGCCCCACCAGCCACGCACTTCTGCCTTGTGAAGGAACCTTGATGCCTCAAAAGGCTCCACAGTGGGTTGACTATAGTGATCATACTTTTTTTTGTGTTAAATATGGTTTGGGAGGGCCTAGAGTTATTCATGATTTTTTCACTTTCACGAGGGTCCTGTGCCCCTAACCTAGCAAATGTGGAGGAATGACTGTATTTCACCACGGCATGCTAAAGCATAACAGCTACATACTAATATTATTGTATTTGATATTTTCTATTACAGAGAAATTGAGAGATAGACAATTTGCTTTCTAACCAACATATCCTATTATTTACCTTTTTTTCTTCTCTAGCCTTCTGCTCTGCTAGATCTGCCAGCCAATGCAGTGGTGACTGGGATTCTGGTGGAGTTAACTTGCCGTCTGTGCCTATATCACTGCTGGGGCTTGTGTTACCATTTGTCTCAGATTTTTGAGATGCTTTCTGTTGCTGTGACTCAGGTATGCACAGAGAAATTTTATTACTGTGATTAAGGACATTCTGTAAAATCTGTAAGGCATAATAATTCAGTTGAATTCGTTTGTATATGTTAAAACAGCAGTTACATTATGGCACTAACACAGCATCTATACACTCTGTTTAAATAATGCATACCGACACGGAAAATAATTAAGCTTAACTGTAAACATACTATAGCCTATCAAAGGACAAAAATATTAACAAGTTAACACTTTGGCCGTACCTGAGAAACGCCATTCATTGAAGGAAACTTGCCACCTTGTAAATTCTGTTTGCTGGCACAATGGCAATGAGATTTAATCGCATATTTCTCTCTAAAAGTATGCATTGCTTCAAGAAGTTCCATTAACACTATTAAAAAATGAAGAAAATAATGAGTTCTTCAAAAAACTTTCTACAGTTTTCAAGCTTAGCTTGAACTTGTAACTACCTTCACATATTAAAAAAAATGAAGACCAAAATTTGGAGATCGTTTCACCCTTCACAACACAACCCTAAAATACAGAATAAATCCTGACATAAGCTGTGTCACAGACTACTTAGGTACTCAGAAGCCAACATACTACATTTGGTTGCCAAGGCTGTTTTTGAGACTCCCAAAGGCCTCATTTCATTTCATAAACTTAAAATGCCCTACATACCTTTTAAGGCAGGCATGGGCACACTTTGAAGTTTGGAGAGTGACACTACTTCATTTCCAGATTCTATGGGCTCCAGAAGTCTGCAATTTGATATTGTGGCTGCAAGTCCAGGCAATCAGAAGTTATGTTGTGTCACTTCTGGTTGCTTCTGGAGATGCTTCAGAAACTTTTTGTTTGTTTTAGAGTAGCCTCTAAAACAGCATTATTTACTCTAATACAAGTGTGGAACTTTTTGGTCAAAACAATTTAAGGGGTGGCAATTTTTTGGGAGGGTGCAGAAGGCTTTGCAAATGTGGGTAAAGGTGCCAAGAGTGACACTAGATTGCTCAAAGAGCTGCATGCAGCTCATAGGCTGAACAATCCGCACCCTGTTCTAGGGTATGTGGGTGTTCATAATTCTGCCATGTTTTTGATCTCTCTGGGCTCTTTTAGACCCAGGAGGGGCCCTTTTTAAAACAGCACATAAGATGTCAGGTAGCCCTCCATATTTTAGTTATGGGACATGTAGTAGGAGTTAAGCAGCAGCTTGCTTGTAACAAGGTATGAGAACCAGACACCATTAGATAAACAAAGCTAAGAATGTAGTGATAAGCGCTACCAGGCTAGAATTCCAAAGTCTCTTGCAGGCGGGATTGGGAAACTCTTTGCCTTTTATGTTTTGAATCTTGCTAATTGCCACCAGTTCACTCACTGAAGTCCCGTACTATGTATCACACTCCTAATAAATAGTGTTTATGCACTGTTATATTTGTGTGTGTGAATTCAGTTCCTGACAGAGTAACTGAACTTTTGTAAAAAATATTAACAATATGTATCAAAAAACTGAAGAAGCGCCTGAAGAAAGAGGAGCATCCGGTGGAGTCATCGGAGCTCCAGGCGAGGGAATCGCTGAAAGAGACAAGATCGTCCCCAGCCAGCCTCCTGATGTGAGACCCAAGACATGGCCTTTAATACCTCCATCCACCCTGATCCGAGGCCAAACCTGGGCTTGAGAAGAGAGATCAGAAACTGCTCAGCACCCTACAAGATGGGACACATCGATTGTCGAGACCAGCTTGATGGAACAACTTTTTAGCCAGAGAGGAAGAAGTGGAAAAGCCACGAGAGGAAATTTCTAAACTGAGAGCTCAGCTGCATGACTGGAGACTCCTGGTGCCTCAAGTTGGATGTGCACTACCCCAGGTTCCTGCTGCAGCAGCTGCTCCAGCGGCTGTGGCACCTGCACCTCCTGGGATACCACCACTGCAAGTGGGGCCCCAGCCTTTTTGAGAGTTGAAAACCACTTACGATAGCAATGGAGCCACCCTGACATACTTTCTTAACATGGTCTCTAATTATACGATCGACTACGGGAACAGTTTCCCTGATGATGCCGCCAGAGTCAGATACCTGAGCCAGCACCTCAAAAGAGAGGCAGTGGAGTGGGTCACGAGCCTGTTCGACTCATGAGCTGAAGAAACAGCCGACCTACAAGCTGTTCATGCATTGACTTAGAGAAACGTTCGAGGATCCTTCTTTCAAGAACAAGCCAGATACCAACTGAGAAAATTGCGCCAAGGAAAAGGAACCGTTGGCGAAGTCGCCCAAGAATTCAGAAAGCTAGCTAGTAAGGTTCCAGAATGGAGAGATGACATCCTCAAGAAATTTTTCTGAGATAGATTGAACCCCACCATCCTAGATGCCTGACCCAAGGGGATCCTTCCAGTCTCTTGGGATGGATGAAACTAGCCGGAGACAAGCACAGGAAAGCGGTAGCCGAACCCCAGCACCCTGAAAACCCACTTTCCTGAGCAGTGAAAAAATGAAAGAAAAAATGAAAATGAAAAAATGAAGAAAAAATGACTTAAATAGGCACCTGTTTCCGATGTGGGGAAAAAGACCACATTGCCAGAGAATGCCGGGGATAGAAGAAACCTGCTGAGAAAAAGTCGGGCACCCCCACCACTCAATCTATATCCCACAAAGCTGACACCCTCAAGCCGCCAACCAAATGTCCTGCCGGCGGAACTGCTCTTGGAACTTGCAGTGACGAGGACAGCCCATTGACCACATCCAACTTGGAGAGGTGAGGATTGGGATCTCGACCAGTCCGCGAATGCAAGTACAATCACAACTCATCATCTATATGTTACACTAACTTTACAAGGACGTGATGGAAAATTACGAATGTACAGGACCTTAGTTGATTCAGGCTGCACAACCAGTTTATTGAACCCCACTGTGGCTAAAGAACTTGCAGTAAAATTTGAACCCCTAAAAAAGGCCGTCAAGTTTTCTCAAATGGACAGCTCACCTATGGCAGGGGGCCCTGTACAGGAAAGGACCAAACCCATCCCTGTTCAGGTGGGAAACTTACAGGGCAAATTACATTTCCTGGTGCATACCAAAATCGGGTTTCAAGTAGTTCTTGGGAATGACTGGCTAAAAAAACACAATCCCCAAATTGACTGGACGAACAGGTTGCTTACCTGTAACTGTGGTTCCTTGAGTGGTCATCTGTGCCCTCATACATTAGGAGAAGGTTTTGCACCTGCGCGGTAGCGTTCAGAAGATTCTAGAGCTCGTTAGCTTGGCGGGAACCCCTCCCCCATGCTGGTATCGTGCATGCCCAGCCCGCCGAGTAATAGTCTCTCCTCAGTTCTGGTCCGCCGAGTAGAATGGGACCTGAAAAAGAGGGGAAGGTTGGGCGGGCGTGTATGAGGGTACAGATGACCACTCGAAGAACCACAGTTACAGGTAAGCAACCTGTTCTTCTTCTTCATGGTCTCTGTGCCTCACACATTAGGAGACTGTGTAGCTTACCAGTAGGATGGTGGGTCAGGCCCCAGGTCCTACAGAACAGAAGCCAGCATAGCACGTCCAAATCGAGCATCCATCTGGGACCGGCAGTCCAGCCTGTAGTGGCACATGAAGGTCAATGGTTGGGACCAGGTCGCCACACGGTAAAGTTCCTGCAGATCAACTTCTCGCAGGAGGGCAGCAGATGTCGCCACGGCTCTTGTGGAATGAGCCCGAAGAAGGTCTGGCAGAGGCTTCTTGGCAAGCTAGTACGTCAGGTGGATCACCTGGGTCACCCACTTGGAAAAGTGCTGGGTAGACACTTTGTGGCCTCTTCGGCGCCTGCCATAGCACACAAAAAGGTGTGGTGTTTGTCTATAAGAGGCAGTCCTGTCCTTATAGAACGCCAGGGAGTGAAGGAAGCGCTCCAGAGGTGTAGTTGCATCCGGGTAGAAGGTGGGCAGGATTATGTCCTGGCTTAGATGGAAACTGGACACCACCTTCGGCAGGAAAGAGATGTCAGGCCGAAGGACCATTTTGTCTCCATGGAAGACGAGATATAGCTCATCAGACCGAAGTGCTGTCAGCTCTGCTGGATGCCTGGCAGAGGTGACAGCCACTAGGAAAGCAGTCTTCATGGCGAGCAGCCTGTCATCTGCTGTCGCCATCGGCTCAAAGGGCGGTCTCATCAGTTGCGACAGCACCAGCAATAGCGACCACGGCAGTAGTGGTGGCGATACCAGCAGGTAGAGGTGCTACAGACCCTTCAGGAACTGCTTGACAGTACTGTCCTTGAAGAGAGCAGCCGATGGGGATCGTGGCGGTTGGTATGCCATGATAGCGGCGAGATACACCTTCAGCGACGGGAAGGCCAGGCCCTACCGTCGAAGGTGCAAGAGGAAGTGGAGCATGGTACGCAGGTTGACAGGCGATACCGGCTCTCGATGTTCCTCAGCAAAAGTCACAAAACGCCGCCACTTGTAGTGGTAGCTGCAGTGAGTCAACTCCTTCCTGGCCATGGTCAAGACGTTCTCGATGACAGGGCCATCTATGGCGATCTCCTCCAGGCATGGAGGGCCAAGAGCAGGTGCAGCATGAGACCGTTGGAGTGGGAGAGGGGATAAGGTACCGTTGGGAACTGGAGGATTTGTCCTCGGGCGGCCTCGAACAGGGGCCCGAACCAGTGCTGCCTCGGCCAGTATGGTGCCACGAGAACCACATCCGCTCAGTCCGCGAGGATCTTTGCTATCACGCGGCCCAAGAGGGGAACGGAAGGAAGGCATAGAGAAGTCCCTCATTCCACTGAAACTGGAACGCATCGCCAATGGAGTGGCGATTGTGGCCAGCCCTCAAGCAGTACCGACGGCACTTCGCGTTCTCGCTGGTGGCGAAGAGGTCGATGGTCGGCTCACCCCATTGGTCTCGGAGCATCTTGAAGGCCTCGCTGGACAGGGACCACTCGTGGTGGGATGAGGTGTCCCTGCTGAGGGCGTCTGCTGTGGTGTTCTCCTGCCCCACCAGGTGAACTGCCACCAGATGGATCCATAGCGAGACGCACCAGTCCCAGAGGACGAGGGCGATGTTGAGGAAAGTGGTAGAGTCCTTCCCTGTCTGGTCATGTAGCAGACCGCTGCAGTGTTGTCGGTAAGGATCAACACCGTGCGGCCTGTGACGAGGTGACGAAACACCTGCAGAGCTTTCGAGATGGCCAGCAGCTCAAAAGCGTTGATATGGAGGGCAGTCTCGTGTCCGATCCACCGACCGCAGACTCTGAGGTCATTGGAGTGCGCTCCCCAGCTGAAGAGCGAGGCATCCGTCGTCACCGTAACCGAGGAGTTGTGCTCCCAGAATGGCATGCCCGATAGGGGGTGGAGGTAGGACGGCCACCACAGCAGTGATTGGCGTACCTGTTGAGGCAGCTGGCAGCAGCAAGACTGGTCGTCCCAGAGAGGATTGAAGGCCCTGACGAACCAGTGCTGTAGCGGCCGCGCGCGTAGCCTGGACAGGTAGATTACGGCGGTTGTCGAGGGCATGTAGCCGAGGAGCTCTATTGTCCTGGCTGATACCGTTGGAGTGTGGAAGACGGTGAACGCTGCCTGACAAAGTGTCCGCGCCCTGGCCATCGGTAGGTAAGCCCTCGCCGATACCGCATCTAGGGTTGCCCTGATGAAGTCGAGAATCCTCATGGGCTCTAGATGGGACTTCTTCGGATTGACCCTGAGTCCGAGTCGAGAGAGAAGGGTCAGAGTCCAGTGAATGTCTTGATATAGTTTCTGTTGGCAGGACGCCACCAATAGCCAATCGTCCAGGTAGGGGTAGACGGAGACGCCTTTCGTCCACAGGAAGGACACGACAGGGGCCATACACTTGAATACCCGTGATGCGGTCGAGAGGCCGAATGGCAGCACCCGGTACTGGTAACAAGTGCCGTCGACCGCGAATTGCAGGTACCGTCTGTGCTGCGGGCGGATGGAGATGTGGAAATAGGCATCTATGAGGTCGATGGACGTGAACCAGTCCCCTTTCCAGAGGAAGGGCAGGATCGAGGACAGCGTGACCATCTTGAACCTCTTGGGGCAGATGTAGTCATTCACCCCTCTGAGGTCTAGGATGGGCCGCAGGGATCCATCCGCCTTGGGTACCGTGAAGTACCTCGAGAAGAAGCCGGTGGTCTTGGCTGAAGGCAGAAGCGCCTCGATCGCTCCCTTTTGCAGGAGGGACTGGATCTCTTCCAGCAGGACCAGGCTGGCCGGGGTGGAGTAGTAGACACCTCACAGCAGAATATCCTGGAACTCTATGGCATATCCCAGGAGGATGATGGTAAGCACCCAGGAGTCCGCAGTGATCTTCTGCCATTGGGCGAGGTGCCTGGCCAGGCTCGGTTGGTGGTAAAGGTCTGCTGGAAGGCTGAAGGTCGGCATGGGTGGTGTCCTGCTGATCGACGGCCCGGACACGGTCAATCAAGGAGACCGCGGCTGGTAGGTGGAAGAAGAGGAGGATCTTCTCCACGAAGACCTAGGGGCGAAACCATGGCGAGACTGGGCTGGCTGGCTAATGCCCATCTTCTTCGCAGTCAGACGGGCCTTAACGAGGTGATCCATGGCCTTGTCTGTTGAAGTATGGAAGAGTACCTGGCTGTCGAACGAAAGATCTTCGATCCGTCGACGGCTGTCCTCCTGTAGTCCAGAAGACCAAAGCCATGCGTGCTGTCAGAGGGCCACAGAACGAACCATCACTCTCGAGGTAGCCTCAAGGAGGCAATCTATTGATTCACGACCGTGACGGTCTCGCCGAAGAGCTGCGTAGTGGCGGTGCGGGACTCGTCCGGTAGCTCGGCTAGGAGCGGGGCAAGTCAGTCCAGTATATTACGATGGTACACCGTGAGGCATGCCATCGTATTCAAGGTCCTGGCCACCAGGGAAGACGTGGAATAGAAGCGTCTTCCATAGGCATCGAGCTTCCGGCCTTCACGGTCCGGCGGGGTGGTATGCGCTTGCTTGCTTCCCTTTGTCTGGACCGACTCCACCACGATGGAATTTGGTACAGGATGGCTAAAGAGGAACTCCGTGTTCTCTCTTTGTACAAGTGCTCCAGTCAGTGTGGTATCAGCTGTGCTGACGCCGGTTTTGCCCATGGCTGCTTCATCGCCTTGACCAGCATTGGCAGGAAGGGCAGCGGTGCTGTTGACAGTGGGCAGGCCTCGAGATACTGGAACACTGGATCCTGCACCGCTGGAGCCAGTTCCGTCACCTTCAGACCCAGAGCCGTGGCCATGTGGAGGAGGATCGGGAAAACTGTTTCACGTCTTCCGGGGCCGACTCTGGGCCAGGTTCTCCAAAGGCCAGTGGAGGCAACTCGTGTGAAGGTTTCGACTCCGCGGAGTCAGAGTCGAATTCGTAGGATCCAGAAGACGGAGTCGGGGACCTCTCCTCTGCTCTCTCCTGCGACAGTTTGCGTGCAGGTGGGGCCAGGGTCACCGTTGGAGCTGCGGACTGTGCTGGTACCGAGGTGGGTGCCGTGGTTGGTTATCGGCATCACCTGCAGGGGCACCACCGAGGGCCGAGGGCAGTGGGTGGCCTGCGTCGTCGACGGAGCCATCACTTGGGCCACGGTTGTCTGTGGCGCTGGACGAGTCGCAGTCACAGTCATCCTTGGAGGTGGAGAGACAGCCCTGTAGCAGGGTGAGGGCTCCCGGGACCTGTGATGACGGGGCGAGTCGGAGTGGCGCGGCGACCGGCTCGGCATCCATTAGTAGTAGGAGCAATGGACCTCCCTGGATGGCGAGCGAGACCGGTGTCGTGGTGACCAGTACCGAATGTCGGGATGGTACCGGTCCCTATACAACGGGGAATACAAGTAGTATGATGCCATCGGCTTGTGCCAAGGGTGCTCCTGGTCATACCTACCAAGGTAGGAGGCAGGGGAGTATGCAGGCTCCCTGGAGTAGGCCCTTTCCAGGCGCATCTCCTGGTGTCGCGGAGATGGAGGCCTGGCTCTCACATCAGGAGAGCGGAAAGTTCCAGGTCCAGAGGTGGCCCATGAGAGGGCAAGGGTCGATGTCTGACCGCAGCTTCCTCCGGGCGGTCGGCCGAGAAACGGCGATCTGGTGGGGTCACCTCAGCCATGAGCTCTGGCGGCTCCGAGGGCAAGGCCTCCACGACCTGCTCCTTGTCGGACACCTCGAGGACCTCTTGCTCCTCTGGGAGCTCTTCAGGTTCCTCGGCGGGCTGGGTGGGCGGAGGTGTTGGCAAGCGAGTCTCCCTTTGGGGGGAGCGCCTCTTCTCCTTCCTCTTCTTCTTCTTCTCTCGTTCCTTCCCCCCGTCCTGAGTGGAAGGACGCTTCTTCTGTGCCAGAGTTAGCGGCTTGGGGAAGGAGGAGGAGGCCTGCGAGCCCACAGGGTCCTCCCGTGCCGAAGGAGCCGAGATCTTGGGGATCCTTGGTAATCTCATGGTCGATACCGAGCCTGGTACTGACGAGGTGGAAGGTGTGATAGCCGCTGTCACTGCCGAAGAAGAGGTTGGGTGTACTGATTTCTCGGCTATAGTACCGTGTGCTTCTGGCTGTTGGGCACACAGAGATTCCTCCCAACAGTGAGACTTGAGTCTTGCGGATCGGTTACGGAGGGTCTGGTGGGTGAATTGACGGCAGACCGGGCAGGCCTGAACGTTGTAGTGCCCCTCGCCCAAACAAAACAGGCACTCACTGTGTTTGTCCGAAAGGGCGACCTTCCTTCCACAGGAGGCGCAGCTTTTGAACAAGGTCGATATAAAACAACAGCAGGAGAAGAGGGAGAGTGGGAAGGTCTGAAAATCCGAAAAACCAAGATCAGTCCGAAATCCGAAAAACCATAGTCGAGCCAGAAAAGATGGCCAAACCAGTCGAGAAATACCAAAAGCCAAACCAAAATCTGTAAGAGTAGTCAAAATAACGAAGCCAAAGCCAGAAAACGCCAAGAATCGAACAGAAAGCACAAGCCAACGAGTAGAACCTTCTGTTTGCAACTGTGGACAAGAAAGAACTGAGTAGAGACCATTACTTGGTGGGCTGAGCATGCGCGATACTGGCATGGGGGAGGGGTTCCCGCCAAGCTAACGAGCTCTAGAATCTTCCGAACGCTACCGCGCAGGCGCAAAAGCTCCTCCTAATGTATGAGGCACAGAGACCACGAAGAAGAAACAAGGCTTAGTCAAGCATAACCATGATGTAAATCTAGTGCCTGTACCAAATTCCCCTGTCTCGGCACTTGCTTTGAGTCCCGAGGATCTGCAGAAAATCCCACTGGAATAGCAAGACCTGCATAAAGCTTTTGAGGTCCACGAAGCAGACAAACTGCCCCCACACAGAGACTTTGATTGCAAGCTCAGAATGATAGATAGAGCTAAAATTCCCAAACCCAAGATATACCCTATGAATAACCAAGAACTAGAGGCTCTAAAAAGATTCCTGAACAAAAACCTACAACGTGGATTTATTAAACCCTCATCTGCCCCCACTGCCATTCCAATATTTTTCTGCAATAAAAAGGAAGGAGGAGAACTGTAGTTCACTGTGAACTACGTATAACTTAATTAATCAGGCAGTATTGCCTAATACATACCCGATTCCTTTAACTAAGGATATCTTAAATCAATTGATTAAAGGTAAATTCTTTACCAAATTAGACCTCAAGGAGGCTTTCCACAGAATACGCATGGACCCTGAAAGTGAGTGGTTGACTACTTTCTCAACCTGACTGGGAAACTACCAATGGACTGTTCTCCTTTTTGGATTACAAGCTGGTCCCGCAGCTTTCCAAATGTTTCTCAATTCTGTATTACAAGACCTCCTCTAGGAGGGTGTTGTTTACCTGGATGACATTTTGATCTACCCAGAAACTCTTGAACAACACACTGAACTCGTACGTACTGTGTTACAAACACTCATAGACAATGAACTTGTTAAACTCTCAAAATGTGAATTTCACACTCAGACTTTTGACTACTTAGGGTACTGTGTCTATCACAACACCCTAAACATGAACCCTGCCAAAATTGAAACTATTTTAAACCGGCCTACCTCCAAAACTAAAAAGCAACTCCAACAATTCCTTGGCTTTGCAAACTTCTATCGTAACTTCATAAAAGGGTTTGCCACAATTGCTCTCTCTCTCTCTTACCGACCTCTTGAAAAAAAACAACTGATAGCAAAACTAACAGATGCAACCGCATCCTCTGGACTGAAAAATGCCAGTCAGCATTTGATACCATCAAACAAAAATTTACATTCAAACCACTTCTCTTATTCCCCGATACTACCAAAGAATTAATAATTCAAACGGATGCCTCAGACTTTGCCATGGGAGCTGTTCTTCTCCAACACAACGCAAATGGCCACCTTAAACCATGCGCCTTCATCTCCAAAAAATTATCTACCACATAACGCAACTGGCCAATTTGGGAAAAAGAAGCATGGCCATCCATTTCGCACTCACCTCATGGTGACACTTCCTCAAAGGAGCTAAACTCCCTTTTCAAGTCTGGACTGACCACTGCAATCTAAAAACTGCCAAAAAACTAAACCCTAAGCAAGTATGCTGGGCTGAATTTTTCCAGTGATTTAGATTCAAAATTATTTCAAACCTGGAAAAAATAACACTATGGCAGACCCACTCTCAAGATTGCCCTGCCACAAACTGCCCTCCTTCTCTTCTCCTACCAAGGAGAAAACTCTGTTCTCCCCAAACAATTTTGGATTACAAGTCACTACCAGAGCACAACAACGAGACTGAGAATCAGCTTCAACACTTCTTGATTCTGCCTTCCAACACTCTCTAAAATCTGCCTACCAAACGGACACCTGGTTGCAAACACACAAAGACTCAGTCACCTGGGCTAAAGATTTAGCTTTCATCAGAACTAAAATCTACATACCACCACCTTGCCAAATCAAAGTTTTGAAGAGATACCACAATTCCAAACCTGCTGGCCACTTCGGCTTCCTGAAAACTCTATATTCCATCAGAAAACTTTTCCACTGGCCAGGTCTCACAAAACAAGTCCAAGAATATATAAAAAACTGTCCCGTTTGCAACACCTGCAAATCCTTTTCCTCTAAACCGCATGGACTTCTCCAACCTCTCCCTGCTCCCTCCTTACCTTGGGATACTATTTCATGGGACTTCATTGTTGGTCTACCCAACTCCTGTGGATTCCATACCATCTGGGTTGTCACCGATCATTTCTCCAAACAATCTCATTTCATTCTACTGAAAAAAGTACCTTCCGCTGAAAAATTAGCCGACCTTTTCATCAATAACATCTGGAAGCTCCATGGATTACCTTCCACAATCATTTCTGACAGGGAACCTATATTCACTTCCAAATTCTGGACTTCACTCCTTAAATCCCTCGGCATTTCCCAAAAACTCAGCAGCTCCTATCATCCCCAAACTGATGGACAAAGCAAACCCACAAATCAAACTCTTGAACAGTACTTACGCTGCTCTGTCAATTCCAACTAAAACAAATGCACACTCTTTCTCCCTTTTGCCAAATTTGCTTTCAACTCTGCTCGACACTCTCAACTGGCAAAACTCTGTTTGAAGTTGTACTCAGCATCAATCTGAAACCCTTTCCTGCACTCCCCACCACCCTCCCTGCAACACAACCTCCCTCCCTCACCACTTGGATTACAAAAATTTCTTCTACTTGGGACTCTGTGCATTCCGCTCTTGAAGCATCAAAAGCTTCTCACAAACGGTTTGCTGACTGTAAACAGCAGCCCAATCCTATGTACATGCCTGGGGATCTTGTCTACCTGTCCTCCAAGAACATTTCCTCCAATAGTCCCTCCAACCCCCCCCCCAAATACCTTGGTCCTTTCCCAGTCAAACGTGCCATTAATGATGTCACCTTTGAACCTTCTTTGCCTGACACTTATAAACTTATTCACCCTATTTTTCATTTCAGCTTACTGAAATCAGTTCCTTCGAATTCTTCTTCAGAGATTAAACCAACTACTCCACCATCTGTTCCTGCATCCTGAATCGCCAGTTTCGACACGCCACCTTTAACTACTGCATTTCATGTTTGCATTTCAACTGTTGTCTCCCCTCTTCCCCTTTCTTTTCCACTCCCCACGACCTTCCCTTTTCCCTCTTCCTGACTGTTATGCTATGTATTCGTTCATTTTTTTTCCGGGATGGGCAGGATGTCGGGTAGCCCTCTATATTTTAGTTATGGGGCATGTAGTAGGAGTTAAGCAGCAGCTTGCTTGTAACAAGGTATGAGAACCAGAGACCATTAGATAAACAAAGCTAGGAACGTAGTGATAAGCACTATCAGGCTAAACCAGAACTCCAAGGTCTCCTGCGGGCGGGATGGGAAACCCTTTGCCTTTTATGTTTTGAATCTTGCTAACTGCCTCCAGTTCACTCACTGAAGTCCCGTATTATGTATCATGCTCCTAATAAATAGTGTTTACGCACAACAACCTCTGACTTTTTATTGTGATCTTACCAGATCCAGGAATAATCTGGGTTGGCATTAAATGTTTGTGATCATGAGGTTGTCCTTTCACACATTTCATCCAAGCATACAGTTCTTTATCTGTGAAGACATTAACAGTAATATCTGTGATGGGATAAACTGAAATTATATGAAATCATTTCAAATCACGTTTCCAACAGCTTATTGGCAAACTTCTGATATTTTTGCTGTTTGTTGAAACATTATAAAATGATTTTATGTCAAAGTAAATGAAAAAGCAAAGTTTGGTCATGAAGAAAAAAAGATGAAAAAGAAGTGCCTGTTCTAGTCTGAATATAATTTTTGGAAGTTAAATACAAGCAATGCTAGAACATGAAATAAGTAATCCTAAAATGTTTGCGTATACCTTAGTTCTTATACAAGAGCACTGACCTCTAGAGCTCTTCCGTTCTTTAGCTTTGTAGCAATCTAAGCAGACCACAAATCCACATTTTTGGCAAACCCAGTGAATGTTAAATAGGGTGGCTTCACAGGCATCACACATTTCACGGACTCCTCTGACGGCTCTCTTCCAAGCAATTCTGGCTGAAATACAGAGTAAACAAAAGACCAAGTACTGAAATTTAAAGGCAAACATCTGTAAAACTATAGCACTGAAATGAAAATTCAGCTAATCAACCTCACTGTTATTGCCCTTTAAGCAAGTAGGAAAAATCTGGCAAGCAGAGGTATTCTTTTAATTGTCACAATTTATAACTATTTGGTATCTAGACTTAGATATGCAATAATATTGGTTCAATACTAAAGCAATCACGTGGTTGTAAAGTTTAGGCTATTATTTTTAAACTAGCATTGTGCAATTCTCAAGGCAAACCCTTCATAAAATCCTTCTTTACTATCTGGTGACAGCTACATTAGCTATAAGGGAGACAAATGAAATCAGTCAATTCATACTTCATTTGTAGAACTGCATCCAAAAAGAAGGAATGAGGCCTTAAATGGAGAAAATTACTTACCATCTCCAAACCTTCACATGGCTAAAAAGTATTTATTTCCTAAAAACACTCTCAGAGTCCTCCCCCCACCATTCCTTCAAAAAAACTCAAAAAGAGAGAAGAAAAAAATGAAGTCAATGGAAGTCATTTCCAGTGTGCTGAATCACATTGGTGTAGCCTGCCAGGTTTAGGTGGAGATGGCCCCTGGCCCCTGCCCCCTCTGCACTTGCCCACCTCTGTTCTAGTGGACATATTCATCTCATTTTTTGTTTCTTGGAACACAACGATCCAATAAAAAACACAGTCCAAAAATTGATAACAACTGTTTTCATATTATGACATATCATATCACCAATTTTCAAATGACACCAAATTAGGAGGGGATAGGGTCAGAATTCGAAATGATCTTAACAGATTAGAAAGCTGTCCAAAACTAACAAAATCTATTTCAACAAGAAGAAATGTAAGATACCCCACTTGGACAGAAAAAAATGAAATGCACAGATATAAAATGGGTGACACCTAACTTTTGTGAAAGGTATCTATGAGTCTTTGTAGGGATCTAGGAGTCTTAGAAGACCACAAGCTGAATATGAGTCAGTGGTGTGACGTGGCAACTAAAAAAGCCAATGTGATTCTAGGCTGTGTCAATAGGAATATAGTGTCAGGTTCAAGGGAAACAACAGTACCACTCTATTCTGCTTTGGTCAAGCCCCACCTGGAACACTGTGTCCAGTTCTGGACACCACATTTCAGGAAAGATATTGACAAACTGGAACGTGTCCAGAAGAGGGTGACAAAAATGGTAAAAGACCAGGAAACCGTGCATTATGAGGAACAGTTTAGGGAGCTGGACATGGTTAGCCTGGACCAGAGAAGCTTAAGAAGTGACATGACAGCTATGTTCAAATATTAGAAGAGATGTCATATGGAGGATGGAGCAAGTCTGTTTTCGGCTGCTCTAGAGACTAGGACATGGAGCCATGGCTTCAAACTTCTGTTAGAAAAGGTTGGCTATGACCTTTGGTCCAATAAAATACCTATGATGTACATGTGGAAAGCACCTGGGGATGACAGTGTATGAGGTAATCCCCTGTGACCATAGCTAAGTCACTGTGTAATGTAATCAGGACAAGGCGTTACATCAGCCACAGGAAATGAAATGTTGGCTGGGGTTGCATCAGCAAGTAATGTATATACAAGGAGTTGAGATCTAGCCAACGTTCCTCTCGATTCCCTTATCGTTTGGCCAGAGGCTATGCCAGAAGTATATCTACACGTGCTGTGTGTCGATGGAATGCTGAATCTCTGTTGGAGGATCTGCGAATCCTGTAAATATGTATGTATTGTAACAGAAGATTAAATGCCTCCAGGTTGACAGAAAACACTGTATGATGATGTTCCTTTGTGGGTGAGTTTTTGTGGTCAGAGCACTGCTGCATACCAAACTCTGCTACACACGCTTCTGATGCTGTGTTTACATACTCTGCTATATGTGTTTTCGTTTTGCACTTGACTCTGGTTCACATTTTTGGCCAGAGCTCAGGGGTAGGAGGGAAGATTTATCGCGGTCTGCATAAATCCCATCATCTACCATCCCTCTACAACTTCAAGAAAAGAGATTCCATCTAAATATTAGGAAGAACTTCCGGGTGGTAAGAGCAGTTTGATAGTGGAATATGTTGCTTCAGAGTGTGGTGAAGTCTCATTTTTGGAAGTTTTTAAATGGAGGCTGGATGACTATCTGTCAGGAATGCTGTGATTGTGTATTTCTGCATGGCAGGGGACTGGACTCAATGGCCCTTGTGGTCTCTTCCAGCTTTATGGTTATACACTCAATAGTTTTTCACAAAAATACTATGCTCAAACAAAGTCTTAAGATTCCTTAAGAAAAATATGAAGTCGGGGTCATTTTTTTAAAAAAACATTTAAATAGCATTTGAACATACTTAGGGTTATCACACAGAAAAAGCTGAATAGACTTACCATCCTTTTTGACCCAGGACATGGCTGTTTTCTCAGAGGTCACAAGTTCACAAAATTTGTCACCTATGTGTTCTAAGATGTATTTACAAGTTTCTAGGTCCAATTCATCATCATCATAAATTTCATGTGTCCATAAACTCATTGCTTCATCATCATACTGATCAGGAGAAGAAAAGCCATCAATCCTAACCACTCCATTTTTACTAAAAGAAAGCCTACAAAACAAAATGTATAACTGTCGTAAGTGTGAGATCAAGTGGTACATTAACTGCATTTGGGTCTTAACTGTGTTAAACGATCCCATTGTCATAACTCTAATGTTCTAAGTTCCTAAAATGTGCCATGAGTCTGTTTTCTTCCTGAACCATTTTGTTGATGTAGTAGAAGAGGGACTGTTGGAAAGCTAGCAGTAAAATGTTAATTAGGGCACATTTGGAGATTCAGCAACCTTGTACTAGTTGAAAATTTAGACTACTAGTCCCTTTCAAAAGACCCAGGGACCTGTCTTTTCCCCTCTTATATTAATGCAGTAAAACATTACTTAACACACTGATGTCACTCTATAAGACAGCAAGTTCATGGTTTTGTTTCATTAACTATAATCCTTACTTGACCCAGAATCCTAAAATGAACCATGAGGACTTTTACCTTGTGTAAGAGCATAGGACAACTGGAACAAGTCAAATTTGTATTATTCTAACTCTAATGTTGGGCTTGGAGAAGTGATGCAAACGTGGCCTGGCTTTACCACTTCGTAACACTAAACAGTGAGCACAGCTTTATTTGTGGCCTTCTTGAAGTTTAAAATGTGATAACTGAGAAAATTTCCGAGTAATTTCTACAAGCCAAAAGAGTGTTAATAGAAATCTAGGAAATATACCAGCAATAGGCAAAGACGTTTGTCAACATAGAGCAATTTTCTATTTTCCCTCTAATACTGTTCAAGCTCCTAATAGACAGAAATAGCACTTGAACCAAGACCAAGAAGAGAAAGGATGAGTACACAAAGAACAATACAACAGTTACTACATTAACTGAAACAGAGAGAACACATTTCTGAAGTGTTGTGAGTAAATCACACATTACTAAGACTGAAATAAAAATGATTTCAAAATTTTCTGCACATTCAGAAGTGGAAAATATGGCAGCCATTCTGGCATTGGAGGAATCTTTGAAAAATGCAGAGAGGGATCTATGTGGAAGCAGAAAGTGAACTTCATTTTTTTTAAAATCTTCAAGATAGATAGTGGTGAAGGCCCCCTCTCAGCTGTCACCTAACAGTAACAATTTCCATCCAGGAAAGCCCAGATGTAGCATTGATCCAGGGCAATCTGGAAATGGATAGCACCTCAACTGGCTTGTAACATTTATTTTTAATTCTGTAACTTTTTAAAATCAAATCAAGGACAACTTTTGTAAATGATTAATCTAACTGAATGATTAGCACTACAATCCTATGCACATTTCCCTGAGAGAAATTCTCACCAAGATGAATGGGACATGCTTGAGTGGACATGCAAAGGACTGTGCTGCAACAAACTTACAGCCACAGCGCACATACCATCAGCATGTGCAAAAATAACTATTTTCTGAAGTCTCAGAATAATTATGATGTCACATGTTAACCATCCCCACAACAGTAATTGTGGTCTTCCGTCTCTTTTCTATTTATCCGAGTATTCTTTGAATGTGTAATTATCTGGATTAATATGGATTGAAAATACATGTGCAATACCTGTTGAGAGTCCAAATAAATGTGTTTTAAAAGTTTTCCTACTTGAAACTACCATCCCACCCTTGTACAACTTGATACATCCCAGCTTAAACATCCTTTTCTACCTCCTTTTGTTCTACAGTCTCTGGTAGTTACCTTGCTTTCAGGCTCACATCAGGTCAATGCTTCTGTACTCTTTACCCTTCAGACCTGTTCAGATGTAGTTCAGCCCTGCTGCTGTGCTTAAGAAAGATGAATGCCTTTGTGATCTCAGAAGTCATTTATTCCATCTCTCTGGCTCTCTCCTTAAGTATAGGTGCTAGACAGGCATAATTCTCCTGCTAATTGGCTGCTGATATCAAAAATGCCTAGCAGGGAATATCAATTCTATTCCATTCCCCTCTGCAGTTCTTGGGGAAAGCTAAGCTTTTTTTTTTTTTTAAAGATGCTCCTCTTTATGATAAGCTACAAGTTTTCAAAATATGGATCTCCTACCTTTCCTGTTACGAAAAAGGCCTCTTCAATTTTCATTGGTAAAAAATTGTTCAGTAGGGAAGGATGTGGGCAGATTTATCAAGATAGAGAGCATTATTATTGGGGATGCTACACAATAGGTATCAAGATATTCTTAATAAAAACACAGCTTTGATAAATGAAGTTGTTTACAGTTCAGTCAATAAACAAACTAATGGATCAGACGTATAGATTTAAATAAAACTGACCATGTCCATTCTAAACTCCATTCTAAACTGCTTTGTGCCTGTGAGGCAAAGCAAAGTGAATTGCTTTACATCAAAGTGGAAATCCTTGCTATCTATGTGTTGTTAGAGTACAAAGCCCAGCAGCCCCAGCCAGCAGTCAGTGGAGAGGGATGCTGGCAGCTGATTCCAACAACATCTGGAAGGTTGCACGACACCCAGTTCTGCTTTATGTGAACTGCTCTTTACCTAAAAGAGAACAAAATCACAGAAGAGACCTCACAGTTCATCTAACCAACCCTAGGCTGATGGCAGAAATCCATTACAACAACGCAGAAGTGTTATGCATATACAAAATACATTTTAACTGAAAAACAGAATATAAATATGTTAAGCCAGAGCTATTCAAAATGCTGATCCCTGTACCTGTACCAGTGCTGGTTCACCAAATCATTAGCTGCTGGTCTCTGGTAAATTTCCAGGAAAGAAAGAAAAACAACTGTAGGCAGTTGGCATAAATATGGTACCAGTTCCTAGCACACTGGATATTGGATAGCTTAAGAGGCACTCTTTTAAGCACAATATCTTTTTTTTTCACTGTAACACTGGTTCTCTCCAAACTGTTCCTTTTAGGAACAAAGTGTGTGTATTAGTGTGTGTGTGTATTAAATCACTTACCGGCGAAAGTAGTAGAATCTGCAGAACACTGGTGAGTGAGCTGATTCTTCCCCCTTCTTACTTCTGACCAGCCTACATTCTCTGCATTTTTGTAGATTGGGCCCTATTTCATAGCATGAGTCATCTTGCAGAAAGGATTCTCCAGTTTGCTTCAACTTCTTTACCTTACGCCAGTCCTTCAACACTGAACGAGGTATGCCAGCTGCAAAAAAGTAAACCATTTAGCAAGAGCTAAAAAAGGAAAAATGAACGCAAATGAAACTAATCAAAATGCAATATTTAGATCTCATGAGAAACTGATGTAGGAATTAATAGTTTAAAAGTAAAACTATCTATAACCCAAGTGTTTAAATAAAATAATGTCTTAGAATTTTGGGGAAGAGATTTCCTCATTAAATTTTTCCCTATTTTTAGAATTAGTCATCAATTTACTCCTATTTATCAATTTATCTATGGGACACAAAATGATAGCCCAATCGATTTGTCTATTACAGTCAAATGAATGTAAAAAAAATAATAATTTCAAGTACATCTTTTCTATAATTCTGCCTCTACGTGGGAGTACACAATGTGGCACAGAATGAAACTGCCTATTTATCTCATTTGCTGTTACCGAGTGTTTTTAAGTCCTTTCCGACTTTTGGTGACCTTTAGGTAAAATTATCACAGGGTGTTCTGAGGGCTTAGAATGACACACACAAGGTCAACCAGTGGGTTTCCATGGGCAAGTGGGAAATCAAACCCTGATCTCATTTATCTGTAAAAATAATGCAAAAGCACCAGATCAGCAACAAAAATAGGTATTTTCAAGTGACAAATTTTTTGCTAGTGTCCTTCTGAAAGAATTCAGATAAAAGAGAATTAAATTCATTTAACATGTTTACTGGCCACAATACAGCAATGTTCCACCACGGATTGCATAGAGACATATTAGTTTGTTAGGAAAGTACGGACAAAAGAATGTTACTTAACACATCTTAAAAAAAAATACAATTTCAGCAGAGCAGCAAGCTTATTTTCTGATATCTTGAGACAATTTACATTTTCAAAAATGCAAATGTCAAACATGGAGAGAGTGTGTGTCTTAAAAGTAAGAGTTTTCTGTGCACTGAATACTAACAATAATGTAAGTCCAGTTGGTACAGTCATCTATCCTTCAGATTTTCCAGTACATGATCATCCTCTGGTACACCCATGCCTATAAAGTTTACAAAGTTTTATGTTAACCAGTGGCTCATAAATATATATACTCCAATAATGATTACAAGAGTACTTTAGGGAACTGTTTTCATCCTGGAATTACTGCAAGGTACACCCTGGTTCATTTGAATTTTTTTCCCCCACGTGAATATGTACCTAGGGAGATCTGCATGGAGAAAATATGACTAAAGATACCTCTGTCAATCAGTACAAAAATGCAAGGAGAAGTATTGTTCTTGTGTGCCTTCAAGTAATTTCTGACTTATGGCAACCTTAAGGTGACACTATCATGGGTTTTCTGGGGGCTGAGAGTGTGTGACGTACCCAAGGTCGCCTAGTGAGATTCCCTACTCTCCAGGGTCACAGTCCAACACTTAAACCACTATACCACACTGGCTCTAAGGAGAAGCATAACATCTGTTTAGTACTCAGCACCTAATATAGTTGTGCATTGCAAACATGCTTCTTTGGGACCAGGGGCTCTTAATCTTTGATCCTCCAGCTGTTTTATACTTCAACTCCTAGAAGCCTCTGCCTGCATGGCCAATTATGACAGATTCTGGGAGCTGAAGTCCAAAACATGTGAAGGACCAAAGGCTTAGAACCACTGCTCTAGGCAAAAGCAATGTATCACATACAATATCCTAAATTCTAATGGGTTTTGAAACTATGACAACTAATTCAACTGAAATATAAGTATCGTATTTGCTGGCGTGTAAGACTACTTTTTCCCCTGAAAAATACTGTTTGAAAATGGAGTGCATCTTATATGTTGGCAAATATGGTATTTTCTCAATCCTGGCATGGAAATGTAACTCCTGTTGTCCATGGCAACAGGAGCTACAGGGAAGGATTTAGATGGGAAAGCAGCAACAATGATAAAAGAAGGACAGAGAGAAAGAAAGGTGAGTTCCTTAGACATTCAACCCTTCAAGTGCCATAGGACATCTCAAATTCCACTGTTTGAAGATCAATTACAGCTTTTTTAAAGTCTATTTCAGGCAAAAATACACCACAGAAATGGGAAGGAGGGGGGTTACAACCCATTAGAGTCCAGGGGAGGGCAAAAAATGGCCCCCAAAGCCATCTAAGTTGTCCACTCCTATAATTACATTTGCAAAAGCCCTGTACCAGACTCACAACCCCTTGTACTAGATGCAAAATACTGAGAAAAAGAAAAAAGATATTCTGGGCTTGAACTGGGTACAAGGTCTAATGAACAAAGATAACAAAACAAGAATAAGGACAGTTCACATGGAATGAAGTGCAAATGTGCACAACTACATCCCCTATGTAATTTCATAGTCTTTTTTATGCCCATTTATGGGAAAAAGAAATAACAAGTGAATTAGGGTGTCCTTTCTATAACCACTGTAAAATTTAAGCAAGTTTAGTGGAGGATGAAATTCTAACATTGCTTCACTGTAAGTAATACCACTAACATCAATGCTCTTAGTTATGAATTAGTTTTATTCATTTCTCCACAAGAAACTACAACTGAAAGAGATCAGACATAATGCCAAACCACATGTTGAGTTCTAAACGCTTTGTGCTGGGTGCTTCTCCTTGCTCTTCCATAGATAGAGTCCTTCCATTCAGGGTTAGAAGTAAATCTGTAATATGGTTTGTTCATATCACCTGTAATAGCAAGGTGCCACTTGCTATCTGGCCAGAAGAAAGGAACTTAAAACACAGAAAGGGAAGGGGGAAGGGAGAAAGTGAGCAAGCTTAAAGCATGCTCATGTAGCTCCAAACAAGTTTGGCACTATCCCATGAGATAAACTAGTACCTTATATATACCATGTATAAAGACAGTATATATTTATCTTTTGTAAACATATTTTAAAAAATCTCCAATAATTTTTAAGTTGCTGACTTTTATTTTAACTCTTTGACAGTTTAGACAGAACTAACACAGCTGAGATCGCTGGATACTACCCTCTTTAAGCATTTTTTCCCATATAGCAGAGATTCCCTGATTCCAAATTTATATATTCAATTACACAATTCAGACACTGAATTTAACATCCTGATACACTTTTTAATGGGTGGCCGGGGGCGGGGGGGGGGTTCTAACTGTTAACACTTTTAAATCTAGCTTGTAAGTATGTGGGGATGGTATGATAAAATCTCAAGAGATACAGGACATTCAGGTTTTGGTGCTGCCGATAGTTCCTTATGTCTTTCTATCACCAGAAGCAAAATTGTGCAATATGTATAGGCACTTGTACGATAAGTCCCTGAATTCAGATTTTCTTGGCATAGATTTTTTTTTCCTTAAAAGCACAGAAGACAAACAGTTCTATGACAAAACAATTTTCTTATCTATTCCAACTTGTAGGTAATTATGTACTTACTGTTAACACTGCCACTCTGTAACTTTAGTTTGCTTTTTTCTTTGGCACTCCTGCTGAGAACACCATTTGGTTTTACTTCTTCTTCTGTGTCTCCCTTTTTCTTTTGCAAATCATTTTGTTTCTTTTTGTAAGTTGGCTTTGGCTGCCGTTTTGTCCTTTGCTCTGACTTGCTCTCACTTTCATCAGAATCTCCACTTTCAGAGCCAGATTCGTAAGCCCTTTTTGTTCTTCTCCTTGTGTGTTTCTCTTCTTTCACAAGCTTTTCCCCGAGGATTTTACTATCTACGTTATTTTGCAAATCATTTGATGTAGAAACTATTAAGTTAACTGTACATGGCTTAATAATTTCCGATACATTGTTCCCTGAATTCTCTTTTTTATTAGTATTTTTATCCTCTTCTGAATGTCTCGTGAGCCAAGCTTTTTTCAGTTTTGTGTGGTAGTTTGCTTGACTTGTCTGGGAAACTTGCCCATTGCCTACAGTATTCACTTTGTTTATTGTACTAGAGATGACAGTACCGTCTAGGGAAACGGAGGCTGGATATATTGGATTTTTCACAGCATTAGACTCTATATCACTGGCACTGATACTTTTAAACTGAGCGGCAGCCAGCGCTGCTTTGTGCTTTTTCAAGTGAATAAAATCAGATGTTCCAGAGAAGCCAGAACTGGCTTGAAGAATACTTTCCATTTTGCTGCAGGCTAGTGTAACTGGAGCCGTGGTGCTGACACCACATTCTTGTATGTGCGCTATTTCCTGGTTTATGGTTCTAGAAGCAGTACTCTCTACTGATGAGCAGACTACTGCTGTATTTGACAAACAGTAAGTCACTTCTGAACTGCCCACGGTCGAAACACCAGTAGAAACCACAGATGTGGTTACATCCATTCTGGTACTGCACAGCATAGTTGTAGTAGGTGTGGCAGAACTGAGAACAGTGCCCTGGGAAGCAGCTGGAAAGTTCTTCTCATACTGGGTATGAATTGTGTCTGAGTTCGCATTCGGCACAGCTATTCGTTCAGTCTTTCTGGCTTCCGCTGCTTTCAGGCCATCTGTCTGGTTTGTCCCTATCAATGATCTTTCAGTAATTCGTTCTTTGGGAGCTGACTGCACCACAGATACAGTATCATACTTTGTACTTGAAGGTGGACGTACAATGACAGAAGCAGTGGCAGATGGTGATTTCCCACTACTTCTGTCAACATGCCATTCAATTTTATCATTATTTGGAACATTACTACTTTTCCATATATCAATAATTTTTTGCTCCACGGAATTCTTGTAAACATTTTGTGCTTCTTTTGGCTCAGGTAACAAAGTTGGAGGCTTTTGCAATTCATGAATTTTGCTGCCAGCATTAACTGGTTGCACTGGTGTTAGGGTGGGAGGAGAAAGACTATTGTAACTTCCTTCCTTTTGCTCCAAGCTATGATGGACTGGAGGGTGAAACACTGGTGCCCTGTGTAAAGCAGGCATTGTTCGGAGTGCACTTGAGGATGAAACTGACAACTGAGTAGGACTTCTGGAGTCGTTTCTGAAAGAATTTACTGAATGAGAAGTCACCTGTTGTAAAAGCTGATCAGTTATCTTGCCTACTGAGCTTTCAGCTTCTGGCTGGTGCTTAATCAATGGTGGTGGTTTTGAAAGAGATGAAGTGAAAGAAGTAAGTGTTTGAGCAGCAGCTGTTGAAGGGCAACTACTCTGTTTATCAGTACACATCCCTGAAACTTCTTTGGATGAGTATGTGCGTGGTGGTTCGTTCACTACACTGTTAGACAAAGTGGTAAAGTAGTTACTTTGTGGCAAGCTTTGTGGTACTGAATGTTTCATCTTATAGAGTTCTGAATCTTTGTCATGTTTTGTCCCATGGCTTTTAGGGCTAGGAGATAATGGCATTATTCTGGAATAGGTCTCCCTTTCACCTTCAAGTGCCTTGATTTTAGCTGTAAAAGGTGCAACCTCAATACTTTCCTGAAGTATCCGCCTGTGTTCTTCTTTGTATTTGCTTAGTCTCTCTCCAGTTTCTTGAAGTGATCTCTGCAGTGGGTCTACAAAGTGTCTTTGCAAATGGCCCTCTTTAACAGTCTGTGTTCTGTTATGTTCTAAATCTGACTTTGCTGTAGTAGCTGCAACAGAACGTAAAGGTTCAAAAATCCCTTTTCTTTCCAGTTCTCTGTACGAAATATAGACAAAAACACTAGATTAATGTCGATTCAAGTTAGTGAGTTTTATATTAAACTGAAGTTAAACTGTTTTGTCCTTCAAATGTTAAACAAAACATATAAGCACTAATAATTTCCTCATAGTACTCTTTCCATATTCCTCTTGGTCACTTGTGATGCACAGCTGTAAGTGACTTGAAGTAAAACATAAAAAGTAGCTTCACACTTTCAGTATTGCCTTATCTTTGTGTTTATAGATTTAAACAATGAAACTTACTCTTTATGATGCTCCACAATGATTTTTGACAATGGAGGACTAGAGTGTGTTGTCAATTTGATTGGGCGATGAGGCTCTGCACTGGATGGTCTTACAGGTATGTGACTCAGCAACCCAAGACTGTCAGCTGAGGTCACAGGGGTGGGTTGATGTAACCAAGGACTAGGAGTATTCTGTGAATGTCAACAAAAGCAGACTTCATAGTTACCACTGATATCTAAACATTATCCTTCCTTATCAAAACCTTAGGATAGCAGTTTTTTTTAAACTATGGCTGGGAGAGAAGTGACATAAGCAAGGTCTGAGAACTCAAACTAAGAATTTTTAAATTTAAATGCTACAGTATGCAGTTTATTCAGAATTCAGGTAATATTTTAAATGCAAAACAAAAAATATACCAACCATCTAGGAGCAAAGAAAACTCTGTAAGTATTTTCATTTTATACTTATGTTTTGAGCATCTGTATGCTAATATACTTATAAAGGTCTGTTTATTACTCATTCCAGAAAATATGTCTTAGGTTAATAACTACATTGTTCTGGGATCTAGAATAAACTTGTCAGAAGTGCTGTTTGTTTTTAAATCACACATACAAACAAAAATAAACTGGCTTTTTACCCCCTTAGCTGTGCCCATTTTTGAAATAAAATTATCATCCAAAATGACTATTTGTTAAACCACACACGCAAACACAGACACAGAGTATCACTTTACAATAAGTTAGAATTCCTGAGAATTTTGGCTTACTACAGCTGAACAAGCATGGTTGTACATGCTGCTTGTTCTTTCACTACCTGGTTTCTACTGCCAGTGGTAATGGCTAAGCAAGAGCCAGAGTGGGGTAGTGGTTTGAGTACTGGACTACAACCCTGGAGATCAGGATCGATTCCCCACTCAGTCATGAAAATCCACTGTATGACCCTGGTGCATCACATACTCTCAGGCCCAGAAAACCCTATGATAGATTCACCTTAGGGTTGCCATAAGTCAGAAATGACTTGGAGGTACACAAGAACTGCCAAGCAAATTAAGTAATCTCCCTTATATCCACACCCAAGATCTCTCCTTGGCTTGGCTTATTAATTTCCAGAAATTAATAAGCTAGAGATCCTGATTCAGAAGCAATGCTAAACAAACTAGAAGCAAAACGTTCTCTGGCTAGTTTAGCCCATCCTGCTGGCAGGAGGAACTAAGCATGACAGAGCAAAAAGCAAGCTCAATATGATTTTCTTGCTCACAGTAAGCCAGAATTCTCAGCAATAGGAGCTTTCTGTGGTATGAAAACTGGACCCACGCAAAGCGGGTTTAGTAGAAAAAGATACTATGATGGGTTGCTGAAGTAATCAATCAACAATGGGGAAGATAAAACGCTACTGATCTAATTTCTGTGTGGGAGACCAGAAGCTTCCTATGTTCTTCCTCCTTTCCTTGGTAAGCATTACCATGAGGCAGCATTACATTGGTGCTGGGGCTAAACAGAGTTTGAAAACAAATGCAATAACAAGGCTAAATCTATATGTTTTTAAAAACACGAACCCCCATAACCCACACTTTTCTTTCTTTCTAAAAATTAATCCATTGAGTATCTTCTATCTTTAAGGTGAAATCAGAATAGAATGCAGGAAGTTTTGCACCAATTACATCGGAAGCCACATAACTATTAATACATATCAGTAACGCACAATGGTATGACATGTTGTCACCTCATCTCAAAATGCAAAGCACAACTACGTAAAAGCAATTATTTCAATCTGCTAACTGGGTGAGTTCCTCTCATGCAATTTTGTTGAACTGGTTTGCAACCTGTATAAAAACAGTATAAACTGATTACACTGCCATTTCTCTAGTTAATCAGAGAACAATTTGAGCATCCATGTATAATATTTTCAGAATTCAGTATAACTTACCCTTCTCAGAGGAGTCTCTGTATTAACAGAAGCTTCAGAATGGACCCATTTAGATGATGGCATTCCAAGTCCTGAGTAAGCATGTGTTCCGTTTGGGTACTGCCAAATAATTGGATAAAGTCCTAAGTGATTATACGAAGCAGAAGGGTGAGTTTGCCCAAGAAGATGTGGTGACTGGTGCTGTAGCATCTGTTGTTGCTGCTGGTGTGCTAATGCCAAATGGCTTAAGCTGCTAGCATGAGCAGTCTCTAATCGTGGATGGCCTCCCAACAAAGAGGTTGCAGGCACTCCAGGTAACACTGCAGGAAGTAGATGGGGGTGATGGACAGAATGGTGAGAGGTACTACTAAGAGGATGATTATTAATAGCAGACAAAGGAGTTTGGTTTGATGATCCAGCTAACAGATGGGGTGCACCAGTCAGTGCTGAATGGTGAGTGTTTGGATTTAAACAAGTTCTGTGGGAAGTGGAATGAGAAGGATAGTTATGTTGATGTAAATATGGCGATATATGGTTAGTTCCCGGTTCTTGTCCAATAAGAGTGGGATCTCGGTAAACTGTGAAATGTTCATTCTTGTCAATGATGAGAGGACTTTTAGTAGCTTCTAATGAACTAACTCTAGCTGGAACTGGATGGAAACTAGACCTAGGCAAATCATGCTCAGTTTTAATTGCTGACCTTGTTACTCCAGTAACATGGCTGTTCAGGTAATTAACCTTTGACTTCACAGTATCAGGAGACTGGGCATGTTTATATTTAACTTCAGGTGAGGAATTTGACTTTATTTTGGGATTTTCAACCAGTGAACTAGGTTTTGACTTCATTGCATCAGGGACTGGACTTTGTTTAAGTACTCTGCCCTCTTCTGCTACAGAAATTACAGTTAAAGATGACACAGAGCCATAGTGAACTTTTTCAGAATTAATATTTTCATTGGCTGAAGCATTTTTCACAACTTTTGGGTGCATCACGTCCATTTTACTGACATTATTAATCCAATTCTCATCAGTTCCCAGTTTTCTTACTTCCAGAAAGTCTGTATTTGTAAACAGATGTTTTGTATCACTGCCAGGAGTCTCCATTTTCTGACTTGCCTGCAGTCCAAAAGTATTTGATATATTTTCCAGGGCCTCATTAGTGGAGCTGTTCTCAACATTTGTATCAATACAACTTTTTGGTGCAGGACAGGTGGGCACAAATGGTTCATTTGGCAACAGTTCCCTGGGCTGTTGTTTTTCTATACTACACTCCTGAATGCATTCATCATTGGCACTCCGATCATAAATTACTGGCTGTTCGGTTTGATGGAGTGAAATTTCTTGCAGCTCCAAGTCACCTGACTCTGGCCGTTCTCTGTCTTGATTTTTTTTATCTTCCTGCATTTCATGCCAGGGAGATTGGCTGTCTATTAGTGTTTGTTCCTCTACCAAACCACTGCTCTGGGATTTTCCTTCTTTTCTATTTATCTTCGAAGTGTTCTTGCCTTTCATTTCATTCTCTGAATTTTGATCTGACGAAGAATCTGTCAATCTTTTGTTTGAATTTTCTGAGTCACTGCTCTCAGAATAGTCTGAGGTGTTGTCTATCCGTTGTCTTTTCATACTCAATTTCTTTTCATCATCCTCAGGTTTTCTTCTTTTAGAAACAAAGAGTTTGTTTTTATTTTTGGAATTTTCTGTAAAGAAATAAAAAAAACATTTTAATTTCAGTACAGTTTTGAGGAGTTCTTCCTATCTTTATAAACATGCTTTTACCTCCTTGACCCAGGTAGTCATATTTTTCCTCTTTAGTCTTCTCTTCATCAGGGACGCTACTATCAGAGCCTTTCCTTTTATTTGGACGAGCACTCCGTTGCTGCTGATGTGAATTTTGTTTTGATGCTGCAGTCTGGGAATTCATTGCTGGCCTTGGACTATTTGCTTGTGCCCGGGTATAGTGTCCCTAAATTGAAACAGTAATAACTTTATAACCCATTGATTCAATCAAATTAAATATAAATAAAGAGAGTGAGTAGCAATATAATTAAAAATCAAAGTATATCTACGTGGGCTGTGTTGCTGTTCTGGTTGGAACGAGACCTGCGCCGCGATGTAATGCCAATATTTTCACCTTTCAACAAAGAGTGAACGACATCATCTAGAAAGGTCATCTGAACCATAGAGGGATCGACATTTTGTGGTTCTAAAACCTGATTTATTAGGGGAGAAAAATGTGCAATCAATTTTCATTTATGTTTTATATATATATGAATGCCAGCCGAAAAATACAGAATTTATGTTTCATCTTGAAAGGTCAGTTTGACACAAGACTTTTCGATGAATAAATGCTGAAGCAGCATCTTTTCATTTCAAAACTAGCCTGTTAGACTGTCATAGTTCCATTCCTTACTCCAAGTTGACAATCTTCTCTTTTTCTTTTTAAAACAGCGAAAGAAGAATAAAATAGCTCAAGAATAATGTGTAAAGTAAGGAGGAGGAGATTGCTATTTCAGCTTGAGAAGAAGATGAAGATAATTAATGACAGTTTTAAACCAACACTAAATAGTATGAACAGGTACACTGATGTTTATTTCCATCTCAACATTTTATTTTAGTGGGCTGAATTAAGGAAAAAGTATCTGCTGAATCCTGCTCAAGCAGGCCAAATTGTTCCTAGAATTCTATTTCTCCATTTATTCCAGGAGAATACTAAGGATCACTATAAAACTTTTGAGCTTCCTTTGTTAAAAAGAGGCATTATCCCTAACAGCACGTTTTAAAAACACAGAGAAAAATGAATCTTTATGGAAAAGATTTAAACTTTCATTCGTTTTACTGGTCAGACAATGACTACATGAATGGTTAAACATATTCTGTAATCCCTTTACCTTGGAAAATACATACCAATCAATATCAGGTGAACAATAACAGGCACAACAGCAGCTTCAACATACACAATTTTTCAAGACAAACATCCTCAAATAATGGAAGGAATGTTTACCTGATCATTCATAACAATCATAGTGCGAGTGAACAGATCATGATGAGTAATTATACCAGTGAACCACTGGGTGGCAGAATCCTGTCTGTATACTCTCACCCTATAGCCGTTTAAGGAATATGGACCTTTAGAAAATAAAAAAAATTAAAAAGGTTTTTGAGGATTATTGAAAAAAAATCTAGTCCAAGTTTAGTTTTAGAAGTCCATGTAGCACTGATGCTATATGACATTATTAAAAAAAAAAAAGATTTTCAAGTAACAGTAATTCAATATCTACAGTGCCTTTGATTAATACTACTGTACTTTTAATTCATAAAGCCATTTTTAATGAATGCAGGTGCAACATCATTCATATACGATGGTGTTTTCCAAAATACATGTTGATTCTTTGCAAAAATACAATCGCAAAAGGTATGCGAAGAAATCCAAGTGTTATATAGCAACTGTTAGCATGTCTAAATGCTTTTGACACAGGAAACAATATAGTTCTTGAAGTTTTGGATTTCACAGTTGCCAAGACTTTCCCAAAACTTTTGGAAATTCTCCCAGAACTTTTTATCCTCTGCAATAGTTCAAGAAAATCAAAGCCATGCAGGAACCTTTTCTCCTTCTCACTGCTACTACTTAATCACCAAGCATAAACCTGTAAACCCAAGCTGATGGAAGTATATACTGTAGATCAAATTATTAACCACAAGTAAGAAACTACTATAGAAAGATATAAAGACAATGTTGGGAAACTCCAAAATATTTTAAAAAATTAGTTTAGTCTGCAAAGAGAGTTGAAATTCATTCAATCAAGTTAAACTGTTTGACTGTATTCTGCCATCCTCACTTATTTGTCTATGGTAAAGCTGATGAGCCAGAGTGGGGTAGCAGTTTCAGTTGTTGGACTATGACTCTTTCAATCCTTGCTCACCCATGGAAACCCACTGAGTGATTTTAGGCAAATCTCCCTCCGAACAGATGTTGCCAAGAAAACCCCATGATAGGTTTACTTTAGGATCACCATAAATCAGAAACAACTTGTAGGCACACAACAACAAAGCCCCAAACTAAAATCAATAGAATTGATCATCTATGTCAGTGGTTCTCAACCTGTGGGTCCCCAGATGTTCGTGGACTTCAGCTCCCAGAAGCCCTGAGCACTGATCATAGTGGCTGGGGCTTCTGGGAGCTGAAGTCCACGAACATCTGGGGACCCACAGGTTGAGAACCACTGATCTATGTGGTATTGTTCACAACCATATTATTGCCAACTTTACAGGTTCTTGTTAGCATTTTCATGTCATTTCATGCAAATATATTACAAGTATCAACACTGGCAAGAAGGATGTGAATCAGAAAACAGAGCATCCAGTAAAAGCAGCAGGTCTAGACTCCCTGTTGTGTCAAATGCCCTTTCTGAGTGTTTCTTTCATTATACTTCTAATTAAAATTACTATGTGAATATGCCTGGAAGATCAAAGAGATCTCTATGTGTTGTGGACAAAGGCAAATCAAAGTTAAGTTTCACAATATAGAATTGCTTTCCTCGAATTAAAATAGTGATTACAGTACACACAGAATTCAATATAGTGCTGTGTTAATTAGCAAAGTCCTTCCCCTTAACCCAAATCTTAGTCAGTTCACACCATGGCAAGTTCTCTGAGCTGGCAATGTCAAATGAAAATTCACTGCTTGTAGATTCAGCCTATTCTTTTCCTTCCTACTGATCCTGGCTGGGTGATCTGTGACTAATCTTCCCTTTGACAGTCTTTCTGTGAATTGCCCCAAGTCAGTTTCTATACTTATGTAGAGTCCTCCTTCAGTTACTTTTAACTGATCAGTACTAATTTGATCTTAGTACTCCTTTAATTAATTAGTGATGTGTTGCTATTAAGAAGAGAGGAAAAAATATAGGAAATCGGTAATAAATGTTACTTAGTACCATAGGAACAGAAACTCACAAGGGACAATTCACAGAAGGACAACTGAAGAGGAAATTATTCATAATTCCTTAGCGAGGGTCTATAGAAAAGAACAAAATGAACTAACTCTGTAGAAAAGGTTTCATTTTAAGGCATAAGGTTCTCTTGCAAAGCTTTTTGCCTTCGCTGTGCATTTTACTATAGACCAGATTTGACAAGACACAGGGTAAGAATGCAGAAAATTCTAAAAGTCAGCATTTGAAATTCATAATGTGGATGCTCCCTAAAAACACAAAATGTAATATTGAAGCAATTCCAAAGAATAAGACAAACTGTGTAAGCACTCTAATTTCTAACATGTTTGAGGACAACTTCCTAAACATTGGCTCAACTGGACTTCAAACTGACAAGCTAATTATTCATAGCACGAGTATGTATAAAGTCCAGTATTTGCTGATAAAACAGAGTTCAAAACCACCACTAAGTGGCTAGCCATTTTCCAATGTGTCATTCTTCTTGCTGTACTACTATGCTGTCAAAGAAAGTCCTATGAAATTCATGCGGTCACCATAAGTCAATAGGCAACTTGAAGGCACAAGCACTCACACAAATTAGTCTTTCTTAACTTGGTACATTCCAGATGTGTTGGAATACAACTCCTACCACTGACCATGGACTTATGAGATTTGTAGTATAACACATATAGAGAGTGCCAGGTCAGGGGAGAAGAGGCTGCAATGCAACAGAAATTGACTTGCATGGCAGATTAGATTAAGAGAAGCATCTCACAAGAGGGATATAAATATTCATATGTGTGTGTATGGGAAGGGAGTGAACAGTGAAGGCCAATGCTGCTGGTGGAATTGGAGAAAGCAATAGCTCTATGTGTAAAGATCAAAGATTGGTACTAATTACTTATATCCAGCTCCTTGTCCCAATAATTAAGGCACAACTATATTAGAATACGAAAGTAATTTAAGAGCATAATTTCAACCCTTTTGTGGTGGAACTACTATTTACCCTAACTGGCTTAACTGAAAGTGATGAAGAGAAATATCACATGCCTACTGAGGTAGTAAGATGGATGGGTGAAGTGTAGGTCAGTGGTTTTTAGCATTCTGATGGTTTTATAAAAATCGAAGCACTAAAAAAGCAACTATTTTAGCTATTCTGAAGAAAAAAATGAGTTTTATAAATATTGTAATTATAATATAATATCAACTAATTACTCAAGGGGAGGGTTGGCACTGGCATTATAAGAATAGCTATTTATGTTTACAAAATTCCTAGGAATTAGCCATGTTAGTTTATCACAGCAAAATTAATATGAAAGATACGTATGACTATTACACGTATTTGCCTGCATATAAGATGCACCCCATTTTCAAACATTATTTTCCAGGAAAAAATTTTTTAGTACCAGTACATTTCTGATCTACTGTATTGTACTCTCTCCAGTGTTGGTGTCTGTTTACCTTAGAAGTAGAGAGCAAATGCAACAGCACTTGTCTGCTGTCTTTTCTATATAGCACCAAGGCAAAATGGAAGGGAGGGAGGGAACCTCGGGCGAGACTTCCTCCTTCTGCCAGTTCTCTTCCCCCCATTCCCATCCATTTTGCCTTGCAGTAGGTCTCTCGTAAAGTTTCTCCCACCCTCTTCCCATTTGTTTTCCCTCAGAGTATAAGATGCACCAGAGTATAAGATGCACCTTATTTTCAAAGGTTATTTTCCAGGAAAAAACTGTGTCTGAGCCGTTCTTAAGATAATAATCAATGTCTGTACCTTTTGCATTTCAATTCTTCCATGCCCTTCACCCCAGAATCTGGATATATATCTGCCAACTAAGGCAACACTGTACATCTGATGAAGTCACCTGCAGTCCAGAAAAGCTTATGCTAAATAAAATGTGTCCTTTAACATGTCACTATTTTTTTCTGAAAGCAAATTTTCAAAGCCCTGAGAAAGATCTGAATGTTCTTCCTTAACTGCATTCTAAAATTTGTTTTAGCATTATAAAAAAATGATGAAAGAAGAGAGTGAAGACTAAATCACAAATATAGACTTCAAAAAAAACTATTCTGATTTACAGCTATTCATTAAGTATACCAAAGTTCAGGAAACATACTGAAGCAAGCTAAATATATAGTGCAGGTTATTTTATACACAGAGAGAATTATATCTTTACTTTCAATTATTTGTTGCTTATTAGTTTTCCTCACTACTTGTACACCTGACTCCAAGAAACCCAAAACCTAAACAGTTACATATTCTGGAAGATTAAAAAAACCAACACAATAAACATAGTACTTCATATACCAACTTTCCCTTTCCCACTACCCATATTTAATTCAGAAACATGCACTGAGTTCTGGTTCATATTAATAATTCCTAAAAATATCCCCCCTCATTTATGCCCCACACCCGTTCTGAAACAATAATAATTAGGACACTGCACTGAATAACAGATTAAACTAAGTCTATAAAGTATTATAAAATTACAACTACCACTGCTGTAAGAGGAAAATGTATCTTATGAGATACAGAAAAAGTCATAGTGGTAGCCCAAAACAAAATACAGGGCCCAAGTTTTGGGCAATATGGACAGAAAGAATGGCATATTTCAGAAAGAAGGCAAAATTATAGGTGGGAGTATGAATGATACAAAATGAAAGAACAGGACTTTTAAGCATTAAAATTCCTTTTAAAAGTCCCATTTCAATTTTTTTTTAAAGTTAAGCTAACACTGATTTCATGTGCTATAAAAAGTATATAAAAATTTGATACTGGTTATAGATAACTGCTTGGGGAAAGCCTTACACCACTGGTATTCTTAGAAGAAAATCTTCTTGTATATCAAAATTTGGGATATTTTAACATTAGTTTCTTTCCCATGCTCCCATGTTGCCTTTGCACTGACCTAAATTTGTAGGAGCAATTCCATAAAAAACTCACACTGAGATCACACTTTGATGGCGTGAGCTTTGGCGCTAGTGCTAGTGAATGGAAGTGTGGGTGTATTGTGGATTGCTATTGCAGGACTATTGCTTTGATGCTTTTGCTAATGGGCTTCCCGGAAGTATCTGGCTGACCGCTGTGGGAAACAGGATGTACAAGACAGGTTGGCGCTGATTCATAGGGCTCTTCTTCATAATGGGAAACAGAATCACTGAAAAAGAACTTTTGGTCCCCACAGAATATACTTTGCTGAAAATATGCCATTACAGAATATTACATGTAATTAAATTAGATACATCAACCTCGGTCAGCAGGGCAGAAGAAGCCCACTGCTCATGTATACTTAGTGCTCTCTTTCTTTACCACATCAGTCCCTAGCACAATAAAATGCTTTTTAAAACATATTACTCACAAGAAAGAATAAAGGATCTGATGGTTCAAAGTGACACAGAATCACAGATGAACCATGTGATAACAGCTGAATTTTCAAAGTACATCCTCTGAGCATGAGAAAAACCAATGAATCAAAACCAAGAATACTGCTGAAATATTGTATTTGTTGTCTTGTTGCGAATAAGTGGTTCTAACCACCAATATTAAAAGACTAAAATTTATAAAATGATGAGAACAAATCTTCATCTTTATTTATAATATAACATATAAGGTTGTGAACAGATAAAAAAAATCTGAAAAATTACCTTGCATAAAAATTTCCTGCACCTTTTGTTCCTTTACCCAGATTTTTACTTCCTCTTGAAGCTGTGGGTTGTCCCTGAGAACTGGGTTTAAACTGTCTATGTCGTCCTAAAGCAAAAATTAAAAATACTGTATGTTATATATATTCAACATTATACAAAGTTACTCACATAAGCAATCCAGCAGTATGATGAGAACACTACAATCTTTTTTTTTTTAAGGTATCCAGAAGAACAGGTTGCTTTCTTGTAACTGTAACTGAGTGGTCATCTGTGAACTCATATTTTGGGTCTTCTCCCTGTGTAGAGCCATGACTGAAACATTCCAGAACTAAGCAGCTTTGGCAGGAGGAATCTCACCTTTTCAGTGTCCATTCTTCAGCTACACTTCAGTATTTTCTCCCTAGTTCCATGTCTTATGAAATATACAAAAGACAAAGAAGAACAACACAAAATGCAAGGAAGAAAGGTAGACTGTGACAGATGACCGCTTAAAGAGTTACAGTTACAGAACAGCAACCTGTTTTTCTTTTTTGTGGTCTCTGTGACTCACATAACATAACATGTTAAATTACCAGAGCAAGATTCATGTTACACTAGAAGAGAAGAAAAACAGTGGGTCCAAAAGAAGTATAATCTCTTGTTCTTACATTAACGCTAACAAAAGTGGATGGCTGAGATCAGATTGCTGCCTCGCAAGCATCTGGAATGGAGAAAGGTGCTACCAGAGCCAAACTTTTTTTTTTATAGAATGACCGCCGATAGTTTCCTGTAGTGAATGTCGGGTATGTTAATATGCAAGACTACTTGTCATGTGTCTGCTTAGAAAAAAGCTGGGAAGATACCATCTAACCTTTCCTCAGTTCATCAGTGCAAAGGAAACTAACAGTCTTCTCTATATAAAAAGCTAGACCTCATTGAACTTCTTACTAGTGTAAAGATACCTGCATAGGTAAAGTCAGGGTTCTACAGGAAAGCTCTAAGGGAAGTAACTTGTGACAAGTGAAATGACAAATAAACTCTGATCAAGAATAAGGAGTCCAAATGAAGAACCACTTTATCCCTGTGAAAAACCAAATGGAGTTCAGGGATCTGACTAAAAGGTGCATAGTACAACAAAATGATATGATGGTGATTGGGAAAGCAACCCTGAAGATAAGTAAGTGAAGACTGCATGTGGGAAGCTGCTCAAAGGGCTTGTCATTTGACAGAAGACAACAGAAAGGGACCACAGTGTTATCGCAAGAAACACAATTCTTAAATATTACTTCTGAGGTCATACATTTATGTGGTGGAAAAAAGCCAGTTAATGACCTAGTCTGATAAGACTGAAGATGGTAAAAGAAGTCAGCAGACTAACAGAAAGAAGTCTGACATAGTTGCAGAATTCATCAGGGAGACGACAGGAAGGAATTTGCTACTCAAGTTAAATGAAGCATCTTAGAAACTTGGATTGTTTCTCACACTGTTGTTCAAACTGAGGAAGAAATGTTGAAGCATGCTGGAGTGTGTGCACAAAGGTGTGGTGATCCCGACAAAGCTATTGAATTCTGGAATGTTGTGACTGTGGCTCTCCTTAGCTGCAAAACTCAACTGTTTTGAGTAAGACCATGAAGAAGAACTAATATGTTTCCAAGTCATATACAGTTTTAAATACTTCATTTCTTGCATGTTCAAAAGAACTCTCAATAAGCCCACTTCAGAACAGCAACATGTTTCTTGAACCCAACATTCTCTAATTTGTTAATACTATGGAACAATATGGCCTCAATAAAATTGTTGCTGTTGTTGTGCGGCTTCAAGATATTTCTAACTTCTGGAGACCCTAAGGCGAACCTATCACAGGGTTTCCTCGGCAAGATTTGTTGAGAGGGGATTTGCCTTTGTCTTTGTCTGAGACAGACAGGGTGTGACTTCCCTAAGGTATCTCAGTGGGTTTCCATGGCTGAGTGGAATTCAGCGGATTCAGATCCTGGTTTCCAGAGTTGTAATCCAATGCTCAAAATACTACACCATGCTGGCTCTCATCAATAAAATCGTATTACTCTAAAACTATTTGCTTCAGAATTATAAAACCTATCAGAATATCAGAATTTTCAATACATTTTTATTTACCTATAAATGGAATCAGAAATTTTACTCTTAACTCCAAATTGTACTATTCTACTACTGCTCAGACTGAGATGCTAACATTTCTTTCACCCTGCAGTATTAAAGTTAAAAAAATGAAAAAAATCTGATCCTTGTCCAAGCAGGAAAAAATTATTTGTTATCCATTCTTTGTATTGTACAATGTATTATATGGGTGGATTATTGGGCTGTTGCATAGACTGAAATGGTCACGGACAGAGAAAAGGCATCTGGAACTCCTGAGTTTTAATATTTACATACAGTTTGGTGCTCAGATGAGGGTTAGAGACACTGTTAACTTTGACTATAATGGGCAGATGTAACATTCTGTGCGTGTGCGTGTACTTGTTAATGTATTAGTCTACAATCCTGGAAACGAGGATGTGATTCCTCGCTCAGCCATCGAAACCCACTGGATGACTTTGGGCACACCACAAACCCCCAGTCCCCAGAAAACCCCATAATAGCTTTGCCTTAGGGTTGTGGTAAGTCACAAATGACACCAAGATACACATCAACAAATATCTGTACCTATAATATTAAGAAATGTATTTGAGCATGAGATTAATGGGAGCAGTGGAAGATCACACCAACCTCCTCTCAATCAACAAAACTATAGCTAGTCTTTAGAAATCATTAGACTGGACCTTAGAAGGTGGATATTTTTAAGTGAGCACCCATGTTTTCCAAGTATCACAATACCCACGTTATTATCACAGTATTCACAACACCAGTCAAATGAGATATTAATGTCTGGTATTACCATCCACTTTATGAAAGTATTTTCATTTAATATTTACCAGCATTTATAATCTGTCCCATTTCACTGAATCAAAGTAAGTAATTTAGCCTTATAAGTCTAATTTCTGCCACAATTAATGTCATATCTCATTTGGAAACTATTATCATGGAAAATTATAAGATTATAATGGGGGGGTCATATCAGATTTTAAAAACAATACTTACTTTTAAAAGCAATACTTTCAAAAAACAATACATATCAGGCTAAGCTTTTGAATACTGAGATGACTTCCAACTGAACAATTTCCATTTCATTTTCTACAATTAAGATTTTTTAAAAGAACTGGTATGACGAGATGTATTACCTTAAAGCAGTGTCATCTGCAACTGTGAACTTCAAATTCAATCAAAAATCTCTATCAAGAGGGTCTATTACAATGATTAGGTTAGGCCTAAACATTATATTCAGGATTCAGGAAAGGGGACAAGTTCATTAAATTCTTTATATCACATAGAAGATAATTTTATTATCGAAGCAGAAAATAGCAATGGCATGAAGTCCACACAGTTGTGGGCAACACAGTCATTACATGATATTATCCACATAAGATAACATCCAGGGGTGCGAGTCCCTGATCTTTAAAATGAAAGATATTAAGAAAACTGAAAACTCTTGCTGTTCACCATTGGTGACTTGTTCACCTTGGTGAAGAGACGGCTGAAAGGTGACATGACTGCAGTCTTTAAAGATACTTCAGGCGCTGTCACAGAGAGGAGGGGGCACACCTGTTCTCTGTTGTTTCAGAGAGAAGATCAGGTCTAATGGTTTGAAGTTACAGGAGAGCAGGTTTCTATTGAACATTAGAAGGAACTGCTTGACAATAAGGGTGGTTCAGAATTAAGAATCAGTTGCCTAGAGTGGTAGTGGGCAATCCTTCTTTGAACATCTTCAAAAAGGGCCTGGACGCTCCCTGCTGGGGATGCTTGGAGATCCTGCATTGAGCATGGGGCTGGACTCAAAGGTTCATGAGGCTGCTTCCAACTCTATGATACTATGATTTTAACCATGTCCTCCAATTCATTTCCAATTAGTAAACAGTAAAATAAACAATTAGTAAAATAAACATAGCAACACAAAGTAATTATAAAAACAACCAGCAACAAAATATTCAAACAGTAGCAGACGAACATCAACACAAAGGGATCCTTGCAACAGTATAGAAGCAGAGAAATCAACTGAACAATCAGCAAAGGAAAGCAAATTTTATAAGTCACCTTACTATCAAGCAACTAAAAGCAATGAGATCAGTTAGTATCTTCTTAGCAGGGTTGTATTTTTCGAACTACAGCTCCTCACACTACATACATAGCAAAGGTCTTTTGAAACCAAGGAGACTTTGAAAAGTTGCTTTTGATATGATGTAGTGATCAGCAGATCAAAGGAATCAAAGACATCCACTTGGCTCAAGCAAAGCCTTTTGTATGAACCTCAGGAACTCTTTAGATCCCAACCAATGGCTTTTGGATACATGACAGTACTGAAATGGGGTCTAACATTAGCATTTAACACTATGCCAGAACAGAATTTAATAAAAGCCTGGAAAACAAAGTTTTTGTCCAGTGGGCTCAGCCTTAAAATCCATAAAAAGATGCACAATTATGGACAAATCATTATAGAAACATAGTACAGTCCTCCTTCCATATTCGTAGGCTTGACCTTCACAAATTTGATTATTCATGAGGCACGTGCTTGCCCCCATTCTCCTCCTGCTATTCCCTTGCACTCCTCACTCCAGGCTTGTGAAGCTCATGTTTAAAATGGATGATTTTTACTTTTCGGTGAGCAACCCCCTCCCACTTCGGCAGGTGTGTCCTCTCTGCCATGTGGCTGCACATTCTGCTGTACATTCTGCTGCCAATTAGTCAGGTGCTCTCTTTGTTCCTACTCCTCTCCTCTGAGAGGACTCTTCTTCTCAAGATGGCCACCAGAAGTATCTAGAATGCCAGAACCCAACGCTCTTCTCTTCTGTACCTAAGCAGAAAGTATAGGTAAGCCCTTTACCTTGTCTCCGCGGCCCCGAGTGCCAGGGCACGGGAATGGGAAGGGAAAACTCCAGAGGGGAATGGGAAGGAGATCATGGGGTAAGGGAGTTATTCACAGATTTTCCACTTTTGCGAGAATTCTGAGCCCTGAACCCTCACAAATGTGGACAGGTCATTGTATTATTTTATCTGAAGGCTAATTAAATTCATGATCTTGAAACCTACAAAGTGACTTTTGTACCTTTATTACTTCCAATATAGGAGAAAAAAAGCAGTGTTGAAGTACTATTTATAGTGAACACATTCCAACAGAAGATATGGATTTCTCAAAATCTGCTTATTTATAATGATTTTATATTCCATGTTGATCGGTAATATTGTTTAGAATCCTTGAAAGTGACACACAATGTTCTCAGATAAACACTAACAGTTTTATTTCACAGTTTTACAATATAAGTTTGTAAGAAATACAAGGTTACTCTAAATCCTTGAAGCAAATGTGCCAGGAGGTTGTGGAATTTCTTCCTTTAGTTTTTGGGTTTTTTTTTTTTAACAATTCAAATGTTTCTGTTGTCCTGGCCTATTTTCTGGCAATTCCAAGCACCACCTTTGATTTTTCTTTCCCAGAGGAAAAAAGTCACCTTCACTCTTTTCCCTTTTGATTTTTTAAAAGAGTTTTATTACATCACAAATACATGAAATCTGGCTTCTTGTGTAGAATTCAATCTTAGTTCTCCCTTCAAAGGCAGCTAGAGAGGGGTCCAGAAAAATAGTGAAAGTTGGGTAGTAGATCTGGGTTGAATACAACTTCACAGCCTTGCAGAGCTTACTATTTCATCCTCGCAAATCTGATGGAGACATAACTCTAATCTCTACAACAGCAGTTCTCAACCTGTGGGTCGTGACCCCTTTAGGGGTCGAATGACCATTTCACAGGGGTCACTGCTCCTCTATCCCGCCCTGCCCCCTTTTAAAGAAGGTGGCCTCACAGCAAATGGGAGCGCCACTTCCGAGACCCCACCCTGGGAGGAGGGGAGAGGAGGCGCGCTGGGCTTTTCCCCGTCTTTCCCTGCCGGGAGGGGAAACATTGGAGCAGCTGGAGCTGGAGCCGGAGGTGGGCAGAGCTAGAAGAGAGAATGCGGAGTCGGAGCGTTGAGGTAGAGGTGAGGAGACTGAGAGGAGAGAGTGTGGAGACCAAGAGTGAAGGCGGAGGTGAGGAGAGGAGACCCCGCACTGGTAGGAGAGGAGGCATGGTAGGCGCGTGTGGGGATGTTCCCCATCTTTCTCCGCTGGGTGGGGGGCTGGAGGTGCATGTGGGGATGTTTCCCCGTCTTTCTCTGCCGGGTGGGGGGTGGAGGTGCGTGTGGGGACATTCCCCGTCTTTTTCCGCCGGGTGGGGGGCTGGAGGTGCGTGTGGAGATGTTCCCCGTCTTTCTCTGCCGGGCGGGGCAGGGAGAAGGATCTCTTTGGGAGTGGCAGCAGTTGCATGAATTGGAGGAAGGAGGAGGAGCTGCCGCCAGGCGCTTGCAGCCGGGCACTGCTCGGACGCTTGCATGCGCACCACACACACACAGACACACATAGACACACACAGAGGGTTTGCCATTCAGGGCTGGAGCTCGCCTGCGTCGCTCGCCTGGCAGTTGGTTGGTGGCGATCTTCAGCCTGCAGGTTTATGGCGCTGCAGCGGGAGCTCTGGGAAGTGAGACCCCGGCCCCTCACCCTCTTCGCCTCCCACTCCTTCATGCCAGCGAGCAGAGTTGCTTGCCGGGGCGAGTGAGCAGCCAGGCTCCGCTTGTTTCCCAAAGCAGTGGGGCTACAGCAGCGGCAATCGCCCGGTCGCCCATTCATTCTCGTCACACTGCTCTGTGGGAGTTGTCAGCGTGCCTGTCGCCTTTGGTCCGGCAGGCAAAGGGGGAAACTTTCCTGTGGCAGATCTGCCATCTGATGGGGGAGATCAGCTCCTCCGAGACCGAGAACTCGGTTGGGAAAGGAGCAGGGGGGAGCAGCCAAGGGCTTTTGTTTGTGTCGCAAGAGCCCTCAAGGCTCCTTGGTTGTTTTTCTTTCATTTTTTGGGTTTTTTGACCCGAAAGCGCTGCTCTGATCCATCCTGTGGACTTTGGCCATTTCCACAATCGATCTACCAATTATCCCTGAAGCTCAGTCTTCATCAGGCTGTTTTGAAAGCACTCTCCACTAGGACTCTGTATTTCTGCAGACCTTGGGTTTTCCCTGAACCTGCTGATGCCTGCCTTTGAAAAGAGACAGCAGGAATAGAACGAATATTTGACAGTATTTGAACAACAGATGAAAAATGGGTCTCCTGAGTGTCAGGAAATCCTGATGAGAAAAATACCAAAAGGCCAATAATCTCCATAGTTCAGCAATTACTCTTTGCAAAAAAACAAAAAACAAAACATGTTCATTTTTTTTTTGTACAGAAAGTGTTATTTGCTGCACAGAAAACTACTCTTTTCTGTGTGCTGCTTACTGTGCAACAACCCCATGTGTGGTTTCTGTACTGAATAATTCCCAGCCTAAGAAGACTTAGAGTCATTTCTGCACTAGACTGTTATAGTGCTATTATTCCACTTTCAACATACTGTGGAATTCTGGGGTTTGTAGTTTCCTGAGGCCAAAGAGCTCTCTGGCTAAGAATTCTAAATGCCCCTCCCTAAACTGCAAACCCCAGGATTCCATAGGATGGTGAAAGTGGAATAATAGCGCTATAACAGTCTAGTGCGGAAATAGCCAGGATGACTTTCTCCTCTCGCTTTTGTTGTGCGTGGACCCTTGGTGCTTGCCGAACGCACGTGTTGTGTTCTTCGCCCTGACTGTCTTGCATTCCTTGCTTTTTGTATGTTCAGTGTCCGCACTCCCTTTAAGGGAGGGAGGGAGGATGGGAGTGAAGCAAAACGCGTCTGCTTATGCCGCCGCCTTCTTTCCTCTCTCCCTGTCCTTTCCTCCCGACGCCTCAGTGTAAACTGTGGGCTGTTTCGGCGTTGCCTTTGGGAGTGACTGGCTGTTTGAACTGTGGAAACCCAACATTCAGAACTGGAACTACTGTCTTAATTCTGGCATTGATGGACGCTTTCTGTGCTTAAAAAAAAGGGGAGGGTTACCAGTTTTTAGGCATGAGAAGTCTACCCAGAGCAGTGATTTAGGGCAGTGTTTCCAATCTATTTGATATTGGAAATAACTAACTAATTAACTAATAAATAAATAAATAACAAAAATGATTTTATGGTTGGGGGTCACCACAACATGAGGAACTGTATTAAGGGGTCGCGGCATTAGGAAGGTTGAGAACCACTGCTCTACATTGTCCTTTCTGTTCAGCTCCACCGATCTTTTCACTTCATTCTCCTTGCTTCTTCTGCTCTAATCTTTGCAAATTCTTTGAATACTTAAATCTCAGAAGCAGATTTCTCCACAATGAATGACCCCCCCCCAAAAAAAACCTAGGATAGAAGGATGATTTGATTTCGAATTCACACAGAACATTACAAATGTAAGAATTACAAATCAGACTCAGGGTTTCATATACTTCATAAATTGTTAGATCATCTAGCTTAGTCATAGCTACATCTTCATTTTCAAAACAGATAGGTATAAGTTTTTAAAGCATTCATTTCAGATGCAGAAAATAAAGATAAGCAGATTTTGCAGTCTTCATGGAGGTCAGCAACACATGTTCTTGCCATCTGTGGTCTAATTAACTACAGCTCTCACTAGCTGCTTAGAGATGGATGATTTAAGACAAGAAATGAAATGGGAATTAGTACAAATGAGCAATTCTTTAAAATATATCCTTGTTTTCAAGACATTTTTGCTTTAAAATGCAACAGTAGCAGCACACTACTTAAATACACAAAATAGTTTTCCTAGAATAAACAGTAACAACCTAAAGTTTGATAAGGTTACACAGAAATGTACACTGCCATGGAGATGAGCTTTCACAGAGTGGTGCTATTTTCTATATAAAGTTGTTTCAAGATTCTGCAACTTAGCTTATTACCCGCTAATTTAAGCCCATCTCATCTTGTGCAAGTCCATACTCCTCCTATGTGGCTTCAATTTACTTTTACAGTATTCTTAATTGAGGCCACACTGTTTAATACATTTATTTTAAACCCAGCTGAAACTACTTCCATGAAAAAGCACTGGATACTATTTTGGTTTTGTTCACTTGGACCCTTTCAAGAAATAACAAGGTTAAAACAGCCTCACTACCTGATTTTTTGGGTGAGGGCAGGGAGATCATCTTGCTTGATAATTTGTGTGGCCCTTGGACCAAAAAACTTGATGAAGATCCTCCTGAACAACTGGACCTGGCAGACTGCGATATCAGGACGACTCTGGCTATAGGGCATATGCTAGCAATATTAGGGTGATTGTGGCCAAAGGGTATATTAGCTAGTGTGTCATAGGTGATCTGCGGTCTGGCAGTGTGTTCATGTATGTTGTATGTGCAATGATGATGTGAAATATCTCAAGTCCTGAGGGAGGAACAGCCAACCAAACACTACTATTAAGTATCATTTTGACATCTTTCACATTTTATTTTAAGGAGATTTGTCACTTCTGTAGTTTTATATCACCCTGCTCTTTTCTTGGTAAACATCATATACTCTTCCAAATTCTTTAGCTTCACTGCACACCTGCTACAAGATGTAGCAGTATGTTCTTCCATAGAAATGTCACTATTCCTTATTATCTTTTTTTACTATCTTAAACTGTTCTCTTTCTTTAATAAACAATACCAAGCAAAAATGCTGGGCTCTCAAATATGTATTTACTTCAAAATATTTTCAGTGTCCAACAAAACCATACAGTGGGAATGGGATGGGCTAGCAGAAAGAAGAAAAAAATGAAAGATGAGAAGCCTGGACCATTCTATAAATAGCATTAACTCCGGACTAATTAATGATATGGTACAGACAAATGTTATTTGCCACCAAGTTGACTTGAATTTATGCCTATGAGTGAGGGACCTCCAATAGCCTTGGACAGCAGCTGCCCTGCTCGGGTCTTGCAGACTCAGGGCCGTGGCTTCCTTGGTTGACTCCATCCACCGATAATATGGTTTCCTTCTTTTCCTACTGCCTCCCATCTTACCCAGCATTACTGTCTTTTCCAATGAGCCATGTCTTCTCATGGTATGTCCAAAGTATGACAACCTCTGTTTAGTCATGTTCGCCTCTAGTGACAGTTCACCACAGTTCAGGCTTAATTTGCTTTGAGACCCATTTGCTTTGGTCTTAATTTGCTTTGAGACCCTATCGAGGTTTACTTGGAATTGCTTGTGTGCACACTGCTTAGAAAGCAGGCTGTGGGGATGGGCACTAAGGTGGCTGAGGGACTTTGCAAACAGCACACATGCATGTGGTCAGTTCCAAGTGAGCCTCTGTTAAGCCCTTCATGCTCTTGACAGTACAGTACATGTTTCTGCTTTTACACCAATTCTGTTTTCTGACTGTGCTCCAGTCCCTATCTGTCAGGTAAATGGAGGAAGCCTGTATTTGTCTTTTTAGCAGTGCATGATAACCACAAAATTCAAGTACCACATTTCAAATCAGCTGGTACCCTTCCTGTCAGTTTGCTTTACTGTACATCTTTCATACCCATATGAAGAAATCAAAGATCACACAAAGACCTGGATGATTCTGACTTTGGTGTTTGATGATGTAGCTTTACACTTGACGATCTTATCCAGTTGCTTCATGGCTGCCCTTCTCAGTTTTGTTACTTGCCCACAGAAGTTTCTTGACCACAGTCTTAATGTTGGTTAATGACTGAGCTAAAGTAAAGCAGCCCCTCCTCATTCGAGAGGGTTAGAGGCACAGAACCTTTGCAAAAGTGGAAAAATCGTGAATAACTCTCACCCCCGTGATTCCCCTCTAGAGTTCCTTACTCCCATTCCATTGCCTCTGGCCCTAGCACTGTGGGCGTGGGGTAGAAAAAAAGACACAGTAAAGGGCTTACCAATACTTTCCCCTCAAAGGGAGAAGAGCACAGTTCTTCTCTTCTAGTTACTTCTGGCAGTCATCTTTAAAAGGGAGGGGAAGGAGCAAAGAGAGCATTAGACCAATCAGCAGCCAATACACAGCAGAAAGTACAGCCACATGGAAGAGAGGACACTGTCATTTTAGGATCTGGGCCAGCCAAGATTGTGACAGACCAGGCCTACTTTTATTCTTCTTCCCTGGAGAAGCAGCACCCTTTTATATGATTACCACCCCCTGGCTCCCTCCCCACACTTAATCACCCTTCTGCTTTCCCTAAGCCCACAACCCTTGTGAATACTGGGCAAAGGTTTCAAGTTTATCCCAAATGAATGTGTCACTTGTGGTAGCATTGTGTAACTGAGGTCAAATTGAAGCAACACTGTACTGAAGCTGATCTTAAAAAAATGAATAAAATATTTATTAAAAGAATTGATAAGTGAAAGATAGTGGGAAAATCAATGTTATCAAACAGAGAACTTCCAGCTCTTAACAGGCAAACACTTCCCTAAGTTAACAAGCTCTTGGCTTTTCTCCCACTCTCTCTAGCCCAGTGGTTCTCAACCTTCCTAATGCCGCGACCCCTTAATACAGTTCCTCATGTTGTGGTGACCCCCAACCATAAAATTATTTTCGTTTTTTATTTATTATTTAGTTAGCTAGCTAGTTAGTTATTTCCAACATCAAATAGATTGGAAACACTGCCCTAAATCACTGCTCTGGATAGACTTCTCATGCCTAAAAACTGGTAACCCTCCCCCCTTTTTTTAAGCACAGAAAGCGTCCATCAATGCCAGAATTAAGGTAGTAGTTCTAGTTCTGAATGTTAGGTTTCCACAGTTCAAAAAGCCAGTCACTCCCAAAGGCAATGCTGAAACAGCCCATATTTTATACGAGGCGCAGGGAGGAAAGGACAGGGAGAGAGGAAAGATGGCGGTGGCATAAGCAGACGCGTTTTGTTTCATTCCCACCCTCCCTCCCTTCCTTAAAGGTAGCACAGCTGCTTGGACGCTCTCACTCCCACGTCGCACGGGCACCCCTTCCTTCCTCCCTCTAAGGGCTCGGGAGTGGGGTGTGATACCCGCTGTAGCCCCTTGACTACGCTACACCAGCGAGCCCCTCTTGGTCTCCCCACCTCTGCCCCCCTGCCTGGCAGGGAAAGATGGGGAAACGTCCCCACACGCGCCCAGCATGCCTCCCTTCCCCTCCTGCCAGCGCGGGGTCTCCTCTCGCCACCTTTGTCCCCCCACCCGGCAGGGAAAGATGGGGAAACGTCCCCATACACGCCCAGAACACCTCCTCTCACCTCCTGCCAGCGTGGGGTCTCCTCTCACCACCTCTGCTCCCCCACAAGGCAGGGAAAGACGGGGAAATGCCCAGCCCGCCTCCTCTCCCCTCCTCCCAGCGCGAGGTATCAGAAACATTGGCTGTGGGGCCGCCTTCTTTTAAAAAGGGGTGGGGTGGGATAGAGGAGCGGTGACCCCTGTGAAATGGTCATTCGACCCCCAAAGGGGTCGCAACCCACAGGTTGAGAACCGCTGCCCTAGCCTCTAGTATTTTTCTGTTCTGCTGACTTACCCACCTAGCCCCTCCCCTCTGGCTAACCTGAGTTCTTTAGTGAGAAAACCAATCAAATTAAATCTGCTCTGTTGCTAGGGCAGCTCTGCTAGCTAAGCCACACTAGGGTTCATCATAGACATGACTCCAGCAGCAAGAGAGGGAGCTTTGCTCACCGAAAAGAAAAAAAGCATCCATTTTAAACACAAGCCTAGAAAGCCTTGGGTGAGGAATGCAAGGGAACAGGAGGAGGAAAATGTGGGGGAGGCAAGCCCATACCTCAGGAAAAATCAAATTTGCGAAGGTCAAATCCACGAATGTAGAGGGAGGACTGTATAGCAAAATAGCAAAGACATAAAGTAGTTAAAGATTTCTTACACCTTGGCTCAGTCGTTAACCAAAATTAAGATTGTAGTCAAGAAATCAGAAGAAGAGTTTCTAAAAAGATGCTTTCAGTTGAAACAGAAATACAATCAAACCCAAACAAATGCACATCTTTTCATTTAAGCTTAATTTTCTAAACTCACAGGGCCAAATTGCTGCTATATCCTTAGTACATGGTTTTCCAGTAGTGTAGATTATGTTTGGATCCAAAGAAGTTAGGTGCCAGTTCCTTCCAGATATATAATATGGGTTGTGTGTGTTTGGCCTACAGTAGCAGATCTTTACCTCACTCACATGGTAAGCTGCAGGGAGTCCCCAATCTTTCTGGAAACTCTGGACAAAAGGGGGCAGGAACAAATTTAAACTTCACTGAATCCTGCTCAGGAAGAAGAGGATCACCAAATACAAAAACAGTGGCTTCTTGACTTTTGCAAGGGTTTGGGGCACAGAACCCTCACGAAAGTAAAAAAAACTGCAAATAACCCCCCCCCCGGCCTGGCAGAAAGGCAGGAAAGTGTGGGGAAAAAACCTTCCCCCTTCAGTCCAGCGTCTGTTGCCAGTGTAGTCTTCCTTATTCCTGTGCGGGCAAGGGGCAGGAGAGTAGAGGAGAGGGAAGGTCCTTCTCCCTGCACTTTCCTGCCCACCAATGCCAGCATAGGCTTCCTTTTTTTTGGGTGCCCGGGCGGGCAAGAGGCAGGAAAATGGAGAGGAAGGGAAGGTCTTTCCCCTGCTCTTTCCTGGCTGCCGCCGCCAGTGCAGACTTCCTTCTTTCTGCACGCCCATGCTGGCGAGAGGCAGAAGAGTGGAGGGAAGAGAAGATCTTTTTCCCTGCATTCTCCTGCCTGCCAATGCCAGCGTGGGCTTCCTTCTTCCTGCACGTCCATGTGGGTGAGGGGCAGGAGAGTGGAGCAGAATGAAGGTCCTTCCCGCTGCACTCTCCTGGCTGCCGCTGCCAGCATAGCCTTCCTTCTTTCTGCACGTGGGTAAAGGGCAGGAGAGTGGAGGGAGGAACTCCCCCCCCAGCATTCTCCTGCCCACTGCCCACTCAGGCAAGGGGCACAAGTCTGGTAGGAAGAAATATCTTTCCCCCTGCACTCTCCTGCGTTTCACCTGTGTGCACTGCCTTCTTTCGGCATATCCACAAGGCAACAGGCTGGAGAGTTAAGGGGGAAAGTCTTATGAGCCCACAAACCTTGCCCCCTCCCATTCACTTGCCTTTTGCCAAGGTAGTGCACCTGGGCAAAAGGTCAGGACCTTGGCAAAAACTCAGGGAGTGAGAGGGGGAGAATGAGGCAAGCGGCCACCTTGTGAATAACCAAATTCGTGAGAGTGATATAGGAGAGGACTGTATGCATTACTACACACAAACTGCACATATATATTGTACCCAGAATGTCCAGAACAAACTTCTTTGTGTGAAGTATCTTCAGGCTACTACTGTTTTTTTCCCCAGTTTTTCAAATTAGTTTCAGCAGCAAAAAAGGAACTTAAGAACACATGACTTTGTATTGTCTTCTGTACATCTGTGGGTTATATTATACTACCATACATAATAACACAGATGCATAGAGGACAACTTGAAGTCATGTATCCTTAATTTCCTCTTTTGATGCTGAAACTAGTTGGAAAAACTGAACAAAAACAAAGAACAAAAAACTCTTTTTAAGACCAAGAATTAAGGTGACCACAAAGCGAACCACGTGCCACAAAGCAAACAATAGGCTAAAAGTCCTTCCCTGTGTTCTGTAAGGAAATACATCCTGCAGTTACAGATACTGCCCTTGCTTTTCATTTAACTTCCATATGTGCAGGATTTCTCATTGTCTTTGGGACCCAATTTACTGTCTGTGTTATAACATTTATGTACCTATGTCTTCTTCTCTAGTGGGAATAAAGGGGATTATAAATTAACCTACAATCCTGTGGATGTCAGGAACACCGACACAATTTCTCAGCACCCCATGGAACAGGCCTAAAATCAAGAAGGAGAATAAATTTTTCATGACTCTCTAGATTACTAGATTATGCATTTTTCAGTATACCACATAGACCTTTCTACTGTAACATGGTACAGGATGAGCTTAAAATGGAAGAAAGGTTCTTAGGAAGGTTGTTAATTAATCAAATCAGATGTTCTCCTCCAACACTAATAACTAGTTCCCAAGCAATATCCATTGCCTACTATTAATATGAATTCCTTAACCTTTTCCAAGCAACCCATCAAATGGCTTTGATAAAGTTACTTATCTTACACAATGACAACGTTCAGAAAGTCAGTATTTGGCTATACCATCCCAAATACAAATGTAAAGGTTGAAAGAACAGATGTGTACTAATTATTAAAATCAACTTTTTTTTCACCCTGCCAATTACCTTTTATGTAACGGTACCTTAAACAATAAAATAGTAGGTGACTAACTAGGAGTATTATTATGAGAAACTGTATGCAGAGCTATACATATTTGCTCATTTATCTGTTTTGTTAAATTTGGATCTCAACTTTCCACCAAATACTATATACTCTACTTGGTGTACAGTTACAAAATTTGCCAAATACAAGAAAGAAAGACCCTCCCAAAATATAAATTATTCAGAAATCTCAACAGAAGGTCTAATGCATCCTGAGATCCAAGGGATCCAACAGAAAGCTGGTAGACATTTTTTTATGGCTTGTACCTTACCTCCCAAGCAGTTCCTACCTCTCTTCACCCTACCACAACATTATATTAACTTAGAAAAATTAAAACTGAAGTTTCATTTCTACATTAAATCTTAACTACTACTTCTCATTATTTCTATCAAAAATAAATTTGAACACTTTCAAAACTATTTAGAATCAACTGTTCAGCTACATATGGAATTCCACCACCATCTATGGTCAACCTGCTTTATTTTCCTTTCATCTGGTCAAACTTAATATCGGAAAGTTTGAGTGGCCAATTAAGCAAGTAATTAAGAAGCATTTTTTAAAACACTCTCTACATCTTGTATAAGAGAATATGCCATTCTACCTCATGAGCACAGACTACTGGAAAAGAGAAACCAACATGTCAAAATTTTTTGCTGTATATTCCCTAGCTCAAGGGAGAAAAGAGGCACTGGTTAAATCTCAGCTTAGTTGATATTACTTTTGTTGCCAAACATTTCTGTAGTCCCTGTTTTTTTGTGATTTCATAGAACCCAAATGTTAATATTTTCTGTGACCTAGATAGAACAGCTTATGTGCTGCTGCTATATAAGCAAACGAAAGCTCTATTCTCAGTGGTATTGGCAGCTATGCAAGCAGAAGTGGAATGTAACAATTTTATCACCATTTGTAAGAAATAATAAGAATTAGTTAAGACCTTACTGTAAAGATCAATTAGGTCAAAAATAACAAGAAATGAAGCAAGAAGTACATGGATGGATGGCCAGCAGTGAACACCAGAGATCTCCAGTAAAGGCTGGGAAAGAATTTGGCCTGAAACACAGGACACCTTCTGCCAATCTGAGTTGACAATACTGGGCTATTTACTGGGTCAGTGGACTCGCTAAGCAAAAGGTAGTGTCCTATGATCACAGGACTGTTGGGATAAAGATTCTCTTGTATCAAGCATGTTAAAAGTATTCTAATTATCAACTTTTATACTAACAAATTATAGTAACGTTTTAAGAAAAGCAGAACGAGAGAGGGAGATGCTCCAACAATCATACTGTGTTTACAACTGAAGAACATAAACGAAAAATGAGCAAAATATGGCCCTCTGGTCACATGCAACCCCAAGGCTTTTTAGTATTGTAGCAGCCCTCAGCATCTCTGGACTTCCTGGAGGTTCTTCTTATGGCTAAAAAAGGATAGCATGTATTTTCTCTCCTCTACTGGCAATTTAACAGCCAGACCCCCTGGGCTATTTAGAAATCACAAAATACCTGTTTTTCAAATGAAAAGGCAGACTTCCAGCCAGTTCTAGTTTTTGTTTCTCTCTCTCTATGTTTCCTTTTAGCATTTAATGCCAGTCCAGGAAACCCCAGAGTGATCCAGGGGCAGAAAACAGTGCCCCGCATCCACCACAACTGTCAAACCTTGCTTTAGATAGAGCTGCACAGACAAAGCAGCAGATGCCAACATTCCAAACACAGTATATTATGCTTAAACACATGCCAGCCCACTCCCAAACTGGTGCTATTACCACAATATATAGTTCCTTAAATGGAAAGAAATCTAGCAACACAGAATTGTTGGGCCTGGATTCTGAGAAACAAAAAAGGAATACTGTGCACAGTTGTGATATTCTAGTCAGAAAGAAGAGGCAGATTATATAGAGAAATTGGTACTTCAGAAGAAAACATCAGGATGCAGATTTTGGAAACTTCATATCGCTGGCTAGCCTACTTATTCTTTAGAATCCGTATCTGGTAGAACTAATCAGCGGGTCATTCAGAGAACAAGTATAACATACATGAAACCAGTTACTGGCTTTCCAAAGATGTATTGATCATAATTTTGCAAATATTCTTGAGGGGAGGACATGTTTTTAAATCTCCTGCTTGGCAATATTTATTGATTGATTTATTATCCCATCTTTCTTGTATGTGAATTGGTGTAAGGTGGTCTGCCTGCAGTTTCCAAACATAGTAAATACTTGTTCTATATATTTATTCTAAAAAAGTAATAGTGTGCCTTTCTATTGCTCTCTACAATATATAAAAGCCACCATGTATAGAAAATACAGCAAAAAGTAAAATTAAATCAATAGCAGAACAACTTCCATAACAGATGAAAACCATGAACAGTATAATAACTATGTCCTAGAAAAAATCTAGGAAAAGAGAACTTGCTTTCATGTAGTGCCTATAGGTGAGCAGAGTAAGTGCAAGTCGAATACATTTGGAGAGGATGTTTCATAGCAAGGGAGCTGGGACAGAAATGAACCTGTCCTGTATTATCCATGGAACGTCCAAAGAGGAGGTACTTAGAGAAAGGCTTCAATCAACAACAGTATCAGTATACATACAGATACATGGAAGAGAGGGCAATCCTTCTAATAACACAATCCAAAATATTCACACTAGAAACTGAACTCTGAACTGCACTCAAAGTGTAAACTATAAACTATCAAAGTGGAGAGCTATTATCAGTTGGAAAAGACATCAGCAATACAGCTAATAATAATCTGTAGGTGCTGTGTAAATACATGGGCATGGGAGGAGGACAGGAAAATTAAGTGGCGTTTTTTTGTTATCTCACTTCTCTGTCATTTTTTTTACTGGAAATTTTTGGGAAAACCTTTCACTATTTCAAGTAACCCTTCCACTGACACAAGTTGTGACTGTTTCACACTACCACTGTGTTCATAGCTGCTGTGGCCAATTGGTCATTTGATGGCTGAGCTGGTGATTAACCTCTCTGTAAATAGCTAGGTTGGTCCTCAGATGAAAGATATACAGTTTACTAAAATCTGCCAGAACTTGTAGTCTCCTGGCATAAGTTTTGAGAGCCTACAGCCATCTCCCAGACACGATGAGGCAGAAAAGTAGGACATCATGGAGGTGACTGGGATATAATGAATGTGTTCAGGATAGCTGATTTTCTTTACAATCAATATGAAATTTGTCACCTGCTCTTATGCATGTTTACTGAGAAACAATAAGGCTGACATTCTCTTTCTCTCTCTCTCACACACACACACACACAAACACAGACACAGAGAGAGAGAGAGAGAGAGAGAGAAACAAAGAATGGTGTCTGTGTGAAGCCGCAAGTCCATCCAGCCCAAAACTGTCAAAACTGACTGGCAGCAACTCTCCAAAGGTTAAGGCACAAATATTTCCATTCCTATCTAGAGACAGAGACTGAAATAGAGATGGTGCTTTTTCACTGAGCTATGGTCCTTGCTTGCTGTAACAGCTTCTTTATTATAACTACTGTTGAAAAATTCACTGTTGTTTACAAAGACTGACTGAACATCCAAACTTACTGCTCAATACTTAAAGTATATTACTGAATAGGTGAAAGAGGGTAATCAGAATATACCAATAACAGATCTCTAGAGCACTGTTTCTCAGATTATATGATATAGGGGATCAGCAATCTTTTCCCCCAAAAGTGTCATTTAGTGCGATATTTGCATCCAGTGGCTGAAACTGTTTCTTTCTTTCTTGGAAACTTGCCGTGGATTGGCTGCCAACAGCTCACAGACTGGCACAAAACCACTAACCAACACTTTGAGTAACAACGTTGTGGAGGATCTGTAGCAGATTTGCACGGCTTTCTAACTCATGTGTCTAACAATAACAACTGAAGAATTCTACCACCCTAACTCAGGTTGCTGAAAAAGAATACTGGTAGTGGGGATGAATGGCTTTTCCTATGAAAGGATTAGTGAATTTGGTTCTATATCTGTCACAAATACTGGGGCTGATGTTCCTTAATTCTTAGCATATGTCTGCCTGATTCTGTGTTTTTTGCACTTTGCTCCATTTAGAGAAAATAAAACTGATCTCAGAGGCTTGAAGGGTGACCATCCCTGCACTACAAATTTATTCTATCTCCTATTTTTCTAATATTAAGAGCTTTACCATTTGCTACAATAATGATAGCTTTTATTTTGCAGTTCTGTCTCCCACCACTGACAACATTTATTGATTTAACAAACTAGAGCATTTATTTGTTTGAATTTCATAAAAGTTGCTATGAATGTTAGGATGTCTAATAGCACTGGGACCATTCAATTTTATGCAACAAGCTTTCAATGATACTTTTTAGGTTTTTAAAATTAGCAAAATTAGTATTTCATTGCCCTACATTTTCATTCATATTTCTCCTCTTTCAACAGGGAATGCAAAAACTAACTACAAACAAAACATGAGTGGATTAATGTAAGTTCTAGATGTTCTTAAATTGTATAACTCTATTCAACAACAGAAAAAAATTGCCATGTAAGGGTTAAACTGAATTTTAAACTACTTAATAAATAAAAGCTTATTTGGGAGAAACATGAAAAGTATGCAAATTGATGGGTTAAAGGAACAAGCCAGAATTCACAGTGTGCTCCTCTTAGTCAGGATACATTTTTTAAAAAATCTAGTGTGGACTTTATCTGCTGTGTGGATCATAACACAGATTTCAAAACCCATATTGTGCTAATAATGTTATTAGGCCAACCACAAAGAAACAGAAACTCTGTTTGAGCTTTTGAGATCATGGGTCTCTTCATCAGACAAAACTGTTTTAAAATGCAAAAAGGAGAAGGGTGGGCTGTGTCAAGGAAAGGTTGGACCAAACCTGTAGAAAATACTTTGTGATGTGGGTTGTTAAGTGCACCTGTGCAGAGCCACGTGACTCTAGCTGAGTCATGCTGATGAGCAACCAGGGGAGAAGGCTGCAACAGATGTGGGGAGAATGCAAAGGCTGGCAGGATTGCATCAGCTAGTGTGAGTATAAATATAGCTGACAGCTAGCCAGCAAGTTGCACATGGTGCCTGATGTGTCTGCCGGAGGCTCTGTCAGTAAGAGCAAGCAGAGGGCTGCTGGAACGCCTTCTGGAGATTCTTGTAAATATGTACACATTGTAACAAGAATAAACTGCCTCCTTGATGGAAGAGAACAATTGGTATGGGTGAGTTTTTCCTGGCTACAGTGCATTGCTGTTAAAGCATTCTCTGCTGCTGGGCACGCTTCCAAAGGTGTGGGAGCAATCTCTGCTATATTTTAGGCGTGACATTTGGTTATGGGCCCAGTTTTGCCCAGTCTTGCCCAGTTCTGGTCAACTTTAACCAGCTTGGACCAGTTAACACTGCTGGTTTTGTGGCAGACAGCCTGTGAGATGGCTCGGCTGGAACAGCTCCAGTGTGTTGAGGAGTTAAAAGCCACATGGGAGGATTTTTTCTGCAGCAGAGTTAAGCAGCTGTTTTGTTTTCCCTAGCCAGTGTTTTGCCTAGCCAGTGTTTTGCTTTTGTTTCTACACCCACAAGATCTTCCAAGTTGTAAATTCAGGCAGAGATGACAGACTGTTTGTTTTTGCTTTCGGTTTTTGAGTAAGCAAAATGGCAGCCACTATGTCGACTGCCCTAGGGTTCAGAAGCTAACTGACAGCAACTATCAAACCTGGAGTCTTATGATCCAGAGTTTGCTGGTCAGGGAGAATTTATGGGCTGTGGTGGAGCACCCACCGAAAGATGCAGCTGAGAGAGCAGCAGATCAGTGTGCCAGAGTGACCATGATCCTGAGCTTGGAGCCAAGCCAGCTCATCCATGTGCATGGTAAGCCAACTGCAGCTGATGTGTGGGGATGCGCTGAGGCAAATTCATCAGCGGGATTCCTGTCTCTCCAAAATGCTGTGGACGAGGAAGCGTTATAACATGAAGCTGGAAGAAGGGGGAGACGTGAAAGTCCATTTGGATACCATGAAGTCTTTGTTCCTCAGCTTGGCTGACAGAGGTATGGACTTTGATGAGGCTCAAAAATGTTATATCCTCCTAAGCAGCTTGAGTAAAGAGTGGGACTTTATACTGTATAGCCTGCAAAGTTTGAGGGAAAGAGACTTAACTCTTGATTTAGTCATGTCACGAGTGCTGGAGAAACATGACAGATGAGATTTTACAGCCCAGGATGATTTAAAGCGTGCTTCTGAGAGGAAAGTGGAGAACAGCCAGCACAAGCCTTCACGTGAGGGGGAGGAAACTGCAGAGTGCAGCGTTGCCAGGCGGTGTTTCAAGTGTGGTAAGTAGGGGCATATTGAAAGGGACTGTAAAGCCACATTGTCCGGGAAAAAGGACAACAAGAGGCCTGGATCCCGGAGGAAGAAAGCCAGCACCTGTGTTGTCGCAGCTGCAGTAGAAGGAGCAGTCTGTTGTGACTGGCTGCTGGACAGCAGAACCACCCATCATATGGTGACCAGCAGGAGCCTGCTGCGGAACGCTTGAAGAGCTTCTGTGCGCTCTGTTAGCATGGCTGACAGAGGTGACTCTTAAGTGTCCTACTTGGGGTCTGCATTTTTTCCCTATCCGGGGAAAAATTATGAAAATGTGTTGTGTGCAGAAGGTTTAGAGCAGTGGTTCTCAACCTGTGGGTCCCCAGATGTTTGTGGACTTCAGCTCCCAGAAACCCCAGCCACTACAGTCAATGCTCAGGGCTTCTGGGAGCTGAAGTCTAGAAACATCTGGGGACCCACAGGTTGAGAACCACTGGTTTAGAGCATTGTATACTTAGTGTGTCATGCCTAACGGATGAGGAGTAAGAATTAATGTTCAGGGGGAATAACTGCATGATAACCTATGGTGGGAGAGTCTTGCTAAGTGTGTGAAGCAGAACAGACTGTATTTGATGTTGCCAAATGCCAAGAGTTCCCAAGCATCCAGTCTTATTGCCAATGTCCCTCTACATGGCAATTGTTGCCATCATCTGCACTGGGTAATGGGTCATGCAAATTCTGGACGGCTGGAACAATTGGCAAGGGTGTGTCCAGACCTGAACGTCAAAAAATGTGCCAAATTTCTTGACTGTTCAGTCTGCAAGAAAGCAAAAGTAAAATCCTTTCCTGTGCCAAAGGAGAGCAAGATCACCACCCAGAGGCCCTTCCAAGTGGTGCATGCTGATTTGGCAGGACCTTTTCCTGAAAGCAAGGGATGGTCCAGGTTTATCTTTGTGATTGTGGATTGGCACACCAGGTACGAGTATGTGTTCCTATTGAAAACAAAAGATGAGGCCTTTGAGAAATTTAGAGACTGGGTAAGCATGGTGGAGAGGCAATTTCCCCACAAAGTCTCATGCCTCAAAACGGACTGTGGTGGCAAATTTTGTAATGCTAAATTTCAGAGTTGGCTCAGAAGGAAAGGCACACAATATAGAACCACCAATCCGTACACACCAGTGGAAAATGGGCTGGCGGAGCGCAGAATTGGAGTGTTGCAACAGATGAAAGACTGCATGATGCTAGACTCCAAATCGCCTCCTGGATTGTGGGTAGAGGCTATTCTTGCTGCCAACCATGTCATTAACAGGATGTGGTGTGTCTGTGTTAAGTAAACACCCTACTTCATGTTGTATGGATATGCACCCACTCTGAAGTATTTAAGAGTGTTTGGTCAGTTCGCAAATGTCCTAGTTCCCAGTCAGCTGAGACGCAAAAAGCAGCTCAAGTGGAGGAGGCTGAGGTTTGTGGGCTATCTGGGATACAAGTATAAGTTTTATCTGGGACTGAGAAGCACCAATTTCGAGACAAATAGTGGCTGGGAGGAGTTCCATTGTAACAAGGAAGTATTCATACAGCCACTAGAGCTAGAGCAAGGTGAAAGCCCCGGGAATGGAGGGATGGGACCATCTGACATCACTCCACATACACTCAAAGAGCCACCAGACAGTTCGCCTGATACTTCCACAACTGATGACACTTCATCACCAAGGGTTCAGGTAAAAAGGGAGCCAGAAGTGGAGGGGGCAACTAGAGACTCTAGTAGTGAGGATGACTTGTCCAGGTTTGAGACCACCATCCCTAGGAGGTCTAAAAGAGTAGGAAAAGCCTCTGAGAGGTTTGTCATCCAGGATGCCAGAGCTTGTTTGGTTGTTGGAGTAGAGCCAGAAAGCTTTGAGGGCAAGGAAGTGATAAAAAGTGTGCAGAGACAGCTTGAGAATAATTTTAAGTAAAAAGACTTAGGATGTCTCAAGCAGTACATTGATGTTGAAGCAGACAGAACACAGGATGGCACGGTGTATCTTAGACAGAAAAGGAAGCTAAACCAAGTTGTGCAGAAGTGTGGTCTTGAATTTGCCAAAGTTACAAATACACCCATGACTGTAGACTATCCAAAGCTGGAGTCTGAGCAGTTATTTGGTAAGCCTGAATTGTACCATTCGGTTGTAGGCAGCTTGTTGTATGTGGCCAACCATACAAGACCAGACATTGGTTATGCTGTGAGTTTATTAAGCAGGAGAGTTGCTAAGCCTAGAATGGTAGACTGGACGGCACTCAAGAGAGTGGTAAGGTACTTAAAGGGGACCAGAGACTTGTGCATAAAGGTGAAAGGCAGTGAAGTGGGCATGGAGTGTCACATTGACAGCTCATATGCTTCAGAGGTGGACAAGAAGTCTGTTACAGGTTTAGTGATTAAGTACGATGACAGTCTGATCGAGTGGAGATCTAGAAAACAAGTTGTGTGGCACTGAGCATGACAGAAGCAGAGTTTGCTGCACTGTTGGAGGTAGCGGGAGAGCTATAATGGATTAGACAGTTGCTAGAGGATGTTGGGGAATAATGTAAAACCCCGATTACAGTGAATGAAGATTCACAATCCTTATAGCCATAGCAAAGATGAAAAACCTAAGGAACAAAAGCAAGTACTTGGCAGTGAGGTATCAGAATGTACAGTTAGTGCAGGAGGGGCTAATTAGATTACAGTACTGCGAGTCTGAGAATAATATAGCAGACATCCTCACGAAACTACTACCAGCCACAAAGCACGAACAGATGGTGCAGAAATTGGGGCTGGAAAGGTATATTGGTTTGGAATAAAGTACTGGGTTTGCACATCAAAAGTATTTTGGAGGGGAATTGTCAAGAAAAGGTTGGACCAAACCCGTAGAAAATACTTTGTGATGTGGGTTGTTAAGTGCACCTGTGCAGAGCCACGTGACTCCAGCTGAGTCATGCTGATGAGCATCCAGGGGAGAAGGCTGCATCAGATGTGGGGAGAATGCAAAGGCTGGCAGGATTGCATCAGCTAGTGTGAGTATAAATATAGCTGACAGCTAGCCAGCAAGTTGCACATGGTGCCTGACGTGTCTGCTGGAGGCTCTGTCAGTAAGAGCAAGCAGAGGGCTGCTAGAATGCCTTCTGGAGATTCTTGTAAATATGTACACATTGTAACTGAAGAATAAATTGCCTCCTTGATGGAAGAGAACAATTGGCGTGGGTGAATTTTTCCTGGCTACAGTGCCTTGCTGCTAAGGTATTCTCTGCTGCTGGGCACGCTTCCAAAGGTGTGGGAGCAATCTCTGCTATATTTTGGGCGTGACAGGTTGAAGGTTTTACAGTCACATAGTCTAACTGTTGAACTGAGATGTTATCTCAAAACATGCTGAGATATCACTTTTCCTTTCATAACCTTTTAACACAACATTCAGGCTACAGAATTAGCCTCAACATGCCCTCTTTTTCTGCTGCCTGCTTTTTAATGTGCCTTTGCCTGATAGAATGATCTGTGGTCTTGAAAGCTTGCACAGAGATTTTTTTTCCTGCCTTGCTTGGCTTAATAAAGGTAATACCACAATGAAGATTATGGAATTGTTGTAAGGGTTTCAGTCGTTCAAATACTGCATAAGAAAACTGTAGGTATGTCAATTGAAGTACCCAATAAAGTTTTTTTTGTGAGTTAGCATAAAGGCAAAGAAACAGGAAATTTCATACAATATGAGTTAATATAAATTAAGATTGTTTTCTCAAACATCCAACATGAACATAATACAAAGGAGAAATGTTTAATATTTTCATGAGCATTTAATCTCCTTTATCCATCACTTTTATCTCCTTTATCATAAAAGTGGATCTCTTTTATCTACCACCATCTTAAATTCTAAATTTGAATTAAACTGAAGCTGTAATCTGCGGCTGGCAGCATCTGCTCCCTTGCCAGACACTCCATAACCAACACCCAACTGGAAGGCAATCATCCTTCAGAGTGAGACCAGTGCATATGGGAAGAGGCCTTGTACAAGGGCCTCTCAAGTTTTGCCCCAGGTCTCCTATGATTTCACTGATGTCCACAGGACTTTGTCAAATTCAGCAAGATATCAGCTCTTGATCCTGCCCCTTCCAGAGCAGCACTTTTAGGCTTGGGGGACCCCCCTCAAATCCTTGCCACAGGAATTTCTTTCAAGTCCTATACTGATGGAGAAAGACAGTGTGCTGCAGTGGCTTGAGTGCTGGTTTATGATGCTGGAGACCAGGGTCTGATTCCCTGCTTGGCCTTGGAACCCACAGGGCAACCTTGGGCATGTCGCACACTCTCAGCTGCACAACACCTTGTGATAGGTTTACCTTAGGGTCACCACAGGTCAGAAATGACTTGAGGGCACACAGCAACAGCAGCAGCAGCAGCAACAACAGATGGGTGGAATAGGAGGGAATAATTTAGGTACAGATGAAAGGTAATTCTTTTCTCCATGTGCACTGTGACCCTCTAAAATTACTTCCCCATCTCATCCCAATGAAGTTGTAGAAAAGCCAGTACCAACTGAAGTCATTTCTTTAAGCTGAGTTGTGTGTGGGGAGGGGACAAACATCTTATAGGAGAGAGAAAAGTAGGGGGCAGAGAAAGAGATGAGAGGGAGAAAAATGTGTCTGTTCTATTTGTAAGTGGGTTAAATAACTTTGATAGGAGGTCCATCTTCAAGCATGTGTTAAATCCTGGTCATGTGTGCGTTTCCTTGGCTTCATTTTTTATCTTGGTATATTTCCAAGTCATACACTGTAGTGCAGTAAGAGGTGATCTATATGGTGTGTGTGTGTGTGTGTGTGCTTTAGAAACTGCTCCAAACATAAGAGGAGAAGGCTGTATCTTTCTCTTCTATGCTGAGTCTCTGTTCTATCCTTATCCGCGCGCTCAAGTCTGTCTGTTCCCTCCTTTTAGCCTTCATCTTATTCCCCTTGGTACAATTTTTCCTTCCATCTCTTCCTGTTCTTTTGTAACTGAATCTGCAGCCCTTGGACTTATTCCACCTCTATCTGCAATCTACCCAGCATTCTGAACTCCCACTGAAACAAACTGGGGAATACTTTGTTTTGAAATTAATTTATGGGGCAATCTTGACTGATAAATTGACTAATTAACTGAAGGGTAACCATTTACATGCTGGGGCAGGATCAGGTAGAAAGGAACATTGGCTTTACCTGTGACATGTTCTTTCTCAGCAAGAGAAGAGAGGGAGGAGCAAGCCACATCAGGATGTCCTCTCTCTCCTACCAGAAAATAACAAATTGCCTTGAACTATGAATCAGGATCCAGGATCAGAAATCATTTCCTGTTGCTTGCTCAAAGCAAATGAATTTGATGACGAGCAGATATCTGAAGAGAGTTTTTTTAAGGACAGCAACTAATAATTGGCCTAATCTCTTGAACCAGCAATTTTATGGTATCGTACTTTTGTATTTAAGATGGACAACGTATCATGTATCAACTCTTACAGGCATGCTGTGATATAACCAGCAGAAAAATTAAATGCAGAAGGCCTGAAATATATTCTTCCACGGATCTACAATAAGACTTTTTGAGCAGCTCAATTAATATCAAAACTCAACTCTTGCTTTATTATACTCCAAATAACCAGTGGAAAATTTCTTAAATGAGGTATATGCTTTGCCCCATGATCACCAAGAAAAAATATATAATTATGATTCAGAAAGAGACTTGAGAGCAGTTGCGAAAGTTAAGTTGGTATGTTTCACAAAATGTACAGATAGAATAGATATGTATTTCATATTACAGAAAAGACAGAAGATGAGTTAACATACCAATGGTGTTCCTAATGCACATACAGCATTAACATACGTAAAACTAGGTTTTAAAATGTACCGAGTTAATATAAATACAGAATAATCGGTTTTCCACTTAACTAATGAATGCGTACTACAATTTGGCTTGGGACCTAAATACCCTAAAGGCACCAGCTCCCATCTAATCTTGGAAGCTAGGCAGGGTCAGCCCTGATTAGTACTTGGATGGGAGGGTGCCAATGAATATCAGATGCTGTAGGCTATATTTCAAAGGAAAAAACTGCAAAAGCATCTTTTGAGTATTCCTTGCCTAAGAAAACAGGCACGTGCATGCACATACATATTATGCTGCCTCCTCCCTCTTTTCTTAAAATTATAGTGCAGTCTGTAATGTGACTTAGGAGAAAGGATTGCATCTAGGTGCTGAAAGTTGCTGCACCTGCACCAGATCAATTATGCACCTACTTTAAAAAAAAGAAGTAAAAGAAGATGGGAGCAGAGGAGTATACATCCACTAAGGAATTTCCGTGTCTGGCTTACTCTGTCATCACACTATCCTCTGGCAGCACATGCAAGATTTAAATTGCCAACAACAGTAAATCTAAGAGACAGAAGTAGCTCAAGCTAGGCTTGAGGTAGGGTTTGAAAGCAAGTCTCAGTGGACTGGTTAGTGATAATACACATCAACAACAAAATGGAATGAAAACCAAAAAAGGTTTACAGAATGCTGTATGTGTGGGAAGAGGGAATACCATCCTTCAAAGTGTATGAAGTGCCAAAACCGATAGTATGAAAAGGCCCTTATAATTTTGCATAATGGCAGTGAAACATTCTCTCGGCAGCCAATACACAGTGTCATCTCACAGAGCTGTTCCAGAATGGTCTGGAATGGCTCTACTGACTCAGAGACTATTTCATCATCTGCTTGCTGTGATCTATTTTGCCAACTATATTGCATAAAATGTGGCTCATATATGGTTTTATTGTAAAGTAGTATTTTACAGTGCAGGAATTATTTCATCCTAGTTGTTTTAACAGTTTCAGTAAGGATATTCTGCCAAAGAGGAAATATTTACATTTGGAATGCCAATGATAGTGAAAAATTGGAGCCAGGTCCATGATAACTGGGGCGGGGAGGGAATTTAATTCTTTATTGTCTCTGGAGCCTCAATCAAAGAGGGTATCTGAGCGCCCAAAACCCCAATGAGCAATATTTCCTCAAGTTCCTAACTTGTCCCTACCCTCATCCTCAAAAGACTACTCCAACCCTCCAGCCTAAATGCATCTATTTCTTTTATGCCCAAGGTAGGAGGCACAGCAGGTCTGTCATGAGCTGTGTTCCAACAGCCGGCACAGAACAGCAACATGTGCATAGGTCATGAACTAGCTATCAGAACACAGGTGGTGAGGACAATCCGTCTTTTTGGCTATTCCCATGACATGGGGAGCAGAGAGCAGAGCTGACTGTGGAAAGCTATAGCCGCCATGATACTTGCTTGTCTTGTTCCACATTTTCTTGATTTCATGGGGGCAGGGAAGCTAGAGAGGATCATGAAAGGCTATTGGTAACCACTTTTAGAGACTCATCGGTTGGGCAGAATACATTCATATTAAAATGCTAAAAATAAAAAAAGTGTCCATATATTAGTCTGTCTATGGCATCCATAATTCATCAGGATATCATAGCTGATGCCTCAAAACTTGACAAAAAAATTTTAATAGTTGTTCAAACTGTAGTGACAAGTTTCAAGCTGAAATCCTAAACATGATGGGGAAGAGTCACTAGAAGTAAAAAAGGGTTGCCAGTATTTCCCATCTTCAGTCTCACAACAGCATCTCCTTCCTCTCACTCCCTTAACCAATCACGTGCAAATTCAGTCTCCACTATAAAATCTACACTTGCCATTGAATCTTCATACACAGCCCTGGACTTATTTACCATCATGCTAGATGGAGGTATTTGCCACATATCCACACATCACAGCAAGGAGGGAGGGACTTTGGCTAAGATTCTGAACCAGGAAAAGAGACAGGAGAGGGCTATGACACTGCCACTGAAGTCCAGGAGTGGAGAAGAAAATGGCAAAATAGGAAGGGGTTCTCTGAGATACTGCAGGTAAGATTCCTGAGGTTAAAAACTTGGTAAGCAAAACACAAAGCCCTATGGACCTTTTTGGGGTAACAGTTAGGACCCAAGCTGCACTGGGTATGCTTAAGCTAGTTTCCTAATTGAACCTCTGTTTTGGAAGATTCCATTTAAAATAACAAATATACAAAATACCCTGTCCCTTTTTTATAAATGTCTGAATTAATTTGAGCATCTGGAATAATACAGCTGCATAACTACAATTCTTGGCAGAATCCACCAGCCACTTACTCTACCTATCTCACATGAGATTACTTCCAAAAAAAAAAAAAAAAGGCTTCAAGACTGTACCATCAACCAACTCCACAGTATGGAACATAACAGACAGACAGAAATTCACATAAAGAGATGCACTTTTTCTTAAAGAACTGCCACAATTAAAGTAAAATATATTTATCAAGGTATATCTCTGTGACTACAGCATAGATTTAAAATCCTGAATTACAAGTTATTCCAAATACAACTGACTATAAAGGTACTATGCTGGTTTCAATATATCACTGGAATGTTCCTAAATGTGCCATCAGCTCCTAAAGAAAAGATACTTCTGCTTTCTCTGAATGAACACAGATTGCTGTTCAGTTTACTGGCAGTTAATGAAATATATTTTATTTAATTTATATTTAATGTGTATTCTTACCTGATAGGGCTGAAAGGCACTATCTTCAGTTACAAAATCCAACTGTTTGTCCACAAGAAATTCAACTGCAGTGATAGAACTGTACACACTTTTCCCAACCAAAGGTTTGAAAGTCTGTGAAAAAAAAATAGTTTCAACATAATACTAGATAAAGATCCAAATGTTATGTATACAGAAAAATTGTTAAATGTTATGTATATAGAAAAATTGTTAAACCAAATTTATTATCACATTATGGTAGGAAAAGAGAAGCAAATCTTACTTTAAAAACTCATGAATAATGTCTTATTTAGAACAATTAATACTGGTTCCCTAAGTAAAATAAAGCAGAGTAGTTAATGCCTAATGTAGTCTTTATTTTTTTAAAAATCAATCTTATTCCAAATATAGGTTAACACAACAGGTATTACTGTTTGTGTACATACACGTGCACTGCTCAGACTATCATGGGTTGGATCCAAATTCAGTTATAACACGGCCCCTGAAATCAATGGGATTTAAACTAAAGCCATGTCACTTGAAGTCCCATTGATTTCAGTGGATATGACTAAACTGGGACCAGTTTCTCCTCTTCTTTTTAACTTGTCCTTTTTCCACTACTACCTAGCCCTTCTTAATATTCACTGCCACCATGTATCTTCCCTTGCATGAACTAGCAGATGTATATGACAGATACAATCATGTTCATTTATTAGGCTCCACATTGCAAGCTTTTATGGAAACCGTGAAGTGGGACTGTTTCTAGTCTTAGCTGTAACTATGTTTTAGATCTGACTAGTCAAGGATTATTGCTGATGTTGATTTTATTACTTGTTGCCTTTTTATTGCTGGATAAGATTTTGTGGATAAGATTTTAATTTGCCTTGTGAGGATTTGTTTCTCTTACAGATGGTTTAGGAATTTTTTTTAATAAGTATTATTTTGTATTTGACATTGGGTGTAAAAATTTAATAAAGTAATAATAATTTAAAAAATACAAAGATGGTTCAGGAATATTTTAAATAAAAATTAAATTAAAATGAAAATTAAACGGGGACACAAAGAAATGAGACAGTACAGGTGACAAAATCAGGCTTGTCTCTACATAAAACTTTTTCATTTGCCTACAACAGATGGAAAGGCTGAACAACAAGTCTAGGATTGAGTAAGAAAGTGGTAATTTCTAAATGACGCAACAGGAAGCAAAGTTGACTGTTGTGGAATCTCTTAGACCAATGTATGTGAAATAACAGACTCATCCATTCAGATTTTCACTAGTAGGGATAAGAAATTTCAAACCTGGGAATCAGATCAGCAACTTGTAATTTTCTAAACATTCCAATGGATCCATTTTGATTTTAGTTTAGTACTTTTTCTTTTACCATGACTGCAGTACTGTACCCCTCTCTCGTAACAGGTCTTTCCAATGCAATTTAGCTACAAAACAGAGCCAAATTTGTGGGATGGAAAAGACTGTTTTGTTTTGTTCTATGAAACCCACCTCAATAAATGGGTAGATAATATCCCAAGCTGCACATAATATTCTTGCTAACATAGGAGGGGGAAAACCAAGGCAAGAAGAGAAAGACCTTCTTGTTTTCTATGTGGTTTTTGGCAAATAGAGAGAATTAAAACATCATGGCTTACCACGTTTCCAAATTAGCTTTATGCAGTGTGGGTTAGGTATCTCTCTATGTGCACGGTATACATTCTATCAAATGGGATTTAAAAAGTAAGTCTCTAACATAAGAAATATACTGAAGCATGAAAGTATCAAAATATACAAAAGAGCGCAAAAATCATGAAAGGGTCAGAGATGCAGTCATGTTCAGGATGATATCACAGTTACGATAATTACACAGAATAGGAATGTACAAATTAGCTTGTGATACATTTGTACACTGGGACCTTCACTGCTTCTCATTTCAGCTAGTGGATTTTACTTTTTAAAATGCCATAGGTTTGCAGATCTTGAAATGAAAAACAACAGTTTTATGTTGGACAAAGAAAGGCTTCATTTAGGAAGCTGCTTCTCTCCATAAGTTTATTATTCTGTCACCACCCAACTGGGTCTTCCTAAATAGGTGGCCCAATCCCCTGCTCTCACTACAAATACGTACAGCTGCTTTCCAGAAAGTCTGCCAACTTTCTAGCAGCATGAACCATCCCTTCTGCATCATATTGTGTCATAACAACAGTACTTATCACTGCATCAGACTAAAATGGCTCCAAGCATAAAATAGTTTGAATGATGAGAAAACAATGTGAATACAGACACAGAGAAACACAACACTAGGCTGGGTACTGGAATTTCCTGAAGGACAGGGGTTTAAAAAGGATGTTACAAGTAGCACAAAAGCAGTATATTTTCATCTCTAGTTTAATTTAGCCTTTTGCCAATTTAAGAATACCATACAGAACTTATCAGTCAACAGGTGCTAACATGTTTCATATTCACTTTATTAGTAGCTGCTAAATTAGTTTTCTTGAATTCCTTAATTGACAATCCTCAGCAGACTTTTATGGTATAAACATCTGACAACAAAGGATGGATGTGTTTGTATTAACTGTTTAGCTGCCCAGGTATGCTTATTTTAGGATTTCCTAAGTAGTAATACACACAATCCAGTTGGGCAAATCAATTTCCAGAAAACACAGAGCCACTAGCACTGTCAATGAACTTGGTAGGTAAAAATGTTCCCGTGCTTGGTTTGTTTTCCAGTTCATACACCATAACATTTCATATTCAGCTTCAAAAGATATAGAAAGAGTGCAAAGATAAACAACTGTAACAATTTTGAAATGTTACCATGGAAACCTCACAAGGACACAAAAATCTGTGGGCTGCAAGCCAAGTAAACTGATTACACTGCTCTTGGGAAGGCATATACGCTGTCAGTACATGACACTATGAAGGTAGAAGAAACTGACGCAAACAAAACAAAAAAATAAACTTCTTCAGCTAATGAGACCTTGTTAACAACACCGACTCAACTATTCTAAAGACATGAATTCCTACAATATTAAATTGAACCTTACCTCTCCTCAGCTATTCCAGCAGCTTCTATTGCTAACATCATGCACACACACACACACACACACACACACACACACACACACAGTTAATTCCTTTCATAACTATGCAAAGTCACACATTCCCTTAACTGTATCACTAAACTGATGCCCAGATGTGCAAATGAAGGATCCTGGCAGAAGATTAAAAGGACATATTAGGTATCACATTTCATGTGTGTGTAAGTGCACGTGCGTAGAGATATAGATATATGTAGAAGAGAGAGAGAGGAGGCAGGAGGTTTTCAGTGAAGCATCCCAAAACATATATAGTTCCCCCTTGGTAGTATTTGATAGGTAAAGCCAGTTCTTACTGAAAATAATCTCAGGATTTAGCTCAATAAATAAAACCATGCTACTCTACTGCTCTTTATAAACAAAGTCCATATTGCCACTGTTTTATCTTACAAAGGTACATGCTGAACGCAATTGCCTTAGGCTGACTTCATTTCAAAGGTATTTGCCTTATATAGTGTGCTTCCTTTATTCTATGTACCTTTTGGTTTGAAACAATGCAGCAATCAAAGTATTTTGTTACTGGAAAGGTTGTGTGCCAATTAATGAACAACTACAGAGCTGCACTCAAAGGTCTGGCAGGTTAATTCACACCAGTATACAAAACACAAGAAACTTCTGGCGCCAGTCACACATACTCTTTTGCCTCTGCTTTTAATCCCATGGTCCGCTGGCCTTCAGCCTCCAAGGCTCCTTCAACTGTCCAGTTAAGTTCCATTTGAACTTCTGTAAGGTTTTACTCACAAATAATCTGACCTTTCATGACCTGCACTGAAGCTGCACAGTTTTTCAATATTATATTCAAAATAATCTCTTTTCCAGCATTTTATGACATCTAAGATGCTCAAGCAGTTATGGGACACAGCACTTTTTCCACATGACAAGTGGACAACAAGTCTTTGACTCATTTATTTTTAACCATCAGAATAAAATAAAGTGGCTTTCTCACAAGAAAATTTGTGCGTCTGTGTGGGTGGGTGTCTTCAAGACACTTGCTAAACTGTGCTGCCCCATCAATTTCATAGGGCTTTCTTACGCAAGGAATACTTTGAGGTGCTTTTGTCAGTTCCTTCCTCCAAAATATAGCCTACAATGCCTGGTACTCATTGGTGGTCTCCCATTCAAATACTAATTAGGGCTGACCTGCTCTTTCTTAGTTTCCAAGATCAGATGGGCCTTTAGGGTATTTAGGCCCTTACGAAAATCCATACTAATATGCTTGTAAAAACTTTATTATTTCTTTGTTACACTTTTAAAAATATTTTTTATTTTCTTTTTTAATTATTATTAGTATTTTTATTAAAAGCTAGAAAAAAACATAACATACGTAACATAACATACATAATATAACAAACATAACAGTGCAAAGCATACAAACAATACACATACACCTTATTTACATAATTTAAACAAAACATAGAGCATTTTCCCATTGAGTGAGATACAGTCTTGCAATATTTTCAAAAAATTCACCTCCCTCTGTAAGAACGGGAAATAACTAATATTCTAATTGTTACACTTTGTCTCAACTCTAATTATATAATAATTGTGTATTAACAATACCATTTAATACAATAATTCCTTAAATCTACAACATAATATTAATGGTATATCTTCGTAACCCTATTCTTTCAGAAATAAATCTACTACATCAACATTCTTCTCTTTCTTCTATCTCCCTCCCTCCACAATATTGCCTAGGGCAGTGGTTCTCAACCTGTGGGTCCTCAGATGTTTTTGGACTTCAGCTCCCAGAAGCCCCAGCCACTATGGTCAATGCTCAGGGCTTCTGGGAGCTGAAGTCCAAAAACATCTGGGGACCCACAGGTTGAGAACCACTGGCCTAGGGACTGCCTCCCATTATATTAACAATAAATTATCACTTTCCTACTTGATCCTTGTGTATACCATATTACTAAAATCAAACATATATCCCCATAGAACTAAAAAAAAATTTATACTAAGCTGATGCCATAAAGAAATCCTTTAATCTCTCCTCAGTACTGAAGGTTGGAAACCATTAGTTGGGACTTCCTTGTTTCCCAAAAACTCTGTAAACAGTTCCCAAACTTTATAGAACTTACTGTCCATCTTGTTTTCAAATCTGTAAGTCATTTTGTCCATCTGTGCAATTTCAGTGATTTTTTCTAACCATTCATCAACTGTGGGGATGCAAGTTGATTTCCAATATTTGGCATAAACAAGTCTGGCTGCCACAATCAAATGCCATACTAATCTTTTGGTGCAGAAATCCATAGTATTATCTGTACCAAAGATCCCCAATAAGAAAAATTCAGGAATTAAATCAATTTCCTGTTTCAATTTTTTTTGCATATTAACTCGTATGGCATACCAGAATCTCTTTGCTCTATCACATCCCCACCACATATGACAGAAAGATCCTACTTTGTCTTTACATTTCCAACAGTGATTGTTCATATTCTTGTTCATTTTTGCTAATCTGTTGGATGTCAAATGCCATCGGTACACTATCTTCAACATGTTTTCTTGTAGGGCATAAGATCTGGAATATGACATATTATTTTTCCAAATTGTTTCCCACTCTTCTAGAAGGATATTATGATTGAGATCTCTGGCCCAATTTATCATACAGTCTTTAACTGTCTCTCGCTCTAGCTTAAAGGATAACAACTTCTTGTACAATCACTTTTAAAAATATTTGAAGTGCCCTGCAGCAACTATATTACAGATAAAATGTACATACTGTAACATCTAACCACTACATTTATAGTGTTTTTATTTTTTATTTTTGAAATGGAAGCTTTAAAATAAAACAAAAAAACAGAAAATAAAAGACTGTACCCAGGCTTAGTCAAACATACAGCAAACCCAGTGAAAGAAATGCACTTCGAGTTAGCTATGACCAAATCATCCTACTGATCTCAGGGGCCTCTTTAAGCATGACATGTCTGGATCCAACTTATTCAGTTTATCTTAATGGTAATGACATAAATTAATCAGGTATTTTGCCTTTCCCATGAGAGTAAGACATGTTTTAAAGTGAAAAACACAATCCTTAGAAGATATGACCTCTCTCACCTCTCTTTCTCTGCAAAGGTCAAAGAGTTCTGAGAGTAATGTTAAACAACTGCCAGCGCTGCTCAAGGTAAACATTAAAATTATGGTATATTCAGACACAATTGTCAAAAAGATTATTGGAATCTGAGTCCCTAGTGCCAAGTATTAAAGGTGTATATTCATCAACTGCCTTTAAATAGAAACTGTAAACATGGATTATCACTAAATTGAACAGTTACACAATGATAATTCAAAAACTCATATGGGCAACTATGGATATTTATATACAGGCTTACATAGCAAAACAAAAAGAAATCAAACACAAAAGACTTTCTTGGTAAAACACCCACGGCTTACAAAAACACTTCAAGGATTATAAACATCAGTGATATGCAATAGCTGTACCTCAGCACAATTAAGTATTTTCGAGTTTGAGAACTACATTACTAGCCATATTAGAAGTTAAACACTTTAAAGCAGGACCAATGTGCTCACTCATGGCATCAAATGCAACAGCCCCTGTTGGATGCAAAATAAGTTATGATGCATAGTTTTCTTTGTTAAAAAGCTAAAGTTTCCATAGGTTTACTTTGTGCTTTCTTCTGGTTCTGGGTTCTTAAAAATTACTTCAACATGAACGAAATTAGTCAAGATGGCACACATCAAGAAAGTCCCAGCTTAGATTTAACTCCCTGTTCACAAGAGGTGGAATTATTGCATGCAAATCACACAGACTCAAACTACTAGTAGGATAAAGACGCATTACTGCTAAAGCCTCCTGTTATTCTTAGGCAGCCCCAGAACAACTGTGTCTTGTTTGGATCTCCATGCAGCACTAAATTCCATTCACATGAGAAAAAACAGACCAGATGATCCTTCTCTGAAAAGGATGTTGAACAAAAAAAAAAAAAAAAGGCAAGAAAGAGTTCTTAGCAGAGTTCAGCTGCTCAGCCCCTCCTTTCACTCCAACATACACTACACTACACCCGCACACACACACATACACAGAGCAATCAGTATACACTTTGATTTCCTGTAAGAGGAAATATACTTACATTACTGCAGAGCACACTATTCATTCTGAATTGTACATTAAATCTGTTCAGCAACTCATAAGCTTTCACTAATTATTTTCTGTGTAAGTTTTATAGTGGTTTTAAATATTTACCATTTTTTAAAAGAAATTCTTTACCTATATTGGCTAGATTTCAAGACAAGAATTGTTCAATAACTTGAAAAATTTAGAAACAGGATTTAAAAACTGTATCCTAACAAACGTTGAAGCTAAGAGAAACAACATAATCAGGACTTCAAAAACATATCAAGAAAGAGTTAAAATTAAGCAGTGGGGTATGTAGTTTGGCATAGTTTTATTTTAAAGGTAGTGTGACAATAAAATACATACTGCCGGGCTGATTATTCAATTCTATAATAGATTTTTATTAATATAATCAGCATTTAAAAATAAATGATATATAGTTATAAAACAAAACTTATTTTACTTCAACTACCTTTCATTTTTAAATTTTCACAAGACATGTCAACAAAAAAAAAGATTTTCAGTCTTCCTCCCACAATAAGATTTTTTTAAGGATCTTCAAGGCAGCTTTCAATCAGCAGCACCAACTACATTTCCAAAAATATTATGGATGGGTACAGGGCAGCGGGGAGTCGAGGCTTTAACCTAGCAATTACACAAATGAGAGCCTCCCCCCCCATAATTCAGCTTTGTGAACAGATTACAACTCCCTTTGTAACCAGCTGTGTGTGTGCGTGTTGTGTTAACAACTGAGAAATCCTGCAACTGAAGCACTTACCCGGTTCTCAGATCTAGGTCATGACAATTTCTGCCAAGGTTGCTTATGTAACAAAGCAGTCTTCAAACTACACAAAGGAGCCATCAGCTAACATGGATATCCACAAGAAAGAAAATGTCTGGAACGATGCTTTTTCGTCTGCATATACACTGGCTCAGAGCAGAACCGACACCAAAAAGAGAAGCTATCCCTCTGCTTACGACATGTTGAAAGAAGGGAAGAGGCGGTGCTCTGTGAACTGTAACTAATCCCTCGTCACAGGTGGCAATGGAGTCACTTCCAGCACGAGTCACATTACTGATTACTCATTTGGCTGGGCTGGCCAGAGAGCATGGGTCATAATTTTAACTACAGACAAAGCCAGACTAAAGGAGAGACTGACAGCTCAAGTTTAATACCCTAGCACAGAAAATGCAGATATCAGGTTTCCACTTTCCTGAATTACTTGCAGATGATCCTGTGCCCATCTACTCAGAAAAAAGTCACACTGATTTCAGTAAGTCTTACTCGGAGGTAAATCTGCATAGTATTACAGCCACAAAGAGAAAGAACCCATTTATATAGTGGAATAGCTCATGATTTCCTTATTCCTCTCCCTAACCAATGCAAATTTAAGTTGTAGGACCCAGATTATATGGCAATATAGTAACTCCTACCTGCATATTATTCTCTAAATTATGGGATCTGTTAACTCTTTTATGTTTCATTATGAACAGGAGAGTAATTCAGGGAAATCCAAACTGCGTTTTAAACAGCTCTGGAGCTGACTAGTGCTCTAAGCTCCTTGAAAGAAGAGCAGAATATTGTATTTACAACTGGAAATAAATGAGTTATGTATGCACGTATGCATGCATGTATGTATTTATTTACAATAGCGTGAAGTTAATAAGGATTAGAAGGCAATAGAGAATCAAAGAGAAAGTAAGTTATTCAACTGAGAGATCAATTTTAAATTAAACTATTTATGAAATGAAACTTCATCATATGTGTTGAAAATGGGGTAAAGAAAAGAACAAAAGATTTCCAGAGCTTTAAAAAAGTTATAGAACTTTCTTTGCCACACAGAACAAAAAAGTCTGTAGTCAGCTTGATCTTCTTTAATTTTCAAAGACATGTAGACATGTGATACTGTATGACTGCAAAACACATGTGGCCTGGGGTCACGAGAGCCAGCATGGTGTAGTAATTTGGTTGTTGGACAACAACTCTGGAGAACTGAGTTCATTCCCTCCCTTGCCATAGAAGGCCACTGAATAACCTTGGGCAAGTGTCACTCTCCCAGCCTCAGAGGAAGGAAGGCAAACCCTCTCTGAACAAATCTTGCCAAGAGGGCTCTGTGATAGGTTTGCCTTAGTGTCACCAAAAGTCAGAAACAACTTCAAGGTACAAAAACTAGGGGGCATATACATGTTCCTAAATACTGAGGGCCAACATAATCATGAAAGTATTTTTGAGAGTGGGCAAGTACTTTATTTGCCAGGGTGTATTCTTAACAAACAAAAAAAATATACTGGGTTTCTACTACTTTTCCTTATATAAACTATGAATGCACTGACACACCTGTTTGAAGCTGCATACAGCTCACACAGCTGTTATTAGATTATGGCGCTATATTTTTGGTATGAAAAATTAAAACCACATGGGTAAATAAGGTCAGTTGGCTATCATGCGAAATAGTGACTGTAACAGAGGCCATTTCCGCAACTAGACTGTTATAGCACTATTATTCCACTTTCAATATCCTATGAAATTCAGGAGTTTGCAATTTAGGGAGGGGTCTCAAAGCTGTAACAGTCCAGTGCAGAAATGGCCAGACCGAGTGACACAATTGAGACACTAGAGGATACTGCAAACTGTCAGAACACCTGTAAGAAAATGGAGTGTGCTCTAAATGAGCACGTAAAAGAACACTGGTAGGGTTGTTGTTGCCTTCAAGTCATTTCTGAATTACAGCAACTCATATTTCTAGGACTCTATTATAGGATTTTCTTGGCAAGATTCTTTTCAGAGGAAGGTTGCCACAGCCTTCCTCTGAGGCTGAGAGAGTATGGCTTGCCTAAGGTCACTCAGTGGATTTCCCATGGCTGAATGGGGATTCTCCTGGTCTCCTGGAGTCCTAGTCTAGCACTTAGCCTACTCTATCACACTGGCTTCCACACTGGTGGGGTTTGGCCCTATATCACTTTGATACTGATAACGAATTCAAAATTTAAAAAGATAAAGAGGGATTCTTCTGTTGAGTTTATCTGCATCTAGGCTCCCAAAATACAAAAGTACTGTAATTGTGGTTTCCACTGTTAGCCTTCACACTGGGACCTGCCACAGCAGAAAAGGAACAACATTACCGTAATAGATTTATTTGATGACCCACAAGAGGCCTGTAGAAAACAAGACCTGGCAGTTCCTCAATTTCCTAAGCATCTGCTTGGAAAACTTAGTAGAAATTGACAGACAGGCACATTCTTAAGATGTTTGGGATATCGAATTTATTGAATCAAGAGGTGGCACTAATAGAAAGGTCACTATTTTACACCTGGTTCTCAAAAGACAACAAAAAATGGATTGCATGAGATACTACCAAAGTGAAAGGAATCATGGCAGGCTACTCAAGACTGCAAACAACAATGGACTTCAAAAACCTTACTTATGCACTGGAAATGATATTCTGTTGAAGTCCAGTGTAAACCTAGGATACTACGGTACAAACCTAGGTACAGTGAGAACCAGCTCTCCTAAAAAGATTGCTTGACGTATATTAGAATAACTAATATGAATATCACGCAGCTTAAAAGGAAACTAAAGTTTTCAAATCAGCACAACATTCAGGAATATTGCTGTATAGTAAATGTAACTGAGGAATCACGTAAAACTCCCTAACTTACTTTACCTTGTAGCAGAATGCACCAAGACTCAGGAATGACAGAGATGAATTTCTTAGTGCCTTAATAAGAAGAGATTAACTGGACTGCAATACTGCTAAGTAAGGTAAAGTAGAGTTAATGAAATCAAATTAGGATACCCCATATGGAACAAATAACTTTAGTCTTTGGGACTGAATGTCCTTCCTCCAACCAAAAGCGTCAGCAAAATCTGTACTGAAGCAACCTTTCAACTCTCAGTCAGTAAAAAAGTCATTGCAATTTAAGAAGAAAGGAAAGAAAGCGCTACAAATAGAAAACCTTCTTGTTTTGTAAGATTTACTTTCAAAATTGTCATTCTGTAAGAAGAGATACCACTAGTCAATACATCTCAGATCCCAATATGACATGTTTGCACCCAACACTGCTCATTCAAATATGCATAACATTAATTCTGTAACCAAGAGAATGACTGCACTAGTATGCTCTTTTCATTGCTATAAATCAGAAAGATGAAGAGACTGGCTTGGGTGTACACTTGAAAAAGAGTATGTTCCAGCAGGCTATGACTAAAATTATACAAGGATCTGTAAGTCCTATTGATTTTAGCTAGTCTACTCTAAGAAGGACTAGTCAGAATGCAATCTATAAAATGAGAGATACTGTATCACAGTTTTTAAAAATATAGGTTTTGTGTCTCAGGCTCATCCACTAAGCAGACCTAAATTCACAGCTTAACCCCTCAAGAAAAGTAAGATTTGTCCGCTTTATTTATGGTGCTCTCACAAGGGTAAAGCACTTGGAGGAATATAAATAGTGGTACATATTACTGATGGTGGGGAGGGAATTCTATTGCTTTTATTATCTTTTTTTGTTACCTTTCTCACAGCCTCAAAGCTGGGCAGCTAATGCAGACCATTTAAACACTTAAAATGAGATGTGATAATAGTTTTGTGGTGGCATCTGCCTGTTGCAGAAAGATGCTAATGGTAAAGTAGTTGATTTCTCTATATTGCCAAGACAAACATGTGTTAAAGCACAAATCATCACGACTGACTGGAGAGCAGGCTCGGTCTGCATATACAGACAGCTTTATTAATAGCATTCAGGCACAGAATATCAGTAGCTACTATAGTCATACTTCTACTAAAAATATAGGGTTTGCTTAGAGCTCAAGGGGACTTGTTTAGATGGTAAGAGCTATTGAGTCATTCCCCACAGCCACCATCAGCCTTGAAACACAACTTCAGGATGCCTTACCCATATACTCTTTCTATAGCTCCCCAAAACAATCAGTCAGCGTTTTGTGCTGCAAACACTGAATTCTATTTATTGTCCATATCATGTTCTGCATACTAATAAACAGAAAATGAAGAGGCCCTCATTATTCACAGGTTTTTCTCTACTTCATCTCCTGTAACCACTGACATGCCTATGAAGATTGCCTGCTTAGAATAAAAAAAAAATCCTTTTAAAAATCTCTTTTCTATGTTCCCTTGATGTACCTTTGCTTGGTGTGTGTGTTTGCATGCATACAGGATTCTCATCTTCCACAGGGGGTGGGAAGGGAAAATCTCTGCAGTCAGTAGTGGAAGTCTAAGTTAACTTCCCCAGTAACTTCCCCAGGTAACTTTCCACTGAATTACTTAAGAATTGAATCAGTGGGCAGTGGCAGCTAAGTGATCTTCAGGATACCATCTTCTACTCGAGAGCGGGAGGCAGGGTTGAGGAAGATTATTACATGAAGCTGCAGGCCAACAATATCTGAAGGACTGTTTGACTCCCCCCCCCCGTTACCATAATCCAATCCCATACCCATATATAGGAATGGATAGCATATTGTTTCCGTTGGGCTTCAGTAACACTACAGTCTGTATAGGCAGATGGAGATACAAGGATGGCAGAACTAGAAATTGTCAGAGTGGAATGTACAACTTGAAACAGAGCGTGGGGGATATCAATTATGGAGTCTTCTTGAAAGCAGAACACAGAGAGTAGCTCCGGCTACATTTACATCCAATGTTCTGGCTTTTGCTCTGAGGGCTTTAGGTGTCCTTGTTTAAAAACGGGAGAATCTTAAAAGACAGCATCCTCTAATCATAGTATTCCTTAGCACATAACAGGATGCTACCAGTCAACTCTGCTGTGTGTATTGAGCGGAAAAAAAATGTTAGACCTTTGCTGGTACAAATACAAACATTTTCTAATTCAAATCCATAAATATGAATTACCCAGTCTTGGAGCAGATTTATGGCTATTTTTTTCCAATAAATTACAGCTGTTGTTTTTTAAGAAAAAAGAATAAAGAAGTAGACGTGAACAAAAAGAAAACATTTTAAACACTGAATGCAAGTGTCTGCATAATATGCACCATTTGTTATTTATGACACTAGCATTACAAAGTATTGAGGGTATACAAACTTTCACACTTGACAAGCTTCATTTACAATTACAGAGTTTTGCTATACTATTTCATTAAGCTGCCATTTGCTTCATCTCACAGTCAGGCATTAACTGTCAAGCAATCCATACCATAAGCCTTTTTTTTTTTTTTTAAATAGAAACAGAGCTCTCTTTGTTTCTTGGCAATACCAGTCCCTCTATGGACCAGAACACCACACAGAACTGCACTTAGCAAACAATCCATGACCTTCAATTACTGTCTTGGCTTGCAGCCACAGAACTAGTGTATTTCTGCTAACAGTGTGCCCTGTTTTACAGAAAGTTATTCAATGTGGTTCAAACATAGTAACAAAAGCCTAGATTTTATTAATTAAAGGAAAGTTAATCCTAACAATTCGCAACTTTGAAAGAAATACTTACTAGTACTTTCAGGCATATTTTCAGATCCTCCCATCTGAGTATGCAGAATACTAGCCAAAATATCAGTTTAATTTTAATATTTTAATTAAAGTATTGGTTTAATTTTAGGCACCCTGCAAGACGGTTAAAAACAAATCTGATCTAGTAAATACAATATGTCCCCCATATATGGGATTTCATTCGCCTGCGCTCAAATAGGGCCTGAAAATATTATTATGAATTTAATAGAAATTAAATAGTAATTGAAGTAATAAAGAGAATTACAGGATTATGCTATTAGCTCCCATTAAATTCAATGGACTTTTCCCTGAATGCTGCTTAGGTCTGATATAACAACATTTTAAATTAAACTGTGAGGCAATCCTAAATATTACTAGGCAGTGATCCCACTGAACTGAATGGGATTTACTCCTGAATAGAAATACTGTTTATAACTGCTGTTAAAAAAAGGGGGGGGGAGAGAAAAGGAAAGAAAAGAAATTGCAGTGTGACCCTTAGCACAATTGCTTGGTAACCCTGCGAGCCTGGACTCCTGAGGCATGACTGTGATTAGTTCTGGCAGTGAGGAGGAGAAGGAGGCATGGATCAGCCTGCCCCTTTGGCCATCCTCACACGAGTGAAGTAGCTGGACTCTTTCTCACACCAGTGAAGTAGCTGGACTCTTTCAGCCTAGTGGCAGGCTGGACAAAACCAGAAGACAGCCAAGTTTCACCCAGCAGCTGATGGAAGGGTGGCAGCTGAGGAGGCTTCTTCATGGTGCTGAACCTGAGCCAGAATGGCTCAGCTCTGCAGGAAGCCTACAGTCCCAGCTCCCCATCAGCACTTGGCTGGAAAAAGCAAGGCTGAGTCAGTCCTAGATGTTGTTTGGCGGACCTGAGAATTATGTGGAATCTGCCTCGGTGGAGGAGGGGGTTGGAGTTTGAGTCCCTGCTTCCCTTCCTTCCCCACACACATGTGGATCTAGCTGAGTGGAGGGCTGGGCTGGCTCAATTGGAACTGGAGTTTTATGTTTTTATATTTTAGAATCTCATGATTCTAAAGTTCCACCAAGTGTCAGAGCTTCCTCTCCAAGCAGCATTGTTAATCTCACTGAAAAACATAATGTTTGCTATTATCCATGCTTTTTTTATCTATGGTAAATCCAGGAACATACTCCCCCATGGATATAGGGGACCTACCGTAGCGCCTAAGATTTAAAGAAGTCTAAGTAAAATAAAATAACTTTTTTCTGCTCCAAGGAATTCTGAGGGACCTTTATTGAGAACTGTTACTTGCATGTGCTATTGTTTGTTCATTAAGCTCTACAGAAATTGTGGGAAGTGTTTATATATAACTCTGCTAGGGAACTGCTATGTACTGCCAACAGCAATGCTTTACTGCAGCTCCTTTGCTGAAGCATAGAGCAAGATGGATAGCCAGCTGGAGGGCTTTTATCTGCAGGTTGGCTGACAGCCAGCACTGAAAATGTGAGTCACTTCTGGAAGACAAATAGCATAACAGACCCAGAGAACACTAGAAGGAAAATTAAAAATGCACACTTCCTTTAAAAGTGGTTTCTAGTTTTAACACTCCTTTCAGAATTTAAAAATTCAAGACAACACCAGTTATAAACATCTAGTCTAATACCTGTATATTATTGTGAAAATAGAATGAGAAACTATTAATATACTGCTGAGCAGAGCCACAATTTAGGTTAATTTGAACCAACATACAACAAGATAAGCAAAAAAGCAAGTCAGCTGTAGACAAGCTGGTCTTGCATGGCATTAATTCTCTCATTTTCTATTAGCACTAAAGCAAACCTTTATAATACTTCAAATTAACTCTACAAAAAGGGAATCTGACCATGCAGCAATACAGCAAACAGATGTATTAAATTCAGTTATGTTACAGCTACTGAGAATGCAAAAAACATAGCTACAGATGACTGTGTTTCTTGGCATTTGTATACTAAGAGCATTAGGTTGAGAAGCAGGGAATGTCAAGTCAGGTTCTAAAGACTTATATACCATTTAGAAGCCTTTAAAAGCTCTGTCAATCACTGCCTTTTTGGGGACTAATCTAGACTAACTGCTTGAACTGTTTGCTCTATGTAATATCTCAATTTTAAGAGGGGACCACCAACAAGAAAGTGAGCTACACACACTGAACCAGTTCACATCTTGCTGATGCTAGAACAGGACAGTTTTATTTTTTGTACATTTGGCTTTCGCTCTCTTTGGAAGTATTAACTGTTTTGTTTCCTGCTACACTGGGAATCATACAACCTAACAAACTGTTGGTGGCTTCCTACCTTTATCTCCTTTGCACCAAGGTAAGGGAAGCCACCTAGGAGTTTCAATGAACAACTACTAGAGCAAAATTCTAGTAAGATGCTGAAGTATGTACATTTTCCTGTACAGTATAAGCAAGGCAAATTCAAAGAAAAAAGTTGCTTGAAATCCACAAAGCCTATCAGGCTAGACTGAAAAACCAAAGGGCCTTCTCTTTGTTTAAAACAAAATAAAACAGACTGAATAATGATGGTAATGCTACAGTAGCACTAATGTGTGCTTCCTAAACCAGCTCTGGAAAGCTAGGGAACCCTTCAGAGCCAGTTTTCATGTTGCTTAGCAGAGGAGAAGATAGTTCTATACATTCTGCCAGCAGAGCACTGCATTTAACTCTTACAAAATTAAGCATGAAAATGAATTTTTTCTGATTTTAAATCAAAATATTCACAAGATCCAAACTCATACTATGTTCACTACTGCTACAATACACCAGCTTTTAGAGGAGAAGATCAAATTTCCTGAAAACGAATCATATTAATTTAAAAACAATATATTCTGCAGCCTTGTAGAAGTGAACAATTTTTAGAGATCAGTAATGCCACTGAAACTAAACTAATCTCATCCATTAGATTTAGCTACTGAAGATCTTATCCTTATTTTCTCCTTTTGATTTTGGCAAAATAATAAATTCAGAAGTCGATTTTAATATGTTTATATGTTTTCTCTCTTTGTATGTTCCCAGATTCTACATGTCACATTCCTAAGAGCTCTCTCTCATCTCATTTTGTAATTTAATACCTTAAAATCACTTCTAAAGTTACTATCTCTATTCATTTTCCTTCGTTTTCACTTACAAAGCAGATGCTCAAAATCAAGAACACAAAAGACAATGTAATTCTGTTCTGGCTTCCAGATGCACTGAGGGATAGTGGGCCATATATTCCATGCAACTGAAACTTATCTTGGAATCTGCTGGTGTCCAGGTTTCTCCTATCTGGGAATTAAAACTGGCAGCCAACAAACAGCTTAATTCCTCTGCAGCATCCACTTCCTAGAGACCAAATCCCATGCAAGAGCATTTGTGCACACAGACTGTTACTTTTACACACCATTTTGATTATTCAACTCTCCATTTTTGTTATCTATAGAAATAACACTGTTGCAGAAAATAGAGATCGAGACCCACAGAGTGAAAATTCGCAGCTTATTCAGCCGGCTGAGCCTCGGTGGAATTGCTTCCAAAAACCGAGAGCCCATCCCCATCAATTCACAACAATTTATACATTCTTTTGCACAGTGTTATCTTTAGTACAGTGTAATCATGTTCATACATGGCACCAGGTTACGCTTCATACCACAATGGACCATTCTGTGGCTGCGCATTCTTAATGTTGCAAGTAGAAATTCTACTTTACTTTGTTTCTTTTTTCCGTTTCCTCCTCATTCCCCCCTTTTACGCTAAATTCTACACAGCAATTTAAGCATAATTACTTGGTTTGAGCCATTAAAGCATAAGCTGCAACCTTCCCATCCATAATTTTGCTCACTGCAGATTGGAAGCAGTTTAGCAAGCAAGGTACTATCGTACATATTAGCCCTGTCATTAATACAAAGAGAAATCCCACGAACAGAGTCTTCAGCCATGCTAAATTCGGGAGCCAGGAAGTTAACCATGCCCACATATCCGCAGATTGCGAGTATGATTTCCTAATATTAGATACCACAGAGTGTATTTTCTCCACATTGGTTTCTACTACTCCAGATTCATTAACATAATGACAGCAGGTGGTATTTAACCATACACACAAGCCTCCTTCTCGGCTGAGGAGGTAATCCAGGGCTATTTTATGCTGTGTCAGTACAGAGGCCAATGAGTCCACCTCTGTCTGAAGGGCACTGATCCATTTAGCTGTTGAATTGGCCAGTTTCTCCAACTGGGCTGACAGTCGCCATATCAGCCTTATGTTAAGGGCAACTCTTGCCATGGGGAACATTATGGCTCTGAATCTTTCACTCTCAGTTAGGTACGTGTCGTCAGGATCATACCTATAGCTTTCATCATAAGCTCTCTTTCCTCTTGTCCAGCCAAACTGCCTATCCCATGCCTCCATCGGCTGCTGGATCGGATGGAAGGTGATGCCTGCAGTAGCCAAACTCCCAATGGTGCATGCGCCATTCCAGACTGGGGGCAGGGCCTTTCCTGCCCAGGAACCGCACATCCAGTACATTCCCAGAGCATAATATCCCTCACGAGAGGTATTCCATCAGCATGCACACAAGAGGGCCAGCGGTGGATCCCCTTGCTGGCTCAAGATGAACTGACTGGGATCTTTTAAAAAGTTTGTATTATTTTGAAAGGATCCATATACAGTAGTATCATTCCAAATAGTCAGATTCATAGTGCCCGGTGGCATTACAGGCCGCCCTTGCATGTGTGAGCTTGGCCCATGGGAACACATCCAGCAGTTACTGACATTCAGGGTGCTCGAGATCTGATTGACTAACTGGTGAAACCGATTCACTTCCCAGCCTCCCTTGCTCGACATCACTCCCATCTCAAGCAACAATCCTCATGTCCACATATTGTCCGGACCCGTAATATCACTGTTTGAAGGTGATACAATATATAGCCAAGGCCTGCCGCTCCCCCTATAACTCCTCCAACCCACAAAATTGTTTCCCACATTCAGGATCTGGCCATACTTAGAGCAGTGCGTCCCTCGTAGCAACTGCAGTAGAGCCTAGTCTCAGTCTTCTTTCCTCTCCAGATGGGGATCTGGCCGTGCGCCAGGTGTCCAGCTTCCCAGAATGTGAACACAGCGAGGCCTAGTCCCTGTCTTCCTTACTGCTTTCTTGTGATCTTCATCTTCAAGGGTTGCCCTATGATTGGGGCGGCAGTCCAGTCAGTATGGGCCCTCTTTATCCTAGTGTAATGCACCCAAGGCCTCAACACCGCTACCTTCATTGCAGTGGGGATTGTCAACATAACCTGGTATGGCCCCCTCCACCTGGGGCTGTGTGGCTCTCCTTTCCAATCCTTCACCCATACTTCATCTCATGGTTGGAAGGGATGTGCCTGGGTCCGTAGGAAGGGAAGATGCTGCTCTAATGTGTACTCCCTCATTTTACTCAGGACTTTCCCTGAGAATTTGATACTTCCATAGTCGATCTATATGTTTCTGTATGCCCTCTATGGCTGCCCGAGGCAGATTGTATTGCTTTACATGTATCGGGGAGGGTCCTGGTTTCAGTTCAACCACAACTGGGGCTATGTATCGAGCTAATCCTGGTGGATTGTCCTCCGCCCATACCGCAGCAGGCCCGTAGGGAATGTCATCCTCAGCTCGACTCATAAGAGCCTGATGAGTCCTCCATTCTTCTTCCATAGGGTATGAGCTCAGCAAGCTCCGTGGTCCTCGGAACTGGACCTCCGTTGATCCATCATCAAAGGCAATCTGTGCCCACAGTTTTGACAGTAAGTCTCCTCCCATCGGGGCACTGGACAATCAGGTAAGTAGAGGAATTGGTGTATGACTTGATGCCGCCCCAGGTCAACAAGGCGTTTTTCCAACAATGGCCTTTTTTCAGTCCCCCCTGTGGTGCCAACTATCCTCACACAGGTGGTTGTCTTCGGGGCCAGGGGAGTAGTTACAACAGATCGGGTGCCCCTGGTATCGATCATCATGGGAATTTGTTGGCCTCCCACCTCTGCCGTGACCATGGGCTCCACAGGGCCAGCAATGAGGGGGCCCGGTCTGTCCTAATCCCACTGTTCCATCTCCGCCATCCCTATGGTCTCATAGGGTTCTTCTCCTCTTTGTCTCTCATATCGTCCATCAGTCACCCATCCTCTTTCTCCTCTGTCGCCTCTTTCCCGTCCCCTTTGGGGGCTGGTCGGCCCTTGTCCAGGTTGATAGGGCCATTCATTCTTTCAATTACCTTCCTGTTTGCAAATGGCACACTGGTTTTGCCCAAGTCGAGATCGGGATCTCCCAGCCCTCTCCATCCTCCTTCCTCTGCCCCTTTTGGGTTCAATTATCCCCTGGGCGGCAAGTGCCGCCACTAATACTTCCGCCTTCTTATGTATGCGTTTGTCCTTTTCCTGCTTCTCTTCTAATTCCCGATTTATGTAGACCTTCTGAGCAATCACTAACAACTGACTCAAATTCATTCCCTCAAAGCTTTCCTGTTTCTGCAGTTTCTTTCTTATATCCAGGGAACTTTGAGCCACAAAGTCCAAGACTACCGCCTGCAAATTCTCTGGGGCATCCAGATTTATCGGAGTATATTGCCAATATGCATTCAACAATCATTCCAAAAACTGTCCTGGAGGTTCATCGGTTCCTTGCACAATCTCCTTTATTTTAGACATATTCACAGCCCTCTTCGTACCTTCCCTCATTCTTGCTAGCAGTACAGCCTGATACTCAGTAAGACAGGTAAAGTCCTGGTCATTATTGACATCCCAGTGCGGTTCTGTCAGGGGCACCATTTCCCTAATCCATATCTCTTCATTTGGGGTACCGGGGGGTACCTGGGTCTGGACTACTTTTTCTGCCTCTCGGAGAATGCAGCTCCTTTCTTCTGTGGTAAAGTCATGAGTAACTGCTGGCAATCTTGCCATGTAGGCACATGCGTACCCATAATAGATGTACACAGTTCTATCATTTCTTGGAGCTTTTTCGTATATGACCCAGAATGAGTCTTCCAATTCAGGAGATCGGACGTAGTGAAAGGCGTGTACTGATAACTTTGCATCTGGTAATAGCCCCCCTCTTGCTGGGGATCGGGGATCAGCTGGCTAACCTGCCTAAGAGGAGCCACTACCTCCTTTTGCTGGCATTGATCTGGTCACCTTTGGCCCCGTTCTGGCTCCCGGTTGCCTCGGCCACCGCGGCCGATTGCCTGGCCTCTTTGCCGTAGCCGTCACCCTCTCTCGATTCGGACACCACAGCCGCCGCCGCCACTTCCTCCTCCTCTAGTGACTGCGGCTCAGGTTGCTGCTGAAGCAGCTGCTGCTCTGGCTCCTGCTACTGCAGCTCCTCCTCGCCGCCGCCTGCGGAATCTTCGGCGGCCGCTGCCGCCGCGTGCCCATTCTGCGTGGCCCCGAACTGTGCTCTACATTGGCCATGTTCGCTATCTTGCCCGCTCGGAGAGATGAGAGTCCGCCGCCGCCTTGCACCTTCCGCGCCGCTTCTGCCTGCACCGCCAGAGCCAGACCAGGGGTCACTGTGACATATGGGGGTGGTGCACAGGGTTCCTCTGGGAGACTATCCAAAACCACAAGACCCCTGCCGAACTTCTTCCGGGTTTTATTCTTCATCAGCACCATAACTTTACTGCACTGTTCCTTACAGTTTGCAAGCTGGGGGGGGGGTTCAGTTACTACAGTGCCCCATGATTCTATATAGGGGTACTGGTCTAGGTGTCCAAGGTCCCCCACCACCACTGCATATGCAGCCCTGATCTTTTCTGGGTCCAAACTTCCTTCTGACGGCCACCCCACCTTGAATTACGGCCATTCTACCTCACACAAGTTTAGCAACCTGCCTGGCGTCATTTTTGGGCATCCGTAGTCTCCACTAAACCCTTTCTTGAAGTTTTTCAGCATACATTGAAGCAGCGTTTGTCGGCTGTTACCCCCACCCATTTTCCTCCCCGATTATAACAACACACAGTGGGTCGGGGGAATTGGACTGTGGGTAAGGGGTCCCAGCAGTCTGACACAGCAGAGTTTTAGACAGTCACACACGTGCACCAACCCAGGCACCCGGATTCTCAACGGCATGCGCCGGGAACTGCGATGCCACTCACATCCTCTTTCACCCAAACAACACAGCCACCCTCCTTTTCCCATCCTCCTAAGGAGTCCTGAGGTTTCAGTAGCCCCCCTCTGGGGCTACTCTACTGAGGCAGGTCCTAAGGGGATGATCAAGCCCCTCTTCTCCCCTTTTCACACAATTTTTTTTTTGGGGAGGAGGCACTTACCTAAGGCCGTGTCTGTGGCGAATTTCCAAACCTCCCTGGGTTCCCAAGCTGGCAGACCGATCCCCGGGTCTGACGCCCTCAAAAGGAGGACCATCTGACAAAACTTCAGGGGCGCCTAAGGTCCCTGTCAGTGGGGCACAGATACCGGGGAAGCGGTGGACGCTTAAGTGGGCAAAAGGCCCCTCAGATCCCAGACAAGCCCCCAAAAAATGTTGCAGAAAATAGAGATCGAGATCCACGGAGTGGAAATTCACCGTTTATTCAGCCGGCTGAACCTCGGTGGAATCGCTTCCAAAAACCGAGAGCCCATCCCCATCAATTCACAACAATTTATATATTTGTTTGCATAATGTTATCTTTAGTACAGTGTCATCATGTTCATACATGGCACCAGATTACGCTTCACACCACAATGGACCATTCTGTGGCTGCGCATTCTTAATGTTGCAAGTAGAAATTCTACTTTACTTTGTTTCTTTTTTCCTTTTCCTCCTCAACACAACTCTCCATTTTTGTTGTCTATAGAAATAACAGACCTGCTTCTTTCAGAAAAATGCCAAAGTTGTACCCTGCATGACTGCTACAATCATGTTCATTGAGCAAATAGTAAATGATGAAAGCTACTTTGATTAATAAAGAGTGATCAGGATAGAACGCTATTCTGAAAGCTACCATTTAGGATAATTTCTCATGTTTATCTTTGGGTAATGTACATTAGTTTTTAGAGCTATTATGACTTTTGACTACTTATCACCTGGTTAAATGCAGACACAAATAAAACCTTTTTTCACCATTTATCACTGGTCTTCAATTACTTTTTTTATTTGCTCTTTGTACTTTTTAACAACTAATTTTTATCTATGACACATCAGGTAGCAATGCAAGGTTCATTTCCATCTCCATTTTATCTTCACAACACTATCTGAGATTAGGCTGAGCAAGTGATACTTTGTGCAAGCCAGACCCATCAAAGCCTAGTTGAATACTTCCAGCACTATGTCACACTGGTGAAAAAGTTCTCACCATAGTATACAAGTCTCAAGGAAATGAAAGGATATATCTGACTTATAGAAAAAATACATCAATCCAAAGCAGTTGCAACAGAATTATCAAGGTCAATAACAAATGCCTCTGGAACAGCAACTTTTTAATTTTTTGTATCAAGCTTCATCTTGCATCAGCCTGCATCACACCAATCTACGCTTTCCTACAGATAACAGGTTTCCTGTACTTTATTTCCATCTGATCACTCTAGGTCTTTGAAACAGGGAGAAAAATATACAGTAAATGTATACATTAAAAATTCCATTACATTTTTAAGTACTATAAAAACTGACAAGAGGTTGCAAGCTATCACTTGGTATTCCTATTGAGTCTCATAAAGTTGCACATTGCCACATAAGCCAATTGACAATTAGTCACAATGAAACTAAAATTGCCTCCTTTTAAAGGATTTTCTTCAAGGAAATGTACAAACATTATACCCAATCTTACATATGAAGAAACAATGGGGAAGTAACTCTATGTGTCACAGCACACTCACAGAACCTTGGTGTGTGCTGGAAACTACAGAGGATGCACAGGACACAGAGGCTGCTCACTGAAGCACAAGCAGAGCCTTGTTCCCATTTCTAACCAAAAGCATTTCTTCTGTACCATTTTAATTAGGCCAATTAAAATAAGTTGCTAGAACCTAAAGAGACAAAGTCAGAAAAGACTTCTTGTTTTTATTTCTTGGATATCAAGGTCAAACAATTTTATAAAGGGACTACGTTCAACAGCAATAAAAATGTTTTCCAGTATTTCATGAACTTCAGAAATTCTGTGCCTTCTATATCATGTAACAGAAGGACACTTTTGGACAATAGGCCTTGCGGCAAACTTCAGATACTGCAATAGATACTGTACGTGTCAATGATTTCTTTGTGACAACTTATTTCACAGACCAGTCTAAGTTTATGGGTTCTATGACCTTATAACAGATAAATTAATCAGCTGCATCATTTCTAATAAAAAAGGCTCAATAATATTTTAAAATCCCTCATCCAGGAGAATAGTAACACAATATCAAGCTTGCTCATATATTTGAAGAAACAGCACTGACTAAAGTTACATACACTAAATACACAATGACACAGTCCAGGAAAGATTACTCCATAACACAATGTTTAAGATGGCTAGACTCATGATTTTATCTACTTCATTAAACAGGTTTCAATAAGTACCACAATATGAACAGGGACAGGTTGCTTACCTTTAACTGTAATTCTTTGAGTGGTCATCTGCAAACTATGCCTGTTCAGTGCATCATTTGGACCTTTTGGAGTTGCTACATAAACATTTTGGTGGTAGATCCTTCCCTCTGGACCATGTGACCAGACTGATTCCTGCTTAAATTCACAGTTCCCTGGATGCCTAAGCAGCAGTCAAGGAGAGCTAAGGAGAGAGAGCATGACACACCAAGGGGAAGATGTTTTGTGAGTTCACAGATGACCACTTGAAGAACAACAGCTAAAGGTAAACAACCTGTTCTTCTTTGTGGTCTCTGTGACTCACACAAATGGGAGAAAGAGAAAGCTACTCACCACAGGAGGTGGGAGTGACATGTGACACAAGAAAAAAGCACAGTTCTCCCAAAGGCAGTGTCAGCCCTGGACTTGGCATCCAACGTATGATAAGTAATAAAGGTCAGCGGCTGAGACTAAGTAGCTGCTCTGCAAACGTCTCGCAGAGACTTGTTGTCAGGAACCAAAATCACACACACAAATGTAACAGTGCAAATACACTATTTATTAGGAGTGCGATACATAGTGCAGGACTTCAGTGAGCGAACTGAAGGCAATTAGCAAAATCCAAAACATTAAAAGGAAAGAGTTTTTCATCCCGCCCGCAAAAGACCTTGGAGTTCTGGTTTCAGCCAGGTAGTGCTTATCACTACATTCCTAGCTTTGTTTATCTAACAGTCTCTGGTTCTCATACCTTGTTACAAGCAAGCTGCTAATTAACTCCCACTACATGTCCCATAACTGAAATATGGAGGGCTACCCGACATCCTGCCCATCCCGGAAAAAAAATGAATGAACAGATGGCATAGGTAGCGGGGACTGGAAAGAAAAGGGAAAAGGGGAACACAATAATAAAGTGAAAATGCAAAATGTAGCATTTAAGCTTGGATTTGTGAAGCCCAGGAAGCAGGAACAGCAGGTTGAGTAGGTGGGTTACTCTCCAAAGAAGAATTCGAAGGAGCTGGTTTCAGTAAACTGCAATGAAAAACAGGGTGAACAAGTTTGTAAGTGTCAGGCAAAGAAAGTTCAAAGGTGACATCATTAATGGCACATTTGATTGGGAAAGGACCAAGCTATTTGGGAGAGAGTTTTTTGGAGGGGCCATTGGAGGAAATGTTTTCGGAGGAGAGGTAAACAAGATCCTCAGGTTTGTATGTAGGATTGGGTTGTCGTTTTCAGTCAGCAAAGCGCTTGTGAGAAGCTTTTGAAGCTTCAAGAGAGTCACATATAGAGTCCCAAGTGGAAGAAATTTTTGTAATCCAAGAGATGAGTGAGGGAGGCTGAGTTGTAGGGAAGGTGATGGGCAGTGAAGGAAAGGGTTTTGAGGTGCTGCTGAGGACAACTTCAAATGGAGTTTTGCCAGTAGAGGAGTGCAAAGCAGAGTTGTAAGCAAATTCGGCAAAGGGGAGGAGGAGTGCCCAATTATTTTGGCTGGAATTGATGAAGCAGCGTAAGTACTGTTCCAGGGTTTCGTTGGTGCGTTCGGTTTGCCCATCAGTTTGTGGATGATAGGAGCTGCTGAGTTTTTGGGAAATGCCGAGAGATTTAAGGAGTGAAGTCCAGAATTTTGGAAGTGAAGATAGGTTCTCTGTCAGAAATGATTGTGGAAGGTAATCCATGGAGTTTCCAGATGTTGCTGATGAAGAGATCGGCTAATTTTTCAGCGGTTGGAACTTTTTTCAGTGGGATGAAGTGAGATTGTTTGGAAAAATGGTATGGAAACCGCGTGAGTTGGGCAGACCAACAATAAAGTCCCATAAAATAATGTCCCAAGGCGAGAAAGGAGCAGTAAGTGGTTGGAGAAGCCGATGCGGCTTAGAAGATGAGGATTTTCAGGTGTTGCAAATTGCGTGGTTTTTTATATATTCCTGGACTTGTTTTGTAAAGCCTGGCCAGTGGAAAAGTTTTCTGATGGAACGTAGAATTTTGAGAATGCCAAAATGTCCAGCAGGTTTGGAATCATGGTATCTTTTTAAAATTTCGATGCGGTAAGATGGTGGTACGTAGATTTTAGTTCCCATGAAAGCCAAATCTTTAACCCAGGTGATTGAGTCTTCGTGTGAATTTTTAGCCGAGTGTCAGTTTGGTAGGCAGATTTGAGAGAATGTTGGAAGGCAGAATCAAGTAGTGTTGAGGCTCTTTCACCTGTTTTTTGTTGCGCACGGGTAGTTACTTGTAATCCAAAATTGTCTAGGGAGAACAGAGATTTTTCTGTGGTCGGAGAAGAAGAGGAGGGAGGCTCGTGGCAGGGTAGTCTTCAGAGAGGATCTGGCAAAGTGTTACTTTTACCAGGTTTGAACACAATTTTGAAACTAAAGCGCTGGAAAAATTCAGCCCAGCGTGTTTGTTTAGGGGTTAGTTTCTTGGCGGTTTTTAGTGTCTTGAGATTACGGTGGTCAGTCCAGACTTGAAATGGAATTTCAGAACCCTCAAGGAGGTGTCTCAATGAGATGAGTGCAAAATGGATGGCCATGGCTTCCTTTTCCCAAATTGGCCAGTTGCGCTGCATGGTGGAGAATTTTTTGGAGATAAATGCGCATGGTTTTAGGTGGTTGTCTGTGTTGTGTTGAAGAAGGACAGCTCCCATGGTGAAGTCAGAGGCATCGGTTTGAATTATAAATTCTTTGGCAGAATCAGGGAATAAGAGGAGTGGTTCAGAGGTAAATTTTTGTTTGAGGGTGTCGAATGCCATTTGGCATTTTTCAGTCCAGATGATGCGGTTGCATCGGTTAGATTTGGTATCAGTTGTTTTTTTCAAGAGGTCAGTGAGAGGGAGAGCAATAGTTGCAAATCCTTCTATGAAGTTATGACAGAAGTTTGTAAAGCCAAGGAACTGCTGGAGCTGTTTTCTAGTTTTGGGGGTAGGCCAGTTTAATATGGTGTCAATTTTGGCAGTGTCCACGTTTAGGTTGTTTTGGCAAATACGGTACCCTAAATAATCAAAAGTCTGAGCATGAAACTCACATTTTGAGTGTTTAACAAGTTCATTGTCTATGAGTCTTTGCAACACAGTACGTATGAGCTTGGTGTGTTGTTCAAGGGTTTCTGAATAGATCAAAATGTCACCTAGGTAAACAACAACACCTTCGTAGAGGAGATCTTGTAAGACAGAACTGAGAAACATTTGGAAAGCTGTGGGACCAGCTTGTAATCCAAAAGGGAGAACTGTCCATTGGTAGTTTCCCAGTGGGGCTGAGAAAGTAGTCAACCACTCACTGTCAAGATCCATGCGTATTCTGTGGAAAGTCTCCTTGAGGTCTAATTTGGTGAAGAATTTGTCTTTAATCAATTGATTTAAGATATATTTAGTTAAAAGAATTGGATAAATATTAAGCAACACTGCCTGACTGATTAAATTGTAGTTTACGATAAGCCTCGGTTCTCCTCCGCCCTTTTTATTGTGGAAAAATATTGGATTGGCGGTAGGAGCAGATGAGGGTTTTATAAATCCCTCATCTTTTTAGAGCAGTGGTTCTCAACCTGTGGGTCCCCAGATGTTTTTGGACTTCAGCTCCCAGAAGCCCTGAGCATTGACCATAGTGGCTGGGGCTTCTGGGAGCTGAAGTCCATGAACATCTGGGGACCACAGGTTGAGAACCACTGTTTTAGAGCATCTAGTTCTTGGTTATTCATTGGATATATTTTTGTTTTGGGGATTTTAGCTCTGTCTATTAATTTTACCTCCGTCTATTTTAGCTCCGTCTATTAATCGGAGTTTGCAATCAAAGTCTCCATGTGGGGGCAGTCTGTCTGCTTCATGGTCCTCAAAAGCTTTCTGCAAGTCTCGGTACTCTAATGGAATTTTCTGCAGCTCCTCGGGACTCAAAGTGAGTGCCGAGTCAGGGGGGATTTGTTTGGGCATTTGGTTTACATCATGGGTATGCTTGAGTAAGCCTTGTGTCCAGTCAATTTGGAGATTGTGGTTTTTTAGCCAGTCGTACCCACAGACTATTTGAAACTGGATTTTGGTGGGCACTAGGAAATGTAATTGCTCCTGATAGTTTCCCACTTGAACAGGGATAGGTTTGGTCCTTTCCCGTACAGGGCCTCCTGCCATGCGTGTGCTGTCCATCTGAGATAATTTAATGGCCTTTTTTAGGGGTTCAAACTGCAAGTTCTTTTGTCACAGCAGGATTCAATAAACTAGTTGCGCAGCCTAAGTCAACTAAGGCCCTGTACATTCGTAATTTCCCATCATTCCCTTATAAGTCTACTGTTGCATATACATGACGAGTTTTGATGGTACTTACATTAGCTGACTCTTCAGGGTCCCAATCATCGCTGTCTGAGTCAGATGTGGTCAGTGGGCTGTCCTTACCATCGCAAGTTCCAGCAGTGGTTCCGCCGGTGGGGTGTTTGGTTGTTGGCTTCGGGGTGCCAGCTTTACGGGATACAGGTTGGGTGGTGGGGGTGCCCGACTCTTCTTCAGTGGTTTTCTTCGATCCCTGGCATTTGCTGGTGATGTGGCCTTTTCCCCCACATTGGAAACAGGTGCCTTCTTTAAGTCGTTTTTTTCTTTTTCTCGCTGCTCAGGAAAGTGGTTTTTCGCAGTCCGGGGATTCGATGACCGATTTCTTGCGCTTGCTTTTGCTGGGCAAGCTGGACACTCTCCATGATGCTTTCCATTTCTCCGGCTAGTTTCATCCATCCCAGGAGGCTGGCAGGATCCCCAAATCTTTCTCTAAGTCGATGTATGAACAGCTGCAGGTTGGCTGTTTCCTCAGCTCATGAGTTGAACAGGCTGGCAACTCACTCCGCTGCTTCTCCTTTGAGGTGCTGGCTCAGGTATCTAATTCTGGCAGCATCATCAGGGAAACTGTTTCCGTAGTTGATCATGTAATTAGAGGCCAGGTTGAGAAAGTATATCAGAGTGGCACCATCGCCATCATATGTAGTCTTCAACTCTCGGAAAGATCGGGGCCTCACTTGCGATGCCAGTATCCCGGGAGGTGCAGGTGCCGCTGCCACCGGAGCAGCTACTGCTGCTGGAGCCTGGGGTGGCGATTGTCCAACCTGAGCTGCCAGGAGTCTCCAGTCATGCAGCTGAGTTCTCAGTTTGGAAATTTCTTTTCTCTGATTTTCCACTTCTTCTCTGGCTAGAAGTTGTTCCCTTATACTAGTCTCAACAATAGATGTGTCCCATCTTGTAGCCCAGCGACATTGACACTGAGCAGTTTCTGGTCTCTCGCCCTAGGCCCAAGTTTGGCCTCCGGTCAGGGTTTATGGAGGAATCGAAGGTCATGTCTTGGGTTTTGCATCAGGGGCCTGGCTGGGGACGGTCTCATCTCTTTCAGCGATTTCCTCGCCTGGAGCTTCAACGGCTCCACCGGATGCTCCTTTTTCTTCAGGATCTTCTTCACTTATTTGATACATGTTGTTATTATTTTTGCAGGAGTTCACTCACTCTTTCAGGAACCGAATTCACACACACAAATGTAACAGGCAAACCCTTCTCATTCAAGAAGTAGAACACAAAGAGTCTCTGAAACTGATGAAAGTTAGCAGTTCTACTGATGTAAAAGGCCAGGAAATGCCTGACATCTGAACAATGCAGTTTACAGTCCAAGTCAGATGCTGGATTCTGCAAAAATACAGGGAAGACAATGTCCTGGTTCAAGTGAAATGCCGAAATCACTTTCAATGGGAAGGAAATGCTTGGTCTATGGACCACTCTGTCTTTGTGGAACTTCAAGTACGGAGGGTCCATGTGAACAGAAGAGGACTGTGGAACTGAATCATGTCTTGTATCAGAATGCATATCTGTAGCCATGGAAGTCTTGCTCATATGAGAGCGTCTTGATTAATGGTTTTTGCAAACTTGAGGAGTCATCACTTTACAATGAGCACACAGCCCAACGTTGTGGCCTTCTCTCAGGCACAGCAAAACACATGAATGACCATCTACACCTGGGATCTTAGTCCTGAAGGAAGTACACTTTTTTAATGAACCAGAAGGCATTTTAACTGCTGAGAAAACCCATTACCAATGATTCACAAGCCAGAAACTTAGTCTAAAAACTGTCCATGTCAAAGTCTGAGTTCGAAAGTGAAAGCCAAATCAAGATCCAAAAGAGAAGAAGCTAAAACACAGTCTAATCCTCAAAGTCCAAGAAAGAACAAGAATAAACAACACAGCTCACCAACCGTTCCTTCAATGCTGTGGTGGTGGTGGATGAAAAGGAACTGAGTGTCTGAGTGAGAACCGCGCTGGTCACATGGACCATTTGTGTTAGTCACAGAGACCATGAAGTAGAAGCTAGTATGTCGAAAATACAGTTCAATCTATGGGATATCCTTTAAAACAGTAGTTCCCATACTTTGTTCCTTCAGGTGTTTCAAACTCCAGGAATTTGGGGACCACTGCTTTAAAATAATGTATCACAAGTTCCAACAGAATTTCTGGTTAAAAAAAAGGTCTTTCCTAGGCCTAAAATACCTGGAGGGGGAGAGCATGGCAGAACTATCTACCACATTCCCCGGGAGAAAGAGTATGGGGGACCATTTTCAGAAAAAAACTAAATAAAATATTTAAAAAAAAATACTGGGGTGACGGGAGGGCCTCATGTGGTCCACAGGTCACACTGTGTCCACTTGACATATAATTAACAGAACCCACTTTTAGCACTGGGTAAAAGTGTGAAGCTGTGAACTATTTTAATAAAAAATCAAGTATTTACTTGCATATGTAAATTGGTATAATTAAACTGAGTGCTTTGTGCTTGCACACCCACACAGGTTGTAGTTCAATAGTGCTTAATAAGGTATGAGATACATTTTATTCAACAAGCGGACAAGAATTATTCTGAGGTCACAAATGCTAGAGTGGAACATGGCACACTATGCTGAACCCCAAACTTAGAAGTTTCATATCCAGATTATGTTGGAAAAGAATTACAGTGCTGTATCATGTATATATACAATATATTTTCCATTCTAACGAGGTCAATGGCTATGACTGTCTTCCTTATTACGGTATATATCCATTACATTGCAAAGTGCTAATCCAATAGATTTCTTGTAAAAATGTAAGGAATGTGTTCCACAGCCACTAAAATTTAGGCTGCAATACAGACTGTTTTGCCTAAGACCCTGAGTACATTCTGTTTCAAAGCTATGGAGAGCAAAGCACTTGGATAATATTTCAACATAAAACCAGCTTTTTGACAATATTCAGAGTTATCAACTTCACATATTTGATTCTCTGAGAAATTCAAAATATTTACATAAGTCTTTTATTTAATCGTAAAAATTAGATTCAAGTTCTCAGCTTCTTCCTCATTGAAAAGTGTGAAATCTATGCTACCTCCATCCTGGGAATACTCAGTAATGTGAACATGAATGTATCTACTGTGACCCAAAAATAAGAAATGCGCAGACTATTTACAGGACACTATATAACTTCTGCTGAACAAATAAGACAACTGACTGAATTGTTTCAGAAAGATCTTGTTGGAAACATGCTTTAAAAAATCTATGATTGTGGTTCATACAGGAGTGAGCTCAGGGTACCAGTATCAGAACAGCAATGGGAACAATGTTTGTGGCTATTTTAGAATACAGTCCTCCCTTCACATTTGTGGGTTTGACCTTTGTGAATTCGATTATTTGTGAGGTGTCCAGTTGCCTCCTCGCATTCTCCTTCTCCCATTCCTTTGTCTTTTGCCCAGGCACACTGCCTTCCTTCTCTGAGCCCTAGTAAAAGGCAAGCAAATGGAGGGGGAAAGGCTCACATATGCGCACCTGCCCCCTCCATTCACCTGCTGTTTGCCCAAGTGCCTTGCCTTCTTTCCTAACATCTGGGCAAAAGGCGAGCAAATGGAGGGGGAAAAGCTTGTGTGCACGTGTGCCTTCCCCCTTCACTCACCATTTGTCCAGGCATCCTGCCTACTTGCTTCATGCCTGAGAAAACCGTGAGCACCTGAAAGGGAAAGGCTCGTACATGCCTCCTGCCCGCTCCATTCACTTGCTGTTTGTCTGGGTGCCCTGCCTTATTTCTCTCCACCTGGGCAAACAGTGAGCGAATGGAGGGGAAAGGCTTGCTTGTAAGCACACCTCCCCACTCCCTTCACTCGTTTGCCTGGGCGCCCTGCCTTTCTTCTCTGTGCCCTAGCAAAAGGCAAGTAAATAGAGGGGGAAAGGCTCGCATGTGCCTTCTTCGCTTGCGGAGCTGCACCCTTCCATTTTCTTGCCTTTTGCTTGGGCATGGAGAAGGAGGCACAGCCCCCTGGGAAAAGGCAAGGGAATTGGGGGGAGGGGAGTGCTCACTGGGGCAGAGGTAATTTTTCACCTTTTTTTAAAAAAACTTTCACGAGGGTTCTGCACCTTAAACCCTTGTACAAGTCAAGGAGCCACTGCAGATTTTGTTATTTTTCAGAACAAATTTTCATCTTTTTCCAATCATTTTATCAGATTCAAAGTATTTTAAGGAAGAAATACATAAAGCTAGTCCTATGAGATTGTGTGTTTTGTTTTACCTAAGTACTCAGGACATTTATTTAAGCTGCAAGCATTATTTGATATATTTTCTTCTAAAAAAACCCATACAAGAATAAATTCTAATGACTGAAGTATTAATCAAAAATGTGAGCTCAGCATTCAGCCCAAAAAATATTTCTCAAAGACATGAGAGATTCTTCTCCTACGTCAAAGATGCCAAAAGGAAAATGACTGCTAGAAGGGACATAAACATTCAGAAATACATGAGTGGCAAAGCAGCATAAAGTGACACTTTCTTGTAGGGATGTAACATAATGGGTATAGCAACAGAAGGACCTTCATCTGTTTGATCACTAAGCCTAGGTGTGTGTTGGTGATACAGACATAGTACACAATAGTCTGCAGAAAGGGTCAGAATTTCCCAAGGAATTTCATGGTATATGGCACAAGCAGGGATGTGTCACCTACCGGACTGCCCAACTGGAAGCAGCAACTCCTCCCAGAAAAAGAGTGGTTAGATCAGTGGTTCTCAACCTGTGGGTCCCCAGATGTTTGTGGACTTCAGCTCCCAGAAGCCCCAGCCACTATGGTCAATGCTCAGGGCTTCTGGGAGCTGAAGTCTAGAAACATCTGGGGACCCACAGGTTGAGAACCACTGGGTTAGATGGAGAAGAAATGCTGTGGTAGCCAGCAGCATCAAAAAATAAAACTAGACAACACCAGGTCCTGTCTGATCTTGGAAGCTAAGAATAGTCAGCCCTGGTTAGTACTTGGATGGGAGACCAGCAATAAATACCAGGTGCTGTAGGCTGTATTAGAGGAAGGAAGTGGCAAAACCACCGCTGAATATTCCTTACTTAAGAAAAACTTATGAAATTCATGGTGTGGCTGTAAATTGACCAATGACTTGAAGGCATATACATTAACACAAAACACACACAGGCAAAGGGGGAACAGAACAGTGGCACCTGTGCTCCACTATCTGCAAGGACAGCCACTTTACATCCAGCTTCCATGGTCCTTGGAGGGCAGACAGACCAACAATATGTACTTTCATTAGTTAAAATAAAACATATTCTAAATTTTCCTCAGATAACACAATTATTCAAGCTGCACTCTATTACTGAAGCAGTTATGAAAGACCTCTTTTCTAGATCCAGTCCTAATTTGTACTTAGTAGTTTAGAAAGCTCTAGTGGTTCAGAATTTTAGGAAAAGCCTTCAGCAGAAATAAAATAGAACACTTTCAGCAAGGATTTCATAAAAACTATAATTTTGCCAAGTCATTTGAAGAAAACAAGGGAGTTTCAGATTATAAAAGCTTATAATAATCTACCACAAGACAAATCAGAAGGTGAAAAGATGACACTCAGTTTTCATGCACTACAACAAACCCTGCAGAACACCGCGCAAAACTCTTGAACTGCACTGTCACTGAGGCCAATATTAAAGTAAAAATGGAAGAAAATAAAAGAAACTGCATAAATTTTCAACAAGTAATTGTTAACAATTAAATTGCCTCTAATATAATAGACTTATTGTATTGCCAGAAGTCTGTAAAATTAAACATTAACACAACAGTTTATAAAGTGTAAGTTGCAAAACTGCACTGTTGGACTTTCTAGAACTTCTATATGACATTCTTAGAAATATGTTACAAAACTTACCAATGCAGGCCACTGAATATGCTTGATCTTTGATCCCTGAGTTTGGCTAGGATCCTTTCTCTTTGCCCAGACCAGCTGGTACTCCACCAGGAAGGCTGCAAAATCTTCATAAACTTTAACCCATTCCCGTTTTTCCCATTCAAGGTCATCAAATTCCACATACACCTGGGGAAACAGATTTGTTGTAGAAATGTTATTACAACTATACATGTTATTTCAACTATACTATACAACTATACTCTGGCAATACAGGCAGAATGTTTGATTTTTCTATTACTTCTAAGGAAAATAAATAATTCCTAGACATGCCTGCATGGTATTATCATTATCAAACAAAAAAACCAGGTAACTATCTCTCTCCTCACTTACCCTAGCACGCAATCCCTCCAAAACACTCTCGTATTCCATGAAACCCTCCCCTCAAAAGAAAATCTTTGACTGGTACCTGAGGCCAGGAAAGATCCTGCCTGACATAACATTCTCAGAGTTCTCAACCATTAAGAAAGTCCACAACTCTGTTTTCACCTACAGAAGGAGCAATATGATATATGATCCTTATCTGTAGCACTGCTAAAAAGAGGGGTCACTGGATTCTTGGATAAGTTGTAGCTTCCAAACAATTCTGCAAAAGGCAGAACCATTTCTAATGTGCTGTAGTAATAACTTGCAACATTATGCAGAAAGCCAGAGGAAAAAAATAGCAGGATCCTCAGATAACATTCTCCTTCACAGGCAGTGTTGACTACTTTAATGTTAGAATTCTTTCCATCTACAGGTGTATGCTACCTAGATTACTGAAGCAACCCACCCTTCCTCTGACTGGAAAACTCCTTATCAAGTGATGCCAAAAACAGGTCAAGTAATACCCAAAGCATTAGCTGTTTGGGTTATTTATTTATTTATTTTCCTGTCTATCTGCCAGTACAAGATCCAAGGTGGCATACAATGTTTTAAAATGACAATGCAATTAAAAAAAACCCTTTAATATAAAAATTAAAATAGAATTACATTAAATTTCTATTTTAAAAACACAAGTTAAAAGCAACACTATAAAGAAATTTAAAAACAATTAAAAGATGCTTAAAACATAATAAAATAACAATAAATCCCACCCACCCACATTAAAAGCCTTACCTGCTGCAACTCATTAAAAATCAAAAGCTACCTTAAATAAAAAGGTCTTTACCTGCCACCTGCAGGTAAAGCAGGAGGAAGATAAAGGGAAAGGGAGTTCAATAACTTGGCGGCTACCACCAAAGGCTTTCTCTCCTGTCCTTATCAGATGTATCTGGCATGGTGATGAGATCAAGAGAAAGCCTTCCCCTGCACATCTTCAGAGTACAGGCAGACTCATAGAAGGAGATACAGTTTTTCAAATACCACCTGGCTACCATATGGAGAGTTAGGCAGGGGAAGTTATCATTAATGTTATTTATTTTTTATGTTTTTACTGTAAAATACTCTACAGTAAAAAGTCAAAGATGCATAAAGATGGTCATGGAAGCACCCAGTGTTTCCAGCTGGGCAGAGCAGCACAGGAATGTTGTTTAGCAGGGATGACAACAAACTAGGTACTACCTACAAATTATCTGTGGAAAAGGGGCTATGAACTCAGTGTATACGTAAATCCCTAAAAAGTGAGCAGTTGTCAAAACCACAGATTCTAGGAGGCAAAGGGACCTTTATGAGAAGCATAACACTTGAGGCATTTGGAATCTGAACACAGGAATTTTAGGATGGTATCAGATTTCTGTGAAATCTGCTTTTTGGTATTTTAATATTTAGATGTTACACCATTGCACGTGTTAATTTTTCTTGCATTATTTTTCACTTTAAAAAGAATGGCAGACAATTGCATCCCTCTGTTAAAAGAGCCACTGTTTTTTTTTCCCTCCTGCCAACAGAACTGAGGTAACTAAATCTAAAAAATGTTTACATTTCTAGTGGTAAGAATACAGTGGAATATTTTTAATTCAGATCAAAATCCTGCTATCAATGTGCTTGCTAATGTACAGAAATCTTCTTCCTTCAATCTCTGTATTCCCAAAACAGGTAAATTTGGTTCCTATTTTTGTGTAGCTATACATATATTTAACAAGAGTCCTGTGTGCACACACAATGAGCACACACGCAAACTGCAGGACAAGCAGCAAAACAAGTCTGACAGAAAGAAAAGAAAGTGAGAGACAGAAAATCAAAACACTGCTGCAAAATTATGCCCCTTCCCTATCATTGTGGAAATGGAAGCAGAGTGAACTGAAAAACGGAGCAATTATAACCAGAAAGGCCAAAAAGTGTTAGCAGCCAAGCCCAGTTAGTGTCCAACTGTGAAAAAATGTGGATACCTGAGCACCCTTCCTTTTCTAAGATTTAGCCATAACCCCGCATACTGCTAAGAGACAACAACATCCCATCTGTCAAGTGCTGTTATCATCAGACTGGACTTTCCATGTTATTAAAACATGAGGTGGCCTTGAATCCTTCGGAAAAAAATCACAATAAATTTATAATTCTCTGACTCCAAATTACTAAAATAAAGCAATATTCCAGCACAAAGAACCTGAAAGCAGGAAAAGGCTTAAACTGAAAAGGAAACAATACTCTCATACCAAGAGAAGACTACAGATGCCCAATATATGTTTTAGAGTTCTCCTTGATTTTCTGGGACTGTTAACAGATGGCGTTAAAAAAGATCCATGCAAGAAAATACTGTCACTCATAATGAAGCTGGAAAGAAAGAGAACCAATGGCAATAGGAGAAAGCAAGGTGCTTTATAAGGTGCAGTGGGAGGGGATATCTGTTAAATTACACATGCATTTAAATGTCAGTTCTTTCAGATTATCACTAAAGTGATAAATCCAAACTGTAGGATTATATCAGCTAAATATCAAAAACTGCTTCATCATTATGATGTAAAGTAGCAACACAAAACTGCCTTCCATTTACACAGAAAATATATTTTTGCCACAATCAAAATTTCACATTTCACTATGGATCACTCTTAAAGAAACAGATATGCCACAACATATGATTGCTCTGATGTATAATCTGTACTCAGGATGAGAGGCTACCATCAGGACAGAATATGGAAAAATGGAATGTTTTCAACTGGCTAGTAGGTCAAGCAAGGCTGTGTTTTATCATCCTATATGTTTAACATATACACTGACTTTATCATATGTAAAGTAGAATTGAACTCGGAGCAAGGAGGCATGAAAGTTGGAAGAAAGTCCAAATTACGTCGGAATGGAATTCAATATAGATGGGCAAGACTGGAAGGTGTGGCTTTCCGATATCGGAAAAAATTATTTGTGATTTCATCGATACAAGAAGCTAAAGATTTTCTGATAAGATATGGCAAAAACTTTGCTGAAAAGATGCAACAATCAGAGGAAGAATTGAGAGGAGCAGAAGGAGGTAAAATCTTAGAGGAAGACGTAGGTGGAAAAGTAACCTTGACCTCCTCACAAGAAAGCTTGGAGGAAGAGCTGAAAAAAATAAAGCAAAAGGATTTAATTGAAGGAGACTCTGTAAAACAAGGTAGCTTTATGACATAGATACTGTTGTTAACTGAGCGAGATGGCTCAACTGCATAAGAATACAACAATGGTGGAGTTAAAGATTTGGTCATGGAACATTAAGGGTATATGTACACTTGAAAAAGACGAAAGATTTTCCATTATCTGGGCAAACAAAAGATGGATGTGATTTGCCTATAAGAAACTAGAATTAAGCGAGCCAAGGAACACCTTTTAAGAAATAGGAAATTTGGGAAAGAATATATGTCATTGTCCAATGAGAAGAAGCGAGGGGTAGTTATGTACGTAAGTGAAAGAATCCCATCTAAAGAAATCTTTCGAGATGAAGATGGCCAATAGGTAGCAGTAGAAATTGATTGGCAAGTGCAAAAACTGCTGCTGGTGGGTGTTTATGGTCCGCATAATGGAAAAGAGAAATTTTATAAAGAACTTCGAACCCAGATTATGGATAGAGAATATGACCAAATGATTCTGGTGGGTGTTTGGGAAGGGGGTGGTATTTCCATCCCTAGATAGAAAATCAGATAAAAAAATAAAGAGTCAAGGCAAGCTACCTATATCTTTTGAAAATCTGATACGAGACACAGAAACAGTTGATTTATGGAGGTTTCTATATGGGAAAACACAAGCGTACACCTTTTACTCTGAACCGCATGCATCTTTTTCGCGAATTGATATGTTTTTTGTTTCAAAATCTTTATGTGCGCAGGTAAAATCCATGGAAGTTCAACCTGGCACATTTTCAGACCATAATGCTATTGTTATGAACTTTAAAAGAAGGAAAACTGAATATAACTGGTGTCTCAATGAGCACTTATTGAGAGATGAGAAAATTGTGGGAAAAGCTAAAGAAGTTCTACACAACTATTTTTTGGAAAATACTCCAGGGGAAGTTAATCTCCAAACGATATGGGATGCTGGCAAAGCAGTCGTTAGAGGTTTTTTTATCCAGCAAAATGCAGAAGTGAATAGAAAGAGAAAAGAGAAGACACAATGGATAAATGAATCAATTCGAAGGAAAGAGATAGAACTACAAAAGAAACCATCAGAGAAAAAGATTAAAGAGGAAATAAAAATATTGCAGAAGCAATTGGAGTTGATGATGACAGCAGAAGTAAGCAAGAAATTGAGGATATGGAAGCAGAAACATTTCGAATGGGTGAATAAGCCTGGAAAATGGCTGGCTCTGAGATTGAGATATAAAAATCTAAATCCCCCATTTTGAAAATAAGTGATGGCAATAATATATATCATGAGACAGAGAAGAAAAGAAAAATATTTACACAGTTTTACCATAATTTGCATCAGGAAAGAAAAATTCAAGAGGAAGATATTGCAAAATTTATATCATCTGTAAAAATGAGAGAGCTGTTGGAAGAGCAGAGATTAAAACTGAATGCATCTATTTCAGTGATGGAGATTGTCGAAGCAATAAGAAGTCAGAAGAAAAATAAAGCTCCTGGTCCTGATGGATTGCCCTCAGAATACTATGCAATATTACAAGATGAATTAATTCTACATCTTCAGGCAGTAATGAACGAAGTTAAAAATGGGAAAATACCAGAGTCCTGGAAGCAAGCTTTTGTAACTTTGATACCAAAAAAGAATGAGATCCAACCTTTCCGAAGAACTATCGTCCAATTTCACTCTTAAATGTGGACTATAAATTATTTATGTGGATAATGGCAAATAGATTGAAAATAATTTTGAAAGATATAATATCTGAAGATCAAGCAGGGTTTTTGCAAATAGACAGATAAAAAATAATGTGAGATATATATTGGATATAATTGAAACTTTTGATAAACAACCAAGTAGAAAGTTGGCCATGTTGTTTTTGGACACTGAAAAAGCCTTTGATAGTGTAAATTGGCAATACATGTTCAAGATGATAGATAAGTTGAGAATGGGAGAAAACTTTACTATGGTTATTAAAACTATTTATAAGAACCAATATGCGCAAATTTTGATAAATGGGGAGAAATCGGAAAGATTTAACATAGAAAGAGGTACAAGGCAGGGGTGCCCATTATCTCCTCTACTTTTCTTGGTATGTATGGAAGCTCTGATTGTAAAGCTTAATGAAGAAAGAGATGTGAAAAAGGGGTGCGAATCCAAGGTATGGACTATAAGATTAGAGCTTTCGCGGACGATGTGGTTCTGATTATTGAAGATCCCTTGGAAAATATTGGAAGATTTAAAACTATACTGGAAGATTTTTCAACTGTTTCTGGCTTAAAGATCAATGAGGAAAAAACGTACCTTATGGTTAAAAATATTTTGAAAACAGAGGGAAAACAGCTAGAAGAAATTACAGGCTTTTCAATAAGGTCCAAAGTGAAATATTTGGGTGGCATTACCAAAAATGCTTTTTCTATTTCAAAATATCCCAGTAATATATAACGAATCGATATTTAAAGATTGGCAAAAGGTTCTTACAAGATATATTTGGAATAGAAAGAAACCTCGATTTAGATTCAAAATACTTTGTGATGATAAAAAACGTGGGGGATTAGCGTTACCTAATCTGAATTTGTATTTTCAGGCTTGCTGTTTAGATTGGCTTCGGGATTGGATAAAGTTAACGGACTGTAGACTTCTTACATTGGAGGGGTCACAATTAGCCTTTGAGTGGCACGCTTATTTGGGATTCCTTAAAGATAGAGTGCTACAAGACTTTAATCAACATTTTGTAAGAAGACCCATACTTAAGACATGGAATAAATATAAATCTAGATTATATCCTAAAACTCCTCTTTGGCTATCCCCCCATGAAGCTTTTTATAAACGAGAAAACATTCTATATGGGAAATGGATGACATATGGGGATATATCAGAAATAAAAGGTAAAGAAATTAAAATAAAAACGTTGGAGCAGTTGCGAGAAGAAGGCCTGAATTGCCACTGGTTGTTGTATAGACAACTGTATGAAAAATTTAAGATGGAAAAGAAACTGACTGGTTTTCAGATAGAAAAAAATTGGTTTGATTTGCTGTTGGGTGAGAGAAATAAAGGGTCAATTTCTACAATATATCAACACCTGTTGGAATGGTATACAGAAGAGGAGGTAGTCAAAGAACCAATGGTTCGATGGGCCCAGAATGTGGGTAGGGAGATAAGCTTAGACCAGTGGCAAAAAACTTGGCAAAAAAGAATGAAGTATACTGTTTGTCAAAATTTGAGAGAAAACATCTATAAAATGCATCTGAGATGGTATCTCCCACCTGAAAGATTAGCTAAAATGTATAAGTGTGATGATAGGTGTTGGAAATGTCGTACAGAAAAAGGCACCTTTTATCATCAATGGTGGCTTTGCATCCACGCACAGAGATACTGGAAATCTATTCATTTAACCATGGAGAAAGTTTTAGGAGTTAAATATAGGATGATTCCAGAAACATATTTATTGAATATCTTGGAAGATGTGATGGAAAAGAAGCATGGAAGGATTATGTTTTACATGATAGTATGTGCCAGAATCGTATTTGCGAGATACTTTGAAATCTCATGAAATCCCTATGGAAGAAGAATGGGAAAAAGCTCTTTGGGATATGATGATTATGGACAAAATAACCCTCTCTCTTAATAATAAAAATATAGGGGAATTTAATAAAACTTGGGAACCATTAATATCTTTTTTTAAAGAGAAATGGAAAGGAGAAATATTTGCAGGAAGATGAGTGGGATTGTGATACGGAATCTAATAGATATGCATATATATACACACACACACACATGTTTAACCTACTCTCATTGATAAAATTCGTATCTTTTGAGACAAAAAGAATTAACGCCGTATTGATTAATAGATACAGAAGTCGGGATCCAGATCCTGAATATAAAATATTGTAATATCAACAAGTCTAATCAAGTGAAATTTTTCTTTTCTCTTCTTGGTTTCTGTTGTTTTAGTCCAAGTTGTATAGTGTATTTGTGAGTTCTGTTTTTGTAATAGATCTGTTGATGTTTATTTAAAAAAAAAAAGAAAGTTGGAAGAAAGAACATCAAGAATTTAAGATACGCAAATCACATGATACTACCAGCAGAAAACAGCGAAGAGTTGGAATGACTACTAAAGAAAATCCAGAAAGGAAGTATGAAGGTAGTTTTACAGTTGAACATTAAGAAAACAAAAATAACGACCACAGATGATTTACATAATTTTAAAGTAGATGAGAAAGAAAGTGAAATAGTTCAAGATTTTCTGTATCTTGGCTCAGTCATTAATCAGAATGGAGACTGCAGTCAAGAAATCAAAAGGAAGCTGGGACCTGGAAGGGCAGCTTTGAAGGAACTAGACAAAATCCTTTAGTGTAAAGATATATCATTCAATACTAAAGTTAGGGTTGACCATGGCATCATATTTCCATCATATTAGGGTTGTCATCATATTAGGGTTGACCGTCATATTGGTTGTGAAAGCTAGTGAAGCTGAAATCAGCTTAACCGAAATGTGGTACTTGAGAAGAGTTCTGTGGATATCCTGGATACTTTAACCCTCCTAAAAAGACGAACAAATGAGTTCTAGAGCAAATCAAGTCTCAACCCTTTTTAGAAGTCAGGACTGAAACTGTTGTGCTTTGGATGGATCATGAGAAGCCATGATTTGCTAGAAAAGTCAATAATGCTTGGTAAGGTAGAAGGCAGCAGGAAAAAAGGAAGACAGCATTACAGACAGAGACATTCAATCAAGGAAGTCATGCCCTGAATCTGCTGCTAATAGAGTGACTTGCAGGTTTCTCATTCACAGGGTCTCCCTAAGTGAAAGCTGATTTGATGGCAATTAACAACACAACAAAATCAGTTTGGCTGTTTACAAAATATCTTAACAAAAGCTGTTGGTTTTTTTCTTTTTAAATACTGGAGTCCTGATCATAAATGGTCAGAAAGCGAACAAGCATAATTGATTCCTAATTCACGCAGAACTTTTTAAGAACTTTCAAGAAATAAAAGCAGCATCCTAAGAAAGCATGGGACCAAGGGAGCAGGGCTCCTACCAAGCTCCAGCAATTTCCAACAAGTTCTGCGCAGCTGAAGAAATTTCTTTATGTGTCGGCCACAAAAACAACTAAGAACAACTCTGTTACTTACAGAATGACATACTAAACAATATTGTGATGGAGTAAGGGGGAGTGGTATCCTGAATGGTACAGAGCTGCCTAGCAACATGTTGCTGGGCAATCAGAATGGCCAGTCAAGAGAGGAACTCAGCCCATTAGTGGGAAGGAGGGGTCTGAAGCCTGAGTGGATATGCGTAAATTTTAGGCACTGAGCTGGGTTTAGTCAGACTTCCAGGAGCTAGGGCTAAGAGTCCTTCAGCCAAAGAGAGTTCTCACTCAACTAAGGTGGGAGGGGGAGGTTGAGTGAGAAGTGTGTTTTCTTAAAGCAAGCCCTAGAGAGAGGGGAGCAGAAGAGAAATCAATCCACTTTTGAATCTGGTCAGAGAAAGTGACCTAGATTTGTCAAAAAGGGAAGCCAGAGGGCTGTGTGTGAGAGACTGTGCCTTTAGGCTATTGTAAAGGTATAAGAAATTGTTAAACACATTCTGAAGATCTGTTTGAGCAAAACCAATACTTGATTCTGCCTGTGGTTTTAATAAAGATTATAGTCTATTTTTATAAGCCCTGACTTGGTTGAATGATCTTCAGTAGTTATAACCAACCAGAACCACACTACCATAAATCATTAAAGGGGTTCTAAATAATAATTGAAAGGCTATACCCTTTTTACACAATGGTAGTGTTTTAGGGAAGGCCAGGGCAGTGTATAAAGTGGCAAGGCACTTTAGCAGACTGGGGCAGGGGAAGCTGCCATTCCAGTATGTGGGAAGATAAAGCAGACCTTGTCTCCACAAATACTTTCACAATTAGACATCAAAAGAGAAATCAAAATGGTAACCTATCTACATAATATGGACAGTTACTTACTGTTCAGACTACCTAGGAAGGATAAAATTCTAGTTCAGGTTGTTGGGACATATTTCCCCTCCCCCCCACCCCAAAACTTGCTCTAAAGGAAACACATTTCAAAAGGAGAAATCTTATGGTGTAATGATGGGTGGAATACAGAATTTCATTAGTCATTTCACGCCCTTCCCAGCTTCTTCACATCTCATGGTATTACCCTGGCTGGATTCTACTCATCTCTCATTATCTGTCTGAGGTAACAGTGCCTTCAGCATTCAATATACACAGGTAAACTCTTGACCCCAAATAGTCTGAGAAACCTGAATAATTATGTGAGATATGCTGTAGTAACAATTTCAAAGCCAATATCAACTAAGATTTACAGTAACAAATATGAGACAAAAAAAAATATCCAATTTTTTGAAGTACAGGTTGCCACAACCCAAGTTCAGATAGAGATAGTTCAATCCACAGTCCATATTTTGCTTTATAGTTTCTCAAACACAATGGGAAAGCAAACTTTAACGTGACAGAAGCATGAACAGAAATATGATGGTGAGACCCTGAGCCTAAACACTCCCCTCATTCCCATGCAGCCAAGACGAATAATATACTAAAATTTAGTTTCACTTTCTAGCATGCCCTTGCAAGTGAACCAGAAATTGCTTTGTTAAGTAACTAACTTCAAAACCTGGAACACTTCTGTGGTTTTCTTAGCAATTCTTTTTCTACTTTTAGAATTGATACAGAACCTACTAGTGTGAAACTACAGCCTCACTGATTGCTCCTTCCAGCTGTCTGTGAGAGAGCATATAAAACTAGCACTTCACAGGGGCTTATTCTTACATTATTCTTACTCTACAAACTTTAACTGTTTCCTGGTATACAAAGCCAATGGATTGTTGTACAAAGTCATAATGGAAAAGAAAGGGAATTCCTTCTCATCTTTCATATTTGATCCAGCTCACAGGACCTACAGTGGCTCCTCAACTTTTGCAAGGGTTCAGGGCGCAGAACCCTTGCAAAGGGTTTTTTTTTTTAAAAAAGGTTAATAACTCCCACGATGCCTGACTGAGCAATCCTCCTCCCATTTCCTTCTGGGGCTCCCTTCTCTCACTTCCTTGCCTTCTGCTTGGTCACATGTGCCTTCCTTCTCGATGCCTGAGCAAAAGGCAAGTGAATGGGAGGGGGCAGCTCAGGCTGTAACAGGCTTTTTTAAAAAAAATAAAGAAGCACAAGATCTTATGATTTAAAAGTTAATCAGGGTCACAATGGTTATACATACTAAAGCACCAGAGCCTGCTGATCCTGCAAACCAAGCTGGGTCAGTCCTGGTTACTACTTGAATGGGAGACCAGCAACAAACGCCAGGTGCTGTAGACTGTATTTCAGAGGAAGGAATGTCAAAACCACCTCTGAGTATACCCTGCCTAAGAAAACCCTGTGAAATTCATGGGGTCACCATAAGAAGGCAGGTAACACGAAAGCAAAGACACACACCAGGGTCAGCATTGGTTAGTACTTGGATGGGAAACTGTCAATGAATACCAGGTGCTCTGGACTATATTTCAGAGGAAGGAACTTGTAAAACCACTTCTGAGTATTCCTTGCCTAAGAAAATGCGATAAAATTTTTAGCAGTCATCATAAGTTGACAGACAACTTGAAGGCCACACACACACACACACACATCAGTAACTGTTAGAAAGAACAGCTATTTGAAGGCTTGTCCATTTCATTCCTTTTATACTAGCCCACAAGAACCAAAACAGGCTAGAATGCCAAACATGTCAGTCATCAGATCTCATCAGTCTAATACAGTGAAACAAATTAATCTACCAACTGTACCCACCCAGACAGAGAAGATTCATGGTGTGGACCTAAAGGACTGTATTCAGTGTAGGGGTCTGGAGTTAGAAGAATGACACAAGAAGGCCTGGCAGTACAGTGACAAGACCATGAAGTGCCCTTCTCCTAGGTAGAGAGGCAAACAAATTGTCTATCTAATGGTAAGAGTCTGCTCTTGGAGCTGATGCATTTCCTTAAAAGGATCATCAGGGTCAATAGCATAGTGAAAGAGCAACAGTACAACAATCCATTGAGGAAATGAAGAGGTTGAGAAAGAAACAAAAACTTAGAACAAGAAATTAAAAGGAATGATAGAAGAAGGAAAGAAAAAAAACGAGAGAAAGTTGGCTCAGTTCCCTGAGAATCTGAACCTGCACAAGGAGTCTGCTAAAGGTGCAAATGCTATGGTTGCTGAAGAGGATTCAAATAGAAAAGAGAATTTGCACTGAGGGTGGAGTGGGGTCTCTCACCTTAAATTTGCATTGTAGAATATTCTAAATACAGTTCTGGAAGGCAGCACAGCTCATATCTGTGACGCACACAGAAGATACTTTATCTACTCATCTGTATGTTTATAGAAAAATCATATCTGCATTGCTCTGGTAGTTAAAAGAACAGGGTGTAACATATTAAATAGACAAATAACATAAAGCTTAACTTGAGAGTTTGTGTCCCTTTCCTTAACCTGGCAACTCCAGGATTATTCATAAAGCAAATCAAACTGGCAGTCAACCGCATTTTTAATACTCTGCCCCAAACATCCACTATAAAAAAAGCAGCTCCCCTACCTAGTGATTCTCAGAGCAAGATGTTTTAAATTTGCCATCAGTCTGAGCTCTTGCTAACAGATTAAGGTCTATCAATGTTCTAGTCTCCAACCAAGTTTCTTAAACAGTTATAATTAACTCATGGCAAGCTGACTGATGAGACACTAGAGTGTCTTAAGCAAATTAGAATTCTTGGATATCAAAGTGTGATTTCAGACACAATATATGTTTCCTTGCCTAAGAAAACGCTATGGAATTCATGAGATTGCTGTAAGTCAACAGGTAACTTGAAGGCCCATGCACACGCACATATACACACACGCACAGAGTTTGCCTATTTACAGAAGAGTATATGCAATTGTCGTACCCCTTTCTGTACAGAAACTGTGGTTCAAAGTGATGCTAGCAGATTGAACAGTAGGCTCAGAAAACCCAGTCAGTACTCTCACTGGCCAACTACTTCTGAGGTTTATGAAGTCAGCCAAAAATGCTTACACCATACTCAAATTTAAGAATTTCTAAATGGGTCACTGTGTTATTGTGCCACAGAAAAAAATCAACAGAGGCTTAGGGTGCTTCAATGAATGACTAAATTCACAGTATAAGCTTTCAGTACCCTATTGTCCACTCAATCAGGGGTGTGTGTGTGTGTGTGTGTGTGTGTGTGCACGTCCATGTGCACGTGTGCCTCCAAGTCATTTGTTGATTTATGGTGTTCTCATGAATTTCATAGGGTTTTCTTTGGCAAAGAATACTCAAAAGTGATTTTGCCAGTTCCTTCTCCTGAAATACAGACTATAGCACATGGTATTCAGATGTATGAAGCATTATTTAGAATTTCAGGTAGAATTACAGACAATCAGGCCACAGGTAAATTGAATGAATAAAACACTGTCAGTGACAATTACATTATTAACACCAGCCATTTACAAAGCTATTGTTGCTGAAAGCATGAATATCCTGGCACTAAGCAAGTCAATTAACACATGTAGAATGACAAAAAAACAGACATCCAGGATCAAGCCTCTAGTGATAGACTTACTCAAGTTCTGTGTCTTGGTAACCTCATGTACAATGCTGAAAGAAATGGCCAGATTTGTTTCATCAGGAAAACATTCAAATTGTGTCCCATTCACAGGAAAACGGAGATGTAAGAAGAGTGGCCAAATGGATTCTACGCTGAAGTTTAATGTCAGGAAGTGTTGATTAAGAGCAGAAAGTAGCTTTGCACTATCTAGTCTCCTGTTAGCAAAGCTAGTGAAGAAGAGTGGTCTCTTTAAGAAAAAAAGTTAACCAATCTACCTTAAAACTATTCATTCCAATATAATTCCCCTTCCATCTGTCCATTTGAAATTCCCTCTACTGATTTATATTTTAAAAAAAACCTCTGGATTAAACAGGAGAATAAAAAAAAATAGTGCAGTCTTATACATGCTGTATGTCTGAGAGTGAAACGTGATTATTTGAAATCCCAGCTCAATGTTATTTTTTAAAATCAAAATCAAAAGCATTTCTAAAGTTCTTAAGAATATATTAACACTTGCAGGAAAAGATCCAGCCTGGAAGTCAGTGGTACTGTCTACATATTCATCAGATAACTCCCATTTTCTCGAAGCCTAACTGATAGAGTTTAAAATGAACAACAGAATCCCTGTTTTTTAAAACCCCCACAACTAAGCAGCTGCATCTTCCCCTTAAAATACTGCTAAAAGCTGCCTTCATAGAGTGTCATGCACCATGTTGTTCTTAGCCAACAGTTCCAGATGGGCTGTGTTTCTTGATTTATCTTTGTTTTGTTTTGTTTTTAAAAAATCTCTCTGAGCCTTCTCCCTCCAACTAAAATCCCAGAAACTATTAGAACTATCAAAATGCTCTAACTGCCAAAGGGAGTAACAATCCGAACACCGTGTTCATATTTATATAAGTCACACTAAAAGATTCACTTAGCACAGAAGTTAACATAGCAACTGTAAAGGTATTTCAAAGGATACTGGTTCTTAAGAAGCATTCTCACATATTTTTAGAAGCTACAACATTTATACTAATCCTGTAGCTTTTAAAAGTACCTCAACATTCCCTCTGAATTCTAGGAGCATTTTCAAAAACCTTTAGAATTGTTATGCTAAGTTACTAATATAAAGTAAGTTTTCTGGCTGCATGATGGGGGACGGGGAGGGGGAGAACTGTCTAGTCTACTGATCACACTGAGTGCTGGCAGTTTTTCAAACATCTGTTAAAGGTCAGGTTTCGCCTGGATGGAACCAATCAATGGAGCTACACAACCGTTAGTATTATAAGCAACTTCACAGAAAAATAACTTTCTCTACAGAACACCAGACTACATTATTCAATGTTAACACTATTTCTCAGCACTCTTATAGGACAACACCACAGCTGGCAATTTACATTTACTACAGCCTTTTTTTTCCCTGTGTCCTTTTGTTGTGAACACTTAATACTGGTTCAGTTGTACATTGCGTTCTTTTCTGGCTCAACTCTAACACGGAATTAGCAGCTGAGAAAATTTTTAATAGATAAACATTTTAAAGACTTGTAATGTTAAAAACAAGAAGCCATTATAGAAAAATTTGAGCACTAGTGTTATTTTGAACTGTGGCTCACCACTGCCCTCCCATCCTTACCACATATTACCGCAAATTTTCTGGGACAGTCTTTGCTCACTTGAAACCTGAAGACAAACTATTCCAGTGTTTCACAAAGACGAAAGGGATACTCTTATCTTGTTTGAAGTGTTACAATCAAAAACATAAATGCCAAACTGTGTCAAGATTTAATCTGTTAACTCCTACTGGCATTGAAAAGCTTAGAAAGCAACTTTCAGAGAATATTTCACAAGAATTAAGTCCTGGATTTTTAATCTCCATGTATGATATTTTTTCTGTTTTCAGAAAAAGTGCTAGCCCATTGGCTCCGCATACATATCTACATATGAAAACAGAACTAGCATCACCTTCAAAGCAAAGTACTAGCAGTCCATTCATCAGAGATCCTACTTACAAAAGAACTCTTTTCCTCCTGATTGATTTTTTTATTCACTGCAAACAACAGATTCTGCTCAGAACTATGAGATGCTACTAAAAGACACCAGAAGAATTTTTTTTTCCTTATGTCAGCATCATTATTATTCCCACTTGGGCAGAAAAATACCCATTAACAATTCCACTTATGCAAACGTATAGCAGATTAAAAAGTATGAACTACAGCTGGCCCTGCACATTTGCAGGTTTAACTTTCACTGATTTGATTATCTGACAGTTTCTCCAGTCCCCACCCCACCCAGGCACTTCTCTTCTGGGGGGACCTTCCATCTCAGCGGCTCTGCTCAGGCCATGCAGCCACCTCTGATCCTCCTCCTCCTCCACCAGCCACTGCCTAGCCACCTGAGGTTGGCTTGTAGCCTAATTTCTCAGCACCACAAGCCCTCTCCTGATGCCAAGAAAAGAGATGTGTGTGACAGAGGAAGTACAGTACTACCATGCTGAGCCACCTCCTTTCCTTCTCCTTTCCCCAGTCTGATTTGGCTCCTAGGTGCCTATTCTCCCCACCATGGTTCAGCTCCCTTTTCACAGACACATGCACATTTTGATATTTGTGGTCCTGTGCCTCTAGCCCTGGTGAACATGGAGGATCAACTGTAACAGTGACTTCAATATGCTTCTGAAAGTCAGCTCTGCAACAAAGTAAAGATAGGCCTCCAATTCCTATGACAATACACAGATTGTGACAGTCTTTCTTAATCCAGATGTGTTGGACTATAGTTCTCCCCACTGCCAGCAAGCTTGGTCAGTCCTGACTAGGGTGTTTATATGACGTGTAATCCAATGTAATTGAGGGCACTGAGGTGGAAAAGGCAGATTACACCAAACATTATATTCTTCCACAATTAATTAAACAGTGAATTAAGTACTACATTGGGACGCTGATAGATCAGTATAACACAGCACTGTTAGGTTTCCAAAAGTAAAAAAAAAGACATAAGAATAACAACTGAAACAAAAGCTGAGCAATGCAGCTAATGTCATTCTGCAGTATACCTGGTAATATCTTTAGCAACCAAGATGATAATAATGCTTGTCAACAATGACAACTATGCTGCCCAACAATGCTCACACATTAGCAATGCACAGAAGATACCTACCAATTTGTACCAACAACAAAAATGCCAGGAAGGAGGTAAGGAACCAATCCTGTGCACCTCCCACACACAGCGCATAAGCAGACTTCCAGGCAAAAGTCAAGCAAGTAAGAGAACGGTTTGGAACTGTTTGGAAAATGCAAAGTTGATAAGTCCCTTAAGAGAAAGGTTCAAATCTTACAGTAACAGAAACAAATCTAAAGAGACAGTGCCCAGAGTACTACAAATAATTCATCCACAGTGAAATCTGTCAGAGGAAGAAGAAAGTGGCAGGCAAAGAAGATACCAGATGCTCACCCTTCCAGCTGGGTTCATTTTGTGTTGTTTTAAGCACACTGCTTTTACAATATTCATTGGATTTTATTAGTACTGTCAATACTAATACTGAGGACCCCTATGAAAAGCAGGATATAAAGCTGCTAAACAAACAAAAGAAATGTATAAACTTCATGCCAGGAAGACAGACTGTACCACATGGACAAGAAAGAATAAATATCCCAAGAATAAGTGCACAGAAGACAACACAGATTAGATGATAGCTCACTGAAAAAAGGGGAGATCCAGAATAAAGTGTTAATTGTAAATTTTGCCCCCTCAAGCAAAAGTCTATCTTCTGTGTTTCCTACCAACAATCATTTTGGATGTAAAACACTAGAGAACTGGGATCAGAATCCAGAGTTTGTTTTGTTCAAGGAGGAACAAACAAAAATGTATACGGTGGAAACTCCGTAGCTTCAAGAATCTTGCTCTTTGCCATCCACACTGATAAACAAAGATCCCAGTCAGGCAAATCAGTACTGGAAGGAACTCCATGTGGAATTACAGTCTGGTGGAATTACAGCCCGCTGGGACTCCAGATCTGATCTTTGGATATCGAAATAAAAGAAAGGCTGGAAAGAGTCAAATGCAAACAATTGGGCAGGGCAGCTGATCAGCTTGACTGGCAGGTAATCCCAGCTCACTTTCATTATGCCAAGCCCCCTGCATCCCATCTAGCCATGCCAGCATCATATTCATTTGCTTGATTACTAAGATGTACTGGGAAACAACCAGTAGGATACAGTACTCTCTTTCATCACCACACACAACAAATCATGGCAGCAAACATATTTGGTCTCTCTAATGGGGGAGAAGATATATGATCAGGACTGTGACAAAGCAAGGATTATCCTATCCTAAGATTCAAACCCTCTATCCCCATGAGGTGTTGTAAAGAACCTACTGACCCCCATTCATGCTGAAGATATCAGAGATGAGTTACAAAGGAAGATTTTGCCAGCTAACACCACAGCAGACACATGGGATCAGCTGCAATGTGAATTCTGGTACCACTTGAGGGGAATGAGGGTTGATGTCTTTTTGGCCTTGGAGAGCTTTTAAAAAGTCATCCAGTTGATAGAAAGGTAAAAGTTGTGCAGCTTTCTCCTTCACTGCATCTCCACAATCAGTACAACAGCTTTTGGTACATTTCTAATTGTCATAACTTCCAAAGGCATTGATTTCTAGGGGACAGGAAATGTTAGCAATCCCACTGTCAAAAAGCACATCTCCCATGGTTGCTGCCGCAGGACATGCTTTGGTTCATATAGTACTGAGAATGTTTTGCATTTCTATTACATTTCACACACTGACCCCCACTTATGTATAAATGTCTACCTACCGGGGGTATAATCTTTGCTACTGACGAAGTGAGTTGCAGTCCATCAAAGTTTATGCCAAGTAAGTATTCATCTTTAAGATGCTACCACACTCTTTGCTGTTCACTCTTCTATAGGCACAGAGAAAAAATAACGGAGCCCCATGTCCCTTAAATGAACTTTGTTCCTATAATATGAATGTACACACTTCTACCACTGTGATTAGACGCTCAGTTAGTCAGGATCCTATGCAGTTGGAGTGGTGAATGAAAGAGCAGTCACTCAGGGTTTCTCTACTGATTCCAATCTGGTTTTTAAAAATATACACTACACCTTAAATTAACAAACATAGGATATTAAAGAAGTTTTACTCATCCAGAACAGCCATCAAACTCTGCTGAGTTTCACTCCAACATCCACGCATATAAAGGTGGTATCTCATAGGTATAAATCAAGGACAGGATCATAATATCAGAATAAAAATCTCAAAGGAAACCATTTTCACCTTAAAGGACTGAAGTTAGAATTATGCATTGTCTTTCATCCCAGAGCCTGGCAGTTCCAGCTCCCTTTCATTCATTTTCTAATTGTATGCCACAGCTTGAGCCGATACTGGGCTCAGTGATGTAACTGCTGGCTCCAAAACAAAAGAGTACAGAAGATAACTTGCCATTCAAATTTCTGCTTTAATAAGCCACTCTATATACAAAGCTTTACTGTAAACAGGCTGAAGAATAAAACATCACCAAACCACTTAAATGTTTTTCAGACAGCCTACATCCACTCCATCTTCACTTTGAAAAAGCATCACTGTTTAAATTTACACTCATTCTATAGAGTTTCCCCTCCAGTTTTCATCTTTGTCAGCTATTGGATCAGCAGTCCATTTCTTTCTAGCCCATTACTTACAAGAGCACAAATTACTTGATGTATAAAAAGAAAAAGGCAAACCACCGATCCTCTTGACACTAAAAAACACTCTCCTCTATAATCAATTCAACAGCCTTACTCTAATGATTCTAATAAGTTTGTTGAAACACTGAAACAATAAAACGTAAAGAAAATGTCAGAGAAAGAAAGGCAATCCCATCCAATGCCCCTCTTGCAATTTGCACCACATAAATATCTAGGACACATAAGTCTTCATGTTATACAAATGATGTATTTGTATGTATATATCATGTGCATCCATTAAATTCTTCAATGTAAGCTGCACGTGCATACTGTGGGGAATCAAAATGAGCTCTGGCTCTCCCCAGTGCATACACATGGAACTGTCATGTGTATATAAGTCCTTCTCAACTTATAGTGACCATAAAACAAATCTATTGTATGGCTTTCTTGGCAAGATTTCTTCAGAGAAGGTTTGTCATTGTCTTCCTCTTAGGCTGAGAGGATGTGATTTGCCCAAGGTCATCCTGTGGTTTTTCCCTGGCTGAGCATGGATTCAACCCCAGCTCTTCCTAAATCCTAGTCAAACAATCAAACCACTAAACCATACTGGTTTTCAAACACAGAAGAGATGTGGTCTCAAACCATAAGAAAAACTTATGTATCATTGGAACATCATGAATACAGTACGAACCATCCAAAAAGAACGAACTGGCACAGGAAAACAATACTCCCTTACCCCAATTCTAAATACTATGGAGTCATATGTACTGCAGAAGATGCTAGTTAAGAACTAATTTTCCTAACTCAAGTTAGATGAAGAAATACAGACTACAGAAAAAAAAATTAAGTAGTACATTGAACACAGAAGGAACCATGTTTGCTAGTATATAAATACACTAACATGATATCATCTTAAAAAAAAGAGGGACTAATCTGGAAAGTCTTTGGACCAAGAACCCTTTGAAAGCTTAACTTCTCTGCTTCACACATATCCCTGCCTGAGGAATAAAATGTTACTGAACCATGGACAAAAACAAAATAAAACAAAAAACTGTTACACAAATGGGTGTTTCCAACATGCTGCAACATTTATTTTACTGAGAGGAAGACTTGCACTGGAAAAACAATCAAAACACAATACAGTCCAGTCTGTCTGCAAATATCATATATGGCTTATATGTAAACAGGTAATTTTCAAAATAAAGCTCTCAACGTTCTCTTAAATATGAATTCACTAAAAATGCATTCAAAACATTTTTCAAAATTCTTAACAAAACGGAAAAATAGGAAAAACCCATACTCACGTTAAATTCACTTTAAAAACTAATACAGCACAGTAATCTCAGACAGAACACACTACATGATATATAGAGAGAGAAATATAGAAAAATACCAAGTTTATACAATATATTGATTACACTTGCACTATACTACCTCCAGAGGTGGGCATGTTCCAAAGTCCAGAAGGCTACACTGGCCAATTCTGGGTTCCCTAAGAGGTTTGGCGATTCCATTACAACTGTGACATAATGCCACTTCTAGTCACTTTTGGCAGGGGAAGAAGGGGTTGCAATTTTGACATGTGGGGATTTTAAAGTGTAGAGGAAGCAGGGAGGGAGAGAAAGAGAGAGAAAGTTTATGGTTTTTTAGACAAACATCTGGAAGATTTTTGACCAAAAATAGGGGAGGGGTTAGGAACTTTGGGGGAAGTCAGCGAAGATCTCATGGATTACACTGGAATCATTAAGACCACATGATTCTCAATCCTCATTTTAAAGTAATGACAATGCCGTTCATTTACATGAAAAGGTATTTGAACAGATCCCATGACAAACATACATTCAGTAAAAGGAAAAGAAATCGAGAAATTACAAACCACAATATGTATAATAATTTTCCATTTAAGTCTCACAAAACAGTAAGCAACCACTTTATTCTGCATAAGCATAATTAAAACAGTGAAGACAGAGCAAATACTACTGATGATCTGCCTTGCATGTTTATTTTAAAGATCTGTGAGAATATATGTGACACACTGAACATTCATAAATTGTTATATACAGTATAAAAATTATTATTGTTGAACAGTTAAAATACACATGAGCATCTGCAGCTAGTCATTGGCAAATTTCATTATCAGATTTACATAAGCTAAGGATTCTTAAAAATAGTATTATTAAAATCCAGAGTTTAAACTATAAAATTGTACACACTACATTAGCAAACTACATCAAGTTTTCCTCCATGAATGCTGCAATCTTCAGCTGGATCTGTACCTCAAATAATTTTTTTCCCATTGTTGCACAGTCTTTCCTCCACATTTCTGAGTTTGACCTTCATGAATCTGATTATTCATAAAGCATGTGCACGAGTTCTCTTGCCCACTCAGCTGGGCAACAAGGCAATGGGAGGAAGAACAGTGAGGAAGATGGTGCACGCATTCTCTTGCTCACTTGTGTGGGCCACAAGGCAATGGGAGTGAGCCCTATGGGGGTGGGGGGAGGCAGAGTGTGCTTTCTCTTGCCTGAATGGCTGACAAGGCAATGTGGGGGGGGACATCAGAGAGAAGGCACACATGTTCCCTTGCCCACTCCACTGGACAGGAGGAGGAGAGATATTCAGTTTTTCAACTTTTGTGAGGGTCCTGTGCCCTGAACACTTGAAAAAATGGAGGGCCAACTGTATGTTGAAGACTTTAACATTCAAGTTAGAAACGTAAGATGCACTGCTATAAAGTGCTGCTTGCATATAACATTCACACCACAGCACGTTCAACAAGATTATCGATGGCAGCTGTGCAGATGATAGTTTTGTCATTGTCACATACGCTGAAAGCTTAATAAGTTTATGAACAAATGGCTTAAATAACATTCTTGCAGCAGCTTCCTTCACTTTTACTGGACAAAATAATTTTTCATTTTGTACCACAAGACCTTTGGATGGGTCCAATGTACTTCTAAGAACACGTAGAATTTCATCCTAAATAGTGCTCAAATGATGATCCAAAAATCCCAAGATTTATAGGCACATTTTCCTCTAACTTCCCCGCATTTCAAATTACAGCTGTTCTCAATTTCATTTTTGATCTGAGATTCTTGCAGACTAATCATACACCATCAGGTTCAAACACTGCACTAGTAATATTAGGCTACCAATTTTAGGAACTACCAATTTCAGAGAAATCTTTGAGGTTCACTGAGCATCTATGGAACATCCACCATAGACTGAAAGTTATTCAGTAACTAAATTACATCTGTATGTAAGAACAAAGCTTGAGAGATTTAAATCAATGATTAACTATGATTAACTATTACAATCAGAAAAAAAGGTAAAATTAAATCGATATAATCAAGTTTTCCATTACATCCCACGTATTTCCTAAACAATTGTGCAAATCCGACTGCTAAATTTCACAATTACATTAAATTATTACTTACGCTGTTATTAAATTCTTGCAGCCACGCTTTTTATCTACTTCTGCATTATATACATTTTCCATATTTTCATTCACTATCTACTGAGAAAATGTCTTTAAAATATTCCTTCATGGGCTCTTTTGTAAGACTAGCACCTATCAAAGTGTAAAATTGAGTAAGGGAATACAGGAACATACACACTGGAAAATTTGGTGTTCTCTCCTTTTCAGGTTTCCTTCTTTCTGCTTCGCTCTGATGTGACCCAGCCCCATTTTCATAAAAATATTAGTGTATTTACCCATTGTTGCCTGGGATTTTATTTCCTTTTAAGAACTCATAAAACTGTCTTCTCCAGTGCCTGTAACTTTTTCCCATATTTCCCAACACAATCTGTATTCAGAATTGTTAACATACAGAGGTTGGGTTCCTGAGGGAATATGCTGTCCTCCTCCTTGCTGCTAGGTTTTGTCTCCATAGCAACTGGCCTATTCTAGTACCTGTAACTTATCCCCATATTCCCCAATCCAATCTGTATTCAGAGTTGTTAACATACAGATGGTTTGGTTTCTGAGGGAATACACTGCTCTTCTTGCTGGTAAGCCCTGTGTTCATAGCAACCAGCCTGAGGACCCAGAGCTCTCAGCTGAGAATTCTAAAGGCTCCTCCCTGAACTGCCAACCCCAGGATTCCATAGAATCTTCATGGCCAGCCAATCATATGAGATCTTCTCACCTCATACAGCCAATCATATGAGGTCTTCGCCTACCTGAGGCAGACAAACTCACAAACAGACAAACTTTGACTTTCATATAGTAGATTACAGCAACAAAAAATTGAAGTACTGTTGACTGATCAGCCAGAAGAAAGATACAGTATTGGGTAACCTACAGCAGTTTTATTTTCATAAACTGAAAATTAAATGTTTCCCTTTGATGAGTAAAACGTAAAATGCTCACATCTGAGAAACATCCAAATTGGCTTTTCATTTATATGGAAAAGTCTTCTTTACTGAGACCTTGTGAGGTACAGCGGCCAGAGTGTTGTACTGGGACTTGGGAGATCTAGGTTCAAGTCTCAGCTGAGCCATAAAACCCACTGAATAACCCTTCAGCCAGTTAGTCATTCTCAGCCTGAACTGCCCGGCAGGGCTGATGTGGGGACAAAATGGCCAGAAAATGTTGTCATAGTTACTGGAGGAAAGGAAGTTTATTACGTCCACATGTACATCTACATCTAGCTAACTAACTGCCTTGCATCCAAATATGTTATCATGCTAGTGGCAAAAGGGTAGTCTCCAATATAGTACCTGCACAAACAGATTCACAACCTCTTGCACAATCCTTACCACAACCCTCTGCACAAATGCCCGAGCACAGGTGTAATCCAGTGCATGTGCACTAGCAGCGTTTTTCATTTTGCTAGCATTTAAGTGGACATAGGCCACTGACTTTAACTCACACCACGTGGTTTGATTTGGTATTGAAATTGACTGTAGGTTTAACATGTTTGTACTCACACTGTTCAGTATTAACCTGACTGCTCTTTAAGAGAAAGTTAGTATATACAGCTTTTTTTAAAAAAATAAAAACATCCATGGTATGAATGCATTGTAAAGCTCTTACAGTTTTTGTAAGAGTTCTCAGCTTACTCAGATCAGAGAATAACTGTACAATGCAATATAGCTCAAACTACTGTAAAATTTCTAGCATATTAAATTGCTTTAATATAAGTTTTATATATAAACTTTAATACAGGCAATAAGCAAGATCCCACACAGGGCAAAGGTAGGGTCTATTTCTGATTCACATTTTTTCCACATGTGCAAAAACAGCTAAAACGGCACCACTCATGCTCTGCAGCAGTGGTTCCCAACCATTCTTCACTTGTGTATCCCTTGGCAGAGAACTTTCATAAATTGCACCCCTCTTATTAGCAAAATGTTTGTGATTAATATAGCCGCTGTTATTTCAAACGTATATTTTGTAACTTTAAATAAATAGCTCAGTAACAGGATTAAAAAGCAAGGAGTAGTTATTATTCTTAAGAAGATAAAAAAGAGGGTGAAAAAATAAATCTAGCAGCTCTTTTAAAATTACCTGATATATATTTGAGCATGTGCTTTTGTGCACATCAATCCACCAATTCAGAGCCACTGAATATCATCATCATCATCATCATCATGAAAGAAAACTGGAGGGTGAAAAAATAAATCTAGCAGCACCTTTAAGATTAACTGATAAGAGATAAAATAAGAGAGGATGGGGGAAAGTGGTGAGAGAAGAGTTGTCTGGACAGGCCATGCTGCTGTGCAGTTGGAAAGCCACCAAGAGGAAGGTGGGAGAACTGGAAGGCATGGAGTGGGAAGGAGAGAGACGGAAGTTGACTTAGGGCTGGCCAGCCAGCTGGCAAGGTGACGAAGGGAGGCAGCAGAGCTGAGATCAGCTGCTCTGGACCTGTCCTTCCCCTACATTTGCCTGCCACAAGCCCAGAAGACATGAGGCAGAGAAAAGTGCAACGCAGTGCTCAGAGACAGCGCGAGAGAGGGGTGTGTACACTGAGATGTCGCTTTCCTGCCTCTCTTGTCAAAAGGGCCAACCCTGCTCTTTAGAAGAAAAAGGGGGAAAGGCTTTGAATCTTTTCGGCCTCTTAAAAGCTGCTGAGGCAAGCTCTTCTCCAAGAAAGAAGAAAGGTGGAGAAAAATTAGAGAGGAGAAGGTGGGCGGTGCCTCCCTCTTTCTCTCCTCCTCTATTTGGGAAACAGAAAGAGTGGAAACAGAAAGAGAGGGCAAACAAGAAGAAGGCAATGGGGTGGAGGAGAGGGAGGAAAGAAAGCCCAAGCAAAAGGAGCATGGTGGATTTCCTCTTCCTCCTGTGCACACATGGGTATCTGTGACTTGTATCTCGTCTCCCTGTTGACATACGTGCCCATTCCCACCATAACTCAACCTTTTGAGAAATGTTCTAAATGTTCTCCTGTGTATCCCAAGTTGGGAACCACTGCTCCAGAGGGAAGAATGAACAGTCACGATATAACGGTCTTAAGATAAATCCTGAGGGGGTAAAAATATCTGAAAAACAGCTTAAGGATTCAATAGTCACAGGATGCTGGGTGATAGAAGGTGAGGGTGGGGTGACAACCCAATGGAAGCAGAAGACAACGGAGTGGCTGGAAAAGGATGGTAGAAGAGAAGCAGAATATTTAAAGGGTACAAAGAAACAATATCATTTATTAGACAGGCCATCTTCTTGTTAATACTGAGAAACTTGGGGCCATAGAAGGCTGACAGACAGATGTGACCAAACAAAGAAAAATGTGGGGAATAGAATGGATGGAACCTTAAACAAAAGTGCTTCATGCTGCAACATTCTATTACAGAGCCCCACTTGTTATCTATATTACAATGACGGGCTGTATCCAACTGGTAGGATCACAGTTCACCTTAAAGAACAGATCCATAATTTGAGACGCTATTACAATTCATCCCAGCCTTTGAATGCTGAAATGCTGTCTCTGGCAAACAACAACAACAACAGCAACGTCAGCTTTTGTCAGTCTGTTAGCTCCATTGTGTTATCGATGTTTGGCAACACCTAGTTTGGTCTTCCTCACTGCTGCTGTAGGATTGTTTCTGAACAAAAACTGAAACTTCAACTGGTTCAGAATAAAGCAAGTATATTGAATGTACCTAAACAGTCCTGAAATCTTCAGCTACCACTTCTGGGTAAAAATAATATGGGATCAAGGTTATCTTAAGAACCAGATTCTCTTACCAAATCTGCCCACTCATCACACACTGTCTGTTTTGCATTTTGTTGCTTTTTTGAGGTTAAGCAGTCCGTGATTATTTTAGATTATAAACCTCCTTGCAGACCTTGTAGCACAAATGCAGGACACAAATATTTTAAGTACATTTTTAAAAAATTGGAAAAGTGCGCATATAAATAATAAAATAATAATCTAATCAGAAGTGACCTCCTATTGCACCAGAGAGTTGTGCAGTATTATACTGTACTGTATTCTTGTCATCACATAAAATCTATATCTCTGGATATCCTGAGACTCTTTAGATTGCTAAATTTTAGATATTTGTGGAAAAGGATACGCATACTATAATGTGTCAATGTTTAGAAAGAAACATATCTCTGAAGTTTCAGTTAACATGTATAAGATAAAAAGCAAAATTTAGTGAATATTTTAGATAACTCCCAGAATTATAGTTTCCCAAGGTAACTTTCCCTCCAAATTCCGCTTAAAACAAAGACAATCTTCTCACAGGATCAAGTCTTGAGAAATAAGATATTTTCTATATAACAATGCTTTATACTTTTTTAACCACAAAAACTAAAAGGAGTTGATTTATTTTTCTAAAATTATTTTTAGAACACACACATATTTCCTCTAAATTGCTTTATCTCCTTTCATTGCACTTTTGTAGTTGCCACCCACTTAATTAAAAAAATGTAAAGAGTTAGGAAAGAGGGGAATCATCCCCCAAGATTGTATTTAATAATTACAACAGACACAAGAGGTGATTTATCAAGGACTATTGTTTCAGATGCCCTGCTTAAATTAAAGGGAACAGTGCTTCACAGGATGGACTAATTCCTCCTTGAACTAAGGCTTTCTGCATCTGTGATCACATGGAAGTCAACAATATATCTGCAGGAGAATATTCCTGTCCTCTTCAGATCCAGAAAATAATCCAAACTACAATAAGACATCTAAAAAACAACAACAACAAAACCTCAAGCAGACAAATGTCTAGTATTACTGTCTGAAAGTCAGAACCACAAGATTTTTCACTATTCACTACCACTGCACTTATTAGTTCTTGTGTGGGTTAACATACTCCACCCTCGTTCTGGACCTGACGCTCAACTTCCTTGTTTGCCATATTCTGACTAGACACTCTCACAAACAGCATGTCTGTTTTATTTTCTAATCTAAAATTAACAGCCCATTTTTATGAATACCAGAGGCATTGTTAGCAGGACCACCTCCTAGGAACTGACACCTATAACACTTGACCAATGTTAAAGATACCTTCCTTCTCTTTTCCATACTTAAGATTCCTGCCAATAAAAGCTGACCAAATTAAAAAAAAATCAACCCTACTTTCTGAGAGACAGCCAAATATAATACATATGTCAAAATTCAGAAGAGGTATAGCAACCAGTTAATGCAGCCAAGTACATTCCAAAAGCAGAAGCAGACATCAATAGCGTCTCTCACATCCTACAGGTAGCTATTCTATTCAAGACAATTCCACAGTACCCGAGTGGTTCAATTAAGTTTTGCATCTGAACCACTAAAAAAAATGTGGATAGCAGCATAATCTCAACCTCAGACATGGACATTCCATCAAAACTGATTTTAGAAATCCTACAATATTGTGGTTTTCAAACCACTCTAAGCAAGGGAATCCTGGAATTCTTCGAAGAGAAGATCAGTGCTAGCAGACAAACCTCTCTGACAGATAGTCTGCCTATCATTACCAACTCTTCCTGCAACCTACAATGGCAGGCTGTGTAAGATGTGGTAGAAATAACCAAAAATCCTGAAAAGAACTCAATGCACCACAGAATGTATTCCAGGTTTGCCTACAATGTACAGGGGAGACAAAGAGATGCAGTTCCTCAAGGTTGAAATTTTAAGTAAAAGAGGTAATGATGCCATTGAAAAAATCTATTTGTGGTTTACGTTACAGATCTTCATCTGTACTACAATATCTAGAATAAACACAAATATCTTGATTGCAGAGCAGCAGAAACTGTGCTTCTAAAAATACATGTCTGGTATATTTGCATAGTTGTTGCCTCAGACTGAATAATTACCTTCACAGAAATTATGTAAAAAGTTAAAGCTCCTTAGCAATATATACTAACAGTAAAACTATAGTCTAGCAAACAAGATTATTATATACAAAATATATCAATATTAACATATGCTTGGGCGCTATTGACTTGAACATGGGATCAATGAATCTGTTTAAGAACTTCCAGAGAAACATAGTGCCTGAAATGTGTTAAATAATGGAATTGCCAGACAAAATTGTAACAGAGATTAAGTATGCCAAGTATCCAGAGTCTTCTGTTATGCTACTTCCACATTAGGTAGACAATTGAAATTTGGTACACATATTAGGCTGAAGATTACCCATCCTGGAGGATGAAGGAAGTCATATAAACACTTTATGGCTGGTCACATACAACCCCTCTTAACATAAAGTGTACAATCTTTGGCTCAGATGGCAGCTTTGATTTTCTAAAGCGGAAGTGTCAAACTCAATTTCACCTTGGGCCGCATCAGCATTATGGTTGCCCTCAAAGGGCTGGCTTTATCTGTAAGACACCATAAATGTATCTACTCTTTTATCATATTAAGTAATTGCCTCCGCACTCGATTGTTACTGGTTTTAGTAACAACTAGCTCTGAAACTAGATGTCTAGGAAAAATAACGGCAAGCAGATATTCAAGTGTACAACTATCGTACAATTTATTGAAAATGAAAACAGAAAGTTATTTTTTTAATCATCAGACAAATATTACCAAGCACTATCTATTATATTAACTTTGTTTAACTTTTTGGTCCCAGGTGAGACAGACAAAATGTAAATTGTATTCCTTCAGCACTACCACTGCCTCATAGCAAAGCAGACATACCAGCTTCTCTTCATTAAGCACAAACATGTATTCATTTTCCCATATCTCATTAAATTGCCTTCCCTCTGCATCAACTTTCCTTTTCTTGGGCATTTTGGGGCCATTATATCACAGTTTATGGTCCCTATATGTCTGTAAAATGACATAGGATTGGTAAGTATAGCCAAAGTGTGCCACTTTCTGCTCCCTAGGCCTTCTCTGTGCCTCTTTCAGCCCCCCAGACTTTCTCTGAGCCTCCTTCTGCCCTCAGACCAGGGGTGGGCAATTATTTTTTCCATAGGGTCACATGTCCTGATTGGCGGAGCGCCGCCGTCCGATATTTTGGGCGCCGCCGAGTGCCGCCGAAATTCAACGGCGTTTGGAACGGCGGATCCGCGCTCTCCGCAGGGATGGAGCAACCCGCTTGCGGGTAAGTTCTGCCCCTGCGTGCGTGGCCCCGTTTCCCCCCCGTGAGGAAAGGGCCTTAGAAAGTATGTTTATTTTGTTATTTCCAATTAGCTTTACACGGGCCGGTCAGAGCCAATCAAAGGGCCATATGTGGCCCGGGGGCCGTACAATGCCCAGGTCTGCCTCAGACCCTCTCTGTACCTGGTGAGCCCAATTCCCACACTGTAGGCCTCTGGCTGCTAGTATTCTGAAGAGGGGCTCAGCAGCCAGCACTCACGATCTACTTCTACTTCTGACTGCTCCTCTGTTCAAATTTTGTAAGCCATGTGGAGCACTGCCATGGTAACCCGCGGCAATGCTCTAACGGTGAGACTTGGACAGAGGAACAATCGGAAGTAGATTATGAGTGTTGGCTGCTGGGCTTCTTTTCAGAATACCGGCAGCCAGGGGCCTGCAATGTGGGGATTGGCATCTCTAGGCAAGGGGAGTCTCGCAGCTTCAGGAGAGGTATGAGGGCCACATGAAATGGCCTGCTGGGCCGGATTTGGCCCCCGGGCCTTGTGTTTGACACATGTGTTCTAAAGTGTTTAAGGCATGTACATGTCAGCTTCAAATTTCATATGTAAAATGGATCAAGACATTCTGATTATTATTCGAAAAGTCAATACAAAAGACATTTCTAAAGTTCATCTTAGAAAAAAAGGCAAAAAGTTAACATGTTAAATTGTTATACTACACTTAGGGCACATCTCAAAACTGATACACCAGCAGAACACAAAACTCAAGACTGCTAGGAAAGCCAAAAAAGAACAATCGAAACTCAGGACAAGTTTTCACTGTTGCTAAATGCCGTCAAGTAGACTTCGACTTATACCAACCCTATGAATGAGAGACTTCCAAGCCATCTCATCATCAACAGCCCTACTCAGGTCTTGCAGACTCAGGGCTGTAGCTTCTATGAGTAAGTCTATCCATCTGTAATGCAGTCTTCCTCCTTTCCTACTGCCTTCTATCTGACCAAGTACTATTGTCTTTTCTAGTGAGTCATGTCTTTGTATGATTTTCTAAAGCACAAGAGTCTCAGTTAAGTCATCTTGGGTTCTAGGTAGAGTTCAGGCTTGATTTGCTTATCTTTTTAGAAGTTCATGGTATCTGTAGAACTCTTCTCCAGCACCACATTTCAAATGAGTTGATTTTCAGCTTTCTTCACTGTCCAGCTTTCACAACCACGCATACAAATTGAAAATAAGATGGCATGGAGAATCCTAACTTTAGTATTGAATGATGTATTCTTTACATTTCAGGATCTTATCTAGTTTCTTCATAGCTGCCTTCCAAGCCACAATCTTCTCCTGATTTCTTGAATGCAGTCTCTGTGACAAACCCTTGGGGGAGCATAGCAGAGAGCCACCCCAGCAACCAAGAGAATTTAAATTGATTGGTTGTTGGCTATGGAATCCAGGCTAGCCAGAGGGAGGGGATAGGTGGGGGAATTCAGCCTAACAGAAATTTAACTGAAAAAGAGAGTTTTTAAAAGGGATGAGAGAGAGATCCATCTGAGGTTTTGAAGAGAGTGGAGGAGAAAAAAGTTGGAGCGTGTTTGCTGGGTTTAGAGCCAAAAGCGTGTTGATGTATGTTGGTGTTAGTCTTTGGTTTGCCAACTACCTTTTCCCTTGTCAGTGTGCTAAAAAAAGATTTTGTTATATCCTTGTAAAGAGCAGTCTCAGTAAAGTGCCTCTTTGATCTGGAACAGTTATACACACTGCCACCAGTGAACCACTCACTGGGATAAAGCCAAACACACTTTGCCCTATATCTACAAGGGTGCAGATTTAGGAAAAGCAGCAGAGGGAGACAAACTGGGAGAGGAAGCCAGTGGGGGACAAAAATATAGAAGGGCGCTGCTTCTCTGGGAAGGGAGAGTTTAAAGCAGACCTGAATTGTCATTGGCCTGGCCTGGCCTGGCCCAGACCTTCCTGGTTTTGACAGTCTCCACTCTGATTAATGAATGAACCAAGGTATAGGAAACCTTTCACTATCTCAATGTCTTCACTGTCTACTTTAAATTTATGTAAATCATCTGTGGTCATTATTTTTGTTTTTTTTAAAGTTCAACTGAAATCTGTCTTTGCACTTTCTTCCTTGACATTCTTCAGTAATTGTTCCAAGTCTTAGCTATTTTCTGCTAGCAGCATGGTGTCATTTGGGTATCTTAAATTGTTGATATTCCTTCCTCCAATTTTCATGCCTTCTTCCTCAGACTCTAATCTTGCTTTACATGCGATGTGTTCAGTATACAAGTTCAACAGATAGGGTAATAAAATGAGCATTGAACGACCCCTCCTTGCCAACTGGAAACCATTTCATTTCTCCATATTCTGTCCTAATGGTACCCTCTAGTCCTGAGTATAAGTAATGCATCAGGACAATCAAATATTGTGCACACCCATTTCTTTAAGAATGATCCATAGTTTTTTCATGATCTACACAATCAAAGACTTTGATATAATCTATAAAGCACAGGTTGATTTTCTTCTAAAATTCTTTGGTGTGTTTTATTACCCAACATGTGCCTGTAATATGATACCTAGTGCCTCTTCCTTTCCTGAACCCAGCTTGGTCATTTGGCATTTCTTGTTTGGTATACGGTAAAAGTCTTTGTTGTAGAATTTTGCACAGCAGATATTATACAATGGTCTTGTGGTTACTGCAATCCCTAGTGTCTTCTTTCTTGGGAACTGGAATGTAGATTTACCATTTCCAATCTATGGACCATTGTTTTGTTTTCTATATTTGTTAACCAATTTTAACTAGAGCTAGAATAGATGTTATTTTTGTAGCATGAAGCAGCTCTACTGGCACGCCATCTGTTCCTGGTGGTTTATTTCACCCAAGTACCCTCAGTTCAGCTTCCAATTCACTCTCTAAAACTGTAGGTTCACTTTCAAATTGGTCTTCTTTAAATGAATGTTATACTTTCATCTATTTTATATAGTTCTTCAGTGTATTGTTTCCATCATCTTATTGCTACTTGGTTGTGTAATGTATTCTCCTTCTGGTTGAGCACCCCAATTCCTGGTTTAAATTTCCCTTTGATTTCCCAGCTCTTGGGGAAGAGGTCTCTAACCCTTCCTTTTTTGTTGACATCTTCTATTTCTCTGTATTGATTGCTATAGTAGTTCTTCTTGTCCCTGAGCACAAGTCACTGAATAGCTGGACGTAGTTCTGACCTTATTTTTGTCACTTTCTATTTTTGCTTCTTGTCTGTCCTTAACTGCTTGAAGAATTTTATCTGTCATCTACTGATGCTCAGATAGTGACTTTTTGCATTCCTCCCTGACAACATCCTTGGCTATGGTCCAGAGTTCTTTTGACTCCTAGTCAATTACACTTAATAGTACGATTCTATTTTTCACATTATCTTTAAATTCCAGAATAATGTTCTTCAGGTTGTATTTTGGCATGATGACTGGTTTAGTGTTCTTTACTCTAATGTTTCTTACTAGCAATTCACAGTCTGTGCCACAATCTGCTCCTGATCTTGTTTTTGCAGATAGAATGGAGCTTCTCCATCTTCTGCTTCCAATTACAGAACCTATTTGATTTCTATATTAGCCATCAGGTTATGTCCATGCATACAGTTGCCTCTTTGGTTGCTTGAAGAATGTGTTTTTGATAAACAAACTGTTGGCCTTACAAAATTAACTCAGTTGCTCTCCTGCTTCATTTCTTGAACCGATTTCAAATTTTCCCAAAATTTTTGATTCTGCTTTGTTTCCTACTTTTCCATTCCAATCACCTAAGATTAACAAGAAGTGCTTTTTTAGTCTGTGGTCAATTCCTCCCAGACTCCAGTATAGAATCTTTCAAAGAGAAAAACATATGTTGCAAACATTTTTTTAAAATTACAGTAAATTCCTGCATCCATGTATAATTTAGGTTCTCCCACTCTTCTGGCTACCTCTTCAGCATTCTTGAGTCTTCTCCATATCCTGAAATTCCCTCACTTGCCAGAAAACTACTGTATTTCTATTCTTAAAGCCATTTATAATCCTCATAACATTCATTCCACACGAAACTTGCAATTGCTGCATTCTGTACCTCTTCTACTTCTTTTTGACTCAAGAATCTATCCTCAACAGGACTCTGTTCACTATAATGCTTTGCATGTTACAAGAAAAGTAGGCATATGTCTACATGCTATATACAAACCTTGTGTTCTCTGTAATTTTCATGAATCACACATACAAACTATAAGAATCAAAGACTAATTATGATTCTCTGCAATATGTATATATAAACTAATCTTCAGCCTCCTTGTTTCCACTACATTCTCTCTGAAAGCACACCCTGCGTAAGATTTATCATTCAACACAATGCTATTACATTCACTTTAGCTATTTATGTTATGACACAGTGCTATATATTATATGCTGCCCTCTAATAAGGTTCTCAGGAAGGCTTATGAAACCAAATTCTCTATGAGATAGTGACTATGTCAAAACAACTGACACACACCTAGAGTGACTCAATATCTTTTCCACATTTGATAATCTAGTATGCTGCCCCAAATTTTCATGCTGGAACACAGTACCTCAAAAGTATTGCAACAACCTGTCTTCTCAAATACTAATACTCACAGTAGAGTGGATAGGAGGAGGAGGAAGAGCAGGTAAGTACTGTAGTTACTTTTTGGAGTAATACCCTCGACAAAGCAATTTACAATCAAGCAGAAAAGCAAAAAGCCATATTAGGAAGCACACAGGATATACAAGAAGCTGTTTTTGTATATATGAAAGATGTAAAATTAATCATAATCACAAGCTCAAAGGCACTGTTAAAGAGGAAGGTCTTCAACCTGACTTTTATGTCTGTACAGAAGGTGCAAAATATGGGTCAAAAAGAAGGGAGTCCCATAGTTTCAGGGACATCACTAAGAAAGCTCTATCTCATGGATAGCCTCTTAACCAGTTTTAATGGAAAGCACTTGAGAAAGATCCTTGCAAAGGCAGGACTAGATGGGTGAAGGTGAACTTTCAAATAACTTTGTCCTAAACCTAGTCAAGCCTAAAATTGTGTTCATGACAAGGCAAACCTGCAAGCAGGGTAGTTGACTAAGATGTTCATATACCAAATCTAATTTGTTCCTGGCGTAGGAACAGACTTCACATTTCTTTAGGAAGCAAGTATGACATTGGGAGATGATTTTAAAAATCACTAGCTAATAATGGCTTCTAGGGTTAGTGACAAAATTATAAGTTAATATTTTCTTAAGTCATTGTAAGTCCATCCATAAAATAGTCACAAAGTCATATTTACAAAATGACTGCTCCTTGCAGACACTATGTATTTGGGGCTGCCTATACTTCTTCCTCACAAAGCACATCACAATAGAAGGTAGAAAACAGCTGCTAAAGAGGGTGGCACTAAAATTGCTTGTTTTCAAGTAGCCAAATGCAAACTGTTAAGAGTCAAGTATCTATCACCTGCACTCCATTTAAAAAAATAATCTATTTATAAATCTGTTTCTCTTTGTACCATAGCAAGCAATAGAAGAAAAAAACTGCAATTCAAAATAGTACTTCTTCTCCAGAACCACTACCTGTCTTCCTTAATTTGAAAGGGGGAAGCGACTACACAGAGATAATCTTTCTGGAATTCACTCTACTAGACCTTCTCCTTCCTCCTCTACAAACAGGAGATAACAGGAACTGGAGTTTACATGAGAAGTAAGCATTTTCTTCCCAATTTAGTGGATGTATAGTCTAGAAAAGAAGTATTTCTATATGTTCTAGAGGTATTAAAGAATCACTTCTATTTGTCTCCCAGTCATACCTGAAGGAAGACAAGCGGAGAAGCAGACTGGTGAAAATGTGAAGCATATATATCTCTGTGAATATCTCTTTCAAGCAGATACTGAGGAATCATTAATTTAGTAATCAAAGCAAACCTATCTTCTTTTCTATGCAAAAAGTTTGAATGAAGCAACTATATATGTGTGTGTGTGTACACACACACACACAAGAAGGGAGGAAAGAAAGAAAGAAAGAAAGAAAGAAAGAAAGAAAGAAAGAAAGAAAGAAAGAAAGATCAATGGGACGTATCAGCAAACCTTTACAAGCAATATTTCTAAAATGGAACATATCACCTGGGACAGAAGAAATTCCAAAATGTTCAGTGAGAGTTATAAATCAGTAGGTGGTACGTATGGTATTAACCTGGATGGTTAAGGGAAATGGGCTGATGTGCCAGAGAAAGCAAAACCAAGGAAAGAACAGAGGATCTCAAGACAATATTATTTGATTTGTTGTATACATCATGTAAATAGCTCACAATGATAAGTGAAGCAAAATTAGTGATGCCACAGTAATACATCAGGTTGAATTTCCAAGGTGAATACCATTTTTCCACTGGAATCAAAAACTATTCTTAGTCTTCTTTATATCCAATTCAATTCATTTTTTCACAGAACAAATAAAATGTTAAATGGCTGGGCAAACTCTTGTCCAGGTGAAGAGGAGAAAATCAAAGACTGATTGTACACAAGAATAAACATCTAATATATGTCAATGCTTTGCTATTCATAATGAAATACACATCCAAATCCACAGCTAGACACACATTAGCAAATGAGATTTCAGCCAAATTCACATGTACATAGGCAAAGTTTAATGAGAAACATGATCAAGCAAAATGTTTTTTAGCCTGTAGTTGGCACTTTTCAGGGCAATCTAATGCACACATTCTTTCCAGATTCAATTTTGCTCTTCCCCTGCCTCCAAATTACATTCATACAATGAAGGAAGACAGAAAAATGGAATGGATATTACGACAAACCATCAATATTACACATGTACTGTGTTTCAATATGTGCTGGCCTACTCCTATGATGCATGTCAGTATGTACAAATTTCGGAGAGGCATGGCCTGCGTGCCAAAAATAGCTGAGACACTTTTGCACATTGAGCTGTGCACACTGTTCAGGAAAACGGATTTTGTAAGAATAAGTTAGAAGCAAAAGACACTAATCAACAGTCTATCAACAGAATCACCTAGTCTAACCCGTAGCATCAAACCAAGATCTTCATCCAACAGAACATGAGTTTCAACTGTCTGAATAGAAAGAAAAAACTTGTAAGATTGCAAGCCTCTAGGCATGGACTGTTTTTCCTGCTCATATTCAAGTTGTTCCCGAGGCCTTTTTGTGACTGAGAAGTGAGAAAAAGACGCTTTATAGTAGAATGAGATAGAGCGTGGCCCTTTTTGCATTTGATGGCTCTGAATTCAAAACCACTCAAAGTTAAATACAACAAAGAACTACCAGAAGTTATACGTAACAGTGAAGAATGTGCATCATTAATCTCAAATTCTCAACCACATGATTTAGATACTCACAGGAAAATCCTAACACAAAGACAGGCTGACTGGAGTGGGGTAGGACAAGGCACTTGTTCCAGCTGAACTGGCTTTAGGCCAGCCCTCATCCTGGCATTACTCCTTTGTGTTGGCTGATCTCAGAGGTCAGCTGGCTAAGCGATCAGCCAGCACAAATGCTGAGAATGGCCAACAGAAGTGCTGAGATCAGCTAGCGACAGAGCCAAAATGGGGGGCTCACAAAGGGAAGAGCCAGGTTATGCCATATCCAAACCTTGCTCAGCCCAGGGACACAGTCACTGTGCTGGCACAAAATCAGGCCAGGATTAGGGTAATCCCAAATTATTTGGAACTCATGGAAAACAACAGGACCCCTCACAGGTCTCAATCCACCTGCTGAGCCCACACTCATCCTGAAAACCACCAGTCAATCATAGCATGACCCCACCAGGATATAAATCCCAATCAAATAGGCCCTGATTCAGATGGCAGAGGATACAGCATGGGGCTGTTTCCTTCTGGCATCAAAACATGACACTCAGCACATGCATGGGAACACTCTGTTGATAGCACACAATGGGAACTGGCACTCAGTACGTTATAGGGTACCATGAGACACCCAGAGGGAGTTTGCACCAAAACATAAAAATGAAAAAAAAAAAGCCAAAACACGCAAGAGAACTCCTCCAGAATTCATATGGGTTGAGTTCACAAAAAAATGCAGCTGCCAGCAACCACCTGGGACTTGCACCTTCTAACAAATCACTCAATTGAGTAAAATGGAGTAAAATGCTGAACCTGTAATGCTGAGGATGTCTGATGTGTCTCTTTTTTGCTCTTTCTTCATGTCTTTGTAAATGGCTGTGTGATTGTGCACTAACATTTTTCATAACTTACCCACCATTCTTATAGGCAAGGCCTTACTTCCCTTATAGAAGTCACACAGCACTTAGGTTACGTGGAGAGGAGAACAGAACAGAGCATACACTTTCAGGTTTCATTTGCAAGCTAACATTCATCCTCTCTTAGCAGTGTCCTTGGCTAGTTGGACCTTTGCTGAGTCAAACAATGGAGCTGCTTACCAGACACTCATTCCCACTTTTGTCTTTTGCGCTGATAAAAATGAGTCCTGCACCCTCAGAGGGCCCCACAGCCACACAATGACAATGGGACAGGTAAATCCACACCCTCCTTTGTTTCCTAGCAGCCTCCCTCCATTCCTGAGAACATGTATGTGCCTTAAAATTGCCTGTTGACTTATGATGACCACATGAATTTCACAGAGTTTTCTTAGTCAAGAAATACTCCCCCTCTGAAATATAGCCTGAAGCACCTGGTATTCATTAGAGGTCTCCAATCTAAGTACTAGCCAAGGCTGACCCTGTTTAGCTTCCAAGATCAGATGGGAATCTGGTGCCTTAAAGACATTTAGGCACACTGCTATTTTAAGAAAGGAAAGGCTGCTTATCACTGAAAGCAAATGTTCAGTTGTTTCCTGCCTCTATTTCTATATCTTTTCTTCACAGGCAGCTGATCTATAGATGCCACTTTCAGTCCCACGATCCTTGCCTTGACATAGCCACAGACTAGATCATTCCCCATTGGCTATATCTTTGTCAGAGCTCCTGCTGTTGCTATGCTCCTGTACCCTTGCAATGCCCTGGTCAGACAGCTTTGTTACACAAAGGTACTTTGCACATGCCCCTCTACTATCTGTCTGATTTTTGTCCAATGCAAAAGAGAATTGCTGCTGGGGAGATGCTAACAACCAGGCATGCTGTTTCCTAGTTACCCAACTGCAGAATTGTCTACCTTTTGCTTGCTCAATAAAAGATGACACATAACAACTGGGTGGTTATTTGATATGTTGGAGGGACTGGAAGAGCCTGCTCCCAATCGTCTTCTAAACAGGAGGCTGGCAGGGTCCAAGTCTCAGCTCCAGATCCAAGGTAGAGAGAGGAAACTGGGAAGGGACAAGCCTGATTCCCATTGAAATTGCTGGGGCTGAGTGGGAGAAGCCATAGCAAACACCCCCAACTTTCAGACAGAGAGCAAAAGAGTGAAGCCTGACCTCCAATCATGGTCCAGAGAAGACAATGGAGATCTGAACTGATTCCACTGTCTGGAACTGTATGGGAAGCTGGAAAGTGCCTGCAATGTGTGTTTGAGTGAAAAGAAGAGCTTGTGAGAAATACTGTTTGGCTTATAACTCCCAGAACACCAGCAGGGTCACTGCCTGGGAGATTGTGGGAGATGGCATCCAAAGAGCATCCATCAGAAGCAGAAGTACTCTGTGGACCAGACTATAGCTGCAGCCACTCATGGCTGAAAGTTAACACAATCCACATGGTCCTGGATGAAGTGTCCCCAAGGATTTTGGGTATGCCTCATTCCTTCCTCATATTTACATGTCAAAGTCAGCAGCTTTCAAGAATGCCAACTCCCACATCAAAGAAAAATGCACACTCCAGTGCCATACTATGCAGCACTACACATACCATCACAAGTTTTGACACCTTCTCCTATATGGGTAGAGGAGATATCATGGTAGGCACAGCCACACATCTACTGATGTTGCCGTCGTGCTCTCTTACCCTTTCACATGGTATCCCTTTATATGAGATTCCCAAGTATTAGACAAATTATGAACACTTTCATGAATACAGCACTAAACATATGTAGCTGTGGTGTCACATACATGCAGGTATGAAGCCATGATGCCCCTGCCACAACTATTTACTCCACTCCACTGGCTGCCTGTTTCTTTCCCTTGCTTGCTCGTTGTACTACCAGGTTACCTCACCTGACTATCAGTGGTAGCTCCTTTTCCTGAAATCTTCCTCTCTCTCCTATGCCTCCTCTGGCATGCCATCTCATAATATCTCAAATAGCAGTGGGGGGGAGGCTGCCAATGAGATGCTGTACTAGGATCTTCAATGGTACTTGCCCTGCATTTATAGCATATTACTATTGATCAATAAATGGGACTGGCCTTTCACTATCAGCTGTCATCTGAGAATTTATTGTGGCATGGGAAGGTTTGTCATTTTGTGTGCATGCCTGCATATACAGTAGTAGAACCATGGGATCCCAGAAGCAGAGTGTTGGAAGGTACTCCTAATGGCGATCTCGACTAACCTTCTGCTGGTGAAGAGAATCAAAATCTACAGCCAGATTGGACTGATGCCTTCTTACCTTTGCCTGATAGCCTCCAAGGAAGGAGAGACTGCCAACATCCATCTTGTCTGAAATGCCCTGGATGGACTGGGAGAAGTTTGGCATGCTGGGCAATACAGGAGCCAAATGATGAAGCGCAAGCCTCAAGATGGATCTCAAAACAGAAGGACAGTTTTAACTGCATATATTACTGGACTGACTGGGCTTCAATACCACATGCAGTTCCTGGATTGTTCTACATACCCTTAATTGTTCAGCAGTATTTTTCTGTGTTAGAGATAGCCTATTACTGGCTGGCTGTGCTAAAAGGGTAGAATGTGGAGGCTTCTGGCTACTGACTAGTAACTGTCATCACAATTTCCATAGATATCTTGGGAAGGCTGGCTGGATCTCTCTCTCTCTCTCTCCCTTTTTCTTTCTGCTGACTTTTTCCACTTAGGCCAGCTGAGGTGCAGTCCCTCCCTGACTGACAGGTTTGGAATCACCACAGTTTCAGCAAGCCTAGTGTTGGTTCAGCTGGCACTTGGCCTGTCTGCTGAGATAGGACTGCAGTGTCAGCAGTGAACACACTAAAGTGCAACTCTGAAAATCTAAATTGCATCAACACAAGTCTTCTCTTTTCAAAGGTAGACCCTTCCAGTCTAGCTAGTATGGGCATGCTAATTGTCAATTATTTCATTTTCATATGTAAGGATTAAGTATTACAATAGTTCTCCTCCTGTTGGGTGGGATTGTGAATGTGCAAAAAATGCTTTTCTATGTCTCAAGACATCATTTACTATGCAACACCATTTCTTTGGGAGAAAAATAAGGCTCTTCCTTTACACAAATGAATTTTCAAAAAAAAAAAATCACAAGATGTGAAAAAAATCTCACTGAAGTTGACCATTTTCTTGACAGGTTATCTCAATGCACTGGGACATCCCTCTCTCACTGGAAATGAAAAAAACATGCAAATATTTTTTACATCCCTAAGTTGTCATTCCCAGAACAATTCAACGCAGCAAGAAGGTCTCTTAAAAGCGGGATGAGTTTATCTATCCTCTTATTAACTCTTTATTTTATTTTGTATTAAACCTCATACACAATGGGAAATATTTCAGAACACAAAGCACAAAGAGCCGAAAAGTACTTGATGTGCAAACTATAGTTTCAGTTATTGCTGGCCAGAAACTAAAGCTTATAAGTTCTTATTTTTTTACATGCTACCATGCTATTGACTAAAGTTTAGTTCCTGAGTATATGTGTCCACCCCTCCCTTGGTAATGAATATCCCAGATCACCCTTCTTCTCAATGCCTTGTGATACTAAACTCCAGACACACACAGAAAATGTTTTCTTCAGACTCAAGGGCAGAAGTAGAACGCTGATAACCAGTTCAGGTAAATAGTCCTCACATGTCCTTTTGATGATAGCCAGACATAGGTGGTATCAACTCAGGGCCGCTTGTGACATGTTTTAAAACACACTTTGTTTTTTAAAAAAAACAAAACAAAAAACTTCACATGGATGGTTCTTGTATGTACACATATTCAAAAGATACAACTTAAAAATTGATTCAAAAGCATTTTTAAATGGCAAAATATCCACATACACAATATTTACATATGACACTTAAATTTTTGTTTGTATACAAAGTATTTTCCAAATACTGGCTAAACATAAGATTCTTCACAAACTCTTTTCAGGTACTCAAAAATGTTTCACAAATGTCTGGTGCAAATGTATATAGTTCATCACTAAAATTACTTTGGTTTTCTCTGAAAATACAGATAGATTGGCTGTATGTTTTAACCACTGCCTCTAGAGCTTGTTATCTGGAGCCTGGCTCAAACTTCAGTTTATAAGTAACAGAGAAGATAAACAGGAATCTCTCATTTGTTGACACTTGGAAGGTTTGAGTTTCAACTGTTAACTTGTTACTTCAGCACATTATGCAATTATTTGGCTCAGTAAAAGTAAGAATAAGACATTTTAGGTTAATATTATTAATAGCAGCAAGTATCAACAGCATTTTCTTAAATTATACATAAATACAGATACTGAACACAGAAGTAATTCCATGAAGTAACCCTGCAGAATTTTCACTGTTCCCAGTCACAGTACAGCATACAGAAGATCTGGATGATTGGACAAGAGCTGGGTACTTTTTATCTGCTTAGGTTTTTTTAAAAAAATGTGATAATGTGCACCAGGGTAGACAAAATATGCCCTCTAGATTGCATCTGGCATAACAAAGTTTCTTCCCAAGAGTTTCTTCCAAAGTCACCATTGTCCCTGTTCCAGGAAAGCCAAAGACCAAGAGGGTTAAACTTGTCTGACAAACTTTCCAAAATGAATCTCTGGCACAAACCTTATACTTTCTAGAGCTCCACGGCGTTATATTTGCATTTATGTGGCTATACATTATACATGCACATTTTCCTTACAAGTTTTTTGGACGATTCATAACACAAGCTGAAATAAAAGTGAAGCTGACCCAGGATTCCAAATTTTGGATCAAAGAAAGCTGTGTGCAATGCAAAGACAACACACTCATTTTCCACACAGCAAATGCCAGCAGTGGAATAATCACTGCCAGCTGGTTGGACATCCTCCTTGTAATACCACCTCAGTCTCTCACTGACAAACACCAGAAAATGGAAGAACTGAAAATACTCTTTTTAAAAAAGAAATAAAAGATGAATACTAAGACTCCTTCCCCGAATTAAAATATTCCACAATAAATTTTAAGTGCCCTCTTGGGAACATGGCATAAAAATGTGGCAACTAAAAACAAACCAGGAGAGTGGTTTGCAACAAACAGTTTTAGGAGGAAAAGTCACAGCTGGTTTTAATGCTTCTGATCTGCAGAAAGCTTAAGACCAGTGAAGTGAAATTGACAAGAGCAGGCTGGGGGTTTTTTTTAACTGCTATCCAAATACTATGCAGAGGAACTAAAGCCCTACCCGCACAAGATTTCAATTTTACTATGAGTACCACCATACTCTGGAACTATTCATAGAAGCAATCTAAGAATGGAAGCCTAGAAGGATTAGTAAAAATGCTCCACCCATCACAGCCTGCAAATAGTAGGGAAGCCAGCAATGACCAAGAAACTCGCTTGTACGTTCCAGCCATCAGACTAGAGTTCTCTCACTCTGCCTATAAGATTGCTAATTCAAATTGCTTCTCCAAAGCCTTAATACAACACTCTTCTAAAAGTTTAGTCTGTTAGAAATATGCTAGACTTTTAATTAAAAGGTTTTCTTTATCTCATGCTTTTATCATTTCTTGATAGAAGAGCAGCAATTTGAGAAGCCTGATCCTACATATGTTTTCCTTAAAGCAATTCCCAAGGAGAAGGAGTTCACTGGGTATTTATCACCAGTAGAGCATATATAGGTTTTCAGCTTTAAGAATCTACAGAGTATTGTTTTCCAAGAAATGTAGACATAGCTAAGCATCTTCCCTTAAAATAGTACTTCTATAGGGCATGACACGGTCCTGTTTCCACCCAACCCTCATTTTTAGTATTAGAAACTGCAGCCTGAATCCTGTATGGTCTTTAAATACATGTAAACATGTTATGGTGCCACATAGTGAATTCCAGATCAATCCCCCCAAAATCCACTTACCAGGCAGCAGCTACTGTAATCAAAGGGGGTCTGTTCCTCTGTTGCTCAGGAAGCAGCTGGCTGCTGTTTCTACCCCCTCCCATGACTGATCTCCAGTGCAACAGACAGAAATAAGGTCCCTTTGCAGATTGCTCATGGTAGAGTGGGGGGGGGGAGTTGAGAGTATCAGCCAGCTGTATCCCAGCGGCTGCTGCCTGTGACTAGAGTTTCACAGTCCCTACATGTCCCCTTAACTATGGGATATGTAGGGACCATGAATACATAATAGACACGAGTGCATAATTCTAGGTTACACATTCATAACCTGCATACCAGATTCCAGCCTGTGAATACTGTCTTTTCCTCCCAGGAATTCCCCTCCCCCACAGAACTACATATGCAACATGGTGTTGACAATTTCTCTAACAATTTCTCTGCATCCTACCTGCACTGTTTGTGATCTACGAGGTTTCTGTGTACTTAGAAGATGAGCAGTTCTTCATTAACATAACTATGAGAATATTCAAATTATTTTCACAAGAGTTTGGCTGCAGTCCTATATCCACTTCCCACAATAAACCCCAGTAAACTTGATGTAGTAGCCATGAAGAGGTTCATCTGTAAACAGGGATGGAAATAATTCAGTCTCATGTTTTTGGACTCCAATTCCCAGCGTTCCTCACCACTGGCTATGCTGGCTAGAGCTGCTGATATGTATAATCAACATCTGTAAAGGTGCATGTTTCCTACCCTACTACAAGATGATGCAGAGTTACCTTTCCCTATTCTTACAACACTATGACAGATTTTTCCATGATCTTTAAATTTTTTCAATGTGTTTTAAATAGCTATGAATAAATATACCCTTACAGCAAGCTTATGTTCCACTCATCTATTTAACTGGGACAGGAGGTTGCACTGCCAATGAAGGAATATGGCTTGCATACTATGGGGTGGGAGTTTAAAAACTACATGATTAAACCGATCCTCTTGAGTCATGATCCCTTTCATCTTTTGCTGTTTTAAATAGTTACTTGTACACTACAACTGCTGAATAACTAATGAAAAAGGAACAGTCATTCTTTCCAACTCTGCTTTAAGTCAGAATCAATACAGACTACATACTTCAGAATTAAAATCTGACTACTTCATAAAAATGCAGGGAACATGTTTCCACTGAAGTACAGATAGTTCAAAGTCTTAACACAGCCTCAAAGGGGGAAATCACAGATGAAAAATAAATAAATTGCAACCTTTCATATGAAGGACAAAGAGGCACACAAGACAAGCTCTGAAAACAAGAACAAGGTTCTGGCAGCAGTGAACCAAGTATCAGCTACGAAAGTTTGCTGTCATTTTCTTTTCATTTAATTGTTAAGGAAAACTTCTTCAATACTTTGTCATGAATAGTGCTTGAGGCCTATACAGAGTAATCAGGAAACCAATTGAGGGACCCTGAAGAGACACTGGAAACCAAGTTTTATAAGCACTGCCCTACAAAATATGAAGGCTAAATAAATGTAGTAGTAACATTTATCACACAGCCAAATGGCTCAAGGGACCATTAAAAATAAAAGTAAAATCTTTTAAGATGGTTGAATTCCATTTACATCTTATGTATTCATACTACCAGTCAAGGAAATCATGATTGCGCGGCCCTCCCCTCCCCCTCCCCTCAGAATATATCCTGGCTAGCTTTCTCTCCCTCTATTCATGTTCCAACACCCCTTAGGAAAACACTGGCAGTCTGACATGCTATGCAAAAAAGAGCATCGACTTCTTAAACGGTGTGCAAGAATTCCACAAGAGAAGGATTTCCAGTTTGCCTGTAACTGATGTTCAACCTATGACATTTAAAAAACCACCACCACCCACCAGATTTGCCAGATGACAGCAAAGGTTTTGCAATGTGAGAAATGAAGGAATAGGTCCAAAACAATGCTTGCTTATTTTAAGGGAAGAAAATAAAGCAAAATCTATGCCCTTTATCTGCTTTCCCCAATCACATATGCCAGACACACACAGGGATACACACTCCCCACACTAATACTAAGCAAACCAACAGCAGGAGCCTGTGTGTGTGTGTGTGTGTGTGTGTGAGAGAGAGTGAGAGAGAGAGAGAGAAGACCACACAAGCCTTCTTTTCCTGAAAGCTCTCATCTGTAAATCACCAATAGTTGGCGGGGAGGGGGGCTGTACTCACGATAATTTTTACGTTTCACGACCCACGTCAACCTGGTTGTACACGACAGATACATACACATAGTACACGAGCAAAACGGGGGGGGGGACAGGGAAAATACAGGCAATAGGAGCTTCCCTTCAGCACAGAATCAGACAGAATGGAAAAGGGATGGGGGAAGAGATTTCCCCCCTTCCTACTGCTTACCAACTGTATCCCCCTTCCTTCTCTCTGGGGCCTAGAAAGGGGAAATTAGAGCGGATGTGTCACGTTTAAACTCCCTCGTCGCCTTTTTTCCGCCCTCCGCTCTCCAGAAGGGAAGGGGGGAGTGTCCTGTTACTACCTCCACTTCTCCATAAGCGCCCCTTCATCTGCACACAGAACGGGTCCCAGATATCTGGGGCTGGGGGGAGGGAGAAGTACCTCTCCCCCCTTCCTGATCCAGCCCCTCAGAAGGGTCCTCAAAGGGGAAGGAAGCAGTTCCCGCTCCTCAGAGTGGGGAGGGAAAGCCTCCTCATCGCTTCCCCACAAGAGGGGCGCCCGGCTCCAAACACCGCGGGGACGTCCCTGAGGGGAAGTGGGGCGAAAACTGGGGAGAAAAAAACCACCACCACCACCACCACCACCACCACAGCTTTTTCTTACCGACAACTCGGGGCTGTGTGAGTCCCGGTGGGAGACGGTGCGGATAACGCCGGCTCTCCAACGCCCGTTCTCCGGCGGCTCCTCTCCTCCCACCCCGACACACAAGAACCGCTTCCCCACCAGCTCCGGCCGCGACTCCACAACCACCGCCATGGCTGCCGCCGCCGAAGCGCAGACCCACCGACTGACCAGTCGGCCAGCCCAACAACCCAGCCGCCGCGCTCGCCTCTCTCGCTCTCTCCCCTCCTCGCTCTCTACGGGTCGCTCATGCCCAGAGAAGCTCGGCGGCAGCACGCCGAGCGGGAGGGAAGGGCAGGGCGGTTCTCGGCCCCTGCGCGCCGCCGAGGCGGTTGGTCGCGCGTCGGCGAGGCTCTGCCGTGTCTCGCCTCCCTCGCTCGCTCCCCTTCGCCCGCTGCTCCGAGCCGGGCGCCCCGGGCAGCCGCTCAGCCGCCGCCGCGACCAGCCTGACACAAACACACGGAAGGGAGGGGAAAGCGAAGGGGCGGGGGGAGCCGCTCACTGCGAGCCGCGCTGCGGCCCCGACCACTCCGCCCACACAAGCCCACTGCCATGGAGACCGGCACAACGCGCCATCTCCCTCCGCCAGACACAAACGCGCTGGTGGGGGGAGGGGCGGGGGAAAGGGAGCCTGCTGGAGCAGCCGGGGCGAGGGAGAGCGCCCGTACTCCCAGGGCGGTGGAGCAGGAGTGTCGGCGAGCAACTGTCTGGTGGGCTGAATAGCTGGAAAACTTCAGCGGGGGCCGCAGGAGCGGCGGCAAAAGGGCTTTGCTTTTGCCTATCCCAAAGCAAAGACGGTGGGAAGAGGAGAGTGTCTTCCCGGACAGCTCTCCTCAGAGAACACAGAGCTTCTCCCTCAACAGGGATCTATCCCGTTCGAGGGGGAGCAGAGCAAGACGACGACGACGACGACGACGTCTTTCTCCCCCGCCTTTTCCCTATGAACAATCCCGCCCCCCGACACACACAGGCACATTCCCATTCCTCACGCGCCTTGAGCCCCTCTGGCGCCACTGGAAACTAGCAGCTGGAATACCGGAGAACTGATATTCTGGGATGGGGTGGGCGTGAGGGCGGGCTGGCTGTGACAGAAAAAGAAAAAAAAACTCAACAAGTGAGGATTCTTCCCACTGCGAGTCTTGTTGCCCTCCCCCCATCCCGTGGGGGGGGAGAGGCGTGGAAGGGGACAGCGAATACAACAGAAGCCATAGTGGTCGGTCAGCATGCTGGGAATGTGCAACTAGAGCGGCAAGCGCTCAGCAACAATGCCAGCTGGTGATTGGGGGGCTTTTGTTGCGGGGGTGGAGGTGGTTCGGGTCTGGTTGGTCGGCTGTTTTCTTGTTGCTACCTTGCACTCTAAGACAGGATGGTGCGGCGGGGGGGGGAGCGGCGCCCTCCCACCTCACCCCGCAAGCTTCTTGCCTTTGCCTTGGCTGCCTTCCTCCCCCTGGTTCCTGTTCCAGACACTGCCTGTTCCCTATATCATCCATACAGGGTTGATCTGGATTTTGTTTTGGTTTTTTCTTCAGCGCTTTTCCCCTCTCATCTCTGCAGGATGACTCACAATGGCTGAGGTCACTCTCTTGCTGAATGAAACACCCACCCAGGGAAAATTCTACCTATCCAGAGTAATGTTTTCGCGCTGAACACAGGCTTGCCATGGTTACTGAGCTCGCCTGCTGCAACTGGAAGGACTGCATCAGCCTGAGGAAAGCTCCACACAGAAGAATGGAGCTTGTTAACGTTGTTTTGGAAAGAGCTAGGAAGCCGAAATATTTCAGCCTGTCCTGACACGTTATCTTTTTCTGTTCCAGGTACATTGCAGTTCCAGGCCTCCTTTCGCTAAATCCTGGCAAAGACTTGGTTTCTGAGGATACAGAGAGCTTGTGCTAGCATATTTATGTATGCAGAGTGCGGCTTAATTAGCACAGGGGGAGGGCTGTACTGTTACACCCTATGCCTCCAAAGTTCCAGTTGGGTCAGGAGAGGAAGGAAGGCTTACAGACAGCTGTCGCTAAGCGCTCTGTGTGGGCTGGTGGGCAGAGAGCTGGACCGGCCTCTTGCAGATCTCAACTCACCGCCAAAAGCACAAATACTCTATAGGGCACAAATGCTTTGTGTGACTATGCTGTTTTTCCTACTCTTTTTTTTTTTTCATAAATCAGACTAATGAGATGGTAGAGTTAGGGTTGCCATGTGGCAATCTGGAGATTTACTACTGAATATCCCTTTAAAGCTAATGATTAAGCAGGAAGCACAGAGTCTCCCTTTCCCATTAGCTTGTTTCCAGGTGCTTTTGCTGTCCCTCTGTCATCTGCCGTAGTGACCAGGACTCCAGGCAGGGGGATAGATATAATGAAAGGATGGGAGCAAACAAGCTGGAGAAGCCAGTGTGCTGTTTCCCACCACTGGAAGATTTAGAGAACCAGAACAAATCTGAACATACATGGCAAAACTATAGAAAGAACAGTAATGGATTTAGCAGTTGCACAGCAACACAGAGATACCCCCCTTTCCACAATTGGTTTTCAGTTAAACAAATAGAAATTAACAAAGCTTCAGATATAGGATGAAGCAAGCTTGTCACACAGTGAACACTAAGTGGCCAAGCTCCTGCATTTGGAGATGTGTATCATGTAGGTATCTCCATAGCTGTATCTCCCAATGATGCCTCTTAAATCTCACCTTTTAAGTGATGTAGCCGTCTCCCAACACAGCTGTCTCCATGTTCTTGGAGATCAGCGGAATCAGTGGAGATGCATCCAGTTATTTTTCTGCAGCTGGACATGCTGCAAGAAACACCTGCAGGGGCTTCAGGATACTCAGGAGTCCCTGCAGATGATGTCAAGCTACAGCAAAGTAGCTGGTTGCTTCCCCAAAGACGTCAGGGGGGGCTTCATTACTTACAAAGTGGGTTGGGGGGATTTTGGTTGTATTGTTGTGCGGCAATTGTGACAGTTTAGATTAGTCAACACAAGTGCGACCTCTCTACAAAAATGGGGTATAATCAGACTGTAAGAACGCTTTTCAGTTTCTGCGTTTGCAGACACCATTTTCACTGTGGGAAAACATAGTCACTTTTTTCCCTAGCCATTTTCTCCAGTTTGCTGTCCACAGCATTGCCAAACATCTAGAAGTTACCAGCAACAACAGGAGGAAAACAGCTAGCCCAAAGATATATAAACACTGGCGGCTAAGATTCTGAATCCTCAGGATATTCATCTTGCTTTGTGAGGCACCTGGCTTTTTTATTGGCCAATAAAGAGATCAAGGCTTATTAATGCTGTTTACTAGCTTTATACCAAATGGTTTTATAACTCTTGAACTGTAATTGATTAATTGATCAAATCACAGTGTGGTCAGTCTTGTCACATAACTCAATAGTTCTCAAAGGTGTGATTTCAGAAGGCTCAAAAAGACAAACAAACTGGTTAAAGCAGATTAACCATTGAATCACAGGAGCTAGAAGGGATTTGAACCATTTTGTCTCAGGGCAATTACCTTCCTTCATTAAACTGTATGACTGCTGTACATTAATCATTCTGTGTTCGGCTACACAAGTCACTCCTCATCCATTCTTACTTTAGAACAGTGGTTCTTAACCTTTTCTTTACGATGGATCTCCTTTAAATTTATTTTGTTGGTGCAGACCCGCAAGACTTAAGATTTTAAATCCTAAAGCACATCAAATATTTATTTAAAATTGCTCATCAAAGGGTCTTCAAAGTGGGAAAGAAGGGAGAAATCAGTGAATGCACACTTCTCTGAGAGGCGCTGGAGGGAGAGGGAAGACTTTTCTCCTTTCCACCAGTTTAAAAGGTTAGAGTGGACTGAACACTAAAGTGCAGGCCCAGCCAACCAGCATTTGCTCTTCTCTCTCTCTCCTTCCCTCCCCTCTTTTTAAGCCATCCAGTCTATCAGAAATGCTCGTACACCTCCCTTTTTTGCTTTCTTGACTGGCAGGAGAGGAAACCAAGATGGGCAAATGAGGGAGGGGGAAAAGAAGGAAAAAAGTGTTTGAAGGCAAAAAAGGGAGGTTGAAGCAACTGCTCTCTAAAATACCCTGAGCTCACCTCCTTATTTCCATTCATAAGTGCCTGTACTTTCGTCTGAATTGAGTGGTAGCTGAATGTGATCCTCAGCACAGCACGGAGGCCAATTCTGGAACAAGATAGCACGGAGGAGAAGGGCCAAATGAAAAGAGCTATAGTAGGTGCCGCTACCTGGCAAGGAACTGGAAGTTGGAGCAAGGGATCACTGTTAGCAAAGCAAGCTGTGACTCAATTCAGACAATCAGTGGAGATGCGGAGATGTGCTCGTTGTTTTTTTTAATAAAGGGGTTGCCTCCACCCTTTTTTGCCTTTAAATATTTTTTTCCTTCTTTTCCCCCTCGCTCCCTCCTTTGTCCATCTCAGTCTCCTCTCCTCCTGGTGAAAAGGAAAAAAGGAGGGGGTTTGGGCATTTCTGCTAGTACACTGGAGTGCTCTCCTCTCTGCTGGGAAAGGGGAGGGGAGGAGAGAGAAGGCCAAATGCTAGCTGCCTGTCTGCCTGTCTGTCTGATCCACTGTTACTCAGGTACTGAGCCTGTTTCTTCCCCATAGCAGAGCAACTGAGTGACAAGCAACAGGCAGGCCCAGATAGTGTGCCTCCTTTTGCCTTGGTTCCCGTCATATTGCTACTCTGCTGTGGAGAGGAGATGGGCAGAACAGCCTTTGAGCCTTTCACAGACACCTTGAGAGAGCATCATGGACCCCTGGGGGCCCCTGAACCCCACGGTTAAAACTACTGCTTTAAACATTTGCCTCTAACCTTAAAGTAGATTAGAATCCTACTTCATCAACAAAGGCATATTGAAAGGTCAAAGGAACTTTATACTTGTTCATCTACCCAGACAGTAAGACAGAATGGTTGGAACTTGTTAAGTAATTGTGGGCAAAGAGTACATTCCACAGAGGAATAACCTATTTCACCTCAGTAAGGAGAAAAGGTTGCTTTATGGACGTCATAGTTGCCTCATATAAACTTGTTGCTGTTGTTTGCCTTGAAGTCATTTCTGACTTACGGCAACCCTATCATGGGGTTTTCTGGGGATGAGAATGTATGATACACGCAAGGTCACCCACTGGATTTCCATGGCTTAGTGGGGAATCAGACCCTGGTCTCCAGGTTCGAGTCCACTAAACCAGGTTCCTAGTCCACTACACTCCAGGCTCACAGTCCACTACACTACACCAGGGCTGGCTCTCCATATAAACTTACATCTAGCTGAAAGTCATTATTACAGCTGAAAACCTATGCAAGCCCACTTAAGAGCAAGCCCCACTGAACACAGAGGAATTTCTCACTGGATCAGCATATCTAGATTGTGCTATAAGTCTTATTGAAAGCAACAGAACAAGTAAGTAATGGTTAATTTAAATCCCATTGCTGTCAATGGGACTTAGTAATGGCTAATTTTAGTCAGATTAGGAGCATAATCCTGAAAATCTGGCTGCTATGTTTTTCCCCTTGGCTTTCTACTTGGAATTCCCCCCCTCACTTCTTTCTCCACCTCAACAAGCCAATTAGTACAAAGGTAATCACTAAGGAGGAAAGCAGGAAGCAGCTTCCAGGGCTCATATGATGAGAACTGATGTGGTAGGTGGGGAAAAAGGTAAGGAAGAATTGTATACACAACCAGTCTATTAAGAGAATGCATTCAATTCAATTTTAGATCACTGTCAAATTCTACTTAAATTTCTGGCAGGCTCAAAAATACAGACGAATCAGACTGTCTCATTATTCTGTCTTTATCGGTTGAACGATACAATCAATTGTACACTACTTTTTGCTTTCTAGTGACTCAATGCGGGCCAGATTAGCTGTGTATGAATACTTATGTAAAGAAACATAATTACTGGGTAATTATTGGCATTGTGTATTTTTACACTCTGCCCACTCTTGAAAGCTACATTGCGGTGGCCAGAAGGTAGCTCAGAATGTACTGGTAGATCTCTGGGTGATTTCCAATAGATTGGCAAGGTTTTCTGACTCCCAACTGTCTAGAAAATAACAACAGCACAAAAGCTTCTTTTCCCCATCTGCATTAGGCTGCGGACACTGAAGTTAGTTTTCAGGGAAGGTGACACCAGGAGTGGATTTTTCTGTGACAGGACTGAGCTCGGTTCTGCTACTGAAAACAAATTCCTGGGCTCAGCATTTTCTCAAAGCCTTAGAGGAAGGCAATGGCAAACCTCCTCTGGATAAGGCTTGCTTTAGGGTAAGCCTAAGTCAGAAACAACTTGAAGCCACAAAACAACCACTTTCATTCCTTAATTGTAAGAATATCCCTTCTAGACCATGCTCTGCTATTTTGTAGTGTGCTCTACAGCATCATGGGGTTCTAATGAAAAGCAACATAGATCCTGGACGCCCTAATCCCTGGTTTACAGTATTTTCAAATTACTGCCTCCCTTCCCCTTGACATGTAACCTCACTGAAGAATCATACCCAGCCATTATCACATTCCACTATGGATAAGACCCATCTCAAAGAATAATCAAAGGCATATAGTGCTTTAGAATGTTCAGACCTCTTCATGGGTGTCATTTGACCTCAGTAATCTTTACAATTCTAAAGTAGACTGCAGATTGGAATGGGGGAATTGAATCTGAGATAATAATGGCTTGCTGCCAGATTGCTTATTAAATGGCAAGGGTGAGAAGTTGACACCGGGATTTCCTGCTGCAAGTCACTTGGCCACTGTACTATAGATCTCCTGTGGGAACCCCCTTTTCCCAAAACACTACTTATTCTTCCATTATCTTATCACTAGCTTAGTCTCTCTGCTACAGAATTCACCTCTGCAATGTTAATAGATTCTCCCCAAGGCAGCCTCTGCTACCCTTTAGAATATTTGCTATCAGCAGATATTGATTAACTGGGGTACTGAGGAAGGGATCAGAGTCACTCCTAATAGAAAAACAAACAAGGGGAGCTGAGTCCTTGCCAGAAGAACCCTATCTCTTCTCTTTTGTAAGGTCTATTAACACTGGTGAATCTTCTTTCAAATTGGGAAAGAGATAGCCCCAAATGGAAAACATCAGCACTCCTGAACGCAGCTGAATATCTTCTGTAGCAAGAATGCTGACAAACAACACAGGACTATTACGCAATGACCAGGAAAAAAAAACCATACTATTTCTGCACTGTTATTAAGTTTTCAATCCTTCCTTAAAATAGTGTGTTACTTTCTTTGCAGAATATTGTGGTACCTGACAGCTCTTAGAATCAATTTGTGGTTGTGTGCCTTCAAGTCACTTCCAATTTACTATGACCCTAAGGTGAAACTATCACAGGGTTTTCTTGGTCAGATTTGTTGCCTTCCTCTGGGGCTGAGAGAGTGTGACTTGCCCAAGGTCATCCAATGGGCTTCCATGGCTGAACAGGGATTCAAACCCTGGTCTATTAAGTTATGTTCCAATGCTTATTTACACTATACAGTTATACCACTATGATTCCACTTTTACTCTCATGCTTGCATCCTATGGGATACTGGGATTCGCAGCTTGGGTGGAGGGCGTTCACTTGTTGCCTGCTACTTGTTCACCTGACCCTTTCCCTTGTTGGCAGATGACACCTAGTGGAATGGGGACAACCAATGGGGTCTATGAGATTTTTTTCACCTTTCTTTGTAGATAATAGCAGTCCACATTATCTTTAAAGAAGGGGCTGCTAGCCTGACTAACTGGATGCAGCATCAGAGAATGCATCATGTCAGACTTGAAACAGTTCCTCTGGCTTGTCCATTTCCAATCATAATTTAAAGTGCTGATTATCCTTTCCTTTAAAGCCCTTACACAGTTTTCAGCTTGCATATATCTTTTCCCACACATACCTCCCCACGTACTTAGATCACTACCTCTCCAAACACCCTGCAGGCACTAGATCCTGTCTGATCTTGGAAGCAAAGCAGGATCAGACCTGGTTAATATTTGGAAGGAGGACCACCAGGGAATACAGGTGCTGCAGGCAATATTTCAGATAAAGACAATGGCAAATTACCTTTGAGTATTCCTTGCCTAAGAAAACCCTTTGAAATTCATGGGGTCACTAGAAGTCCACTGGTAGCTTGAAGGCACATACACACTCACTTAGATGAGTCTCAAGACTGTCTGGTGACTAGTAAGAGGGACAAACAATTGTTCCTCTTGCATTCTTCTAATGAATAAAACCCTCTCCAGGCAGCTGTTGTTATGGGTTCTAAGACCCTGGAGCCCATCATTTTATTTCTTCAGACGTTTTTATATGCCAGATGAATCTGATTTTAGCTTGACCAGTGAGTGCCTGTGTTTTATAGTTGTTTGTTACTGCCATATTTATTTTTCAATTATATGTAATGGATATCAGTCATCTCAAGTATATTGGAAAAGAAGGAATGGAGAATGCTATATAGAATGCTATAGCGATAGTGTTTGGTAAGCCTGCAAATACCATTCCTGGATACAGGGGACACACTGTACTTAGATTTGGGCTTGCAGTTTTGCTCTGAAATTTTTGACGAAATAATGGAAAGCAAATATTTTTAAGAAAAATAAGCAGCAAAGGATATATTTTTAAAAACATATTATCACATCCTATATATAATGATCCTGTGAATGCTTCTTACTTTTCTACTCCCTAAAGATAGCAAGATATCTCCTCATATAGTTTTTGGTTACAACTAGTATTCTATTTTATTTGTACTGCAGTCTTATAGACAGTTAAATGGAAGGAGTTTCCAATTAAATTGATGGGATTTTATTCCAAGTAAAGGTATTTAGGATCAGTGGGTTAAGTATAATCCTTAGAAATAAATTCTATTGACATCAGGGGAGCTTACTTCTAAGTAAGTTTCAGGTGTAGAACATGGTTCTAAGCATATTTACTATGTAAATCTTACAGTATTGGAGGGGGTTTAATCCTAGTTAAGTGTACAGAAGATTGCAGACTTAGTGCAATTGTGGCCTCTAAGATGGCTTGAAGAACTAGATTTTCATGGTTCTATTAGTCTGGCCTCTAAAATATACTAACAATAAATTCAGTTCTGGTCTACTCAGAAGTAAGCAGCATTAGTTTTCATGGGCTGAATGGAGGGGCTGGAGAAGCTGGGGGCTGGGGCCACAGAGCTGTGTGTATATGTGTCTTTGGAGTAACAAAAGTTTGGCTGGGGTATTTTGGAGTTGTAGTCCAAAAAACCAAATGCTTCCAAGTTCTGAAGTACACATCAATGTATCTAAGCCCAATTAAATGGATGAGCTTGTTCCTTTAACTACCAAGGGTCCCAAACTTAGACTGTAAGGTAGCTTGGAGAAAATGGCTTCTTTAAGCCAGTGTATACTCTGCCCCCCTCCAGTGCAGCCCAGTACTGTCACTCTTGCACTACACTGGTTCTTCACAACAAGTAAGATAGGAAAGCCATCAGCTCCTGGAAAACATTGACAAAGGCATTCTGTTCAATGTAGCCAGCCGGGTCTATATTCAGGTTGGACAAAATGTAGCCCTCCAGATGTAGTTGGGACTACAATTCTCAACTCCTTTTTATTTATTTATTAAAGCACTTCTATCCCACTGTTTATTATAGGAACTGAAAACAGCTGCTTTAATAAGAGGCTATATTTTGGCTTAGTACCAGAAATAAACCAATGTTTGCATTAGTTGGACCTCCAGGAGGCTGGCTTTCCACAGGCAGGGCTCCACATGTGACCTCAATGGAAGAGGTCCCTCCCACAAACCTTAGTTCATGGGCAGGTACATATAGAGAGAGGTGTTCCTTCAAATATCGCAGTCCCAAGCTGTGACTGGAAGCAAATTGGCAACTGGTGCAGCCCATTATCCCTTACCACTGGCTGTTCTGGGTAAGGCTGATGAGAGCTGTAGCCCAACAACATTTTGTGAACATTGATGTGCACATTCTTTAGAAATTTGGTTCACATTACTATGAGATTTTTTAATCTACTTCCTTTTCTTCTGTCACCAGATTTGACCTTTTTGTTCATGACCTTGGAACTTCCTGCCTTTCCACCAAGAGGCAATTCTGGTTTCATCATGGTAGAAGGGGAGGGTGGGATGAAATAGAGAAACAATTTTAAACCATAAAAAAAGCTTTGCTTTGAATAGAAAAGAAGATCCAAACAAAGCAGTAATCTTAACGGGCTGTCAACACAGAGGGAAGGAAAGAACTGTTTCCATTTTCTATAGACCCTATTCATAGAGACCTACTTTTTTTTAGGCTCCAGTAACACCAAATGGAAGCAATAAACCAGTATAGCCATAAGACCTTGCTGCCATAGCTACAGTCTTGAAACTGAGCCATGCTGAACTCTCCCCTTCCTTTCTGGATCATGTTTCCTTTACAAAAAGGAATTCAGGAAGCTTCTTCTTCCAGCTCTGCTTAAAGAAAGGTACTTAACTCTCTCAGCACCTTAAGATGTAGAAAACTCCTTAAAATAAACAAGGGAGACAATACACAGTTAAAAGCAAAACCACAGAAACAAATCTGACTTAATGGATGAGATTAATGAGACAATATGTAGCTTTCTGTAAAACAAAAGAAAAAAAACACATTATATTGATGTTTCTCCAAGCAGTAAGACCAGACCGTTTCAGACTGAGGCTTGAAAGGAACTACTTGCATTTCACTGTGGTACGATCTAACTTGCCTAATCTGGGGTTAATGCAAATGTCTCAGCCTGAAATTGCAATTCCAGATGGCTCAGACTGTTACTGCTGCCTTCAGGTCCCTTTAGCACATATACACAAACACACACACAAGATTAAATAAAAGAAAGATGGAGAAGGGATTTAAACACAAAGCGCCAAAGGTTAAGAGAACCAAATTTCTTTGTTGTCTCTGCCATGTTATTCTTCATGAATTCTGGTAAAGGTATTCCTAAAAAAATGTACTCCCAAATTACAAACTGTCTGGTTTAGGGACGGGACAAGAAAAATTATTGAGAGAGGCACTGGGCAGAGAGAGTCTGAATAGGACAGTTCTAAAGATATCAGTGGAAGGAACTGGCAAGTCACCTCTGAGTATTCCTTGTGTTAGAAAACCCTCTGAAATTCATGCAGTCATCGTAAGTTGACAGGCAACTTGAAGGTGCGCATGCACCTACACACATAAAGATATTGTGCCCGATGATTCACTTCCAGTTGCTGGCCAGGTTATACTTGTGGTGCCACTGCAGATTCTGGTTTTTTTTTTTTTTTGTATGACAGACCAATTACAGCAGGTATTGTTTTCAAGGGATGGGAGGGGGGTTCTTGTTGCTGTGTGCCTTCAAGTTATTTCTGACTTATGACAACCATAAGGCAAACCTGTCACGGGTGCAAAACATCAAATTCAGCAAGCTCTGAGCCTAATCCGGCAAGACACTTCCTCTGTTCCCAACAGGAGGCACACCAATGGCTAAACCGGTGTCTTGTTCCAGCCCATGGTGGAATGTGCATTCTTCCAATTCAATATCACTAAGGCCGTGGCACCATGGCGACATGAGAGTAGAACTGTTCCCTCAGGTTCCCAAAGCCACAACTGGACAAATGGCGGCTTTCAACTGGGCTGTTAACACTGGCCGCTTTTCAAGCCCAATAGCATGTCCTAATCAGAGAAGCAGTTCTTATGTAACAACTGAGGCATACCTGTATTACAATTAACAACATGTTCCTGGACACTGCTTCTTTCATATAAAATTTGGTACTGGATGCACAACTAACATGCAGCATGTTAGCTTCCACAGCTAACATGGAAAGAATAGGGATAAATTCCTATATTGCAACAAAGAAGAGCACTTCACTATGTTCCAGCAATTTTTAAATTCAAACCTTACTATATGAGCATGTGAAATAACCAGGCAAGCTAAGCCTTGTGTAAGTAGATGAAAACAAATTTTTAGAGATCATTTCAAGGCTTCTTCCTTAATTCATTCAGGGTATGACTTTCCCTTTCGGTAGCCTCCACTTTTCCTATTCCAGTATTTCCATTTTGGTGATCAAACTTTAATTCTGGGGGTAGTTGGTGAGAGAGGCATATCTGGTCTCTCCTTTTCTCCCTGCCCTTCTGTTCACACAAAAGAGATTCTGATGGCAGCTGCTGTTCACCTTGCCTATATTAGGCAGACACACATACTACAGTAGGATCAGCTTGAGCAGAATGCCACTCTTTCCTAATTCAAGCTTTATTTCACTGTAACCTGACACTCTGCTGTAACCTGTGTTTATCTGGCCCTCTTTCATCATCCTCCCAATGCCGATGCTGCTAAAAACATCTAGGTAGATAAAAGACAAGAAGAAAATGGGGAGCTGAGTGGGTGTAAAAAGATTTTGTAAAAAGGAGCTTCCCTGTCAGAGGCTATGTTAACGGAGGTATGCCTGAGGCATAAGTTGACACATGTATGATATTAAGATAATACTTTTTTGTGCCAGGCACAGTGGACAAATAGAGAGCTTAAGAACAAACTATATGACATATCATCAGGATGCATAAAATAACAGTCCCAGTCCTGCTTACTTGGAAATATATCCCACTGCGTTCAATGAGGCTTACTCTCCAGTTAGCATATTAAAGATTGCTACATAAAAAGGTTAAATTTGTCTCTCTCCACAACTTAGCTTATATGCCCTGTTAAGCTATAGTTGTGAACACCTATTTCTCTCTACCATGATGCAACTCGTAAACTGGAAATGCATTTGGTCTGTAGCTCCACCTACTTCAAGTCCCCCCCCCAAGGTAAATACTAAAAGTCCTGTATGAGCTTAAGCCCAACTGAATTTTGCACTGGCTTATCATATTAGCATCCCTAGAAACTACTGGTTCTCTGTATGTTGCTGGACTGTGCATCCAGTCCAATTATGTCTGGAAAGGTATTTGTTCCCTGCCCCAATGTAAAACATAGTACAATGTTTTGGTGCCAAAAAAGTGGTAAGGCACAAAGGGGTTAAAAATAAACTAGGGCAGTTACAAATCAGGCACTTATGCCCACATAAGAGGTTCAGTATCCATCAGGCATATGGAGTAGGTCAGGCAGGAGAATCAGTGTAAAGTGTTACAAGCCAGATTTCTGCTAAATACACACTGTGCAAGAGCCTCAAAGCTGATTGAGGTTGAAAAACCCTGAGCCCTATTTGCAAGCCTATTACCAATAAGTCATACACAACTGTTTGTGTATCCTCTACTGATGTTCCCTCCCCTCTAGTTTGAGAAACACTAAATTTTGTCATTTGTAATAGAATTAAGACAATGCTATTTTTTAAAAAATCCATATTGCTGTGGTTTCATATCTGCATTTAATACTTTTATCTTTAGAACAGCAAATGCCAAATTTGTTTTAGAGGTGAAAGTATAGGCAGTAATTGCTTCACATTTCCTTTTTTAAATCCAGATAGTTTGATTATTATATTTAAAATGAATTGCAGCTACATGCTTTTGGGTTTTTGTTTTTTTATTCTTCAGTTTGATCAATTTACTAGCTTTTGCTATGGTGCCTATACTCTATGAAATAGGACAGGATCTGTACTAATAGAAATGACACCTAATTGCCATTTCTGTTTACCATTACAAATGTCTCTTTAAATGTAAATGCAGCTTTCCACTAAGGCCCCTGTTACCATGGCAATGCAGGCAAAAGCTAAATCTTCTGGGCTTGTTTCCATAAAGGGCAGCCCTTTTATATAAGGATATGGTTCTCTGTGAGAAACTGCCTGCATGCAAGAGACATCATACAGTCCATGAAACTAGTGAATATACTTATATTGCAAAGTAATTCCAACAACACCTTAGCACTCTCAAAGCAGCGCATAATTGTGTTGTTTCACCTCCGTCCCTCCATGAACAGAAGGAAATGCAGGGGCCTTTTATCAGGTTCAATTTCTATTGGAAAAAGGAAGCAAGTACCAGCTATTTACATTCTCTTTCTGTAATAATCTCTTTATAACCTTACTGCTAGAGCAGAAATTATAAGCTTCACAGCAGAATTAGTCCCCCAAACAATTTCGGAATGCTGAGACTCCCAGCAGCCTTGTAATTATTCTGCTATGCAGTTCCAGAGAATGGAACATAAAATGGTTAAAATCCTTTCTGACTATCAGGGTCTACTTGTTATGATGGCTACTTATTACCTTCAGGTCAGAGAGTGCATGTCTTTGCATATTAGCTACAGATGAACACAAGCTGAAGATACCATTGTGCTTAAGATCTACTTGCCGAATTTCCATAGGCATTTTGGATGGCCACTTGGAAAACAGGAAACTGGATTCAATAGCCCTTTGGTCTCATCTGACCACCCTGCTCTCTAAACTCCTATTGCTCAAATAACTTCTTCAATCGCTAAGCGTTATGTGGGATTCTCCCTCCCCAAACTTTACCACTTCTCTTAGAGCAACTGCATTTTCCAGCTGTTTACATATGTGCTCCAGTCTCATTCCTTATATGGATAGGGGCAGGAGTAAGCCAACACTTTGCCTGCTGCCAAAATATACAGTTAAAATAGCTGAGAAAAGAGTAGTTGGTGTTCTGTTACACCCACTCTAGGGCACTCTTCTTATAAGCAAGCATCCATATAGGAATATGAGTTTGGCTCAGTGCCAATTGCTTAGCAAATTTATATTCCACATTTCTACTAACATTGAGAGTAATTTTAAAAAGGCCCACAAATAGCAAAGTTGTAATCCAGACTTTAATATCCATCAAATTACAACAATAAAACACATTGACTAGAATGGGGAAAATCAGCACCCACCAGATATAACCAATATTATCAGCAGAATGACTTCAATGTCATAATCTTGTCCAAATAAAAGAGAGGGATGAAGTTAGAATAGAACTTGTTAGCAATCAAGGAGAAGGGTGTGTCAAGTTCTTCCTCATACAGTGCATAGTTGAACTGTGATCATCACTGTCACAAAACATAGTTATGGCTGCCACCTAGGATGGCTTTATAATGAAACTAGATAAATCCATGGAAGATGGCACTAGTTTGTCTCTATATATCAGTTGCTGATGAGTGCAAGATGGAGGCTGCAGTTGCATTCCTATACTCTTTTTAGGCTTCCCATACATGAGGAGGAGAAGACAAGGGCCTCTCTCGAAGAATCTTAAGACCTGAAAGAATATGGCCCTTCACATAGTTTGGTGCTATGTTTTATAGGGCTTTATAAATTACAAGATGTACTTTGAACTATGTGATGAAACAGTAGACAGTGATGTGGCTGAACAAAGGACTCAAATGTTCCCTGTAACTGGTTCAGATCAATAGCTTGGCCATAAGATTCTGGACTACTTATAGCATTTAGAAATGAATATGTTCCCAGTAGTTCAAAAAGGCAGCTTCATCCAGAGTGTAGTAAAAGGGTTTACATGGAATGCAATGATGGCATATGCCACCATAGCTATACTTCACATTTCCAGAAACTGGTGAATTTGGCACACTTGTCTTAACTGTAGAAGCATTCCTGATGCACCCCCAAAATTAAGCATAAAGGTTCTGAGGAAAAAGCAACTATGGCCCTGAGTCTCCAAGGGGGATGTGATGCTATTCAATACAGGCTACATCCCTATTTCCTGATCTGTCTTATAACTGACAAGCACACCTCCAGTCTTATCTGGATTAAATTTCAAATTGTTTGCCTTTTTCTGCTCAATTACTGACATCAGACAGCGGGTTTAGAATCTGAACAGCGCCCTTGCATTCAGACAGAAAGGAGAGAGAGATACCTGAAGAAGAGAAAAAAGGCTGGGGTTTAATGTTTATAGTCAAATACTTCAGCTGTCCAGCCAGTCTTCTCCCTTCTTAAACTGTAAGACAAGCACAGTTGCACTGGATTTTGGATTTTTGGGCTCACTAATGTGTTTCCCAAATGAAAATCTCATTCACCAGATCTAAACAGCAAGCAATTTGCTGGATAATCAGCACAACAAGTTGGAAAGCTGTTATTAGTGACACTGCAATTTGCGCAGGTATTACACAAGCAGAAGTCAGTTTGGGTGTTGCTAACCTACCAGGTCCTGACTTACTCACTCACATCAGTATTTGCAATCTAAATTAGCTGGTCACAGAAAGATGAAGAAATATCTGCCAGAAAAAAGAGACTTATGACCTACTACAGTGAGGATTATCAAAATTATTAGTGAACTTGGCCACATGTCAGAAACATGAAATGTGATATGTGTACTACAAGATACCACAAGTACTAGAAAAATCTGAAAATAAGACATCTGCATACCTCTTAATCAAGAGAAGAACACTGATTGTATATCAGCATTAAGAAATTGTCCCTGCTAGCTCACTAGGTAAGATTTCATAATCAGTCATGAGTTAGTATATTATGATGCATTTTCATATTACCAGGAGATGAAACTTCACAGTCATTTACCATATATGCAGATTTATCTTATATTCCTAGCAACATGACACTACAGAGGACAGAATGCGGAAATTACAGCCTGGCTGGGCTTTGGCAACACTGCTGACTCTTCAGTCCTTTGCCATTAGGACTTGTGGGAGAAGGAATTATGCCCAACAGCAAGCATTATTATGTCTCCATTGTCTCAAAAATTGTAAAAGCCTCTGATCCAATCTGATCTTGGAGGCTAAGCAAGGTTAGCCCTGGTTAGTACTTGGATGGGAGCCCACTGATGAATACCTGGCGCTGTAGGATATATTTCAGAGGAAGGAACAGGCAAAATCATCTCTGAGTACTCCCTGCCTAAGAAAACTCTGTGAAATTCATGAGGGGACTTAAAGGCACACAGACACAAACCTACTTCCCCCCAAGCAGCCTGAATTTACTAGCATATTAAAAACCTTCAAAATCCCAGGGCAACAGACGTCTTCTACCTGACATAACGTTCTCAGTCTGCTCTGGAAGATGTGAGAGGGCATAGAGGGGGACTGCAGCAGAGAACGAATATGTCCTGCTGGTGGATTTGATTTCTCCTCCAACTCTCACATTGCAAACACTGTTGGCTTTCAAAGATCATATGCCAATTCTAATTCAAACTGAGACAGACTGGCCCCTAGAAAGATGAAAAGCATTGTGTTAAGTTAAAAATGGGCCATGGCATAAATAAATCCGATAAAAAAAGTGAACATAAGATTTCAGGAGTCCTGGAGTTGAGAAAGAGCCAATGAGCAGTTCCTCTTATGGCTGAAGCACTCTGTTTCCTTCCCTCTGAGATACTCAGACCGGCCTTCCATCAGCCAGGGGTGGGATCAGCAGAAGACTTTGGATCAGAAGTCCAGGACCTCACTTAGCAGAATGGGAAAGGAGAAGGAATGTCTAGCGTCCTGTATTTTCCCATTATGAGCGTTACTGTCTAACGAAGGGACTCCTGTAATGCCATTTGAACACCTTACCATCTAAAGAGGGGCCCCTGTAACAGCATTAAGGCTACGGCCCACATCCTAGAGTGGGAAAACTATGAAAACTACCCGGCTATACCACCCTCAGCACCTCATTGTACATAAATTATCGGTAGGATCTTAGACATGAATGATAGGGGGAGGGGAGCAGAGTTTGGCACAGAGTGCAAAGTTGCTTTCTGGAAAATGCACCTTATGGACCCTGGTCAACATGGGGGATTTGTACAGCCGAGCCTACTCGCCCCCCCGCCCGCTCCCGTTTCAAAAGATCTGCACCATCATCTGATCTGCTCCTCGCGGGCGGCTTCTGTTCGCTCCGACCAGACCCCCCCCCCCCACATTTAGATCTTCCGTTTCCTCCCTACGCCCATTTTGCCATCCAAGCTCCGGGCTAATTTCTTCTCAACCTTTCCCTCAAATCCAAAGGCAAACCAAAAGCGTCTTGCATATTTGATGGTTTAAGATACTTATTGGAAAGAAAACGGCGGTCACTTCGAGGAACCCTTCGCCGAGTTGTCGATTTTTTTAAAAAACAGAAGAATGCCTAAACGGCGGACCGCGTAGAGGCAGCGCGTGCGGCGTACCAGCATCAAGGTTATTCTTCCCCCATCTCCCCACTTTCCCACTCGGTCTCCGCCAGTCCCAGGAAAATCGGTTCCCCCCACCCCGTTTTCTAGAAAAAACACCCGCGATGTAACGAACGCCTCCGAAGAATCAAAAGTCTGGTGAGAAAAGTATGACGAAGCTTTTGATCCTTGGCAGACTGATACCAAGAGGCCCTTTTTAACGTGCGGTGACCGACAGGCAGCATATGCATGTAAGAAGTAAATAAAACGATAACAAATAAGTCTGCATTTACGATCCTAGGGGATCAGGGATTTTAGTATATTAGTAACCACCATAAAGCCACGAACGGGGGGGGGGGAGACTACGCCTGCGCATAACCGCGGCTTCTTACATACCCATCCTCTCCTCACCGTCCGAGAGCGAGACGCATGCGCCTTTGCCGCGCAGCTTGACGGCAGGCGGCGAAGGAATGAGGCTGGGCGGCACAAACCAATCCGTTTATGCGGGGGCGTGGCCGTCGCCTATTGTGAGGTTTGAGGTGAGAGGAGGCGGAGCTCTACTGTTGCTGGTGAGGCGGCCGGGGACGTTTCGAGGCCGGGCTCGGTGTGGAGTCACCAGGCGAAGAGGGCAGGGCGGCGTTGGAGGAAGCCGGCCTAGGCTGTGTTGGGACGGGGGGGCAGTGGCCCGAAAGAAAGAACGGCGCCAACCCCACACCGTCACAGCTAGACCGACATCATGGTGTCGTGTATCATCTCCCGAGCGGTTGTGTAAGTAGAAGGGGGGGTACTTTGGAGGTATCGAAATCTATCTCCGTTGCCCGCCCTTTATTATTCCTTTTCCCTCCTGTCCCTCCCCCCTCAACCGCGAGGAGGTGGTTGTTTCCATCGTTGCTTTCGCCCCCCCCGTCTTCCCACAGTGGGGTTTGTGAGATTCTGTGTGAGGGGGACGGTGTGCAACTGCGCTTGCGCGCACGGAGGCATTATTGCGGTCCTGAGCTGGGGCATCTTGCTTCGTCGACCTGTGTGGACACGCACACAGGAGGGTGTGCTGCTTGCTTGCTTGCTTGCTTGCTTGCTTACTTTGCACGAGGAGCGCGGGCTGCTTTTCCGTCTTCTCTCGCAGACATTGCGTGTCAGAAAGGAAAGAAACTCCTGCGGCCGGTGTTTCTTTTCTTGGGTGTCTTCTTCAAGCGTTATCCTTTGTAGGCGGTGGTTTTCGCGGGTACACCTGAGATAGGAAGATTCCGGATGCAAACACTGGGATCTCATTGCCAGCTAGGCTGCTGATCTCTGCCCAAAGTCCTCTTGGTGGCAGTTTACAGTGAAAGGATCCGAAGTGTTGGGCTCTGCCTAAGCCTTTTTAGGCTACATTGCCACATAAGAGGAGATGTGCTGCGGCTGGCCCTTTGCAGTTTTTAATTTCTCAGATGAGGAGTGCTGGGCTCAAACAGTCTTCAGGTTTGGAAGTTTCCCCCTTAGTTTTAAATTGTGGTTAGGAATTACAGTGTTCTGGTCATTTAGTAGTAACAGTTGGATACTTTGTACATGCTCAGTGGCATGGGCACCCTTCTATTCAGTGCATTGTTTCAAAATTTAAACATGTCTTTGAAAATATTGAATGTTATAGTTTAAGTGGTCAGAGTAGACTAGTACTTGGGAGATCCTGCTGCTTTTCCACTGAGCTATTAAATTTACTGGGCGACCTTGGGCGCGTCTCCTTCTAACTGGTGTACCTCACATGATTGTTGTGAGGATAAAGTGTGAGGGCAGAGCACCATGTATGTGATGTTGAGCTCATTGGAGGTAAGGTGGAATACAAATGGAACTAATAAATAGTCCCAGCTGCCACCCCAGCTGCCACTGCTGTGGCCTCAGAAAGGGAGAAGAATAGGCAGTTTAATCCCCGTCCCCACTGCCATCCCCTTTTTATTCTTTCATGTCTTATTTAGACTGTAAGCCTCAGGGCGGGAAGTGTTAAACTGATTTGTAAGCTGCCCCAGGAGCTTTTTTGGTGAAGGATGGGCTATAAATGCCCTAAATAAAAAAAAAATAGATACTGTATTTGCTGGCATGTAAGATTCACTCCCCCCCCCCGTAAAAATACTTTTTGAAAATGGGCCACATCTTATACACTGGTGTGTCTTCTACAGTGGCAAATTGCATTTGCCACTGTATAAATGGGGTGCATCTTATACATAGGTATGTCTTACAGTAATACAGTAATAAATAAAATAAAATGGCCTATGGGCTAGGAAATTAAGTCATGCCTGTGAAAGCTCATGATAATTGATGCACAAGTTTACATATTTAAGAAAACTTTAGCATCTTTAAAAAACAAAACAAGGGGATTTGTAAGAGAGAACTCAGGAAGCACAGTATTTGTTTGGATCCCCAACTTTCTGAAAGTGGCAATTTTATTGGCAGGATTTTGAGGACTTAGTAGGGCCAGATCTTCCCCTTCTGAGTGTTTCTTTTGTTTGGTAGTTTAATGTATAGATCTCTTTGCAGGAATTCATGCAAAAATTCATTGGGGAAATAGATAAAGGTAGGCATACATATGAAGTGTTCTGATGGATCTCACTGGACTTCGCTCGCCGTTCTGTCTTCCAGACACATCCATCATTTAAGACATACTAGTTTCTTTTTTTAAAAAACACATCCTTTATTTGATTAGTGGAGGAAAAAAAATACTTTTGGAGGATTAGAGTGATTTTGCCATGTAGCAAAGAGTAGAAAGAAGGTATGTGCATGCGTGCATTCACTATACTATGATGCATGATCAAAATGCCATATTTGTTATTTATAAAATTCAAAATTATAAAATGGCTAAAGTATGGTAAAAGCATTTGTACGCTATGAATTTGAATCCACATTAGTAATTAGTTCAACCCATTTAACTCAGAGTGATCATGGTCATAAGCCTCGTCTTGTGAATGTGATTTTTTCCACTGAATAATAGAGTTGCTGTATCTTAAGTACTACACAAATGTCTCTGAGAAATTTCTTAAATGGAAAGAAAATGAAAAACGGATAATGGACTTACCTTTAACATAATTTGATTCACAGTCTTTGAATTCTGGTACTAAAAATTAGCAAATTATACATGGGGTTATCAGTTATAAATTATACATAAGCACTGTGATTAGTTAGGCCTCTAGTCTTATGTGTATTGCTTAGAAATCTCAGCTTTTGTGCATTTGTGAGTGTGACTGAACCATTTATAATTGGCAGCCACATTAAACATGATTTTTCCTTTTAAATTCTGGTTTTCAAAAGGGTAAAGTGTGATTTGATGTCATCATGGGCCTATGCTTGAAGGAAGAAATTTGCTGTGATATAAGCAAGGCATTATGACCATTTGTCATGTGAGCAAGCAATTAAATACTCAACTGTATTCCTTAAAAGCATGTAGGCAGGCAGTAGGCCCGTTTCAGATACTTCAAATTCTGTAGTGATGAGTATGAAATGGAGACTGTAGAACTGTCCAAGAGACAAAACAGTGATCTTGTAATTTTAATAAGCTTTGGCTAATGGTGGCAGCAGTCAGAGCTTTGACTGAAGCATTGGTAGGTATTAGTGAAATGTTAATGAAGCACTGTCTAACCTGGGATAGTTATACAGGTGCATTGTTTGCATCAGCAAGGGCTTAGGTTAGATGACCTTTGAAATACCTTTCTACTCTGTGATTCTGAAATCGCAGTCTTTTAAAAATGTGCAAGCCTACAGAAAGCCCACAAGCCATGCTCAGCCACACTTGTGAGAAAGCAGCAGTGGATGTGTGTGGCTGGTCACTTGTCCAAAGCAAGTAAGTGGCTCTTTTAGTTAACTAGATGTGTGGTCAGTATTTTTGCTTTAATATTCAGGTAATGAAAACAACAAAATTATGCATAAGACTCGTTTAATTATTTTAAAACAAAATACATCTGCAGCTATAAAATTGAGTATAGGATGTGCATTCGAGACATTTCTAGTGGTTTGTGTGGGATTATAGAGATGACTAAACTGAGGCTGTTGTACTTTGGACATATGAGATTGACATGACTCATTGGGGAAGACAATCCTTGGTAAAGCAGAGGGCATTGGGAAAAGGGGGAGTCTGCACATCTGGTGGATCAGTTCAGTCAAGGAAGCCAGAGCTCTGAGGTGCAAGACTTGAGCAGAGCAGTTGATGACTGGGGCTCGAATTTGTCTCATTCATAGGATAACTAAGTTGAAGTTGACTTTATGGTGAATCCCAATGAATATTCCTTTATGCATTAGCTTTCATTTCATCCTCTGGTCAATTTTATGTGATATCTAGATGTAGACTGATCACCTATGATATTTTAAAAATATTAACAGTGTTTGAATGTAAGAAGTCTTGCTACAATCATGCTGCAGTCAGCTTTTTAATAGATACTTGACAATTATCTTATACCCAGGAGACTGATGGAGGAATCCCTGGAAGAAGCTGGATGAGTGAAAGTGTATTTTGTTTTAGCATTTAATTGCTTTTGGAAAACTGAAGTCAACTGACAACAAAATAATTTAATCATACTGCAAGACAGTAAGCAAACTATGCAACACAGAAGAGCAGTAAATTGAAATCATGGGAAAACTCCAGGAACTGTGGGGGAGAGGACTGTAGTAATTGAGAGGTGGAGAATAATTTCTCTTGCAATATTTGAAAGCAATCCAAGCAGAAAAGTTCAAAGCTGTTGAAAGCTGCTGTAAAGCTAATGCCTTGGCATTTAAAGACAGTTAGTATTTGGGCCAGTGGGCTTTCTGCATAGTTGGAACTGGACCTCGGATGGAGTGCATTAGGAGGTACATACTGATGAGAACAGTCTTGGAGTTACCCAGTTCCCAAGCTGCTTAGGATTTATGAGCCAACAACTTTTAAGTTGAGTTGGTAATATAGTAAGAAACAGTACTAGAAATTGATGTGTTCTGATCAGCTAGACTCTGCCAGAAGTTGTTGCTTTGATTTCTTATAAATGAAAAGCTCTTAGGTTTAAAGACAGCCCTGTAGAGAGTGTCTTTGGACTTTGCTTATGCACAAGTGGCAATGGAGTGGTCCACTTACTTGGAAAGGAATAAAGTACTCTACATCGCCTAGTCCACCATTGTGGTCTAGTCACTAGTGCGTGTGTGTGCATTCATTTCATAGAAGAAATTGGTTCATGTCCTGCTTGCAGCATTAGGTTCATGCTTGGGGAACAGTGATAATGAGTTAAGCAGGTTCCCTCTAGTTAGCTTATCTTTTCCCACACTTTTAATGGGTGGACAACTGTCAGATGTGTGGGGCTGAATTGGTTTTGCAAGGGACCATGGAGGGCTGCAAACAATGAAATATACTGAATTGTTTTCTTCAAGTGACTGTTCACACTGCTGAGGATTTGGGGTACAGTTTTCCCACATTTTGTGCCAAGGTAAGGCTGTGAGAAGTCCTTTCTCTAACAGGACATCAACTTCCAGGTCATTTCTGCTTGATTTTATTTAAGGCTCCTACACCTAAAATATCTTGGAGTGCTGCATGTGGCCTGCAGGCCTCACCTTCCCCATCCATGCTTTGTAGCATGTGTTCGCAAAACAGTGAGCACCCTACCTCCTAGTATCTGCTAAGAACCTGCCCCTGTCACTGCTGTCAAATCTGTGCTGTGGCAAAACTAGATGTTTTTTTTCTGCCTGAAAGCATGATACATGTTTTGGTTTTTGAAAGTATACAGTATTCCTGAAAGCATCCTGGAAATGTTATAACCCTATTTGCTGGCATATAAGACTCACTTTTTCCCCTGAAAAATACTGTTTGAAAACGGGGTGCATCTTATATGCCAGTGCATCTTATATGCCAGCAAATAATATTTGCTGGTGTATAATGGGGCGCATCTTATATGCTGGTGTGTCTTATACGCTGGCAAATATGGTAACTTTAGAAATAAGGTACACCCGGCTCATAAAGCTTATTATCAGTGGGGGGGGGAAATGTTTCTACACCAAATTCAACAGTAATGGTGAAAGCACATGGAGGGCTCTTGTATCCCATAGGCCATATGTTTCTCACCTTCTGCAGAAAGGGTACAGCTGTTGTATTTACTTCCAAGGGTTGGTCTTCAAAGATCCCACTGATGAATATCTGAAGGAACTATACAAATTACTCAGAAAATTCTTCACTGATGTACAGAACTGAATGCAAATAGACACAGGAGCCTGAACTTAGCATCTTCTATTTATTACTCAAAGGACACAGCAAGGCAATCTAGGAAAACCTATTGACCCTGACTGTTGAGATATCTGGATATATAGATTCAGTTCTCAGGCCAGGAACACTCCAAGCTTCATGAAGGATACCACAAATTTCCTGAGGAAAATACGGTCCATCCACAACCTTTCAGAGAACAACTTCCTAGCTACTATGAATGTGGAATCTCTCTAAACAAATGTCCCATATCAGGATGGACTACTAGCCATCAAGAATACCATCCTGAATGAGACTACAGCAGGCCCAGGCACCAAACTCTGGTATTTTGTAGTTACTCAGAACTACTTTGTCAAAACCAGGGAGATCTAGACCAAACCAGAGCTGTGACACTCTGGTCTGCGTTAAATTCTCCCTTCCCAGAGAAGCAACACCCTTCTAAATTGTTGTCCCCCACTGGCTTCCTCTCCCAGTTTATCTCCCTCTATCACTTTTCCTAAATCCGCACCCTTGCTGATATGGGCAAAGCATGGACTAGCATACCCAAATGGGGGTCACTGCTGGTAGCGTGTATACCCAATCCAGAGGAAAGACACTGTATTGAGACAGCTCTTTACAAATTTATAACCAAATCTTTATTGAACAAACTGTCAAGGAAAAAGGTAGTTGGTAACTTAAATATTAGCAAACAGCACAACACTTGTGTATTGAAACCAAAAAACACTTTCTTTCTCTCTCACACACTCTCAGATGGATCTCTCTCTCTCTCTCTCTCTCAACTCAAAACATACTGTTCAGAACTCTGTTTTCAGCTAAATTTCAGTTACTCCCTCCCTCCTTTACCCCCCCCCCCGGTTAGCCTGGGTTCCATATTTACCAGCCAATCAATTTAAACCCTTTAAGTTGCTAGGTTAGCTCTGTTGCTATGCCTCCCCAGGGTTTGTCACATACTTCACTTCTGAGAATAATATATACTTCCAAGTCAGTGACAGTGCCATGAGCACCCACATGACACTACAGTATGCAAACATCTTCACGGCTGATCTGGAACAATGCTTTCTTAGCATGTGCATCCAAAAATCTCTCTTCTGCTTATGATTTCTTGATGACATCTGTGCTTTCCATGTGGCCAAATTACAATCATGGAGAAGATGGAGCAAGCTTGTTTTTTGCTGCTCTGGAGACTAGGACGCAGAGAACTGGATTCAAACTACAGGAACAGATTTCACCTAAACCTTAGGAAGAACTTCCTGATGGCAAGAGCTGTTCGACGGTGGAATATACTGCCTTGGAATGTGAGGGAATCACCTTCTTTGGAGGTTTTTAGAGTTTGGGTGGCCATTTTCTGGGGGTGCTTTGAATGCGTGTTCCTGTGTGGCAGGGAGATGGACTCCGTGGCCCTTGTGGTCTCTATCAACTCTATGATTCTATGAGTTCCATCAGTATTTTGACAACTACCCTACCATCTATGTGAATCTGAAACAATCTATGCCACAAATTCACTTTCTTGACACCACTTTGCAATGCACTGTGCTCAATGGACTTGTAAGCACCACACTTTTATCAGAATCTCACTGATCATTACTCATACTTACATGCCTCCAGTTTCTGCCCAGAGCACATTACTAAAACTATTGTTTACAGCCAAGCCATCTGATACATCCACATCTGCTCAGACCCACACAACAGAGATTCAAAACTCTTGGATTTGTAACAGGAATTTCTCAAAGTACAATACCTACATAAGGAGAGGAAGAAACTAATTGACAAGGCAAGATTAATACTCAGGAAGCATTTACTACAAGACAGACCAAAAGCACAAAATGACAGAACACCCCTAGTGGACACGTACAATCCCAATTGAGACCACTCAAATGCATCGTCAATAAGCTACAAACAGTTCCAGAGAATAGCGCAGTCCTTTCACTGTGGGAATCAGGGCTTTATTGGTCTACAGACAGCCTCCAAATCTACTATATAAAAGTCAGTGTTTGTGAGTCTGTCTGTCTGTGTCAGGTGGGCGAAGACCTCATATGATTGGCTGTCTGAGGTAAGAAGAACTCATATGATTGGCTGGCTGTGAAGATTCCATGGAATCCTGGGGTTGGCAGTTTAGGGAGGGGCCTTTAGAATTCTCAGCTGGGAGCTCTGTGGCCTCAGGCTGGTTGCTATGGAGATGAAGCCTACAATCAATAAGGATATCAGAAAACTTTTGAGAGGCATATGTGAGAAAAATTAAAGTGACATACACAACATAGTTACAAGGTCTTCTCGCCTCACACAGTAGATTGTATGGGTTCGTATGTGAGGAGTTCCAGTCCATTAGCAGAGATATGAATGAAGACCTTCATCAAACACTACATACATTAATATAGGAGTCCTTGATACTGCGCATATAACTCTCAGAGTTTTGACCCCTGGGAAGCTGACTTTGGGTAAGAAGATTTATTGTTTTGACACATCAACACTGACCACTGTAAAGATCTGAAAGACCTGTATCACCTAGGGCAAGGGTTATGATTTTCATCTTAGTCAGATTACATTTGGTCCCACTCCCACAGCTGTGTAAATATGCTTTATACCTGAGTGTTTATTATTACTCTGTACTGCATCTGAAGAAAGAGAGTTTATATCCATGAAAGTTCATGTGAAAATAAAAACCAGTTAGTCTTAAAGATGTTGCCACATTTCTTTTCCCCCCTCCCCCTTCCTTCCTCCTTTTTAAGCTGTTGTATTGGTTGAAACCAATAGAATTCGTGCTTGGTCACTCGCTCCGTCAACTCCTAAAACCACCATATCAAAGAGCAGTCTGAAGAAGGAGACAGGGAAACTTTTGCACAAGGCTTATACAAACCAAAAACTATACTTTGCAAACTTCTGCCTGTCAAGTCCAACACATTCTGCTGGCATTTCCTGATGGTAAAACTGGTGGGTCTGGGGAGTGTGTGTTGTTGGGAGTCACTGCCTGAAGGTGCAGAGGATACCTTAGTGAAATAATAAACAGGGAGTCTGTGTTGTTAAATAACCAGATGGGTATTTTCATGTTTTTAGTTTCAGCTGTGGTGGGTGGCCTTGGAGAACTGCAGGCTGGCTGGATTAAAGATGTGTCTATGTGTTCAGTATTTCAAATGGTGTAATGTTTAAAATAAATTTTGCTTGGCAGCTAGAGGGTATTTCCAGTACAAAAAACCACTCATGCACATCCAGTTTTCTAAAATCCTGTTTAAAGAGGGAACGCTTTAGAATAGCCCATAACATAATATTAAAAAAAAATCCTTTTATACTTCTGTTTAATGTGGAATGAACTGCCAGCCTGTTTGTACAGTGTGCATTTTGCAATGTGAAGACCTGAAACAAAGACAGCATTCAAAAAGTATAAGGTTAAATTTTTTTAAAAAAAGAATCCAGATAAGAAATTCGTAATGGGAGGAAGAATCCCTCTCAAGTCATCTCTTAAATGAAGTCTCGGCAATTATTGCTGTTTGAAGATAGGCCTCATCTGTTATTGCCAAGGAGAATTGTATCAGTGAACCATGAAAAATATCTGATGCTTGATAGATGAATGGTTATTATGCAATGTGGCAATATCTAATGTTGCGGAGTTATAGTTTCACAGGATGCTGTGAATAAAATTCTTGGCAAGAGGACATTCTAGCAGATGGCTAGTGAGAGATGCATGTGAATGCATAGCGCTGGCCGTGGGTCTGTCTTGGAAGATGTGTTTAATGGTGATAAGGCAGCATGCAGAGTGAATATTGGTGTGCGTAGGTATGAGGGTTTAGCACAGTTGCCTGCAGTGTTTCTTGTACCAGACTGTTGAAGAATTCTGTACTGGCATACTGGAGCCTCCATTACTAGTGCTGCTTGTTCTGTTCCAGTTGGCTGAGGGGCATTCTCTTGTCTGTGCCAGATGTTCAGGTACATCTTGAACAGGATTTTGGAAGATTAAACTTGCTGAGCTCTGGGATATGTTGACCACAGTCAGAAGACTTTTCCCCCCTCTGAAGGTGTGAAAGCTATAAGGTCTTCGCACATAGCCCTTACAGTGTGTACTTTCATCTACTATATGAAAGTCAAAGTTTGTCTGTTTGTGAGTTTGTCTGTTTATCTGTGTCAGGCAGGCAAAGAAGACCTCATATGATTGGCTGTGTGAGATGAGAAGACCTCATGTGATTGGGTGGTTGTGAAGGTTCTATGGAATCCTGGGGGTGCCACATCAGGGAGGGCCTTTAGAATTCTCAGCCAGAGAGCTCTGAATGGGTCAGTTGCTATGGGGATGAGACCTAGCAGCTCTGAATACATATTGGGTTGGGGAATATGGGAAAAAGTTATACATACTGGACACACAGGATCTGAAATCTGTGTATTTCAACAGCATCTAATTCCCAAGACAAGCTAAGGTAATCCCTAAGATATTTCTAATCAGTCTTACCTATGAGAAGATAAAATCCCAGGCAACACTGGGTAAATACACTAGTTGGTTTATAAATGAAGAAAACTGTATTCATGTGTTTTTCTGCTGTGTACAAATCACATTAGCTATCCTTAATTAAAGGAATGTAATGAATAGACTTGTGACCATCTATTGATTGGAAACCTTTATGAATGCTACCACTGTTGAGACTGCTTTGATTGCCCTGTAGAGAGCCAGCATAGTGTAGTGGTTTGAGTGTTGGACTATGACCCTGGAGAACAGGATTTGAATCCCCACTCAACCATGGAAACCCACTGGGTGCCATTGGACAAGTCATACTGTCTCATCTTCAAAGGAAGGCAAAGACCCTGCTTTGAAAAAAATCTTGCTGAGAAAACGCTGTGATAGGTTTGCCTTAAATCACTGTAGCCTAGAAATGCCTGGAAGGCACACAACAATAGCAACAAGAACAACATGATTATCAATGCCAGAAGAGAGAGGAAGGAAGTGTGTGTGTTTGTTGATGTTCCTCAGTCTTCCAGTGATATTTGATGCTTTACAGGATGACTGCCAAAGTTGAGGGTGCAGCTTTGTGGTTGTTTGTTCCTATCTGGAGTTTAATTTTCAGAGAGTGTTGCTTGGGAAGTATTAGTGCTAGGGGAATGGTGCTTACAGAGTATATTTGGCCCCATGGAGTCATTAGTGTGGGGTTTTCTGCTGGGACTGATTCTATCACCCCTGCTGTTTAAACTCCTCAGTGAAGTCTTCCAGATACCTGGCATGTGTTGTCACTTAGATGCTGGTAACATACAAACCTGCTTTCCATTGTTGTCTCAAACAGATGAGCCGAATCAGTGTTTTTCTTTAGTAACGGATTGGATGAAATCCAGTAAACTGAGACTAGGTCAGGACAAGATTGAGACCAGGATGTTACCACAAGGTCTAATTCCCTCTGAAGGGGCTGGTGCACAGCTCCTAAAAATGAGGATCAAGGTAGTTCACAAGAGTAAAAACGGAAAGATGAAAATATCGAAAGGTGTAGTGTTAAAACATAGTCAAACAAATAAAATACTAAAATATTTATTTCAAAAAAACAAGTTAGAACACACTGATTAAAAAAAAAAGTACAACGCTACCCTTAAAAGCCTCTTTCTGCACTTGCCAGTTGCCAGAAACCTGCATGCATGAAAAAGTTTTTGCATGCTGGTGAAAAGTCAGCAGGGTGTTCCTCTCCCTTGCACTACCTTGCAAAAGTATACATCCACATCCCTTTCACTTTTTCACATTTTGTTGTGTTGCAACCCAGAACTGAACTTGATTTAATTGCCATTGTTACCACTTGATGTGCACAAAATACTCAACACTGTGAAGGTGCAAAATATTTTTACTGTGGCACAAAAATTAAGTAAAAAATGCTGAATTCCTGCTGAATATGTTGTCGGGCCAAATCAAGTGCCTTCCCTAAAGATTTCACAGCCCAGGAAGGCTTGTCTGTGAGAACATGATCCTTTGTATGAATTCCTGCAGGTACTGATTTTTGTGTTTTTCCTGTAAGTTGCTTGGGTCTGTGTTATGCAGTGGGAAGTGACACATCATAGGAGGATTTCAGCCTGATTTGTATAAGAAAATGTTCACTTTTCAAAGTGAGGTATTTTAAAATAGAGTCTTTGCAACTACAGTACACCCTCTGTACATGCAGGGATTTGGTTCCAGGATGTCCTGCAAATAGCAAAAAATGTGAGTGATCACATCCCGTTTTATTAAATGATGGTAATGTGCTCACTGAAAAAAATGGTGGTGACGTGCTTACCGACATTTCAGTGCATCTGTGTTCATTTCACTACCCTTTTATGTATAGAGTGTGTTGTTCCACGGTCACTCATAATCGAAGATCTGTAGGTTGCATATACAGAAGATCCACTGTGCTTTGAAATAAATAAGAAAATGCTGTTTCATGTCATCCAGTCTTTAAACATGCTGTATGCATAATAGTTGAGGCTCTTTGTTTTCAACCTGTAACAAAGCAAAGAGCAGCAGAATTATACTTAATTTGCTCTCTATTAATGTGGAATTAAATTACAGTTGTTTTGAAAATACAGTTGCAAATACATGTAATTAGAATTTAGTAGGCATTCTAGGCCAGAATATATATCCAGTTGAGCATAGATCCAAAATAGTTTGAGATTTGTTGCTATGTGCATTCAAGTCATTTCCACCAAGTCATTTCCATGGTGACCCTAAGGCAGTGGTTCTCAACCTGTGGGTCCCCAGATGTTTGTGAACTTCAGCTCCCAGAAGCCCTGAGCATTGACCATAGTGGCTGGGGCTTCTGGGAGCTGAAGTCCACAAACATCTGGGGACCCACGGGTTGAGAACCACTGCCCTAAGGTAAACCTATCACAGGATTTTCTGGAGCTGAGAGTATGTGGCATGGCCAAGGTTACCCAGTGGGTTTCCATGGCTGAGCAGGAAATTGAACTCTGCTCTCCAGGGTCATAGTCAAACACTCAAACTGCTATACCCTGCTGGCTCTCTATAGTAGCTTTACACCTCCTTAGAATGGTAGTGGATGACTGCCAGAGGTTGGCAGTTTTTCTTGTGTATGGTAAAGTAACAAAGATTCGATGCCTGTGTATTCTGTGTGTAGTGAGATTATCTGTTTGGCCACTAGAGAGAATAAAAGAACATGCGTTTTGGCAGAGTCGTAGATGCTGTTTGTATTCTAAATCTATGTTATTAGATTACTGGTCAGGTAGATTGGAAAGGAATGGTGTAGTTTAACTTGGGACCAAACCCATGTGTTTGTAGCATAGTTTTAACTGGCTGACTCTTGATGCTGTCTGATGTCTGTCTGCCTTTTTACAGTTGTAATTAGACATTTATACTTTGTCCATGGATTTTTGATTATTGAGAGAAAGCCATATCATGACAAAAATGTTAATATTGTGAGAAACTGAAGGATTTTGGTTCAAAGCTTCATGCAACAAACACTGGTTAAAAGAATCTCAAAGAATTGCCTATAGAATAACATCTTGTCCTTACACTACTTTCTGATGGCGTTTTATCAGTTTCCTTTATGTAACTGTGCACAGACTATTAACCAAGGTGATATTAAAATTCTGTTTGCTGTTTTGGGAGACACAATGTATTAAATAATAATATATCTATATACTTAAAAAGATATTGGGTGTTATATTGGCTCTGATGTTGTTTACAGTTGCGTTTTGTCAAAGCCGCTTGATAATAGCTTTGGCTGTTTGTCAAGATTGCTCAAGAGTGCCAGGCAGAGAATGTTGCTGCATGGGCAATCACAGAGCTGCATTTTTCTTCAGTCTTGCACTTGAAGAAAAAAAAAGTTGCCATTTAAAAGAAGCCCTTATGTAAAGTCTGGGAATGAAAACAAGGCGTATGGCTCTGAGGTGCAGAAGCTTATATCTCCCATATTGCAGGAAGAAAAAGATGTATTGTAATTTGTACAATGAAATTAAACATTTTATTATAGTATTGGGATTTGGAAAATATTCATTACTATCTCAGGACATGAGTTAGACCTGTAAAATAATGATATATATTTTTTTTGTTGGATAGAAGTTTTGATATTGACATTAGAGATGAGTGAGAATTTTGCTTCAGTTCTGGATCAAAATTTACCCATATTCAAAGGTGAGAGTAAGCAGAACTTGACAGATTTGGCCACCCTTAGTGGATGCTACCTTAACATGAATTTATATGTGCTTTTTTCTGAATCATTTGGGAGGACATTGGCAAGTCTGTTGCGTTCTTGCATTCTTGTTCTTTCTACACTAGGGGCCCTTTCCTCACTGTCTCAGCAGTTTTGGTGAACTTCTTCTGTGCAAATTGTGGTTCATCCCTTAGAGCTGCCCTTAAAATGTGGTTTATGAGGCATCTTCAAATCGTACAGCAGCCTTCTTGTGTGGTTTGTGAGGCATCTGCCAAATTTGTTGAGTGACGATGTCTATCCTTTCCAGCCAGCTCAGTGTTCACTACTGATCAGAGGTATTGTGGTTTAGAACATGTGGAAGGTGTCACATTGGGGAACATTGACCTCCACACATTGCCACAGTGAAATTTACAACTTAATGGTACCTGAGAATAAGTTTTTTGGCTGAAGAGGTTTGTGGCAAGAGGCTAGTAGCCAGTGACTGTAGAAGAACTATCAGCTCTTCCATTCTGACTTAATGGTAATTGTTTTACGAAGATAAGAAAAGGGAGGGAATTTAGGGGGCAGAAAGGAGGTATAATGTATTCATTCTCTTTGTATATGAGTCCAGTTTCCCATTTTATGGATGACCATAAACTGTTTTGGCTTTTATGAAGCCAAAAATTGTGAGTAAGAGCTTCAGTCTTGGCATACTTGAGCCATTCACAGCCACCTCATAATTCATTCTCTGCTTTTTCTGATTATAGCCAGCACCATAAAACAATATGAATGTAAACTGTTTTCACCTTTGCCCATGTAGGTAGTGGTGATGTTTATAGGCTCACTAAACAGTTGATGTTCTGCTAGTGTAGCTGCCCTGAATCAAGGTATCCTTCATAAACATTAGTGGTTCAGCTGAGGCAAACATTTGGTCATGCATTACTGCAGATGATTTGTTCAGTAACATCTAGGACAGTCATAAGCATCGCAGTGCAAGTAACTATAGGTCATCTTGTGAATGTCCAAGATCCACAGTGCTCTGCCTCCTTTGTGATTCCTACCTGCATCTTAAAATCATTGCAGCTGTATTGTCTGTACTTGTACTTGTAAGAAGAAAGTGCGTGTGACTAGTTCAGGTAAACAACATAGATAGTAATCAGCAAATAAGTGCTGTAGCTAGGCCAGGGCCATGGATATTTGTATCTCCTTCCAGGCCTGGAATGCATCTGGGAATGGCAGCATCTTGATAACTTACTTGAATGATTCAGATTTCCTCACAAGGCTGCTGTTCCATATTCCATGTCTTTCTGTGCTTGAACAGAATTCTCTGGTCTGAATGTATGAAGTCTCAGGTCACCCACTAGGCCAGATCACAGCCTTAAGGCCATGAGTTTCTGGCTTCAGGCACCAAGATCCCTGATAGTTGACTCAAGAAGCCAGTACATACCAGATTGCCTCAAATGTAAGAGTGGGCTTTATAGATTATACTTGTAGTTCAAAATGAACCAACAGGGAGAGATAATTTTCTGTAATTATCTCACTAATATTTCCCCTAGAAATCCCTTTCTAAAGAAGGCAAGCAGGAGATCCTTTATGTACTTTTTCAATCAACAGTTATGCTTTTCCTGGCAATTATTCCGGTGGAGTCCAAGATCACACTTTTTTTTCCCTTAAAGTAGGCTCTAGGCACTAACTGAGGAATCAGAAATGTGCTTCTGCTTGTATTGCCCAAATGACCACAGAGGCTGTATAAGTATGATACTGTCCCTGCATAGTAACAAAGGAAGCATCAAGTCCAGTGTTCATCCTGCTGAATCAATGAGATTTTAATTGGTTGTGACTAATAAGTCCTACTTGTTTGAGTGGATCAACTCATTTGAATTCAGGCCATAATCATATAACCTATGATTTTACAATTCACTAACTGGTTTAATTAGTCAATTAAAGCTTCAGCTGCATTTGTTGCCTATCAGTTATAGTCATTGACTAGAAAACTGTAATAGGTAAGTCTGTAAGTGAAGAATTATCTGGTATTTGATGCTATCTTCTATCTGGAGTATGATACAAAAGAGGGAGGCTTTATCTTTCATATTTTCTCCAACTATGAATGTTTTCTTGTGCTTTGTGATATTGCCTTGGATAAATTTAATTAAACGGTAAAAGACAAACCGGATTGCTTAAACTGATTGTTTAACGTATTTAATAGGAAGGCTTACTAAACAGGCCTTCCTTCAAGTCATTCATGTATATTATTGCCATTACCTTGATGGAGTTTTAAGGTAATCTTGTTAATAAGGGACAAACAAATGGATTTTTAGGAGCCTGACAATTTCTTACATTGCAAATTAGTATTTGTTTTTAAATTTTTAGTTGGCCCTGGTTGCCTGGAGAGGAAGCTTGATATGTTAACATCTTTTATTCTTTTGATGTATTAAATTATTGATGTAAGCTGCACTAAATGCTTGAACTTATTACTATTATTTCTAGGTGGCTCATCTTGGAGGGGACAGTTGTCAGAACATGTTGTCGATAAATGTGAAGTGGATTGTGGATATACTTTATTATGTGCTGTCTACCTTTAGCAAACTATTGCATACATTTGCTATAAACCTGTTCTCTGTGACATGGAGGCCTGAGGAAATATGTGGAAGGTCTGGAGTACAGCCAGCACCTGTTCTGAATTGAAAACAGCCATCTGGTGATTTAAAGCCTAGTTCACCAGGCTGCCAATGGCAACCCAAGTATTAAACAGAAGTGAGCTCTTTGAGTTTAGAAAAACAAAATCTCCATTGAAAGAATGTGACACTCCATAATCTTCCACATACTGGTGAAATGCACACACTAAAATAACATTACTCACAAATGGTTCCAACGCTTTTGCAGCATACAGCATGTACTAAGCTGCATTGCTAGATAGATATTGTTTTTTCTTAGAGGGTATTACTTGAGATAGTTTTTAAGGTGCTGTTGAGGGAGGATTGATGCAGGTGGAGGTCTCACCCATGCAAGGACTTAAGGCAAAGGCAGTAAATTCCTAGTAATAAAATTTGTTTCTCCATAAACAGTGCTGCCTTTGTCCTCAGTCTCTATGTAGTCAATGGGTGGGGCTTTGCCGTCATAAATCTTCCCTCATGACCATTGTAAACAGCCCTCTCTAATAAGATACAGGTCCATGACTCTGAAATTGTCACTTCCCTTGTATGATTTTTAACCTCATTGCCTGGAGAAACCAATGAGCTTTGAAAGCTGGCTTATTGCATTCTGTGTCTCTAAGTTGACCTAATAAAAATATTATTGTGATATGCATTTTGGATCTTGTTATATTTTGCTACATGGCCCACACAATCACCCCCAAATTTATTTTTGTGTAGGCTGATAGGGTTTTTTGTTTGTTTGTTTTTAGTGTTAAGAGCAGGCAGTGGAGTATTTGTTCATAATTAAAGAAAGAAGTTCTATTTTCAGAGCAGGAATGAGCAGTTTTACAGCTTGTGTCCAAGAGTATCTTTGGGATGGATACTTGTCATTGCACATTGTTTGATGTCCTTGATTTTTTAAAGAAAGAAAAAAAAAAGTTGCGTTTCAAAGGCAAGAACTAAATGACTGTATTTAAATTCTCTTGAATAATTAAGTACAGCCCAGAAAAAGCCAACTAGCCCCAAATCCAAAACTGCCACCTTTCGTGAGTGTATGTCTGGGGAAGTTCCTTTACACTGATAAATCGTGTTGTGTAGTACAATGTTCTATGTTTTATAAGAAGCCAGTATGTATAGAGCATGTTCTCCAAACTGTCCTGCTGCAACATACAAGGGTAGTGAAGCTGAGTAATGGCGGTGTAACAGAAGAGAGGGGTCCAATAAGACTTCTAATGGTAGGAAGATAAGACCCACTTAGAGAGAGAATCAGGCCAAACTTTTGGAGTACCTTCAAAGCTCAATGTGACTGCAGGGATGAGTTCCGCCTTCCCCCAGGTCTAAGGTTAGGAAGAAGAGTAGGGTATTTTCTCCTCATGTTTTATATCATAAGTTCTTCATGATCTCTGTGACTCACATTAATGGGGTTTACTGCACCTGCATAGTACATCATTCAGAACCTTCTAGATTCTATATCATGCAAGTGTTTTCGGCAGTAGCCCCTCCACCGTGGTCCATGTGACCAGCCCAGTTTCCAGTCAGACCTCCCAGTTCCTTTTCTTTCACTACAGTAGCAGCATTGAAGGAACTGTTGGTGAGCTGTATCACTTGTCTCAGTATTTTTGGTCTTGATTTTTCAGTCTGCGTTTTGGCTTCTTCTCTTACATAATGACTTGGCTTTGGCTTCGAACTATCTCTCGGTTATTCTTTTTCTCTAACAAACTCAGTTTTCCTTTCAACCTCAAACTGTTTCTCGGTGATTCTCTCTCTCTAACAGCCTAATCTTCATCACAATGCCCTCTGGATCTTTTAAAAAGTGCACATCTTGTGGCACTGGGATCCCGATGATTGACAGGCTTTCTTGTTGCCTTTTCTGCCTTGAAGAAGGCCATAATATCAGGTCTTCTATTCACTGTAAAATCATGACACCTCAGGCATGTAAGAATAGGTCATTGAGGCTAAAGGCTCTTCTGTACAAGCAGACCCTGACCACTACTGATGCTCCTCAGTCCCATGCTCTCTGTCCACGCCTTTCAGCATAATAATGCAAATGTTTTCCCTTTATGTTTTATATCACAAGTTACTGACTGTGCTAGTAATCTTAAGAATACCTCTCAGAAATCATCTTAAAACCCTTTGCTTTAGTGTATCTGGCAGGTAATGTAAATATGAGAAGAATACATGTGCATTAAAAAGTATCACCTTTCTCCAAATGAGCTGAGGTTTGCATTTTGATGAAGAGTGAAGATGAAGAGTAACCTATGAAGATAACAATCTGAGCTTGGACATGCTGGCTGGATGATTTTGGGAGCTTTTAATCCAAAAGAAACATGTCCAAGTTCTGAATCTGATAAACTAAATAATTCGTGTGTATCTGTAGAGGTGTAATGTACTAAAACTTCCACCTCACCCTTCTTCATGGATATTTGTAAGGATATATAGGAAGAGAGAAGTATTACTCTAAGCCGTTTTGTTTGCCAAGTATATACAGTGATAAATGAACAGGTTTATTTACTTTAATGTGTTAATATAAATTGTAGTCACTGTGCAACAATAAAGTGATTTTGTGGGGGAGTCACTGTTTGTCTGAAACAGACTGTTGTTAGCAAAGTTCTGTTCTGTATAATTCAGAACTCACTGCTTTCTGTTTTCCATGTAGGAGTCTAATATGTAATATGTAAGACTTCCATGTGTGTTGGTGCTTATATGCCTTCAAGTTGCCAGTCGACTTATGGTGACCCCTTGAATTTCATGGGGTTTTCTTAAGCAAGGAATAATTTTACCAGTTCCTCCCTTTGAAATATAGCTTACGCACCTGGTTTTCATTGGTGGTCTCTCATCCAAGTACTAACCAAATACTGATTCTGCTTAGTTTCCAAGATCACACAGGATGTTGTGCTGCCCTTTAAATTGTACCTCAAATGTTTCTGCAAGTCATGTGCAAAAAGCCTGCAGTGGTTAGCTGGCAGCCACTCATCATACAGTTTAATTTGCAATGCTGAAGCCTCCAGGAAAAATCTACATCTAAGAGTGTCCTTGTAGGAATGGCAAATGTGCCAATCTGTTACTGCAGACTTGAATAGATATTATCTATGTTAAACCTCTGATAGATTGATCTACTTTATTCAGTGATCTTTGTTTTGTTATACATACTTCTGTGTTTTTTCTAAAGGACAAATAATGTTAATATGGATGAATTGTAAATATTGCCATACTTAAAAATAAAAACAATTTTGGAGATGTGAATTGAGGGAATTTGTTGTTATTTGTTCTCCTACTACTACTTTGAGTCTAGTATTTGAACAGTATTACTTGATAAAAGATACAGAGGCTCAGTTCAGTGCAGTGAGACATTTGAATCAATTATCATTAGCATACTTTATTTGATTGAGATCAGAACATACAATTCTGAGGGTAGGTACAGCAGTGCAATTAGGGTTAAAGTGTGCCTTGATACGGTCTTCAGGTAGGCGAATTACCTACAGTATTACTGAAGCAGTAGGTTATTGCCTGTTGTCAAAGTTTGCCTTCAGAGTGGCTGGAAAAAAAACAGTCTGTCTCATCTTTCCTATATCTTCTCTGAATATTTACTGTGCACCTTGTACCACTTATTGTCTGACTGAAGTACTTATGGTTTTTAACAGGTTGGTATTTGGAATGCTGTATCCTGCTTATTACTCCTACAAAGCTGTAAAGACAAAAAATGTGAAAGAATATGTAAGTATTCTATTTTAACTTTTCTAAAATAAAGTGTTGTATTCAGCTTTTGTGTTTACACTGTATATTGTATGGTAGCTTCAAAGTTAAATGTATACTAATCTATGAATATAAGTTAACTTGTTTCAACCTGTTGCTGTCCTCCTTTCTACCTGACTGGGCCTGTGTCACTGTAATAGCTGTTCCTAGTTAAAGTTAGGCAATTGGGAGTTGGCTTTGGGAACATATTCATTTTAGCCACGTTATCTTCTATTTCTGATGTACCTTTCATTGTTCTCATTTTAAACGTGGGTTAGGTTATATGGTGACATAGTTCCTACCTTTCAAACCAGGGGTGGGAAATTGTTTGGAGTCCAGGGGCCAATTTTCTTTTAACTGCTCCCCTCCACAGGCTGCACAACCAACAAGCCAAAAAACATTCATCTTCTTCTGCAGTGCTTCTCAAAGTACTAACTGGAAATTATAAGTCACTTCCTGTCATTTTTAAGAGGCACTGCAGCAAAGTGTAGGTATTTAGGTGCAGTGCAGAATTCTGGGTAGGAGAGTTTTCCTATATTTGAGGGGGGGTTTTGCGTGTGTGTTTGTTTTTTGTGACAATTGCCTCCAAATCAGATTTTCTTTTAATTTAGTGGGCTGGGGCACTTTGGGAAGTAGTGGGAGCTTCGGGAGCTACAAAACTGGGCTGCATACAGACTGCACTTTGCCAACCCATATTTTCAACTAAAACTTAGTGCCTTTGCCTTAGAGTCACCATACATAGGAAACAACTTGAAGGCACACAACAACAACGACATTAGCTGGTACATGATAGTAGCTTGAGGCCCTTAGCATTTGATTGGTGTATTTCTCCCTAGCTGGGCAACCCACATCAATGGAGGGTGTGGGAGGGGAGTCCTTCAGTATACCACAATAGTGATATTTAATATACCACAGTACACCACAAGATTGGAACTTAAAGTTAATATTGTACTAGTAGGCGCATTCCCCTCACCCTTCCCCCAGTCCTCCACACTCTCTGAAAATCTGTTCTGCATAGGGAAGTAGGAGAAATGTGAACAGGCGACAGAGAGAAGGCTGAACTATTTAATATCTTCGTTGCCTTGGTCTTCTCTGAGAAGGAAAACAATGTTTTAGTTGGTGAAGGAACAAACCATGCTGAAAGAAGAACACAGCTCAGAATAGGTAAACAGATAGTAAAAGAATACCTAGCTACTCTAAAAGAATTCAAGTTTCCAAGACCAGATGAACTGCATCAAGAAGACTAAAAGAACTTGTAGATATAATCTCAGAACCACTGTCAATCATCTTTGAGAATTCTTGGAGGACAGGAGAGGTCCCAGAACACCAGAGGAGGGGAGATATTTGGAGGGGGGATAAAAGAGGACCTGAGAAGTCAGGTTGATATCAGTACCAGGAAGGTTCTAGAACAGCTTGTTATCCAGTTAGTGTTTGTGTACAATTAGAGAGAAATGCTGCAATTGCTAAGCGCCAAGATGAATTTCTCAAAAACAAGTCATGAAAACAAATTTTATCCCTTTTTTGATAGAGTTACAAGCTTGGTAGATCAGGGAAGTACTGTTGCTATAGTATATCTCAACTTCAGTAAGGGTTTTACAAGGTCGACCATGATATTCTTATATAGAAATTGGTGAAGTATGGGTTAGACAAAGTTAAGTGGATGTGTAGTTGGTTGACATACCAAACCCAGAGGGTACTCACCAATAGTTGTTCTTCATCCTGGAGAGAAGTGACTAGTGAGTGCCTCAGGGTTCTGACCTGAGTCTGGTGGTCGTTAAATCTTTATAAACAACTTAGATGATGGAACAGAAGGCATGCTGGTCAATTTTGCAGATGATACCAAAGAAAGTTGGATACTGCAGAGGAGACAAACAGAATTTAAAATGACCTTGACAGGTTGGGGCATAATGCTCAACAAACATGAGCATAATGAATTTCAACAGAGATAATACAAGTAGCAAAAATAAAATCCTCAAATATAGGATGAGAGACACCAGGTACAAAGCAATACATGTGAAAAGGGTCTAGGGGTCTTAGTAGACTACAAGCTAAATACAAGTCATCTGTGCAATACAGCAGTTGAAATAACCAATGCCGTTCTGGCTGTGTCATCGGAAGCAGAGTGTCCAGACTGAGTGAAGTAGTAGTGCTACTCTATTCTGCTTTGGTGAGATCTCGCCTGGAATACCATGTCCAGTTCTGGGCACCACAGTTCAAGATGGATATTGAAAAGCTGAAGCATGTCCAGAGAACGGTGATCAAAATAGTCAAAGATCTGGAAACCAAGCCTTATGAGGAATGACTGAGAGAGCAAGGTGTATTTAGCTTGGAGAGAAGAAGACTGAGAGATGAAATGATAGCTGCCTTTAGATATCTGAAGGGGTGGAGCAAGCTTGTTTTCTACTGCTTTAGAGACTAGAATCTGAATCAGTGGATTCAAATTAGAGGAAAAGAGGTTCCACCTAAACATTAGGGAGAACTATTTTGCTGTAAGCACAGTTCAACAGTGGAATAGATTGCTTCAAAGCATGCCAAACCCTACTTCTGTGGAGGTCTTTAAACAGGTTGGAAGGACATTTTTCACAGTGCTTTAACTGTATATTTCTGCATGCCTGGAGACTGGACTTCATGGCCATTGTGGTCCTTTCAGAATCTAGGATTCTGTGATTCACTCATTGGTAAAGTAGAAGGCAATAGGAAAGGGGGAGATATGCTATAAGAGATTCATTCAATCAAGAATATCATGGACCTAAGTTTGGAAGATCTGAACTCAGCAATTGATGATTGGGATCTTGGAGGTCTCGTATTTATAGATTGCCTTAAATTGAAGTTGACCGGATAATGAATAACAACATCAACAACGAATACATGAGAGAGACTTCGTTTTTTGTTTGTTCATTAACAAATTAACTTACCCTGTGAATATTTGCTCAGAATAGATGTTGAAACTAGAATGCAGTAATGCAACCTCATTTTTATACATAAGCTACAGTTTCTCTTCTTGTGTCTTTTTTAATTATGTATAGCAATCTAATGTAGCAATAGAGCCAGTGGAAGTAGAGCTCAGCATTGTGGTCTCTTCAGTTAGGAACATTTACACTGTGATCTGTGCACGTCTAGTGCCACAAGGACCTTTACTTAAATAAGTTCCATTTAATTTTGTGGTGTTTGCTTACAGATAGCAGTACATATAAGATATATATGTGTGTGTGTGTTTGGGTGTGTGTTTTAGAGAGAGAGAAACAGACAGACAGACACCGACCATGGTGTAGTGGTTTGATGGTTTGATTACAACCTGGAGACAAAGGTTCAGTTCACTGCTCAGTCATGGAAAACCACTGGTGACCTTGAGCACACCCCCAGAAAACATTCTCAGCCCCCAGAAAACCCCTAGGTTTTCCTTAGGATCGCCATAAATCGTAAATAACCTGACAATACACAACAACAGCAACAGAATATATTGCGTAACACAACAGTACATATGATTGTTTTCTGTTCGTTACTAAGTATGAAGGAGGAGATCTTTGTTTTCTCCATTCTGCTGCCTCCTCCAAGGTATGAAGAGGAAAGATAGGAAATCTATATTCTGTTATGACTGCTTAAACTAAAAAGAAAGGGCTGTGAGAACTGTTAATGTCTGCCTGAGTTTGAAATCCGAACTGCATGCTTGAAGAAACTTCTCAGTCACCCTGTGTGGGATTTAATGGGGTGTTTGAATGTAAGAAGGCTAGTAGTTAATAAGAATCCAACATTCTGCTTACAAAGGTTGACTCTTTTTCTGTATGTTGAGACTTTCTTAAGTAGCAACTAGAAATTTGTTAATAACAACAAGAAGATGATACTTCTGCCACTGCTGTGACCTACAATTCCATTTGTAGAATTTGGCAGAAGTGTAGATTCTATTGCGGTTTGAGAATGTTTAGTCTGGAATGATCCTCCCTCCCAGTTCCTGAAGTATCCCTGATTTTCAGTTTGAGGACTCAGTGTCTCATTGCCAGTTTGTTCTGAAGGTATTTTACCCAGAATTCTTCCTCAAATCCTTCACAAAACATTAAGCTTTGACGCATTAGGTAAACAGTTTGTCCTTGGGGGTATAATTACACAGGAGCTATTTTAAAGGTGTCCTTTTCAGCCCTTGGCTGTTGTCTACAGGAAAGAAAACACATGGTAAGCCTTATTGAAGATTGCTGACAAATCTTCTCCAGTCCATGGAGATTAAAGGTTGCTTGTTCTCATGACCTCTTTTGCATTTCTACAGTTTAAAACTTAAAGATGTCTAAAAATTACTCATTTTCTTTTGAAAAATGAAATAGTGTTATATCTGTTGCGTTTGAGCTTCCTCCCATAACTTGAATGGAGCTTACATACCAAAAAGGCAAACATAAATGCCCAGTTTAAAAAATAAAAGCAAATAACTCTTAGAGTTCTGATCTGTTAATTACTAGTAGAACTTCAACCAAGACAATCTATATCTAGATTAAAAAGAAATTTGGGAGCTAAGCCAGGTGAGGCAATCACATACTTGTGTGTTCCTGTCCTCAGTCATAATCAAGGATAGAAGATAAGATAGGGATTTTTTGTTGTTGTTGTTGATAATACTTTTTTTTTTAGGTTCTTGACTTGCTGCACTGTTCTTTGAACTTAAATATTGGGATGTGTGTGAGGAGGTCTGCTTGACAGCAGAGATTTCCTAACTCCCCCTCTCTATAGGAACCACATGGGAGTCCCCTACAGAAGGTGTTTTTAATGCCATGGGATGCCACAGGATATGGTATGGAGGAGTGCCTCTTTTGGTTTCTACCAATTCTCCTCTCCCAGTGTAACCCCATCCCATATCTTTTCAAGGACTTCAGTGGGGAGAAAGGGCAGAAGAGTCTGGTCTGAGCAAGAAATCTTCTATTCGGGCAACACTGGATTTAAACATTTCTTTGTAGTAACATGTCTTTTTTAATACTCCTTTATATTTTATTAAATTTCAAGTATTACATAGTTCTATGTGCATATGTGTTTGTGTGTGTACATAAAACAGTTTTAAAAATCATAAACAACACTTAACAATAGGCATACTACGTCACCTTAAATAATAATCAACTATTTTGTTGTTCATGTCTAGTCTCATGGACAGGGAAGAGATGTTCCATGTGGGATCAATAGTAGTCTGTTGTCAAAAGGAAATGGTCTAGAATTTTTTTAGGTTATCTTTCTTGGCAAATAGAATGAATGACTACGGGTGGTTTAATAGAGGCATCATCATCATCCTTCCTAGTCTCCTGGCTCATTTTGTCTATCAGTTTTTCACATAAGGCTATAGTTCAAACTCTTGCTAACCATTGCTGAAAAGGCAGTCCAAATAATAGTCTCCATTGTTGTGCAGTCTCCAATTGTGTAGCTGCTATAAGTGTGTGTATAAGAATCTTGCTTTAAATATTTGCAGTATCACTACAAAATATAGACTATAATAAGAGTGAACCATATGGGGTAATATTTGGGTGAGTCATTTTGGAGATGAAAGTCAAACTGGAGATGAAAGTCATAACAGCATAGGGGCAGATGAGCCACATATGCACCATGGTGCCTTGCTTTTTACAGCCTGTGGAAATAGGTTACCATTTATCTAGAATGGTTGTTCCTAGTTCTGATAATTTTATTCCTAGATGTGTTCTATGTTTTTTTCTACTAATCACACACGCGCACTATATAAAAGTCAAAGTTTATTTGTGAGTTTGTCTGCGTCAAGCAAGCGAAGACCTCATGTGATTGGCTGGCCATGAAGATTCTATGGAATCCTGGGGTTGGCAGTTTAAGGAGGGGCCTTCAGAATTCTCAGCCAAGAGCTCTTGGGCCTCAGGCTAGTAGCTGTGGAGATGAGGCCTACCATCAATAAGCGTGCCAGAAAACATTTGGGAGGCATACGTGAGAAAAATTAAAATGACATACACAAAATAGTTGCAAGGTCTTCTCACCTCACACAGTAGGTTGAATGGGTTCCATATGTGAGAAATCTTAAAGTTGAACTTAAAAAAAAAATGGTTCAGAAAAACATAAAGACATTGCTAGCAGCGTATTTACCTGGAGTTCCCCAGGATATTATTTTCCTCTTAAGAGCTCACCCAGCTGTCTTTTCCAGGACCTGTAACTTTTCCTCATATTTCCCAATGCAATCTGTATTCAGAGTTGGTGTTCTTGAGGGAACACACTGTCCTCCTTGCTGCTAGGCCGGTCCCCACAGCAACCAGCCTATTCCAGTACCTGTAACTTATCCCCATATTCCCTAATCCAATCTGTATTCATAGTTGTTTACATACAGAGGTTGAATTCCTGGGAGAATACACTGCCCTCCTCCTTGCTACTAGGCATTGTCTCCATAGCAACCAGCCTATTCCTGTACATATAACTTTTCCCCATAGTTCCCAATCCAATCTATGTTGTTTGGTGACGTTGATATACTGGCTTTTGATTTTTTTGCTTTCTGTTGAATTTGTGCAATGGCTTTATGTTTTTCTGGAAGCATTTTTTGTTTTGAATTTCAACTTTAAGATTCCTCACATATGGAACCCATACATTCTACTATGTGAGGCGAGAAGACCTTGTAACTATGTTGTGCATGTCACTTTAATTTTTCTCACATATGCCTCCCAAATGTTTTCTGGCATCCTTATTGATTGTAGGCCTTATCTCCATAGCAACCAGCCTGAGGCCCATGAGCTCTCTGGTTGAGAATTCTGAAGGCCCCTCCCTAAACTGCCAACCCGAGGATTCCATAGAATCTTCACAGCCATCCAATCATATGAGGTCTTCTCGCCTCACTCAGCCAATTGTATGAAGTCTTCGCCTACCTGATGGCAGGCAAACTCACAAACATTGACTTCTATATAATAGATAAGACCATGCTTTTTAGATTGCTTTCACTGGCAATGCAGAATTCCTCATACTTTGTACATTATCTAGGGAGACCCTCCTTTCTGTTAATTGTTAAAGCAAGTTGATGTAGTTGATATTTTGAAACCAATTTCTTAGCATGTTGTATTCTTGCATTTATGTCTGTCAGAGATAGTGATGTCCTCTGTAAAATACTTTAAGTTTTTAATTTTGTAAAGTTTGTTCATTCCTGAAACTGAATCAGTTTATCCCTCTAGTAAAAGTTGGGGTGTTCTATAAAAGGGCAGACTGGAGAGGGGTATGGGGCCAGGAATGTAGACCAAGTTTTCCATAATGTCAGGGTAGTTTTTAAGTAGGGATTAGTAATTTTATTTGCTGTCACATTGATAAGTTTAGGGGGGAAAGAGTGGTAGGGCTCACTGGTGTGGAATTTAGTTCTCATGGCACTTATGACCACTGTTCTTTTTCCTGATTGTGACAAACCTGATGGGAGGGGGTCTTGACCACAGGGCCTCCTTGGCAACTGAGAGTGCTTAAGCTGATTGGCTGGTGAAATGGAACCTTGGATAGCCCAGGGGAGGGGCTGGCGGAAAGAGGAAAATAACGGATTGTAACTGTCTGGAGTGTTTTTGAAGAAGAGTGTGATTTGTGGTGTGTTTAGGGAAGGTTGGAGATTTGAAGAGCTCTGTGGGAGAGAGAACTGAGAAATTGGGTGTACAAGAGATAGTGAATGAATTGAAAAGAGAGAGAGAGAGAAGAATGGTGTGCTGTTTATAAACATTTAGATACAAAACACATTTAAAGCAACTGTGTTACAATAAATGTTTGAAGTTCTGTGTTCCTTAAAACAGTGTCACAGAGTCTTATTTTGAATCCTCAGATATACACACTACCAATAATACCATCTTGACCTTAGTGCCAACAGTACCACAGTGTTGGAAAATATAAATCACTGCTGATCTTTACATCTGGGAGAAGGGCAGATTTAGGGAAGGCAGTAAACAAGAAGAGTCCTGAAAGGAAGAAGCCGGGGGGGGACAAAAGTGAGGAAGGAACTGCGTTCTCAGAGGGAGAGAACTGAGGCAGACCCATTTGCCCTGGCTCTGGCTTGATTCAGAGATCTCTCTGGCTGTTCAGACTTGAAGACAAAGAGGTGTCAGGCTGGGCAGGCCTTGAGTGCGAGGTTTGGGTGCACCTTTTGCATTCGGCACTGACGGGCGGTGGTTTTTCTTCCCGCACGTTTTAAAACTGATGCTTGCCATTTGTTTCATTTAGTTTTAAGTTAGGAATTGCTAGTCCCCCATTTACATTGAAATTGTATTTGTTTAGGGAACCTCAGTAATTTTCTGCCATTAATTACTACAGTCTCTAAGGCTTTTTGCCATTTTAAAATTTGCTTACATTTGGGTAAAATGGAATATTTGAAAATAAATATAAAATTTTAGACAAGATCATCATTTTAAGCGCAGCTATTCTCCATAACACAATTCTTAATATTCTTGACATCTTCCACACATAATTTCTCACTACAAAAATTAGCACATATTCCAGAGACAACTAGAAATGGAAATGAATTAAGCTTGGGTTCTTAAAATGTTAGATGCCTTACAAATATAAACCAGAAAGAGTGGGATGTAAAAACTCCTTCAGACATTTTATGGCTGGGATAGAGGGACAACTTTAGCGTGTGGAGGATCAGAAATGAGGATAGAAATATATGCAGTGTTTTGGTTTCAAACCATAATTTGTATTTAAGGACATAAACACAAACATAATCATAAAACACAAGATATGTAATTTCTCTGCAGGTAGCTGTACAGGTATATTCATAAAATTTAAGCTGATAAATACTTCAGTTTGATTCCGTGCCTCCATACATCTAAAATAATAAATCCTCTTCTAGTTCTTGTAAATTATGAAGAGGGAGGAGATCTGAAGAAAGCCAATTAACATTTTAATAAAAAATTTATTTGGATCTCGAAAACCTTTGCATGCTCTAAGTCAGGCTTGGGCAAAGTGGACCCTTGGGGCCATTCTGTGGCCCCTAGGGCCCTGCAAGGGTCAACATTTCTTTTTGCAAAAGCCCTTCCCCCCCTCCAAAATGCCCCAAAAGGGACACTAGAGGATGTGAAGAGCATTTCGTGTGCATTTGGAAGGCCACTAGGCCCCCCCAGGTGTATTTAAAAAAAGAAAGCAAAAATTTTCAAAACTTTTTTTATTTGCAGATGCCCTCTGGGAAGTTTGAGGGCTTTCCCACCCCATTTTAGGGACAGGATAGACCGTTTTTCAAAACAGAAACTGACTTCCATTCATGTCCTGTTGTTTAAGAAAAAGGCCATTTGAGTCTAAAGTGGTGAAAATATCCCCCCCCCCGTCTCCTTAGAAGATGTCTGGAGGCATTTGAGAATATTTTTTTTTTCAAAGTAGGTGTGACCCTCTAAGATCTCATGAAGGGGTAATGCATCCCCCTAGCCTTCCACTGTAACCCACCTCTGCTGTAAACATTATTCAGGAAGAGAAGTACTATTATGCAAGAAACCTGTAACTTCTTTTTCTTGATCTAATAAATGTGTATAGTTCATGCAGCCTCTGTTGAGCAGGTATTACAGGTATCTGCTTTTAAATATTTGTTGCTTGATTAGGCCCATCTTCTTTTATGGCAATTCATGAAAGAAACCTTTTTAGTCTTCCTAATTTGAACTGATTAAATGTTGTATCCTTCTGTTAGTAAATACTGATATTGAGTTAAATTTGTAATCAGTGACACAAGGGTATATCGTATTGTGGTTTTGGTTAGCAGTATGAGAGTGTAAAGGGAAACTAAAACAAGATTTCAAAGCTTCACCTTAAGCAGTTCCCTTTATCTAAAAGGCAAACTGTTATGACATATCGTCCTGCCAAATTTCCTGCTTTTCCATTGAGAAAATTGACATTATTTACTTGTTTTATATTTAAGATAGTAGATACATGTAAAAACTCACATCAGCAAAAAAACGTACAGGAAGTTAAAATACAATTAAACTGTCGGTAAAATTTAAAAATGTAAAATCAGTACAGCACAGTGTGCTAATAAAAACCTCACATGGTACTATTTATTATTTATTTAAAGTATTTGTGTATCACCTCCCAGCCCACAAGGGGCCTGAGATCATGAACAAATAAAAACCAATTAATACAAAGATAAAAAATTCTAAACACATTAAAATACTTTTTAAAAAATTCCTGGAAGCAATCTGAAAACAATCATAGAATCCAGTTTTAAAACAGCTAAAACACCTATTTCAGATACTGTGTGCCATGCGGAACAGCACTGTTTTGGCTACCTGTTGGAAGTTCAAAAGAAATGGAGCCAACCTAACTTTCCTTCGATAGGGAGTTCTACTACCTGAGAGGGCAGTGAGAAGGAGACAAGGGCCTTCCCTTGTTCTAAAATCTCAGGCTTGAATGGCAGAATATGGTGCTTCAGATCACCTAGACTTGAGCCATATAGTGCTTTATGGATCATAACCAACATCCAGAAACAAACTGGTAGCTAATGGAGCTGTTGTGATGAGCCAGTTGTCTGCCTCCTGTAACCAGCCCAGGTCAACACTCCGGCTGCAGCGTTTCAGATGAGCTGCAGTTTCCAAATACACTTCAGGACAACCCTGTGTAGAGAATGTTACAGTGATCCAAATGTGTCATTGTGATTATATCAACCTTCTTTAGGAATAGGCACAGCTGGTGCACAAATTTTAATTTTGCCAATGGTCTCCTGGTTATTGCAGAAACTTGAACTTTATGGTTCAGAGTTGAATTCAGGTATATACCCAAGCTGCAAATTTGTATCATCCATGACATTGGAACCCTATCCAGCATGGGGTGGATCGCTGATTGCCTTTCTTGTGATCACAGGCACCTCTGTCTTCTGTGGATTAAGCTTTATAATGTTCCTTTCCTCTAGTCTGTTGCTGATGGCACCTAACAGTACCAGCCTTTATCACGGGAAAAATCTGGGTTTGATAAATGGGGGAAAGTCTGTCTTTTTGGCACAGTTATTCTGTTCTCTTTCCCTCCTCTGTCCCAGGCACTTGCATCTCTATTCTGAAGAAGGATAAGCCGTAAGAGAAGTGACTAAAGTATTTCTTGGCTGAGTTCCATGCTTTGTTCTGTTTAGACTGGGAAGTATTCAGCAATCACTCAAGTGGTTAAGATGTTGTTCAAAGGCTTATTTGGCTTAAATACAGAAACTTGGTATGACTAAGCTGACAGACTGGCAAAAGAGATTCACATACGAACATAGGACAGTTAGCTTTTGTTGAAAATTATTGGTAGATTGTATCCATTCACAAAAAGGTGGAGGAGGAAAAATGGACAGGCATAAATACCAAAATACGAAAGATGGAAAATAGACAATAGAGTTTTAGGTAGCTAGAGTCTTGGGACAGGCTGAAATATTTTCCCAGATATAAGAGAAAGTAAGTTCTTTAAAAATGAAAGCACAGGTGATTTGGTTTTGTTCAGTTTTGCAGGAGGCATTTTTTTATGTCAAAGATCAACTTTGTAAAAATTGAAATAGAGAGGTTTATATAAGTGAATAAATGAAGCTGATAATTTAGGATTGATTACAGATTTGATTGCTGTAAGACCTGATCTTCTGCCATTATTTTGCTTGATGCTAAAAAAGCTTTGACAAAATTAACTGTCAGTCAATTTTCAGGACCTTAAAGGAATCTGGTTTCCCATCAGAATTTTTGAAATGGATTAAGATTTTTTATTTTTCTCCTAAGTTGACAGTGATCCTTAAAGAGATACTTTCCAGCATTTTTCTTCTACAATAGAATACACAATGGGGATGTCCTTTCTCGCTCTTGACATTTGATTTGTTTTTGGAGCATTTAGCATATGCAGTAAGGCAAAATCTGACAATCTTTGGGTTCATACATGGAATAGGTGAATATCAGCAGTGTTATATGTTGGGATCTTCTGTTTATTTCTAAACAACATTATCAAAGCTGATAAAATTAATCAATATTTATAGGACTTTTTCTGGCTATACTGTTAACTGTTCCAGATAAGAAGTTATGCTTGTTGAGATTAATACACTGTATCAGTTGCTTCCCATCCTATAAACTATTAGATATTTAGGCATATTAGTTCTTCCAGATATTATGCAAATAATTCCATTAAATCTGTCTGCATTGCTTGCAGATATAGCTCTTGATTTGGGTGGTTGCCAATAATTTAAATTAAGCATTTGAGGTAAGGTTAATATATTGAAGATAACGGTTTGCTACAGAAACTGTATGCTCTTTCTAGTATCTTGTTGTGTATTTCTCAGGTGCATTTTCAGAAAATAATACTGTATTTTGGAAATTTATATCCTCACTGCCCTAGCTGTCATTTTTGGAAGGTGGATGTAATTTCCAAGATTTGAGAGTGTATCATAAAGCATATTTCTTGATCCGAATAAACAATTGGAAATTATGGCCCATTTCAAGCAGTCGTTCTTGAATGATCTTGGAATCAGCTTATTTGGAACCTTTTTTTGGCTGGATTGTCAAGTTCTGTTCATTTAAGTTGGAAAGAGTTGGGCAGTTTCTTCTGCCAAGATGGCTTGACTGTCAATTGCAATTTAACCTTTGTGGGTAATCCTAAATTGAAAATTGCAAAAATAGTCTTTTCTGTGGAAGAAACTACTTGACTGTGGGATTTATACCTTGCATCACTATACAGGTCCAGATCAAGAATTCTTCGTCTTTCTAGTATTGCAGTCAGTTTATCCCAGGGTGTATCGTGGCAAAGTTTAAAGTTGCAACATCGTTTGAAGTCTATATATGGACAATCAGTTTTGTGTGTTTCAGCCACTCTTGTGTTTGAAAATGTTTATTACATCTTTAGAGAAACATGGAACAAAATGTCTAAGTACCAAATTAATTGCATTTGGAATGGAATGCTGGACTAGATCTTCCTTTACAAACTGACCAGTGGAAAACTGCCTTTGCTTAAATTTATTTCAGTTTAAAATTTCATGTGATTCAGTAAAATCAATGGATATATTTGACACCATTATTACCTATTTAGGTAGAAATTGTCATCTTCAGCTTAGCATTGGTAATATAATACTGTTAATGCTTCGCTGTGCCATGTAATGTACATGTGCCCAGTAGTTATCCAGTTTTGGTTGCATGTACTACAATGCATCTGTTTTATACAGGAGAAATCATGTATTTGAAGATATGTGCCTTTTAAATTACATCCTTGACACATGGAATGTCAAAGTGGTTGGATCCTGCATGCTTTTACTGTTGCCAAAAGACTTGTGCTCCAAAGCTGGAAAGATAAATTTTGTCTGTCTGTTGTTCAGCGATCAGACCTCACTGCTTTAGCTACTCAGGAGCATGTATTTTGTAGGCATCCACTACAAGAAAATGTGTTTTTTGGAAATTTGGGCAACTTAAATTAATGTATTTGCCCACGTTCATATCTTGTATATTCCCCCTTCACCTTTTTTTCTTTCTCCTTATTTTCCTTTCTTTGTAAACGTACTTTTAAAAAATCAAATTAAATATGATTGTCTCTCGGTCTCTGTGTATGTATAATGGAATATATTTGTGGATTCAGTAAATTTGAAAGGATGAAATTACTGAGCAATAGATATGATACAGAGATATTATTAATAGTCTTCCTTGAATGAGTATGCAACATCTTAACGTGGTCTGGGTTCATGCTGCTTTAGCATTTCCTGTAAAAATACAATATACTGCTGTTCCATGAGTTAGTAGTTGAACATGATCTCAGAAGCATGGCTAATGAGATATGGTATTGTCCAGTTAAGCGTTACGTGTGTCAGCCTGAATTATTATTGAACTTGCTAGGTGAACTTTAGTTCCTCAAGACTGAACTAGCAAGTCTGTCATCCAGAAGGCTGATTTGTAAATGGCCTCAAACAGGAACTGCTTGAACTAGTGAATTTTTAAACAAGTTATTTAAGGAAACATGACTCTTTATGGAATTTATGGTCCAGAAACCTTTTAAAAGAAACTAAATAACTAACTGTACTGTTCTAGGGGCTCACACTATAATAGCAACTCTTCCCTCAAAAATAACTCTGAAGATGGTAAAGAGAGATATAATGTCACTCTTGGTTATTAAAATGGCAGCTTTAATGGCACAGCAGAAACCTCAGAGCTCTGGAGTATGCCCACCGCTATTTCAGGAGTTGTACACTTGTGATTTTCAGCCTTTTGGCCACTTCTAATTTTGAAAAAGTTCTCAAGATAAAACAGGTTAAGGGATAAGAATAGCATGGAAGCCCCCTGGAGGTTATTGGGGATGCAGTTGACCATTTAGCCCTCATATTGGCCGTGGCCCACAAAAACAGCTACACATGCCCCACAAGGTAACACTTCACCCTCAAAAACTGGAGAGACTCATATTCTGGTCATGTTTAGATGTTATGATCAGCCAGACTTCAACAGATTTCTGGTTTGTTGAAGATGAACCTGTCTTTTCTTCTTTGTGGTTTATGTGACTTAAACATATGGGTTATCTCCCCTGTTTACTGCATTATCCAGAGCCTTCTAGAGCTGTTATGTAAGTGTTTTGGTGGTAGCCATTCCTCCACTGGTATGTATGATCAATGCGATCCTGCTCAGTCCCTCAGTTCTTCTTCGTGGTCTCTGTGCCTCATACATTAGGAGCTTTCGCGCTTGCGCGGTAGCGTTCGGAAGATTCAACAGCTCAGTAGCTTGGCAGGAACCCCTCCCCCATGCCGGTACTGTGCATGCTCAGCCCGCCGAGCAACGGACACTCCTGAGTTCTTTCTTGTCCGCCATTGCGAACAGAAGGTTCCTTCAGTAGCTTGCACTTTCTTCGCTTTTTTCTTGGCTTTTCGACTCAGTTTTTGGCTTTAGACTATGTTTTTGAGATTGCGAATTGGCTTTAGTGTTTTGGTTTCTGGTTTTCAACCCGGTTTTTGGCTTGACAAATAGTTTTTTGGATCTCGGACTGGTTCCTTTGATTTTGAACCCCCGTTCTTCCCCCACTCTTCTCTGCTTACTGGACTCAGTCTGTCGGCGCTGTTCAAAAGCTGCATCTCCTGTGGACGGAAGGTCGCGCTTTCAGATAAACAGTGTGAGTGCCTCTTCTGTCTGGGCGAAGGCCATAATGTCCAGGCCTGTCCCGTGTGTAGGCAGTTCACCCACCAGATCCTCCGTAACCGCTCGGCGAGACTTAAGTCTCACTGTTGGGAGGAGTCCCTGTGTACACGAGAACAGACCGAGGCCTCCGGTACCATGGCTGCAAAATCAGCTCGTCTGGCGACCTCATCATCGACAGCGGTGGCTGCTGTACCGTCCACCTCGTTGTACCGAGCTCAGTACCGACCCTAAAGCTCCCGAAGATCCCGAAAGTATCGGCTACTCCGGCTTGTGAGGACCCTGCGAGCTTGCAATCCTCAACCTCCTCCAAGCCCTTAACAGCGGCTCAAAAGAAGCGTCCTCCTACCCAGGACACCGGTAAAGAGAAGGAAAAGAAGAAGAGGAGGAAGGAAAAGAGGCACTCCCCTCAGAAGGAGACTCGCCTCCCGACACCTTCACCCACTCAGCTCACTGGGGAGCCAAAAGAGCATTCGGACCATCAAGAGGCCCTCGAGGTGACCGACGAGGAGCAGGCCGTGAAGGCTCTGCCCTCGGAACCGCCCACGTTGACAGCTGCGGTTACCCTGCCGAGTCACGGTCCATCGGTCGACCGCCGGGAGGAGGCTGTGGTCCGACGTCAGCCTTTGCCTACTCACAGGCCAGCCTCTAGACGGAGCGAGTCCCGCTCTCCTGACCAGAGAGCCAGGCCTCCATCCCCACGACATTGGGAAATGCGCCTGGAGAGACCTACTCTGGGGACTCCGTCTACACCTCCGCCTCCAGGAGCGCCTCTGGCGCGAGCACCCGGGGTCGTATTATTCATACTCCCTGTTGTACAGGGACACCGGTCCTGCTCGCTCTCCAGGGAAGCCCATCGCTCCCATTATGAGAGGCTGCCAAGCCGATTGCCTCACCGATCTGTCTCGCCACGTCATCGGAGGTCTGTGGAGCCCTCACCCCGCTGCTGTGCCTCAAGCCACCTCGGCACCAGTGACGCAAGCGACGACGTCGATGACACAGGCCGTCCTCGGCCCTCGGTGGTGCCTCTGCAAGTTACATCGATCCCAACCACGACGTCATCCTCGGTACCGGTGCAATCTACTGTTCCAACTGTGACCCTGGTTCTCCCTGCCTGCAAGTCATCTCCGGAGAGGACAATGGAAAAATCTCCGACCCCGTCTTCAGAGTCGTAGGAGTCGGACTCTGACTCCGCAGACTCGACTCCGTTGTCAGGACCCTGGAACTCCAGGACACAAGCTCTGAGTCTGAGCCAGAGTCCCTGGAGCCTGCTGAACCAGCACAGCCCAGTCCCGAGGCTGCCCCAGGCACAGAGACCTTGGCCTCAGTAGTCCCAGCAGCAGAGCCAGGGACTGCCCCAGACCCAGCCCAGCCAGAGGAGTTGGATAGTGAGTTTCAAGAGCAGGTGCCTACTTACCAGCAGCATTGGGAGCAAAAGAGTGGTCTCAGGAGGTCAGAACGTTTAAATAGAAAATGCCAGGCAATCAGGGCCCAGCTGCAATAACACCTGGAGGAGTGATCTGCCTATAAAAGCAATCACTCAGCCTTGGGTCTTTTGTCGGCTCACAACTGACCATTCTGGGCGAAGTGCTTGTTGTGGATCTCAGCTTGGCCTCCTAAAACGCTGCCCGACCTGCTGGAACGTCGCCACCTCTTGATCCCGGACCAGCTCTGGTAACTTTTTTGTTCGGACAGACTTTGACTGTGTGCCCACTTGGCTGGGACGTAACAGCCAGGGAGTCTCCCTGCTGCTGGTGTTTACTGCTATTTTTCCTGTTCTGTTCTGCTGAAGTAAAGCTCTTTAATTTATTCTCTGCCTCATCTGGAAGAGACCTGTAGCCGGCTCCCTTGGCTGCTTCCCAGGCCTGGGCGTTGACATCCGTCATCGCATGAGTCACCTTCGCTGGCGTTTGAAAAATGGGGACCATAGTCGGAACCGGAGGACGTGCGGCAGTTCTCCGCGATCCTCCTCCACATGGCTACGGCCCCAGACTTGAAGGTTGCAGAACTGGCCCCAGCGGCGCACGATCCAGTATTCCAATACCTGGAGATGTGCCCACCATCCACTGCGCCGCTACCTTTCCTGCTGACGTTCCTGGACGCCATCAAGCATCCTTGGGCAAAGCCAGCTTCAGCTCAACCGATTCCACACAGGCTGGAGCACTTGTACAAAACCCAGCGGGAGGACGCGGAGTTCCTCTTTAGTCATCCGGTCCCGAACTCCATTGCGGTCGAGTTGGTGCAGGCCAAGGTTGGAAACAGCTCACACGACCCCGCTGGACCGTGAAGGTCGTAAACTCGACACCTTCAGCAGGCGGTTTTACTCTGCATCCTCCCTGGTGGCCAGGAACCTAAACACGATGGCTTGCCTTGCGGCATACCATCAGAACCTCCGGGACCGGCTCGCCCCTCTCCTCGCTGATCTTCTGGAGGACTCCCGTGCTATCGCCACGCAGCTTTTCGGCGAGGCCGTTGTGGTCGCTAACCAGCGGGTTGCCTCCTCAAGGCACGCCGTGGAGGCTACCTTGAGGGTGATGGTGGGCGCGGTGGCCCTTCGACGACATGCTTGGCTGCATTCGTCGGGGCTCCAGGAGGACAGCCGCAGGAGGATCGAAGACCTCCCATTTGACGGCCAGGGGCTCTTCCATACATCGACGAATGAGGCCATAGACCATCTTCTCAAGGCCCGACTAACAGCCAAAAAGATGGGCATCAATCAACCGTCCCAGTCTCGCTGCAGCTTCGGCTCCAGACCATCGTGGCATAGGTCCTCCTCCTCCTCCACATACCAACCGCCGTCACCGCAGTCGATTGCGTCCCGGCCGTCCACTTCATGTGCCGCACGGAGGCCTCTTCGAAGACACCCATCTTCTTCTTCCAAGAAGTCTTTGTCCGGGATGAAGTCTCGGTTTTGATGTGTTGCGCAGGTCACCACCGACACCAATCTTCACTCTCCCAGCAAACCTTCGAGATCAACCGAGCTTGGCCAGACACCTCGCCGAGTGGCGGAAAATCACCATGGACTCTTGGGTACTTACCATCGTCTCCCTGGGCTACTCCATAGAGTTCCACGATGTTCCACTGCGAGGCGTCCATCACCCCACCCCGACCAGCTCGGTATTGCTGGAAGAGATCCTGTCCCTTCTACAAAAGGGAGCGATCGAGGAACTTCCGCCGTCAGCCAAGACGGCTTCTTCTCGAGGTACTTCACCGTACCGAAGACGGACGGAACCCTGCAGCCTAACCTGGATCTCAGAGAGGTGAACGACTACATCTGCCCCAAGAGGTTCAAGATGGTCACGCTACCCTCGATCCTGCCGTTCCTTCGACGAGGGGACTGTTTCGCTTCCATCGATCTTCCGGATGCCTACTTCCACATCCCCATTCGCCCGCAGCACAGACGGTACCTGTGGTTCGCGGTCGACGGCACTTGCTACCAATACCAGGTGCTGCTGTTCGGGCTCTCAACCGCATGGCCCCCATGGTATCATTTCTGCAGACAAAAGGCATCTCGATCTACCCCTACCTGGACGATTGGCTCTTGGTGGCATCCTGCAAACAAAAACTTTACAGGGACATACACTGGACTCTGACTCTTCTCACCCGGCTCGGACTCCGGGTCAAGCTGAAGAAGTCCTACCTCAAACCCACAAAGGTTCTCGACTTTATTGGGGTGACCCTCGACGCAGTATCAGGAAGGGCGTACTTACTGCTGGACACAACGCGGATGCTTCGGCAGGCAGCGTCTGCCGTCTTCCATGCTCCGACGGTGACAGCCAGGAGAATCCAACAGCTCCTCGGCTACATGGCCTCGATGACCGCCGTGACCTACCTCTCCAGACTTCACGCATGACCGCTTCAGCACTGGTTTGTCCGAGTCGTCGACCCACTCTGGGACAACCAGACACGCCGCTACGAGCTTCCTTAACAGGTGCGCCAATCCCTGCTGTGGTGGCAGTCTTACAGTCACCTCCTGTCGGGCATGCCGTTCCGGGAGCAGAATCCCAAGATCACGGTGACGACAGATGCTTCCCTCTTCGGCTAGGGAGCACACTGCGGCGACCTCAGAGTCCGCGGCCGGTGGATCGGTCACTAGACTACCCTCCACATCAACGCCCTCGAGCTACTTGCCATCTCCAAAGCTCTGCGGGTGTTTCATCACCTTGTCACAGACCACACAGTGTTGATCCTCACAGACAACACAACGGCGGTCTGCTACGTCAACAGGCAAGGAGGGACTCACTCGACCACGCTCCTCAACATCTCCCTCGACCTCTGGGACTGGTGCGTCTCGCTCCGGATCCATCCGGGGGCGGTTCACTTGGCCGGGCAGGAGAACACCACAGCGGATTCCCTCAGCAGGGACACCTCATGCCACCACGAGTGGTTCCTCTCCAGCGAGGCCTTCCAGATGGTTCGGGATCGATGGGGCGAGCCGACGATCGACCTCTTTGCCACCAGCCAGAACGCAAAGTGTCGTCGGTACTGCTCAAGGGCCGGCCGTGATCGCCACTCCATCGGCGACGCCTTCCAGTTTCGATGGAACGAGGGACTCCTCTACGTGTTCCCTCCGTTCCCAATGCTCGGCCATGTGACATCGAAGATTCTCACGGACCAAGCAGACTTCGTTCTCGTGGTACCATACTGGGCGAGGCAGCACTGGTTCGGGCCCCTGTTCGAGGCTGCCCGAGGACGGATCCTCCGGTTTCCGACAGCACTGGACCTCCTCTCCCACTCCAACGGTCTCGTGCTTTATCCGGACCTGCAGCTACTGGCCTTCCATGCCTGGAGGATACTGCCTTAGATGACCCCGTCATCGGCAACGTCTTGACCGCGGCTAGGAAGGAATCAACACACCCCAACTACCATTACAAGTGGCAGCGTTTCGTTGCCTTTGCTGAAGAACGACTGGAGCCGGTATCGCCTGCCAACGTGCCTACCGTGCTCCACTTCCTCCTATACCTTCGGCAGCAAGGCTTGGCCTTCCAGTCCCTCAACGTCTACCTCATTGCTATCGTGGCATACCAACCTCCACGGTCCCCATCGGTGGCAGTCTTCCATCACGGTACCGTGAAGCAGTTTCTGAAGGGCGTGCAGCACCTCTACCCGCCGGTATCTCCGCCGCTACCGCCTTGGTCGTTATCGCTGGTGCTGTCGCAGCTGACAAGACCGCCCTTCGAACCAATGGCGACTGCAGATGACAGGCTGCTCGCCAAGGAGACTGCCTTCTTGGTGGCTGTCACCTCTGCCAGGCGGGCAGGAGAGCTGACAGCCCTACATTCTGATGAACCATATCTCGTCTTTCACAGAGACAAGGTGGTCCTTCGGCCTGACATCTCTTTCCTGCCGAAGGTGGTGTCCAACTTCCATCTGAGCCAGGACATCATCCTGCCCACCTTCTACCCGGACCCGACTACACCTTTGGAGCGGTCCCTTCACTCCTTAGATGTTCGTCCGGCCTTGGCATTCTACAAAGACAGGACTGTCTCTTATAGACAGACCCTGCACCTCTTTGTGTTCTATGGCAGACGTTGAAGAGGCCACTTCTCCAAGTGGGTGGCCCAGACTATCCAGCTGGCTTATGAGCTTGCCAAGAAGCCTCCGCCAGAGTTTCTTCGGGCTCATTCCACCAGATCCGTGGCTACATCTGCAGCCCTCCTGCGGGGAGTCGACCTGCATGAACTCTGCCGTGTGGCGTCCTGGTCCCAGCCATCGACCTTCGTGCACCACTACAGGCTAGATTGCCGGTCCCGTCAAGATGCTCGATTTGGACGTGCTGTGTTGGCTTCTGTTCTGCAGGACCTGACCCACCATCTATAAGCTATACAGCTTATAAGCATCTGTAAGCTATACAGTCTCCTAATGTATGAGGCACAGAGACCACAAAGAAGAAGAACAGGTTGCTTACCTGTAACTGTGGTTCTTCGAGTGGTCATCTGTGCCCTCATGCATGCCCGCCCATCCTTCCCCTCTTTTTCAGGTCCCTTTCTCTCGGCGGACCAAGAACTGAGGAGTGACTGTTGCTCGGCGGGCTGAGCATGCGCACTACCGGCATGGGGGAGGGGTTCCCGCCAAGCTACTGGCCTCTCGAATCTTCTGAACACTACCGCGCAGGTGCAAAAGCTCCTAATGTATGAGGGCAGAGATGACCACTCGAAGAACCACAGTTATAGGTAAGCAAACTGTTTTTCTTTTCATCCACCATAGCAGCAGCATCAAAGGAACTGTTTGAGCTTCATATGCTTTACTTTTATCATAATTATGCCTTGAATTTTCTCTGTTGCTTTTCTTTTGATTGTATTTTGGCTTGGTTTCTCAGATTTTGTCTTCTAGCTTGACTTCCAGACTTGCTTGCCTTTGGTAATGGACATTGTTTGACTTCGGTAGTTCCTAGTTGCTGAGTTGCTTCAAGGATGGCTTCTTCAACTTCTTTTAAGAAGTATACTTCTTCTGGGGCTAGATCCCTCCACCAAAAAAATGGAATTTGAGGTGCCTGTTGTACCTGGACAAAGGTAATAACTTGGGGGTCTTCATTCAATGTCAGGCATTCACCCCACAGGCATGCCAGAACTGCTCCTTGCGACCAAAGCTCTTCTTTCGGAGAATGCTTTGAAAGAAGTGACATAGCATTGCTTGGCCCTGACTGCCTCCTCTTCTTTTGTCTGGGTGAGAATGAAGAGGTTTCTTAAAGAGAGTGCACCTAATTCCAAGTTGGCCAAGAACACCAATCACTATCAGTCAGAGTCTGCTGCTCAATTCAGAGTATTCCCTTTATGAGGTAGATCGATCGAGGTAAAGATTCCTCCTTTGGTACAGAGTACTGTTCCAGGAAGAAGCGGCATAAGAGGAAGAAGAGGGCAAAAGATATGCAGGAATCCATCCTTGGATTCAGTCCCCTCTACCTTGAAGACCTGAGCAGTCTCTGCATACTCTGATTTTGTTGGAACTGATGTTAGAAAGGGACACTTTGGCTCCAAACACTGTAGAATCCAAAGGATCAGTGAGTGAGCAGTCTCCACAAGCCGTCTCTGTAGGTACCAGCACTTAATGTCCAAGCTTCCAAGGACAGGTGTCATCTTTATCCTGATCCTGTAGTCCTTGGTTGAAGTTTTCACCATGTTGGAATTGTTAATAATCCAAGCACTTTTGGTATGGTCCTGATTTCAGGTAATATGGCAATATAGAGATGTATAGAACCTACCTGTGTGGGATCCAGTCTCTGTACTGCATGTGTGAGCACTCTTCCTTCTGTAAATGCATCTGCTAGGAGTGTGAAGAGGACTGGTACCATTCTGTTGAGCTTGATCTTCACATCCAATGTTGTAGTGGCTATAAATCAGTACCTGCCTGTCTACCGCTTGCTTTGGCAGTAAGCAGGATACAAGTCTCCATCTCTGAAAAGGTGCAGGGCCTCAGTACACCCCCAAGAGTTAGCGTTGGTTTCACCAGTCATTGTTTGTCTCCAGCTTTGCCACTTCAGTGCCATCAGCTCAGTACCATCACTGGAGCCATGGTGAACATTGTTCCCTTCTGCTTCACCAGCCTATCTGGCTGAATGGTCCAGTTTCGACACAGTCTGAGACTTCCAGTCATTGTACCTCTCCACCTTCACCACCTCAATCCCATCTGCTCGGTACCATTGTTAGAGCTAAAGTGGATGTCTCTAGTGCTTGCATCACCAGTCCATTCAGGTGCATGGTTCATGCAGAAATCATCAGGATCAGAAGAGTTCAAGTTTGATTCATGTTCTGCCTCTTCTGGGCTTCTCCTAATGTGCTCTTCTCTGACGGTTCTAATAAGGGCAGCCTGGCATTGCTGACTGACAATTTGAGACCCTTGCAGAGCATTTGTTCTGTATGGTGAGGACCTTGGAGTTAGAGTTGAAACAATTTGAACCTCAGCCCTCCAACCCTATATACTGTCCTATATAGAGTAAGATTCCAGCATCAGTGTCCGTTCCTCTGCAGCTGTCATTATGGATAGTTGCAAGGAAGTCCTAGTCTTTACTGTTGTCTATATAGTCCACATCTAAGAAGATAAGGGAACTGTATTGAGTAGTTAAAGGAGACTGATTTTTTTCACCGTCTTAAGCCGAATTTGATCATCTTGGAAGCAACCCATTCCAAGTCTCTTCAGAGAAATACTATACCTACTGATAGTGAGGACAAGAAACAATGCCATGGCACACATGTTCTGTTCTGAAGCTTCCCTGTCTTTCAGGGTCTCCAATTACAAAGCTTATAGGGGGGCATACCAGCAGTGTTTATGGGGCAAGATGTCCTTAGTTATTGGCAGGCTTCTTGAAGTGGATAGACAAGTAAATTCTATGTTACAGACTGAGGCACATACTTGTTACTTAACAGTGAGACACTCTGCAGACTGCAGTGGGAAGATGCTGACAGAAGCCATTGCCTTGTGGCAACATGCATGACTCATTGGGCCTGTCTCACCAGGCCAGAGCAACAATTGATGTGATGAAGGTTCTCTCTTCAAGTGGGAAAAAGGCAGTGAGCTGGTGCATACCCATAAAAGGTGTACTAAAGCTCACAGGTTCAGCTTGTTGTCACAAACTCAGTTGTCCCATTCTTGCTACCCTAGTACATACAGTTTTCAGTGTCCAAGGGGTCCTTTGGCCCTTTAACATTTCACCAATAGAGAGTGAGACTTTGCCCGCCTCGTTATCCTCCTTCTCCACTTGGTACCATGTCCAATTCTACAGGGAAAAGGTTCAAGGTGCATGGTGCCTTTGACTTCTCTTCTGGCCCATTTCCCATATCCTCTCCACTCTTCTACTGGAGGTTCTAGCCTTGCTATCACACCTGGGCTGCTAGTACCGTGGACTGATGTCACCTTGACATCTTTAAGATGGGATGTGCAATAGGGTTTTGGAGGAATCCTCTGCTGGAGGCAATTCACATCACTCCTCTTTGGTGCTGTCAACACTCCGTCTTTCAAGACTACCATAGAGCGCCTCCTTTAGCTTCCATTGAGTGGGCATTCTTCTCCTACCGCTTTATCATGTCCTAGCAGACAAAGGACTCTGCCGTGCTTCCTCTGTTGCAGAAAGGGAAGTGGTTTGTAATGCTGAATTATAGAGATGGATACTTCTTCATTGCATTCTGGTCATCACATAGGTATATTCTTTGCTTTATTGTGGGAAGAGGGCCTATCGTGTTTGTGTTCTCCCATTTGGATTGAGTACTGCTCCTTGACTCTTCAGAAGATGCATGATGGTAATGATGATGTGACTCAAAACACTAAGGAATCATTCTCTTTCTGTACACTAATGACTGGCTCTTTGTCCGTTCTCAGGCCCACCCTGTAGTCAACATCTGTCTCACATCTCTCCTTCTGGACTTGTTGGGTTTCATTGTCGATCTCAAAAAGTCTCACCTGCACACATCCCAGCAGATGGGGCTTATGGGTTCCCTTCTGGGCTTTCATGTCCCTGTGATCTTTCTGCCTGACAACAGACATGAGGTGTCACTGGGGGACACATTGGGGTGCTAGTGCATCTGCATAGTGTGTGTAAGAGGTGTCTAAGTGCTCCTATAGCTGCCATAACATCAGTGCTACCATTGCAAAACTCAGGATGATATCTCTGCCAGCTTGGTTCCTATCTTGTTTAAATTCTCCTTGACATCCTGCTCTCCCAAAGAATGTCCATTGGTACTTGGTATGTTGGGTCAGTGCCTGAACTATACAAGCCAGCATGCTTTTTCTTCCTCCACAACTTGAAGCAGTGGTCACCACATGTGTTTCTATTAGATGGCATTGGTTACCCCAGAACATCAGTGTTTTACAGATGCTGGCTGTGGAGAAGACTTTTGAACCTTGAACCTTTTCTGTGTGGTGAGGTTGTTCAGATAGTCTCTGATAACATTGTGATGGTTTGCTACCAAAACAAGCAGGGCAGAGCAACGTCAGACGCCCTGCTGCATCTCATATTCAATCTGTAGAATTGTTGCATCCACAGAGGCATCTTCGGTGAGGAGTACATCTTAGCAGATGCTTTTGGGAAGCTGTCAGTTTCTTGCCACAGGTGGAGTTTGCATCTAGGCACACTTAGAAGGCCTTCAAGAGCTGCTGTACTTCAAAATTTGATTTCTTAGCCTTATTTTAGGACAACCAGTGCCAGATTTTCTCTTCTAGGGTTCTTTGGGAGAAGAACTTGCGTGGCAGTATCTTCCTTCCTCATTAGGAGGCCTAAGTTGCATACAGTTTTCCTCCATTTTCTGTCATAACCAAGATGATAGCCAAAATCAGATGGAATGGGACAAAGCGTGTTCAGATCACCTCATTCTGGACCAGACAACTGTGGTTTGTTCCGCTTCTACATCTGTCTAAGGGCATCTATCTCAGGCTGCATAATTCACAATGGCCAGGTGAGGAACCTGGCTTTACAAACACTCAGACTGACCATCTGGAGCATTTTTTTCCTAGGCTGCTTATTTGATACGGTCCAGCATGTTGTTGCTCTCCAGTAGGCCTGCCATCTAGCGCTGCTATACAAGTGGAGGAAATTGCTAGCCTTTCAGTAGTCTCAAGAGAACTTTCTGGCTCAAGCACAAGTCTATCATGTGCTGAGTTTCTTCTGCCCTTGTCAAATAGAACTCCCTCCCTCCCTCTCTCTCCTCCTCTGCTCTTCTACCAAGTTCTGCTTGGCCACAGTCTCCTCAAACTTCTTGCCTGTTTCCAACTCCCATTGGTCAAGATGTCCCTGAAGGGTTAAAGAGTCTCCCATCTCTGGGGTCTGGCCCCGCACCTCACTAGAATTTGGAGTTGGTCCTATCTAAACTGTTCAGGAAACCTATTGAAGCAATGTCATCTTATGATGTCAGGCTGCTTACCTAAAATAGAACCTTTCTGGTAGCTGTAACACTAGCTGGGAAAGCAGTGAGCTCTGCACTCTAGGGTGGATCCACCTTTCCTATGTTTTCAAATGGATGAAGTAGCTGTCAGACTGAACATATTCTTCCTACCTCAAGGGCAGTAGGCTCTGCATCTGTATAAGGGTGTTGTCTTACTTGTACTAATGCTGAATCCAGTTTCAAACTTTGAATGAGCCTGTCATGGCCTTGACATTCAGTGGGTGCTACTATTTTTTTGTGAACTGAACTGCAGCGTGTGTTACTGTGTTCCCATGCTACCCTTCTGAACAGAGGGGTCTGTCAGTTTCCTCACAGAAAGGGCTGCCAGGTTCCTTTCAGTGGTTCTTGAAGTGGGCTGTTTCTACCATCTGCCTTAGCCTCTGAACTTGCCAAGCAGGACTTCCCTGTGCCACCACAGCTATGAGCCACCACAGCTATGGCTATGTCAATCAGTTTTTCAGAAGCATTGCATTAGAAGAAATGTGTATAGCAGCTGTCTGGTCACAGCCTTTGGCTTTCATTTCTTGTTACATACTGGATACAAACTGTAGGGCTGAAGCCACATTTGAGAGAGCCATGTTGTTTGTGTAAATCACAGAGACCACAAAGAACCATGGTTTTTCAAGTGGTCATCTATGAAATCACACAATACCTGCCCTTCATCCTTTCTTGTGTTCTGCCCTCCTTATCTCCTGGGCTGCAGCTACACCTACAGCATCCATGAAATTGAGGGATCGAGAGGGACTGTGCATAGAGGAGTTGCTACCACCAAAATACTTACATTATAGTTCCTAAAGGTTCTGATAATTGCACTGCGCAGGCACAGATAAGGTATTTGTGTGAGACAATCACAGATGATCACTCGAAGAACCATGGCTACAAGTAAGCAATCTGCTCTTGATGCATGCTTCCTATTCAGTCCTGCATACAGTGGGGACAACTAAACTAGCTATAGACCTAGCTCCATATTTTGTTTATTATGATCTATGAACCTGGCAGGAGCTGGCTCTCAGATGTTTCTCTCTCCCAACAATAATAATAAAAAACGTAGAGTTTTTTGAGGAGTTAATTCTCTGGCTTGATGGTAGAGAAACAAGCCAGAGTTGGCTTCCTGTCCATTTGGAGTCATAGTAACTAAATCACAGAGCAAACGTCTGGGGTTTATTTACCCAATCCCACTGAATGTAACACCAACCAGTGTTGCTTGTCAGTGGCAATCGAGGGTTCACACAAATACTTAAATTACCATGATGTGCAAACCGGTCTTCTGAGAACGTATGAAAATCTAATTGAGAATTCACAGTTATGGAAGAACTATCTTCTTTCCAAACAGAACTTTAATCAGAACAACTTTGGCCTTTGCACTGTCAGTATTTTATTATTATTTCAGTTATTTATATCTTCCCTTTTCCTCAGTCCAGGACTTGAGGCAGCTTACAACAGTTAAAACGAACATAGCTAAAAATTTACCTCACACAAAATTTTAAAATGTAATTAAACTATCAATAAAATTAAAACCAATTAACAACATTGCCATCAGACAATTAGCACATTGTGCTAGGTTGGTTCCCTTTGAGCAGTCCAGTCTTCGAAGGTCTGCCAAAACAAAACAATTTTCATTGGCCTGAGGAGTGACAGCAAGGAGGACACCAGTCTAACCTTTCAAGGAAGAAAGTTCCAGAGCTTGGGAACAGCCATGGAGAAGGCCAGTGTCAGCATTCCCACATCATGGATCTGTGAGGATGGAGTGCCAAAGAGAATATCTTTCTCTTTCTCCTCCCCAGAATATCTCAAGACATGAGCAGGCTCATATGGGAGAATACAGCCCTTCAGATACTCTGGACCCAAGCTGTGTAAAGTTTATTAATCATAACTAGCACTTTGAATTGTGTCCAGATATGGACCAGCAACCAGTTGAGCTGTTGTAACAAGGATGTTGGATGATCCCTATGACCAACCCCACTTAATAATTTGGCTACCGTTCTTTGGACCACGTGAAATTTTCAAACCCTTTTCAAAGGCAGCCCACATAAAATGTGTTAAAGTAATCCAACTCGGATGTAAATAAGGCATGTGTTACCATGACAAGGTCTGATGTTCCGGGTTCTTTTTTTAAAAAAAAATTGTTTCAGTCTAATTTAAATTCTGGGAAAAGAAGCGCAAGACTGAACTTTGATTTCCTGGCTTGGGTTAAATTGCAAAAGGCTGTTATCATAGGAAGATTATGTACCTGGACTTCAGTTCTTTGCTTGTGTCATTTGTTGTTAGTGTGGCTGAGTTATTTCCTTTCAGACTGCTATGAATGCAAATAATCAGGCAGTCTGATTCTATCAGCTTCTCAGAACAGATATCTAATTACACTTAGATAAAGGAAACTGGTAAACTGCAGCAGTTGCCTTAAAGCTGATGCGTGTGCACAGGATATAGCAAGTACATTCGCACTTTGCAACATATAAACTAATTTTTTGTAATTAGTAGATCTTCATAAATAAAATCAGTTTGTTAGTGACTTCACCCTGTGATGTGAGCTGCCTAAAATGAAAACTTCCATGAAACTATGTAGTATATATAGCCTCTTGACTTGGTATTCTATGTGTATGATGATCTTAGCTTGCCTATTCATATTTTCTCTTGGTCATCTGTAATAGCCAGCCTCTAAAGTGGAGAAGGCAATCTAGCTGTGTCCAGACATGGCTCTTTGTCATCTTTGCACATATAGGCATTCAGGCTTGTCCAGGCTTGTGCCCTGGCGGCATTATTTTCTTTTTCAAATTTTTATTAAAATAGCAAGAAGAGGGGAAAAGGATATCTCAAACAAAACAAGCAACAACAAAACTATTCCAAAGGGCAAGATCCAAAATCAGCTCGTAGTAAAGATTCTCTGTAAGGAACACTTTGACAAGGCCTGCTTCTTTCTCTCTCAAAGGGGTATGGCAGCCCTCCAATCTGATGAGGCACCCTGTCATTTCCCACACAACTCTGCCTTCTTTAAACGACACCTTTGTGTAAAGGGTGAGATGTTTCAAAGTTTTAGAACCCCCTTATAGTCTCATGGTAGTGTGTTCTCTGTGTGTCTTTAAATACTATATACCGCTCAGCTGAGTCAGTATTTACAAAAATAAACTGTAATGTTTATTAAAATAATATACAGAACAAAATATTGGAGTTCATATGCAGGTCAAACATAATGCAGTTCTTCAGAGTACTTTTAATCAGTTTCCTTATAGGTTTAAACTTTTGTATAAGTGCAAGTGTCATAAACAGCCCTTTGGCTACACTATCATGGAAGACTAAACCCCCTGTCTAAGTCACACTTTCTGGCCAGATTCTATAAACCCTTTCCCACATAGACAAGTTCCCTGGCTGACTGAGGGACTTTATTCCAGAGCTCTTTCTCACTAAAAACTGACAAATGGCAGTCAGTGTTTGCCCTTATATATCTTTTCTGCTCAGCCCCCCGCCACCACACACATACACACACTATAGTCTGTATTTCTCTCCTGAAGAGCTATTCTGGTTGCTTCGCAACATGTTGTTAGGCTGCTCTGGCACTCAGAATAGCCATGTCCCAGAATTGTCACAAACACAAATTAGCAAAATTTGTCCCAGTTAGATGAAGATTTCCATTATTTTTAATGAGCCAATGGAAGATTGTATTGGGATGATTCTGTATTTATAAGTTTAATAAAGACAGATAATTTTTAAAGAAATTTGTGCTAATTTGTCTTTTAGATGCCTGCATTTGATAAGTCAGTTTTTTCACCAGCATGATTCTTTTCACACTCTGATTAAAGCCCTAGCTATTGAAAACTGTCCTGAACAATTGTTACCACTAATTTTGAGAGGCAACAATCACATGAATGGGATCTGCATGGGTATGCCTGTTAGAATATAGGGTTCAGTACATAAATGTCCAGCATATGCAGGGTAGGGGGAGTGCCATCCATGGACATACTGCGTCCATGGAGCACTGGATTTCATCTTTCATTTCTAGGTTGTGGCTTAAATATGAACCTTTATGTGAATGTTCAAGTGTGTGTATCTAAGTTCCTTCAAATTGCCTATTGATTTAATGGCAATCCCTTGAATTTCATAGGCAAGGAATACTCAGAGGTGCTTGTGTGAGTTCTTTCCTCTGAAATATAGCTTATGGTACCTGGCATTAGTTGGTGGTCTCCTATCCAAATAATAACCAGAGCTGATACTGCTTAGCCCTCCAAAATCAGATGGGATCTGGTGCCTTTACGATATTTAAAGCTAATGTTCAGCTATTCCTGAAGAAAACATTATTTCTGATTTTTGAAGCTGGAAATCACATACATAGCAAGAATATTAATTTGTTATCCATCAGGATAGTCATTTGTAATTTCCATGAGGATGTTAATTTGTAATTTCCTGTAAAGTTTTTAAAAATTCTTTATACTAGAGCTAGTTTGAATTTTAAAATCTGATTGGTTTTAGGAGAACATAAACTGTTGATGTGACTTTAATGGATAACATTGTGTTACTAAGACAACATTAGGATTTCTGTTTGTTTATTTTAAAGCACTCTTACCCTGCTCTGTTGCCAAAATATTTCTTGTGAAGAAGGAATGAAAAGGAAAAAGGAAAGAAGGGAAGCTCTTCCATTCCTAAGTGAAACAGAGGCCCTTTCCGCACATGGGAAAGGAACCGCGAAAAAACGCTACTCACTGGACTTCTTCAGCATCCAGGCGAGTCCATCAGGACAAGGAGCAGTGCGAGCTCGTCGCTCCGCACTGCTCTGGCGTCCAAAATGGCGGCTTCTGGTTGGTGGAGGCTCTCCACCAACCGGAGAAGCTCGCCAGCCTAAAGCCCGCCCCCGGCAGATCTACAGGCACGCACTTGTGCGCGCCTGCAAATCTGCACCGGAGCACGGGGACGGAGTGACATGGAGTTGCGCACTCCGTGCTTTTTAAAAACCTCTAAAAAGAGGTTTTTAAAAGGCATGCTGTGCGACCAGTTCTGGTCAATCTGAACTGGACTGAGGTGCAGAACTACAAAAAGTAGGCTGCCCCAGTCCACTCTACGGTGCAGAAGACCTACGTTGAAGGTCACTCTGCACCGTTTTAATAGCCCAGTGCAGAAAGGGCCAGAGAAACAGAGGTCTGTATAATGACCTGCTAAAATGGAAATGGTTCAGAAAGACTTGTAGAATGGCCCTGCTTCCAATCAATCCCTTTTGCCCTAAATTACTAAGACATTATTTTTGGTCCCTTTATTTCAAAGCACAATGACGCGACATCTCCTCCACAAAAAAATCTCTATTTCTGATTTTATTTTAGTATGTGCAACCCATGGAAGATGGCTCCATGAAATCACTGGGGTGATTAGCATGCATATGTTCTACAAGCTTGAATTTCACTTATGTTTTAAAGCTAGGCTATTTTTCCCCAGTTTCCTTGGCATTAAAGCCTTGTGCTCAGTCTGAAAGTTCACATGAAGGTCAGTTTTTTCAGATAAGACAAGCCATCAGTGTAGTAACTTTAGCTGGCTTGTACATTAATTTAACTCTGTTCACGCAGGCTTAAAATGCTCTCTAATTCCGTTGAGAATTAAGCTTAGAGATCATCACATGACTAGCTTTTGGTTAAATCTGAAATGCTAACTTGTTTAAACCTGAGGAATTTCAAGAAATAAAACAAGTAAGTAAGGCATGTCCATGGCATAACACATCTATGAGTTTAAATCCTGTAGTTTTAAAATTGCTTGACTAAATTAAGCTGTCAACTGAATCAGGACTTTTACAGTGCCATCCTGCACATGTCTACTCAGAAGTAAGCCACACTGAGTTCAAAGAAACTTATAGAAAGGTATGTATGTGTTGACAGCTTAATTATTTGCATATTAACTGCTCCATTAAGGGATTAAATTTCATATCACCAAACAAAACATTCCCTCTCTGATTAAAATGTGCCATCACAAGTTAATTAGATGAAGCTTTAATTGATGTATCTACCAAGTAAATAACAGCTTGCTGCTTTTAAGGTTTTGCTGTAAAAATGGAAGACATTTCTACATTTCATGGTTGGTTTTTTTATTTTTGTTTATGCTTGTTTACTGTTAGTATGGTGGCATCATGTAATAAGCTGCAGTGTAATGTTATGAAGTGAGATTAGAAATAACTAACAAAATAGTAGAAAATGTATTGAGGCCCTAAACATTTATCTGTTGATGTGAAAGCAGGTTAATAGGATAGAATGTAGCCACAACTTGCCTTAGAGAAATCTTTGAGAACTGATAGCTTCAGATTCCTTTCTTAAAAATCTGTCTTTTTATGAGGCTTGCTAGAATAATGTGCCTAGTAATAGATCCCTTCAGGCCAGTGCTCTAAAAGTATGACATTTGACGTTAGTGTGTGAAAGGAATGTAGACAACTGAAAATATCTTACAGGAACATATCCTTAAATTTAATACTGCTCTTTATTTTTCATGTGGCAAATGCCATATACAGTTATTCAAATAGTGAGTGCAGACTGGTGGTGGTGGTGGTGGTGATGATGATCTTTAAAACATACAAAAAAATCAACATTAGATTTAAGCTACCAACAACATTTAAAAACAATTTAAAATAATACAGTTAAAATAGTAAAAACCTGTTTTTAAAAAACATGAGACCAGTAGGGTTCCTCATAGTTCTGTAAACTTGGTGCTAAGGTGTAGACCTTGCTACTTTTGACTCCGCTCCCCTTCTCAACTACTACTTTGCTCCCAGTTGGTAGTATGAAGATCTTCCTGCAAAAAGAACAATTTTGAAATAGGGAGGTTAATACATCTCTGCTGTACTTGGTGGCTGTGTTTCAACTCTAGATGAGCCTGCTTTCTGGAGAACTGTTTTTTAAATTGATTTTTCTTTCATTTTATTATTTTACCCAGCAAACAATGAACAGCATCACATTTCAAACTAAACTAAGCAATGAAGGCAAAAAAAAAAAACCTTAAACAAAAAGCACAACAAAATTAGAACATGGTGGTGTCACTTCTCTAACTCAATATCATTATAGTTTATCAATCTCGTACTTTTCCTGAATGCTCTACTTTTCCTTCTCTGAAAAATTGTTGAAGCAGTGTATTTGTATCAGCATGATTTCTCCCATTAGTGAATACTGTTTAAATAAACAGTTGAAATCTTCTGAACCTGGATTCCTGGTTTGTTGTATTCTTTGCAAACCAAGATCACAAACTACAATTTGTTGTTCTCTTTTGAATCCTGAATGACACAGTAAGCTTTCAATCCCTAATTATTTTAACAGTTTTCACCAATAAGAGAAGCTTAGTGGTGACAGATTATCTCTGTGTCCCACACAAAGCTGATTCATGGTAAGCCAGGATTCTCAAAAAACATAACTTACCCTGGCATGCAAGTACACCCAGTGTTTTTATTAAACATAGAAAATTGTTCCTACTGCACTTGTTTAAATTCCAGTCTTCAGTAATAAGTATTAATACTGTTTAGAGGATATAAATTTATATCCCAGCAGGATTGTCAGAGGACAGAGACTGCTTTATAACAGTGAATTTTAATAAGGGATTTGAAAAGGTTATGAACCGATAATATAGCTCTTTTGTTCTTTGATGGAACTGGTCCACGCACTATTTGCATATTGTCTTATCTTCCTTGAATTTATCAACTTCTAATCACAGTCAGAGAATGGATACTGCTCCATTAGAAAGGTTCTGCATATGGAATTGGGATAGAAATGTTTTGGACCAAAGATACATTTCAGTCTTAGAGCTTACAAGCATTTTTGTATCATAGTTTTAAATTGTTCAAAAGCATTCCCCCTTCAAAGAACCTGCTGGCAGCGTCTGGAGAGTGGGGGCAGTAAGATTAGAGATCTGTTACAAAGAATTCTCTGCACATTTAGGAAATTACAGTTCATAGTTGTAAGTTTAGTATAAAAAGTGAAGGTTTTTGGTAAAGATAGAACCTGGGAATGTCTGCATCATGTGTTATTGTTGCTCAAAATGATATTTGGACTTTGTCCTCTTTTGTATCTTAGTTAACTGGTAAGCATTATATCCTTTCCAGCATTGAGTCCAATTAAAAGTTTGTAGGCTATCAAGTTTGAAGAACTTCATGAGAGGATATTTGATTGCAGATTTTTAGAGGTAGTTGAAAGGAAATTGAAGGTATAGTTCAGGGTTTGTACTTGTTGAATTAATGATTTAACTGACAACAATAGCCACACACTTGAATATGCAGTTCTTCTTCGTGGTCTCTGTGCCTCATACATTAGGAGCTTTTGTGCCTGCGCGGTAGCGTTCGGAAGATTCTAGAGCTCGTTGGCTTGGCGGGAACCCCTCCCCCATGTCGGTACTGCGCATGCTCCTCCCGCCGAGCAACGGTCTCTCAGTTTTCTTGTCCGTCGTTGCGAACAGAAGGTTCTGCTTATTGGCTTGTGCTTTGGATATTTTTTTCTTGGCTTTGACTTCGGATTACGGATTTTGACTACCCCTCTTGGATTTCAGACTGGCTTTTGGTATTGTACGATCGGTTTTCTGACTATTTTCTGGCTGTTTTACGATTTCGGATTCTGGACTGTATTTTGGCATTCTCAGACTTCTCCTTTTTCCTCACCTCGCTCTGTCGTTGTTTTATATCGGCCTTGTTCAAACATTGCACCTCCTGTGGAAGGAAGGTCGCTCTTTCCGACCGACATTCGAAGTGTTTGTTCTGTTTGGGTGAAGGACATAACGTCCAGGCCTGCCCAGCCTGCCGGGAAATCACCCAACAAACCCTTCGAAACAGAGCTGCGAGGTTGAAATCCCACTGCTGGGAACAGTATTTGTGGGCTCAAAAGCTGGAAAGGTATAGATGACCGAGAATCGCCCGACCTCCTCTTCTTCTTCTTCGGCAGTGGCGGCGGCGGCTGCGCCCTCCACCTCATCAGTATCGGTACCGGGCTCGGTACCGATCATGAAGTTACCGAGAATCCCCATGATCTTGGCAACTCGGGCACGTGAGGATCCTGCAGGCTCGCAGGCTTCAACTTCCTTCTCCAGGCCACTTACCCTGGCCCAGAAGAAGCGTCCTGCCACCAAAGACACTGGGAGGGAGAAAAGAAGAAGGAGAAGGAGAAGAGGCGCTCTCTGCCAAAAGTGGCTCGACCACCAACTCCGCCACTCACTCAGCCTGTCAAGAAACCTGAATCTGCGGAGCTCCCTGAAGAACAGGAGCCTCCTGAGGAGCAGGAAATCCTCGAGGTGTCGGACGAGGAGCAGGCCGTGGAGACCTTGCCCTCAGGCCCACCTGAGCTCATCACAGAGGCTACTCTGCTGGTTCGCCGCACTTCGGCAGACCGCCGGGAGGAGGCTGTGGTCTGGCAGCAACCAGCCTCTCAACGTGGTGAGTCTCGCTCTCCGGAGCGGAGAGCCAGGCCTCCATCCCTGCGTTACCGGGAGATGCGCCTGGAGAGGCCATACTCAGGTGACCGCGCCTACTCCCCGGCCACCCACCTTGGCAGGTATGGCCAGGAGCGCATGTGGCATGAGCTGGCGGGATCATACCACTCCTATACCCCGATGTATAGGGACTGGTACCATCCCGACGTACGGTACTGGTCACCATGACACTGGTCTCGGTCACCACCGCAGGAAGCCCGCTACTCCCGCTATGATCGGTCACCGCGTCGATCACCAAGTCACCAAACGTCCCGGGAGCCCTCACCCTGCTTCAGGGCTGTTTCACCATCCCCAAGGACGACTGCCACAGCTACTCGTCTGTTCCCATAGTCCACCGTAGCCCAAGCGACGACAGCGGGTACCTCTACAACGCAGGTGGCACACCACCCTCGGCCCTCGGTGGTGCCCCTGCAGGTGACTTCAGTACTGGCCACGACACCAGCCGCATCGACATCGAAGCAGCCTGCAGCTCCAGCAGTCACTCTGCCTCCCCCGGCAGGAGAGAAAGCGGTGGAGAGGTCGCCAACTCTATCAGGCGACTCCTACGAGTCAGACTCCGATTCCGCGGAGTCGACTCTCTCGTCACATGAGTCCTCTCCGCTGGCTTTTGGGGAACCAGGTCCAGAGTCTGCACCGGAGGATGTGCGCCAGTTCTCCACCATTCTCCTCCACATAGCCACAGCCCTTGGCCTGAAGGTGACCAAACCCTCTCTGCAAGCCCAGGACCCGGTCTTCCAATACCTGGAGACCCGCCCACCGTCGACTGCACCGCTGCCTTTCTTGCCGACGCTGGTGGAGACAATGAAGCAGCCGTGGGCGAAGCTGGCATCAGCACAGCCTATCCCCCATAGGCTGGAGCACTTGTACAGGAAGCGGAAGAACGCGGAGTTCCTCTTCAGCCATCCTGTACCGAATTCCATCATCGTGGAGTCAGCCCAGACGAAAGGAGGTAATCGAGCTCATACCACCCCGCCGGACCGTGAAGGTCGGCAGCACAGATGGTACCTGCGATTCGCGGTCGACGGCATCAGCTCCCAGTACCAGGTGCTTCCATTCGGCCTCTCCACCGCACCGCGGGTCTTCACCAAGTGCATGGCCCCTGTCGTGTCATTCCTGCGGATGAAAGGCGTCTCTGTCTAACTCTATCTGGACGATTGGCTATTGGTGGCATCCTGCAGACAGAAACTGTACAAAGACATTCACCGTACTTTGACATTGCTCACTCGGCTCGGACTCAGGGTCAACCCCAAGAAGTCTCATCTCAAGCCCACCCGGGTTCTGATTTCATCGGGGCGACCCTCGACGCGGTACCAGACGAGAGGGCACGGACGCTTTGTTGGGCAGCGTCCACCACCTTCCATGGTCCAATGATATCAGCCAGGATGATACAACAGCTCCTCAGCTACATGGCCTCGATCACCGCCGTGACCTACTTCTCCAGGTAACGCGCGCGACCACTTCAGCACTGGTTCGTCAGGGCCTTCGATCCACTCTGGGATGACCAGATTCCTAATAATTCGAATCTGGTTTGATTTAACCTCACAGTCATCTAATTGAATTCAGGATCACCAGTTGGATGCCCAGGTGGACAGAACCCCAGAAAGGGACCCACAGACAGAAACAGATTAGCTGACAAATGGCAAAGGATCTTCAGTCGAAAGAGATAAGGTGGAGACCTATGCCTGTTTCAGTGGATCACTCTTTCTCACTCAGGAAATAAAAAAGATTATTATAGTGTCTGGCTACTGGCTGCCCCTACAGGCACGTCGATCTCTCCTGTGGTGGCAGTTGTACAGGAACTTCCTGTCAGGCATGCCGTTCCGCAAACCCAAGCCATCGGTCACGGTAACAACGGATGCCTCGCTCTTCGGCTGGGGAGCCCACACCGGCGATCTCCGAGTCCGTGGTCGGTGGATGGAAGACAAGACATCCCTCCATATCAACGCTCTTGAGCTGCTGGCGATCCACAAGGCTCTGAGGGCGTTTCGTCACGTAGTCGCAGGCCGCACGGTGTTGATCCTCACCAACAACACAACGGCAGTCTGCTAGGTGAACAGGCAAGGAGGGACTCACTCCACTCCACTTCTGGACCTCTGGAATTGGTGCATCTCGCTTCAAATACATCCGGTGGCGGTTCACCTGGTGGGGCAGGAGAACACCACAGCGGACGCCCTCAGCAGGAACACCACTTCCCACCACGAGTGGTCCCTGTCGGCCGAGACCTTTCAGATGGTTCGGGACCGATGGGGCGACCCGACCGTCGACCTCTTCGCGACCAGCCAGAATGCAAAGTGCCATCGTTTCTACTCGAGAGCCGGCCACGATCACCACTCCATCGGTGACACGTTCCAGTTCCTGTGGGACGAGGGACTTCTCTACACCTTCCCTCCGTTCCCACTCCTGGGCCGCGTGATATCAAAGATCATCGCGGACCAAGCAGACGCGATCCTTGTGGCACCATACTGTCCGAGGCAGCACTGATTCGGGCCCCTGATCGAGGCCACCCGGGAGAGGATTCTCAGGTTTCTGACGGTACCGGACCTGCTGTCCCACTGCAACGGTCTCGTACTGCACCCGGACCTGCCGGTATTGGCCCTCCATGCCTGGAAGATATCGCCATAGACGACCCGGTCATCGGTAACGTCTTGACCGTGACCAGGAAGGACTCCACTCGTAGGAACTATCATTACAAGTGGCAGCGCTTCGTGGCCTTCACTGAGGAACATCAAGAGCCGGTATTGCCTGTCAACCTGCGTACCGTGCTCCACTTCCTCCTCCACCTCTGGCAACAGGGCCTGGCCTTTCCGTCGCTCAAGGTGTACCTCGCCGCGATCGTGGCATACCAGCCGCCACGATCCCCATTGGTGGCTCTCTTCAGGGACGGTACCGTTAAGCAGTTCCTAAAGGGCCTACGGCACCTCTACCCGCCGGTATCGCTGCCGCTACCGCCGTGGTCACTGTCATTGGTGCTGTCAGAGCTGATGAGGCTGCTCTTCAAGCCTATGGCAACGACAGGGTGCTTGTGATGAAGACCGCGTTCCTAATGGCTGTCACCTCTGCCAGGCTGGTGGGAGAGTTGACGACCCTGCGGTGCGATGAGCCATACCTGGTCTTTCATCATGACAAGGTGGTCCTCTGGTCTGACATCTCCTTCCTGCCGAAGGTGGTGTCCAGCTTCCATCTGAGCCAGGATATCATCTTGCCAGCCTTCTATCCTGACCCAACTACACCTCTGGAGCGGTCCCTCCACTCCCTGGATGTTCGTCGGGCCCTGGCATTTTACAAGGACAGGACTGTGGCCTATAGGCAGACACCACATCTTTTTGTCTGCTATGGCAGCCGCCGGAGGGGCCGCAAAGTGTCCAGCCAGCGCTTCTCCAAGTGGGTGGTACAGACTATACACCTGGCATACAAGCTTGCCAAGAAGCCTCCGCCAGACCTTCTTCAGGCTCACTCCACCAGAGCCGTGGCAACATCTGCTGCCCGCCTGAGGGGTCGACCTGCAGGAGCTGTACCGTGTGGTGACCTGGTCCCAACCATCAACCTTCGTGCACCACTACAGGCTAGACTGCCGGTCCCGGAGAGATGCTCGATTTGGCCTTGCTGTGCTGTCTTCTGTTCTCTAGGGTCTGGGATCTGACCCATCATCCTGCCGGTAAGCTACACAGTCTCCTAATGCATGAGGCACAGAGACCACGAAGAAGAAGAACAGGTTGCTTACCTGTAACTGTGGTTCTTCGAGTGGTCATCTGTGCCCTCATACATCCCCGCCCTGCCTTCCCCTCTTTTTCAGGTCCCATCTGAACTGAGGAGAGACTGTTGCTCAGCGGGAGGAGCATGCACAGTATCGACATGGGGGAGGGGTTCCCGCCAAGCCAATGAGCTCTAGAATCTTCCGAACGCTACCATGCAGCGTGAAAGCTCCTAATGTATGAGGGCAGAGATGACCATTCGAAGAACCACAGTTACAGGTAAGCAACCTGTTCTTTTTTCCCTTTCCAGCTGAAATCGATCAAACTATGAGAAGCTATATGTATCAGAAACCTTCTAACTCTTTTGGCTATTGCATACTACTTCCCAATCCTCTTTTTGTAAACCAGAGAAATACAAACAGCAAGACTGTCACAATACGAGATGTGTTGTACTCCTGGCTGCACATTTTCCCACCACCAGAGGGTGAGAAAGCAAAACTGCTTGTAGTTGTTTAGACTAGCTATATAGAGCGTTTCCCATGAGAAAGCTGAATGTAACCAAGGCCGTCTGGTTCTTGCAGCTGTGGGCATATGTTATGGTTTGAAAAGCTCCTTGTTATTGAACATGTATACTTAAAAACACGGCCTCTGAACAGGCTGTGCTTCTTGTTACTTTTTCTCTACTCTGTTAGAGATGGCTCGCTACGCTGTGACTTAATCGCCTTAGCTTGATTTACTGCCCGCAATAAAGACTGTTAGACTGCTGCCTCGTTTGGGCTGTGAGTTTTTTCTACTGATGGCAAGAATGCCTCTGGCGGGTTTTTGACATGGTCGCAGAGGATGGTTTTGAGAGGTGTTTTTTGAAGTGTTTTTACAATGGCTCATGTGGTGCCTTGGGGCCTGCCTCTCGTTAAGTTAAATGCAACTAATTACTTGGCATGGTCAGCTCGCATGGAAAAGTATTTGCAAGCTGAGGGGCTGTGGGGTGCCTTCACAGCTCCCCCGACTCTGCAGGGGACTGCTGCGGAGATAGCAGCGGCAACGAGGCGTGCCATGTCTGTCCTCTTTCTGGCTGTGGAGGATGACCAGCTCACGCATATTAGGGATCTTGCCACCCCTCGAGAAGCCTGGGCGAGGCTGCGAGAGTTGTTTTTGAGTCAATCGGCAGCCGCCGAGTACGCCCTGTGCGCCCGCTTATATGGGATGAAACTGGCCCGGTGTCCCGGTGAGGCAGCATTTGGCTGAGATGTCGGAGCTGTTTTCGTCACTTCGGGAGAGAGGCAAAGTGTTGCCTGAAGGTGACAAGGTATTTTGCATCTTGAATTCCCTTGATAGTTCCTGGAATCTGGTGGTGTCCTCGCTTCAGTCCATGCCAGAAAGAGAGTTAACCGTTCCCTTGGTTTCTGCTCGTCTGCTGGAAGAAGAGGAAAAGCACGCAAGGAATGCAGCGACTCCCACTCAGACGGCTCCAGCTGCAGAGGCCTGTGCCGGAAGGAAGAGTTCTCCGGCTGCTGAGGCGAGGCAGGAGGGGCTGGTGAGAGCCCATGCTGTGCGAAGGTGCTTTCGCTGTGGATCTGCTTCTCATCTTAAGCGTGATTGCCCGCTCCTGAAGCAAGGGGAGCAAAGTTTCACAGGCGCCGGTGCCAGGAGCCGTGGCAGAGGAGGCAGAGGAGGTCGGGCCAGAGGGCGACTGAGAGTTGCTGTTGCCGTGGGAGATGCTATTCCGGACACTGTTTTGGACTCTGAGGAGGCAGGTGATTCTGTTTGGCTTCTAGACAGTGGCTGTTCCCAGCATCTGGTCAATTCTGAAGATTTATTTGACTGTTTGGATTCTGCCAGTGTTTCCACTGTGACATTAGCAGATGGGACAAAGGCTAAAGTTTGTGGCGAAGGTGTAGCTTTTGTCCCTGCCCTTGACATGGGTTTGAAAAATGTTTTGCTTGTTCCCTCTCTTGATTTCTGTTTGCTTTCTGTGGGGCAACTAACAGAGTCAGGGTTCAAGGTTGAGTTCTATGGGAAGCAAGGTAAAATCCTCAAAGACGGGGTGGTATGTGCTGTGGCTACACGAGAAGGGAGGCTGTTCTTTCTTGAGCCACGACACACTGTGTGTAATGTGTATGGCAATGTCCCACAACATGATGAGTGCCTTCATCTCCTCCACCGGCACGCAGCACATGCAAGCTTTCCTGTGTTAAAGAGGCTTGCTGGTTGTTGTAAAGGGTGTACTTTGAAGCCTTGTAATGTTTTTCTTGACTGTGCTATTTGCAAGCAAGCTAAATCTAAACAACTCCCAGCACCGAGGGTTAGTTTTCGTGTACCAACCGCCCCGTTTCAGTTGGTACACTGTGATATTGTGGGTCCTATGAGTAAACCCTCCCTGGGGGGGCTAGATATTTCATCATCCTCGTAGACGATTTTAGCAGGTTCATTTTCTGCTATTTGTTGAAACAAAAGTCTGATGTGTGTCAAGTTCTCAAGAATTGGTGTTCCTTGGTTGAAAGGCAGTTTGGTTATTCCCTGCAAAAGCTTCAAACCGACAGAGGAATGGAATTCCTGTCGGAGAACTTGCAACAATGGTTCAAAAGGCAAGGGATTGTTCACAGATCGACTGCCAGCTATTCTCCTCATCAAAATGGAGTGGCTGAGCGGAATGCAGGAGTTCTGCAGACTCAAATGCACAGTTTGCTGCTTGATGCAGATCTGCCTCTGAATTTTTGGGGTGAGGCAATTCTGACTGCCTGTTACATACACAACAGGCTGTGGAGTTCTGTGGTTAATGCTACTCCCTATGAATGTCTGTTTGGTAAACAACCTTCCATTGCACATCTTAGAGTTTTTGGGAGTTTTGCTTGGGTGCACATCCCCAAGGGGCAAAGAAGGAAGGGGGAGCCAAAGGCCCAGTGTATGCGTTTTGTTGGCTATGAGCCCAACTGCAAAGGGTATCGTTTTCATGCTGGTGGCAATTCCTGTGTGGTGTCTAGGAATGCCTCTTTTGAGGAACACGCTAATTGGTTGCGTGTTCAGGCAGCGTCTGAAGTTTTTCTCCCTGTGGCTGGTCTGCCAGCTTCTCAGCCAGTGCAGCCTTCAGTCTCTGCTCCACTCCCAGCCTCCGGTCCCAGTTCCTCAAGGGTCAAAACAGAAGAAGAGAGAGGCACGTGGAGGAGAAGAGCTGTAAGTGATGTGCGAGGGTCTTGCACAGGGAAGAGAGAACGCGAGGGCTCAGTGAAGAGGTCTCGCAGTCCTGAGGACAGGGACGAGCCTTTGCAGGATCGTCCCATCCCCAGACGATCTCAAAGAAAAACGAAAGGCATTCCACCTAAACGTTTTTCCCCTGAGTCTCTTGCAGTTCGTGTGTGTGCTGTAAACTGTGAGCCTCAGTGCTTTGCTGATGTTGTGAAAATGCCTGAGCAGCAGGCAGAACCCTGGTGGGATGCAATGCAGAGTGAAATGGATTCCATTATTCAGCATGATGTGTATTCTCTTTGTAATTTGCCCAAGGGTGTGAAGCCAATTGACAGCAAATGGGTCTACAAGTTAAAACCCACTGCTGATGGGCATGTGCCTAGTGGCACGCGGGTTCTTACAAGATATCAGTGATCTGGATCAGATCTACTCCCCGACAGTGAAAGCACAGTACATCAGGTTGGTGTTTTCCATAGCAGCTCAGAGAAAAGCTGTTATCACACACTTTGACATTACCACTGCCTATCTCAATGCTGATTTGGAGGAAGAAGTGTACATGCTTCAGCCTGATGGGTTTGTAGTAGAGGGGAAAGAAAGTCAAGTTTGGTTTTTGAAGAAATCGCTTTATGGGTTACGGCAATCTGCCAGGTGTTGGAATTTTTGTTTACACAATGCCCTGCAAGGGTGCGGGTTCAAACAAAGCCTTGCTGATCCCTGTGTATATGTTCGGGGGAAAGGGGAGAGTTTGGAAATTCTCCTTGCATATGTAGATGATCTGTGTTTGGTCAGTGCTACACAAAAACAAGCGCAAGTGTTTGAAAAAGAGCTGGGGGAAAAGTTTCAGGTGAAAAACCTAGGCCTAGTACAGAACTTTCTTGGAATTGAAGTACAGAGAACTGAAAATGGTATTCTGCTGTGTCAGAAACAAAAAATTGTAAAGTTGTTAGAATTGTGTCAAATGTCTGACTGCAATCCGGTACAAACTCCAATGGTGCCAGGTTTTTTGAAAAATATCTATGAGGAATTATTTCCTGATATACACCTGTATCAGTCTGTCATTGGGAGCCTTTTGTACTTAGCTGGTACCAGCTGGCCTGACATTGCTCTAAGTGTCAACATTTTGGGCAGAGCGTGTGCTAACCCAACCCAGTATCATTGGCAGGGTGTGAAAAGGGTACTAAGGTACCTGAAAGGTTCCCTTGATTATTGCCTAAGCATTTGTCCTGATCAGACGCCAAACCTTGTCTGTTCATCAGACAGTGATTTTGCTGAGGATATTGTGGACTGCAAAAGCACAACTGGTTTTCTTGTCAAATACAGTGGTGTAGCAATCGACTGGAAGTCTAAAAAACAGTCTTGTCTTGCTTTATCAACTGCAGAGGCAGAATTTGTGAGCCTATCTGCGCTCTGTACTGAGTTGGTTTGGTTTTTGCAGTTACTACAAGACCTGCACGTGTCTGTGCCATTGCCAATACAAATATGTTGTGATTCACAAGCCTGTATTCAAATGCCAGTGTCTGACCGGGTGTCTTCTCGATCAAAACACATTGACATCAAATTTCACAATGTGAAACAATATGTACGAGAAGGAAAAGTGTCCCTTACCTACGTGTCTTCAGAAGAAAACGTAGCTGATGTGTTTACTAAGCCACTTCCTGCTAATGCATTTGGTCAACACGTTAGCAAACTGGGGTTGATGGAGTCTCCAGTGCATGGTGGCTGAAAATGTTACGCAAGGAGTAGGGGAGTGTCACAATACAAGATGTGTTGTACTCCTGGCTGCACATTTTCCCACCACCAGAGGGTGAGAAAGCAAAACTGCTTGTAGTTGTTTAGACTAGCTATATAGAGCGTTTCCCATGAGAAAGCTGAATGTAACCAAGGCCGTCTGGTTCTTGCAGCTGTGGGCATATGTTATGGTTTGAAAAGCTCCTTGTTATTGAACATGTATACTTAAAAACACGGCCTCTGAACAGGCTGTGCTTCTTGTTACTTTTTCTCTACTCTGTTAGAGATGGCTCGCTACACTGTGACTTAATCGCCTTAGCTTGATTTACTGCCCGCAATAAAGACTGTTAGACTGCTGCCTCGTTTGGGCTGTGAGTTTTTTCTACTGATGGCAAGAATGCCTCTGGCGGGTTTTTGACAAAGACTATACTGTAATTTATTAAAATACAGATATAATTATGTATCTTTTTGTCAGATTATTTGAGATCAAAGTGGCTGTGTTAACATTCGCATTTTTTATTCTCAGGTGCGATGGATGATGTACTGGATTGTGTTTGCTCTTTATACGGTCACTGAAACAATAGCAGACCTCATGATCTCTTGGTAAGCTCCATATCATTGCAGTGCAGAACATCACAATCTGTAGTAGATATCAAATGCAGTTGATACATGTTAATTACTCCTTATCCACTTCATTGTAATTACCTTTCATTCTGTGCGAGGTAGAATTATACACTATCACTATTCTATGTAGATCAAAGATCTATAAAACTAGATTCTCTCTGAAAAGTTAAACAAAAAAGTTGCTTAAAATAAGCTGTCTGTCATCCTAAAAGAACTAGAAGGAAAGGACCTATTTTTAAGAATTGTTTGACCGAATATTGTATTCTAATCTTGTTTTTTACACAGGTTTCCTCTATACTATGAATTGAAGATAGCTTTTGTTATTTGGTTGCTCTCTCCGTATACCAGAGGAGCAAGTTTAATATATAGAAAGTTTCTTCATCCTCTTCTTCTTCGAAAGAGAAGGTGAGATTTCTTCCTCTACTTCCCATTTTAAAACCATTTGTCCAATATGTAAATAATTTAAATACAGCTGTTATGTATTGGGAGGGAGAAAGACTTGTATTAGCGCCTTGCATTTTACACTAATGAGAAAGTTATGGATTGCAGAGGACAGATTAGATTAATGTCTGCACTGTGATTTGTTTTTTCACCCCTTAGGAAATTGATGAATACATCGTGCAAGCCAAAGAACGTGGCTATGAAACAATGGTTAATTTTGGCAAACAAGGCTTAAATCTAGCTGCTACAGCAGCAGTGACTGCAGCTGTAAAGGTAAATATCAGCCAGTGCTATTTAGAAGAGAATTCTGTGTATATATGTTTGTAAAGAAAAAAATAACCTTTCTTTAGACATCTTTTTTCTGACAGCATGTTCTAAAAGTACTGTCTATCAAACAGTGGTTATATTATTTTTTTAATGGTAAAGATGACCCTCTCTTTCTTTTTTGTTGCTTTTTCCTGCTGGTAATCACATGCTGTAGGATTTCTGCCTCCTTTCTGCTGTTTTCCTTCAATCAAATTGAGGTAATTGCTCATGGAAAATTAAAGCATGAAATAATGCTACACTAAACATGAGTGGAAATGAATATGAATCCCTGATGAATTCTCTTTACTTTTTAGAATAAAATATTAATTCACTACATGAATTTGAACTGTAACTGCTGTTGCTTAAAGCTGTATAATACATTTCACGTTGCACATTTCACATTAATTTGGTTTTTTTCATGTGGACTCCAAGTGCATTATTATTTTCGCTGTCTTTAACTGTCTATAGGTGACATGTGGCCCAGTCTGTGCCATAATTCATTCATGTAACTAACAGGTCCTAGAGTGCAGGATTCAGTGCTGGCCTTTGGTATGGCAGAGGATCCCTTCTCTTACCACTGTAGCCCCTAGTGTCCCTCAAAAGCTTACTCTGAAAGAATGAGAAACTGTCCAGAACCAATTTTGGAGAGCTGTAAGGATTGTAGTAAGGAAAGAAGAGGCACTGCATCACTGGCATGATGCATGTAGTGACATAGAAAGAGAAGTAATACAGTTTTTGAGATTCTTCTTTGTAGTCTCTTTGCCTGATACATTAGGAGTTTTTGCGCCTGCGCAGTAGCGTTCAGAAGATTCCAGAGCTCAGTAGCTTGGCAGGAACCCCTCCCCCATGCCGGTACTGCACATGCTCAGCCCGCTGAGCAACGGTCACTCATCAGTTCTTTCTTGTCCGCCGTTGTGAACAGAAGGTTCTTTCAGTAGCTTGCGCTTTCTTGGCTTCTTTCTTGGGTTTTCGACTCAGTTTTTGGTTTTTAGACCACGTTCTTCAGATTGCTAATTGGCTTTGGTGTTTTGGCTTCTGGTTTTGACCCGGTTTTCGGCTCAACAAACGGTTTTTTGGATCTCGGACTGGTTCCTTCGATTTTGAACCTCCGTTCTTCCCCCACTCTTCTCTGCTTACTGGACTCAGTCTGTGTCAGCGCTGTTCAAAAGCTGCATCTCCTGTGGACAGAAGGTCGCGCTTTCAGATAAACACCGTGAGTGCCTTTTCTGTCTGGGCGAAGGCCATAACGTCCAGGCCTGTCCCGTGTGTAGGCAATTCACCCACCAGACCCTCCGTAACCGCTCGGGAGACTTAAGTCTCACTGTTGGGAGGAGTCCCTGCGTACAGGGGAAAAGCCCGAGGCCCCCCGCCTGGCTGAAAAATCGGCTCGTCTGGCGACCTCATCGACAGCGGCGGCTCCCGGGACCGCCACCTCGTAGCCCGAGCTAATACTGACCCTAAAGCTCCCGAGGATCCCAAGGTATCGACTCCTCCGGCTCGTGAGGACCCTGCGGGCTCCAATCCTCAACCTCCTTCAAGCTCTTAACAGGGCTAAAAAGAACATCCTCCTCCCCAGGACACTGGTAAGGAGAAGGAAAAAAAGAAAGAGGAGGGGGAAAAGAGGCACTCCCCTAAAAGGAGACTCGCCCCCCAAACCCCCCACCCACCCAGCTCACGGGGGACCCAAAAAGAGCATTGGACCATCAGGGGGCCCTGGTTGACGAGGAGCAGGTCATGGAGGCTCTGCCCTCGGAACCGCCCAAGTTGACAGTGCGGTACCCCGCCGAGTCACGGTCCATCGGTCGACCGCCGGGAGGAGGCTGTGGCCCGCGTCAGCCTTTGCCTACCCCGCCAGCCCAGACGGAGCGAGTCCCGCTCTCCTGACCAGAAGAGGCCTCCACCCCCACGAACAGGAAATGTGCCGGGGAGAGACCTACTCTGGGGACGCCGTATACACCTCCACCTCCTCCCTTTGGGTTTAAGGCCCAGGGCACCTCTGGCGCGAGCACCCGGGGTCGTTTAGTCATACTCCGTCGAAAGGGGACATCGATCCTGCTCGCTCTCCAGGGAAGCCCATCGCTCCCATTATGAGAGGCTGCCAAGCTGATTGCCTCGCCGATCTGTCTCGCTGCGTCATCAGAGGTCTGTGGAGCCCTCCTCCCTGCTGTGCCTCAAGCCACCTTAGCACCCCCTTTGCACGACAGTGTCGACGACACAGGCCGTCCTCGGCCCTCGGTGGTGCCCTTAAAGTCACTCGATCCTGATCATGACGTCCCCTGGTCTGGTAAATTTCTGTTCCGACGGTGATTTGGCTCTCCCTGCCTGCAAGTCATCTCCGGAGAGGACAACAAAAACTCCCCCCCGTCTTCGGGTCTATGAATCGGACTTGACTCCGCGGACTCGACTCCGTCATCGTATGAGTCACCCCCGCGGGGGTTTGGAAAACCAGGACCAGAGTGGGCACCGGAGGATGTGCGGCAGTTCTCCGCGATCTCCTGGATGGCCACCCCTAGGCTTGACGGTTGTGGAACCAGCCCCGCGGAGCACGACCCGGTTTTTAATACCTGGAGACGTGCCCGCCATCCACTGCTCCGCTGTTTTTCCTGCCGACGTTCCTGGATGCCATCAAGCATCCTTGGGCGAAGCCAGCTTCAGCTCAGCCGATTCCACACAGGCTGGAGCGCTTGTAAGACCCAGCGGGAGGACGCGGAGTTCCTCTTTAGTCATCCGGTCCCGAATTCCTTGTGGTCGAGTTGGCGCAGACCAAGGGTGGAAACAGCTCACACGACCCCACCGGACCGTGAAGGTCGTAAACTTGACACCTTAGCAGGCGGTTTATCTGCATCCTCCCTGGTGGCCAGGAACCAAAACACGATGGCTTGCCTTGCGGCATACGATCGGAACCTCCTGGACCGGCTCGCCCCTCTCCTCCCTATTTTCAAGAGGCTCCCGTGCTATCACCACGCAGCTCTTCGGCGAGGCCGTTGTGGTCGCTAACCAGCAGGTCGCCTCCTCGAGGCATGCCGGGGACTTCGAGGGTGATGGTGGGTGTGGTGGCCCTTCGACGAATGCTTCGCTGTGTTCGTCGGGGCTCCAGGAGGACAGCCGCAGGAGGATAAAGACCTCCCATTTGCGGCCACGGGCTTTTCCCAAACATCGACGGATGAGGCCATAGACCATCTTCTCAAGGCCCGATAACGGCGAAAAAGATGGGCATCAATCAACCGTTCCAGTTCGTGAGCTTTCGCTCCAGACCATCATGGCATAGGTCCTCCTCCTCCTCCACATACCAACTCCGTCACCGCGATCGACTGCGTCCCGGCCCCCACTTCATCTGCCACAGGGGAGACCTCTTCGGAGATGCCCATCTTTTTCCAAGAAGTCTTCGTCCAGGACGAAGTCTCGGTTTTGATGTGTTGCGCAGGTCACCACCGACACCAATCTTCACCCTCCCAGCAAACCTTCGAGATCAACCAAGCTTGGCCAGCACCTCGCCGATGGGGGAAAAATCACCATGGACTCTTGAGTACTTACCATCGTCTGTCTGGGACGCCATAGAGCCACGATGTTCCACTGAAAAGCTCTTTCCCCCCCCGGCCAGCTCAGTTTTCAAAGATCCTGTCCCTTCTAAAAAAGGGACGATCGAGGAACTTCCGCCGTCACCCAAAGACTACTAGCTTCTTCTCGAGGTACTTCACCGTACCAAAGACAGATGAACCCTGCAGCGTAACCTGGACCTCAGAAGGGTGAACGATAATCCCCCCAAAGGTTCAAGATGGTACACCCCTCGATCCTGCCTTTCCTTCGACGAGAGGACTGTTTCGCCCCCATCGATCTTCCGGACGCCTAATTCCACATCCCCATTCGCCCGCAGCACAGACGGTACCTCGGTTCGAGTCAGGGACTTTCACCTCCGGGTGCTGCTGTTGGGGCCCCGACCGTGCCACGGGTTTTCACCAAGTGCATGGCCCCGTGATATCTTTTCTCGGACAAAAGGCATCTCGATCTACCCCTACCTGGATGATTGGCTCTTGGTGGCATCCTGCAAACAAAAACTTTCAGGGAATACACCGGACTCTGATTTTCTCACCTGGCTCGGACTCCGGGTCAACCTGAAGTCCCACCTCAAACCCAAAAAGGTTCTAGACTTTATCGGGGCAACCCTAGACGAGATCAGCAAGGGCGTACTTACCACTGGACAGTGTGCAGATGCTTCGGCGGGCAGGTCTGCCGTTTTCCATGCTCTGACGGTGACAGCCAGGAGAATCAAACAGCTCCTCAGCTACATGGCCTCGACGACCGCCATGACCTACCTCTCCAGACTTCACGCATGACCGCTTCAGCACTGGTTTGTTTGAGTCGTCGACCCACTCGGGACACCAGACACGCCTCTACGAGCTTCCTAAAAGGGGCCCAAACCCTCTGTGGTGGATTTTACAGTCACCTGTCGGGCATCCGTTGGGAGCAGAACCCAAGATCACGGTGATGACAGATGCTTCCCTCTTCGGCTGGAGATTTTTGGTACCTCAGAGTCTGGGCCGGTGGATCGGTCATGACACCGTCCACATCAACGCCCTCGAGCTACTTGCCATCTACAAAGCTCTGCAGGCATTTTGTCAACTCGTCGCAGGCCGCACGGGTTTATCCTCACAGACAACACAACGGCGGTCTGCTAGAACAGGGAAGGAGGGACTCACTCGACCACGCTCCTCAACATCTCCCTCAACCTCGGGCTGGTGCGTCTCGCTCCGGATCCATCCGGTGGCGGTTACTTGGCCCAGGAGAAAACCACAGCGGATTCCCTCAGCAGGGACACCTCTGCCACCACGAGTGGTTCCTCTCCAGCGAGGCCTTCCAGATGATTCAGGATCGATGGGGCGAGCCGACGATCGACCTCTTTTCCACCACCCAGAACGCAAAATTCGTGGATGCTCAAAGGGGCCCGGGCCCTGATCGCCACTCCATCGGCGACGCCCTTTCCCGTTTCGATGGGAAAGAGGGACTCCTCTACGTGTTCCCTCCGTTCCCAAAGCTCGGCCATGTGACATCGAAGATTCTCGCGTACCAAGCAGACTTCGTTCTTCTGGGACCATATGGGCGAGGCAGCACTGGTTCGGGCCCCGTTTGAGGCTGCCCGAGGGCGGATCCTCCGGTTTCCACTTCTGGACCCCCCTCCCACTCCAACGGCCCTTTTTGGGGAAAGGGGGCCTTCCATGCCTGGAGGATATTGCCTTAGACTTCCCCATCATTGGAACGTCCTGACCACTGCCAGGAAGGGAAACGACACACCGCAACTACCATTAAAAGTGGCAGCATTTCGTTGCCTTTGCTGAAGAATGACTGGAGCCGGATCGCCTGTCAACCTGCCTACCGTGCACTTCCTCCTATACCTTCGGCAGCAAGGCTTGGCCTTCCAGTCCCTCAAGGTTTACTTCACCGCTGTCGTGGCATACCAACCGCCGCGGTCCCCATCGGTGGGGGGGCTTCCATCACGGTACCCTGAAGCAGTTTTAAAGGGGGTGCAGCACCCACCCCCGGATTTTGCCGCTACCGCCTTGGTGTTATCACGGGGCTGTCGGCTGACAAGACCGCCCTTCGAACCAATGGCGACTGCAGATGACAGGCTTTTTGCCATGAAGACTGCCTTCTTGGTGGCTTATCGCCAGGCGGGCGGGAAAGCTGACATCCCTACGTTCTGAAGATCCATATTTGTCTTTCACAGAGACAAGGTGGTCCTTCGGCCTGACACCTTTTCCCGCCGAAGGTGGTGTCCAACTTCCATCTGAGCCAGGACATCATCCTGCCCACCTTCTACCCGGACCCACTAAACCTTTGGAGGTCCTTTACTCCTTAGATGTTTGTCGGGCCTTGGAGTTCTACAAAGACAGGACTGCCTCTTATAAACAGACCCTGCACCTCTTTGTGTGCTAAAGAGTTGAAGAGGCTAAAGGTTCCACCCAGCGCTTCTCCAAGTGGGTGGCCCAGACTATCCAGCTGGCTTATGAGCTTGCCAAGAAGCCTCCACCAGAGTTTCTTTGGGTTATTCTACCAGAGCCGTGGCTATATCTGCAGCCCTCCTGCGGGGAGTTGACCTGCAGAACTCTGCCGTGTGGCGTCCTGGTCCCAGCCATCCCCTGCGCCACTCAGGCTAGATTGCCGGTCCCGTCAGATGTCATTTGGACGTGCTGTGTTGGCTTCTGTTTTGCAGGACCTGACCCACCATCCTCCCGGTAAACTTCAGTCTCCTAATGTATGAGGCACAGAGACCACAAAAAAAAGAAAGGGTTTCTTACCTGAACTGTGGTTCTTCAGTGGTCATCTGCCCCTACATGCCCGCCCATCCTTCCCCTCTTTTTCAGGCCCTTTCTTCGGCGGACCAAAAACTGGAGGCCTTCCGGCGGGCTAGATGCTAGTACCGGCATGAGGGGGGGGGGTTTCCCCCCACGCTACGGAGCTCTCGAATCTTCTAACGCTACCGTGCAGGGCGAAAGCTCCTAATGTATACCAGAATGACCACTCGAAAACCACATTACAGGTAAGCAGCCAGTTCATATCTTTGATTAGCATGCATAGAAAAATAAGCAGAGCTACTAAACTGTTACCTGTAGTAATGTACCTATGTGTAGTTGAGGGTGTTCATGGATAGACAAACTTGCCTAGACAGCCAGGCAAAGGAAGTATGTGGAATGTGTTGAATTAAATGTTGGACATCAGTGTCCATAAACCCTGATCAGAATAGTCAAAGATAAAGAAACAGGGACTTGCATTCCAAAAACATCTGGTAGGAGAAAATTTCCCACCCTTTGGGGTAAAATTTTCTTATTTTGCTTTATAGCAGCATCTGTGCTTATGAATTATAACAGGTGAACTTTGAATTTTCTCTTCTAGAGTCTTTATAGAGTTAATATTGAGAAAGGGAGAAGAGCATCTTTAAATTTAAGATTTTGGCTAGAAATTCCCAAAATAAGCAATCAGGTGTTTTCTAAGGTAGAAAGTGAAATATTCACTCTTGAAATTAAATATCATATAGCATTGGGATATGCTATATGGTATGGATTGCAAATATGAGATTAGATTAATGTCTAATATTGAAATTAAAAATTTTTATATAAAGTTAGAAACATTGGGGGGCAAATGTGAATGTACATAGTACTGTAAACCTCAGCATAGGTTATTTTTTTTCAAACAGTAAATATATTTTACAAACAGAAGCTATTACTGCTTCTAAAAAAGAGGACCTGAATAATATTTTATATTGTTTTAGGCTTCATATTTTTCCCAGTTAGGGAAGCATGTGCCTTCAAGTCACTTATTTTCTGGAACCCATGAATTTCATAGGGTTTTCTTAGGCAAGAAATACTCAAGGGTTTTTCTGGCTCTTCTTCTGCAATATAGCACCTGGTATTCATTGGGTCCCCCATCCAAGTCTAACCAGGGCTACCTGCTTAACCTCCAAATCAGACAAGATCTGATGCCATTAGAGTATTTAGTCCCGGTGAAGGTAACTACCAAAATATTTTTAAAAAAAAGTGTGCCTTTAATTCTCAATTGGCCTGTTTGGAATTAGTAACAGCTGTGGTCAAACTGCTTTTCAGTTGATCTACTTCTGGCTGTCAGTGTCATTTCTTATTTCGTGAATCTTGGTATGTGTTTAACCAAATAAATATGCTTCTTTTGCAGTTTCAGCTTTTCCTTGAATATAGTATTACAGTGGCTGGCATTCTGTTAGTGAGAAAAGCATGTGTAAATCACCTTATGCATGCAGGGTAAAATTTTTCACCCAAGCACAATAGATGTATTCTGCTGACAGTGGCAGAAGCACAGTTGCATACAACAACATTTGGCATTGCTCATTGTACATTGCCTAACAGCACCCAATCATCAATGATATGTGTTGCACAGTGTTGCTGTTCTGCATGGGAGTTCCATAGTGCTGGTGCAACGTATCTCCACATGCAGGTATTTATGCTACATTGAGGGGATGTATTGCAGCCAGTGTCAACTAACCATTTACCAAAAAGATGATGAATTTACTAATTGAACTAAAAACTTTAGTATATTATAAATTGTTAGATTAAAAAGTTCATGGGATGTGAAGGATTCCGGTAGGGTCCAGTTGGTTTCTCTGAGCCTATGGACTTAGACTTTCTGTGCACAGGAGATAAGTTCTTTGCACATGGATCCAGGTCACACAGTGTTGGGCCCATTTTTTCCCCAAATTGTTCTGTTTTTTTTTTTCAAATGAAAAAATTTCCTTACTGGAAATTTCAGATAGTACACGTTAAAGGGCAAGCAACAACTAAAACTTGGGTGGGATTCAAGCAGCAATCCAGAATGTGTTCAACTGCAGTTCCCAGCAGCTCTGCTCAGCATAACCAGTGGTGAGGAAAATGCTGAGAGATGAAGTCTAAGAGCTGTTGGATATCCACACAGTTCCAACCTTGGAACAAAAACAAAGCGAGAGAGAGGTAAAAGGCAGTTTTCAGGAGGACACAGAGGTATTAGAGCAGAATAGAATCTTTCTTACAGTCATAGACCAGCACAGGGGATACAGAATAAAAGAGGGTAAAAACTGTTGGAAAAATTACCAGCATTCTCTCTCCCCGCTCCATCTTGTTATTAGAAGAGATGGGCAATAGCAAGATAGGGCCTCCCTTTCTGTTGCATGCCAGATCTTCTCCATTTGCCTCTCTGTCTTTTATTGCATGATCATAAATACCTTTGGTGCTCAGATCATGTGACCCAGGACAGTTGCTTGGGTCATCGGTCTTATAAAAGTTAAGACCTCCCTCTCTCAAAAGATCTCTCTCTCTCTTTGTTCTCAATGGCTGCTTTCCCTGAACTCTTCGCATGCTCCGAGTTTGAGTCCCATCAAGGAGGATGGTGAGTTAAACTGAAGAATCTCCTATTCACTAGATTAGACAGGTAGCAGGCTCTCTCAATACAGATGTAAATGAAGAGTCATTAGTAAAGTATTTAGTCTTTTATTCAAAGCTACCTGCGTCTGTGTTTATTCCAAGTACCAGTCTGAAGCCACAAGTCATTAGATAAAACTTCTACCGCTTCTCTGTGTGACTTTGCTAAATGAAGATTGGATCCTGACAGGTTCAGTCTCATTTTCCCCTACAAATTTGGGTCACGGGCCCAGAAGAGAAGTTCTTTGTTTGATGACCACGTGGCACCCGACCGGCAGAGACTGACCGCTTGAACAATGGCTTCTAATCCATTGCTTACTATTGAAAAGTTAACTGGTAGCAATTACCGAAATTGGTCTTGGAATATACAAATGCAATTAACTACAATGGGACTGTTTAAAGTTGTGAAAGGACAGCGGCCCACAGAAGATAGGGCAAAGCAGAAATTTGATGAAGATGATGAGAAAGCAACTGCTTATATCTGCTTAGCCATTGATCCAAGCATTGTTTATCACATCAGGGACCTGAAAAGTGCAAAAAGAAATATGGGAAAAACTGAAGAGATTATTTGACTCTCCCAGTATTGCAAAGCAAAGTGGTATTATAATCAGACTTACAAGAATGAAATTGTTAAATCCTAGATTTTTGAATGAACATATTAACATTTTCATGACTATGCTATCTGAATTGCAAAGTGCTGGAGAAAATCTTTCAGAACCTGTGAGATTGGGAATGTTTCTAGGAAGCTTGCCTGAATTTTTTGAGCCCATAATTGATGCTCTACAAATTAAGGGAGATGTAAATTTGGAAACTGCTATTGCTGAAGTTATAGAATATCAAAATAGGAAAAATTTGAGGAATTTTAAACCTGAAGTAAGAGCTGCTGAAAAAGAGTTCACTCAACTTGCTGAGCAGAATTTACACATCAAAGCGTCTTCTTCACAGAGAACAAATGGCCACCAAATTAACATTTCAAAACAACAGAGACACAAACCCAGTGATAAAAGTGGTTTTAACTCTAAGAAGAAATCTTCTGCAAATTTTAATGTTGGTCTAATTAATGAACAATTCTCAAGCCTATGCAAAATCAAAAAGAAAATATAATTGTAATTGACAGCGGTGCTACTAGTCATTACTTTAATTGGAGAGAAATGTTTGTAAATCTTGATACAAGCATACATTTTCCTGTTTTTTTAGCAAATGGCCAATCAGTGGTTGAAAAAAGGGAAAGGGACAGTTCTTTTGCAAACAAAATTTGGGCCCAACCGGGATAGAGATTTTTAAGAATTCATGATGCTTATTTTGTCCCAGATTTAAAAGTGTCTCTTTATAGTGTCAGAACAACTACAGCGAGAGGAAATAGAGTTATTTTCAAAAAGGAAACTTGTTTTGGTCTTCATGGCAAAAATTTAATTTTTCGAGGAATCCTAAATGGTGACTGTTACCAAATGCAAATTTTGGATTCATATGCAAATACTGTGATCCAGTGTAATCACAAAGACTGTTTAAATTTATGGCATCGCCGATTTGGGCACAGAAATGTACAATGCATTCAGAGACTGGCTAATCAAGAACTTGCTATAGACTTTAATTTTAAAATATGCTCTAACAATGAAAGATGTGAAAAATGCTTAAGGGGAAAAGCTGTCAAAGTTTCACATCTGCCAGTTACTAGAGACAATCCACCAAACCACTAGACCTTTTATATACTGATCTTTGTGGTCCATTCAGCCAAAAGTCTGCAGGTGGAAATTCTTACTTTATGACTATTATTGATGATTTCAGCAGATACACATACACTTACCTTCTCAGAGAGAAAAGTCAAGCTTTTGAGAAATTCAAGGAATACTTTAATCTTGTCTCTAATAGATTTGGCTACAAACCTAAAAGCCTACGCTCTGACAATGGAAGTGAATTTGTTAATGCAGAGTTTGATGATTTTTTAAGGAACATGGCATTGAACATCAAACTACACAAGTTTACACTCCAGAACAGAATGGAGTGGCAGAACAATAACAGAACTCTCAGAAGATGGCAGTCACAATGCTTTTAGAGGCTAACATGCCTAAACGCTATTGGTCTGAAGCAATTATGACTGCTACATACTTGTGCAACCGTCTGCCAATTAAATCCAGAGATGCAACTCCATTTAGTTATGGAATGGGACTAAGCCCAAAGTGAATCATCTCAAAGTTTTTGGAAGTAAAGCATATACCTACATTCCCAAACAGAAAAGAGACAAACTTGACTGTAGAAGTGAAAAAGGGAATTTTTGTTGGTTATGCTAGAAATGGTTACAGAATTCTAAATCCAGATGGGCGTACAATAAAAATAACAAGTGCTGTTTATGTTGATGAAAGGCCACAGCCCAAATCTAATCCAAACCAAGATGTCTATCCAGATTTGTTTGCAGTGGAAGGAGACTCCCCCCAGCAACCAGAGTATGTGACACTGTAAAAATCCTCCAGAAAGTCTTGCATCCAGAAGGGGCTACAGATGTGGTGATCCAGCCAGAGGACGCGGAACCGGACGGCGCTCAAGGAGCAGACCCAGGTGTCCAAGTCCAGGTAAGAAGATCTGAACGCATCAACAGAGGCGTACCACCTGATAGACTGTCTTATCTAGCCACAGAGAAGAAGATTCCACAACCCTCTGACTGGCAAAAGATCAAGGGACTACCAAAGTCAGATTCTCAAAAGTGGGTGGAAGCTGCTGTTGAAGAGATGCAATCTTTATATAAAAATAAAACATGGACTTTGTCAGAATTGCCAAAAGGAAAAAGGGCAATTGGCTGTAAATGGGTCTTTACCACAAAGCAAGATGCAGAAGGGGGAAAATTTAGAGATATAAAGCCAGGTTAGTGGCAAAGGGATTCACACAACAATTTGGTGAAGATTACAACGAAATTTTTGCCCCTGTTGCCACACACACAACTGTGAGAACTCTCCTAGCTGTTGCAGCATCTAAGAAAATGCATGTCCAACATCTTGATGTTAAAACAGCTTTTCTTTATGGACAATTGGATGAGGAACTGTACATGGAACAGCCTCCAGGATTTCAAGTTCCTGGGAAAGAGCATCTTGTATGCAAATTGAACAAGAGCATTTATGGCTTGAAACAGGCTGCCAGAGCATGGAGTGAGAAGCTAAGCCAACTTTTTATCAAACAAGGCTTCACTCCAGGCACTGTTGACAAGTGTGTTTACAAAAGATTCAGAAACAATAAATGGACTTATATTACATGTTATGTTGATGATCTGATCCTGTGCAGTCAAGATAAAGCAGATAGTGAGGAGATAGTCAACAATCTCAAGAAAGAGATAGACATCAAGAATTTGGGAGACATCTCACACTATCTTGGAGTACAAATAGAAAGAAGCAGTGATGGAAGCTTCTATCTTAACCAGAAACAAAGATAATAGATCTTCTGGACTGCCTTGGACTAAAGGATGCCAATATTGTGGCAACCCCAATGGAAGTGGGTTTCTTAAAGGACACTAAGAAATGTGAACCCTTGAAAAATGGAGACAAGTATAGGACTGCAGTTGGAAAGCTCCTATACATTGCTAATTTCACCAGACCTGATATTGCAAATGCTGTTGGTATCTTATGCAGAATGGTTAACTCTCCTACTGAAAAAGATCTCATTGCAGTGAAAAGAGTTGCCAGATATTTGAAAGGAACTGCAGATTACAAGCTGATGTTGCCAGCCTGTGATCAACCACGACTGGTTGCCTATGCGGATACTGACTGGGCTGCAGACCTAGCAGAGAAAAATCAACCAGCGGAAACCTGATCTTCTATGGTGGAGGAGCTATAAGCTGGTCAAGTAAGAAACAATCTACAATTGCAGATTCTTCCACAGGTGCTGAGTGTGTTTCTGCAAAAGCAGCATGTGATGAAATAAAGTGGCTGCATAACCTTACTTCTGGACTTAGGCATAACAGAGCCCAAGCCAACCATTTTGATGCAAGATAACCAAAGCTGCATCAAACTTTCTGAAAGTGAGAAGCCACTCAAGAAGAACATTGACATTGCTTTCCATAAGGTGCAAGAGATGTGTCGCAATGGAATTGTTCAGCTAGAATACTGCAATACAGAAATGATGCTTGCTGATATTCTTACCAAGCCTCTACCAAGAGACCAGTTCCAGAGACTACGAGAAGGCATGAAGATCCTCGATGTTGGTCCAAGAGAATGAGAAGGGGACTGTTGGAAAAATTACCAGCATTCTCTCTCCCCGTTCCATCTTGTTATTAGAAGAGATGGGCAATAGCAAGATAGGGCCTCCCTTTCTGTTGCATGCCAGATCTTCTCCATTTGCCTCTCTGTCTTTTATTGCATGATCATAAATACCTTTGGTGCTCAGATCATGTGACCCAGGACAGTTGCTTGGGTCATCGGTCTTATAAAAGTTAAGACCTCCCTCTCCCAAAAGATCTCTCTCTCTTTTGTTCTCAATGGCTGCTTTCCCTGAACTCTTCGCATGCTCCGAGTTTGAGTCCCATCAAGGAGGATGGTGAGTTAAACTGAAGAATCTCCTATTCACTAGATTAGACAGGTAGCAGGCTCTCTCAATACAGATGTAAATGAAGAGTCATTAGTAAAGTATTTAGTCTTTTATTCAAAGCTACCTGCGTCTGTGTTTATTCCAAGTACCAGTCTGAAGCCACAAGTCATTAGATAAAACTTCTACCGCTTCTCTGTGTGACTTTGCTAAATGAAGATTGGATCCTGACAGGTTCAGTCTCATTTTCCCCTACAAAAACATAGGTTAAAAACAGTATTTAAAATATCACTGAGGTTTTCTCTAGATCTTCTGCTCAGCATGGGATATGACCAGGCTAAAGCAGCTATCAAACAAATAGTAGATACAGAGCGACAAGTGGATCTAGCTAATGCTCCAACCTTTATTGTTAGTGACTCTAACAGATGTCTTGCCTTGTCTTTGCCATATTTAGCAAACCTAGAAATACACAAACACTGGAGGGCCTTTACTTTGGCAAGATGTCACGCCCTCCCCTCACCTGTGCTTGAAGGAAATAAGAAGACCCCCTTCTCAGGTAGGCTGTGCCCCTGTGACTCTGGCCAAATAGAAAGCAGTGCTGATACTACAGGGATACTCACTTTAGCCTTATCTAAGGCTACACATAAGGGTACCCTACACATAAATATCAAGAACTCATTGGATAGTTCTATACTTCTCTGTTGCTTTCAGACACCAACCCTGATATAATATATAATGTTGTCAGCTTCTGTGGAGCAGCGGTTAAAATTCATCAGGCAATGACCTTTGCAGTAGACTAGTACTAATCTTGTCTTATTATATTGGAGCTATGGAACCTGAAGGGATGTTTTAAATACTGTTTTTAACCTCTGTTTATACCCTTTTTTTATTCTGTACCCCTTTTTTACCCGTTCTGGTCAATGACCATAATAAAGGTATCAGAGCAATGAGGCCCAGTGGCATTCCTAAGGAGCCACATAAACTGGATGCTTGAAGAACCATAGCGCTGCAGCTTTGGCAGATCTCCTGGGTAAAAAAATTCTATAAGGTTGACACCATAACTGAGAAGACCTTATTCTTAGTAAACTCCAGTCAACACCAGCATATAGAGCAGATGCTGATTGGAGTGTACAAGCAGAGTGCATTTGCTACAGAAGCTTTTGTATCTGTTTTTTGTAGGGAGAAAAATTTAAATTTGACCACTTCTCATTACAGTAGACTCTCCACTTTTGCAGGGGTTAGAGAAGGAAGATCCCCCCCCCACAACGGGACAACCACAAATATTGATAAAAATTGTGAATGCTATTTTTTTAACCTGAGTGAACACTTCTCTAGGAATCTCTAGGTCCTCCAATGTGACTCTATTGTCAGTTTCTAGTAGATGTTGACTGTAGAACCACACTGGAGGACCTAAAGATTCGTAGAGAAGTGTTCTCTCTAAAAATCTTTAGGTCCTTCAGCATTACTCTGTGGTCCACTTCTGGAAGAGTTGACCATAGAATTGTGCTGGATGATCTAGAGATTCCTCAAGAAAACATACTTTTTCCAAGGCAAATAAATAAAATAAAATAAAATAAAGCACCAATAATCAAATCTGTGAATGCTGAACACATGAAAGTGAGGGTAGGACTGACTGTAATTCCTAAGGGATAGTCTTTTCAATAGCAGGCATGAGTATGTTGTGGAGGTTTATAGTTTGAACTAATTGAAACTGGAGGAGTTATTGAAAAGAAGAATAATTCCTAGTTGGCAAGGGCTTCTAGATAGAAATTGTTTGGATTGTTAATGACTACAACTGCTCAAATCATGCCTCTGTAGACATGCCTGCCATTAGTAAATATTTATTGGCATTTTGTGTGATAGCTCAGATTATCTTGTATTTGAAATTAAACCACACTGCTTCCATGGCTTGTTTACAGGTTCACCAAAGTTGTATAATCAGTTGTGTGTCTTACAAGATGGTTCCCCAAAATTATTTTTAAAAAGCTGTGTCTGTGCAGTGCATGGCAAATTCAAAATTTTTTAACTATTTGCAATGGGCAAATGTTGACTTTGGCGATCTGTTAAATTAATTTGTGTGTAAAACTAACTGCTACACTGTCTTTTCTGTCTCTTAAAGAAGGTGGTGGCAGTACATAGTTGCGTTATGACATAATGCTGACTAATAGTTTTACAAGTGTATGTACTTCTCATCTCCCTTGCATGACTTTGACAAGATCAGAAGTTTATAATTTCCATTTTAAATTAACTATGTATTGGCATGTTGCTGAAATCCTAATCTGTGGCTAATGTTAAGCATAGTTAATTGAAATAAGACAACTTCTTATACCATTGTTTAAAGAGGCCTGTTTCAATTTACCATAGTTAAGATTAACTGCAGTTTGGACATGGATGACATGGCAGCTTGCATTTCATCTAGCATCAAAGTAAACATTTTCAAATTTACCAGCAGCACTGGAGGATGGAGCACCAAAGCCCATGTGCTGCCCACTTATAGAATCAATAAGGTCATGTGGACTTTTGTATTCTTACAAATGTCATTAAGCCAAACATGGCAGGAGCCTAAGCAAGAGTTTCTTTGGTTGTTGTCAGAGTGTTTTCCTGTCTTGGGACTTGATTTATTGAAATTAATATAACTGAGGATGATAAGCTATTCAGCTTCTACCTTGTTTTGCTTGTTTATGGCTTCTATTACTGCTGTCCCTGCTGTGTTCAAGCATTTAATTTCCTCTGCTTCATGAAACGCAAACTTCAGATGGTATGCTGCCGAAGCAGCTTCTCATTTTGCTTTTTTACATAATATTTTACTTCAGCGTGTTCTGCCTATTGATCATATTATTATCTTTAGAATCTACTTTCAGATGCATAGTATATTATTTGAGATGTTTCCTTTGCTAGTTCATCTGCAAATTATTGAAATATCAGATTTATGTTTGGATATGTTATTATACGTTGTGAACCTCTAAGAATGTTGTTACTATTGTTTGACAATTGAAAAGTAGGAAATCATAAGTCTGTGGCTACCAGTTCACCTCTAACTGCTGTTAAATAAATGTCTTTCTCAAATTGAAATGGAAGTGTGCCAGAGACTACAATGATGAAGGTAGTTCTATGATGGTCTTTTAGTAGGCCAAACTTAGGTTTCTTAAAAAGTGCAGTCTAATTTACATGTGCAGAAAAAATTGAGCAAATCTAATTTGACTAAACATCACCTGGCGTGCTTAGCTGTGAATTCAGTAATTGCACTTTAATAAAAGGTTGGATATTTTTTTTTAAACAAAAGTCAGAATACTAAAGTTGTAGGGTGAAAATTTTCCCAGAATTTATTTTTAGTGCTATATTTTTCTGTGTCAAATTTTCCACTCCAAAGATATACAACATATAACAGACAACATCATTTCTACATCATTCCATAGTTGTCTGGACTGTTCTACTGCAGTCAGTCATGTTAGATAGGCTAAATAGGATATGAATTTATATTTATTCTTCTAAGGAGACAAGTATTAACAAACCTTAGTACTTAGAAGACTAGACTAATAAATGAATGTACTGCTAAGTATGTCTCTACTTTCCAAAATCACTTGCTTTTCAATGACTTACAAGTACGTCAAGACAAAATGTAATAAAGTTGCATGTACTCGCAGACTCACAGCCGTCCTTTATTGAAACAGAATATTCAACTAGTTGTATTGAAGCAGATGTTTCTCAACTTCAGATAGAACTTATATGTGAGTGAAGCTGAAGTAACTACAGTTCTGTCTGGCAGAAAAAAATAAAAATGTTGATACAAGATATATCAGCTACAACTGTTTGCCACTATGCATCCTGAAAAATTAGTGCTCTTTCAGGTGTAATACATTTTTTAGTCATTGCTAAAGGTAACAGAATAAAGCCTATGCTACTCTCTCTTACAAATAGTTCAATAAAATAATTTCTACATATAGCTTTGAATTTGTTTAAGCACAACAATTAAACCGGAAGAGCTAAATCAGATAACTTTAGAGAATGCTTTCCAAGCTACCCAGAATCTGAGGGATTAGCAGTTATTTTTTTCCAAAATGCAAGGGACTGGTACCACATTTGTGCCCATTAGCTACAGTTATTTCTTTCTTTCCTGGAATTAAGCTTCCCTATACAATAGATACAATGGATTCCAGCTCCCATCAGCCCCAGCCACCGGTCAGGGATAATGCGATATAAACATCTAAATGCCATTGAATTACGGTTTTCTAATTGAATTGGAATATTTTTATTACAGCCCTCTGCATATTTGCATATAGTAAATCCCACATCTTTTAACTGAATTATCTCCCAAGTAAGAATGTATGGGATTGCACTATTACTCTCTCTTCCATAACTGGGGAGGGAGAGTACAGTCAAGTAGTAAAATCCATTATGTGCAATTTAGCTTTATGATACAAAATCAGGAACTGTTAACAAAAGATAATTTAAGCTGAGCTTAACCCTTAAAATTTAAATCTCCCTTAAATTTTGATAGTTTTGGGGTCAGAATGAATGGTTTTGTGAATTAGTTCACTAATGTAAAAATTAATCCTTTTGGATGATACAAGTTTAAACTTTATGGCTGAGCAAAATTTTACTCAAAAGAACACGTGTGCTATTCATCTTTTAGAAGAAAATGTACAACATGCAGTATCTTGTAATCATGCAACTATTGTGAATTGAAGCTTCAGAAAGGAATCCAGATTGCTTCCTCTTATTGAAAAAATTCTCTCTTTCTCCCATCAAGGGTCAAGGGGCAATAACTGAAAAGTTGCGGAGTTTCAGTATGCAAGACTTAACAGCTATACAAGGTGATGAACCAGTGGGACAAAGACACTACCAAACATTACCTGATACCAAAAAGAGAGCCAAAAATCCCAGCAACAGTGAAACCCTAGGTTTGTATCTTACTGAAAACTGGGCTATTTGTAATTTTTTAGCATATTCTTTATAGAGTGGCAGAAAGATAAACACTGAGTTTCTGAATAGATTTTTGAACTGGATGTTTTAAAGTGGTTATGTTGATTTTTTTTTTTTGTATGTTGCCTTGAGATCTTTAGATATAGGATAGCATATAAATAGTTCAATAAATATGCCATAGGTACCTTTTCTTTGATGAACCATGATTCTAAAACACTCTCAGAGTAGTATCTCCACATTTATGTATATTTTGGGTAAATGTGATTGAAGCAGGATCATCAGTGGGGTCTTACCATGCTCCAGGAGATGAAAATTGTAAAATATCTAAGTCTCTCTTAGCAGTATGCTATTATTTAGGTAATGCTACCTTCCATCATGAAAATAAAACATTAACTGCATTTCTACTGCAACTCTAGCAGCATTTTAGAAAATGAATGAAGATGTGAGAAAGTTTTCAACTGCTGTTTTGGCACCATTGCTGAAATCCGCGTACTAGGACCTTGGTGTGCCAAGTGTTTTTTTTTTAATAAGTGATTTTCCTTTTTGAACAGCAGATACTCGTATTACAAGTTGCATTTGAAAGCTCTCTTGCAACATTACATGGAAGGCTGCTCTCAACAAACACTACTTCAGAACTTTGAGCATGTAGATTTTTTGTTCAGTTCTTTGAATCTCAGCTCATAGCTAGCATTTGCAAAAACCAGAAGCAGAACAACTCAAATTTTCTGTCTTTTTAAAGATCAGTAATTACAAGCCATTGCTTTAAATTATGGTGCTTTGCATTTTGACCTTGTGATCTCAGGTTACAGTATTCCAGTGAAAAAGGATTCTGAAGATGATAAAACAGATGAAGAGAGGGAAGGGACATATTCAGAAGATGAGATGTTTGCTCAGAGAGGTCTCCGGAGAACACAAAGTATGAAATCTGTAAAAACAATCAAAGGTCGCAAAGAGGCAAGTAATTCTCTTCTTGATAATATAAAATTCCACAAAAAGGTAATCATTGCACTTCTGATTGAAAAGACTTAACATACTTCACGTGTTATTTCTATAGATGCATTTTTTGAAAATATGTAATACTAGCGTATTTACCCAGCATTTCCTGGGATTTTATTTTCCTCTTAAGAACTCACCCAACGGTCTTCTCCAGTACCTGTTACTTTTCCCCATATTTCCCAATGCAAGCTGTATTCAGAGTTATTTACATACACATTTTGGGTTCCTGAGGGAATACACCGTTCTCCTGCTTGCTGTTAGGCCTTGTCTCCATAGCAACCGGCCTATTCCAGTACCTGTAACTTATCCCCATATTCCCCAATCCAGTCTGTATTTGTAGTTGTTAACATACAGAGGTTGGGTTCCTGCGGGAACACACTGCCCTCCTCCTTGCTGCTAGGGATCGTCTCCATAGCAACTGGCTTATTCCAGTACCTGTAACTTTCCCCCATAGTCCCCAATCCAGTCTGTGTTGTCTGGTGACGTTGATGTACTGGCTTTTGATTTTTTTGCTTTCTGTTGAATTTGTGCAATGGCTTTACATTTTTCTGAAGCATTTTTTTGTTTTGAATTTCAACTTTTATGATTCCTCACATGTGGAACCCATGCAATCTACTGTGTGAGGCAAGACTTTGTAACTATGTTGTGTATGTCACTTTAATTTTTCTCACATATGCCTCCCAAATGTTTTCTGGCATCCTTTTGATGGTACGCATCATCTCTATAGCAACCTGCCTGAGGCCCAAGAGGACTCCGCTGAGAATTCTGAAGGCCCCTCCCTAAACTGCCAACCCCAGGATTCCATGGAATCTTCACAGCCAGCCAATCATATGAGGTCTCTGCCTGCCTGACGCAGACAAACAGACAAACTTTGACTTCAATATAATAGATGGAAATTTTTTCCCCAGTGTGATATCTACAGGAAAAGAAATCTTTAGTGAATAGTTCTGAGCTTCAATAACTTACGCATATGTCTCTAGCCAAGTTCACACACAATAAACCTAAAATACTGAGTTATGTGAATGAGCAATGCACTAGTGTTTGCAGCCTATTTACTCCTACTTCGCTCAGTTTACAGAGCACGTAAATAAACCACAGAGGGTAGCTTAGTGTGACATCTGAAACTAGTTTGATGGTGCTCAAGCTAACAGGAATGTGTAAATCAACCATAAACATTTGGGTAAAACTGGCTTACAGTCTGGGCTTGTTTAGGTATAATACACCAAAATCTTTGGCTCAGCACCACACTAAGACAACTCCGTCTGGTTTCTTTACACGCTTACACAAAGATAGTGCACAGTGCAGGTGAACAGATTTCAGGCACTAGCATGCTGCTTGTTCATATTCTGGCTTAATAAGTCAGAATTTGTTGCAAAGCAATTTAGGACACATGCATAAAATTTTTGTGTTAATTTTTTCTTTAGTTTGGTGTTCAGAAGCCTTCCTCACTTGGTTCATTGGTATTTCCAGGTATCTTATACTTCCCTCCTCGGTTTTATCAAAAATAACTTGGAGGACTTGGTGCAAAAACTGTTGAAAAGGAACAGTGGGATAAAACTGTGTTTTACTTTGAAGAAGTTTCATGTCAGATCTTCAAATTTCTTTCTGGACTCATGAGTTTAAAAAGCAATTTGGAGACTCTTTCTGAGGAGAAACTCTTTTTCTAACAACTTTGAGTCACCTGTCAAATTCATTTCAATGGGATTTCAGGCCTCAGATTACTAGAGAAGCTAAGTTATCCCAATGGAAAATTGTGCCAGGATACAGGGAAACTGCAACCCTGCTGATTTACCTGGATTGCTTGCAGCCTTGAAAAACATTATCCAATCTATCTTTCTGGATAGGCTGGCTGGGTTGAGGAGTGGGAACACTACTTTGTTTTCCAATGTTTCCATGCCTGCACTGTAGAGCTAATTCCATAAGATGGTTCTGAGAAACTCTGGTCAGTTCTCTAGCATTTATGGTGTGAGGAGCCTGCAAGATTCTGTCTCGTGTTCCATGTTTTTATAACGAGTATGTGAAACTCCTGAGTGAGGTCAGCTGAGGACTTCGGGTGAAGTATTATCAGCGTGCTGAAGCTCTCCCTCTCTTCTTTTTGTCTGGATAACTGAGACAGCAGAAGTGCAGAAGATAGTAGTGATAGCCAGTAAACTGAAGCTCAGTCCCATTAATAAGAATGTGCTGTTAGTGGGTAATTTGTTCAAAAAGTTTTCATCTCTTTTACATGGAGTTACACTCCTTTTGAGGCATCAGGTTTGTAGCTTGAAAGTGTTCTATTGATCTGTGTCCAAGTGGCTTCCACTAGCTCTGGTTGGAATGCCAACTCCATTTCCTTCTGAATAAAAACACTTATCAAAATTACCTGAGTTCTGGTTGTCTTCTGGCTAGAATCCTGCAACATACTTTATATGGGGCTGCTATTTACAAGAAACTGGAGGCTATCAGAAATTGCAGTGAGTCCAAAATACTGCTTCTAGGTGGCTGACTGAGGCTTAGAGTTGCAATTGTATCTTTCCAGTGCTTAAATAGTTGTACTGGTGCCCAGTTAGAGCACAATTCATAATGTTGGTGCTTAATTTTAAACCCTCCTGATGATTGAAGAGCAGAGAACCAGGATTATATGCTATCACATCAGCATGACCATATATAAAGATGTTCTTTGAGCTTCCACCATCTGACATAGGTAATAATGAGACAGAGGATTCATCTCAGTGGTGATACCTTGGTTGCAAAGTACTTCCAGCATGAGACAAATTCCTGCTGATTCTCCTAGGCCTTTAAGTCAAATGCTTAATCCTTGGTGGAATGAGTTAGACACAGTTGTTGTACTATTATTAACTTTTCTGCATAGTTTAGGCTTTTATCCATTTAAGAGTGAGATGAAAATACCTGATCCTAAAAAGAGGGTGAGGGGATTATCTCCCCTTTTTAGAAATTATTGGTCTAATTTACTGTTTCCATAACATTCTATAATTGTATGAGTTTTATTGTCTTGGTCAAATCAAAGACACTAATATCTTTCCTTTGATTGCAACACTTCTAATTTGGAAATGTACTGTCACTGAGAAGGATTAGATTCTGCTTGAGGCACTTTATTGTAAGGGAGGAGAGATGATATCTGTCAGTGTTCATTCTCCTTTTTTGTAAAATGAAGTATAACAGATTGAGATATTAGATACGTAGTTTAATTGGTGCAGTAGGGGCTATAACTGAAAACCACCTTGTGCACTGTATTCTGTTAGCACGTTCTGCTGCCATAGCTAGATGGATTATTATGCCATAGTTCCTATGGCATATCTGTCTTGTTTGTATTCTTTGTCAGTGCTTTTAGAGGCTGCTATGCTGGTTCCACCTTGACACTGATTAAGCGGTCAGGATCTAACTATGGACTCTCCTACTTTACTTCTTCTCAGAAGTGACTCTTCCATACACCCCTTAATGGTGTTCAGGAAAGGTTGACATGTACTGAACCAGTTGAATTTAGAGTTTAATAAAAGATACTCTTCTGAAATGTGTTTAAAGTGAGAGGGAAGAATATGCTCAGGAGGAGCTAGCATTGATGTCTGATCTCTTAATTGTACCTAAGTGTAAATTAAACAGCTTTCATCTGCTGCAGCCTTCAAATGTACTTCTGCTTATTTTTCTTCATATCCCATTTTGCCATATTTGGTGCATGGGTCATTATTATGTCAAATGTTGGAGTACTTTTGAATGAATTATATTTTATATCCATCTAAATGGATCAATATGGACATTATAGTGCTTGTCAGTCACTACTGCAGCATCAGCCTTGGAGCTGGTTCTGTTCATAGTAACAATCATTTAGGGGTATATAAATATAGATTCATAGAAGATCCATATTTAAACAAATTCTCAGTGAACTGCTGAACTGCTCTTATTACAGAATATTTGAATTTGTGCTAATTCCTGTCAACTCTGTTTGATACTATTTTTATTCATGTTCTTCTGACTGGAAACAACCAATTTCAGGCCTCTGGCATAATATTAAAATTTCCTTTGTACCTTCTGACAGCTCAGCCTTTTTCTTCCTTTATTTCAGGTGCGATACGGCTCATTAAAATACAAGGTGAAAAGAAGACCACAAGTGTACTTCTGAGTGATCTTCACGACTCAGGTTAAATAAAACTACTGCTGTTGGTTGTTTCCTGAAGGTCGCTATAGGCCTGGGCCTGTGTGCATGGCTTCCCCATTCTCTTGAAAGGAAACACTTGCCATCTGTGTGGATTCTTGTTAGTAGTGCAGAGGTTTTTCCTGGTAACTGAGGAGAAAGGGGAACACCCATCATGCACAGTGCTTTGCATGCGTATCTGAATTATGGGTCACTGTGCTGTGGATTTATGCATACCAAAAAAATCAATCATAATGGTAAAAATGTATTGCTTTAAAAGGCAGAATATATGTTTAGACTCAGTTTTTCAAAACTAATTGCTAATATGGATAGGTAGCACTTTAGATTTCTCTGCTTTATAAACAATGCAGTTTAAAGACTGGCAGTTAGATATTAATTGTGGCTCTTATGGATGAGCATTTTTAGTGTTTGGTTGATGTTTAACCCTTAATGGAAACGATGCACTTCCAGAATTTCTTACTATAAATGCAAAGTTTATACTTGAATACATTATATTTCTTGATACCTTAAAAACAAAGTTCAGTGTCAGAGAAAGCAGTATAATGGAAATAGGAATAATATGCAGTTAATATTCCTAATGGCTTGGATACAAAAGTTCATGCAAGGAATTTCTGCTATGCAGCAGAACTGACTCTTTAAAATAAATAGCCAGACTCCATACCATATGATAGTCTGGTTTTAAAACTCTTCTCATTGCTCTGTGACATGGAGAAGCTGCTTAGTCTAAGGACTGCTTGGGCTCATAGAACTTAATTTTTTTTTCTGAGGTCTGCATATTGCTGTGCAGTAATAATTTGAATGCAACTTGTCCATTCAGCCTGATTGCTCAGTGTGTTGCTGTGCCCATTTCTGCACAAAATCAAACATTTTTAGTGCTGTTGGGAGTTTTGATGGGTTTATTTTTCAGCCCAGTGTTCACCAAGGAACATAGAAAATTGCTTTATGCCAAGACGGACCATTGTTCCATCCAGCTCAGTGTGGTCTGCTTTGGTTGGCAGCATCTCTCCACAATTTTAGGCAAGAGTCTTTATCAGCACCATCTGGATTGAGTGTAAAACCTTCTGTGTGCAAAATATTTGCACTACCAACTAATACTATTTTTTATTTTCTCTTTTTGAGTATATTGGTGCATCTGTGAGGACGCAGCCAAGTAAGATTGGCCAGGTGCTTTTCTTTGGGTTAAAAGTCCAGAATGCATGAAAGGGAATTGGAGGGCAAATTAAAGACTCCATCTAAGCTTCTTTTGGCTACTGTCAGTCATATTGTGTCCCGTATTGGAGACTTCAGACTTAAGAAATACCAAAGAAAAAGAATGAACACACACACACACACACACTCATACCCTAAATTCACTTGCTTCTCCTCTAGTTTAGACTGTGGCTTTCAAGTGTTAGTTTTTAAAATCTTGCAGATTTTTTTTTTCATTTTTGTTTGTCTGTGTAACATTTTTCCTGGTAAAACATTGCTAAAGACTATGTTTGGGCTGTGCTCAGAACTGAAAGCCATATTAACAGTACAAAGAACTGGATCACTGGACTAATACAAGTCTTCTATGTTTAAAACCAGCATAATCTATAGAGCCCATTTTCACTTGATACATTTCTGTGATGTTCTTTGTGCTCTTTCAGAACAGCATTTTGAATTGCTGATGGATACTTAAGTATCACTACTTAACTGTGGACTCACAAAATACTGCATTTGCTAGAGGCCTGAATGTGACTTGCCTGTTCTTGTTGGGTAAATCTTCTGATCTCTTGGGATAACCAAGCATTTTAATATTGGCATCTGGATGAAAAAAAATCATGTTAATCCTTTGGTTGATTAAATGATATTTTAAATGATATTAAATGATGAAATGGGGTACACATTTTAAAGCTGATCACACTGCTGGAACCCTTATCACTGAACACTTGAAAAAAATGCTACTGTTATATCTGTTGGTTAAATCTGTTAACTTGAGGTAAATAAATTCCAAAGGAACATAATTTTGTTTGATGCATAGAAATGTTTTAAAAAGTTGATAGTATATGTAAGAGTTAATGGCATCGTTACGTCATGTCATGTAAGACTGTTTTTTCTGCGGAAAAGAATTAACCATTTATATTGAAAATTGAAAGCCTGTCCAGTTCGGGAAACCAAGTGCCTCTTTTCTGCATACTGCTGCAAGCTTCAGAAATATAATTTAATATCAAAGAAAGAGTGCCTGCCATTACATTTCACTGCAACTGTTAATATGATTACACTCAATATAAGAATAGAATGAGTTTTATGAATGAGAGGAGTATAGTTGAAACAAATGCTCCCAGGATTATCTTTCATAAGCCTTGCTGTTCTATAGACCCTTGGTTAACAAAATTTCACCCATTTGTTCTTCGGGAGGTTGAGAATTCAGTTCTGTAATAAGAATGGGTAACTTGTGACCTACCAGATACTGACTGCAGTATTCCTCATACTTGGCTAGGCTATCTAGGAGTGATAGGAATTGCACTCCATCAGCAGGCTCTTATCTCAACTACACTTGCCCCTCTTCTAAAAGAATCTGTCCAGTCTGCATATTAATGCTACATTTCAGTTTTAATTTGCTGCTTGTCACCTAGAAACCCGCATTGCAATGGGTCAAATACTTCCTCTAGCTTTCTGTCTTCCTTCTCACAAAGGATTAAACAGGTAACTTCAAAGGATATTGTATAGGAAGTAGTTGTGTTATGTATTTTGCATTCTAATGCTGCAGATTGTGAATTTATTCAAAACAGAACCTTGTCAGAGGGGCCTGAGGGAAGACAGATTTAAAGTTGGCTTTGTACATTGCATTATTAGTGTATACTGATATTAAATATAGTATTTAGTTTTTAGAAACAGTTATGAGAGGGAAGCACTGAAGACAGCTCTTGACTGGCCAAATCTTCTTGGGGCAGGAACTTTTCTCAGACTCAAAAGCTGCTTCATGTGAGATCCAAGGAAGCTAGAAATGGCACAGTGTTCAGATTTTCTGTAAGTGTTCTTCAGTAAAATTAATGAAAGGCAGTTCCTCTTCCATAACCCATACATTCTCTACCTTTTTGGATTCAAACAGTGGCAGTGTAAATACTAGAGTTTCAGTTATAATTTTTGACATGTACAGTGCCACAAATAAAATATTATGGAAGAGATATAGGGCTTCCACTAGGTCAATATTATGTAAAGTATTATGCAAAAGCAGCATATGCAAAGGGAACATTGTAAACTATATTCAAGGACTGCTTCTGCTTACCATTTCTTACAGGTGGTGGTTTCTACATTTGGATTCATCCTAACTTTAAAGACTGAAAGCTTTAACTCTCCTAATAATTAATGGTCAACTTGTTTACATATTTGTAGTAGAGAGAAGAATCTTTTAGCATTTTGTACTGATAATTCTTTATCTTTGTAAATGCTATTTTTGAAATGTAATGGCTCTTTTTATTTTTTAAAACGCAATACTTAATAAATGAGTACTCTCAAAGTCTTTGTCTTGTCATTTAAATGTAGTACAGAGTGCATTTAGCAAGATTCAGTCTGGTCTTTCTGTGCATTTGTAAGCTGTGCTTGTTCTTTTGTGAGATTTCAATTTTAATTTGAAGTAAGGGCAGATGGGGCTACTGTATGTCATCTGGAAGAGGCTGGCGGCAATTCACTCAAAGTGTAGCAATATCCAGAGAAGGAACTGTTTGGAAAGCTTGATGACACCTTTTAGACAATAATTTCACGCACCAGATATAGCAATCAAATGGACTGAGGTGATTTGCAGCCTTCTACCCACTCTGGGGAAAAAAAGTTAGAAAACGAAGCACCCAAAGGCCAACTTTCATAAGAGGCCAAAATGTGAATTTTTAAAAAATGAAGTAACTGACCATTTATCAGTCCATGGAGCTCTGTCTCCTGTTTTCTTCTGCTTCTTACACATGCTCATCAGTTCTTTCCTTTGGATCATCACACAGCTAGTCAGAACCTTCTAGACCTGGATGTAGCATTTGGATGGGAGCCCCATGCCTGCATGACCTTGTGCCAAGTCCCTCAGTTCTTTGTCTGTCACTGGAGCAGCAGCTAGGATAGGAATCTCTCATCATTTGTTTTCCAAGATGTATCACATTTGTATCTCATTCTTCTTCTATGGAGCATAAATGGGAATTATTTCATTTTATCCTCACAGCAACGCTGTGGTTAAGCTGAGAGAAATGGAACCAGTCACCCAGAGAATGTCATGGCTGAAGGAGGGGTTGTATAATTCCTTGCTATACAAAGAGCTTGATAAAGTTTGTTGCACCCAAATGTACTTTTAACCAAAATGCTTCTCACTGATTTCCTGAAAAAGGAACTAGGCTTTTCTCTCAGTTTTGCTCTCTGCTTATCACTTCTTGATGTTTGTGCTGCATGGCAAATTGGTCTTTTGAAACAACCTTTTTCAAATACAGTGTAGAATGTAAGAGGTGTTCCTAGTCAAGAAACACCCATGTGGTCTTTCTTGTAAGCTGTTTTCATTCTTTTTAAATTGTGGACATAATCAGAAATTTTTGTACAGATCAGAGTACATTAATAGCTACACATGCCAGCAGTGACAACTTGTTCATGCGTGTGGAAGTTTTACCTCTCCAGGTTTCTATTTATTTGAACTTTTAAGCTAGTTCTGCATCCTCCAACCTGCCCTCAAAGTAGAGTGGTCACATGTTCCCAAAATCTATGACACAATTTCAAACTACTAAACAGAAATTAAAAGCAGGGATATGACTTCATCATCCTTGCAGAAGAATATTTTTTTTCCTGCCAATGTTCACATTTTCCACCCCCAAAATCCCCGTTCTTCAAATGTCAGCATTGCTGATCATTTGAGGTAGAATTTTTTATTGGAAACACTTGTGTTGAATGAGCTATATATGACCTTTTAGGTTTTTTCCCTCTGCTGGGATGTGAAACGTGCAATTTTGCAGAAGACTAAATGTCTTGGAAGCAACTAAGTGGGTTGGCTTCTCACCTCACCACCCTCAGTTCTCCATGTGCATCATTCTTAACTTGTCCATGTCTTGCCAGGGATTAATAAATTTTTAAGTCATAATGATTTATATCTTGCCTTACTGTAAAAACAACATTACTGAATGTAATCTATGTTGAACATTATGTATTATTAGACGTGCACTGTTCTTTTCTAAATCACATTCCAGTTATTTAAGATGTGTAGGGCAGGCTATTATGTTAAATCTATATGAAAGTAGTAATTTAAGACAGAGACAAGGAAAGAAGTGGAAGTATCTGCTGAGCATTTCTGGAGAGGGGGCAGATAGTTATAAACCATGCATATTCTAATCCACACAGTAGATTGTTTTATCTACTGCAATACATTTTACAACATTGTTTTTGCACAATAGGGCAGATGCAGCTGGTATCTGTCTCACTGGTTTCCCCCGTACCAAGGCTTTAAGAGCCTATGTAATAGATGCTGTTTATCTGTGTGTAGGGGAACATTTCTTTACTTACTTTAGCTGTTGTGTATGCTGTTTTAGAAGTCTGGTGTTTGAAAACATTTTCAGAGGCTTTAAGAAACACTAGGACATTAGATGAGCAGGACCATTGTGGGCCTATAACATGATTATATAGCAAGCTTAAAGCAACAAGTATGTATCCTTAGTAAAGTGCAGAAGCTCTTGACTGCCTTTGTAATTTGCTTCCAGTTGTACAGGCTAATAGGATATTATGGTATATAAGCTCTGATAAGACTTAGCATCAGTAAGGCACCAATACAGAACTCCCCAAAGCTTCACTTGCCTTCAGGAATGGGGGACAATTTCCTATCAGATTATCGAAACTACAGTCCAATATTTTTAGTATCTGTAATGTCCTCTCTTCCAGTGAAAGTAATTTTCCAGACAATTCAATTATCTCAGGCAAGTGTATTCTAGTCCAGAGCTAGGAAAGGGTATTTTCTGGACTATAAATCATAGAATCCACCACTTAGAATGGGGATTCTGGGATTTGTGATGCCAAAATAACCCCCAAATTCTGTTCTGGGCAAGACAGTGTCAGAGTTTCTGACAGAGCATCCCATTTAAAAGTACCATTGAATTCCTGTCTTCCATTCTGGGATCCCAGATGTTTTATCTGCCAACATTGGTATCCCATTGACACTCACTGGGGTCTTTGTGCCTAGTTTTTGTAGCTTTAATTTAAAAGAAAAATAAAATCCGGAAATTCTCCATGCCACAAAGCTAAGTGCCACCCTCGGGTGCTATATTTATTTCCCAGAATAGCCCTAAACTCTACATGGACTATGGGCACCTTCTTGGAATATAAAAATGGTTGGAAACTGCAAACTAGAGCTTTGTTTTCATGCATTTCCAAGTGTGTGCATGTGTGAGGAAGGATTTTTGCTTTGGGTGAGGCTGAATGCTCTTTAGGGTTGTCTTCACTGATGTTTATTTTATAATTCACCTTTCTCACAAACGTAGAACTGAGTGGAGTGCCTACTAATATTAAAAACCTGTTCAAAAATCTTAAGTATTTCTTTTATTCATTTGAAGTGGGCATTTGTGGTTTATGGAGGCAAAATATGTACAAATCAGCATCTGGGCTTAGGCCTCGCTTGTCCCTGGTAGTCAAGTTATTTGGCCAAGTTACTTGCCTCCAAGTCTCCTTCATCTTGTGGTCTGGGAGTGGGAAATTATAGCTTTAAGACAGTTGTCTGCTCAGCCCTCACCTCTGCCTTGTACTTAAGAATCTTGGGCAAGTTATTCAGCTTTGCTGCTTTGCCTTCTGGAGAACGAGTGTTTTGTCACACTGATACAACAGCCATTTTATGAACAACATACCCAGCAACCATTTTGTGAATGTTCATGATATTCAAAATTCCACTTGTGACAGCCAGTCAAAAAGATGTAGCATCCCTGCCCTATTTGAAGATCCAGTTGAAAACCTGAAATGGTGAATGTTTTACTACAATAAAAATTACTGAACTACAATTAACAGTGCTAGTTGCAAGCAAGTAGAAGGAACATACTACACCTTTGTCCTTTGATTCCCTGGCACCCTTTTTTTCTCTGCATAAACATTATGTGACATCTTTGTTAATTCTTCAGTTTGCAAACTTCAGGGTTTCAGTTGCTAGTTCCTATTTTTGACTAGAGTTTCCTTTTCTGCCTCATTCTTGACTATGTAAATGAATTTTCGGAACTGAAATTTCTGACTCATCCCAGACCACATTCTGTGACTGGATCCCTAACAGCTTTTTGAAAATGTAACTTAGGGCTTGCCTATCAAGAAGATATTCTAGTAATTTCTTGCTTGCAAACCAATTGTGTTTGTTTTGGCACATATGCTTTTCAGCATGAACTTCCTCTTCATAATGAATGCCAAGAGAAACAGTCATAGTTCCTTTTCTTTGTGTGCATACTGGCTGAGGAGTGGTACCCATGGAGGAATGTTTTGACAAAGACCCACAGAGTGAGACACATGACAATCTTCAGCCAAAGTAGTCATTAAAGGACAACAATCCCAACCTCTTGATGGAAACAATTCTCAGAACCTGTTTTATAAGACCGAAGGGAAACAGTGGAAATGAGATGTATCAACTAAACATCTATTAAAAAGTGAAGCCCATTTTTACAACTCAAATTAATGGTTTTCACCACACCCTGTTTCAAATGCTTAAGACACAGTGAACTTAAAACTGCACATAAAACTGGTTTGCATCGAAAAATTAAGATACACAACCCCAGCAAAGTCAAAATATTCTGAACAATATCACATCTGCTGCTTTAAGCGTTGGTGTAATGATAACATAATTCCATTATAAACAATTCTTCTATGTGGAAATCAGCCTGACCGCTGCTTGTAGCCTATGACTTGGGACAAATGCAGGTGAGTATACCGAGCTGCGTATAATACAGGTAACAAAATACACCATTGTGATTGCTGCTTGTTGTCAGCTTAGGTACTGGAGCAAATTCCTCCAAGTATTTCAGTGCCAAAGATATGCGGAATCTGAAGGAGCCAGCAGAGCAATACCAGTTCAGCTCCAGTTTTCATACTCCTCTTTTAAGAGTTCTTAAAAAGGCGGCAGGAGCAGGTTAAAAAGAAATGTGGCAGCACTTTTAAGACTTTTATTTTTGCATGAGCTTTCATTGATATAAACCCACTTCTTCAGGTACAATACTGAGTGGTATTAAGGTCTCAAGGATGAAGCATATTTGTACAGTTGTGGGAATGGGATAGAATGTAATAGGATCTAGAAAGATGCAAATAAGACCCTTTCCCTACATTTTCAATGGGCTGCATCAGGTGAAACAGGTCTTTCAGATCTTTGCAGTGGCCAGTTTGTATTGATATGTGTGAAAACAAGGAATCTGTTTACCAGGTCAGTTTCCCTGGGTTCAAAGCTCTGAGAACATTCCTTATGTTACATGCGCAGTAATAAGGACACTTGTATTAATATACGTAATGTGCAGTGGAGCCATTGTCCTTGTTCATACTTCTGTTAATGGGTTGGGATTTGTGAATATAATTACATTCCTCTGTTTCTCTTTCCAGTTCCTTTGTGCAGGCTGAAATATTCTGCAACTGTTTTTTTTTTATCTTACAATTTCTAATGTCAGATTTGTATCCATTAATACTCTTGTGTAGAGCCTGCCCTGTTTGTCCATTGTACAGGTGTATTGCTGGCATGGGATGGTCATGTTCTTGTAGCTGCCATGTTCAGTCCTATGGTATTCAAATCATAGACTGATGTGTCATAAAAAAATAGCTCTTGCACAAGTCAAAGTGATCTCAACTGCACAAGCAGAACAACTTTTTATGTGGTTGCACTGTGGCACCTAGAATTGCCCCATTCCTAGTGAGAGTTGCTTCCTACACAAGGCTCTTGCTGCAGTTTTGCCAACACTGCAAAGGTAATGAGAGATCTGGGGGTGCTTTAAGGTTTTCACTCTTATTTTTCAGCAACACTGGAAACTTAATGTGGTGGAGGAAGCTACACAATTACAGACTATGCAAAGGACTGGAGAACCACTTCATCTACTGCATATTTAGATGTTCGCCTAAGTTAGCTGTAGACATAATCTGTGTGAATATAACAAAACATGTTTGCAAAAATGTATTGTTGCAAGGATACTTTTTAAGAAACTGATTGTCAGCAGTTTCCCATTCAAAACACACCCATTCATACAGACTATATGAAATGGCCTGTATGAGTATTCAAGGGAAGTTACTTTTCTGTTGCCAATGGAGCTGAAATTTTATTACCTGTCCTTTATTGCCCTTTGTCCCCTAGTCCCCATATGGCCAAGAAGTGGAGTGACTTCTGTCTTCATTGAAATCCCTCTAGTCTCCAGACCATCTTAACCAACCATGGAAATAGAGACAAAATGTAGGCCAGTGACTCTAACATGTCCACTTTTCTTCTCCTGTATGATTTTTAACATCTTTGCCTGATGAAGAAACCAGTGAAGCTTTGAAAGCTTGAATGATGTATATTCTTCATACTGGTTGGTCAATAAAGGTATCGCTCTTTGGGGGATTTTGCTATATCATACAGGAAAATGATGCGTTTGTGTGAAGTTCTCATCTCCACCAGATTTCAGTTGCCAATCAAAATCATTTCTTCGAGTGCTTCTAACTTTACTCCCTTTTATAAACATACAAACAGTGTACTATGAACTATTTGTTCTCATTCAAAGGATATTTATTTTGGCAGCATTTCTTATGTTGAAGATACCTAAGATGAACTGTGTTCTATGTCTAAAGTGGTCTCATGACCTGAAAGAGGAAAAAGTTGCACTCCTAACACCAAAGCTTCCTCTGATTAGAGAATGAGAATGGAAATGTGCAGTGACTAGAAACTGTTGGGGGAAGGGAATATCTGGTCAGGAATCCAAATAAGGATTCTCCTAGTGTAACTCGATCTGATGTAACATCTAAGCTTTTAATCAATATGATACCCAAAAAAATTGTCCAAAGATAAAGAGAACTGGGGTTAGCCTAAGGGCTCATGGGATTCACTGATGCCACTCTCTAAATTCCAAATTGTAATAAACATTTGGACATACTAAAGAAAATAATATGCAGGAATTTGTGAAACACTTCTGCTTAATACCTAAGCACCACCAGCTGGTTTACTGCCAGCTTAGCCTCTTATTGGGCAAGCCAGATGATACAGAAAGATACTGTTTTTCTGCCATATGTGTCTTGAGACACAGGCATGCTAGGCTAAATTAAAAACAGCTTTAGTGCTATCTAGCCTTTTCCTGACTTTTGTTGGTATAAACCAGACATTTGTCACAGTTAATGATTCACTTATAGGTACTGTGCATAAGCTATTGCTTCTCTCACTCCACCCTCACACAATCCTGCCTGTATGTGGTATTTTCATAGTTTCTTCAGTTTACATGAAGAAAAAGCCCTTTAGCACACAGCTTGCTCAGCTCAGAAATGGTTATGGGCTTGTTTTCCCCCCATTAAAAAGTATTTCTGAGCTGGGGAAACAGAGCAAATTATCTTTACTTAGTCTAATTATACAGCAGTAGTATTGAGGAAGATGGCATACTTGGCCACTACTATCAAGGTTTTCTATCTAACATTATGTGCAGACGTGATACATGATGTGACTCCATGTGTAAAAATAACAACAAAATCTGCAAGAGGACTCTAAAGAGGATTATTGGGAAGGGATCAAACAATAATCTTCAAAGTACACATAGACCAAAACCAGAGAGAACAGCCAGTCTTCATTTCTGTTGACTGCAAAATATGCTATGTATTCTGATAGTCCATTGATTGCCATTTGGGTCTTCATTATTAACTTGCTGTTGTACACCAATTTAACATTTGAAAATGAGAAATAACAATGTTAAGAATTTTTAAAACATTTCTCCTCAGGAGGGGAATTAATTAAAAATAGACAACTGTGTATCCTTGTTACTGATCTTTAATTCAATGAACAAAGATAAAATTAATGGTTGAAATACTACAGGAAATATCTCAAGTTTTAAAATGAAATTTTGGTTAAATCTTCACTACCATGAACTCAGCTCCATAGTATGTTCTTGAAAAATTACGGCATCATCATTCACAATACAAATTTGCAAACACTTTCACAGGTTCTAATGTAAGATTACATGAAAGAAGGAATAAATGGTAAGTTAATATAATTAGGCAAGTGAGGGCGTAGGAGGAAAATGCAGCAGAGATGAGTTGATGACACTGAGTAAAGCAAGAATAATTTTTTCCTCCTCTTCCCCTTATTCTACAAGTTCATGTCTTCATGAACAAAACAACCCTGTGAATTTTGAGGCTCTGTGTGTATGTGTGTATTTATTTTCTTCCTCCCCTGGTTTTTGCTATGTTTGCTCCCTTTCCACTCTGATGCCAGTGCAAGCTCTCTCTGGGTCCTAGGCCAGTGGTTCCCAGACTTTGGTCCTCCAGATGTTTTGGACTTCAACTGTCAGGATTCCTGACTGTTAGGAAAGCTGGCTAGAGCTTCTGGGAATCAAAGTCCAAAACACTTGGAGGACCTACATTGGCGAACCACTGCCTGAAGTCTCCAGTTTCTTTTCTTCCATATCTGTGCAAAAGAAAAGTTGGTTACAAATACGTGGAACATATATGAAAGCACTACCTGTAAAGTTGAAGTTGCTGTCCAAAACACATTATAATCTTCTGTGAGTTTTTTTAAATGGCTAATTTCAATGGTGCTTATTCCCAGAGAAGCAGGTGTTGGGATCGCAGCCTTAACAGCCAAAGGATTTAGTTCAGAATGTTGTTTCACTGCAAAGCACATGGGCTTAAGAAAAAAGCACAAAAAGTATGTTCTTGTCCTCTTCACCAAATGCCCAGCAGCTTGGACTGCTGCTGAAGAGCCTTTGGCTGAGAGTATGTCCATCTCTCCCCACATCCATCTGAGTAAACTGCTGTCCATTGGCAATATGCAGGTGAACCACATGATTTAACTGAAAACTGCAGTACATATTCTCCAAAGCAACAAACAGCTTTACAGTCCTCCCTCCGCATTTGCAGGTTTGACTTTTGCAAGCACATGTGCCTTCATCCCCCATTCTCTTCCTCGCATTTTGCCAGATGCAGAGAAGGAGGGCAAGCACACCTGGGGAAAAGGCATAGAAGGGAGAGGAAAAGGCACATGAGCATGTTCTCCCCTCTGGAATTTCCTCCTCCCATTCCCATGCATTTGGTGCTAGCACAGAGAACGCACGCTGAGGCAAAATGCAAAGAAAGGGTGGGGAAAGGCTTGTTCAAGCCTTCCTTTTCTCCTCTGCTGCTCCTCCTCTCATTCCCAAGCATTTTGCCCCAGCAGAGAGAACATACGCTGCAGCAAAATGCAAGAGAATGGGAGGAGCAGTGTCAGGGAAGTTGTTCATGGTTTTTCCACATTCACAAGGGTTCTATGCCCCCAACTCTCTGAAAAGTGGAGGGGCCTCTGTAAATGCAGGGCTTCCACTCCAGGAACCCTCATGTAAAACAAAACGAAAGCAAAAAATGTGAATGCTCCATCTCATTATAGTCAGTCAATGCAACGTGCATATGCCAGCATGGGCACTGATGATAAAAGGACACAAGGCTTCACATGACCTCACATTTGTGGGTACATTCATATGGATGAGGCATGGGAGAATCCAGACCAAAATGAGACTTCAGAGAAATGTAAAAGCAATATTTTTTAGATGTCTTGTGAACTGTCTCTCTACTCTGCAGCCACACACTCATTTATAACAGCCTGTAATCAGTCTGTAATCCTACACACACTAACTTGAAAGTAAACCTCAATAAAATTCTTTTTTTGCAAGTAAAAGTGTTAAAAGGCTAAAGTGGCAGTGTAGTAGTTTGCATAGACTGTTACTATTGTGTGCTTTCAAGTTGCTTCTGGCTTATGGTGACCAGAAGGCAACCCTACTATGAGGTTTTCTCAGCAAGGTTTCTTCAGAGGGGGTTTGCTGTGCTTTCCTCTGAGGCTGACAGTGACTTGCCCAAGGCCACCCAGTGTGTTTTCCTGAGCGGCAATTTGAATCCTAGCCTCCAGAGTCATAATCCAACACTCAAGGCACTACCCTATGCTGGCTCTACTTTGCCCTTACTCAGAATGTGGAGACCATAACAGAGCAGTGGCTGCATCCCTTTTGGAACGTTGTGTTCCTTCCGTCTTCTCTTCTGTACGTGTAGAACCAATTAAAATACTGCTGCCTCAGTGGCTACCTGCTGCCAACTCCCTTTGGCTTTGCAAGTTTCCATTTGACAGTAGTAACTGCTCTGACTTTTTCACAGACACAGCCTTGCCTTTTACATTCAGCTGAAGACAGCATTTGTCAGAGGAGGCGGTAGCTGTAACTCCTATACGCTCACTGATAGAGCTGCAGCTCTTGTGGTGAACTGGAGAAGAAAGAAGGAAAGCACTGCAGCAGCAGCTGCCCAAAATCTAAGATGAAAAGGAGTGAGATGGCAAAGCAGAGCATTGCAAATCATTCTCGGGTGTTTTGAGAATTGAAAGGAGCTTTTCCTTCCCTCAGTATTAATTTATCATTCCATGCAGAGCATTGGCAGGTCTCTGCTTTCCCTCAGCACCAGTATTGGCCACAGTCAAGAGGTGGAATGGGCACCTATCTTTCTGCACAGTATTTTGTACCTTAAAGAAACAGGCAAGGTTTTGTATTTAAAATTTAAAATCCATCCTTTGGCATAGACAGTAGCAAAGCTAGCGGTGTTACCCAGTCCAATGTACGTATCAAACAAGGTTCAAGTTCAGTTTGGAAAGGAAATAATGTTGCCTTCCTGCTTGAAAGTTAAACACTTATTAGTGCCTAGTCTAATATAACAGGAAAGTGCAGCCCACAGACAAACTGTGGCTCCCATTCTCAACTTTATAACCCTAATATAATAGCTTTGCTGGCAAAAAATTGTCCCCCCTCTGCAGTCTCCCCTGTTTTACCCAAACAAAATTATGCTGTAAATATACATGGGATGAAGGCCAGACTGCAACACTAGTGAAGTGCTTTTGTCTCAGTGGAAGTAACTGTATTTGGCTTTTAAGGATTCAGTGAGGAGGCTGCCCAGCTTTCTACTAGTGTTAACAGGTATCCTTTCTTACAAGTGGTGTCCCTTAGTTGAGGTCCAGAAAGTTTAACACTTATTATAAAGCATGTCCCTTATTTGAGAGTTTGAAACATTTTCCATTTATATAGAATAAATAAGACGCCACCCCCTACAATCCTGTATTTTTGTGTGGGGGTCCTCATAAAGACAGAAATGCTATCGCACAATTTATGAATGTGGGTAGCAAGTTAATTTTACAGAGAAATACATGGCCAGGTTAAGTGAAACCAATACTTTAGGTGGAACACAAACTTGTTAATCGCTGCTTCTTGCCGACCCCTCTCTCATGAATTTCGACTGTCCCTTGTTGCTATTTTGAAAACCAGACAATACACTACCTGTTGTTGTGTACCTTCAAATAGTTTACGATTTATGGCGACCCTAACGCGAACATATCGGGGTTTTCTGGGGGCTGAGAATATGTGTTTCCCTGGCCGAGCGGGGAACTGAACCCTGGTCTACTGGGGCTGTTTTTATACCGCATTTGCCACAGCAGCGCCACCACCAATTCGACCTGACGGGTCCTGCTTGTCAAGAACAACCCTTAACGGCCGCAACGCTGAGCGACCCAATGGCGCATTCTGCGCAAGCGCGAGGACAAGACCGCCTAGCTCGCCATAATTCTCTCCTCGGTTAACAGTGAAACGGGAGGGGGCGTGGCGAAAGGTTGAGGGGCAACCTTCTACCCCGCCCCCAACAATGCCTCCCCGGCGTTCTGTCGCCAGAGGCCGCTCTTTCTGCAGCCTCCCGCCGCTCTTCCTTCGCGTCCTCCCCGCTCAACCGCCACCTCATCACCTCTAAGACTGCGACGCCAAGCGACTTCAAGCGCTCGAGACCCCGCCGCTCGCTCATTCGCTCGCTCCCGGAGTCGCTTTGATAGGGATGCTGCGAGGAGGCCCAGCGGAACCATGGACCTGGACGAGGCTTTTGGGTTGGTGGGGGAGTTCGGCCCTAGTCAGAAGAGGCTCACCGCGTTCCTGGTGCTGTTGCAGGTGGGAGGACCGCCCAGCTCCTCCCCGCTCCCTTCGCCAAATAGTTTTGCCCCCTCCTCATCTCCTCATCTCCTCTCCCCCCGCCCCTTTCCTTTTCCCGCTCGGTGGGAGGAGCCAAAACCCGCGCGGAAGTGGGGGGAGAGAAGAGAAGCGTAGCTCCCGTTGTCTAGGCAACAGCCGGGGTTACGTTGACGAGCGAAAATTGTGAGAGGAGGCGGGTAGACCTCGCCCGTTGCCCTCTGGCTGTTAGGCTCCCGACATGCTAGAGCTTGGGCTGTGCTGGCTCTGGCTGGGGACGATGGGACTTGTAATCCAACAAGTGGAGTCGGGGTTCCCGCCTGAGGCTGCTGGTGCCTCTTCCGTCCCCTGCGTGGGAGGGAAGGGGAAGCCGCCCCTTTGCCGCCGGGATGGTTCTGGTGTCCTAGGTCCGCACTGGTTGAGCAGCGGCGTTTCCCGCCGAGTTGGGTGCCAGTTACTCTCAAGGGGGCTGGAATGGCGTGAGGGAGCTACGTGGCAGCGAGAGGATGGAGGACCGTCGTGCCTCCGACATAACCGTGGTCTAGGGCTGCCGAGGTGAAAACTAAGGCCGTTTACGCACTGGGCTGTTCTAGTGTCTTTATTCCACTTCCAACGTCCTATGGAATCCTGGGGTTTGCAGTTTAGGGAGCTGCATTTACAATTCTCAGCCAGAGAGGTCTTTGGCCTCAGTAAACTACAATCCCCAGAATGCCACAAGATGTTTAAAGTAGAATAATAGCACTATAACGGTCCAGTGCGGAAATGCCCTAGAGAGGGGCTCCTGTTTAACTCATGGTTGTGTAGAAGAGGGAGTTTCACCAGATGTTGCTTTTTACACTACACAACCATTAAAGGTACAGGAGCCCCTCCAGTTTTCACTCAGGCAAACTTGCATTAGGTTTAAATTCGTTTGGACGGATTTTCAGGCAGTTTCTTCATAAGCAGAAATTCTGCAGCTTAAACGTCCCTTTTTACTGCACAGAGGTATATGCGCTGGGGAAGGGGTGCTTCCTCTGTGGAATATTTGCCTGCTTGATCTGGTAGGTCTGCTAAAGGGACGGGCAACCTGTGGTCTTGCAGATGTTGTTGGATTGCAACTGCCAGCAGCCTTAGCCAGCACAAGCAGTGATACAGCATGGTGGGAGATGAAGTCCAGCACCACCTCAGGGCTTACTTTAAAAAACAATAGGGCTTTTACCAGTCACAATTTAATTCATCAAAGGGCAATTTAGCTCCCATTTTCAGTTATTAGCACAGTAACCAGAGTCTTAATTGCTGAACCTGAAATCCAACAGCTATTAGCAGAGTGACTCCTGCTATCTGGAGAGGCAGCCCACCCCTCGTTTGCTGGAAAGTAAAAGGTATTGATCTGTTATTGAGACTCCCATAATTTATTAATTTTCCTTTCTGAGTCGTCTTCTTCCAGGGAATTCAGGATTGCGGGGCTCACATTTTTAAGGCTGTAATGTTAAATCATAGATGGTTAATAAAATTAATAAAATATGAACTCTGCATACATTGATGTACGACTATAACAATAGCTGTGGCGATCAGGGAGCACTATTTCTTTTTTAGTGATGTGTGTCCAAGATGCAAGAATGAGGGGTTTTTTGCCTTCTTATTTATGAGAAGGGGGAAATACCTCCTCTAAGATAGAGCCTGCCACACATGGGTTTTGGATATTTGTGCTTTAGCTATTGTGATTATTTTTTTTTTTTAAAGTTACCTGATTAGTCATACATTTAAGAAATCTCAAAATTTGGCCCTATGTATTTCCCCCATGTGTTTGCCTTTTGAGATGCGGTTGTCTGTTAAGGAACCTGGGTTCTTCATATTTAAGCTCAGCATAAAGCACATTTATAGAAGGCAAGAATGTGTGAAGACCATGTGCACTGGTCTGGCACCCAGCATGAAAATATCCATGAACTCTCATTCCAGACCTTTCTACATCCCAGTTTTTGTCTGTAGGCTCCATCTCTAGGGCTTTGTGTCATTGGTGATGGAGATATGGGCTGTGCACACAGTTTCACTTTCTCTTCTATACATTGGTCTCGGGAACATCTCTGTGTACCTCACTTCTATTCTGTAGGCATCTATAACTAGAAGCTTTTCTGGGTCAAATCTGACACCCTGGGAACTGTTTCCCCATTTACTAAACTAGAAGCAAATGAGGAAGGATAGTGATAGCAAGATTTGGCAGTTCGGTCTGGCAGTGGGGGTTAAACTCAAAAAATGGGTCTACCCACAGAATCACACTGAATTTCTTAAAGGTTGTAAACAAGTTGTAGGGTACAGTAATAGTTGTGAATTCAGTTGTAAAATTTAGGTTATTCCATTACTGACTGAGTACTTCAGAGGAATAATGCCAATAACCAATTATTTAGAAGTTGGAAAGTGATATAGTATAGCTATTCTATGGACTAAAATGTGAAACATGTGGTGAAATATGATTTGTGAGCAATGTTAATTTGTGTGTGTGTGTATATACAGAATAGAAAGTAGGAACAAATCTTCAGTACGACAGTGTAACGTGGACAATGATGTCAACCTCAGAATCCTTTCTGGATTTTTTAAAAATATAGGGTGTGTTTTTGATCTGTGTTTAGATCAGAGTTGGTAATTTGTAGCCCTCTGGATGTACTGGACTGTAATTCCCATTAGTCCCAGTCAGCATCACCAGTCAGGAGGGCTAATAGGCACTGAAGTCCAACATCTAAAAGGGTCACAAGTTGCCCATCCATGTTTTATATTAAGGCTAGCCATAAGATAAACAGCATCCTGGGTGATGAGGTCTTGTCTGTGCAGTCACCCCCTCAACACAAACATCTCAGTGAGTTTTGCAGAGCTAGCCAGAGGGATAATGTGGCCTAAAATAGATCTGATATTGAGAGTCTGCAGGAACCTTCCATGTATATAGCAAGCTGGGAGCCACATATTATTGCAGGCTTGTATAGGCTTACATGTTTTACACATAACTATACAAAATAACATCCTGCTATGTCACAATTACATATTGAGATTCAATATCGTATTACATTCTAATGTACCATTTAATCTATTTATGAAAACTTTAAACCAGATGTCAAGAATTTGTGAGTAATGTCCTAGGGGCCAATGGTATTTACATGAACTGAGGTATATTACTCTGTTTGCTCCCCCTCAAGCAGCATTGCACATCAGTTTGTATGTCTTGTACAGAATAACAAAATATAACCGTGCAACAGACACTGCTCTTCCCAGGCTGCAGTAACACCTATGAAGAGTTTAAATAGAGCAAACTTATTTCTTGCTCTGCTTTCAGTGCACTCCTTCCCCAGTTTTATGATCCCAGTTAAGTCTGTTATCATATGTGTGGGTGGCTCTCAAGAACACCCATAGAGCTGTATTCTTTATTTAGCTGAGTACATGTACACAAAATAGTTAATCTTGCAAGCTCTCCTCCCTGAGTCCCAACATGTTCTGCTCTCCATCTAGTAAGATCTCTGTTGAAGTTTATAGCTAAACTTATAGTAGAGTCTCCTCAAATATAATTACATCTATCTACTTCCCTTTTTTAACCTAAAAATTTTCCCTGCCCCAAAATTAGAATTGTAGTAACAGTATGACCAAGTTTAGCAACTGCCTTGTGGTTAACAGTTTTGTAGCACGAGTGAGGCCGATACTGTATACCAAAGTGGAGCATGTGTTTTGACTAGGGTTGCCAGGCTGACTATGGGGCAGGGCTCCTGTAGCTTTAATAGTTGGCAGATTTTGGATCAAGAAGACTTGCTGTAAAGTTTCATCAGAAGCAACTATGGTACCTGTCCTCCATCACATTCTCAAATCCACCTTTTAATTGAGTCCCCCAAAATATAATTATTTACTGGCCAGTGGAGGCAGGAGGAGGGGAGAGCAAAGCATCCAGCTCTCTTCCTTTATCTAAATGTACAACATCTCAGTCTCATACTGCATGAGTCCAGCTACAGGAATAGAGATGGATCTTCTCTGCTGCTCCCACTTTTCCACTGGCCAGTGTATGGCCATACTAGGGAGGACTGCATCTGCTGAAAGGTGCATGGTGTGTATCTGTGTTGGAGGACAGGTGTTGTAGCTTGCCTTCCTGAGCCGGGATCTTCTGTTAACTTTACAGCTTGCCTTCCTGAGCCAGAATCTACTAACCGTTAAACCTACAGGGGCCTGTACTGCATTCAGCATGGCAACCTTAGTCTTGACTGTTGTATTTATGAAGAGGTCAGGGCTCAGAACAGAAAAGGCAAAACATCTAACAGAGCCAATTGCAGAAAGATGGAAGTAGAATGAAGCTTCTGAAGCAGTGGGCATATACTATGATTTAGGAAGCCATAGGTGAATATCTGAAGACAGGCAGTGGAACAGGTACATAGAAGCGTAGCCTCTTCCTTGTACCTGAGATGGTTTGTCCATTTAGCATGGAATGGACTGTTCTGGTTGCCGACAGACCTCTAGTCTCAGGAAGAAACTTTTGTGTCATCTGCTAGGTGATCTTTTCAACTGGAGATGTCAGGAGCTAAACATCCAACCTTGTACATGCAGATCACACACTTTGCCATTTTTAAGGAAGCTAGAACATCTAGATGGTAGGGTGGTATTCTTCTCTAAACTGTACATTGGCATTATGAACCTGACTGTACATAGTTGACTGAAGGAGTTTGTACACTCATAATCTCCCTGAACTGATTTCGTCCTCCTCTACCAACCAAAGTTAAACAGCTCCAAACATATTAACAAATCAAACATGCTTCAGTAATATGCAGAATTTCTATCACAGTGGGAACAGTTTGGGCCCATTGAACTGTAAATGGTACTAAAGTAATTTCGTTTGTGCACCTGCACACACCCATAAGGCAAAACGGAAAAACAAGAATGACTCTCTATTGAAGGAAAAGTTAAATAGCCAGATATAAAAATGTACTTTTAAAAAGACCCTCCTAGTTGCAGTATCAGAGTCTTGATCTTGTCTTTCTAGAAGGAGGGCAGCAAAAATTAGCATTGTGGGAAGATGTTAGCAATGTTTATGAATATGCAGCAGCAAGGGTGAACTGCCTGTGGAATGAAGCCACATGAGCAAGAGCCGGTCCACTTGCCCTGGTGGACCAAGATCAAATGTAGCTGAACAACTTTGACCTTGGGTTTGAACTAGTTGTCTCAATTTCTGTAATTCACCAAAATAATAAGCTCTTATAGTATAATCTGAAGGGTTCTCACAATGCTTCTGAAAATATTTTGACTGGACTGTGTGTGCAGGTTCAGATAACCCCACTTTCTATCCCAGCACAAATGCCACCATGTCAAGAGGATGAACTACTTAGAAGTGAAAAACCCAGGATCCTTTCATGCTATATAGCTGCAACATTATAATTCCACTGTAATTGCCATGGCAACAGCCATGGCATCATGGGATTTGCTGTTTAGGGAGTGGCTTTTATAGAATTCTCAGCCAGGGCGTTAGTGCCTGTCCGGACTACAAACTCCAAGATTCATAGTACTACAATTTTGTACATTAGAAGGGCATAAGGAGTAACAATAAACATGCAAGGTAGAACTGCCACCAAGTCTTCTCATCCTACTCAACTTGAGCCAAGTGAAACCCAGAGCTTACAGGATATCCCTTAGGCCAGTGGTTCTCAGATTCTGGTCCTCTGCATGTTTTGGACTCTCAGTCCCAGAAGTCACACCAAGTATATCCAGTGCTCAGGAATGCTGGGAGCTGGAAGTCCCAGACTCCACATCCCAGAATACTTGAGGCCTGACAACATCTACTCCTCCCAAGCCTAAACATTCAAAATTCAGTAGCAATAAGAAAATAGCTAAGTGGTAGACCTAGAAGTAGGCTTCTTCTAATAACAGACACAAATTATATAAAGGTATGTCTATTTGCATATAGATATTTGCATTTACTGTTTACAAGCAGCAATTGGAAAATTTGAGATGAGAATTAAGAACCATTCAGGAACACACACAACAGATAAAAGTACAAAAGCAAACTGCCTTAGTTCTCATGCATATCAGACCCATTTGGGCCTTCGTGGGATTCAAAAATCAAGATCATAGTATTGATACATTAAAAAAAAAGGACAAACTGGAAAGACAAAAGTATAGTGAAGCTCCTCTTACTTTTATGCAGAAAACTGGCTATAGCTCAGGACTTAATGCACTCAGACTTTCTAGTATCTTGGAAGCTGGGTGGCTTCTTTTCAAACACAGATGAAATTATCTTGCTGAGTATGGCCTTTGAACATTTTTGAACAACTCACAAACAGGAGATAAACACAGGTACTTTGTGCATTGTGCTGTCAAAATTGGTTTCTTAAGGAATTTGCGCACATAGGCTGGTACAAAATGGAAACTTAAAGGAAATTGTAGAAATAGGATTGCTTTACAAGATATATTTTTGCTGCTCTTCTAGTTTATCATAGGCTGTGTGTACACATTTAGAATTTCAATAAATAAATATTAATACTATGCTTGCCAGCTATTTTAAACTCAGCATAAAGCAAAGTAGGTCTCAACAACTGTGTATTTCTGATTTTCTTTTCTGTTTTTGAAGCAATATTAATAAAATGTTAATTATGCTTGTGTAAGTGTCATGTTCTGGCTCTGATCAGTGGATATGTGCTGGGTTGTGTCACTATTGTTAAAGGCCACAGACATTAATTTGAGGTAAAAAAAGGTATGAGTGTAGAAGTCACACTAATTACAGCAGTGTTGTCGTGACTTTGGAATACTGTTGTCAACTGTTTCGATCCTTGGGGCCCTTATTTGAAAGATTTTACATAAATATTCCTTAGCTGTTGTGTTTTATTTATTGATGTATTGAAATATCTCTATATACATGCTGAGGTAAAGTCTATTAACAACTATAAGTAGAATGGTATTACAGTTAAAGTATTAAGCACTGATTTAGCAGCATTTGAATCAGATAAATAAAGCATTTTATCATTGAATATATGAAAAATTACAGAGCTAAAAAGGATTTTCAAAATTCTAGAACTTTACCTTCTTATTAAGAACAGTTTAAGTGAGAGATTTCACCTTACTCTATGGCATTTAAATTGGCAAATGTTACTAAGAACTAAATGGCATGAAATAAGTCAAATGAGATTCAGTAAACTATGGCTTTACTCAACAGCAATTAAAGGGCCTTTCTGCACTACACTGCTATATTATTCTGGCCCTTTTCACGCGGCATTTCTGATGCGTAAGGGCCCCTTGAGGGTCACGTAAATGTGAGGAGTGGTCCACATGACACACTCACATTTGCGCAACGCTCAAGGGCCTGATGCGGACCACGCACACATTTTTTCATTTTTGGCTTGAAGCCGAAAATGGTGCGCAGTCACATTGCTCTGGGGCCCCACGCCCACTTACCTTGCGTGTGGAGGCTTGGGAGCCTGGCCGGTTGCATTTCCTGTCCAGTGCAGCCTGGAAAGGTCCCAGGCTGCACTGCGAAAGGAAGAGGCGGGGCTCTCGCACGAGCAGGAAGCTCATGCGGAGCCGAAGGACCCCGAACACGAGAGCCTTACTCCGGAGGCTGCTCACGTGAGCCCCGCACCCCAGCACCGCAAAAGGATAAGGTACAAAAAGGGTTTCTGTTTTCAACATCCTATGGAATCCTGGAGTTGTTGTTTTGGGGGAGGGGTGTTTAGAATTCTCGGCAAGAGAGTTTTTGGGCCTCAGTAGACTATAAACCCCAGAATTCCACGGGATGTTGAAAGTGGAATAATATAGCTCTATAACAGTATAGTGCAGAAATGCCCAATGTCTTTAATATTGAAAAATGCCTATCGTTATGGTGAGTGATGTGTTTTTGAAGAAAGGGTTCTGTCTCCAGAATCTGCAGTTTGTGTCCATTTGCTCTGTGGACCACAGTACCATGCAACTGCTTGCAGGACTCATATCAGCAGGAGCAGGTCCACCAAGCACTTGGTGAAGCCCAGCCTCACCCTCACTGATACAGAATCGCCAGATGCAATGCTCCAGTTTGTCCTGTGAGAGTAAGTAGGAGTAAATGTGTGCAGGAAAAGGTAAAACAGGGATAGAGACCCTTTAGGATTCTAGGTGTTCTGGGCTACAGTTCAAACATAAACTTCTTACTGTTGAGCATATTGGCTGGGCCTCCTGGGAGCTGAAGCCCAGTCTTGTGGAGGTTCAAGTTTTCCCACCCCAGAAGTAAAGAGAGAGATCTTGTCCCAATTAGTTTAATGCCTTTTCTTCCCCTGCTAATTACAATGATTTAGTGAGAATCTCCTGCTTTCTATCTACTTACCTCCATCTGAGTTCTGTTTTTTGAAAACATGAGGGTTTGACATTGTTGGCATCTAGCATGTATATTTATCTGATGATTCATACTAAATAAACTTTGTTTTACTTTGAAGGTGTTTGTGGCCTTTCAGTCTATGCTTATTGTACTAGTGGGAGCTATGCCAGAATATCATCTTGACCAAGAAGTGATTTCAGCTAGTACAGAAGCTCTTGCAAAACACGTCAGGTTTGCCAGTAACTTCACATCCATAGCAACAGAGGCAAGTACATGTTGTTGCTATTACTTTAACATTTGTCTGCATTTTAGGTTTCTTCTCTCTTCCATATGGCTTCAATGTAGAATACTGCCTTTTAAAATCTTGGCAGAAGAAATGCTTACTTTGGACTTGTGTTCGTTTACAGTTTTCCTTTAAATACGGTCAAGGAATTTGCTGATGAATGAAAAGTCTTTTGAAATGTTACTTTGACCCCTTTCTTGTCCAGAAGCATAGATTGCCATTCTAACTTTCTTCCCCATCTTTTAAAACATGTACAATTCAGATTCTAAACACTGCTTGCCCTGACTTCGAGTGAAATGTTTAAAATAAATGGTTAGCTTTAACTTTGTAAGGTTTAATATTCACCACTGCATGATTTGTACCCTTTAACACTGAAAGCCCTGTCTTAGTGCCATGAGTGTAAACTGTATTTATGCAGATGCGTGCTGATGCCTACAGTAGTGGTTTGAGAATTGGACTATGACCCAAGAGACCAGAGTTCAGTTCCCCGCTCAGCCACGGAAACCCACTGGGTCACCTTGAGTGCCTCACACACTCTCAGCCTCCAGAAAACCCCATGGTATGGTTGCCTTCTGGTTGCAATAAGTCAGAAAAGACTTTAAGGCACATAACAAAAATAATGCCTGATTTCATGTTTAAAGCGTTCTTAATCCACATTCTGATTTGACCATGTTCTGTTCATACATGAACAGTATGTCTTCTAGAGAAAAGCTGTATTAATATGTAACAGTTGCATGCATTGAGAAGGTGTGGGGTGGGCTGATGCACATGTTCTGAACCTCTGAAGCATGTTGCTGTATTGCATTGAATCCTTTCAAGGCAACTGCTTGTTGTATACTCAATATTTTGTTTAAACTGGGCCAGAGGTGGCATCAAAAGAGACATCCATACAGCTGATACCTTCTTAGCGACACTGCATTTGTGTTGCTAGTGTTTAAATTGAAAGCAGATGTGAGTATGGATTCTTTTTCTCCTTTCCTGACCGGTATTCTCTGCAGTTACCAGTGTAATTTCCTCATGTTGCTTAGGCAGAATTTATACTCACTGTGCACTCTATATTATATTCTGGGGAACTGAAGATGACAGGAGTGAGAAGTTGGTTGGTGATTTATGGCATAATGAAATTTCTGCTCTACAAGTGTATGTGCGGAATGTTTATGGTTATCTGGAACATTGTGCCTCTGTGCTTTGCTTAAATCCCTGCTGAAAAGATATCATAAAATGTTCTGCACATGACACTGGTAGTTATACATGCATTATTCACAGGATAGGTAATATTAGACATGTCAAAACTTTTGCTATGTCCTTATTCAATAACTTCTTAAAGGCCTGAAGGTATCATGGGCTCCCAAAACATTTTAAAAATTGTGGTTTCATTTCCTTTACATTGTTGAAGTTTGTTTTCCTCAGCTTAGCTTTTTCTTCCCCCTCAAAAACCAGTATGATGAAACTTGTCAAATTTATTACAGTTTTACTCTCCAGCTTTTGAAAGCTGGTTTCTGTTTTTGTCTGGGGCATGCAAAATACCTGGAAAATGTTTAATAATTTATACTGTTCCATTACATGTTCCTAGCAATGAACTGAGTTTCCAGCTAATTGCATTGGAATTTACCGTCTTTTGTAAGCTGAATAAAAGTCCACACATTAAAGCAGGGTGGGTGTGTTCTGAGGGTCTGCATCCAATCTTGTCCCATGGGGATCCACCACAGGCTGCATCCCCTCCCAAAAATATTTTTCTCAGTTTTTTTTTTCCAAAGCAAAACTTAACATGAAATTTATTTCCAGCTGGGAAAAAAACAAACAAACAAAAACAAATTTAGAAACAGCCCCTCCTCACTAAGTAAGCCTCTGTGCCTTTTAAAAGGAGTGGATTGCTACTCTTGGAGGTTTCCAGGAAAGGCTGTGGTTCTTTTTCAGCTGAAAAATTTTTGGAAGGTAGTTAGGATGGGGGAATCTAGGCTACAAAAATGGAGAAGGAATGCATATGACATCCAGCCGCATGATTCCCACTCCTGCCTTAGAGTTTTATGTAAGTAAGAACTGCAAATCTGAAAGAAAGGAGCTATGTGGAAAGCAAACATATAAGGTGGGTTAAGGGAATTGAGGCCCATGGACTGCATGTATTCCCATTCCTTTTGTGCCCCTCTGGGCTCCCCCGCATCATTGGGTTATTTTTGTTGTTGTTGTTTTGTGCCTTCAAATTGAGTTTGTCTTACAGTAATCTTGTCGTATGGTTTTCATAGCAACATTCCTTCAGATGTGGTTTGTTGTTGCCTTAAGGCTGAGAGTGTGTGACTTTTCCAAGGTCATCGATTGGATTTTGTGGCTGAATGGATATTTGAATCCTGGTCTCCTCGAGTTTAAGTCTAACTTTCAAACAACTACACCAAACTGGCTACCCAGTAGTTTTGGGGTTCTCCCCAAATTAAGAACAGGTACTTAATTGACCAAATCACTGCAAAAATACATCAGATTTGAGCTTCATTCCACCACCATATGTTCCATGATTTTAAAAAGTCTGAAGCAGCACAATGCATATAATTTGAACATGAAATGTAAGAAGCAGGAATTGGGAAGCTAAACTGGACAGGAGTGAGACATCTTCAGTGATATAATTACGCAGTGTTTTTACTTAGAAGATGAAGGAGAGATACAGCAAAAGCAATCAAGGGTTATAATGCAAAGTCTGATTGAGGGAAAAACCATCATTATAACCGTAATCCAAGTTTATGCTCCAAACTACAGAGGCAAAAGAGGAAGAAAGTGAGAGATTTTATGCTGAAGTCCAGGAAGTCTGGGAAGAACTTGGTTAAACATTAAAACAGAAAATGTTGATGATAGGCAATTGGAATGCAAAAGTAGGAAACAGAGCAGCACCAAATATTGTCTGAGAATTTGGTCAAGAGACAACACAGTAGAGCAGCTTAGCAAATTTTTTGAGGCCAACAGTTTGTTCATTGCAAGCACGTTCTTCAGACATCCAAAGAAACAACGGTAAATATAGATGTCACAGGACAGCCAATATAGAAATCAAATTTAATACACAGTTGGAAGCAGAAAATAGGGAAACTTCATTCCTTCCACTACAACAGGACCAGGAACAGATTTTGGTACAGAACATGAACTGCTAATGTAAAGAATTTGTGTAAAATTAAAAATGCAAATTAAATCAATTATCCCAAACACAGCTTGATAGATTCTGTAGATAGAATTTAAAGAAAATGTAAAGAATAGCTTTGTACTTTTAAGCCCAACTGATCAGGAGCCAGAAGAATTGTGGACCAAAACCAGGGACTCTATCAAGGAAGAATGCAAAAAGACCCTATCTGCAGCAGGAAGAAAAAGAGAAAAGTCTCATTGGATGATAGTTGACTTTTCAAACAGTTAAGTAGGTATGAGAAGCGAAAGTAAAGTATGACAGAATAGAGTCAGAATCCTGAACACAACTCTTCAGCAACTTGAGCATAGGAACAAAGAGAACTGTTATAATAATCAGTTGAAAGTAATAGAAGAAGAAAAAAGACCTCTTCCATACAATCTGAGAAATGAAAGGGAAATTTAAACCAAGAGTCAAGAACATATTATATAATCAAGAGAGAGAAAAAAAGATGGAAGCAATATACTGAAGAACTCTATAAAAGAGATGACAAGAAGAACCTTTTGTAGATGAACACAGTTTTAGAGGAATGGAAGCTGCTCTCAAAAGCATTTCAGAGAAATAAATTACCAGGAACAGATGACATACTAATGGAGCTGTTTCAAGCTACAGAGATAGAATCCATTCAAATTCTAACTAAGATCTTCCAACAAATATGGAAAACAAAACAGTGGCCCACAGGTCAGAAGCGCACAATATCAATTCCAATCCCCAAGAGAGGGAATACCAAGGATTTAGTAATTGCTGGATCATTGCATTACTCTCCCATGCAAGCAAAGATCATCCATTTAATACATGCAGACAAAACCATACTAACTAGCAGAAAATACTAAAGGCAACTATTGAGGTAGGTCAAGCAAGGGGAAAAGTGAAAAGGCAGGGTTATAGCTGATCATTAAGAAAACAGAAACAGAAGAAAAAGATCTCAGATGATTTATTAACATTAAAATGGATGATGAAGATATTGAAATATTATTGTACCTTGGCTTAATCATAACTCAAAATGGAGATGATACTCATGAAATCAGAAGACTAGAACTTAGAAAGGTAGCCATGAAGGAACTAGATAACATCCTCAAGTGTAAAGATGTATTATTGAATACTAAAGACAGGATCATCCATGCTGTAGTATTTCTGATTTGCATGAAGGGTTGTGAAAACTAGACTGTGAAAAAGGCTGACAGGAGGAAAATCAACTCATTTGAGATGTGGTGCTGGAGAAGAGTTCAGTGAATACCACATATTCCTAAAAAGACAAATGAATGGGTCATAGAGCATATCAAGCTTCTCACTAGAAACCAAGATGATTAAATTGAAACTATTATACTTAGATCATATCGTAAGACAACATGATTCATTGGAAAATATGGTAATTTTTAATAAAGTGGAAGGCAGTAAGAAAGAGAAAGGCCAGGCCATAGGGAGATTGAATCAATCAAGGAAGCCACAGCCCGGAGCAGCAACACCTGACCAGTGCTGTTGATGACTGCGGTGTTAGGATGATCTCTCATTCACAGGGAAGCCCACTTGATGGAAATTAACAACAACAATGACACCAGTCCTCCCTGCCTGAAAATAAATGACTGAAAATGGGCCCCAAAGAAATCTAAGCAAATCACTTTGGCTAAAGCTTTGTTTTCAACAGCAGTAAAATGTGCTGAGGACACAGAGTGAAAATTGCCCCCCACCCACAGCACAGTTGCCAATTTGTAGTATAAGACATGTAAGTGAAGATGAATAAAGTGCTGATTTGTCCATAGTAATGTTGTCTTGTATCATCCCTCAGCTCTGCATTTTATCCATCTGTGTTTACATTTATTACAAATGTAGTTCCTGTAGTTTATTCCCCCTTGCTGCACTCACCAATTTAGATTACCACTCTATTGTATTACGTTGTTTGTTAATTGTTTCTGCTGCTGCTCGCTAACTTGTGTTGCAAAGACTTCATTGGAGGCTCTAAATCTTTAGCTTCCTAAAATTACATTGAAAATAAGGGACAGCTGTTTAAACAAGTAGCTGTTATGAATTCAGCTTGATATTTTGCTTGTTACCATAGTAACCAATGTGAGATTGCAGTTCTTACCTACGCAAAACTCTAAAATGTATTCCAGACCAAGGAGCACCCTGATGATCTGTAACAGATGTGCTAATGGGCTCCCCCCTTGAGATTACTTCTGACCTTGGCCGGTCGTAGAAGACCCCTGCCCCCCTCCTCCTTTTGTTTGATTCTAGGATAGCCTAGTTCAACTAAGCCTTTTGTATTTTTGTTGTTGTTGCTGTGTGGGATTTTATTGGTCTAACAGAGAAGAAAATAAAGCATGGTTCCAGCAGGGAGAGGCATAGCATTAGGGTTGCTGGGGTGTATCTTATTATAAGAAGGGATGTCCCTGATTTGAGGGCAAGAAAACTTGTCCCTTATAGGGCTGGCAAGTGTCCCTTATTGTATGGGATGTTCTCTGTTTGAGAGTTGGAAAGCTTTTCCTTCTGTACAAGCTGAATAAGATGTAAAAAAATCCCGTAAGTTTTGGTACGGGCCCTTCCTAAAGACAGAAATGTGTGCATTATGTAATTTACGGATGTTGACAACATAATAACTTTACAGATAAATACATGGCTAGGTGAATTGAAATCAATACTTTAATTTGGTATTTAGAGAGATCACAGACGTGTTAATTTCCTGATTGTCAACTCTCCGTGTCATGAATTTTGTCTGTCCGTTATTGCTAGTTTGAAAACCTGGCAACACTATCTACTATAGAAAATGCATTGCAACAAAGCAGCAGGAAACCATAATGCATTTCATCTTTAAACATCATGTCTCCCTAAAAGCTGTGTTGTGTCTAATAAAGCGATTAGGAGTGGAATGGAGCAGAAGACATTATGGTGGCAAAAATGGATTATACCTGCTTCCTGTATACTTCTTGTGGAGTTTTTAGATGGGTGGGTCTTCAGGAAGGACCAAAAACCAACAGTGTACATGTCTCCCTTCCCTCCCCCAGAAAACCCTGCCAGGCTCCAGTTGGCTTTTTTCTTTTTGGTTGTGATTTGTAGTCTTAGGGCTTCAGTAGGAAAAATAAATGTGAGTAACAGTTTTAGCATACAGCATAGTCTCTTGCCCCATGGGAGCGCATAGTCTCACCACTGAAGAAAGGTAGTGCCATGGTGAATTTCAGGAATGGGTGAAATACAAGCAGGAAAGGAGTTCAGCAACGTCCTCCCTCCAAGATTTTATTGGTCATGAATGACCAGTGGGTCCTTTGTCATGGGGGTGGTGAATCTATAACAGTCCCTACTCTCTCAGCTGGCCCAGGTTGTACAGGAGCTCTTCTGGTGCCCCACCTCTGTTGAAAATGGCCTCCAGCACCTAGGTAGCACCAATACAATCTGGAGCAGTTGTAGCAGGAGCAGCTGTAGGACAGCCAGGTTTCACTGCTTGGCAGGAATGGATCTCCTAGTCTGAGACTGATATTGCCTTGATTATGAGAGGTGAGCCTTCCATACTAATACTCACGTTTTCCCCTCGGCCTGCTGAGTTAGAGAAGTTTTCATTGGTTTGTTACTGTGTCTTAATTGACAAGGACTCTTTTGTGTTTTCAATAGTGGTATTTAATCAGACATGAAGCTTATAAGGTGAGCCTGGCATCATCCTTGTACTTCGCTGGGTTGCTTATTGGAAACATAATGTTTGGCCCATTATCAGATAAACTGGGCAGGAAACCTGTGTACCTTACAGGTAAGATGATAAGGGGAAAGGTCTCTGTCAAGGCTTTGGCATATTTCTGTTTTAGCTAATAATGTTTTACCTTATAGCAATTATTCAATGTGCATACTTTCAGATATGTGCCTTAACTTTTTTTTAACATTATAAAACTGTAAAAATTGACAATTACTCCATGAAGTTCTGAAATGGCAAAATTATACATGGGTAAGAAGATATTAATTACACATTGTAAAAGTTCATACTTCACCACAGCAGTAAAATTTTATAATCGATACAATTCAGCGTGCTGTGTTTTTTTTTCTTTTAAAGTTCTAAACGGTTTGTGATTATGTGATCTGAAGGATCAGTCACACTTATATGAACCTGCCTCAGCATAAAGCTTAGTTTCAGAAGCTCTACTCTCTGGATCACCTGAAAGTCTGGTATAAGGCTTTATGAGTGGTCATCTCACACCTTTGTTACATACACCCCAGAGATTACTTATGGTTTCACCACTGCTGGCTTTTGGTTTAATGGCTGGTTAAAGAGGTGAAGATACATTTTTCCTCACCTGTATTTTGTACTTTAAAAACCTTAGCAGCTGTTGTAACTGTGTGTGTATTTGAGAGAGAAAGGGAAGGTATGTTGTATTTCCATGTACTTCATCATTTTGTAAACTGTTTTGTGAGGGCAATATACTTTAAAAGGCAGGGGTTGTTTTTTTTTCAAATAAATATTACGTATTGAAGTTTCTCACATACTGTATTTACTCTTCCAGTATGTTCTGAATGAACTCATATTGAAGAAAAATCCCCATAAGAACTTGTGTCTATTAATGCACATAAGCGATCTTTTACCAATTTAGTTATGTATGATAAATGTGTTTTACACTGCAATCCACTGCATGCTTATCTGGCATTCAGCCCCATTGAACCCAATGAAGACTTGGATTGTGGTTTTAATCCACTATCTTGTAGAAGGAGTACTCAAAGGTTTCCATTTGGAAGCAATTAAGATTTTAGCAGTATGACCATATTTTCATATAAGTGATACATTTGGGCCCATATAGATTCTTTGATATAACCTAGAAAGACACCTTAGGTTTAGGTGGGTGCTGTTCACCCACTTATAAAAGTAACATGTAAATTGAATATGTCTGGAGAGCAAATCTTAATTTTAGGTCACATCAACATACACATAGACAGCAAATCTTAATTTTGGATCCTATCAACATACACATATGAGAAATTCACTTCATGTTGACCACATAATTAACATTTATCCATGTTTATCTTGTGTATGTTATTCTTTTCAAGATGCTAACCAGATTAGACAGTAGTATTCATACCTGGGATTTTACCAGTGGTTTTAAGCGTGTTTGAACATGTTTTTGTATGTTCAGATAACAACATACTGAAAGAGCATTTATCGGGGAGGAACTAGAGTTTCACCCAGGTGAATGAAATTACTAGGGATTGTTTCTGCCTTCCTAATATTTTTTTTCATCATTGAGAGCTGCAAGTGGACTCTGTAAAATACCTTAAAGTAAATCCCATTCAACTCCTTGGGATTTGTTTTTGAGTGGATATTCATAAGATTGAGCTACAAAATGAGTAATATTTATCAACTGTATGTGTTTTGTGCAGGCCTTTTCTTTGATGTCATTTTTGGGTACGTCTCAGCATTTGCTCCAAACTATGACATTTTTGCAATGTCACGGTTTTTTGTTGGGATTACAAATGGTGGTATGTCTCTAGTGTCTTTTGTTTTGACACAAGAATATGTCGGAAAATCCTTCTGGGCATTGACAGGTAAGACATGAAAACTTGGCTTAGTCTGTAAAAGAAATTCTGGCAACAGTCCTTTTGTGCTCGGTAGATTTAATGGTTAGAATGAGTCAGTGTTCACAATCCAGACTCTACTGCCTTTTCCCCCAGATTTCTGCCTGTGGGGATTTTTGAATGCGTTCAGCAACAGAATTGCGTTTTTGTGAAAAAAAACTTTTTTACCTTTTTTTTTTTTTTTAATCTCCTTGTTCTTAAAATGCTTCTTGTTAGGTCTCTTGCTGACCAGCTGAGGAAATGGCAGGACTTCCCCCACCCCCGCAACAGCAGAATTTTCTGCTATTTTGCTCCCATACCCTTCTTCTCTAGTCATCCCTATAAAAATAATGGCTCACAAAGTTTAAAGTAACAGCTGTCAATGCTTATCCACCCCTTTTCCCCAGGCTAAACAAAAGAGATTTATTTTTCTGGCTTGGAAAAGCCTGAACAACATGCAGCTTTCTCCTGGATTTGAATATCCAGCAAGCACCCTACTGTATACAGAGAAACCTACACTATCTTTTTCTTCTCCTCAAATATGTTGGGATCTGCATAGAGTTATTTTAAAAATATGGCCTTGCCTGATGGCTTGCAGTGTGAACTCTTGTCACCTGAAGTGGACATTGCTGGAATGACCCACGTGAAGGGGTCAGTTCGCCCATGCACACTTATCAGTAGCAACTGCAGGTGCAAGCAATATCTTGCACACGAGAAAGAGGAGCCGTCATGAATAAAATAATTCTAGAAAGAACTTTCTGATTGTATAGTATTCTTCAGTGGAATTAATTTGCAAACTGGGTCAAGAATCATCACATGTTGAGGAAACAAAAGATAGCAGTGGGAGTTAAGTGAGCTACTCTCAAGGATTCAGTTATATCTAGAGACAGAAAAAGTTATGATATAGAGCAAGAATCCCCAGACTCCCAGCCAGCATAACCAATGGCCATGCTAGCCGAGGAATTCTGGATATCATGATGAAAGACTTGTAAATACAACATGATCTTAAGGTGGTTTAAAATATCTTCCCCTTAGTTTCAAGTCCTTTACTGCTCTACCTAACTCTACCACAACCTTGCATGTGGTGTTCTTTTATCTTTTAGAAAACAGAACGAGTGGTCTAGTTATTATTATTATTTTTCTTTCTCCCAAATGCTCTTTCTCCATTTGTCTATTCCTGTTTTCCCAACTTGCTGATCTTTGATTCCTTCCCTTTCGTGTTTTTTCCCTACTGTTGGACCTCCTTGACTCACTGATCATATTTCAGTACAGGCAGTCCTCGAGATGTGGAAAAGGTTCTCCATTCTCTGCTACCATAGTCTGTCCTTTCAGGGCTGGGTGTTTTAGTCAGTCTCAGCCATTGAGCAGACAGAGACAGTTGGTTAAAACTGAGTGAGAAGAAGGAGCCATTGATTATTGCCTTTCACAATAGTGTTGATGATGTGTCTGTTGTCATGACAGCAGCGTCTGAGATGTTGTAAGCCACAGTATTTGAAGCATGCTGTAAGAGCTGCCAATAATGGTATCTAGGATAATTTAATAATGCACAGAATAGATGGCAAGGATTTTGTGCTTACATTATTCCCTTGACTTACTCATTGTTCTTCAGACAATTCTGAAAACTCAAATAGCATCTTAATCAGGTTCCAGTCCCATGAAAATGGAGATGTTCAGTACACTTGTGCACATTTACCTAGATGTCAGTCCCTGTTATGTTCTGTGGGGCATACTCCCAAGTAAGTATGAATAGGCTTGAAGCTTTAGGACAGGGCAGGGCAAACTTTGGAACCTGGAGGGCCACAATGCCTGTTGTAGCTGACATTTAGGGGAACTGAAGGTCACATTGCACCACCCCCAGTCACCTAGGAAAGGGATTTTCAAGCTGTTTTTTGTTTCTCCCTGTTTTGGATGAAGGCCCCTGAAATACTATTTAACTAAACACTGTACAACTAAAATTTGGTGGTTTGGGTCATATATGAGTGGTTTTTTACTCCAAAATACAGCACCCCCTACATTTTTGCGAGGGTTTGGGGCACAGAACCCTCACAAAAATCAACTGCAAATAATTCAACCCTGCCCGAGTGAGCGCTCCACCCTATTCCCTTCCAGGGCGCCCACCTCCAATTTGCTTGCCTTTTGCCTGAGTGTGCATGCCTTCCTTCCATGCACCCAGGCAAAAGACAAGCAAATGGGATGAAGTAGCCTGCAAGTGGCGAAGATATGTACTTGCCTCCCCCCCATTCTCCCCTTCCCATTCAGTCACCTTTTGTTCAGGCATGCTGCCTTCCTTCTCTTCGTCTGGGCAAAAGGCAAGAAAATGGCAGGAGGAGAATGATGGAAAGGCTCACGTGTGTCTTCCGTCTCCATGCACAGGACTCCCCTCCTCCCATTTGCTTGTCTTTTGCCTGGCCGTGTGAAAGGAAGGCATAGGCACCCAGGTAAAAGGCAGGAGAATGGGGTGGGAGGATAGACAGAGAGATATGCGCACACCTTCTCCACATGCGTGCCTCCCCCCAGTTCCCTTCCCTTTTGCCCAGTTATGAATGCCTTCATTCCATGTACCCAGACAAAATGCAAGGGAATGGGAACAGGAGAATGTGAGGGAGGAAAGGCAAGTGGGCACCTTGCGAATAATCAAATTCATGACTGTTAAGCCCACAAATGTGGAGGGAGGATTGTATGGTAGTTTGCCCTAAAAAAAATTGATGTTTTCATGGGGAGTTTAAAGGTCTTGCAGGAGGGAGGTCCTAAGAGCCTGTGGCTTGCATAATTCCCACCCCTGCTTTGGGGTAATTTTCGTTGAAATTGGTGGCATTCTCATTCCGCTTACATCATTCTAAAATTAAAATACTAATATTTTGAAAAATGACTTTTTGCCCAGTGCCTCCCAGCATAATTTCCATCAGTAACCTGGAGTAAATTTTAGAGGAGGAGTTGTTGAATGTGATTTTCAAGTTTTTTCTTTTTTTTGGCCTACAACTCCCATCAGCCCTAGCCAGCATAGCTGATGGTGAGAGATTATGGTAGCTGCAGTTCAAACACATCTGGAGGATCAGTTTCCCACCCCTTCTTTACAGCATACAAAGGTATCCGTTATCACATTTCCTTGTATCATCTTTTCTCTGTTTATGTCGTCTTGCTTGTCCTCTGTTTTTCTGTTCTAGCTGCCTAAATTTTAAAGCATCATAGGAATTTAATTTTTGAAACCAGTTTATTGTTCTGTGTTAGTTGTCATAGGATTTAAGAAGATAAGAGGGCAAAGATAAAGACAGTATCTGATTAAAATACAATTGGCAAAGTTGATTGTGGTAAATTCTGTTGAATATCCTGACCCTGGCACAGTTCACAAAGATACTTCTTGTTTTTTAAAACTTTTTAAAGCTTATACAATAAAACATTCATGAGACATCTAATTGAAGTTATTTTAACTCCTCATAAGCAGGAGGTTTTAAGATTTATATTTGTTTGTATATGCTGCTGAGACTCTATGCCAGTATTTAATAAAATGGCTTATTTTTTGTTTTGCTTTTCAGGCTCCTTAACAAATCTGACATTTGCGGTTGGCATAGCAATTTATGCCTTACTGGGTTATTATATAAGGGAGTGGCGTTTACTTGCCTTTGTATCAAATTGTCCAGGACTTTTCTTTTTTCTTCTCTCATTGTAAGTAATGATGAAATATATATTGTGAAAATGTAAAATTTCTTAACTGGAAATACAGTACTGTTGTTGGAGGATGGAATAATAGTGGTTGTTCTTACATGCCTTCAACTCAATGCCAACATATGTTAAGCCTGTCAAAGGTTTTTCTTGCCAATATTTGTTCAGAGTAGGTTTGCAGTTGTCGTCATCTGCTGCTGTTTGACATGCCCAGGGTCATCCGGTGAGTTTCCACAGCCAAGTGGGGATTGAAGCCTTGGTTCAACACTCAGACCATAATACCATGCTAGCTCTTTTTTTGAACAGAGGTAGAACTTTAAATAATATTAGAGGTAGGATTTTAAAATTCTTTTGTTCAAAGTAAAATTGAATGAAAGTAACTTTGTGGCAATGGCCTTTGGTGGTGGAGGTGGTAGGACAACTTTTGACTTTGTGCTCCTTGTTTGATGAATAAATGCAAACCAGCTTCAAACTGTCTGATATAGTGGTAATCGTGTTAGCATTAAGTAACACTGATCAAGTTAGCACTGATGTAAAGATGCAGTGTCTTAATGATGAAGAGGGAAAGGGGACGCATAAGCCTGTGGTCTGCTTCTTAACTATTGGGACTTGAATCCTAATTTAAATTAAAGAAGCTGAGGGAAGAAAAAATTCCATACTCTCTTTCTTTCCTGAAGCCACATGCAGTCTCTGAAAAGCTCCTCTGAAGGGTGGGGATGCAGGGTGGGACTACTGGAGGGAAGAACAAATGGGAAAGTTCATTTCCAAGAACGTTCTAAAGTTACCTTGGGAGCTGAACCTAAGTCTAATGCAGTCCAAGAAGGAAATTAAGATTCTTTCACATAACTGGAAGCCGTCTGTAAAATGCATGGTTTTGTAAGAGAGAAGCAGCTGGAACAGTAGCAGACACATGAGTTTCAGAAAAGAAGTCTTTAGGGGAAAACTAATTAGAAATAAATTGAGTCAAATAGATCCTTTCCCTTTTGCACTTCTCCATGTGTCTTCAGTGTTATAGTATATGAAATACTACTACTATAATAATAGTTAAATTGGTTATGGCTGTAATGTAACAAGCAATTATAATGTGTCAGTTCCAGTTGGTTTGTCTTTCTCCTGTCATATTGAGTGAAACAGCTTGTTCAGTTGATCTTTCACACCAAGTAATAATAATTTAAAATGAACTGTGTTGCTGGTACTTCATTTGCCATTTGGGATGTGTGATATGCTCTAGTTAGCTTTTTATACATACTACATAGATAATACACAACAGTGTGGTATGAAGGAAAATGTGTTTGAATATGATCCAGACTTGTTTTGCCATGCAGTATAACTTTATTAGTTTCTGTGCTTTTCTGGTTTCGTGGAAGCAAACAATAAAAAAACAAAAGCCTTGATTATAATGCTAAGTGCTGGTTATAAACAGTACAAGGTTCTGTTCTTTTGCTGACTTAGGAGCTGGGAAGCTAACGGCCATCTTGTCTCCAGTCATTTATCCAGTCCTTTCTCCTCTCTTCCTTAAACACTGTTTAAGACAGTGTTTCCTAGTCTGGCTCTCTCCAGATATTTTGGATTATAACCTGGACCATTATTTGGACCAGCTGCAGAATATCATGTCTGGAGGGCACTGAGTTGAGGAATGCTGATTTAAAATGTTTTGATACATCCAACTATTCTTCTCACAATCATTTATGGTATGTTTTCACACTTTTAAATTATAGTAATTACTAGAGATTTTTCTTTATTTTTAGCTGTTTTCTATGCCAGTAAGTTTTGGTCAGGGTTTGGAAAAGGATTATTATGTGACCATCTAATGAACAGATACTTCGGCTAATACACAGATTTTTTGAAAAAGCATAGACACGACAATTGTCCCTTTTGTGTCTTTGTCTGAATGTTCCTTTTTTCAGTATGCTTCCTGAATCACCAAGATGGTTATACTCTCAAGGCAGAACCACAGAGGCAGAAAATGTGCTGCAATACATAGCCCTTGGTAATAGGAAAGAGAGGTTGGCTGTGAAGCTGAAACAGTGCAAAGCAACAGTGAAAAAGGATGATTCAGCACCTGGTGTCCTAAACCTAGTTAAACATCCAGTCCTTCGGTGGCGCACTGTCATCTTGATGTATATCTGGTAATTAATAAAAAGAGATTCTGAGGCTACATGAATTAGTCACACACAAAAATAGCAAACTGTGACTGGTAATTCTAGGCTGCTTGAAAGAAAAATTACTATGCTGATGCTGTATTGGAACAGCTTAATTGTTACCTGTTATTTCAATAAATATTTAAAAGAGATCGGTTTTTCTGAGCCTTGAGGGATCGTCTTGTTTTTCCCTCCTTACGCCTCAAACTAAGCAATAGAGAACTGAGGTTTTTGTTTCTTTTTCTACATTTCAGTACCTTTGGTGATACTAATCTTTAAAAAGGACAAAGATGGCTACAGCTTAAAAAAGTCTGTTACACAGTATTTAATATACTTTGGCAAACTCTCATATAATTGAGTTTTGTCACAGTGCATCAAGAAATAATCTTCAGCTGTTCAGAAGGTAGAATGTCTGTTTTTCCAAAGCCTTTTGTAATGAATAATTTACACTTTATTGCTAAAAACACATGCCTGGTTTTCTGCCTGTCCTTTTTTTCCTGGGGATAAGGAAAAAAAACAGCTGAGCTTCTATCCTTTTGGGAAACCAGCTAGATGAGCCCTTGTTTCCTTCTGAGAGGTAAGGCAGGACAGGGTTGGGCTTTGGTAATACAGGGGACCCAGTACCAGGAAGAGGCTGACTAGATTTTAGGGTCTCCATGCTTCAATGGTGACACACAAAAAAAGGTTCACACAACATAAATCCCTGGCATGTACTGCTCAACATAACCAATCAGTCTTTCGTTGACAATGTTTAGGTACGTGTGTAGCCTTGTATATTATGGCTTAACACTGAATGCTGGTGAATTAGGAGGGAATCTTTACCTAAATGTGGCACTTTCCGGCCTTGTAGAAGTTCCAGCTTTTCCCCTCTGTATGTTCTTCATTGAGAAATCTTGGTAAGTCTAATAATCTTCCTATTCTATATTTACTTGACAGATAATGTGGCTATGAAAGGTTTAACATTTGTTTCTGATTTGTTAAGGTGTTTAGTCTTGTATTTGAAAAGGAGCATGCCTTGTAGTGCTGGGATGAATGATGAATCACTCCCAGAACAAGTGTTTGGTGACCATAACAACACATCTGAGACCTGCTTGGTCTCAGCAGTACTTCAGCAGCCCTCCTTATGTGTTCTGCAGCCAGACCTACTTAATGTGCACTGGATTGGTGGCATCATTTTAATTTAACTCATGGAAGGGACATGTTTTATTTATCACTCATTTGCTCACCTTTTGAGAGCTGGAGAGAAGTGAGGCATGTACACACAATGTATTTCCTTCCTCCCCCTGCTGTTTGTTCCATTGGCCCTGAGCAAACAAATCTTAGAATATTTCTGGTAATAATAACAACATGCAGTTTGATAGGTTTTCTTCTGAGCTTGTGCTGTTTTTCTCTTCAGGTCAGGAAGACGTAAAAGTACAGTTGCTTTTTTGATATTTGCTGGCCTTGCCTGTATTTTTACAATGTGCTTACCAGAAAATGCTGGTGGTGAGTATAATGTTCTGTTTTAAGCAAACATAGTTTTTGCCAGTAGGCACAGAACTGATCTTATCAGAAGATAAGATAGCAAGTGCATGGAGTGCTCTAATGCCAAATAAGAACAGTATTAGAGCTCTTTCCTGAGACAAAAGTGAAGCTCATATTTAAACAAAAAGACAAATTTACTTGTAAGACTTGGTTCCTTTATTTCAGTGGCATTGCCCTAAGACTTGCCAAATCAATATTTTGCCTTCATGAACAAATTTTATGCAATAGACAGTGCAGGGAGAGTCAAACTCCACAGCATCTCTACTCACATAGAGCATTTGGTTTGTGTAAACTTCTGCACCAACCATATAAATGGCAGTATTTCTTACTAAACCATGAATAAGTTTGGGTTCTTAGAAAGTCACGTGTCACTGAAATGCTTTAAAATGTGTTGTCATACAGCTCATTTGCTTTCCTTTGTATTTGAGACTTTTTGTAGAGAGGTTAGTAAAAACACTAAGAGAAGCTAATGTACTTTTCATAGGTGCCTCTATTCCATTGTTTGAGTAGCTTTTCAAATGGCTCCTGTCAGGAAATCATTAACCATGAATGTTGCTTTGAGGCACAGCTGTGGACTCAGTACACCAAACCTTTGACTCCAACTCCACTATTTTTCTAACTTCCTACTCCAACTCCCTCGTAAAGGACAAATGTATATTAATTAGTAATAGCAAGTGTGCTAAAGTGGTAGCACAAGGCATTTCGTCACAACCAACAGGCTACTTAGACTGACAGAACGTAAAATATATTTATTTAAGTATAAATGATATATTGTTATATTATACATTTTTATTTTGAAGCTGGAGTCAGAGTCTGTACGTTTCTGCCAACGTGGACTCCACCCAAAAATATTTCCAGCTCTGAATCCATGACTCCAACTCCACAGGCTGGTTTTGAGGGTGGCCACACTTGAACCACCACTGTGTGGTGATGAATTTAGGTTGTACTATGTGGAGAGTGTTACATTTCTTGATGTAACCCACAATATAGAGAAACCTATAGGCAAAACCTCCCACCTTTTTTACCCTGTACTTGTGAAGGTTAAAACCATGGGGAAGAGAGATATGTAATGCAAGCCATATCCCCAGGCCTGCAGGTTTTTCAGGTTTCCTAATGACATTCATCTGAGCTCTGGTAGAAACCTCTTCAGGCCTCCATCTTTGGTGTGAAATTGTCCTCAGAGGAGCTCATCTGCCCTGGGATGTTGGGGTGGGAGTTGCATGTTCACCCCTCACCCACTGTGCTTGTAGATGGCTGTTTAGGCTTAACATGTACTACCTAGGGCTGCCAGACTGAAAACTGGAGAGGGCTATTATACCTTTAATTATTGTGTAGAAGGGGGAATTTCAGAGGGTTTTGCTCATCATGCACCAAGGCAATGAGTAATTCACTTCTACTGAAATTCCCTCTTCTACACAGCCAGTAATGATACAGGAATCTGCTCTAGTGTTCAATCTGGCAAGCCTAGTGTCATTGCAAAGTGGTTATTTACAAATGGGGCAGAAATTGGGTACTTTTCCTTGGCACGCTGGATTACGTTAGAAGGCCTGGCTATGCTCTGACATAATCAGATCCCTGGCTGTGCAGTACTGGCTGTAGCATTTCCAGATGGCTTTTCGGCTGGGAATTTGAGTTCACACCTTTTCCATTTTCCCTGGGGTGAGGAAGCTGTGGGCTTCAAGATACTGTTGGTTTCTAGTGACCTCTAGGTCTTGGATTATAGTGCTCCCTCTTCTGTCATGACCTCCACATTCATGAATACAAAGTCACTTGAAGTGTGATGTTCCATTATGCAGCAGGCATGCACCCTTAATGGTGTGGAGCTACACACGTTGCACCCATTGACTACAAAGGGGCACGACACTCACATTTTTTTGGTTTACATGGGGAGGGTGGTCCTGGAAGGGAACTCACTGTAACTCTCATCTGCACAAGTCAGCGTGCATAATGGTCAATGGTGAGATGCTCTATATGCTGGGAAAGATTCCCATCAGACTCAGTTGGATTTATTTTTGTGTAGACATGCATAGGACGTCTGGGTAGGCTTGCATGTTCTTTATTTGCAAATGGTTTCTTTTGTATTTTGTTTTAGGATATTTCTTCAGTTCCAGGGTCTTCGCTTTATATGGGAAATTGACTGTAAGCGCAGCCTTCAATATCATATATATTTACACCTCAGAACTCTACCCAACCCTAGTGAGGTAAATGAAAACTGAAATTGCTGCTGTTATATTTATTTCAAATCTTGCAAGAGTTGGTTCTGACGACAATAACGAGCAAACACAGCTGAGCCAAATTAAATCTCATCAGCAATTCTGTTCAGCAGTCCAAGTAGAAGTGCACTTGCATTCCCCAGAACTGCCAGAGGAGCTAGGAGGCCAGAGGAGCTCTGCCAGATGCAGAGAAAGGAGTCAGCTGACACTAAATAGCCCCTTGCTGGATCAGCCATTTACTAGCTCAAGAGCTGGATAAAGCAGAGCCCAACCATATACTGTTTTTTTTTATTAATGTAGGTAGCTGCTTGAGATTTCATGGCATGAACTATACAACTAATGTGGCAATCAGTTTATGGCAAGTTCAAGAAACTATAGTCTGTGGACTGCATGTGTCCCCCAACTTCCTGACACCCCCCCCAAAAGCCCCCACATACCAAATATATATATATATATATATATATTTAGTTTGACAAGTGGGATTTCTTCAGCTCAGATGGCAAAGCACATGAAAACAAAAGTACAAACCCTGATAATCCACTGCTGCTGTAGCAGAGGTTTACATATATTCACAACACCAGTCCTTCATTTAAAAAAAAGCTTTACTGGAAACTGGAAGTTGCAACCAGAAGTGACAGCTGGTTTTGATTTTTGGCTGGTGCAGTCTTCTGTGGGATTGAACACTGCACCCTTGCTATGGTTAGCTGCCTTTGTTCTTGTACATCAAAATGCTGTGAAGTTAAGTTACATCATTACTTATCTCTAAACAGTAAAACTTTGGGGGGAAAACACCTGAGATGTGGAGGCCACTTCAAGATCTGAATGAATATTTCTGGGACAATGTACTGCTTTTCAAAGAAGAGAGTGTTGGGGTGGAAAATCTTTTTCCATATATATAAACAGCTAATCCCATTTAAAATATTATTTCTTCTTTGAATACATTGTAGGAATACGTGTCTCTACTCAATGTTTTCTCATAAAGACAGAACAAATTCTAGCGTAATTTGAGCACAGAGTTTTATCACCACCTAGTGTTCAGGTGCAGCTTTGCAAAACTCACAACTTTTGTCCTTCTGGGTTGTTCAGCATGTTAATGACTTGGAGAGAAATGTTTTGTAACTAATAACCAGACTGTGCCTCTCAGTGAAGATTACCTGATAATTATTTCAGCTTACATTATTTACTGTGAGCTATAATTATCTAAATTGACAATCAAAACTATATTGGCACTAGCATTCTTCTTTTCTCCTTGCTTATTATTTTCTTTATAGTCACCATTTTTATCTCAGTCTTTCTCTAATACACTCAGATCAACTGTTAGGTTTGTCCCGCCTCCACCATTTTACCCTTAAATCAATCCTGTAATGTAGGTTAACTTGTGAGAGAGTGTCCAAATCAGTGCTATGCCTGAGAAGCTGCCATTAACAAACAAATGGTACATAGTCACAATTTGATTACACGCTGCTGATCTTTATAGCAGTACAGGATTTTCCTTAAACGAGGCATGTGGTTTAAGGAACATCCAGTGATAGTGAGATATATCTATATCTATACCTATACCTGTATCTATATGATCTATCTGTGTATTAGATATATCAGTACTATTATAATTATAGTATGGTGTCACAATCCTACCTTGTAAATATATGCTCTACATTTAAAGCGCACACACAGTTGACAGCTCTGATGTCTGTCTGTAAAAGATCATTATACACAAGAAATATTAAATGAGTGAATGAGATTGTTTATCCTTTAATATTTTTTCAATGCCTATCAGTTGGAGAATTTTCACTTACAATATTGAATCATAGAATCATAGAACCATAGAGTTGGAAGAGACCACAACGGTCATCGAGTCCAACCCCCTGCCATGCAGGAACAAACACTCAAAGAACCCCCAGCAAATGGTCATCTAGCCTTTGCTTAAAAACCTCCAAAGAAGGTGACTCCACCACACTCCGAGAAAGCATATTCAGCTGTCAAATGGCTCTGACTGTCAGGAAGTTCTTCCTGATGTTTGTAAAGCAAACCAGCAACAAAATAACTGCAGTGTTTAGGGTTCCAGCCAGCTACCTCTGTAACTACCAAGATAATTCATTCCAACAGATAAAGTTTTTTTTCCTCCTCCTTGTCCTCCAACAGTAGGCATTCTACATCTATGGGTGACATGTTTTGGCCATATGAGGATTGATACTCAGTTGATTCTGTGTGTGTATGGGTGTACTTGTGTTTGTGTGTGTGTACATGTACAAGCAAACAAACAAACAGTGATTTCCAGATGGGGATTGATCACTAAGTGCTGACAACTGTGTAGGTAGTAAGAATGAGTGGTGGCGACTCCAGCAGTGGTAACATCCTAATCAGGTGATGAGGTTGTCTGGTGGGCCAGGACAAAAACTACATTCTGTTGAGAAGTAGAACTGTGCTTTGTTTTTTTAAATGTAGAACACTACATAATGTATTAAAATGATGCCACTCTTGTTTGTCTTTTTAAAAAAAGTTTACTCTCAGATAAGAATAATTTGCAGATACTTTAATGCTTCTTTTTAAACAGAAATGCTGGCTTGGGTGTGTGTTCAATGACTTGTAGATTTGGTGGCATTTTGGCTCCATTTGTTCCTTCTCTGGTAAGTAACATTCTTCCCTATTATTAATTTTACTATTAGATAACATTTTTGAAAGACCAAAAGGTTATGTTTAACAATTGCTATATATTAGTATTAAGACTTGAAAGTAAATGTTCCAAGGATGCCAATATTTTCTGTGATATGTGGCCTTTTTTTTTTCTCAGACTTACCTAACAAAAAGTGAGTTGCCTTTTGTAAGTAGACAATGTTATAGCATAGCCTATGTCTTTGGTGGGAATAAAAAGGCTTGAATAAATATGATTTAGTAATGTTCAGATAGAATCATAAAGTAAGTAGCATCCACAAACCCTGGTTGCTGGGTGATTCTGAGTGTTGTGGTAGAAAAAAGTAATATTTCCAGGCTATGTCAATTTGGCCCTAATCTTGACACTGACACTTAAGGGCATCTCTTTTCTTTGTTTTTCAGCAGTTATAGGACCCAAAACTCCTTCTGTAATTTCTTTCTGTCTCTGAATACATAAGTGTTTTGTTGAGCCCTATATGTGTGCTATTTCTGTAGAATCCAGAAAAAACAGGGATAGTCATGGTGCGAGGTCTGCTATGTGCACAAGCTGGGATTTCTGCCCATCCTTTCAATAGCATCTTTCACAAAACAAACAAATGCTGTCAGCAGTAGAAGAATGAAATAATTGTATGACTTTTTTGAGTACTTAACCATTTGGAGATCTACTGACAGTGTACATATTTTTCCAGGTTAATTTTTATATGAACTGAATGTAAAATAGATTGGGGTGTTTGTTCTTTACTGTACTTTAAGGTGTGCGAGTATGTTCATAACACATTTATTTTTGATTTCCTCTAGAAAACTCTTGGTCCATCTGTACCATTTGTGGTCTTTGGGATCAGTGGACTATCAGCTGGTTTTCTGACTCTTCTTCTTCCAGAAACTCTAAACAAACCTATTGCAGAGACCATTGAAGACTTGCAGATGCCTGCCTATGAGATGCTTAAAAACAAAAAGGCAGAGTAAAAATGATTTTATTTTTTTATTTTTCATTTTTGATAATTTTTAGAAGCAGCTTCAGTGCCACTTGGAACATCAGAAAGATACCTCATTTTTTAATTAAACAAATTTTCCTTTTTGTTAATTCCTAGATGCATATTTTTAATATTTTTCTCTGTGTCCAAGAAGAAAAAGTTTCTCAAAATGTTGAATACAATATGTTTTTAATCATTGTATATGAAATGCTGTGGCTGGCAGAGTTCCCAGCTCATCTCATTCACTCTCCACCTTGCTTGCTTTTCCATAGTCATTCTGTTACAGACAGGCTATTTAATAACTGATACCAGGAAGAGCTCTTGGTTTCATATTTCCCATTCCTCTTACTAGAAAAGCCATCTGGAAGATTTTCTTACCTCAAATATGTGGCAATTAAAAAAAATGGAATTGCACAATGTCTTAGTTTTGTCTGCTTTAATGGTTGTCAACATGAATAGGCATCAGTAAGTACATTATAGTCCACTGTAAAAGAAATATATGTTTTAATTTTGATCCTGTTGCAGCTGTACTTGATAACTACAGATGTTGGACGTCAACTCTTGGACTGTCGTGTAGAACATTTCAAATATTTTGCCAAGTATCAGATAGGGGAAAAAAAAGGCAGTAGTTCCCTCCTCACAAACTATAGGCGTTGGACACTTTTCTGGCTTTTTCAGAAGCAGTGGGTTGGTGTAAGATCTGTAGGCCACTAAAATGTGCAGATGTGTTCAATATGGAATTAGACATTATAATAATTCCTTAGGAATACAATCCCACAATGGATTTCTGCTGGCAGAATTGTAAGGTCTTCTGGAACTAGGAGGAGAAGGAGGAAGCATTCCAAGAGAACTCTGCAGAAATGTAGAATCTTTTGGAACTCTCACGCTGCATCCTCTTGTAGATGTCCATATGACTGGAGTTGGGTTTTGGGTGGCACAGATGACTAAAAGGGAGTTCTGAATGTCCCACCAGCAGAACACTGGATTTTAGGTATATAAATTAAGTAATTAGTTATAGATAAATCTATCAAGTAGCTTTTACAAGTCCTTAGAAATTCAGACACAACCGAAGATTGGACTGTTTAGCATATTGGCAGCCCCATGACTGAACAGGAGAACCTCACTTTGCCCCTTTGTAGGGTCAGATGTCTTTCTCCACTGCCCCACTCCGTCCACAGCCACTGGTAGTTTTGCATACTGTTCATTTGTTTTCCTGTAGCTTTGGTAAAAACAAAGGACAGTATGGATTTCTTCTTTTTTTATTAATAGGTATAAACTAGGTATAGGATAAATTAGTTACAGAGTGTTACTTTACTCCAGCGGCCCCTTGCTTTGGCACTGCAAAACTAAAGGAAATTGTATTTTGGCTTTTGCTGTTCATCACACTAAGGGCTGTTGAGATGTATCTGTTCTTAAAGGCCAGGCAACCATCTAGTCAAGATCCGATGATACTGCTGAGATTATGGAACTGAGAAGTGTCATCTGAATTTGCTTGCTTTCCTCTTGTTTCTCATTCCTATTTTCTTTTGCACCATTTCTATTAGATTGTCAGCCTTTGACAAGAGGACAGTCTTGTGTTTTAAACTTGGTTTTCCGTATTGACATTGCTTAGTAAAAAGCAGTAGTAAAAAGTCAAAAAAAATTTGTGTTACCTTTAGAGACATTAGTCTTCATTTGGCATTAAGCTTTTATGATCTCAAATTCAGTGCATCTGATAAAATGGGTTGCCAATCACAGTTTATGCCAAATAAAACATGTTAGTCTTTAAAATGCCACAGGACTCTTTGCTGCAGAAAGTTTTAGACACTTTATATATTATCAATAACATGAGTGGAAGCAATAATAATAATGCGTTTTTCCATCTGTTTAACAGGTAAATCAGTTAGAAGAAAAGAGTTAAGTATTGCAAAATCCATACCTGATTGGAAATGACAGCCGTGGTTCCATTGTTGGGGTGTGGCGCCATCAAGATTATCTGTCACTCTGCAGCACTGAAAAGTACTCTGGGATTTCCAGTATGGTGAATGATTTATTCTCAGGAGGGTTAAAGGAGCCTTAAATTGTGAAAATTGGTGGTGGTGGTAGTGATAGTGATGAATTATAAAAACAGATCAGTAGAAACTAAGGAGGAACCTTAAACTGTCACACTTTGTTGTAGGATATTAAAAATTATCTGGCTGGTTCATTTTTAATGACAAACAGAATAGTTCTTACACAGCTTAGGTCAGCCTTTCTCAATCTGGTGCCTTCCAGTTGTGTTGGCCACGGTGTCTGGGAATGATGGGAGCTGTAGTCAAATATACCTGCAAGTCTGTTGGTAAAATCTCTTATTGGAGATTTTGACATTTACAGTAAACACATGGGCAAGCAGAAAGTATCACAACTAATTGGTATGCCTGTATTTAGGTGTATATAAATGGACTCTGAGTAGCACTTGGAATTAAAAGCACATTGCTGCTTAAAGTACTATCAGACTGGAGGACTACAGAGCAAATGTTGGTCCAAATGTTGTCAGTATTTTTATATTAATGAAGCGAATGTTCCAAAATATTTATAAAGACCAAAAAAGCCTTTTGAGTACTGTTTTTGATTACTGCTGCAATATATCATATCTGAAGTATGAACTGAATGTATCACAGTCCACATCTGGCATAGCAAACAAGTAGGAGATCAGCTAACAATTGCAGGTTGCATCTGAAACAGTTCTCTGTGCCTATTTGTATGATGGCAGACAATAACAACAACCCAGGATTGTATAGGAGGGTGGGGTGGATCCAGAGGAGCTCTTCCACATGAAAGACATACCTTCTCCTTGTGAAAAAGCCGTTCTTTGGTGCAAGGTATAAAAGTGAAAGTAAATCCCAGAGTTCTATTTGCTTTCATAGTCTTTCACATAACAGAGTCATGAGGAAGATAAGAGGAGAACAAAGCCAAGCGTTTAGCAACACTCCTGGAAGAATCCCCATTTTATCTATAATAAGAGAGAGTGGCAGTAATTTAAACATTCCTACCTGTCCGTGCATCTTCCCAAATGTAAGGGCAGAATGAGGAGAAGTGGCCTCTGGGACCCTCCACAGGCCAGAATTCCTCTGTGAGAGGTCAGATGAGGGGCTGTTTCACACTGCATAGTTATAGGTTACGAATTGCCATGGCTCTATCCTACAGAATCCTGGAATTTGTAATTTACTGAGGAGTATTTATGAGCCAGTGTGGTGTATTGTTTTGGGTGTTGGACCACAACCCTGGAAACCAGGAGTTGATTCCCTACTTGCCTGTGAAAACCCACTGGGTGACCATGGGTGCATGACACACTTAGTCCCAGAAAGGTTTGCATTAGGGTCACTGTAAGTCAGAAATAACTTGAAGGCACACAACAGCAAAAAATTTAGACCTTTCAGCCACAGAGTTCTAGCATCTCCCCAAACTACAAACCCTGGATTCCATAGGATGTTGCCGTGGCAGTTAAAATGAAATACTGTTGTATAAGTGTGTGGTGTGAAAAGATCCCAGGTATGTGGGCTGGACATTCCTCATCCTTGCTATGGAATCCACCTTGTGTAGCACTGCACGTGCTCTAATGCAGTCTTCTGCACAAGCGTGTGAAGAATTGTGCTAGCACCTATTTTCCTTTGGTTCACAGTTCTTTTTGGTCCAATGTGAGGGACGGGAATATTTTGCACAGCATTTGGCCCTAGATATACAAGGGAGCCCTGAAGGTAACAATGTGGTGTTTTTGACAGCCTGCTTTCTATCTAAGCCAACAGCTTGTGCTTTGCAGTATTCAAGCACACTGCTGTCAAGTCAGATTGATGTCTGATGAAAACTCAGCTGACGGAGATCTACATATTTAGAGTTCATGAGTTCAAGGTCACCTTTGAAAAGGACCTGCGAGCTTAGGAAAACCAAACTAAACCCACCAAACCTGGACTGTGGGACACACTTTTATTTATATATTTTTCATATATTTTAATGTGTTCTTTTTGAGCACTAGGGAATAAAATTGGGTCAATTATCAAAAGTTCAGGGGTGTGTGTGTGTGTGTGTGTGTGTGTGTGTGTGTTTCTCAGATCTTGGAAAAGTTACTCTTTTGGATTCCATTTTTGAGAATTCCCCATCATGCCTGGCCAGTGGCCATGCTGATGGGGTATTCTTGAGAACTGGAGAAATAAAAATTTCCAAGCTCTCTACTTTCATACATTTCATTATTGAAAGCTGTAAATAGAATACACTTAACAGAACTGTTTCTAAGTGTCATTTAGTGCTCCATTACCTTCCTTCAATTCTAATGTCCAAGCAGCAGGAAAAAAAGATATGAAGACCAATTCTTACATGGAGTTTGGCTTATTATTATAGAAAGGTTTATAAATCTATATTTTTGTAATAAAAATGTGACATAAACATTATAAATTATTGCTCCTATGGAAGCAGAAAACTGAAGCGAAGATAATTTTCCCTGAACTTGCTGCCACATGATGAAATAAGTTCTCATAGTGAATATTTAATGTATCTTTAATGAAGCTGTTCTGCCTTGCTTTTGTTCCAGTGGTGTAGAAAATGCTTAATAAACAAAAATGGCATTTTAAATACAGTGATTTGTATTACTTACTCTTAGGATGCATGTATTTATGCTTAAATTAAAATGTGTATTGGTCTGAAAATAATTTTCTATATTAACCCCCTGTCCCCGTCTGGTTCTGCAGGGCAAAATCCTATCAGAGCTTGTTACCACTTTTAACACTCCTATCCTGCAGGATGTACCTTTTGTTTTCGTACTTGGACATGTTTATGGCTGGAAATACATGATTGGAGCTATGCTGACCAGAGGAACATGTTGCCAGACATGGGCAGGCCATAAGAGTATATATGAACGAGTATATATGGGGGAGTATATATTGAGGAGTATATATTGAGGAGTATATATACAAGATTATATATGGAGGAATTTATATGGAGGAGTATATATACAAGGTTATATATGGGGCAGTATATATGGAGGAGTATACATACAAGAGTATATGGAGGAGTAGAACCCTTTGGTCAGTCCCATGAAAAACTTTTAGCCTTTGCCAGAACATCCCTATATATGGAGGAGTATATATACAAGAGAATATATATAAAAGAGTATATATGGAGGAATATATATGGAGGAGTATATATACAAGAGTATATATAAAAGAATACATATACAAGAGTATATATGGAGGAGTATATATACAAGAGTTTATCTGGAGGAGTATATATGGAGGAGTATATATACAAGAGTATATGGAGGAGTACATATGGAGGAGTATATATACAAGAGTATATATGGAGGAGTATATATGTTATTCCCATGTACTGGCCTGGCCTTTGGTAAACCAAAGATATCATTTTGATATCACAATTTGGCCCTGCTCTGCCACCCAGCTACGTGTTTGCAAGGCCTCCGAACAAGCACTGAGCTAGGTATGGCGATAACAGCTGAATCATTCTTGTTTACATCAAGGCATGCCAGAAGCTGCCAGGTATGCTTTAGGAGACCTCCCCAGGCAAACACCTTCAGTAGTGATGCACGCTATGACAAAAGACCCTCTGCCCCGAGCGGGCACCCTGGCAAGCTAAGTGCTCAACTGCCAAGCTAGCTGCATCTGCATACTGGCTATATTATTGTCAATTCAGACCTTAACTCAATCATGTAAATTCTAACCTTTCGGAGACATTGTCTCCAGCCCAAAACTCATTGTTCTCGCCCAAGACCAGACTAGCCCACGGTCATTCCTTCTCCAATAAAAACCCCCAGCTCCGAGAGCTCCTCGGACTTTGCTGGACTTCCATCCCACCTTGCTGCCGCTTATTCTGTGAGTTCCCCTCGGTTGCCACGCCGAGTTTCCCTGCCCTCCATTGGACTTCTCCAGGACTGTGAGATAGGTGACGTATCACCCATTCCCCTAAAGCTCTATTTCTTACTTCTAGTTAGCTGCGTGGTTGTGTTTTCTTAATAATTGTCTAATAAATATTATTGTTAGTTTAAACTGTCTGACCACTCACTGACCTGAACCTGTATACACAGGGTAAAAGATCCCCGCTAAGTTACCCTGCCTCTCACTAGCTAATTTCCCCATATTTGCTCGGTTGTTTGGGCGCCCCTCCCGGGACCCCCAATTCAGGGTAACATATATACAAGAGTATATATGGAGGACTATATATGAAGGACTACATATGGAGCAGTATATATACAAGAATATATATGGAGGAGTATACATACAAGAGTATATATACAAGAGTATATATACAAGAGTATATATACAAGAATATATTTGGAGGAGTATATATGGAGGAGTATATATATATATATAAGAGTATATATGGATGAGTATATATGGAAGAGTATATATACAAGAGTATATTTGGAGGAGTATATATACAAGAGTATATATGGAGGAGTACAGATGCAGGAGTATATATGGAAGAGTATATATGGAGGAGTATATATACAAGAGTATATATGTTACCCTGTGAATTGGGGGTCCCAGGAGGGGCGCCCAAGCAACCATACAAACGAAGCAAAGATGGGGAAATTAGCTGGAGCACTCTCTTAGCTAGCGAGAGTCAAGGTAACTTAGCGGGAATCTTTTACCCTGCGTATACAGGTTCAGGTCAGTGAGTAGTCAGACAGTTTAAACTAACAATATTTGTTAAACAGTTATTAAAACACAACCTCACAACTAGCTAGAAATAGGAAATAGAGTTTTGGGGAATGGGTGATACGTCACCTATCTTGCAGTACTGGAGAAATCCAATGGAGGGCAGGAAAACTCAGCACAGTGGCCGAGGGGAGCTCACAGAATGAAGAGGCAGCAAGGCAGGATGACGATCTGAGCAGTCCAAACGCAAGTTCGAAGAGCTCTTGGACTTGGGGGCTTTTGTTAGGGAAAGAATGACCGTGGACTAGTCTGGTCTTGGGCGAAAACAATGAGTTTTCGGCTGGAGGCAATGCCTCCGAAAGGTCACAATTTACATGATTGAGTTAAGGTCCGAATTGACAATAGTATAACCGATATGCAGATGCAGCTAGCTTGGCAGTTGAGCACTTAGCTTGCCAGGGTACCCACTCGGGGCAGAGGGTCTTTTGTCATAGCGTGCATCACTAATGAATGTGTTTGCCTGGGGAGGTCTCCTAAAGCATACCTGGCAATTTCTGGCATGCCTTGGTGTAAACAAGAATGATTCAGCTTTTATTGCCATACCTAGCTCAGTGCTTGTTCAGAGGCCTTGCAAACACGTGGCTGGGGGTGGCAGAGCAGGGTCGAATTGTGATATCAAAATGATATCTTTGGTTTACCAAAGGCCAGGCCATTGCATGGTGATAACAATCCCCCCCCCCAAAAAATGGGCAATTTGACACAAATTGATCATTTTCCAATCAAACATTTAGGGCACAACAGAGGTCTGCAGATTCTGGAGCCGTATCACACCAAGGGATTTTGCAACATTTCTATCTTATTAGGAAACAGTCCCTAACTTACGACATCCTAACCCTAGCTACATACAGGAAATGTAAAAAGGTACAGTTGCAGTGATAAACAACGATGCAATGGTTGATAAACAATGAGCAATGAGCTGAAACAAGTGGAGAATGGGGGTTATTCCCAACAATTGAATGGCAATCCAATGATAAATGAATGCGGGCAAATTCAAAAATAATCCAAAAAAATGCTGTTGCTCGGGCTGAGCATGGTCAAGTTGAATGAACAATTGGTAGTCTGACGGCAAATGATGCAGGCATATCAACAGTCCACAGTGGAGAAAGGCAGGCAGGTCCAATGACCAGTCCAATAATGCGGGCAGTTCCAATGGTGGCTATGCGGATGAATGAGGGCAATACAAACGGGTCCGCAATCCCAGGGAGGTGAGGCACAGGGAAAGTCTCTGCCCACACACACCCCAGAAACAGGAAAGTTCGAGGTCTGGAGAATGCAGGCACATGATGGCTCCAGCGGGGCTGGAACTACGGCAAAGAGTCCAGGTCTAGCAGGAATGGCAAAATGTCCAAGTTTGTGGTCGAGCTAGCCAAGGCGTGCTAGCTCTTTGCAGGCAACAGTTCAGAACAGGAAACAGGCTGCAAAATGTGGGCGATAGAATTCATGGGCTCGTTGGGGGACAACTGGCTGGGGTCCCCAACTGCAGTAACCGGAACAAGTTGTCATCACGGGCTTGGCTCCTCGACTGAAACTGCGGTGTGTCTGGATTCACACACACCCCCACGGTGCCTCGGGAGCGGCGGACGGATCCGGGGATGGTCTCGGTTGTCTGGAACCGTCGACCTACGGCCTTGTAGGAGGAAAGACTGGCATGGGTTATATCTGATGTACACATTCAATGTAAATTACTGATACAGAGCCTGTTGGGAACTGAGTTCTAATTGAAATCCAGAGATGCTGGGAACCTCACTGGGTTTTTAACAAAGTGCCAGGCAAAGGTGCTAACATGGAGGAGACAGGGGTGACTGTCTCAGACCTTGGTCACAGTAAGGTGGAAAATAGTCTGACTGCACCTCAGTAGAGGTGCGAGGGTATCTTCTGGGGTAGCTCGGGCCTGCAAATTTTGTTTGCTCCAATATTTCACTAGGGAGCTTGTTTAGAACAATGACACATAAGTTACTTCTGCTGACGCCCCATTTGCAATGGCAATGGTACCCACTTGCTCAAAGCTACTAGGGTGGCTCTGGTCTTAGCCGGACTAGGTTATACTCTGGCCTTCGCCTGGCGGCAAGGGTTCCCAAGCCAGTTAAAGACAGAAGTCGAAACGATTCCGAAGCAAGCACAGGCTACACTTGCTCGTTGCCAGAGCAGACGACGCTACCGGAGATTGTCCAGGATGGTTGAGCCTACACATGCAAATATTCTATTAACATATGCAAATTGGAAACGATGCACCGGGGCCAAGCGTCTTGCCAATTATGTGGGGGTCTCTGGCCCTTATGGGGCGTCGGAGAGTGCACGTACACTTTTGGAATATACAGCCGAATTGAGTTGCAAACTAGGGAGCGGCCAAGACTGTTCTCACCCTAACAATGCAAGCACGCAAAAGAAAGGGAAGAGAGGTCTCTCCATGGCAGAAACCATTCTGGGCTGTAGGTCGGTACTCCAGAGTCAGACCTGGATCTACTGAGAGGGTGTCAAAACCCTCCCCGACTTGCCCACACTCCCCAGGGACGCCACCGCACAAGAACATCCCTCAAAGTCAAGGATGGCTGGCGTCCCGGTCGGACCCATACCCTTACTCTACTCAGGGTATAAGGGCTGACTCTGTAGGCCTGATCCACCTCAGAACCGAGAAACTCTGCCTAGTCTCCCACCCAAAATGATGAAAAAGAAAGAAATAGCTATCAAAGGAAAAACAGGTTAAACAACACAAAGCAAGCAAAGCTATATACAAGGTGAAACTATTCAGAAGCTCGGAGGGGTTGCCACTCCACCTCCGCTCTGCACACCGGGGGCCGTTCAACCATTGTTGAACGCCTCATACAAGGAGACAAAGGTCTCCGACAAGTTCACAATGGGCATTTCCTTGTAATTCAGCAAGACCTGAGGGGCTATCACACTGATGGGAGTCTTCCCAGCACCCTCCTCCGGTAACTCTACATCTACAATTCCTTTGGGTTCGACTGGCTGGCCTTTCCACTCCTTCAACTGGGAGACGTGGAAGAACTTGTACCAGTCTCCTCTCTTCCTGGGGATCCTCACCTGGTAAACTGCGGGTGAGATCCGTTTCACAATGGGGACGGGACCGACCCACCTGCCAGCGAGGGAGTGTTTGTCCTTATAGAAGTTGCTATAGAGGACCAACTGACCTTCCTCCCACTGGCAGGGACGGTGGACTCATCCCAACCTCTTGTCCATTTTAAGCAGGTTCTTGCCCAGTTGGGCAGCGACCTGTCGGTGTACCTGACTGAAATGGTAACTAAGTTCTTTACCCACTCATTGTTAACAACAGGCAGGAGCATCTTCCGCCCGGTCATCACCATGTGCGGTGTGAAGCCGTGGGATGCTACCGTGCCTCTGAAGGCCATTAAGATGACAGCTTAGTGTCCCAATCCTTGCCAGAGGAACGCACCATCTTCCGAAGGGCTTCCTTTAGAGAGCGGTTCGTCCTCTCAACGTGTCCTGAGCTCTGCGGATGGTGGGTGATGTGAAAGCGCTGGCGAATGCCCAGGACCTTGCACAGTTCTCGGGTGACCTCACTGGTAAAGTGGGGCCCAGCATCTGAGTCAAGGTCCTGTGACACTCCCCACCATGCCCAAACATTATTAAAGAGCAAGTGGGCTGCCGTGCTCATGGTACTATCTCTACACGGAAAGGCCTCGATCCACTTACTAAAGGGATCAATGACAGTCAAACAATATTTGTTCCCACGTGGGGTTGTGGGAAGCGGACCTATGAAATCTATTTGTATGCACGACCAAGGATCTTCAATGCGCTGGTGCTGGATGGGAGCCTTGGGACCCGAGGGTTCAGCGTTGACCATGGCACAAGCCAAGCAGTTATCCACCCACTGGTAGACATCCTGCTTAATCCGCGCCCACCACCTGGTGTCCCGAACCCGATCCAGAGTCACCTCACGCCCTCAGTACCCCTGCTCGTGCACGAACTGGATGATGTCACTGCAGAGGTCCCTGGGCATGATCCAGTGGCGCTGGCCACTGTCATCAACTGCCCAGTACACTCCATCCTGCTTGGAGATCTTGAGCCTGCCAGACTCGTCTGAGCCCTTCCTGGCCAAGTTCAAGATCTCGGAATCTCCTTTTTGCAAAAACCCCAGATCAAACATGGGAGGAATTAACTGCTCCTTGGGGTTCACATTAATAGTGGCGATGGGGGCCCCATCGTCATGCAAAGCTGCATCTTTGGCTATGGCGTCAGCCCTGACGTTCCAAATACAGGTAGCTGTCTCCCTTCCTCTGGTGTCCTCTGACATGAGCTACCCATGTAGGGTGACCCTTTCCTTAATTTGGGCTGCAATACGGACCCATTTCTCTAGATGGGCAATGGGCTTCCCATCAGATGTTTTAATGTCATTTTGGAGCCAGACTGGTAACCAGACAGTTGCAGCCTTAGCTGTCCAGTCTGAGTCAGTATAGATTGCCAGGGGGCAGTCAAGCGGCTTGTGCTCCAAAATAGCTTTTAGAGCTTCTACCTCCACCACTTGGCTGGAGTGTGGTTGGGTTTTTCCCTGTAGGGTGAAGGAGTCTGTTATGCAAATCGCTCCATAGCCTATCCGTGGGCTACCATCCACGTGCATGGAAGACCCGTCACAAAACCAACACACAACGCCTTGCAACTGCGCTTTCTCAAGGGAGGCTCCCCATTCCACTGGCCAATCACTGGAATTCAAGGGTGGCAAAGGACACTCATGTGTGGCTCTGGTTACGATAAGACCTTATGGAGCTGGTGGGTCCTGCAGTTGTTTCTGAAAATCCACCCCACGCAACACCAGGGACACAGTCCATTTGGTGATACGGGCGTTAGGCACCTGGCCATTCTGGACTTGCCCAGACAGAATGTACTTAAGAGGCGTGTGGAGGGTCTGGACAATCACGCGGGCACCTCCAATCATAAACTCCCAATGTGTTAGAGCCCAGATAAGAGCAAGACAAGTCTTCTCACAAGGACTAAATTTGGTCTCATGTGGGTCCAGATTCTTGGAGGCGTATGCTATCACACGCTGAGTGCCATGCTGTTGTTGTGATAAGACCGCTCCTATGCTCCTGTCAGAGGTGGCTAACTGAATGAGGAACAGCTTAGCCATATTAGGGGGCGCCAAAGCTGGTGCTTTCATTAAATTCTCTTTAAGCTGTGCAAACGCCTGCTGCTGAGCAGGTCTCCAGTTCCACTCAACGTTCTTCTTTAATAGGGCATATAGAGGTTTTGTTTTTGTTTTTTTTATAATATTTTATTAATCAATTAAACATATAACATACAATATACAACACAAATTACATACCATACAATACAATACGAACCAACATAAACATAAGTCAAACAATTAAGTTAAATACCCTATTTACGCCCCCACCCCACCTAACATTGCTGAAATTGACATGCTTCTTTATCTGTAACCTCCTTCTAATTCATCAAAATACAATGACTAACTCATACAGATTGTTACAACATCTACAAGAATTTTCAACACCATCATCACTTTATCTTATATCTGTAACTTAAGCATAACTAATATATACATTGAATGAGACATCCTGAATTTCATTGGAATTTGTGACCTTCCCGGCATCGAACCTAAGCCATCCAGTCTCCTATAAAAAAAGGGAAATAATATATGGTTATCCAATAAAAGATATCGCCTTATTTCCCCACCTATCAATCCAAATTGGCAAAACCATTTTCCATCCCTCTATAACTTCTCCTTTCCCCCGACCCTCCAAAGATTCCATAATAATGTCCGCCTCTGCCATGTCATATAATTTGATTAACCAGTCTTCTAATCTTGGCGATTTTGGCTCCCTCCATAATTGAGCATAACATATCCTAGCAGCTGTAATCATAAAAAGGACTATTTTCTTTTTACCTTTATCAATTTGTAAATTTTTTACCATGTTTAGCAAGTATAGTTTCGGAGACAGGGCAAATTTGATTTTTAATATCTCCTGAATTTTATTATGCACACCTTTCCAGAACACCCTTGCTACGTCGCATTCCCACCACATATGGAAAAATGTACCCTTCTGGGTGCATTTCCAACAGGCCTCGCTTTGGCCCTTTTTTGCCTTAGCTAACCAAACAGGAGTTAAGTACCATCTATGTAACATTTTGTAATAATTTTCTCTCAGGCTAGCTGGTTTTATTACTTCCCAAGTGATTTCCCAAGAGCTTTCCCATTCTTCCATGGTGATTTCTTCCCCCAAATTTTTAGCCCATTTTACCATTGTTTGTTTAACAGTTTCTGTCTCAGTTTCCAGGGTCAATAAGATATTATAAATGACACTAACTCAATGTTTAACTCCAGATTTTAATACCGCATCAAATTCCTGTTCTCTTATTTCAAAACCCTCTAGATCTTTGTCTTTTTTAAACCTATCCCACAACTGCATAAACAACAAGCAATGTGATTGCCAACCTTGTTGAAAAAGGTCCTGCTTAGATTTAAATTCAACATTATCCCCTTGTATCTTTAAAATATCCTTATATGTTAGCCAATATCCCGGCTTAGGAATTTCTCTCCGATGAAATGCTTTGTGAGGTGAAACCCACAATGGTATCCTTAAATATAACTTCCTTTTATATTTCGACCAAATTGTAATTAGAGCCTTCCATATAGAGGTTTTGCCTTGGCGGCAAAAGACTTGATAAAGACCCTAGAAAAGTTGAACATTCCCAGTAAAGAATGCAGGGAGTGCACATCTGTGGGGGCCTGCAGCTTCGTGATGACCTCCACCCATTGTGCATTGGGGGTGCGACCATCAGTGCCAAGACAGAGGCCTACGTACTTCACTTCAGTGGACACTACCTGAGCTTTTTCCCTATTCGCCTTGAAGCCAGTGTCTCTAGTGATACCTAACACCTCCTGGATGATTTCCCGTGTCTTTTCCTCGGAGGCTGAATGAATCAAGATATCATCCACATAGGATAAGACGTGGGACCTTGAAGCTGGTTGCAATTTGTTCCACATCTTAACCACATGCGCATGGCAAATGCTCGGGCTAGAATGGAAGCCCTGGGGCGTGCATTTAAACACATACTGTTGGCCCCAGAAAGTAAATGCAAATTTATACCAACATGCCTCGTGAAGAGGGATTGAATGGAAAGCATTGGCCAAACCAATTTCGCTGTAATATTTAGCTCCTGCCCAATGGCAGACAGGATTTCGTTATACTTAGCCATGACCGGTGCAACGGGAGGAGTCACAGAGTTAAAAGCCCTGAAATCTACAGTCATCCTCCACGTCTTACCATCCAATTTTAGAACAGGCCATAAAGGCGCATTACAAATTGACTGCATTGGGGTAATTACGTCCCATTGGAGAAGCCCTCCATGGTTTTTCCAATGCCTTCTTTGGCCTCTGTAGGGTATTTGTACTGCTTTTGAGGCGAGGGATCTCGGCCCTCTATCAGGACACAAGCCTCCTTTACGGTCCCGCACTTGATTTTATTTTTAATCCAGACCTCCAGGAGAGATTTAACCCAAGGGTCACTAATCACACAACGTACAGGGGCAGGAGCCTTAATGGCGGCACAACGGTGCACAGCCGAAATTTCCTCTGGTCCCTGGTCTAGTTTCCACAGAAACCCGTTTGCGTAATCAACCATGAGCTTGTTTACCCGTAGGAAGCCAATGCCTAAAAGGCCATCGTCCTTGCCACGGTTCTCGAAAGCCCAGAGCTGAAAACAAAAAGTCTCTATGGACATCAGGATGTCCTTCCAAGCTCGGCCAAGGTGACCCCCCCACACCATATCCAGAGAGCTGGACATGCTCGGGTGTGGGTTCACAATGTTTGACCAATTTAGGATGCAGCACATTTAAGGCCGCACCAGAGTCCACTAACAGGGTGGCAGGAGTCTTTCCCCCTCGGACTTTATGCCTGCCTTCACCCAGAACCTTCCCCACTTGTCCGGCCGCAACTTGGCCACAACGTTGCGGGGAAGCTTCCTGGACTGAGGGCACCCCTAATCCTTAAAGTCCACGGTCGGGTAGTATCCAGCCAGAGGTGGGCCGTCCATCACGGCCTGGACCGGCTGTTTACCACCTGCCACAAAATGTTTGTCTAGAGCTTCGAGAAGCTCTGATGTGGGCCGCTTGTCGAACTGGGTCATGTCCAGTCCGCATCGGCGTAACATGCTCCAGATCCTGGCTCTATCCGTGGAATACGCCTGGGTCATGGGATCGTACCCATCAGACGTTTGCCGGGAGGACCAGACTCTGGAGGCAGTTTGGGGGCAGTGGGCTGATATACAGGAGTCCCTTCCCTGCCACTGCCTGTCCTGTCGGGGATGCAAATTCCAGTTCCCACGTGGAATGGAATTGGGTGCCGACTTCCTGTGTTGGGAATTGGGTCCGTAATTGGAGTATGTCACCTCCAACACGGGTTCCCAATTCCCAGGGTCTCTCCTGTGGGCCTTTGGAGGAGGACACAGGAAGTCAGCCTCTCGCAACAGGTCAGCGACCCTGCGGAGGTTGTTCCCAAGCTCTTCCCAGGATGTCGTGGCCAGTTCCACCAAGTCCAGGGCCAGTCTTGTCTCACGGTTCAAGCCTCCGCATAACAGAGACTTGAACTCCATGCGATCAAAATCGTACCCGCAAGCCGTCAGGGGTACCTTCTCGGCCAGAATCGCGAGTAGCTGCTTCCATGCCACATAAGCCTCAGGATTCTCACGAGGACCCTGCTGCTCCATGACGCAGAGCACACTAGTGCTCTGTCCAGGTCAAAGGATCCTCTCCACCTCTCTCATCCAGTCATGTGCCTCGAGCCTAGCCAGGCCTCGAGCCACCACGGCCAATTCAAGGATTGGGAAGTCCGAAGGGGACATGCAAAGGTGGGCCAATTGGGTTAGGCCCTGGCCATTGGCTGTTGGGTGAGAATGTATCACTGCATTGAGCCACATGATGCCGGTAGACCGGTTCAAAGGTCTCAATTGGTCTGCAATTGCCTTTGCCTCAGTTGCACGCCAGGGGACTCTAGTCTCAGTGACCTGTGTCTCCTGTGTCTCTGAACCAGAACTGCCTTCACTAGTGGGGATGGTCCTGCGTGTCATGGACCACATCTCTACCAGGTGGACTGGCACCTTAGGGGCATCCCAGTCCGGATTGTGAGGAGAGGAAGCCAGGGCATCTGCTGGCAATGAGTCCTCAGACAAGTCTTAGGCAAAACTCGGGAGCAGCTCCGGACACACCGCCAAAATTAGGGCCTTACGTGCCTGGAGCTGACTTTCTAGTGCAGCAATTTGCTTATGGCAGGCTGCATGGCTAACAGTCTCCTGCTGTTCCTTGACCTGACTGACCATAAACTTAGCCGCAGCCCTGGCATGATCAAGCTCAGCCTCTAAGGCATGGGCTTTTTCTTCCCAGGTCTGGGCAACTAAGGTGACATCACTGACCTTCTGTGAGGAGGCCTGCACAATGGACGCAAAAGTTACCTTGTCCACTCGCAAGGTCTCAATGTCGGCATGAAGGCGGGCATTCTCCTTCTCCACTTCTGCTAGTCTTCCCCAGGTCTCAACTAGGGCACTACTAGCGTCTCTGGCCTCAAGCCAAAGTCCCCAAGCTGCCAACGAATCTTTCGAAGGCCCGAATGGGTTCTTTGATTTACGCACCAGGGCGTACGCTTCTGGAAGACAGAGTCCTTCCAGAGGCATTTTCCTTACCCAAAACCCATCTTTCCAGTTTCCCATGGACCTCTTCCTCACACATGAGATCCTTAACTGCAACGGGGCTCTCCTTAGCCATTTCCCTACAGTACACAACACAACAATAACAATACAAATTTCCTACACAAATACAGGACCAGGACCTGGAGGGACGGGCAGGATCACCTAGACCCATGGGGGGCTAAGGAAGACGAACTCTCTGGAATTTCTCTAGGGACTTGGGAAAGGAACCAAACTCCAGCCTGCCCAAACAAAGTCGCTTTTGTGCACTGAGGCCCAGTTCTGCACCTCGACAGCACTGAGGACAAAAGGACGAGGCCAGCGATTCAAGGACGGGGAGGCCACACGAGGCCCAGGGAACACTTTCACTGAAGGGGGGATGACGAACCCAATGGAACTTACTATGCCGCCTGGCCAAGCAGCGGGGACAAAGGGACAAGGAACCCAAAACTGAACCGTTCCTATTCTGGTTTTCTGGGTGAAGGGACCCTTCCTCTACCTCGGGCTAAACCGCTAAACCCAAAGCTAGGTCGGGACTCACCACCCGCACCTAACAAGCCAGCAAATCAGGACGCACCTGCAAAACTGAGAAGCCAGGACTCACCACCCGCACCTTCTCCAATACAACCAAGCCAAACCAAACGGGTACTACACAAGGGGACATCGAAAGGAGTGGGGGCTGCTCTTTCCACGTTTCGTGTGCCTTGCCACTAAGATGTTGGATGCGTGTAGACTGTTCCTGACGTGCTAGGCCTAGAACAAGTACAATCGCAGCCCACAATAGTCCCAAGATGGGAGGTGGTTCCCAGGACAAGACAAGAGAGGGGTACAGACATCCACCCGATAGAAGCACTACACATACACACACTAGCCTGCCTACCGGTGTTTCTAAAACAACTGACTGACTGTTCCCTAAGTCAGTACCACCCGATTTGAGGAGGTTCCGGATTCCTTCTCAAATTAGTGGTACCGGGATTGCCTGCGTTGCTCCACACTCTGTTACCCTGTGAATTGGGGGTCCCGGGAGGCCACCGAAGCAACTAAACAAACGAAGAAAAGATGGGGAAATTAGCTGGAGCACTCTCTTAGCTAGCGAGAGGCAGGGTAACTTTACTCTGTGTATACAGGTTAAGGTCAGTGAAAAGTCAGACAGTTCAAACTAACAATAATATTTATTAGATAATTATTAAGAAAACACAACCACGCAGCTAACTAGAAGTAGGAAATAGAGCTTTAGGGGAATGGGTAATACGTCACCTATCTCACAGTCCTGGAGAAGTCCAATGGAGGGCAAGGAAACTCAGCGTGGTGACTGAGGGACGCTCGCAGAATAAGCAGCAGCAAGGCAGAATGAAAGTGCAGCGAAGTCCGAGGAGCTCTTGGAGCTGGGGGGTTTTATTGGAGAAGGAATGACCGTGGGCTAGTCTGGTCTTGGGCGAGGACAATGAGCTTTGGGCTGGAGACAATGTCTCCGAAAGGTTAGAATTTACATGATTGAGTTAAGGTCTGAATTGACAATAGTTTAGCCAGTATGCAGATGCAGCTAGCTTGGCAGTTGAGCACTTAGCTTGCCAGGGTGCCCGCTCGGGGCAGAGGGTCTTTTGTCATAGCGTGCATCACTACTGAAGGTGTTTGCCTGGGGAGGTCTCCTAAAGCATGCCTGGCAGTTTCCCACATGCCATGATGTAAACAAGAGTGATTCAGCTTTTATCGCCATACCTAGCTCAGTGCTTGTTCGGAGGCCTTGCAAACACGTGGCTGGGGTGGAAGAGCAGGGCCGAATTGTGATATCAAAATGATATCTTTGGTTTACCAAAGGCCAGGCCAGTACACGGTGATAACATATATGGAGGAGTATATATGGAGGAGTATATATACAAGAGTATATATGGAGGAGTATATATAGAAGAGTATATAGGGAGCAGTATATATACAAGAGTATATATCAAAGAGAATATATAGAGAAGTATATATACAAGATGATATATGGAGGAGTATATATGGAGGAGTATATATGACAGAATATATACATAAGAGTATATATGAAGGAGTATATACACAAGAGTATATATTGAGGAGTATATACACAGGATTATATATGGAGGAGTATATACACAAGAGTAGATATGGAGGAGTATACATACAAGAGTAGATATGGTGGAGTAAATATACAAGAGTTTATATGGAGGAGTATATATACAAGAGTTTATATGGAGGAGTATATATACAAGAGTATATATGGGGGAGTATATATTCAAGAGTATATATGGGGGAGTATATATTCAAGAGTATATATGGGGGAGTATATATTCAAGAGTTTATATGGGGGAGTATATATTCAAGAGTATATATGGGGGAGTATATATTCAAGAGTATATATGGGAGAGTATATATTCAAGAGTATATATGGAGGAGTATATTTGGATGAGTATATATACAAGAGTATATATCAGCAGTTCTCAACCTGGGGGTTGCGACCCCTGTGTGGGTTGAATGACCCCCTCACGGGGGTCGCCGCACCCCCTCACCGCTGACGCCGTCACACCCCCTCGCCGACGCTGCCGACGCCCCCCCGCCACTCACAAAAGCGGGTGGACGGGTGCCTTTTCCTGTCGGCGTTGCCTCAGCCGGGGACGCTGGCCCATGCCCAGCCCCTTTCAGGAGGGAGGGAGGGAGGGAAGGCCCGCCTCTGCCTCCGCCTCCGCCCCCGCCCCTGGCCTCTCGTGCTGCCCTCTGGCTCCGGCCGCATCCTTCTGGAGCGGCCCTGCGATGGCAATGGTGGCGGCGGCTTGGCGAGCGCTGCTCCTGCAGCAGGCCGGGCTGGGCACCCCTGTTGGGCCACACCACACCTTCCTCGCCGCCCTCCTCCTCCTCCTCTGTCCACACACAAAGGCAGGCGGGCAGGCACCTTTTCCCCTCGGCGTTGCCTCAGCCAGGGATGCTGGGCCAGGCCTGGGCCCTTTCGGGAGGGAGGGAGGGAAGGCCTGCCTCCGCCCCCACTGCTGGCCTCCCGTGCTGCTCTCTGGCTCCGGCCGTGTCCTTCTAGAGTGGCCCCGTGATGGCAGTGGTGGCGGCTTGGCCTGGCTTGGCTGTGCCGTGCCTTCCCCGCCGCCCTCCTCCTCCTCCTCCTCCTCGGCGCGGTGCCGGCATGGCCCAGTTGTGGAGATGGCCAGGCCCGGCGGCTCAGCACCGGCCCAGTGCAGCTTCTTACCAGTGAGTCGCGGGAAGGGGAGGGCAGGAAAGCGCTCTGCTCCGGCAGGCAGACAGGCCCTGGGCCTCCTCCACCTCCCCGCTGCTGGCTCCACCACCGCTCCCCCACCCAGCCTGGCTGGGCTCCTCGGCCTGGAGGGGAGACGAAAGCCCGGCCTGGCGGCGAGGGAGATAGAGCGGCCTCAGCTCCCTGCTGGTGCGGGCCACCTACTCCAGCTGTTCCGCTGCTTGGCCGTGGCTGCCGCTGCTGGCTCCACAGCCCGCCCAGTAGAAGAAGGGAAGTGGGACCGCGGGATGCTAGGGCGGGGTGGGGCCGGGGCCGGCTGAAGGCAGCAGCAGCAACGCCTCGCTCGCTCCGGCAGGAGGGCGCAGGGAGTTGCTGGTGCAGCGCAAACGGGGCTCAGGGACAAGGATGGAGACGGAGACGGAGATGGAGACGGAGGGAGGGCTGGCTGGCTGGCTGGCGCGGAGAGGTGGCGGAGGAGGGCGACAGCAAGCAGGCTCTCTCCATGAAGAAGCGCACCGCTCCACCCTCCTGCTGCCGCCACCTGCCCCACCGCATCTGCATGGGCCGAGCCTGCCTGAGTTGGGCGCCCGCAGCCAAAACAGAGGGAGCACCACCGGACACGGGCACCCGCGAGCCCCACCGGGAGCCAGGGCGCCTGCCCCAGGTAGTGAGGTCCAGGTGGGGTTGGGCAGCATGAGAGGCCGAGGGTGGAGGTGGAGGCGAAGGCGGGCCTTCCTTCCCTCCTGAAAGGGGCCGGGCCCGGCCCAGCATCCCCAGCTGAGGCAACGCCGCGGGGAAAAGGCGCCCGCCCACCTTTGTGCGTGGACGGACTCGTGGGCCTTGGGAGGCCCCCGCAGTCCCTCCTTTCACCCGCTGTGAGAAAGGCCACAGGGGGGCGGCGGCAGCGGCGAGGGGCAGGCATGACTTTTCTCCCTCATGTAATATAATTGCATGCCAGGATTTGTAAATTTGCAAATTTTGAAATCTAAAATCTATTTTTCACAGCTGTTGATATGGTTGAATAGATTATTCTGGGACGGGCCTGAGTAACCTAATCTAAGACGAGTGGGGGGGGGCTCGCAGGGTGGGCAAAGTGAGGGGGCTTATTTCATCTTCCAAAGCACAGGAAGGTGCAATGGGGAGCCCAGGCAAGTCTGTGAGGCTCCTAAAAATCTTTCATGGATTGTACGTAGTCTATAGCCCATAACACCCCACCCAGTTTAAAACAGCTTTCTTCCAGGTTTCCCACGGTAGTCACTCTCTTCAGTTACCTGCCTGGAAATCCACTCTGTGGAAACCTGTAGCTTACCAAAAATTTGCAAGTATTATCCAGCATTCCCAAAACCAGCATGGATGTGGTGTGTTTTATATATTTATTTGATTTATATCCCACCACAGCAACCAAGATAGTGTAAGGGTGAGTGCGTAACCAGAATTCCAATCTCCTGTCAGGTGTTATTACCACTACTATTTTAATTAAAAAGGCACAGAATTTGCAGGGCAGCTTCTTTTTAAAGTAAGAGTTTTTTAAAAAATATAAAACCACACAAAACAAACTGACGAACAGCAACAACCACATGTTCCAATGGATTGGTGGTATTGGTGTGTGTATTATCACCTGGTAACGCACAATATGCTCAGTGCTTCTGGTTTCTGGTGGCTGAGGGACAGAGGTGAGGAAGGCCTTGTGAATTGTGCTGCTTATTCTTTTAGTGCTGCACTCCTGTCACATCTTGTTTCTGAATGGGGATGATGTTACATGCCCCTTTTACATTTCTGCTTGGAAAGGGACTTTTTTTTTTTTTTTGGTGCCAAATTTGTGAGCTTTGCCTGTCTCTTTGGACAGTTCAGAAAGTGTTGTCATCCTGAACTGAACATGTGAGATTATGCTCCCGGGATGAAACTGCAGCACTCTGCACATGGCTTTCAGGTGGAAGGAGAGAAGGCCCCACAATAATAAGTGTTGAGGGAAGACAGGAGAGAACATAAAAGTGAAATTTTCCTGATTTTCAGGGGCAGGGAGGTGGGAGCTGATAATCTTCAGAGCAGGTAAAACTTTTTAAAATGCAGTGGAGCAGAAATTAGCATGGCTTAAATCAGTGTGGCAGGATAGTGAGAGAGTGGGAGAGAGAGAGAGAGCGCCTTGCTTATATATCAAAATTCATGATGCTGGAAGACTTAAAATTCCTGCCAAAGAAATCTCTTAAGTTTGTTCTGTACACATTTAGTTCAGTAGAACAAGCCATATTGATGCAACTTGTATTGCAAAAGGGTTTCTCACATGATGTCTATCAGAAATAGTTTTTGAGGTGATACAATGAGTTTTCCTAGCACCATAAATAGAATTGAGAATTGTGCAGCTGACAAGAAACTATGTTGTTAGATTAATCTTTTGTATTAATGCAGCTATTGTAATATATTTTTTTCCTTAGCAAACCATCCCATGACAATGGAGCATGGAGGGAAGCACGTTAAGAAAAGATATATCAGATATTTACATTACAATTCATAACAGTAGCAAAATTATAGTTATAAAGTTATAGTTACAGTTACAGTAACTATAACCATAACAGTAGCAAAATTACAGTTATAAAGTTATAGTTACAGCTACAGTTATAAAGTTACAGTTACAGTTATAAAGTAGCAACGAAAACAATTTTATGGGTTACGGGGTCACCACAACATGAGGAACTGTATCAAGGGGTCATGGCATTAGGAAGGTTGAGAACCACTGGTATATATGGAGGAGTATATATATAAGAGTATATATGGAGGAGTATATATACAAGAGTATATAAGGAGGAGTATATATACAAGAGTATATATGGAGGAGTATGTATACAAGAGTATACATGTTGACGATTATATATTCAAGACTATATTTAAAGGAGTACATATACAAGAGTATATATGGAGGAGTATATATGGTGGAGTATATTTGGAGGAGTATATATACAAGAATATACATGGAGGAGTATATATGGAGGAGTGTATATACAAGACTATATATGGAGGAGAATATATGTAGGAGTATATATACAAGAATATATGGAGGAGTATATTTGGAAGATTATATATACAAGACTATATATGGAGGAGTATATATGGAGGACTATATTTGGAGGAGTATATATAGAAGAGCATATATGCAGGAGTATATATACAAGAGTATATATGGAGGAGTAAATATACAAGAGTATATCTGGAGGAGTATATATGAAGGAGTATATATACAAGAGTATATATGAATGGGTATATAAGGAGGAGTATATTTGGAGGAGAATATATATACTCTTGAACATTTACTCCTCCATATCTACTCCTCCATATCTACTCCTCCATATATATTCTTGTGTATATACTCCTTGATATATACTCTTGTATATATACTCTTCATTATATTCTCTTTTGTATATACTCCTCCATATATACTATTGCACACATACTCCTCCATATATACTCTTGTATATATACTCCTCCATATATACTCTTGTATATATATTCCAACATATATACTCTTGTATATATACTCCTCCTTGTATACGCTTGTATATATACTCCTCCATATATACTCTTGTATATATACATCTCCTTAAATAGTCTTTTCTACATACTCCCCCATATATACTCCTCTCTATATACTCCTTCATATATACTCTTCAATGTATACTCTTGTAGATATACTTCTCTATATATACTGCTCCTTATATAACCTTATATATATACTCCTGCTTGTATACTCCTCCATATATACTCCTGCATATATACTCCTGCATATATACTCCTGCATATATACCCCTGCATATATACCCCTGCATATATACTCCTCCATATGTACTCCTGCATATACACTCCTGCATATACACTCCTGCATATACACTCCTGCATATATACTCCTCCATATGTACTATTGCATATATACTCCTCCATATATACTCTTGTATATATATTCGTCCATATATACTTTTGTATATATATTCCTCCATATATACACTTCTTTATATACTCCTCCATATATACTCTTGTACATACTCCTCCATGTGTACTCTTGTATATACTCCTCCATATAAACTCCTCCATATATACTCTTGTATATATACTGCTCCATATGTCTTCCTCTATATATACTCCTTCATATATATATTCCTCCATAGATACTCCTGCATATATACTCCTCCATATATACTCCTCCATATATGCTCTGGTATATATACTCCTCCATACATGTTTCTACATCTATACTCCACCATATATCCTCCTGCAAATATACTCCTCCATATATACTCCTGCAAATATACTCCTTCATATATACTCCTGCATATATACTCCTCCCTATATGCTGTTGTATATATACTTCTCCACATATACTCCTTCATATCTACTCCTCCATATCTACTCCCGCATATATACTCCCACATATATACTCCTCCACATATACTCCTCCATATATATGCTTGTACATATACTCCTCCATATATACTCTTGTACATATACTCCTCCATATATACTCTTGTATATATACTCATCCCTATCTACTGTTGTATATATACTCCTCAATATATACACTTATATATATATTCATCCATATATACTCCTCCATATATACTCTTGTATATATACTCCACCATATATACTCGTCGATATATACTCCTACATTTATATTACTTCATATATACTCCTCGATATGTACTCTTCCATATACACTCCTGCATATATAAACTTCAGTGTCTACTCCTGTGCATATACTCCTTCATATATACTGCCGAATATATACTACTCCATATATATACTTCTCCATATATACTCCTGGATATATAGTCCTCCATATATACGCTTGTGTATATACTCCTCCATATATACTCTTGTGTATATACTCCTCCTTATGTACTCCTCCATATATACTCCTCCATATATACTCCTCCAAATATACTCCTGAATATGTACTCCTCCATATGTACTCCTCCATATCTACTCCTCCATATATACTCTTGTATAGATACTCTTCTATATACACTCTTGTATTTATACTGTTCCAGATATACTCCTCCATATGTACTCTTGTATATATACGCCTCCATATATACTATGGTTTATATATTCCTCCATAAATACTCTTGTTTATATACTCCTCGATATGTACTTCTCCATATATACTCTTGTATATAGACTCCTCCATTTATACTCCTCCATTTATACTCCTCCATATATAATTCTCCATATATACTCTTGTATATATACTCCTCCAGATATACTCTTGTATATATATTCTTATATATATACTCCTGTATATATACTCCTCTATATATACTCCTGCATATATACCCCTTCATATATACTCCTCCATATATACTCCTCCATATGTACTCCTCAATGTATACTGTTGCATATATACTCCTCCACATATACTCCTCCATATATGCTCCTCCATTTATTCTCCTCCATATATTCTCTTGTATATGTACTCCTCCATATATACTCTTGTATATATACTCATCTTTATATACTCCTTTGTATATACTCCTACATATATACTCTGTGTGTATTCTAGCCACCTGTGACCTCTTGATGTCTGAAGGAGCGTCTGCAGGCTATCTTCACATGCTGTTGAATGCTGAAACTCCATTGGAGTGTTGTATATACTGTTTGTATTGTTACTCAACAGTAAAGATCTCCTGTTGGAAGTTGACATTGCATGGGAGTATCTTTCCTGGCTTCAAAGCATTTGCTGCTGATGTTTATAATCTGCTGGACATACTTCCAAGCTGTGTGAGTAAACTCTGTTATATGGTGATTTTTCAAACACTTGACTCTGGTAAGCTGTTTTGCCAGAACTCAGTGCTGGAGAGAAGTGCTATTGAGGTTTTTGTGTAGCACCCATTATCCACCATCCCTCTGACAATACATGTACAAGATATAATCTACACGAAGCTACGTAACATTCTTTGATGCAATCCCAGTCTTTGCCATTAGCCTCAGTATTAAATCTGAATGCAATACATTTGGCTGAAGCTATGTAGGGGGAACAAGAGATTGTAACTTGTGTAAGGCAGCGTAGGATGTCTACTCTGGTTTCAGATTTTCATGACGGCAAAACAGGTCACCACTGGAATCTCTTCAGATGGACATTCTCTTAAAACTGCCACATCTTCCAAAAGTAAAATCATGTAATCAGCCAAGAAAGGAATATTTACATAACTGATCAAACATGATACTAATATATTTAGTAGAAATAAGATGCCAATAATAGTGAATTTGCAAACTAAACTTTATAAACCATGCTTGTGTCAGTACCAGGTTCTCTTAGGAAGTGATCTTATTAACTTTGTGCATCATGTCCAGATTATTCTAATTGAATTTAGTTTTTCCAAAGCTGGGATGGTTTCCAAAAATGCTGCTTTATGTATATGTGATGATGCCAGTTTTCTTTTCTTGGTACATCACCAGTTCATTCTTGGTTTACCATTGACATCATGATGTCACATAGGACAGAATGTAAATGTCTTGATTATTCATTTCAGTACAACTTCATAAGAAGATCCTTATGTCCTGTTCAGAATATGCAGACTCATTCGTTCAATAGGCCTTCATCTTTTCTAATAGTTTATGAAAGGATTTGCATTAGTTCATATATCCAGTAGGTAGCAATTACTTGGAATTCTGTTTATTAATATTACTGTCCAAACCTGAAGGTACTTGAGGGCCAAAAGCAATGTTATAGCTGAAGCCTGAAACTTCATTTGTACTTTATGTGTTAAGATTATTATTTATTTATTTTTTATAGTTTTATTAAATTTTCAACAAATAAAATAAACAATTATTTCTGCAATGTTTACATGCGATATTATTTCTTCTTCCTTTCCTTTCTGGATTACAATTATTAATATTTCCTCTATTTATTATACCACGTATCGCAATAAAATGTCTCATGTGTTAAGACTATTGAAGCACAGATAGAATTTACATCTAGCAAAGTATTCCTGTTGGAAGGCATCAGTTGTGCTCAGTGGCTTCTAGGTAGCCATCAAGGCGTTTTCAGAATGTGAAGTCTTCTCTTGAAATAAAATCAATTTCCATTGAGGAAGTCATTCTATTTACAGATCAATTATTCATACTAAATGAACGTGCCTGTCAATAGAGTTTAGCAACTGGTTTTCCCTGATGTCTGCCTAAGCCAAATTTATCCCAAGGGGGGGAGCAAAATAAATTAAATGTAGCCCTTTGGTGATCATTACAGCCAGATCATTATGAAAGACTTGTAGTTAGAAATAAAGTTAATTTTTAAAATTTATTTAACAGGGCCAGAAATTCCAGAAGAAATTCTACATTCTTCACAACAGGCCGTCACCCACACACTCTTTGTGGAAAATTGTCTCCTGAAGATGTTTACAGAAGCAATTGCAAAGGCATCCGTTGACTCTTCTATGTCAATATCAAATGTGATATTAATCTAGTTTTATCACAGTGGTGGAAATTCAAAAAATAATTCTAGGGTTTCTATCCATCCACAGAATTGTTTTGTGTATGTTCACAGTTTGTCCTATCCCAACCTGCCACCCTCTGGAACTATTCAACTGAATCTTGTATCACCTCCCTCTATCCCCATGCTGACTGGAGCAGATGAAACAACAGTCCAGGACATCGGGAGGGTACCATCTTAAGGAAGGCTAGACTAGAACTTCCTGTGCCTTGCAGAAGGATTTGACCCCCTTTGACTTTTCCACATTTTTTATGCTACAAATCTGAAACAGAAATTGATTGTATTGGTATTGTTACCACTTGATATACACAAGATACATGACACTGTGAAGGTGCAAAACAAATTTATCTAATATATAAAAGACGAAGTTTTTCTGTGGGTTTGTGAGTTTGTCTGTTTGTCTGTGTCAGGCAGGCAAAGACCACTATGATTGGCTGTGTCAGGCAAGAAGATGTCTTATGATTGGATGCCTGTGAAGATTATATGGAATCCTGGGGTTGGCAGTTTAGGGAGGGGTCTATAGAATTCTCAGGTATAGAGCCCAGTTGCTATTGAGACGAAGCGTAGGAGCAAGGAGAAGGCCAGTGTATTCCCTCAGAAACCGAACCTCTGTATGTTAATAACTCTGAATACAGATTGGATTGGGGAATATGACGAAAAGTTACATGTACTAGACAAGGCAGTTTGGGGAATTACAGACACAGGATCACAAATCTGTGTATTTCAACTGCATCTAATTCCTAAGGTAAGGACAGGTAATTCCTAAGGTATTTTCTCCTGTGAGAAAAATCCTGGGCAACACCAGGTAAATACACTAGTTGTGACATAAAAGTTAAGTAACTATTACTATTATACACCTTTTTTCCCTTTTCCCCCTTTTTTTCTTTCTTTTTCTTTGTTTTTTCTTTTTTTCTTTTTTTCTACTTGTTCACCTATTTAAGGTTCTTTAAAGTTCTTTTTGGTGTAAACCCATGTGAAATATTGAATTAAGAATTATATGTAATTATGAATTAAGAATTACATGCAAATTGATCTTTGTGGTACATATTATATATTAATGTCTTACATTATATGTCTGTTTTTTATATACATCTTTTTTGTAAAAAACTCAATAAATAGATTTAAAAAAAATAAAAGTTAAGTAAACAAAAACAAATTGGCACTAGTTGTTTGCGTTAGTATTACCCCCTTTTTACATTGGCCTGCCACTAGAGATGCATATATTGCAGAAGGCTGAATTTACAGTTTTCATAGGACAGGATACACTATGTTACCGCAGTTTTCTAGCCCAGGCTTGTGGGATATTAGATATCCTTTGATATCAATAATTTGGCCTTCTTTACCTATTCCTTCCCACGTGCTTGTGAGGCCCTCGGACAAACACGCATACAGGTGCTGCTGCAAATTGCTGAAATATTCCAAACAAATACAGGCAGGCCAGAAATAGCCAGACTGCCACTTTAGGAGACCTCAAGGCAAGTACCACATTATGTATGCACGCTACTTACAAAGGACTCCCTGCCCCAAGCAGGCAGCTTGACGGGCCAAATACTCAACTGTCAAGCACTCCGCGTTTGCATACTGGCTACTTTATTGACAATTTGGTCTTGACTCAATCATGTAAAATACTGACCTATCAGAGGCTTTGTCTCCAGCCCGAAACTCATTGTGATCCCCGAGAACAGACTAGGCTGCAGCCACATTTTCCCCTATAAGAGCCCCTGACTTTGAGTGCTTCCTCAGATCACTCTTGGCTTCCATCCCGCCTTGCTGTCGCTTCGTTCAACAAGCCTTCCCCTCAGCTCCTCGTGCTGAGAACTCTACTTCAACGGACCTTTTTCTTCAGACTTTCCAGGCTTCAGGACAGGTGCAGCATTTCCCAAACCAAACCTCCTCTTAAAAATTCTATAAACCACTCCTACCTTTATTTCTATAGTTCTCTGTGTGAGTGTGTTGCATACATGTGTTTGACTGTACATCAATAAAACAACAATTATTATTTACTTCTGTTTGCTCCTTGACTCGGCCTGACCCTGTAGACGCTGGATAAAAGATTTCCCTACATTGCTCTGCCTCTCGTAGTGCTAGCTTGTGCTCTTAGCTAATTCCCAACTTTGTAATTTGGAGCACATTTAGGTGTCCCTCCTGGGACCCCCAGAAATCAGGGTAACAACCAGTCACTTTCACTTTGTGGAATATAATTTATATTAATTCTTAAATTCCACTCATAAATTTTAAAATAAATCAGTAATCAACTGGCAAAGGAATAATATAATTAACAGGGTTTGTATTTTTCATTTTTTAAAAGAGTTCTGCATTTGGTGCTGGAAGCACTAATTACACATTACAGGTGTTCTTAATCACTTTAATAGGACAACACCCACCTGTTCATGTTTCAATTACAAAGAATCTAATTAAATGTATTTAAATAATGTTGAATGAATAAACAAGCGAGTATAAGCAACAGACTACACAATATCAAATATTCATCATTTTAAGACTGCCTTCCAAGTGACTAAACTATCTTTTATTTACAGTAAAACACCAATATCAGGGCAAGCTGGGTTTTTTTTTAAATAGTCAAGGTGGTAGACTTGCAAATTGGAATATTGAAAAAGATGAATCAAAGAAGCATGAAAATTGATATGTTCAACAAAAAATACAATGAAGCTAATACTTGTGTAATTGATTAAGCCATCCTCTCTCTGTTTCAAAAGAGAGCAGAATCCCACTGAAGATATGACAGCACATTGACAGCAATGATCCAGAGCTTGAGTCAATTTTGTACCTTTGTCAAAAGGTATATTCAGTGGCTTACCATCCTAAAATGTGGTACCAAAGTGAAAGAGAGGTGCTTTTTTTTAAAAAAAAGTTCAGTGTAAATATAGCAATTTGGCAAGAATACACACATTGCATGTTGGTGTATTACTTTTTAGCCTCTTTCCAAGCAACTTAAAATGACATATATACCCCATGCTACTTTTATCCTCCTAACAAAGCCAATAAGATTGGTCTAAAGAAGTATGAGTTCTCTCAGTATATCTTTGTTCACATTTACCAGTTGCCTCCTCGACATCCATCTGCTCCACTCTTTTTGGAGAAGGGCTATTCATAGCTGGTGTTTTGTTTTGTTTTGTTTTTTGGATCTGCACTTGCACTCTTCCAAATGTTTTGTTTAAACCAGAGGCACGGATTCCTGAGGTGATCCTATGGTCAGAAGGAAAAAAAATTCTGCTTCTTTTTAAAAGATTTTTACCATACAGTTAAGGTATAGCAAAAGTGCCATTTCACTGATGTATTATAACTGTATGGAAAAAAGAAAACAAGAGAAGAGAAGGATACTTTTTTTATTGCAATATGTCTTTGAATCAAAAAGCAATCCACTTGAGGGTGGGACTAAAATGTTGCCACTACTGTCAGGAATTGCCAGAAAATAACTGTTTGGGCATTTTGCTGAGAACTACAGCAACAAATACTGCAGCCTCCAGCACATTTGCTTCACTTAGCAGAGCTATAAGTTGAAGTAAGCTGAGGAATCATGATAGCCCAAAGTCACCCTGTTGGCTAAGAGAGAATTCTAATCTGGCTTTCTCATGGCAATGTCTGATGTGCTATCCAATAAAGGAGGCACCAATGGTTTGTTAAATGGGGTAGGTTTGCAACGTAATGCCACCGGGCTTTAATAACTGAATGTAATATAAGACCAGGCATAGGATGAGGCAGGTTATCGATACATAGACTGGGATCCAGAAATCCGTGATAGAGAGGAAAACTTCTACTATAGAAGTATAGAGAGGTTGCCCTCCTTTTTGTGTGGAGTGTTACTTCTTCAGCCTTTTCAGGTCATGTCAAATTGCAGCCTCGAAGTTTCTCTGTCTTGCAGGAATGACATCAGAGAGTGCAAGGGGCTGAACCAAGGATTTCCCCCTTGCAAAAAAACAAAACAAAAACAAAAACCCTCCGTCATTTAACCTCTGAAACAATGGCCCTTTTCTCATGTGGGGGGGCTGAAACGGGGCAGCGCACGCAGGGGCGGAGTTTACCTGCTAGCGTTTTGCTCCGTCTCTGCTCTGTCCCTGCGGGGAACACGGTTCCACCACTTCACACGCCCCCGAATTTCGGCAGCACTCGTCGGTGGTTGGCGGCACTCTGTGGCTCCCAAAATGTCGGCCTGTGGCTTCCGGCGGTGCTCCGCCAATTGGGGCAGCACGCCAGCCGGAAGCCTGCCCCCAGGCAGATCTGCAGAGACGCAGTACTGCGTCTCTGCAGATTCTCACTGGGAGCTGCCACGGATTAGTGCGGGCGAGTTTGATAAAAACCACCTGGGAAGGTGGTTTTTAAAAACTCGCGGCGCCACCCCTGTGGCTGGGCTAGAGCGGTTGGAGGTGCGGCGCCTCACCGTTTGCAACCGCGCTAGCTCATCTCGCGATGTGAACGACCTCCGTCTCTGGTAGTAGGACCGCGGGCTTTTACCCCCGTGTGAAAATGGCCAGTGACCATTTCTGCATGATGGGACTCAGCAAAGTCCTTTTGTTGCAGCCCTAGCAGGGAGGGAAAGTGCTCCAAGAATGCTCCCCTCTGCACCTTGCCCAGTCCCTGCAGAGGGAAGCACTCTGGCCCCACCTCTTCCCTTCCGCAGAGCAGCTGGCCACTTGCCATTGCTGTGCTGGGGAGGGAGGAATTGGCAGCGTGCTTCCGCCTTTCTGCATGGCCAGGAAAGGTGGCAACATAGTGTGATGGTAGGCGTAAAACAGATTTCTTCAGTTTTACAAGTACTGTGCTCACAGGGACAAGATGGCAGTGGAACTGTGACGACATCATGCAGAAGAACAACCCATGGAGAGCTGCCATTGTATCCCAACTGCAGGGCAGCCATGCCATGTGGAAAGAGCCATAGAGTTTGGTTCTTTGAACTTGCCATAATAGTGTACCACACCATTCTGCCCCCGTTTTTAGCAATTCATTCTTAAAAACTCATTGGAGGAGGCAAAAAGAATGGCAGCAGAAGGCGGGCGGTAGGGCTGCTGCTGCCTCACTGCCTGCGCCCTGTACCGGGCTAGGAAGGACCCTGGCAGGGGTGGAGAGATCAGACCTGGGTCAGGCCCGGGCAGAAAGATGAGGGGGTTCCACTTTTTTGTGCCTCCTGTCATTGGTGCCTGGGGCCCATGCTCCATTTGCCCTACCCTAGATACGCCTCTGGCTCCAAGCTAGTGGTGAAATTAGAACTCAATACAGCATAGGATGCACAGCATGCTTGTACAAAGTGACACTTGCTTATAGTTTGAGATTGATAAATAATGAAAAATTGTTCATGTTTTCAATCTGTTTTTATCTATAATATATCATCTGAAAGAACTAGAAACATGCTTAACACAGCACAACATGTGGCTTTCTTCTGGTCCAAAATCCAACAAAGTTTTTAAGATCATGGCTGTTATCATTTTCATTATAATACACAAATGATTTATGTGCTGTGATAGCTTAACATATTAATTAAAAATACACAATAAACCAATCAGAAGCAGGTAAAGAAAAAAATAAAAAGATATAACATAATTATTGTTGTGTATGTAAATCTAGGAAGGGCCTTGTGTAAACTGTAATATCAAGTTCATCCATGCATATCATAAGCATAAATTTCATATGGTGATAAAACAATCTTGAATTGTTTATAAAGAATGACTAAATTTACCCAGCATTACCGAGTTGATGCTCATGATTTCACTGCTGATTTGAATGAATAATGAATACTGGTAACATCTAATTGCCTTAAAATTTGTTTCACACTAAGTTCTCTTCAAAATGGACCAAAATCAGGAATTTCTCCCCAAATCCCAAGTTGCTGATTAATCGGAAAGTTGCCCTAAAATGTTTGGGATGTCAATCTAAATTTAAATGTCAATTTTGGTCAGAACTACTTCATAAACGTGTTTTTGAGAGCAAAATAAATAAATAATAATTAAAATATCAGAAAAAGAAATGAAATCTGAATTATTTGTTTAGGAGGTGCTCAAAGTATTTGACAGATCAGGACCAAAATCTTATTACAATTTTCATTTTGGTCGCATTAGCTAGCATATTACATTTGGGTGACTCTGTGATAAAGTATGTGGATTTTTATAGCATCAGAAGACAGAGGAATGCTTTAAATTCCAAGATAGATTGTCAGAGAATGGCTGGATATTTTATCTAGTACCCCTGAAGCAAGCTGTATAAGAAACAGTTGCCAAATTAGAAAACATCAAGTAGAATTTCAGGTAAGAGATTCCAATCTCAAATAAGATTGTTTAGGAGAGAAAAATAGAGTCATAAGAGAGGACTCGCACAAGAACAGGATCACCTCTTTAGTCAAAGCAGCTGGGATCATGGTTGCACTCTTCTGATAGCACAGAAGCAGCAATCACAGCTTAGAAGCAGGCATCATCCCTGCTTCTGATCATTATTGGCAATACAAGAATAGCAATCCAGATTGTGCTCACTGGTGGGACTATGCTTTCACTTCCCTCCCCAAAAGTCATGGGCCATTCTGCACTAGTCTGTTATAGCACTATTATTCCACTTTCAACATCTTATGGCATCCTTAAAGGCTCCTCCCTAAACTGCAAACCCCAGGATGCCATAGGATGTTGAAAGTGGAATAATAGCGCTATAACAGGCTAGTGCAGAACTGAGGATGATCTCTGCTTCTGTGCTACTAACAACAATGAATCAGCAGTGCCTGTTTGTGGTTGGTGAGGTTGCAGCAACCGTAAAGAGACTCCCTTTCACTGGGAGTTGTTTGTGACATCCGTGCTAGAGGAATGGTGAATGTGCCCTAGGTTTTGATCCAAACATTAAAGGAGGTATCTAAGACACTGAAGTGAAGTGTAGCCCCAAAATAGCTTAAATAGCTCCTTTAAAATTTGAAATAAAGCCTGAAATGGATTCACCACCACACTAACACACTAACCAGCGACCCTTGCTCTGCACCCTAAGGATCTTGAATAGCATCACTGGGCTGGGTGGGAAGTTAAACCCAAAACCAAAGCTTGGAAAAATTACTTTTTGAGACTACAGCTGACTACTATGGCTGGTAGACTATGGGAACTATAGTCTAAAACTTGAAAAACAACTGGTTACAATCTGTTGCAGCAGTCCTGAGCTTCGTGTATCAGCATGAATGTGTGCATGCAGCTCCTGGCCATTTAGCTAATACTGAATTCAGCCACTGGGACTGAAAATGTCAGGAACTGAGTCAGAGGAAACTGAGATTCACTGATCTGGAGAAGAACTCTGCTTTAAACTTTGGAGAGCTACTGCCAACCAGTTAGAACAATCTTTTTACCAGTTCATTCAAGATGTTTTGGTCTATATGACTCCAATCTGTAAGCCTGACCTCAAGGTCAGGGATGGTGAGGACTGTAATTCCAAACATCTGGAGAGCAACAGGCAGTTGAAGACTGGAATTAGGTCATCTGGCCAGAGGGACCCAAGGTTTGATTCAATGTAAGACAGTTACATCAGTTCCAAATCAACATATGCTCACTGTTCATTAGCACTGAGGATCACAATGCTTCCTGTGTCTCTACCTACCTGCTACTTCCAGAGGCCCGTTTGATCTATGCTGTTATCAGTTCTGTGAGACAGGATGCAAAATTTAGAACTCAAAAGCATACAAAACTGTAGATAGCTGTAATTCAGCAAAAACTATAAATATGTATTTCGTTTGAAGTTTATAAATAGTACCTAAATTGCTTTGGTGGACCTGAGCCTACTGAGAACATTGAAACAAAGTGTGTCATAGACAGGAATTCACAATAATATGCTGTATTATGCTTTTAAAGCTTCAAATCCTTAAGTGCGTCTATCTAAGACCAAGATTAAGATCCTTTCTTGTTAAATGGCTGCTTGCTTCCTCTTCAAAGTATGCAACCAAGCATAGTGGAGCCTTGTAATGGCTATGATACAGTGGTACATCAGTTCATGCAGTAGACATGTTTCTCGGCATTACTTCTTTGACAGAAAATTTGTATCAGGGTCTGAAATTACATGGAAAGGAAAGAGGCTCTTACATCATGAAACAGAAGAACATTTCAATCTGTTTCAGCAAAGTATTTGTTCAAAACTAACAATATGGACATGTGAAATGAAAAAAAAAATCAAGTAAGAAATGTCTTGCATAAGTAAATGACATTTTGAACCTTCTAGAGATCACTTGAAAGCTTTTTCCAAAATGTATCCAGGGGTTGCTTTTTCTTGAACCAACTTCCACTTTTCGTATGATTTCCATTCTGATGAACAAATTTCTAGATCTATATTTTTTTAAACATGCTGGGTGGCAGGGGAGGTTGTAGAGGCAGGCTTATCTGTTTTCCTCTTTTCTCTCAATTTGCTGTTTGTGCATACTTAGTAAAGGATTCTGAAGGCAGCTGCTATTTACCTTCCCTATAGGCAGGCAAACATAGCTACAGCAGAGTCAGCTAGAATAGATTCCCATTCTTTCCTAGGGAAAACTTTATTGCATTGTTTACTGCAGAAACATTGCTGTAATCCCACACAGAAAGACTGACGCTATTTCTGCACTACACTGTTATAGTGCTATTATTCCACTTTCAGTCCTGAGGTTTGCAGTTAAGGGAGGAGCATTTAGAATTCTCAACCAGAGAGCTCTTTGGCCTCAGTAAAGGACAAACCCCAGTATTCCACAGGATGTGGAAAATGAACTAATAGCACTATAACATTGTAGGGTGGAAATGGCCTGTGAAGACACCAGGGGCCTGCCCAGCCTGACATCACTTTCAGTCAGGATCTGAACAGCCAGGGAGATTTCTGGTCCAAGCCAGGGCTATGACAATCAAGTCTGCTTCTATTCTCCCTATCTAGAGAATGCAGCACCCTTCTAACTTGTGGCCCCCCCCCCCCGGCTTCCTCTTCCAATTTATCTCCCTCCACTGCTTCCCAAAATCTGCACCCTTTCAGATATAAGGAGAAGCAGGGATTTATCTCTCCAATGACTGTGTCACTGATGGTAGCATGTGTAACCAAGTACAGAGCAATTGAGACAGCTCTTTATAAAGAAATATAAACAAATCTTTATTTAACACATTGTCAAGGTAATAGATATCTGGTAAGTAAGGATTCATAAACCAGCACAACACTTCTCTCTCTCTCAAATCCAAACACATCTTCTTCTCAACATACACAGTCAACTCTCTTCTCCCTAGTTCTGAACCTCAACACTCCTGTTTTCAGTTAAATTTCAGTTATTTACTCTCCCCATCTAGCCCCTCCATCTGGCTAGCCTGAGTTCCATTTGCACCAGCCAATCACCTTTAAATACTCTTGGTTGCTAGAGTGGCTCTGTTGCTAAGCCCCCTCAGGTTCATCACATGGCCTATGTTTCTCCAACCCTCCTTCACCTTCCTCCCAATGCCAATGGTGCTAAAAAACCTCCAGGTAGACAGAAGATGAAGAGGAAAGGAGGCTAGATGGGTGTAAAAGACTTCTTAAAAAGAAGCTTAACCATCGGAGGCTTTCTTAACTGAGGTATGCCTGTACTTATACCCTGGAGCAATGCGTAAAAGAAATATTTTCATTTTGCATCAGAATATGAAGGTTGGCCTGTCTTTTGAAGGCAGACACAATTAGCATAATCAAAGGCAGTATTTGTGCAACATTATCACCAGGACAACTCTGACCAGACTGGACTGAGCTGGATTTTGAAACCAAACAACAGCTGATTTGGAAAAGAAGCTAACTGATGGGACCAGGTAAGACAAAGAGAAGGAAAAATGAATGAAGAAAATAGCTAGATCTAGTCAGAAAAAGACAGTGTAGCCACTGCCAGTGAATCAGTTTTCTAATCAGAACTGATGGCCACAGCAGGTGGGTAACCAAGGGTGAGGAGGAGATTTCTCTTCTGTTTACTAAATGCACTAAATAGCACTAAATGGCACTAGGGGCAGATGACGCATCTGCATTCTGTACAGTGATGTAGTGGTAAATTTTGAAGTATAGGCTCTCATCATGAAAGCCTCTATAGCAATATTCTCAAAAGAGAGTGAAAAAATGCAGATGGCTGTGTTGACCTTCTTTCCTCCTGGTGTCCCTCCCTCATTTCTGGTAATTTTAATCTCCACCAGCAGCAAGTCTATGTAAACTTGGTGGCTCTTGCCATGTCCTCAAGATAGTTTCAATTATAACAAGATAATTTGCAACATTGCATTGTTTCTAGAAATGTCTACTTCCTCTCCAGTTATTGCAGGGACTGCACTGAAACTCAGAGGGAACAGGAAAGTCTAAAGATTGGGAGTGGCAGGTGATGTCATAGCTACTCAAAATGTCCTGGGGATTCAACCCTGTGAGCCTTGTCTTCATTGCACCACTGATTCTCCAAGTCCAGAGTTGCTGACTGGACTGCCCCCCCTAGCTTGTCTGCACTGGGGCTTCTGCTATCAATGAAGGTATCCATCCAGTCACTCAGTCATGACAAACCAAGATCCTGTATGGCACAGCATAGTGTAATGGGTCTGCAGGCAGAACAAGACTCCAGCTGGTCATTCAGCAGTTCCTAGACCTACCATTATCTCCACAGCCAGACACAGAATGATTAAATCATCTGCTGGGGCTCTCCAGAGGTCTCAGAAAATGCTGTAGTCATTCTCTGTATGGCTATGGGGTCATAGCCAGATACTTCTCTAATTCCCCTTGCTCTTCATCAGCCATAGAATGACAGTGGTGGGGATTTAGTGGCTCAACAATAAATTTGAAGGACAGTTTTGATAATTGTGAAGGTTGGAGGGGACAAAATATTTACTTATGTAAGTGTAAGATGGACTTGGGCCTGTGTATGCTACTAACAGGATGTCAGCCCATGTCTTCTAGAACTTATTCAGAAAGTGTAGATTTTGCTACCCTCTTAGGATGCAACCTAGTGGTAGCAGACAATTATTCCTACTACGTAACTTGGTACAGCTGGAATTGTTGAACATGGAGGAGACACAGCCTCAAAACCCTAAGCATGAGTCAATGAACATACACCTCTGTGGTGTATCTGTAAACATGACCATGTGAGAAGGGAAATGTGAGGTTGTACCTGCCATCTTTGATCTTTGCACAATTTGCTGAAGGTGTGGACAAAAGCTAAGGGTTCACATTTTATTGGCAGGGTCCCCAGTTTTAAGTATATAGTGTATGAATGTAGGCCCTTTTCAGACCTTTGGCTGAACCCATTTATCAATATTTCAGTCCTGGTAATTTGTATGGATAGACAACCCCCAGCACTTTCTGTTAGGCACATGAGTGACAGATGGAATTTCGAGAATGGAATTCATCCCAAATTCAATTCATCTCAAATACATTAACAACTCCTTCATCAACATCTTCAGCTAAGAAAAAAGAGGGCTCGTTTGCCTGTCATGGGGATTGATTCTCCAGGAAATGACAAATGGCTTCCATGAAACTTCAGGCATTACTCAAGGGATTGTTCTCCATTAATTCAGCTCATGGGTCATCTCTGCAATTATAATTATCTGTATCATCTTATGAAGGATGAATGGAGCTCTTTTTCACTTAAATTTCCACAAATAGAGGCCTACAACAAAGTGCATTCTTCATCAGATCTCTACTGATTTATTCAGAGCGCCATGAGAGTTCTCTCAGAGATGGGGCTTATTCCTTTCATAGTCCCAGAACTAGTGTTTGTTTTATACAAATAGATTATTCATACGTTTGATTGTTATAGTGGAAGCAGATGGCCAGTGATTCTCTCTTTGTCAAGCAAGGACCAGAGAGTGTCCAAGCACTCAGACCAGCCAACCCTCTTGGCTTGCAAAGGGTGAGGTCTTATTGTGCCAGAGGAAGCTCTAATCTGTCTGCCCAGCCATTGTTTTTCTCCATTTCCCAAAGTCAGGGATTTTGGCAGCAACAACTAATGTCTGGAAATGGGATACTGTTAGAAAATCTGGGTGATACCATCCTTTCATGATATTCATTCATGTCAGACAGCAGCACAAAGTAAAGGTATATTCTGTGTGAATATTGGAAGGGTTTGTTTCCTTTAGTACAGACAAACCAATCTATTCCTTGTCAGAATGATTTGACTACTGTCAGGATGCTTTCATCCTGCCATGCTATGAACCTCTCTTTAGCGCCATATGACAGTAGTTTCAATAGCTTCCTATGGCAAAGCTTTCTAGAGTTAATATGCGTCCATTTTTAATTGGCATCTGTAACAATGCATCTGCTTATAGCAATTGTAATATCAACAGGCTGAATGAGTGATCTACTCTAGGCTCAATATCACCTTGTAGTGGCCATTTGGCTTGGAAAATTAAATGGAGAGCGGGGGAGTTAACAAGGAAAAGACAAGGGAATTTTATGGGAAAGTCTTGATAAGAGACAGTACACACATCCTAGCTCACAGAGTGAAAAGTATGTAAATAACTGTATGCCTGGGAAACCCCAGTGGAATGACTTGGCAAGTAAAGGTGTTAACCAATCTTTGAATGGAAAGGTATAAAACTTGTGCTCTATTCTAAGGTGCCAGCCTCAGCAACATTTTGGTAATACAGCATTATGGTAGTGTTGCTGTGTTGCTTGCTTCTCTGAAATAAATGCTTCTGTTCTTAAACTCTGAGCAAAATTTTTCAGCACAAGTTAGCCAGGACATGACAATTACTCAGAGTCAAGCTGGAACAGTGATGGTGTCTGTGTTCCTTGACGTAGATCAGTCTGGACTGAAACTGCTACAGCTCAAATCATTACCTTCAAATTACCTTCAAATCAAATTATTAAACATAATTTGTAGGAAAAAGGGAGGAAGAAGTAAACATGAATGAGAAGAAAACAAGGCAAATAATAGCCCATGTCATGGTGATCAATAGGCAAGATACACAAGCAAGTAGACCAGGAAGTGAGCATAAATACAACAAAGAGATGGAACCCTGGGAGAATTTAACTTTGTCTCAATTCCAGCCCTGAGAAAAGCATTCAGAATGCTCCAGTAATATATATGATTAATTTCCTAAAGCCATAAACGTAGGAGGAATGAAGGCAAAAGTAGCAAGAGACTAATAAAAACTTGAGTGAAAGTAAATCTGAGGGATGATTCAGTAGAAATTTAACAAGGAAGGGGGAGAGTGAAATATATGTGGCAAAGAAAATTAAGAGCAGACGGGGTGGAGTGGGGTGTCTAATCCTATACCAGATAATATTGGTTGCCAAACATTTCAACATTGTTTATAGAACCATGTATGTAGAACTATTTCACATCCTCCAAACAGAGGAGTTAAAATGTTTTACTGCCACATAATGAGAAACTTGCCAGATGCCTGTAAACATGGCAGGTTTGGGGAGAAAGTTCTAGGAGGCTTCAGAATCAAATATTTGATGGTATTCTGAGATTTTGGGTCTGCTTTGGCTTGACAGTGGTGGGTAGGGGGGAACAGACTGAAGTTGTGTATGTGTGGTCCTTTTAAAGCAGTCTTTCTTGATTGTTCATTTGAGCTCTCTGGAAACTCAGTTCTTTCAATCTGTTTTACCGGTATGAGCAAGGCTCCAGGGCAAAGAATAACATTCAATTGCTATCATCACTGCCAGTATTGTAGGTGGAGCTGTCATCCAAGGCAATCCTGGTCTATGTGATTGAATACTTCTGATTGCTTTTCAGCAGAGACGGCCAACTTCTCTATTAGTTCCAGTTCAAAATGGCAAGAAATAAAAGACATAAAAGGAAGGCCTTACTAATATCTAAAGGAGGATGACTAAGATAGTAAAAATCTGGAAACCCAGATCTGTAAGGACCAGCTTGGGGGCTGGGTAAGTTTAACCTGGAAAAGAGAAGACTGAGAGGTGACATGATGGGCATCTTTAAATATCTGAATGGATGTTGTGTAGAAGAGGGAGAAAGCTTGTTTTCTGTTGCCCCAGAGGCTAGGACATGAACCAATGGATTCAAATTGCAAGAGATTTCACCTAAGCGTTAGAAAAAACTTCCTGGTGGTAAGAGCAATTCAGCAGTGAAATGTCCTGGATAGGGGATAGTAGTTTGGATAGTTTGGATGGTTATCTTTCAAGATGTTTTAGTTGTGTAGGATTGGACTAGGTGGCCCTTGCAGTCCCTTCCAAAGCTATGATCCTGAGTTCAAGGGTAAATGGGAGCAGTAGGTAGGCTGTTTTACTTGTGGTAGGTCTTTGAATCATCACAAGGAGCCAATGCAAGCAGAACAAATTTCTTACTGTAAACCTTTCCTCCTCAGTTTAGGGCATACTCAATTTCACTTTCACATAATTTTAATCACAAAGAAGATTTGAATATCTAATTAGGGCTATCGCTTTACTTTCATTTAAAGGGTTATCCAGGTTGCTATAGGAAATTGGTCATTTTTGTTCCCTGCAAAAGTTGCAGGACTCTTCCTTGAAGGATAACTCTTTTTATGATATCATCTTATGAGGAAAGTGATAATTTTGAAGTTAGTGATGTGTGTGATGTCATTTCCTCACCTACTCATGCTATTTTCGGATCTCTTGAGTGAAATATGTTAGTTTCAATCAAAGTCATATTCAAAGTAGTAAATTAATAGGACTGTGGTTGCGACTGTTCCACTGATTTCAGTGGATCTACTCTAGATATGACTAAGTCTAGATCTAATCCAGTGTCTTTATATATCCTACTTTTCTTCCATCATGTAACTCAAAGAAATATACATGGTATTTACAGGTTATATTACATCATACTGATGAAACCCAAACCTTTAATTCCAGATAAGTGATGTTATTACAAATCCGTAGATCAGCGGTTCTCAACCTGTGGGTCGCGACCCCTTTGGGGGTCGAACGGCCCTTTCACAGGGGTCGCCTAAGACCATTGGAAAATAAGTATTTCCGATGGTCTTAGGCTCCATTACCTCCTCGGTGGTGGTGCGCGAGCCACGCGCTCGCATCCTCCTGCCCTCTTTGAAGTACTTTACTAAAGAAAATTTTCTTGGTATTATTGAGCGAGAGTGAGTTGGAAGGGCAATCTCCAACCAGCCACTCCGAGGCTCAAACAAAGCTAAAAACATCTAGTATAAGGAAGTCTGAAAATGCAAGAATTAAAAAGAAGGTGAAAGGAAAATTACCTGGTAATGCAGTTAAGTCTTTTAAGGGCGGGGAAGGGCTCCCCACCACTCCTTTAACTTCCGGTCACCATGTTGAAAAGAGGCGTTCAGAAAGCAAGGGAGGGGGCTATGAGAGGAAGGAGCTCTCCTGACCAATCCAAGCTCACCAGCAACACAACCGATCACACTCAAGCATGGGAGCAGCCTCTGCCAGGAGAAATGGCAGCCTCTCAGTGAGCAGTTCCTTGCCCTTCTGTATGAGCGAATACAGTAGAGCAGAGCCATTTAGCATTGTGTATGGTGTCATTATTCACTAGGAGTCAAACTGCAATGCCTATGGAACGTAAAGAAGTAAGATTTGAACCTCCTATGTCCTCAGTGTCTTCCCAGGGGAATGTGTCTGAGCGTAGTAGGGAGGTGATAAGACAAATGATTGCTGAAGAAATGGAGGTGCATGTTAATAGGCAAACAATATTAGTGAAATGATTTCACAAAATACATGACAAGTTTAAAAAATGTATTGCAAGTTGGACAATTCATTGAATTTGAATGTAATGTCATTATTAAGCAGTCAACAAACTACTTCAATGAATCCTTCATTTTCACGTGATTTTCCTGATGATACAAAAGTTATTCAAGCTGAATCAAATAATGCTGGTGTGTGTTTACCAAAAAAATCTACCTGTAGGTCCAAAGTGACTACAGTCGAGGAATTTGTCACACTCTGAACAAATCAACACTGAATCTGAAAGTGATGAGGAACCAGATTTGGCAGATACTCATGGGGATAATGACTCTAAATCAGATGGTTCTATTTCTGAGGAGGAGAATGCAGAGATGATAATAAAGTGAGATTATTTTCCTCAGATTCTTTTAAAAATTTGCTGAAAAAGCTGTTGGTAACTCTGGGACTGGACAGTCTGGAGAGTGCCACTTTAGATATTGATAAAAACAAGAATGTTGTATCAATTGAAAGGAATAAGCCTACAAAATCTAGTGTTATTCCCATACCAGATTTATTTTTGGATTTAATTCAGTCTGAATGCAGTGAAACCAAATCTTCAAACTTTATATCATTTATGGTGGATTAAATATCAGATATTTACCTTACGATTCATACCAGTAGCAAAATTACAGTTATGAAGTAGCAATGAAAATAATTTTATGGTTGGGGGTCACCACCACATGAGGAACTGTATTAAAGGGTCGCGGCATTAGGAAGGTTGAGAACCACTGCCTTAGATCAACTATTTGTTCGGGTTTAAGCTACCATCAGTCCCAACTCATTTGGTAAGGAATCATGGGAGTTATAGTTCAAAATGTCTGAGGGACATCAGGTTGGGGAGGACCATCTTAGACCCAAGATAGTCTGGCAACCTGTTATTGATATATGCCAGTGATATGTGAGTCCAACTTACACCTGGATATGCCCTTTTGTGGTCATTGTGAAGGGAGGAAAGCACTCCTTTTTCCTTGTGCAATAATCCCCCCCCCTTTCAAGACTCTTTTTCACTTCCTGGTCGCATGGCATGCGAGAGTGGTAGCTCGGAGTGAAGCTCTGCTGTCCGAGCTACCACCTCTTGGATTACAGCCATTTTTTTTTACCATCAAAAGTGGCTCGACACCCCTCTGGTAAAGGGGGTGGGGAAAGGAGACCCAAAGGGGATCCAAAACTGACATCGATCTCTTTCCGGGAGGAAAGAACGGAAGGTACCGGGGGGAATGAAGGGCCACAACGGATCCAACAGGATCACCGTAACTGCGGCACAACGCCGCCGCCCCCTTTTTAAAAGAAGAAAATCCAGTGTGAGACAGTAAGCAACCTGATCTAGTGTCATTGGAACTGCAACAAGATTGGACCTGCAACAGTGTGCAGAAGCGTGAGAAAAAAAGAGATTTCAGCTGACAGTGAGTGAGTGATTTTGCAATGGCAAGGGTTTTTTAAAAGGAAAGGCTGTTAACAGTTGGATTACATATTGTACTTTCTTGAATAGTAACTGTTTTCCCCAGTTGGATTTTTATAAGTTTTTTTAAAGTAGCATTTAAGGATATGGATGTCTTTAAAATAATTTGGACTGAGTAGAATAAGCTGTGAGCTGTAGATATTTTGATGTTATTTTTTTCTTTTTTGTTTGGAGAGACTTTTCCTTGGATATTCCTCCTTAAAATTGTTTTTGCTCATTTAGTGCTTTATATTCTTTTCGTCTTTTTTCAAATACAAAGAATACTTTGACTGTTTGACTTTATCTGTGGAGGTTTAAAAGAAATCGGGGAAATTTTTGGAATATATAACTTTTAACTTTTGGAACCTTTGACTTTTGAAGCAGTGAGACATTTGGAAATATCGGGACTTGACAAGTGGCTACGGAGATCCATTTGGATATAGAATATTGGCTTTTTTTTTCCCCCCTTCTATCTTTAAGATTACTAAAAAGACAGAATCTTTAATGCTTGCTTTGACTGTGATTTTGGGATTTTGAGTAACTGCTGAACTGTGATACTATTGGATGGTGGACAGTGGATTGGGATTTATTTGCTTATCATAGCATGGAATAAATGGCAACATGATTTAAGTTTTTCAGCAAGCAGTATGGTGTTGAGAACTTTTTAAGTGTGATTTTTTTCCTCTTTGCTTGTGAAGATTGTACTGAAGAGAGACTTTTTTTGTTGTGGCTGTGCCGGAAGGAGAAGAGATTCCCCCCCCCCCATGCATTGGAACAGCTTGGACTTCTGTTATCAGCAGGGGGGAGAAAACCTACGTCTAAGGTTTTGAAACAGCTCTAAAGGAGGGAGGAAGTACAATCTGGTTGGGAGGGGGAATGCCATGGGCCTAGGTACAGCCTTTGAATGAAGTTTAAAAATTTTGAATGAACTATTATATGTAAATATAATTAATCCTACTTTGATTGTTGATTGGTGCTAAACATTTTAATCATATGGAATATATTTGCTTATAATACATTTTATAATTCATATAGAGACATAGCATTACTTTTTAAAAATATAGGATGTAGCTGATTTTTAGTATTGTTAAAATGCAATGATTATGCTTTGTTAATTTCAATTTAATGCAATTAATTTAGAGGGAAACTGAGTGCTATTTGAAGAAAACTATATACATAATGAATTGAATTTCTATATTGTTACTGCAAGCTATAACAATACACTGTAAATTTTTTGAATTAATATAGTAAGATGGGATATTGCCATAACGTTATGCAAGGACTACTTATTTTCCTGTATACTAAATTTTATATAAATTTGGAAGAAGGAAAGGGGAAAGGGAAGTGAAGATCTTAGTCTCTAGGAAAACCTAGAAGAAAATTTAGTTATTAAGAGCAAGACATAAGATGGATCAAAGAACAAGAAAAGGTGCAGCTGCTGCAGCGACAACAATTACCCAGAAAATTCAAGGGACATCAACAGATATACCCCAGAAATCTCAAGATCTCATGCTGCAGATGATGGAAGAGTTAAAAAACATCAGAGAAGATTTTCGACAGGACTTACAAGAAACGAGAAAAGAGATGAGAACTTACATGAAACAAGAAATAGAAAAACTGGGGAAAAAATTGGAAAGTATTACAAAGGATGTGACCAAGTTGAAAACTGGTACTAAAGAAATAAAACAACAAGTGAAGCCTGTTGAAAAGGAGATGACGGATTTGAAAGGGAAGCAACAGGAGGAGGAATCTCAAATTACCCTGCAGGAGCTGTGATTTGAGAAAGATGTCTTTGTTTTGAGGTGTTCCTGAGACTTCAGTGGAGAGTTTGTAAGAAAAAATTGTACCGGCCTTGGCAGAATTTACTGATTTTGGGAAAGAGGACAAGATGGAAACTTATTTGACAGAATGTTCAGAGTATCCTCCAGGGTAGCAAGAGGGGGAAACTACCAAGAGACATCATTATAACTTTTACACAGACAATGGCAATGGATAAAATATTACAGTGAAGCAAAAAAATGTTCTTTTGAAGATTGAAGATAAAGATGTCAGAATTTTTGAAGATATACCTTACCAAATTTTAAGGAAGAGACAGGAATATAAACCATTAGCAAATCTTTTGGCTAAGTCTCAGATCAGTTACAGAGGGGAAAAAAATTGGGAGGGTCTCTCTTTCACAAATAAACAGCAGAGCTATAGGATTAACACAGTACACAAGGCAAAAGAGATGATGGAAAGATTAAAAAAGACTTACAAAAAGCTACTCCTGTGGAAGAGAAAGACCAGCAGCGGGAATCTATGGATGAGGAAAGAGAACAACTTAATGAAGAAGATATTGGAGCAGCAAAAAACAAGGAGTTCGGGAAAACAAGAAGAAGGAGAATTGGAAGGAGACCTACTCAAAGACTAAGTTCATTTGAAATATATTATTAATATAATAGGTAAAAATGGATTTAAAAGTGAACTCTTGGAATTTTAAAGGGATTTAACTCGGGAATCAAAAGAAGACAAATATTTCATTATTTGGAAAAACAGAATCTGGATATAATATGTCTGCAAGAAGCTTGAATTAGGACCCAAGACTTAAAATTGTAAAAATTTGAAACTTGGTAGCTGTTTTGCAGCTACAATTGAAAAAAAGAAAAGAGGAGTTTTGATATATGTAAATTCAAGATATGGTTCAGCAAATTTTTGAGGATAATAATGGGTGATTTTATAGGTGTTGAAGTGACTTTGAAACAGGACAAAATATTAATAGTTAGAATATATGCACCAAATGGAGCTAAAGATGAATTCTTCCCTACAATACATAAAGAAGTAAAAGGGAATTTAAATGAAACAGGAAATTTGAATATTATTGTCTTGGGGGATTTTAATGGAGTCATTAATCCAAATGCAGACAGAACAATACAGAAATTAGCCCCGAAACAATGGTAAACTTTCTAAGAGCTTCTTTAATATGATGGACGATTTAAACGTATATCATGTTTGGAGATATAAAAATGGACAACTAGATGGACATATGTTCTTTTTTAACTGACACAGGTCAATGTCAAGGATAGACATGATGCTGGTAACCAAACAATTACATTTGAAAACCACAGATATAGACATCCTTCCTAATTTCTGTTCTGATCATAATCTGCTACAATTAAAGATAAATGTTAAGGACAGAGAAAGATCATGGAGAATGAATGATGAAATTTTGTACAAGGAAAAGTACATAGTGGAAGCAAAAAGGGAGATAATCAATTATGTTAGCGAGAATATGACGCCAGAAGTGTCGAAAACTATTTGGGATGCAAGTAAAGCTGTGATGCGTGGTAATTTTATCAATGGTCTGCAGAGATTAGAAAAGAAAGGAGATATGTTGAACAACAAATTTTGGGAAAGATGAAGGAAATTGAGAAACAGTTGAAACAAAATCCATCTAAACCCAAAAATTTGGTTACAGATGAAGGTATATCAAGCTGAACTAAATCAACTTAATTTGAATGAAATAGAGCAACAGATACGAAGAATGAGATACAATTTTTTTTTAACAAGCAAATAAACCTTCAAAGTTTTTGGGGAAAATTTTCTACGTAAAAGAAGGACCAGAAATATCATATCAGAGATTAGAACAGGAGAGGAAAGAGTTACAAAACAAGAGGGAATAAAACAAGCTTTTTTATAAATACTATGTGAAGTTAATGAGCAAGATTCCCAAATTGTAAAAGCAACATGAGGTGGGAAAAATCTTGGAGAAACTGAACAAAATGAGATTTACTGAAGAACAAAGGTTGGTTTTGAATAAATCTATTTCAATGATGGAAACTGTTGAAACTATCAGGAATTTGAAAAATGATAAATCTCCAGGACCTGATGGCTTTACAGCAAAATATTTCAAAGTTTTGGAACATGAGATCTCAATACTCTTTTCAAAGTACAATAAATGAAATAATAAAGGAAGGCATACCAGACACCTGGAAAGAAGCTAATGTTGTGCTGATTCCAAAAGAGGGTAGAGACTTAACTGATGTAAAGAATTATCGACCACTTTACTTTTGAATGCAGATTATAAGAGTTTTGCTTTAATCCTTGCAACGAGGCTTAAAAAAGTGCTGACAGAATTCATTGATGAAGACCAGAATGTTTTTTTTACCAAAAAGAAATTTTAGAAATAACATAAGAAGGGTCTTAGATATAATTGAATATTATGAAAAGCATAATGAATGGAAAATGGCTATGATATTTGTTGATGTGGAGAAGGCTTTTGACATGATCAGCTGGCCATTTATGAAGTTGGTGATTAAACAGATGCAGGCTGGAAACAAGTTTTTGTCATGGATTGAAGCAATTTATAACCAACAACAAGCTCGATTGGTCATAAATGGGGAAAAAAAAAAACCGATCGAATTGCATAGAGGGACACGACAAGGTTGTCCTTTGTCCCTTCTTTTTTTTATTTTGACAATGGAAATACTTAACAATGCAATAAGAGAAGATAAAACTATAAAAGGAGTTCAGAGTAAGAAATATCAATATAAGCTAAAAGCATTTGCTGATGATTTGGTTTTCTTTTTTTGGGCAACTCAGGGAGAAGTATTAAAGATTTGATTAGAAAAAAGTTGGGTTTGGTGAATTCTCTGGATTTCGAGTGAACAAGGATAAAAAAACATTGTTAACTAAAAACATGACTGAGAGAAGAGAAGGAATTAGCAGAATTAACAGGATTTAACAGAGCTCGAAAGGCAAAGTATCTGAGAGTCTGGATAGCTAAAAGGAATAATGAGCTATACCAAAATAATTATGAAAAAAAATGGAAAGAAATAACAAAAGATTTGGAAAGTTGGGCTTTTATGCATCTATCGATGATGGGGAGGGTGCAGCAATAAAAATGAACGTACTTCCAAAAATGAACTTCTTGTTTCAAAATCTTCCTATTATAACAAACAAGTCTTTTACACAATGGAAGAGAGAACTGACTAAATTCATATGGCAAGGGAAAAAACCCAGAATAAAGTGGAGTATTATGACACACCAAAAGAGCAGAGGTGGAATGGGACTTCCAGATTTTCATTTATATTACAAAGCCGCGGCCTTCATGTGGTTAAAAGACTGGGTTGATTTACAAGATATGAGAATGCTGGTACTGGAAGATGCGGACCTGAGGATGGGATGGCATGCCTATATGTTTTATGACAAAGCAATAATTGATAAAGATTTCACGCATCATTACATTAGGAAATCACTTTTGAAGATATGGAATGAATATAAGATTAAAAACATAAGGCAGCTTCCCACATGGGTTCCCCCTTGGGAAGCCTTTTTGGTACATGGATTGAAACAGACAAAAGGTTGCGATATGAAGAAATATTAGAGAAATAAGGTCTCAAATAATTTCAAGATCAAAACAAGAGAAAAATTGGAACTAGAAGGAATAAGGGTTTAAATTGGTTCCCATACAGTTAACTGAAAGGTTTCAGATAAATTTAAAAACATATGGAATAGAATTAAAAAAAGAAAACAGGGATTATTAAACGGCTGTTTGAAAATCCTCCTCATTTATTATCACATATATATCAAGAAATAATACAACAGGAAAGGCAAGAAGAAACAATTAAGTCAACAATGATCTTATGGGCTCAAAATATTGGACATTCAATTCAGTTAGAATTCTGGGAAGAAAGTTGGGAAAAGACACAAAAATTTCCCGTTCTAGAATTTGAAAGAGAACTATTACAAACTGTTTCATAGATGGTACATGACACCAGACAAATTAAAAAAGATTTACAATACAGGTACCAGTCTGTGTTGGAAGTGTCAGAAAGAGGTTGGTCAAATATCACATGTGGTGGTTATGTCCCAAACCTAAGAAATATTGGACTGATGTACATAATAAAATTTGTGCTATAATGAAAGTTCAGTTTGTCAAGATACCGGAATTGTATTTGTTTAAAAATGACAAAGGTACTTGATGGTACTGAAGTAAAGAAATATTAAAAAATTCTTTATATGATAACAACAGCCTGGATAGAATATGCAAAGCTTTGGAAAACTCAACAAATACCTACAATAGAACATTGGTGGGGAACATTTATGGAAAATAGAAATGCTGATATAGTTTCTACAGAAACTAAAGGGGAAAACAGACGATGAGATCAAAAAGGAATGGCAGATTGTAATGGGTAATTGCTGGGCACTGTTAAATGAAAATGAGTGATTCATGGTTAAGAAAAATTAATGAGGGGGCTACATGAAACCATGGAACTGTAATGTAGAGAATGAAAGGCAAAAACTTTTCATGTAACACTATCAGCATAAAGCGGTACATTGATATAACTATGTTAAGAGATGTTGGAAATGAAATCTAGATTAGTGTGGAAGATCAAAAATATTTCATGTAAATTAACAGTAATAACATTTTTTTTTTTATGTGAAATTTGAATAAAATGATATAAAAAAAGACTCGTTTTATCCTGCTGCCATTTAGTAGCTGATGGTGAGTGGGAGGGAGGTGCCACAAAAAAGCATCTAGCTATGTCTCTATACCCAGACATACAATGATGAAGGTGTTCTCCAAGACCTTCCAGGATCCTCTAGAAATCCTGGAGAATGATGTTTATTTTGGTTTTTCCGGCTAAAGACACATAGTCAGATGCTCCCCTCCCCCCTCCCTCATTCTCCCCTTGACCATGAAAAGGCCATGGAGGAAGGAGGACCACAGGAGGAAAGAGTAAGGGGAGATGTAGTATAGTTCCACCAAAAGGAAGTTTACACTACATCTCCCAGTGCTGCATCTTGGCCACTGCTAGTTGCTGTATCCTTTCTGAGAAAGACTTTTTTTTCCCCCAGAAAGACTCTCAGTTCTGAATTTTGTTTTGCCATCTCCTGCTGGTGCAGAAATTGTGCACATTCCTTTCACTTTCATTTCCTTGCCAGCTTTCCAGCCATACCTGCTGTGCTATACAGAACTGTAATAACTTGCCGACTCCACAGTGTGAGACAGCTTGATTTGTACTCTTTGTCACAGTCATCACTGTTCATGATTCTCCTTTTCTTTTCTTCCTTCCATCAGGAGATGCCACTTCGTCACTGAGGTCAATAATTCCATTGTTTGTGAGATGCAAACGTGAACCCCTATTCTGTACTGTAGTGCTGCTATGAATCCAAATCAGTGGCAGCGCAAGGTACAATGAAGCTTTGCTGGGGGGACAACTGTCAACAGACTAGAAATGATTGCAGGAACCATGGTCTGGACATTTATTAAACAACGGGAAATTTGTGCCAACTCCTATTGGGCCAATTCAAAATCAGCTTGGTATTCACAAAGTTTCCCAGTATGCATTTGGCAAAATTCTCAGCTGTTTTCTAACAGCATTTTTCCTGGCTTGCAGTGAGTGCTGACAGTACAGTGCCCGCACGTATTGTTGCATTGTCTTGTAGAAGATGCAATTTTGTGTCATCTATTTTCTACTCCACCCTGGAACACTGGCCATGGAGGACAATCCTTTGGGAATTAAGCTCTCTTTTTACCCAACAAATGCATCTGCAAACAAAATAAGGTTTTGGATGAGGCTGGGAGACAAGACTGAATAGTATATATATGTATATGTATATGAATTAATTTATTATTTCTTCATTTTATTTGTATCCTGCTTTTCTTTCAAGCCAACCTGCAACTAAAAGAGATACATCCAAAAATTATTAAGACCTGCGTACCACCTTGGCACTATGGTTACACAACCCCCCATTGCAACAGCAGTTGGACGTTTTCATTGCTTGGGCAAGAGGTATCCAAGATCTCCCTGTGGAAATGACAGCACAGGCAAGAGTTAATGATGGTCGACTGGAGACCAAGAAAGAGGTGACTGCCTGGTATGTTCTCTGTGACAAAGGCTGAATATATTAGAGGTGTTTTTTACTTCAGTGTCAGGCTCCAAGGGGGTCTTTGGAGCCACAGCATCACTGGAAACTGCAAAAGGGCAGAGGTGATTTCTTAAGCCATCCATCTCACAATGGCTTGTTTATGAGATTGCCCTTGAAGCCAGGCACTGAAGGAAGAGGAGGTTTTGGATAAAGCTGGCTACCGCTGGGGAGTACATACCAAATAGTCTTGATGCTGATGGATGTTTAGACTCTGTCAGAATTCAATAGGATCTTCAAATACAGTTGCAAATGACAAGCAATCACATTAAAGCAACAATTAAAAACAATTTAAAAGGATGTCATAAGGGAATACAGTACCTCCCCATTAACACACTTTCTGCAGAAATCAATTAGTTGCCCAAACCCTACATGAATAACATCTTTTCCTGCTGGTGAATGGACAGCAGTCTAGCCCCCCCCCCACCTTGAAAGGGGAGTTCTACAACCGGGGAGCAGCCACTGAAGGAGTTAAAATGGTTGACCCAAAAGGATAAGGCAGTCACTGAACAAGGGCCTCTTAGGTCACATTGTCTTGTTGTTTATAGCAAGCAGTCAATAGCAGTTTAACTATGAGTAAGGAGATAGCATTAAAAAACTTACATGCATGTCTTTGCAATGCAACTAACTTGGAGTAGTTGTTTCATCAAGTTATGAGTCTTCCTATGCAGAATACACTCTGATCCAGAAACAATTTCTGGAAGAAACGGCACTCAGTTCGTAATGTAGCAAAGCGTTATGAGTTGGATAAAGTAACTGCAAACTTCAGCAAGAATACTGTTGAAAACCAGTGAAGTGCATCTGAATACTAAGCAACAGACATGAAATATTTACCCAATTGTTGTTTGCCTTTGTGCCCACCAAATATGATGTTATTCAAGTGGTGTTCAGTGGAGGAAGAGTCAACTTTCTATCTTTCTATTGTAATTGCACCTCAGGCAAAAATCCATCGTAGGTATTTGCAGCAGTAGGAGGAAAAGGGCCTCAGATGCAGCAACCATTAGGAAAGTAAGACAAAACTACTGTTGTCAGGAGGGAAAGGCTTCCAGGCCTGAGCAACCTCTTTCTCCAGTGCTCAGCTTCTGGATGGGTCTTCAGACCTGGGGAAGCTGGCTTGAAGATTTGTCTTTGTCACAGGATAGATGAATTTCCAGGCCAGTCTTGGCAGAACATGAAGGCATCGAAGACTATTCTAGAAGGCATGCACTGAAGAAAACAGACTTCTGAAACCTGGCAGGGTTTCCCCTGCTGACAAGAGCAACATTTCTGTTACCTTTCCTTGCTGTTACCATGTAACCTTGGAAAAGGTGCAGCTCCTATTGTAGTGGGCCATCACAGTAGTGTACAGTACCAGGAAATAGTCTATGGTATATTCCCTTTGTAGTTTTAAAAAAATGCTATAGTAATCTGAAATGGTAAGGTTTACCAAAATTTTCTTTAATTTTCTCTGCTTTTGTTTCCTCTTTAAAAATAGCCTTTCTAGGCAAACTATAGAGGCACGATTCAGGCAAAGGTGAGCACCTTTTGGCTACAGGTGAGGGAGAGTCAAGCATATGCTTAATTCTCCCAGTGAAACAGATAGGTTGCAAATGCACAGAACCTTTGCAGGATCGTTTCACATGCTCTTTAAATAATTATGTGTGACAAGAATAACAGCAGCAGCAAAATTTACACCAAATGATCAAGGCAGCTTGAGTTTGATAAAATGACATGACTTGGCAAGGTAGATGGTTCCATATTTCTGTTTTCGATTCATGGAAAAATATTGCTTTTCTTTATTGTCCTGTTCAGATTTCTTCTTTCTCTTTTGGAAACCAGACAGGTTGTATAATGACTCACAATAATAGAGGCAGATGCTCTTTGCTCATAATCAAATTTTGCAAAAACATCTCGATGCTACATTTCTTAGCCAATGGTTGTTAACCATGAGGACTCTAAATTGCACACCTCTGGTTCTTTGATCCTAAATTGAAGCAGTGCATTGGTGGAAAAACACATGGTCTGGTCGGAATTTGCATTGCTGATAAATAGAACATCAAACATGTAGAAAAATTGTCTTCCCAAACCCCCCAGATAACATCTTATGTATGCAATGTTCACTTCAATGCTCTAGATGGCAGGAAATACCTAAAAATGCAATGATCTGTTACAATTTATAAATTTAACTCTCCTGATAGAAAATGTAAGCTAAAATATGCTGTGTAGAAGTCTAAACACACATTTTAGCACTTTGCTGCTTAAAAAAATGGGGTGAGGGCCTGCTCAATTTTAATAATTTTAAATCTATGTTTGCTAGTTTCTGTAAGGAAAACTAATGCCAATGTTGAACATTGGACAAATTTCTTTTGGTGCGCTGTGCTAGCTGACAGCCCATTTCACAAGTGTTTACACAATTGTGTTTTAGTAGAAGGAAGACAGGCAATGCTTTGTCTATCATTGTTGGGTGAACAGTGCTGCCAACACTGAGTAGACTTTTTCTCTACTTCCTGGCTTCTGGGTGGATCCTAGGAGCCAGAGTGATCTAGGAAGGCTACCTTGGAAAATTGCCTGTGCTACTGGACAGGTGATTTTCCAAGGCAGTCTTCCCAGAGCACCTTGGCTTTGAGGACTCACTCAGAAGTTAGGCACTCAAGAAAAAACTATTATGCACAAGCATCCTTCTTCTCCTGGTGTCAACAGTATCATATTTGTCTGACTCCCCTTGAAGCCTATGTGGTCACAGGCTTTGTGTGTCTGCTGCTGCTGCTGTGAAACTGCTGCCTATGCTACCAAAGAATGTCTACTAGATTCTGGCCATGACATTTGTACTTCTGCTTAGTAAATGTTAGATTCTACAGATCTGTAAGTGCAAGGAAGGTATTGGCCTCTGCATGTGTGCATGTGCATGCATGAGTAGAGCTTGGAAGCTGCACATTACAAAAGTCATGCATTACTACATGTCATTTTATCCAGATAGTGCAATGCCTGCTAACACCAATTCTCTAAAGTGTAATGAGTAACAAGTACTCATTGCCCCCAAAACACTGTTTTTGTGCAAGCCTTTAGGAGTTAGATGGCCATTTTTACATTTTAGAGAAGTGCATTACTATTTTTTTTTAAAAAGTAATAGAATGTTGTAACACATTATTAACACTTTGCTCTCCAAATAACAATAAACAAGCAGGGCAGCCATTTATACATATCCAAAAGGGAGAACAAAAGAGGGCACCAATTTGCCTAAAGCAGCATATGCTAGTTAATATGTACACTTGCAAATTTAGGCAATTTTTGTTTGTTTGTTTGTTTGTTATTTAAAGAGGGTTACCATGAATTTCACTTGAGCAGGAAAAATGTGACCAGGTAACTTTATGCAGAATGAGGCCCTTTTCACACCATGCCTCAATAGCAATAGCATGTAGCACGTGTATTTCTATACCACTTATCAGGTAAGTGCTCTCTATGTAGTTTACAATTTATTTAGCTAATTGCCCCCAACAAGCTGGGTGCTCATTTTACCGACCTGCGGAAGGACAGAAGGCTGAGTCAACCTGGAGCCCAGCAGGATCAACTCACAACCTTGTGGCTGCAGTACTGGCATTTAACCACTGCGCCACCAGGGCTGTTGTTTGGCATAAAAAAACAAAACAAAACATATGAACCACCTTTAGGTGAAGTTTTGAACTGGGGGAAATGGCTTGCCATGTTATGGAATGTAAAACTGTCGGATAATAGAGATGCGAGTTATTTACTGTGGAACTGATAATAGTATTATTGGCTGTAGGCAAGGTGTAAGACATTCATGAAGTGAACTGTTTGTACTCTAAGTGAATGTTGAAGGTAATACGCGTCTGAGAGCATTTCTGGCTGCAAGTCTCAAATCATTTATTCTGGAGTGGTCTCATCAGCTTGTGGTTTCCAGGCCTAATATCACAGAAACTTGACAAGAATTATTGGCACAATTTATTGGGAAGTTTTTCTGGACAAGCTCTGTTAAAATCCATTTTAACCCAAAGAAGCTTTAGCAGAACTTCTCAGTTGGTATTTATGTTCTCTTTCTCTTTCCTTGGTGTGTGTATATTTGCATGTGTGTGTGTGTGTGTATGTTTGCTAGCTAGTTGCTGTCATCCATTACCTCCTCATCATTTTTTTTTTTGTTTTGCTTTGCAGTCCTCATGCTCGTACCAATCTGGTGGCCACACTTCTGGCAAAGAAAAAATGACAACACTGGGATTGTCTGCAACAATGAATGAGCAGTATTTTTATAAGACCACCAGGTGGCAGCAGGAGATAAAGTACAATAAATGTTCATTTAATTCTTGTTCTTTTTGATGGACTTGTATATTTTAAGACAGTGGTTCTCAACCTGTGGGTCCCCAGATGTTTTTAGACTTCAGCTCCCAGAAGCCTTGAGCATTGACCATAGTGGCTGGGACTTCTGGGAGCTGAAGTCCACAAACATCTGGGGACCCACAGGTTGAGAACCACTGTTTTAAAATATGCAATTGCTGCATGAAAGTTTCTTTTAACCTAATGTCTATGTTTGTTTCCTTTAAAGGCTTGACATCTCTTGTTAGGAACTAAGTAATAAGGTTTCCAATCATTTAGGTGGCTTTCCATGATATTGCTCGTCTTCTCCCAGGCTTTGGATGTCAGTCAACATTATACTTTTAGCATTGTGTATAAACTCGTCAAGTTAAAATATAAGCACTGTGTGGGTGCAAAAATATTTTTGGAATATGATCTTGCATTCATAATCTTCATGTCATTTCACTGTTGCTGTTAATATGCTGATAATACATGTACACTTCATACACACAAAATTTAAACTGAAATAGATTTGCAGCCAAATCCAATGCATCTCCACCCAGAAATAAATCCTAGGCATTTGGTAGCGTTTATTCCCAAGTAAGTTTGCACAGGAATGCAACCCTTAGGTTGCAGGCTAAAAATCATTTAACACAGAGCAAATTATATGAGTGTACCTGTACAAAACAATTATAGCAGTTTGGTATCACTTTAATTGCCAAGGCTCCATTGTACAAAATGCTAGGATCTCTAGATTGATGAGCTATGTAGAATTCTTTGCCAGAGAGCTCCAACTCCCTTGAAATTCAGGGGAGTTCACAAGAGAATTTTAAGCATCCCATGAACGTACAGATCCCAGGATGCTATAAGAAGGCACCATGGCAGTTAATATGGTATCAGACAGCTACCTTTGTGCAACGTAGGTACATCATTAGATTTTGCTTCTGAGTAAACAAACATAGTGGATTATACTGTTCGAGACTTGACTTTACATAGCTGTGATTAAAAAAATGTTACATTCTAGGCTGAGGAATGGATAAAGCCCTAGGTAGACAGAACAAGGAATGTGGTCATTAGGCTAGTACAAAAAACACTTCATAGCTAACAGTTTTAAATCTCAGAATACAGGAAGAAGTGTGTGCTTGTGCAGTCTGAACACAGAGAAACATCCCTTTGTATTAAACACAATGGCATGTCATGGGCTGAAACACACCAGGAGGCTGTATCATTCATTGGTGTCACACAGCAACAAGTGAAGAGGTGATATATTTCTCAGTCACGCAACCCATGGCTGTCTGTGTTGTACTGGGGGATTTGAGCATTAAGCTTGTGGAATTTTCTGCTCTAACCAGGATTGCCACTCGTGACCTCTAACATGCAAGTAAACAGAGCTCACAACTTTTATTTTAAGGGAGTTGGTTGACTTATTCCTTAGAAAACAGGTGGATATTGCCAGGAGGATATTGCTAGAGTGCAATTCCCATAATTCATAGCTCACATTGCCACTTGTGAGGAATACTGGGAATTGCATTTCAACATATCTGGTGGCCCACGTGATTCCCACCCTTGTTCTAAGGCAGTGGTTCTCAACCTGTGGGTCCCCAGATGTTTGTGGACTTCAGCTCCCAGAAGCCCCAGCCACTATGGTCAATGCTCAGGGCTTCTGGGAGCTGAAGTCCACAAACATCTGGGGACCCACAGGTTGAGAACCACTGTTCCAAGGGATGGGGGGGAAAGAAAGGAAAAATGGACCAAGTGGAGGCTGCAACCCTCAACTCACTAACCTTTGAGTAAGCCCTACTGAATTAGTGGGACTTATTTTGACGTGGAAGATGGGGAAATGGAACCCTTATTGTGGGTGTAACATGATCAAAGGAAATGACGTTAAGGACAACAGGTTTCCTGAAGAAAAATGTTTCATTCATTTTCATTCTCAGTAAAACTCTGTTCAGAACCCCTGTGGTCGATGCATCTTTTTGTTCTCAACTTAAACAATAGGTGCCAAGTGGAAGGAGACACTGAGTTGAGATTGATGCCTGTGGACTGTACCCTCTGTAGCGAGCTAGGATGAAAAAATACAGTTCCATGTCTTCACCCATTGCTGCCCTCTTGAAAGTTTTACTACCTACAAAAAACAACCCACCACTTAGCTTTCCAATTTTTTCCTACTTCAGTGTCATTGCTTCCACATAAAAATGAGGAACATAGCTGTCCTTTGAGGTGATGTTATTAAGCATTATAACCACAACAAATACTGTAAGCACTACATATTATAAGCTGATGAGGGGGTGAGGCTAAAAGCTATTTCTCATATGGCTATCCTGTGTGCTATTTATCTAACAATGACTGGCGCTGATTTTAGGAGTGGATCAACAGAAATGGACACAGGCTGCCTCCAAAGGGGTCAACATTTCTGGGAGTTCTGTTCCTGTACAAACAGAGTGTATTTTGAACTAATGTTAATAAGCAAAATTAATTAGTAAATACAAATACATTTGTGTTATAAACAGATAATACACAAAAAATGACAAGAGTATATATAAAGATGCTGCTCAACCCGTGAGAGCACTGTTAATAAGCATGTAGTAAAGTCCTGATAAGCTATATTCTCCAAACTTGTTAAAAGGTGAACTCTTGGTGGTTGGTAAATGTCCCGTGCTTCTTTTCCAGAGAATGCTACTTGGGCCATTTCCGCACTAGCCTGTTATAGTGGATGATTCCACTTTCAACATCCTCTGGAATCCTGGGGTTTGCAGTTTCGGGAGAGGCCGGCCCCTCCCGAAACTGCAACCCCAGGATTCCAGAGGATGTTGAAAGTGGAATCATTGCGTTATAACAGGCTAGTGTGGAAATGGCCTTAGACAGAAAGAACCTTCAAATGATGGCTTAGAATCATCTTCAAGTCTTGTATATAATCCAGTCTTCATCAAAGTGTAGATTTTCTATATTTTGTTATTAGCATTAGTTCATTTGTCTCGTCATATATGCATATTTGTTTAGAATTTGTTTAAAATTGGTTCTCCTATTATTAACTATTTATCTTTAGCTACAGATTTTTCTACTGTCTTTTTGTCTTGGGCTAGTTTGCTGTTTAGTGGTTGCACAGAAATGTTACTCACCCATGCTTCAATTAGTGGTAGAATGGACCTCCTTTTCCCCGTGCAGCTGGTGCCCAGAAAAGTAGATTGCAGTATGTGTGTGTGTGTGAAGTTATGATTGTGGCAATAGTGTCCCAATCATGACTAAGTAACAATCATGAATACAAAATAGTTACTTCACTATGGCTATTTAGTCACCATGTTCACATTATTGCCACGATTGTAACTCCTCTTGTTGACCTACTTTACTGAACATCAGCTGCACAGTCAGAAGGGTATTCATTCTGCCATCGATTGGAATGTGGATGAATGATGTTTCCTTCAGGTTTGGGGGACGGGGGTTATGGTAAGAGACGTTACTTAGTATACTTAACTAAGGCCATTCCACCCTGCACTGTTATAGTGCTATTATTCCACATTCAACATCCTGTGGAATTCGGGGGTTTGTAGTTTACTGAGTCCAAAGAGGTCTCTGGCTGAGAATTCTAAATGCCGCTCCCTAAACGACAAATCCCAGGATTCAATAGGAGGCTGAAAGTGGAATAATAGCACTGTAACAGTGTAGTGCGGATATGACCTATGTAGCTGATAAAAGATTCCTGCTGATGATGACAGTGTTGATGCGGGCAGCTTGATGAACATTTTAGAAATGTTGCATGAGACTGGATGTGACTCATGAACTATGGCTGGGGAGAAAGACACAAGGCAGGGAGGAAAGGAGGGAGGGAAATTTAGCATATTCCAAAAGAGACTGGATGCAAACCAAGGAATACGTATGTACTATCACAACAAAAAGAACTGGAAACTCTTGATACATTAAGGCATTCTGGTTGAGTCCTCAGTTTCCTTCCTCTTCTCCCGGGACTTACCCAGTTTTCTTATACAGCATCAGAAAGCACCAGATCTTATCAGATGTGTACAAATCCCTAAATTCAATTGCTGGCCGATGTTAGTGAGATCTATGGCCCAAAGCACTGAGACAGTGTCAGGTTGGAGAAAGTTGTTTTAAACTATGAATCAAACAATCTATGGCCCTTTCTGCACTCAGTTATTAAGGCAGGCCAATGTGTCTTGCCATGGAGGTCTTCTGCATGTTGGAGCGGACTAAGTTCAGTAATTCCTACTAAATGCACCCCCATGTGGTGGTAAAGTGCGCTACTTGGAAAGTGGAAGAAATCAGTTTTCCAATTTTCCAGATTGATCTTTTGATTTGTACTTTCACAGTGGTGCAGACACGTACATTTGCGCCAATGCGAATTGGTGGTCAGGGGAGGGCTCATGGGAGGGGCCAGGGAGTAGTATGGACTTACGCACATACGCATGTATGCAATGACATACTAAACCATGCAATAATAAAAAAAAAGAGCGAATCACAGCCGACGGGGTGGGGTGAGGGGAATAGTGGGAGTGGCCATGGCGGAGGCAGTGTGGATTCATGAACTTGCTCTCCTCTGAATCAGAATGGAACATACTCAGTAGCTGTGCAGAAGGAAATGAGGGAAAGTCCACCTTGTTTCCAGCCCAGAAAATCCAGTAAGAAACGGCACAAACTGATTTGCCAGCCTCGTGCAGAAAGGGCCTATGTTTTTAGGTTTTGCCACTGATCTGCTTCATCTCTTCTGTCCTTTCCATTCCCACTTATCCCAACAATATGTATGCTGTTCTCTCACCCTTCAGACACTGTGGATTGCTTGAGGAGAATAGCATCTAGCTTTTAAAATAACCAGATGATGTTACTCATAACCCTAATAAAGCAGCTTTGTTCCCACTCATGTTGCTTTTAAAATGTAACTTTGTTCTGCCCTACATTACTTTTACCTTGTTAGTTCTAACCTCTGCTATATAATGCAGGGAGCAAACAATGTTTTAGAGGCTGAATTCGGGTGTAGCCTTAGGCGAAGGTGGATAAAATGAGGTCTTTGCCTCATTTCTAAGTAAGAATTCTGTCCCTCAATGAAGTTTTCCTTCACTCCTGAAATTTGAATCATTGCAGAGTGAAACACTGAAAATTGTTCACACCTAGAACATTCTTCCTGTATTCTTTTTCCCTTGGCTACTTTGTCCAAGTGCTTTCTTTGAATGTACAAACTGTATTTTTAAATGCTTAGCTAAAGTTTTAAGTTTGAAAATACTAGAAATTTGGAGACTGAAGGAAAATTTCATGATGGGGGAGGGGACGGAATTCTTATTCGGAAGGATCGACACATTCATTATACTCCTTTCCTTATAGCTACAAGCCTGAACCATTTATGTATACTAAGAATGTAAAACATGTTTTGTCTCTGCATGATAAATGAGAATGCACAAACAAAGATTCCATCAGTACAAAACTGTGAGGATTTTTTTTTACCTCTCAGACTGTGTTGAGGCAATTTGACTATTTCTATAAATGCATAACATTTAAAACTACAATAACTGCTGCTTTGTTGCATGGACTATTTAAAATCAGAAGCACTGGCTAGGTTGCTTCTGTCATTGTGAGCACTCCTCCTGTCTGTCTCTATCTGTTGCGTGCGTGTGTGCATGTGTGTGTGTGTGTGTGAGAGAGAGCGCTTAGCTTAACAAAGGGAAAAGACACCATAGATAGTTTTGCTCACAATGTAGTAAGTGAAAGAACAACAGGAAAAACAGTGCTTTGTGCCTCCCTCTTGTCATGGAGGTAAGAAATCTCTTGGGGGTTGAGGAATCCTCAACAGGTTTTCTTGCCATGTTGGGAGAGATGACATGGATCATAAATGAGACACCAGATAAATTTCTTATATCTCTGCTGTATACTCCAGGGAGGGAGGTTTTTAATTTCATGCAATCCATTCTAAGTCTGTCTTTTAGAATATTTATTATACGCTTCCAAAGACTTGTGCAGGTCACTTCCCTGTCTGCTGTGCTCTTGGGTTCTGTGTATTCTTAGCTGACATTCTAACATTCCGTGTCTCAGATGCCCTTAGCTGTAGACTGCACTGTTGATTTCTGTTTTCTTTAAACTTTTTTCTTGATAGCTGCCACTAGCATTCTGTAAGCTCACAGATTTTTGTCAGACAGCTTTAGTATTGAAATTTTTTTTTTTTACTTTATGATTTAATTTAATCTCTATATTTCTACATGTGTATGTATGAGCCCTCAAGTTGCTTGTCAAGTTATGACAACTCCATGAATTTCATAGGGTTTTTGTAGCAAAGGGACAGCCAGAGGTGCTTTTGCCAGTTTCTTCCTTTGAAATAGAGCCTATAGTACAGTGGTTCTCAACCTTCCTAATGCCGCGATCCTTTAATGCAGTTCCTCATGTGGTGGTGACCCCCAACCATAAAATTATTTTCATTGCTACTTCATAACTGTAATTTTGCTACTGTTATGAATCGTAATGTAAATATCTGATATTTAGTCCACCATAAATGATATAAAGTTTGAAGATTTGGTTTCACTGCATTCAGACTGAATTAAATCCAAAAATAAATCTAGCATGGGAATAACGCTAGATTTTGTAGGCTTATTCCTTACAATTGATGCAACATTCTTGTTTTTATCAATATCTGAAGTGGCACTCTCCAGACTGTCCAGTCCCAGAGTTACCAACAGCTTTTTCAGCAAATTTTTAAAAGAATCTGAGGAAAATAATCTCACTTTATCATCATCTTCTGCATCCTCCTCCTCGGAAATAGAACCATCTGATTTAGACTCATTATCCCCGTGAATATCTGCCAAATCTGGTTCCTCATTACTTTCAGATTCAGTGTTGATTTGTTCAGAGTGTGACAAAGCAGATTCATCAACTCTAGTCACTTTGGACCTACAGGTAGACTTTTTTGGTAAACACACACCAGCACAATTTGATTCAGCTTGAATAACTTTTGTATCATCAGGAAAATCACGTGAAAATGAAGGATGCATTGAAGTAGTTTGTTGACTGCTTAATAATGACATTACATTCAGATTCAATGAATTGTCCAACTTGCAATACATTTTTTAAACTTGTCATGTATTTTGTGAAATCATTTCACTAATATTGTTTGCCTATTAACATGCACCTCCATTTCTTCAGCAATCATTTGTCTTATCGCCTCCCTACTACGCTCAGACACATTCCCCTGGGAAGACACTGAGGACACAGGAGGTTCAAATCTTACCTCTTTATGTTCCACAGGCATTGCAGTTTGACTCCTAGTGAATAATGACACCATAAACAATGCTAAATTGCCCTGCGCTGCTGTGTTTGCTAATACAGAAGGGCAAGGAACCGCTGACTGAGAGGCTGCCATTTCTCCTGGCAGAGGCTGCTTGCATGTTTGAGTGTGATCGGTTGTGTTGCTGGTGAGCTTGGATTGGTCAGGAGAGCTCCTTTCTCTCATAGCCCCCTCCTTTGCTTTCTGAGCACCTCTTTTCAACATGGTGACCGGAAGTCAAAGGAGTGGTTGGGAGCTCTTCCCCGCCATTAACAGACTTAACTGCAGTACCAGGTAACTTTCCTTTCACCTTCTTTTTATTTTATAATACATATTTTCCAATGGTCTTAGGTGACCCCTGTGAAAGGGTCATTTGACTCCCAAAGGGGTCGTGACCCACAGGTTGAGAACTGCTGCTATAGTACCTGGTATTCATTGCTGGTCTCCCATCCAAGTACTAACCAGGGCTGACCCTGCTTAGTTTCCAAGATCAGAAGGGATTTATTTCTATCTTTCTATATTTCCAGGAAGAAAGTCCTTCATGTGCAGAGAAAGTTCTACTTTATTTTTAGGCTAACCTTGGTTTGTTTCCAAACTGTAATAGGCAGTCAGCCACCTAAATTTGCCATTAGAAACAACATATTGGTATATTGTGTTGCTTCAGGGAGATTGGACAGCATTAAGCCTGTTTAGAAATGCATTGTTTACTTCAGGTAAATGCTGGTGATGCAATACTAATAATGGTTCATCATGTCAGCAGTTGCCAACCTTTCAGACCTCATGGACCACTAAACTCACAATTTTGAATCCCGTGGACCACTAACATGAGTTTTTTTTTAAAAAAGCTACAAACATCTATAAAATAATGATCATAAAATTTCCATTTTATTAATATGAAATACACTTGTTTAATTATAACAAAATTATTATTTACAAGCAACTTAAATAATCAAGTATTACAGAGGTAAATCAAAATACCAATTGATTCCTATTCTGATATTTACAGACACCTAAGTTCATCAGACAGGTACTATAAAGATAAATCAAAATATCAGTTTGTTCATTAGCCACTGTGTCAATTCATTCAAAATATTTATTCTAATCATATATTTAGTGTTTCTGCAGTGTGGGTGTCACAGAATTGATACACTGACTTTTGGTTTCCCAGTCTATACAGAAATTGATCAATAGAATCCTCATATAAATTCATCAAATAAATTAAGCAGGTTCAATAAACAAGTTCGTTAACTTTCACTGTCCCTTCCAAAGCTCTCTCCACTCTCTTCTCTTCTCCGTCTCTTGTTGTCTCTTTCTCCTTTACCATCATTTTCTTGCAGTTCCTCTCACTTCTTCTCACTGAGTTGTTCTTTTCTCTTTGTGCTGCAGTTAGTTTTGGTTTTGGAGGGTAAACAGACATAGCCATCAAATGTCTAATAGTATGGGTCTAAGTTAGAGCAGTAACAGTAGCAATCATATTGCTCACACACAATACCCTCCAACAAACCTGGACGAAGACGACAGGAGAATCACACTCAAGTTGGAAAGGAGGGGGAAGCAGAGGATAAATCAACAAAATGCAGCATCTCAAGCAGTCAAATCTACATAGATTGGAAGAGTCTTTCATGTCGTCAATTTTCACACACTTGGGGTCTCCAAAATTAAAAAAAAAAGGGAAAAAATCAGTTTTGCAAAATGGATCTCGTTGAAAATTTAAACTAAGTACTTCTGGGTTGTTAGTTCATTTTGAGTTTAGAGCAGAAGAAAAAAAGAAACAAAGGATTGTCTTCAGCTGTGTCTTAGCTAACGAAGAGGGAAACTCCAGGAATTAGGCACAGAAACAAACAAACAAACAAAAAAAAATCCCTTCAGTCTGGTAGGAAAAGCAGCAAGGTTGTGTTTAGTTTATCTGTTGTATGATAGTTGTTAAATGCCTTGTGCTGGGCTTCTTCTTAGAGCAACAAATGGACCATTCCAAAGAAGTGTGAGGGAAGGAGAGGAAATCCTCCTGGACTCACAGAGGTCCTCCGTAGAAAGTTAATTCAAAGTCCAAACTAGAAGGTCTTATTGCCCTATCCCCAACACAGGTCTTCCAGCTCTATCATGTAATGAAAAAATAAGCAATAGTATATACATATACATACATACATACAAACATACATACATACATATATATATATATATATAAAATTGGCTGGAAGACATTCAGCGGCCAGGCATATGGAGAGAAAGGTAATCCCTTCCATCTCCTCCAAACTGCTGCAGGTGAGATGAAAAAATGGCGGTGACAGCCTCTTGGGAGACCCTTTGGTTACCTCCTCCTGGTTCACCGTACAGGTCCTGTCTTGGCTCTTGGTCTCAAATCCACCTCTGGCAAGACCCCTTTAGTTCAAGAGTATTTGGTAAGCTGGTATGGGGGTCCCCCTAGTATCAGCAACCCACGGCAACAGCAGTCTTTGGTAGAACATGCCAAGGACCATGTCTCCAGTTCTCATATCCGAACCAGAAGTTGGAATTCAAATACTGTCCAAATTTGTCTACGGACCACTAAAATTTTCTTGCAGACCATCAGTGGTCTGCAGACCATCAGTGTTCCTGGGACCACAGGTTGGCGACCGGTGCCCTATGTCATATGATATGGGCATGCTTACTGGTTACTCTGTTTTGGTTGTATTACAATGTATCAGTTTGGTACTGGTAAAATGTTTGACATTTGTAGACATGCCGTTGAGGCCAATCTCCTGCTAAAGGCAGGATCTCCACCTAGAGCACCCCTCTCAGGTAGCTGCATAGCCTCTTTTTGAAGACATCCAAAGGAGAAACTATTGCCTGTCAGGTCATAACTCCTTTATTAACAACTAGCATATTTACCTGGCATTGCCTGAGACATTTTCATCTTAAGAACTTATGAAACTGTCTTCTCCAGTACCTGTAACTTTTCCCCATATTTCCCAATGCATCTGTATTCAGAGTTATTTACATACACAGTTTGGGTTCCTGAGGGAATATACCATCCTCCTCCTTGCTGCTAGGCTGCATCTCCATAGAAACTGGCCTATTCCATTACCATAGGATTTACCTATGTGTAGCCAAAAATCAATTTAATGGATTTATTCTACTTAGAAGTAACCAATAGGATTCAGATGATTCATCAAGCTTTATTATTAGCTTAGGTTATTACTTGATTATTGGGATAGGAAAACCACCTTATTACTTATGAGTATTGAAGACCAGGACAAAAACAAGGACACAGCTTTCTGAAAGCTTGTGTTAGGTCAAGTATGGATTAGAGAAATGTAGAAAATCTAGGCAGTATACATCTGGAGATAGCATTGGTTGATTCCCTTGGGTCACTGGATTATCCAGACTGGAAGGGTTCCGCATTGTTGTGTAAGTGTTGCAACTTAAATTCCCTGCAGCTCCATCACCCAAGGAGTAGTCCATGGGTGAAGCTATGGGGGAGGACAGCATCAATCATCCAATAAGAATTCTGTCCCCCTCAACAAATTTTCCTTCAGTCTCCAAATTTCAGACACTGCCATAAAACTTCAGTTGAGCTTTTAGAAACACAATATAAGTGTCCTGAGAAAAGGGTCAGTTAAAATGACCAAGGGAATAAGAACATGGAAAATAGCAGAGTTCTAGGTGTGAATGACTTTCAATGTCTTTCTCTTGGCAAAGCTAGAAATTTGGGGAGTGAAGGAAAATTTCATCAGGGGAGGGACAGAATTCTTATTTGGAGGGTCAGTGTCCCCCTTTTGTTGTCCCTGGAGCTACACCTCTGCAGTATGATGACTCAGGCCATTTCTGCACTAGACTGTTATAGTGCTATTATTCCACTTTCAACATCCTATGGAATCCTAGGGTTTGTCATTTAGGGAGCGGCCTCAAAGGAATAATAGCACTATAACAGTCTAGTGTAGAAATGGCCATAGAGCACACAATCAATGCCTAATACTTGACTCCCAGGTCTTGTTTTAAACTGTGTGCTTTGGGTAACAGCAGTAGTTAAATTTCACTCACAACAATGTACTTTTAGAATTTAGCAATGAAAACAGCTGAGTGGATCAGGGAAGGATTCTGTCCTCAGACAGATAGAGCTATTTACACATGGATTTGGGCAGACCTTCTGCTCTTCAGCGACTGGTGTTGTTGTCAGACAGAGGCTCCCAAGGTGATATGGTTTAATATTTTATTCAGGTAAGTCCGGCTTCAAACATGCAATAAAGGTAATTGGAAGTGTGTTTTCCAATTAAAAGGCTGTAGAGAAGTACTTAAATGTATTGCTTGGAATTAAATACTTCTTGAAGGCTAATTGCATTTTGTTTGCCATTTCTCAGGGACGTTTAAAGTGACTACAGATAGGCTGGGCTTCAAAATGGCTCATCAGTGGGTTTTTAAACTGTTTGCTGTTACTGTGGGCTCTAGTGCCTCTTTTCTCTAATAGGTCTTTTTTGCTTGTGAAACTTCCTATATAAATCCAGACACTCAATGAACGTTAACATGGATTCTTCCTAAAGGAAATGCAAGGCAATCTATACAATTTTTGCAAATGAAAACATTGCAGGGCATGTGACCAGTGTGTGGTTTGTGGTTTGCTCTATCTGGAAAATCATGTTGTGGGGGGCAGAAGGTGAAGACATTTACTTCTGCACCAGAAAAAGATAAATTCATATTCTGCAATACATATGCAGAATTGAATTGAATTGATTTCTTTACATTCTACAGATTGTTCTGCAGTTTGTACTACTGTGCACAAGTGCACTGCACAGCTTTTTATGTGGTGCCATTGTGGGCTGGGGTGCAAGCGACGGTCTGGCAGCTTTGTCTAGCTCCCTCAGCAGCAGCTTCCTTCTTCCCAGCAATCTGTGCGCCTCTGTGTGGCTTCCGCAGCCCCAGGATTGGTTACTCAGGGCTGCCAATGAATTTAAACCTGGAGCTTTGAATTCACTGGCTGCCAAAGCTTGGCAGGAATGAACTGCATGTAGTCTTCACTCTGGTTGGGCTACAGGGTTTTTATTCAGCTGCCTTTGAGGTGCTAGTCAGTTCTTTTGGAGCAGCTCCCTGGCCACCCACCCTGCATTGTAAAATAAGTTGTGTATAAGTGTTGGTTGTGGGGGTTATATGATGTTATGCTTGAAGTTCATTTATGTCACAACCTATGAGGGGCAGTTGGCATGGGTCCTGGATCTGGGATAGTAGGTATCAGTGGCCGTTGGGCATTGGTAGACATGAGGGACCCCTTAAGGGGCCCAGGGGGTGCAAGGTGGTGATGGGTAAGCCCAGCTTGGGGAGGACACACATTCCTGCCCCCTCCCAGTGGCAGGGGGACCACACATGGGTAGATTCCACCCTAGTCATTATTATAGTTCCAGCGGTTGGCCAGATGCTTGGGCTCATTGGTCAAAAGGCATGCTGATGGATGCCTGGATCCATATTCATGTATGTGCCAACCTGATCAATATGTGTAGCCAATTAAGGTTGTGAAATCCTGATTTCTTTGTATTCTTTCAGAGCAGTTTTCACCCATGCAAATCTCTCTCTCTCTCCTTCCCTCCATCTCTCTCTAGTCACAAGAAAATGCATTTAAATATGTTTACTAGGTTTTTGGAATATAAATGCAAATGTGACAGAGAGAAAAATGAGAAAAGGAGAGAAGAAATACAAAGGATATGAAAGTGGGTGAAGCACCTGTATTAATATAAGCTGACCATATGTTCAAAAACATTTACCTGGAGCTAACATCTGTATAATTATACACACATATGTAGTTCAAACAGTAAGGTCTTGTCACCACTGAATGGCAGAAGGTGAATATTTGTCTTTCCAACTCAGCAATAGTAAGAATGCACAGGATCTGAAACCACTGGCCATCCATTAAATTTCGTGTTATCGGACAATAGTTAAAAAGTACACAGGCATCTACAAGCGTCAAAGGGTTTTTTCTAACACAGAATGAATGTACTGCAATACGTCCTAACCAGAAAAGAATGACCACCAGGCACATCCATATCACATACCAAAAGGAAGCATTATCTGTGCTACATTTCCAGTATTTAGGTAAAGCAGCCAATATTTCTCCTAAAATTCAGTGTTATCCAATGTATCTTAAATATCAATCCTTGCCAAATTTTTTAAATCCAAGGAGATTTTAGATATCAAAACTGGCCAAATTGCCCATTGATTGATTCACATTCTAGCTTTTTTATTACACTCAACTTGAACTTCAGTGACATTAGTTAAGTGGTTTCCAACTAGGACCAGTCCTAGGACAAATTGTGCTCTGGGTGAGATATGCCATCAGCTTTGAAGCTTCACCTGGAGAGTTTATGGAGGCAGGTGTGATGTTGGAGTCCCTCCTGCTGTCCCCTTCAAGAAGCCATGCATGGATGTACAAATATGGGGAACACATGTGAGAATTCCTTGAAAAAGATGTGTTCCTTTTTCTTATGCTTACATGGGAAAAACAGACTAGAGACTGAAGTGTGTTTCTCCACACTACCTCTTCCAAATTCGGAACCCTCTTCTGGAAGAGCCTATTTTCTTTCCTAGAGCTCTGTCTCACAGGTCTTCTGGTGCTGCCCTTCTCCATGACTTTCTCAAGTGAAATCCACCATGAGATCTTCAGGTTCCAGATTTTCCCTGTTCCTCAACAGAATCTTGTCATTAGGCAGGAAAGATCAGCTGCCTTTGAAGTTAAGAGTTTCTCTCTGTTGAAAAAACAACAACAACCCTGCATTACTTTTGAAAGTGATGAATGGGGATGAAAGATATGCAAATGAAAGAGAAGGGAGAAGCACCTTTTTGTGAATACAAATATGTATAAGTGATTTGTGTTAGCACACCTATCAGGAAAATGCATATTACTTTGTCTACTACTTCTGTCCAAAATCTGCTAGCACGGGAAAAAAAACAACAACCCAAAAGAAGTTTGTGCAGATGACAGAGTGGACAAGAACATCCAGCCTGCTAAAACAGATGTGAGGCAGTTTATGCAAGAATTCTATTAGTTAGCCCTAACTAGAGTAGATCCATTCAATCACATGTTTCATGGTGAATCAGCATATAGGTAAGTGGAATTGATTCAATGGCTTTATTCTAGTCAGGACTAGCAATGGGATGTAGGCCTATGTTCAATTAATATGTCGCTAATTCTTTACTAGAACACTGATACCCTCATTCTAATGCAAAGCATTTGTTCTTAGAATTAAGAAATTTTGAGCACAAGGGTTTGTTCTGAGCACCAAAATTGAATTGAGCTCTCAGTCCTTCCACATAAAAATTCTACTCTGAGTTAGCCAAAGTTTTCTTCACTTTAGCAGAGTAATTTAGGTTGATGGGGAAAAGAGGAGTTTTTTTTAAAAAAAGCCTGGGAATGAAATTTGCAATTGGGTTGTTCTCCTGCTGAAAACATGGTAGTGAGCTTGGCTCTCGAGGCTTGCAATGCAATGCTCTGCCAATTTAGGCTGGTTCCAAGGCCTGGGGACAGTTGGTGGAATGGGGATAGAAGCATGTTGGAACAGCCACAGATGTGCAGTGAAAAGAGTTGGAATTTATAACACATATTAGATCATCATCATATATACTAATAGTGAACTCAGTTGTCTGACTTCTGGTCTATTTGGCACCATTCACATACAAGATGGAGGTATCAGCTGGCTTCAGGAAAACTCCAAGGTTTGGAGAACTGCAAGCATCTGTACAGCTTCCAACCCTTGGCTGGCTCATGTAAATGAGGGAGGATGCATGCCTTCTCTGGAATAAGGACAAAATAAAATGTAAACCAGTCACTGAAGTATAGTGGAGGCCCTTTCTCTCATATCAGCTGGGTATATGTCTAGAATTAAAATGAGAAAATTGCTTTTGTTATAAAACAGGTCTACACAATTCTCAGCTGTTTCCCGCTAGTCCCAATCCAATTGATTCTTTTTACATGATGTGATTGGCCCAGTCTTCATCCATTTTCAGTACCCTTTCTTGCATCCTCATCATGTATGTTTTGGATGTTGCAGGACTGAGAAAATGGCCCCCTCTTCAGATCCAAAAGTGTGGGTAAGCTTACATGGGAGATTATGGTTTTTCAGCGAGCCTGAATCATATTGGGGTTATAGGTCAGAACTAGCCTTGAATTGTGGTCAAAATGGACTGGTAACCAGCCAAACTATCAGTAAAGAGGAAATATGTTCTCCCTCTGAACAGCCCTAGTTAATAATTTGGCTGCACCATTTTGTACCAGTTGATATTTCCAAACATGTAAAGCACACACAGGACACACACACGCACACACACACAGGATGTCCTTAAGGCATTGTCACTGCTGTCAGATAACGATCTCCAGGAATGAGTAGAGATGATGCACTAATCTTAATTGTGTAAATATGTTCCAGGTCTCCCCCTATTCAATAGGTCATCCACCAAGGCAATGAAAGCCATTTTCATACTACTGAGCGAAATACAGAGTTTCATACTTCATTAAAGCTATAATCCTCTACCAATCTATTTAGGAGAAAGCCTGGTTCCAAAGCTGAGAAAGGAACCACTGCTCAGTTATGCATGTTTTCAGTATGTTGTTGTTATTGTTAGTTCTCATTAAGTTGGGTTTGATGTGTGGTGACCCCAAGGTTAAATGAATGAATGGGAATCCTCCAAGAGCCCTGGTTACTAGCAGCCCTTTTTGAGTCTTGCAAGGAAAGAGAAGAGTCTTCTTTTATTGAATCAATTTACTCATAATTCATTCTTCCTCTTTTCCTATTGCTTACAACTTTACCAAGCAGTATCATATTTTCCAATGAGTTATTGTCATCTCATGATGTGACCAAAATAAGACAGCCTCAATTTAGTCAACTTGGATCATTCTTCTAAAATTAACTTTCCAAGCTCTGCAATAAATTAACTCTACTTCTGAGTAGACATGACCAGTATTGAAATGTCTTTATGCCATTCTGGATGAAACTGCACTTTTCTCCCTCTTCCAGATGATAGATGATTGTGGAAGAGACCACAACGGTCATCAAGTCCAACCCCCTGCCATGAATGTGTGTTCCTGCATGGCAGGGGGTTGGATTCAGTAACTGTTGTGGTCTCTTCCAGCTCTATGATTCTATGCTTCTAAGATCCTAACAGCAGTAATCTATGTTGCTACACACTGTGACACAGACTATACTAAACCTTGGTTCTTCTGTTCTCTGATTAACTTCTACTGGTGTATTCTCTGCTGAACTGTGAATACAATTCCATGTTCACTGGATTATTATTCTTCCCATCAAATATTGTAAAGGTATTTAAGTAACTAGAGGCAAAAAAGCATGTTTAAATATTATAACCAAGATAGCTCATATTAGTTTCTTTAAAATCAATATTTATTTGCTAATTATTCATTTAAGATAATTCTGTTACTAGTTTGCTCCAGAATATTCTTCCTTGATTTTAAATGTTTCTGGGTTTGTTCAAAAACGAATGTGCAAGGTATGAAACACACACTTAAAAGTGGAGGTAAGTGGATTGTACCCCAATTACCCCTATATTGAATCCAATCTGTTCTCTCTTTATGCCACTATAGCAAATTGAGTTGCACAAGATTGAGACTTCTATACTAAGCTGGAAGGTTGTTTGCAAAGATCCAGCTACTGATTTCAGGTGAATGGAAGAATTTAGCTCTTTTTGATTTCTACTGCTGTTGAACTATGCATCTGACTAGAGCTCTTCTTTGTCCCATTGACTACACCCTTGACCACATTCTCTTTTAGCACATATTCCTTGGAATTATGTAGTCACAAATCTCCTGCCCTGGCTCATTCATATACTTCTTTCTTTTTCTTTTTCTCCCTTTCCTTTCCCCAATAGCGTGGGAAATGTTGTGCCCATGGCAGCCAGTATTTCTTAGGTTCAGAGGAGCTTTGCCCATAACAGCTAGACTTTGGACAATATGGCTTCTGCTTAGCTTCTCTTGAACAATCATTGCTAGTCTTTGGCCAAAATCTTCTTGGTGATATAAGCCAGTATAACCCCCCACTTTAATGCATGCTGGGGAAGGAAATATGCCTTCTTGAGCAATGCACTGCCTCCTTTACAAGACTACAGCTTGATGGTGCACCTCCACAGCTAATTAATAGCCACCATCCAGCTGCTTCATGGAGCAATTCATTTCAGAGACCTAATCTAGTTTTGTTTCTTGTTTCCAGGTTTCTCTCTGTTAGCAGAATGTGAGTGTTCAGTGGTAAGTGGATTCAGCAGTGATGATTAGTGATTCCAGTGTTAGAGGCAGTTCAGATGTCAACATTCAAGCTGAACAATCTGACATTCAAACAAACATATACCTTACCAATGACAGATATTTTGGAAAATCTACCTGGCAACAGCATGCAACAATGTATACAAAGTCACAAGAGTGTATTGAATATATCTTAGCCAATCATTAAACAACTGTCAATACGCCATAATGGAAAATAACTAAGCAAGCATAAAATGAAAACTATTTATGTTGAACCTTCTCTTACATTTCAGAATATTATTGTTATTGGTAGACAGTGGCTGTTAATCAATGTTAGGGTCAAAAAGCTCTAGAAATGCTTAATCTAGTTCTCCTTGAGTTGAATACCTTTACAGCCTTTACCATACTTTAGTTTTATGGTCACTGTCTGACCTTTCTACATCATTATCTTAGAAGGCAATACCACAGCGGCTGTTATCCAAATGAAAAAAGGAGGGCTACCCAGAATTATTTGGAGGGAAACTGCAGGCTGTGGTTCTGGTCTTGGCCATGACAAGCCACCATCTTCTCTGGGTGCTCGTGTCTTCTTCCCAGGATTCTCCATGGTTTTGTGGGCCTGGGAAGAAGCAGCCAATCAATGTAGGAAAGAGGTGGACCTGTCTGGTGGTGAAGCCACAGCTTCACTCCAGTCTGCCATGGGGATATATACAGCCCCTTACTGCTCCTAGATTGGCGTGGCAGCTCCCAATCTGATAAGGTACCCTGTTTTTTCCACACAGCTCTACCCCCCCATTACCCCAAAACATGGGTGACTCAGGGGTCCACTTGCGATGTCAATATCTCCATGTGACAATGGGGAATTAATTAGCTCAAAAATAGGAGGTTTGCAAGAGGGGGGTAACTTAATAGGATTTACCACTGATGCTTACAGGGTCCTTGCCAGAAAGAACCAGACAGAGATTACACATGTGAAATAAAATATGTTTTTATTTAAAGAAATTCACACAAGCATGCAAAGATCTAAACAGTCACACACACACACACACAACGACTAGCCAAAGGTAAAAGGAGGAAAGTGTGGCTAGAAGACTTTCAGGGTTGAGGCAATATTTACCTGTCCAGAGAGCAGCGAGGAGAGCAGTGACAAGGCTTAGGTAGGCACCTAAGGATAGTTCTCATTTGGGAACAAAACTGACAGCATGGTAGTTCAGAAAGGCAAGACTGCACTCAACTGCTTGAAATCTGGGGTTCTTATACCCCAAAAATATCCTGTGGGTATGAGTGTGAAGCCAAGCAAACAATGGGAGTTGCACAGTGGCGTATCTAGCATAAACAGCACCTAGGGCAAGCATGGAAGTTGTGCCCCTACCTTCTTACCCCTACTCCCACTCCCATCCCTGCATGCCCATCATTCCAATTCTATCTTTTCTTTTCTACCTCTTTGTTAAACATGATTGTGACTCTGGAGAAAAAACAAAACAAAACTTCATTATTCAAAATATTTTATTTTTTCCATGTTCAAAGAAATTACAATATTATTTTTCTTTCCTTCATCGCTGCAAACTTGTCTATGATATCCTCAAAGCTCATTTTCATGTGCCATATGTTCCTTTTATACATCATAAATGTTCAGAGTGGCATTTTATGGTCATAATCCTCACCTCTGCAACAACAAGCTTATAAAGTTGATCAGGCTGAGAGACAGTGATTGCCCTACATTATTTTGTTGGTTTCTTAGCAGCTCTGAACCCATGTTCAGCTCTCTCTCTCTCTCTCTCTATATATATACACATAATCTTGACTAAAGGAAGTTTGAGAGGCGCCATGGTATAGGAGTTTGAGGATTGAACTACAACCCTGGAGACCATGGCTGGAATTTCTACTCAGCCTTGAAAACCTGACCTTGGTCAAGTCTAAGGCCCTTTCCGCACCTTATCTTCTTCTGGTGCTGGGGTACGGGGATTGCGCGAACAGCCTCCGGTGGGAGGCTTTCACAATCCGGGGTCCTTTGGCTCTGCATGAACTGCCTGCTCGTGCGAGAGCCTCGCCTGTTCCTTCCATATGCAGCCTGGGCAACTCCCAGGCTGCACTGGGGCAGAGAGTTCAACCGGCATGGCTCCAGAGGCTCCGCATGCCAGGTAAGTGCGCGCAGGGCCCGGGAGCAATGCGCAATCACGCACCATTTTCGACTTGTAGCCAAAAATGAAAAGGTGTATGATTGGCGTGTGCCGACCCTTGGAGCATAGCGCGATTGTGAGTGCGTCATGCAGATCACTCCTCACAATTACGCGACTCTCCAGGCGCCCTTTCAGATGGAAAATGCTGTGCGAAAAGGGCCTAAGAGGTGACATAGTAGTCATGTTTAAATGTCGGAAGGGATGTCATATGGATGGAGCAAGCCTGTTTTCTGCTGCTCCAGAGACTAGGACAGGGAGCGTTGAATCAGAGAATCATGTGGTTCGTTGATTAAATGGTCCATGTGTTCATTTTTTCTCCCAAACCATTTGGATACACACAACCATTGCTTTAAAATCACCTTGGATGGAGATGCTGTGCAGGTGTATACATCTGCATGCACACATGAGCACACATACAGACTCTGGGTGGCATCTCAGGGCTCCAGCTGGCTGGGCAGGCTGAACATGCGGATGGACCCCTGCCCATGTTTCCCTTGCTCACATGCCCAGTCTCCTTGTGGGGAGACCCTCATGGATCTCTCCCCCTACCCCAGCCTCCGCTCGTGCCCTCCACTCACCTCTGTCCCAGCTGTGTCCTTCTCCTCCTCTCACCAGGCATGCTAGCTCTCCAGCAGCTGGTGCAGCCCAAAGCGAACCCTCCTTCGGATGGGGCAAGGCATTGCCCAGGCGGCTAGACTTTTTTTCCTCCCTTCCCTCTCCACCTTTTCCTGCCAGCCCACCAGGACTCACGCGAGGCTCGAATGTGAACCTGGATTCAAATTTCAAGAAAACAGATTCCTCCTAAGTATTATAAAGAACTACATTGTACATATATTGTAATAACTACAATATTATGAAGTACTACAGCTGCACCCAGCACCCCATTCAGATGGAGAACAACCCATTAGGAAAACAGAGACAAGCCCATGACTTTCAAGATGGCAATTTCGCCTCCCCCTGGCTCTGAGGAGCAGGGCAAATGGTCAAGACCCTGAGCTCTGGGAAGTTCCCCCCAAAGGCTTCCCTTTCAAGACTGCTCCTTCTCCAACATCCCTGGTCCTAGCTGCTAGGTATGGAGTGTCCAGCTAGACAGGCCAGCCCAGCAGGGCTGGACAAGGCAAGCTCGCCACTCATGATATGTAGGAGCTGGGAAGTGGGAGCAGCAGGTGCCAGGGGCCTGCAGTTGTAGTGACAGTGGCAGCAGCAGCAGCAGTGGCAATAGGAGGGGCTGGAGCGATGCACTTGGAGCTTGGAGGTGGACTTGGAGCTGGAGCAATGCACCACTGAGGATCCGTCTCAGTTCCATGCCTGTCCCACACCCCCACAGTCATGCCAAGGTGAGCCAGCACTGCACCACAGGCTCCTGCTTGGTCTGGGCTGGTCAGCACATCTATGATCTGAACAACTTCATGAGCCTCCATCCAAGTGGGCAGGAGCTGCTCCTGGGTTGGCCAGGAAATGGGTGCTGTGCTTGACAGGTTGCCCCATCAGCACTTAGACAGTGCCTACTGCTGGTTCAAGCAGAACTACACTGGCGAACTCAAGGAAGATGTGGTGGAAGCAGTGAGCACTGATGGGGTGGTGGAGATGGAGGTTTGGTATCCACCGCCTGACAATTCTGCCCTCAAACTGCTCCTTTGTCACCTCCACCATCACCTTTTCCTCCTCTTTCTCCTCCTTCTCTTGCTCTGCTACTTTAGGATAACATATTTCTTGTCCAATATTTTCCTGTTTCCTGTTCTGGAATATGTTGATTGAATGGTTGCAAGTATGTGGGAAGCAAGACTGAAAATAACTAACAAAGATAATGTTCACAAAAAATTGTAATGGCCTTTCAAAGATGAAGGCATTATAAAGAAAAGTAAATTGAAGTAAATTTGTATCATCTTCATCTATAAATTACAGTGTTTGCTTAGTTTTTCCTTTGTTATCTGGTTCATTAGCATCAGGAACAAGTACTTGTTATATGCTATTTAAATAAGTTGGCATTTATTTGTTCAAACACTTTTGCTGAAATAAGTAGGTGTCAGATGAAGTTTGACGCTCACTGACCTTTACAGTATAAACCAGAGCAAAAATCAAAGTACAATATACATGCCTAAGCAAAACTTTAGTTTCTTTGCTAAAATGTTGGTGCGTACACATTGTGATGAACCCTGAAGGGGGGAGTCTTAGCAACAGAGCCACTCTAGAAACCTGAAGGATTCAAATTGATTGGCTGGTGCAAATGGAACCCCAGGCTAGCCAGAGGGAGCGACTGGATGGGAGGAGTGAGCAACAGAAATCTAACTGAAAAACTGGGAGTTGAGGTTCAGGACAGAGACAGTTCAATAACAGAGTTGATAGCTGATGGAGAGTGTTGAGTGTGGATGTTGAGAAGAGGGTGTGTTTGGACTTGAGAGAGAGAGAGAGAAGTGTTGTGCTAGTTTGTGAATCCTTGTTCACTAAATTTTTATTACCTTGACAGTGTGTTAAATAAAGATTTGTTTATATTTTTTTATAAAGAGCTGTCTCAATTGCTCTGACTGGGTTACACACACTATCATCAGTACCATCAGTACCACAGTCATTGGAGGGATAAATCACTGCTTGTCTTTATATCCAAGAAGAGTGAGAATTTAGGAAAAGTAGTAGAAGGAGATAATCTGGGAGGAGAAGCCAGTGGGAGACGGAGAGTGAGAGGGGGCTGCATTCTCAGAGAGGGAGAATAGGAGCAGACCTGAATGTCATAGCCCTGGCTTGATCCAGAGATTTCGCTGGCTGTTCAGACCTGGACATAAAGAGGTGTCAGGCTGGGCAAGCCTCTAGGTTTTGACACACATTATGTGGAAAGGGGCTGCAAATTAAGAGTAATCATGCATTTTATTAGATTCCCTTAATTTTGTTGGTGATTCTGCACTTGCTTTGACAATTCATTTCTTTTGTTTTTGCACCTTGCCAGTTTACATTCCTCTTAACTCTATTCTCCCTCAACAGTTCAAGAAACCCAGAGTATGTGAACTTCAGCCAGTCTGATCTCATTGGCAGTTAAATCCTTACAGTTCAACTTTTCTTTGAGCAAGTGAACAAACGTGTATGTGTGTGTGTTTTAAACTAAAAATTTGTGCTCAGTCTTCTGTAATCTCCTATTCTTTCTCTTTGTCTTCTTTCCACATTATTTAATTATTCCATTTGTTTTACTTCATGCTACCTACCTTAATAGTGACTTGGATTTTATAGAGCTTGGTGGTGGTGAGACCTAGACTGGAAATAGCAGGTTGGACTTTGAGGTTGAAATCTTGTTCCTGTAGCTCAGGGAGCTACTAAAGGATGACAATGAAAGTAGCAGGTGATAGAGGAGATGCAGCAGAAAACAAACCTGCTATCTGAACTTGGGTTGGCATGCTGGTGCTGTGGCCCACTAGGCTGATGGTCTCACTACCAAATCTTTTCTCACTATAAAAACATTTTATAGATGGGCTTGGCTGGCTGGACTCATGGATACAGGTGCTTGTATTTCTATTTTTTTTAATTCTAAAAACATGTTATCTTTTCCTTTACAGAATGGTGCTCATTCCCAAGTCAGTGTATTTAGCACCAAGGTAGCAGAAGCAAGCTCCATTTCGTTACCATAGTTGTGACTCATCTGACTTTAAAATGCAAAACCAACCAGGCTCAGGGTCTTTATTTTTATTTGTCAGAGAGTGCAAACTCTGTCTGTTTTGCTTTACTTTGTAACAAGGAGAGCATCCCATTAGCCAGAATCATTTTGACAATAATACAAGCTGCATGTTCTAGCTGACACTCTGTATCAGTGATTTCAACCTTTGGTCTTTTGGCTGTTTTGGACTTCAGCTCCCAGAATCTGTGACCATTGCTTAGTCTGCTAAGAATCTGGGGAGGAGACACCCAAAATATGTGGACCACTTGTCAATATTCCTGATGATGATATGATAATGATACATGTATAGGTCTTTAATGGAGTGAGTCACAGAAATAATAAGTACAACGGCATGTGCAAAGTTGAAGACTTACAGGCTAGATGTTAAAAAGCTTAAGAGCAGCAGGGAAGGAAAACTAACAAATATGAATAAAGAAGAAGAGATAAACACATGCAAAATGTATAATGCACTCATATACATTTATGAGGTCCAGACAGGAGACTGACAAGGACAGAAGGTACGCTAGAAATTTTCTTAATAGGCTTATCTTCTGTTGAGGAAATTACCTGGTTGAAGAGAAGATGACTCATTCATATCTCCTTCTTGTTTGCTTCACCAGGAAGGAGGAAGCTGGAAAAAAATAGAAACATTTTTGGACAGAGAGATTGAGGGCTCATCTAGTCTGGCAATTCATACCTATTTATATTGTACCACTTAATGCCCTGTTTTGTCACTTTCCTATCCAAATACTTTTCTGACTTTAAAAAAAAAACTTTAAGAGAAAGTTTCAGTTTGTTTCAGTTTATTTTGTGGGCATCTCACCTGTGACATGTGTTGTGATGTTAGATGTGGGTCTGTGAGACATCTGAGCTCTGGAAGCATTTTGAAAAACTGGTTGCCTCTCTGGATAGCTGACATAGGGCAGGGCGATAAGTTGTCTGTTGAAATGTTAAGCATGCTCAACCTGTGTATTTGCAAATAAACTCTTAAATATTATAGAATACCATAAGGCTGAAGTGACCTCTTGGTGAAGGAAACCAGACTCAAGTGTTTCCCCCTAAACTTCCATGCAAAGAAGCGGGTCAGGCATAATTGTACTGTACTATCCCTTTTAAGAGAATTGTTGGTTATGTTTATTGAACAAACATGAAAGCAGTACTATCTTTCTTTCATGAGAGTGACATTTTTTGGTCCCAGAGTATTTGTTGGGTTTTATCCTGTGGGGGCCATTTTAATAAATGCTTATACTTTTAGAAGACTTTGGTGTGCTGAGATTTGACTAAGTACATGTAGAGGCAGGAGGCATGATGGAACTGATGGAAGCCTTTACTCCTTTCAGCCTCTTATTTTTTTTCTTCTAAAAATGAAATGGAGATTTTTTAAGGGAGGAAATCCGGAGGAAAAAGCTGAAGTAAAAAGAAAAACTAAGAAGAAGTAAGATAGACTGCAGAGCAATAGAGAATCCCTATAAAGAGGAAGAAGCAAAAGTAGAGATGTTTCAGAAATCTGAGTAACATGAGATTCTTCTTGACCAACTCTCCTCCTTCTATTGTTATTGTTATGATTTCTAACACTACTACTATTACTTCACTTATGCTCTGTCTTTTATATAAAGACATATAAATAAAAACATATAATGGCCAGAATCTTGTTGTGGGATTTATGCATATGTAAGCACTGCAGTGGATCCCAATCTTCACTCACCAAGAAGTAGCTGCTGTTAGCAATGGGGATCTGTTCTTCTGTTGCTCAGGAAGCATCAAACTTCTCTTTCCACTGCCTCTGGTGAGTGATCTCCAACACCACAGGCAGAATCAGGATCTCTGTCACAGTTCACCTTCATGCTAGAGACTGCTTGCATGAGAGGGTGGGATCATCAACCAGCTGCTTCTAAATAAACAGGGGAATGGACCCCTGTTGATCGCAGCATCTGTTTCTCACAATCCCTGCATAGCTCCTAAACTAGGGGCTATGTAGGGATCATTAATACAGAATAGTCACGAGTAACTCCAGGTTATGCATTAATGACTGTACAACAGAATTCTGGCCATTGCTAAGATGTGATTAATATATCTATAGAATTACAACCATTTAAAACAGATCCATTAAAAGATTGCAGATTAAAATCCACAGAACAGCATACTGCCTTTAAATCTGTTCTTCAAAAGCTGTTGGAACCAAAAAGTTTTCACTTGTTGGAAGCAGGATAAGGATGGAGGCATCATAGCTTTCCTAGGGAGTGAATTCCAAAGTAGAAAAGCCACCAAGAAGGGCTTCTCTTATGTCTGTGCCAGATGTGCTTGTGAATTTTGTGGGACCAAGAGATGGGTACCCTTGAAGCTGGGTAGGCTCATATAGGAAGATATACTTTCAGATAGCCTAGATCCAAGAAATATGGGGTTTTATGGTTCATAACCAGCACTTTGAATTGTGCTTAAAGTAGTGTAGCTGTAGCTAATGGAGCTGTTGTAGGAAGAGAGTAGTGTACTCCCTGGAATCACCCTGGATCATTAATCTAGCAGTAGCCCTGTGAGGAGAGCCAGGGTAATGTGGTGGTTTGACCACTGGACTATGGTCCTTGAGATCAGTTTTTGATTCCTGGCTTAGCCATGGAAAACCACTGGCTGACCTTGGGTGCATCACACACTCTCAACCCCAGAAAACCCCATGAAAGTTTCACCTTAGGGTTGACATAAATTGGAAACAACTTGAAGGCACACAACAACAAGCCTTGTGGGCCATCTAAAGTTTCTGAGCACTTTTCGAAGATGGAACTAGGTAGATTATATTGTAGTAATCCAAATGGTTGGAAGTAAGACACATTATCACATCTAGAGACAAGATATTATTCTGATGGCGTATTCATGAATCAATATTATAGATAAACAGATTGGGCTGTTTTTTCCTTTAAGGTTATGAACCACTTTAAATCCTTAGATTAGGTTTTCCAACATCCACAGACAAACCATATATTATGTTGCCATTACTGTGTTTAGGTTACATGGAAAATTATTGGGTCAAAACAACGTGGAGAATATAGCAAAATTTTGGCTCAACAGACACAAAGGAAGAGAAAGCAGCTGCTAAATGGTCCAGTAAGTTCTGCCCTTTGGATTTATCTGATAGTCAAATGAGAGAACAACTTGCTGGTTCTGTTGAAATTTGTTCTCTGGAAACTTCTCATTCAGCCTGTCTGCCCTATAGCTTGGGAAAACTATCTTTATGAACTACAGTTCATCAAACATTGCCACTAAGCATGGTGGCTGGCTGGTTCTGGGATTTACAGTCCTCAAGTTTAACTTTTTAAAGCTCTAATCTGCCCTCTTCCTTTCTTCTCTTCTACTTGGTTCAAGTGGAAGGAAGCTGGATTTGCCTGTGCCCAAGCTTCAATTAGGAGAGTAAAGATACAAGAACAAGAGATGTAGTTGATATATTATGGTAGATATATCCTTTTCTTGGAAGGAAATGTGGGATGATGTTTAGGACAAAATGTAAAGAAGTTTGGATGACTCTTAACAGAGCATTTCAAAATTACCAGAAAAAAAAATTCTTGTGAATAATTAGTATCCTCTTTAAGTGACATGCCCAACCACTGCATTGACATATTGATGCTTTGTTGTTCCAGTATTCAAATGCAAATGATAAACAGTCTCTGCCTTTTTTGGGACTGGGGCCTCAGGAAAACTCTCATCTGAAATAGTTGTGGGCTGGCAGATGTTGCTGTAAGCAATGTCATTTCGTTCTTGTCATCTCATCCAGTTAATGGGGGTGAATTTGGTGCACTCCCTAGAGCACCTCATGTATGTGTCAAAAGTAATTTGCATGTGTTGGAATGAAATTAACAGAGTGGATTAGGTAGAGCATCCTCCTTATGGAAAAGGCTTCACACTAAGTTTTCTTCAGTAATATGAGAAGTTGTCTGTAGCAGCTGATACAAGCCTTCTGTTTCATGATGATGGTCATGGGTTAGAGGAAAGATGGAGAACTAGCTGCACCTGGACCTCAGAGAAATACTAACTGGTTCCTGGCACTCCTGTCTAATTTTCAGTGAAAATATGATAAAGAATTCACAGCTTCATTCATGAGGAAAGCAAACTTTTTCTCAGACATGCCAGTTGTTCTATACTTTAGTATAGATCTTTCTTTGTGATTTTGTATGCAGCACATAAACTGCCTATATTTCTACTTAATTCTGTGCCAGACTGTAGTGGTGCCATGATCAGGAAAGTTTTAATGTTACATGGGGCCAGTTTTGTTATGTAACCTATCTGTGTATGAAAGGATGCATCTGTTGGGTATAATGCATATTCAAAGGTACATAGCCATGGATGTGTGTGTGTGTGTGTGTGTGTGTGTAAATGAGGGGATTGTCCCTCAAATAAGATTTCTGACCCCCCAAATGAAACTTTCCTCCACTCTCCAAATTTCTAGCATTGCAGAGCATGAAACACTGAAAATCGTTCACACTTAGAACTTTTCTACTTGCTGTCTTTGCACATTCCCTCACTAACTTTGCTTGCCTCTTTGCTTTGGATGTCTAAACTGCTAGAAATTTGGGGTGTAAAGGAACATTTCATGGGAGCACAAGTCTTCTTTTTCGGGGGGAGCATGTCCTCATTTTGCTCTCCCTCTCCCCATAGCTATACCCCTGCATGAGGAGCTCCTGGACTACTATTTTGAGGACAGAGTGACTCCTTAAAAGGGTCACTGGCCATCCTGGCTGGGAGATTCTGGGACTTATATTCAAAAACAGAAGAAACTTTTCCAAGCTCTGAGTCAACCCATAGCCAAAGTCACATCAGCATGACTCCTAAAGCTTGATCATTCGCTTCATGCCAAGAACTTCCCAGTTTAGTGAGTGAATAGAGAAAAAGTGGCTGTAATTGACATGTGGCTTATCTTAGAACAACTGGGATTTATGCCAGTAGAACTACTTTTGCCCCTGTTGTATAAGGAGATTGGTGTGTGCTTGGAAAACTCTTTCACAACTCTACACCTGACTGGCCACCACTGACTTCCCTCCCTAGTACCCTGACTGCTATGTAAGCATGTTGAGGGAACTTTACATTCCATCAGCTTCAAATACAAACTTAGACAGCACTCCCCCTCCCCGTTTTTTTTAAAAAAATAGAATAATCTTACATCTATTTCACACTATATAGCTGGCATAACTGATTATGAAGATTCTGGGACCCACCAGGTGAAACCCACATTGCACTAGATTTCTCTAGCAGAAATGTCTTACTTCCTTAACAAAGTACAAATCCTGGAGTGCCCTAGGCTGGAACCATAATAGTTACTGATATCAAATTACTATAATTATGTAGTGTGGGTGCACTCTGTATTTCTGATAGCAAAATCTGTCCCCACCTAAAGTTAGTAACCATTACAAATGACATATCTGAGTCTACTCATAATGTCATAGTACACGCCTATTAGTCAACTTGATAATCTGATTAGGTACATCCTTTAGACGAAGTTACTTGATTCAAGTTGGCTTTATGTAATCTTGCAGCCCAAGAAGTTCCAAAGAAAAAAAGAATTTTGGAGGAGGAAATTTTGATTCAGAGGAAATGTCTAAAAAATCAGGCTTGTCAATATTATAGCATGAGTATTTGGCTTCACACAATTGCTGAGCAGGATTGATTTAAAAATGGTCCTTACCATTCTAGGAATAGGAAACAGGCAACCATGGAAGTACATTTTTTGGGCTTCGAAGAGGAAAGAAAGACACTTGAGCGAGACCATGATCTTATGTAAGTAGAACTCTTCACAGCTGCTCTGCTTTCCCCACTAAGAGATTCATTCATGAGGAAGCAGTCTGACCTATTATGAAGACAAAACTGAAACAAGCAAGACAATGGCAGTCAGCAGCTTTCACCCCAGGGGTGCATTGAATCCATGCCAGGTTTTACAGTGAACTTTAAATGAACTGTCCGAGGTTCTGAATCCAGCTTTGGGATAGGATCCAGCACTTTGAATAATTTCTTTAAAGTTCAGTCTAAACCCCAGAACAGACTCACCAGTCTGCTGGCAGAGAAGCCATCAGCTACCATTAGAGCAGAGAGAATATGAAAACAGAGGAGTATGAATGGACAAAAATGTTGTTGGGGGATTATTTTTTAAAAAAGCGTTTATTAGTTTTGTATTTTGGTTAACATGTCATTAGAAAGTATATACAATCAAGAGAGTCGATAATGTATAATGAATGATACTGTAGTAATAAATTATGGAACCAGTACAACTCCAAAAGCACAGCGTTTGGGAAAATGGAAAGTCACCGAAGTGAATCTATTTGAATGGATTATTGTACAAGTGATTGACTGTTTTGTTTAGTATAAGAAATGACAAGATAAAATCCACCCAAATCCATATTTTCTCTTTGGATCTTTGGAGTAATGCATTTGATTTGTTAATTTATCCAGTTGGGTTCATTTTTTTAAAATAAGAACTTTTCAAAATTTGCAATTTCTTTCATGAATTTGGTGAAATAAACAACTAAATGGGCGAGAAAGCAAAATGGCCAGCCTTGCCCGTTTCTAATTAGGAAATCAGAAGGAAGGAGGTATTTGAAGAGTGAGAGCAATAAAATGGAGGAGGCTTAAAAGAAACGGTGTGTCCATCCTGCACAATTCTAGCAGTTTGATATCAGTTTAACTGCCATAGCTCCACCATACAGAATCCTGGGATTCGTAGTTGGGTGATCCACCGAGAACTTTCTGCTAGAGAGCTCTAGGCCACTTTTCTGACCTATACTTCCTGATCTCCATGACAGGGAATTCTAAGTACCTCATGAAATTATATATCCCAAGTTTCCTTAAGATAGGAGTCATATCAGTTAACATGCTGTACCTATGTTGTATATGGCATGGAAAATGGGGAGAGACGCTGGGGTAGACAGTAGAGGTGGAGAAAAAAAATTGTGCCTGAAAGATGTGATAGAGAAAGCTCCATCCAAGTGTGCACACACGTGTTTTCACACACATTGTCTTTCTGCATAATCTCACATCTACCTATGCCCTTCCATTTACCCCTGTATTTACTATATTAAGCAGAAAAAATAAATTATAATTCCATGAGGCCAGTTAACTTTCTGTGTGCACTGTTACTAGGAAACAGAGACAGTACAGAAAGCTGAGACAGAATTAGCATCTTTCATACAAAGGAATGACAGATATGTAATAAGAAGTGGGGACTGAGATGTTTAATGATGCAAATAGAGTTCTAAGATCTGATAATACCCTGGCATGAAACTGTCTTAACTGCATAGTCTGAAATATACAATGAGTTGGATTTCATCCCTTGTCTCTGCCTTTGGAAGATTTTTTAAAACAAAATTGCTAGAAGAGAAGATCCCTATAGAAGAACCAAGAAAAACACATCAGGGATTTAAATATTTCTTGCTGCTGCCAAGCCCCATTCATAATGACAACTGATGCAGAGAGACAGCACTATCTCCTATGCATTTATTAATGCGAACTGCAAAACTCATGTCAATGGGAAAGTTTTATAAGTAGGTCTCAGAGATTAAAATTTGTATAGAAATATTTTCCATGACCTGACCAACATTAAAATACTGTTCAATCCTCTTAACTTCCAAGGACAAGATTTTCTTCCATTGAAATAAATGGGACTTAAATATGCTTTATTTTGTAACTAAATGCACAACAAACTAAATGCCAGTAAACATGTATGCATAAATCTGACAAACCTGACACATGATAAATAAAAAAGAGTAAACAAAGTGGTCAAAAGCCCATGAAACAGAAGAGGTACAGTCTGTGATAATCTATGTAAAGCTCAAACGTATACAAGAGGGGCATTTATATCAGTAAATGGATAAAATAATCTTCCTCACTTTATGGTTCCAGTGTAACACTTTCAATGGCAGAGAATCTCTTAGTCTAGATTGAGACTTAAATTGATGGCATCAGACTTTTTGATTGCAGTTTTTTTTATAAATGGCAACTCCTAGGTGAGTGCTAGTGTGCTGGGAGACTGAAATGTTCTTTCCCTAATTTGGGAACAGTACAGTCTGTCCTCCACATTTGCAGGTTTGACTTTCACAGACTTATTATTTGCAAGTTTCTTCCACCCCTGCCTCCACACCTCAGGTGTTTATTTTCCAGAGGAACCTTCCCTCTTGGTGGCTCTGATCAGGCCATGCAGGCCTTTAAAAACCTGAAAATTCTGGCTAAAATAGATAAATTACCATGTTGGTTGAAAGGGAACTCCATACAATCATATCTAAAAATTGGAAGACCTTATATACTTTACATGAAGGATAGATTTGGTGATAAGATTCAATTAGGCTTTGATATTTAATCTATCTATCTATCTAATCTGAGTTTCAGAGTTAGGAGTACACATAAAAGGGTTTTCCTTTTTTTCCAGAGTGAAGAGATTTCTTTTGAACTTTTTTAGGCAACTGATGTCAGACAGTGTGGGAAGTCATGAGTGGGGTTAGGAGTAAGTAGTAAAGCCTTTTGTGCCTCTCTCTCTCATTGCTTTCATTTCCTTTTTCTGATTTTTCCCTTCTTTTTCCTTTCTATTTTTTCCTCTTTGTTTGTTCCCTCCCCTGCTTTTCTTATGATTTTCCTTTTCTTTGTCTCTCTTTATTTTGTTCTCTATTTACCCTCTTGTTAGTTTTTTCTCTCTTGTTTTGTTACAATTGTTGTTTATGAAAGTACATGTGTGGTTATGTTAATTATATTTAAAATTTAATAAATATAATTTAAAATAATAACCCCCCCACCTCTGATCTTTTTCCTTCTCCTTCACCAGCTGCTTCCTGACAAGCTAAGGACAGATTGCAGCCTGATTTCTCAGCATCACAAACCCTCTTCCAATGCCCTCCTGAAACCAAGGAAGCAGATGGGTGAGAGGAATTATAGGGTAACCATGCTGACCCACCCCCTTTCCCTCTCCTTTCCCAGACCTGAGCCATTTCCGCACTAGACTGTTATAGCGCTTTGATTCCACATTCAACATCCTATGGAATCCTGTAAACCCCAGGAAACAAAGCGCTATAACAGTCCAGTGTGGAAATGGTCCTGGTTTGGACCCTGGGTGCGTGTTCTTCCCACTATGTCTTGGCCCCCTTTCCAGAAAAATACACATGCATTTTAATATTCATGGTATTTCCACTTTTGTAGGGGTCCTGCACCCTATTGAACATCGAGGGCTGGCAGTATTCTTCTTTGTTCATATTTATTCTTGTTATAAATATTGGCCTGTTCATTCTGTGTAGGTAATACAAGGACATTGTTGTCAGATAGATGGTATATAGGGCACTAGATGTGGAGGTGAATGAGTTCTGATGATATGTTGCATGTTCTTTAATAATCTTGATTATGTGGAAGTGTGGACAGGATTTTCGTTTGACTTTATGTCAAAAAGCACAAGTAGCTGTGTTGATAAAAAGGAAAAAAAATCCAGAATCTTTTTTTGGATAATAAACCTGTATTACACCAACCATAAGGAAACAAACTGCACACAAGCTTTCAAGAATTCGAGATACTCTTAATTAAGTAAATGGTTAGAAAAAACAAGAGAAAGAGTGGAAGGGGAAAATGAGGAGAAGAAAGGCTTGATGTTGAAGCCATGTTTTCTACATTGTATGTTGGAGAAGGAAGTCTGTAGACATCCAATGAAGCTCTTTCAGGTGATGGGGTGGTTGTAGGTTTCACCTAGAGTGGTTCCTATAATGGGAAAAAGGGAGGTTTGATCTTTTGGGTTTTTTTTAATTGATCATTTTATTCAAATTCCAGTATAAAACAAACAATTGTAAATGTAAGATTACATGAATTATTTTTGATCTTCTACACTGATCTAGATTTCACTTTCATTATCTCTTTACATGTTTATATTATTGTACCACAATTTACTGCTAATATTACATGTTGGTTCTTGCATTTCTATTTCCACATTCCAGCTTCATGATATATAACCAGTAGCTCCCTCATTAATTATCTAAATCATGAATAACTCATTTCCATCTGATAGTACTCAGCAATTATCCATTACAATTTGCCATTCTGTTTGAATCTCATCGTCTGATTTCCCTTTTAATCTCTGAGAGACCATATCGACATTTCTATTTTCAATAAGTGTTCCCCACTATTGTTCTATTGTGGGTATTTGCTGAGTTTTCCACAACTTTGCATACTCAATATGAGCTGTTGTGATCATATACAATATTATTCTCCAGTACTTCTTCATACCAGTACCTTCTAATACATCTGTCATATTTAATAAGTACAGTTCCGGTATCTTTGCAAACTGAACTTTCATTAAAGCACTAATTTTGTTATGTATTTCAGTCCAATATTTTTTAGCCTTAGGACATGTCCACCACATATGATATATCGTACCAACCTTTTTCTGACATTTCCAACAAAGTCCAGTACCTGTATTATAAATCTTTTTTAATTTGTCTGGTGTCATGTACCATCTATGGAACAGCTTATAATAGTTCTCCTTCAAATTCTGGGCTACTGTAAATTTCTGTGTTTTTTTTGCAACTCTGTTCCCAGGATTCTAATTGAATTGAATGTCCAATATTCTGAGCCCATGAGATCATTGCTGCCTTAACTGTTTCTTCTTGCCTCTCCTGCTGTAATATTTCTTGATAAATATAAGCTAGTAGATGAGGCGGATTCTCAAACAACCATTTAATTACTCCAGTTTTCTCTTTTGTTTCAATTCTGTATGTTTTTAAGTCCATCTGAAATTTTTCAGTTAGCTGTCTGTAAGGGAACCAACTTAATATTATTCCTTCTTGTTCCAGTTTTTCTCTTGTTTTGATTTTCAGATTATTGGAAGTTGATATCTCTATTATATCATCATATCGCAGCCATTTATCTGTTTCAGTCCATCTTCCAAAAAACGCTTCTTGAGGCGACACCCAAGTGGGGAGCTGCTGTATGTTTTTAGACTTGTATTCATACCGAATTTTCAAAAGCGATTTTCTAATATAGTGATGTGTAAAATCTTTATCTATTTTTGCTTTATCATAGAACATATAGGCATGCCACCCCATCCTCAGGTCTACACCCTCCAGCGTCAGCATTCTCGTATCTTGTAGGTCCACCCAATCTTTTATCCACATAAAAGCCGCTGCTTTATAATATATCTGAAAGTCAGGTAGTCCCATACCGCCTTTGGTTTTCTGATCTGTCATAATACTCCATATTATCCTAGGTTTTTTCCCTTGCCATATAAATTAAATTAGTTCTCTCTTCCATTGTAAAAAAGGTCTCATATTTCTTATAATAGGAAGATTTTGGAACAAAAAGTTCATTTTTGGAAGGACATTCATTTTTATTGCTGCTATCCTCCCCATGATCTTTCGTTTTTGAAAATATAAAATCCAGGTGCAAACTTTAACTTATCTTCACCCTGGACAAACCTCACTGGCTCATTTGTTGATGGAAAAGAGAGTAATTAGGCAATCTTTATATTAACAAGACTGTAACTCATTTTAGATGCTAAACTATCTATCTATCTATCTATCTATCTATCTATCTATCTATCTATCTATCTATCTATCTATCTATCTGGCAATTAAAGCCAAATTGGTTACCTAGTGGCTGACAAGTATGAATTGTAGAAGAATAGAATCAGGTTTTTAAAACTCCACAGTAGTGCCCCTTTTTTTGTTCTGCCTAGTTTTTTGCTCATTTTACTTTAACAAGTGCTGTGAGTTCTGGCTATGTACTGATTTCAGGGGCAAGGGACTAGTCCTGGGACACGCAAGATGGATATTTTTGTAGAGATGTAAACTCAACAAATTTCTTTTCCATTGCCACTGACAAGATTCACAATGTGCCATTGTGAAAAGTACGTATAGGTTTTTTTTTAAAGTTCCAGCATACTGACACTGGATTAACATGATTTACTTGTACTTGACAGGAGAGATGGAAGCTTGTTTGACATCAACTGGATGGGATCTTGATGTGAAGCCGACATGTTGAAATGGAAACAGAATAGACATTCCTTTATTTGCCTTTACAAACACTGCTTAAGGGACTGTTCTTCCTGTCTTCACTCTGCCCTGTGTATGCACGTCTCATTAGTGAGACTTTGCGGTAGGGAAGAAAGGTAATTGCATACATTTCAGTTTCCAGCAACAAGTTCTCAGCTCTAATGGAATCTCACTTTTGACTTTCTTTTCTCAGCTCTCTGACAAGATGATAAAAAACAGAAGACTAAAGTGGAGTGTTTTGGGGCACCAACACATCACTCATTAGCCACAAAGCTGCTCTTTTTATGGCAACCATGTTGCGTAGTTTGCCACTGCAGTGTTCCTTGGAATTTGTCATTTGTTTTTGCCTTTAGAAGAAGATAGTGTTCAGGAAATCAGCGACACTCAGGGACAACTCCCAATAGAATGGCAGCAATTTCAGCCCTTGTGGTTATTTAGGAGTCCAATGCATAAGGAATTTTGTGTATATAGTATACATTTGTAGATATTTCTAGATTGATTAAGTAAGAATTAAAATATATACTTCCATATTATCCATACCCTTATTTGATGCCACCTCCCTTTAGCATCCTGTTTCTGTGAAGTACTTGTTTCTTGCCCCCTCTCCCCAGTCTTCACCTTTAGCCTACTGCAATCCTGAAGCTTCAAGCTTGGCTGAAGCACTGCCCACTGTTTCCTCATCCTAGAACAAGGGTGGAGATTGTGCAGTCCCTCCAGATGTTGTTGAGCTGTGGCTGTCAATGTTCCACACCACTGGAAGTGCTGGTTATGGTTGCTGGGACTTGCAGTCTAGCAACAGCTGAAGGCCTGCAAGATTTCCATCCCATCCAAGAACCCTAGTTTTGTTTCAAATATGAGAATTTATATCTAGTGTAATCAAAACTCATTTAGTAGGTTCATCATCTAATGGAAGGGAGAGTGGTGGTCCCCCAGTTTAGAAGCATATGATTTTGGCCCCATGATTTCTAGCTAGTGTTGGCAGATCAGGAGCTCCTGTGCACTTCATCTCAAATGTCTCATTATTCAGAAATGAGGAAATTTAAGCCTGTTCTTGCCAGCTGTCATTGGATGGGGAAACAGCACTCTGGGCAACAAGTTTGTTGGAGGTTGGAAAGCCTTTCCAAGCCAATGATTTTCATATTTTGGTCTACCAGGTCTTTGGGACTTGTGCTCCCAAAAGTCCCAGCCAGTTTGGTACACAGTTAGGAGTTTCTCCTGGGGAACCAAGGTCTGAGAACCACAGTGCTCAATAATTAGGGCTGAGATGATTATCGCAGAGTTGGCAATAAAATAACTGGAGCAACATCTGTTCCTCAATAGACAAGGTGAAGGCATCCATGTTGATGAGGAGGGGTAACCCAAGCACTTGGGGTCATGCTTCCCTGCCTTCCCTCAGCCTGACTTGAATGTTAGAGCTGTGGACCCCCTACACTTTGGTATGGTTTAACTGGTGAAATAGGATTTAATTGGCAAAATGTTTCAGTTGGCTTTGATATAAATAAATCCTGATGTGACTGGAAGCCAGGCTAAATAAGAAGCAAGTTGACAACAACAATGCTAATTCTTGCCTATCTACCCTACAATTTTAAGTTCTGATATGGAATGCTAGCAACAACAGCAGCTGCAGCAGCAGCAAAGCAAAGCAACTTGCATTGAAATCCAGGCAAAATCTGTCCTGTGCAAGCTAATTGCCCTTTTCTTAGGCAGAGAACATTGAACTGAATATTGAATTATATGCTAAATTATCACTATAGCCTCCAAAGTTGACATCTTTGACTTGTGTAGGATGTGAACTAGTTCAAGGCAGCTCTTGCTACTCAATGGGGAATGCAGACTTTCTTGAAAATCTATCCTATATATTTCTACTGAGGTAATAGTTCCATTGACTTCAAATGGGACTTACTTCAAAGTAAGTAAGTTTACAAAGGCAGCCATAGAATGGTATGTTCACTGTGAGTAATATAGTATTATATGAACACTATGAGTAATAGCAGAATGGCTTACTTTGAAGCAAATGTGCCAGTTGTCTTTATAATCCAGGGTATAGTCAGTGGAGTGGAATAGGCATAACAATTTGAGCTTAGATTCTTAGGACATGAACAATGAACCCAAATATCAAAAAGGAAGCAGTCTAGCATCTTCTATCTTGTCTTAAGGGCTATTTCAAGTTTCCTTACTTCTCTAGGGAAAGAAGCATCAAGGAGCTGGTCCTGTCTGGAACATCAGCAGTGAGCCACTTGTATATATAGCCTGTCAATGTAATTTGTCAATTTAAATGAAGCTGTCTCTGAACACAGACAGGCTTGTTACGGGGAGCTTCAGAAGATCACTCTTAGCAGATAGCTTGGTAAGATGTGAATGAACAGGTAAAGGATACTGGGTGTGTTTTAAAATAGGTTTTAGCCACATAAAATATCTGTAGAGCAGATATAGATTGCAAGCAAAGCTGTTGCTATCTGAAGCCAACAGCCCATTCCAAACTGTCATTCTATTTGTGCTTCACCGTGATATTAATTTCATACCACTTCAGGACCTATTACACTGTATAGGTAATTATAGCACTATTACTCCACTTTAACCACCATGGCTGCATCCTATGGGATACTAGGCACTGTAGTTTAATGAGGCACCAACAATTTCTTGCTGAGACTTGTAAATAGCTCAGCCTAAACTGCAAATCTGGGATTCCTTAAGATGGAAGCTTGGCAATTAAAGTGGAATCATCGCACTATAATAGCGTAGGGCCTTTCAACATTCATGGCTTTGTCCAATGGAATCTTGGGAATGGCAGTTACGTATGGTGGTGGAAATTCTCTGTTGACAGCAGTTGGAGCTCTGTAGGATACAAAAATTCACCAAAATATTTACTAGTTAGTTATATGTTTAATAAAAAATTTAGAATGATACAAGCTGCTATTATGTAGTACAGAACATGTTCTCCTTCCATCTACCTCAGTGTTGACTAAATGTCCTCAGGAGAGCATGAGGCTGCAGTATGAGGCACAGCAGACAGCAGCACTTGTTCTTCGTACACCATTTAATTAGGACACATCCCCATAACTATAAAAGAAGTGAAAATGTATAATCATTCCATAAAGAAAGTGGAGTTATCCCTCATTAAGGCCATTTCCACACTATACTGTTATAGTGCTATTCTTCCACTTTCAACATCCTATGGAGTCTTGGGGTTTGCAGTTTAGGGAGGGGCCTTTAGACTTCTCAGCCAGAGAGCTCTTTGGCCTCAGTAAACTACATATCCCAGAATTCCACAGGATGTTGAAAGTGGAATAATAGCACTATAACAGTGTAGTGTGGAAATGGCTTAAGCTACAGTGGAAAGTTGTTCTACTATTGTAGTTATTCTACTATTGTTACTGGCAAGAGGACTAGTTATTTTTTATTTCCAAGCTCTCAGGAGGCCCCACTGCCAGAGCCAAATCTGAGACCAGCCCAAAATGCCAGCAACAGCCACCTGGGCTCAGTGGTCCGTTTACCACTCTACAATCTCCTGTTTTATTTTCCCAAGTACAATTAGGAACTGGGATGGCTCCAGTTAAGGCCTGGCCAGTTAAATTTCTCCACAGTGTCTTTGGGGCATCGATGTAATGTTGGTTTGGTGATGTTAATTCAGGGGTTCAGAGGCATTTGAGGGCAATTTAAAGGGTGAGCACAAAGTGCTTTTCTGGCCCACTGCTGCTGGTGAGGTTGTCCCTTCTTGCTGCTAATGCTTGCCAGAGCAGAGCCACAAAATGGCACAAAATTTCCCAGCCACTGTCAAATTAAGGGAAGGGCATGAGGTAGAAGGTAAAGACCTGGCATTGCCCTCTTTCTATATATCAAAATCAAATGTTCATGGTTTCCCAGGCACAGAATATCTTTAAAAGGAATATAAAATTTTGGAATGTTGAATTCTGCACCCAGTATCACTTTGGGCATTTCCCCTGCTTTATGATGATATGCACGAAGCCCTTTTTATAAGCAGCAAGCTCCCAAATTACCTGAGGCTGATTTGTGAGCTGCAGCCATGGGCAACGGAGAACAGAGGTGTAATTTTTCCCCTTCAACATGGTATCTTTGTCCCAGAGTCCCTTGCAGCTTTTCAAAGGCTTGGGAAAGGGCAGCTAGCTAGTAGCAACTTTGGACAATGCTTCCCAGGAGCCAGATCTTGGAGCTGAAAGCTTCAGTAGAAACCACAAGAGAAGTATAAATTTAGGGTGAGCTCCATTCGTCATGGCATTCCAGCTTGAGCTGCTTTCTTGCCTATCTACAATTTTAAGTTAGTCAGTTATTGGTTGTTTGGCAGTATATTTGTTCCTTCTGTGTCATCCATTTTCACCACATTTGGTGGTGTGGCATGGGGCGAGATCCAGCTTGTGGCTAAGAGCTGGGCTTCAGACTCCTCCATGGAGGGGGAGACTTGCTGCGTAACATCCACTTTGGTGGGCATAACTTCCTTTGCCTTGGGGTTTCAGTGGAACCGTACAGTGGTAGTACGTCTCAGTGGTTTCTTGTGGTGACATTCCCTTGCTTGCCTCCTTAGGTCAGGGGCCTGGGCTGGGTCGAATGCTTTGAGTCATTTGATGCCTGGGTTGAAGCTTGGATCTGTGTCTCATGCTATGCCAACCTGTACAGTTCTAACATCAATAAAGATGTGGCCATTTTACTGCCAAACCGGTTGGATCTGTTGGTTGTTTGCTGTGGCCTTTGGTTCTTCCATCCTCACACCATAACTATGTAACAATATAAGCAAATATTTCTTGCTGCCTTATGTAGCAGGACTTGGCCAGAAACTCTGGAAATGTGGAGTAGCTAGGCTGCCCAACGTGCCTTATGTGTACTAATTAACTGCACCTATCTAGTTAGCAATTCTTGTACTACTTTTGTCAGATGAGAAACTCCATCTCTGCATTATCTACGCTGATACCAAGCTTAGTTGCCCAAGGGTTTATCATGGAGCCAAAAATTAAGGGGAACATTTTCCCCCCAAAAACCCAGCCCAGTGAGGATTGAGCATGCTCAGTGGGGATAAAATGCTGGAAGACAACAGGCAGGAGAATAGAAACCAAGAGAGAGGGTGAACAGAATGGAAATTTTTGAATGGGTGCAGTTAAATACCACATGCTTTGGAGTGAGAAAGGAAATGCGGTTAAGTCACACACTTTGTACTTAGCATAACATATAGTTTAGCCCTGTGCTGACCAGTAAATAGAGTGATCCTTTTTTAATACTGCGGTTTTGTTAATGCTATTTAGTGAGCCCACACATTATAAAAGAAGTTCCAGAAACTTTTTAGGGGATGCTATTTTTGCCAGAAAAGCAATAACATCTTAATTTGCGTTCTACATTTTATGACATCACATATCAGTTTTTCTTCCTTGCAAAGATTTTTGGTTGTTTAATTTAATTCCAAATTTCAGAAACACATACATTAAAATTTTTTTTTTTTAAATTCAGGCTCTCCAGATTAGTCTAAAAAATGTGTGATTTTTCACCACATAGCTCCTTTGGTTTTACCAGATTTTCCTGGTTGTTGTCTCCATGTCTGCTCATTCCATTCTTTTTGAGAGTTCTTCGTAGCACTTTCTCAGTCTGCATTAGAGTTCTTTCAAAGATTTTTTTACAAGCAGGGGTATGGTTTTCTAAGGTGGTCCCATGGTTTGAAGGGCAAATTTTCTCCTGATATTTTTTTAATTCTTAAGTTACAGTGCTGTAGTACAATAGTGAAATATCACTGATGCCCTATGACAATACAATTTAAAAAAAAAAATCAGAGAGGATAATTTTGTTTCATTACATTGTGGAATTTAAAAAAAGCCACTGAAGGGCGGGAATAAAATGTTGTAGCTGGTGCAGGAAATTGTCAGAAAACAGTATTGGACAACAGAAACATCATTTGGATATTTTAAAAACTCTCAAGTATTACAGCAACAAATACTACAGTCTCCCCACAAACTGGCCCTGCCTGGTGCATACTTGTTTGACTAAAATAGATTTATTCAAAACACTTTTCTGAACACTTTCAGTATTTTTCTTAAATGTTGGCTATATGAGTCAATTGTATTGCAATGTGAGCATGTTGTGCCACTACCTGGCGTCCTGCAACTCCTTCTTCCAGGTCCCACTGAGAATACTCTGAGCGTCTGAGAGAAATTGCTTTTATGTTTTTTGGCAAACTGCCACGATTTCCTTGACCCCATGCTGAAAACTTGTTATTCTTTCTTAAAGAGTTCCTAATGCCCTACTGTAGGACATAGCTAGTAATTTCACATTGCCTTGTTCATGTAAATTTTTTTGCATCTACCCTAAGAAATCTAGCCAAATAGAGTAAGGACCATATGCTTCTGTTTACAGCTGTGTGATGTTATGTTTTTACAGCTGGCCTTCCTCTCTTTTTAAAACATGGGGTTTATTCATTTTGTACTCCAGTTGAATGGTAAACTGCAAAATCTTGACAATTTATGTTAGTAGAATTATGTTTGACTTGCTTCCAAATCAAAGTTGTTTACATGCTATTTCAAAAGAAAAAAAAATGCAGCTACATGTTGTCAATTTAAATTCTGAAAATGTAAATGGCTTGGAAATTCTTGGCATGGGATACAGCTAGCTTTCTCTTGAACGTGGCCAGTCGTGGAAATGTCTAAGTTCCAGACAAGACCTTACCTAAAACAGGAATGGGAAAACGTTGGTCTTCCAGCTATTTTGTACTTCAGGCCTCAGAAGACCCAGTCAGCAGGGCCAATGATAACAATATTACTGATGTGAGTGTCTAAAACATTGGATGATAGATGTCTAGAAAATTCTCAGTGTCGTTGTATTTTTCCTAGCCCCATCTTCATTGCCTTCCACTCCTTTGTTTGACTCAAATTGTGAGAGTTTGAGACTTTGGGCCTTTCTGCACTACACTGTTATAGTGCTATTATTCCACTTTCAACATTCTGTGGAATTCTGGGGTTTGTAGTTTACTGAGGCCAAGGAGCTCTTCGGCTGAGAATTCTAAATGCCCCTCCCTAAATGCCCCTCCCTAAACCCCAGGACTCCACAGGATGTTGAAAGTGGAATAATAGCACTATAACAGTGTAGTGCAGAAAGGCCTTTTGTTTTTTTTTCCTGCGTGGAACATCATCTGCAGTTTTCAGAATGTTTTCCTGTAATAAACACATTATTTATATGCTTGTACATCTGTTTCTCATTTGACCAAATTCTGTTTGTATGTATTTTTCAACTGTTTGCATTTTTAGCTGTTCACTGTTGGAAAAATGATGGGTAGTTTGTGGACATACAATGTAATATGTACCTTGTTAAGTTCTGACGAAGTTTTGGAGCCAGAGTGTGCTTTCTCTCACTGTGAGTCTTCTGAGATGCAGAATGAGTAACTGTGGCAAGAAACTGGGAACCGTCACAGTCCTTTTTCATCCCAGTGGGGATCTGACCATACCCTAGTGATGGTAACAATATTAGAAAAATGACTGAAAAATGATTGAATGTGTTTCTCTAGTGTTGAGAAGATGATGAAAACAATCCTGGACTGACGAGAAATCTTCTCAGTTTGGGACTTGTCCTACACCAAATTTGCATGGGGTTGCTAACTGTGTAGAAAAGAGCATTTTCCGTACAGAAAATAGTAAGTATTAAGTGCTGTTTTCTGTGGGAAGATACCACATGTGAATTTTTGATAGAATAAGCCCCAAACTGTAAACAGTCTGTGAAAAATGTGTAGTTTTGAAAACTTTCTCACAGCAAGAAGGGCATTGCTAAAATTGCTCATTGCTTTGAGAAGAAAAATAATGAAGAATTACACTCCACTGAAGAGAGAGCAATCATACTTGGGGCTTTGAAAATACTTAATAATAAATTAAAGGGTAATTTTCATCAGGACAGCAGCAGACAGGATGAGGTTTTACTGCTCCCTCCCTGCTTGCAGTCCCAATGAAAATGGTCCCATACCTTGAGGCAATTAGCATTAGAAAAAAAAGCACCCATAGGCACCAATGTGAGGCTTACTTCCCCAGTAGCAATTGCTACCCAATTGGTATATATGTGCAAATATCATATTTTGCAACTTGGAAGGGAAGAATAAAGCCTTTTGTCCTTGCATTTCAAGTGAATATTCCCTCCCACCAATTAACCTCAACTACCACTACTATTGAGAAGTTAAAATAGCAGTTTTTCTTTTAAGGCTACAAAAGAGATTTTTTTAAAAAAAAAATTAAAAAAATTCCTGGCCAAATAAAGGGTTTCCAAAAATTCAGGAAATCATATCTGGAAGAATAAAGCAACAATGAGATGTGTGTGCAGTTTTCTTCCAGTGTTTGCAACTCATGAGATCTTCCATGGAATTATTCCACACAGAAGTAGGATAATTTCTGTTGAACACAGGATACAAAAACTATTCAACCTTGTTTGCAAGGATAAAATAGGTGAAGATTTGTACCCCTAAATCCAGTGCATATATAGAAGTCGGTCCTGTTGAACTCTGTACTTCTAATTAAAATGGCTAGGTATAAGATGTCAATCTGACTAGGACTCTGGGGCAACTATATCTGAGGAAGACACATGAGATCCCACCACAAGGCCCAGCATTCCTGTCAAAACTGCTAAGCAGCTTGACTGATCCAGACAACATTATGGCCATTTCCGCATGGGATATTTGAAACGGTGCAGTTCGTCCTCCAGGGAGGATGTCTGCACCTGGGAGCGGACTGGGTCTGGACTACTTAATGTAGATCTGCACCTCAGCCCGCTCCAGAACGACCCCAAGTGGTCATCCAGCGTGCCTTTGAAAGACCGGAAAAATCAGGTTTTTCAAAAGCACAGAGCGCGCCACTGCGAGCCTACTCCCTTGTGCAGATTTGCAGGCTCGCACCTGTGATCTGCCGGGGGTGTGCTTTAGGTTGGCGAGCTTCAGCAGTTGGTTGAGACCTTCGACCAACCAAAAGCTGCCATTTTTGATGCTGGAGCAGCATGGAGCAATGAGCACGGACTGCTCCAGAGCAGCCTGGACCAGACCGGGGAGCCAGAAGATTCGGTAAGTCGTGGCTCTCACCCTGTGCGGAAATGGCCATAATTTAAGTCCAATTTTCCTAAAACACCAAAAGAAATTATATATTAAACCGAACACATATCAACTGTCCCAGAACTTCCATCCATCCAATGAAGTACCAGTGCAGGATTTGACAGTATAAATCTTCTACATGTGCTTGGAATCTTGGATGCTAACTTTAAAGCCCTAAATAAAAGGCACCAAATAGGTGCAATTGCATGATAGAAATTCCACTATAAGGACTGTATACTTTTATCCCCTTCTAAATACATAATTGAAAATCCTACTGTCTTATGCATGGTGAAAAGAGCCTAATCTTTATTCCCGGCAATTGCAGCTCTTCTTTACTGCCAGTCAGGAGTTGAAATGTCCCTCTTATAGCTCAGCTGATGATCAAGAAGAGGAAGATCTGGTTGAAGTAGTGTAAAACATATCTGTCTCTGCTTGACTTTTGCTGGTACAACAACTTCCAAAAGGGATTTTGAAGGCTTACTTCTAGCTTCAGCCCTGCTACATTATCATTTCTTCTGCCCAATCTTGACTGGATCTACTTCATCTCTAGATCTACCTCTATACCTGCATTCAGGTCTACAGGCCAAGGTTATGCACTCTCATTTTCATTGTAGACCATTTGGATGTTGGCATGAGGAACCAACCTTTGAAAATAGAACTGGAATTAAGCACATGACATGTGCCTGTTAAGAAACCTACCAGATGCACAAAAAAGCAATTTAATGCTTTCATGCAGTCCTAGAAAAATCCATTTGAATGGGAAACAGAGACAAAACTTGCTATAGTAAACTTGTTCTTGGTTAGTGATAGAGTTAGTCTTAAAAAGGAGAGAATTTCCATTTTGATTTCCCCAGGTGTTGACCCATTTGGGGTTCCTGTTAAGAACTTAAAACAATTATCTCCCCCTTCCTAAGTTGCTAGAGTTCTTTACTGCCAAGAGGGCACATCCCTTTTTTTGACAAAAATTTACCTGGTGGCCAGGACTCACAGTCCACGTAGAGGGTGGGGAGCTCTGCCTGCCGTTTTGGAGTGAGAGAGCCCAAAGTGGACTACTCCTGCCCATGATGCCTAAAATATCTCCATTATCTCCATATCTCCAAATATCTCCAAATACCTCCATTGCCTAAAATATCTCCTATTAGGTTATAGATATTAGGGTAAGATATGCACAGGGTACCTATGGGACTGTAAGGAACCATGGGAGATTTATTTCTTATGGTTTTTGAAGACAGAAGCTAATGAAGGCCCTGCTGTGTCTTCTCTTTCCTTTTATTGTCACCTGAAAATTAGGTATTAAAGATGGGTGGGTAAAGTAGAGGAGCCTACATGTGTGTGTGTGTGGGTGCTTGCTAGGTGATGAGATTCTTCTAGGCCTCACTATGTTGGGAAATACAACAGATAGTTGTGAATCTTTCCACCAATCAAATTGGCAAGGTAGAAACTGAGCAATTACAAGTCCCATGCCCATCCCTCATAGGGTCTAGCAGAGAAAAGAAACAAGCTTAGTCTTCTTTGTAAAACATATTTAAATACTCCACATATTAAAATGCAGCTGGGAGTAGCAAAACCAATCAACAGGAAGTCACCATAAGTATATGTTGTGCCTAAACTCCTGTAAAACAACAGGCAAACCACCAATTAGTGAGTATAGGCATGCGAAAGTTGCTAACTGCGACACATGAGCCTAGTGTTGTTACCAGGAGCACAATAAGGTCGAGATTTGGAAATGGCCATAAGCAAAATGTGAGTCATTTTAAATATTTATGTTAAAAATAAATTGTTTTATCCAGGTCCATTCTGATTTGATCCACAGTATGCTTGTTTTCATCATCATTACTCCTGATGTGTTGACATATAATGTCAGATTCTCTGTTCAATGAAATGTCAAGGTTTTCTCTTAGCTGCTTATTAGAATGTAAACAAATGCAATTTATTTGTTGGGCACAGTATTTCTTGGAGAAGCACATCAATCTGAAATTAGGCTGCAGTAACTTAGAAAGAATTCAGAATGTTTTCAGGTTTCAGTTATAAAAAGAACCCACCATCTCTGTATTTTGTAGTTCAAATCTGCTTCCTATGGAACCCTTTTCTGTGATTTTAAAATACCTTTTATCTTTTCTGCAGGAGCTAAGTAAGTCTCGACCTGGCTAGTTCCTGAAGGGGAAATGAGAAAAAAATGTGCACCATTTCCACTTCCTTGGAGAAGGCTCAGCATATAGAAGTAACAAATACAATTAATTAAAGCTCTAACCCTATACACTTATCTGATAGTAAGTCCCACTGAAGGCAATGATATAGTGGCACAGAACACATTAGTGTGATGAAATTATTTCTCCACAACTGTGTGTCCTACAGGTCTGTACAGCAGCAACTATTCCCCTTCCCCAAAAATTGACTTTCCTGCCTTTGTACATGTAAAAGAGTCCAGTATACCTCATGGTCTGAATTCTACCCAAAGTAGATTAGCCAAGAACATAAGATATTCCCATTTCATTTCAAACTGTAATTCTTGCTTCCGTTTTCATTTCAGCTGACCTCTGGAGTCTTTCATTTTATTGAAATCCTATTTTCAGTTTAATATACTTGTTAATATTAGACTAGAGGTCATCAAACTTGTATTTCTATGTTACTGACACCAAGGATATAATTACAGTTCACTGGAGAAGTGCTTCCCTTTTTGAAAAGACTGCATATTCTTCTTTCACATTTGTAGCTAGAATTTAGGCTTCAAAGCTTTCACTTCATAGGAAGCAACCTGAAGATAAATTGCAGCAATTTCCTTCAAGGTCATCAGTCCAGTAGAAATGACTTTCCATAGAAGTTTTCTTAGAGGTGATCAGTGAGTGGGAGGAGTTGGTAGCTCAATTCACATCTTGTTATGAATATCCAAAACAGGAAAGACATCTCTTTTTTTTGTAAACAAAACCTTGCAGGTCAATAAATAGGAGGATCTAGCCTGCATCATTTGTGGCTTCCCAAGCAAAATACAGACTGCAGCCTATATGCTATGAATAATGATTCATCACCTTGAGCCAGTGTGGTTTGGAGACCAGGGCTCGATTCCACACAGTCTATTATGGGTCCTGATGCAAAATATATTTCCCCGTCTCAGTGTAGTTTGAATGTATATCTGTATCTCTCATCATTTGGTGATGTTAGTTTCAGTGTTCCGGTCCTCACAGTCACCTCTCATGACTGCTGTTAAATAGAAATCTGTGACCATTGGCAATGCAGAAATCTGCCTTTCAGTTCTGCTTTCTTTTTCATGTTTCAATATGATTAATATCAATGTTTCTTATTTGCTCAGAAGATATAATACTGGGGAAAAAGGAGAGAAAAAAGAAAGGTCATTTCCCTCTCTCTCTCTTTCTCTCTTTGGCCATTTCCACACAAGCCTGTTATAGTGCTTTTTTTCCACTTTCAACATCTCTCATTCCTCCATAAACTGCAAACCTCAGGATTCCATAGGATGTTGAAAGTGAAATAATAGCACTATAATAGGCTAGTGAGGAAATGGCCAGAGAGAGAGAAAGTGAATAAGTAAGTAAGAAAGAAAAAAAGACAGCTATGAATCATTTGGGGGGGTGGTGGCAAAAATTATTATGTACTTATCAGATCTTGCCAGAATTATACAGCATTTTCTCTCAAACTGCTTTGCATCTTGCCTGATAAAAGAGACCTGAAGATTTCAGGCACTTGCCAAATTTTTATACTCTTTTGGGCGGTCAAGTTAAAATAGTACACTAAAAGGGATTTTGAAAGGCCAAAAGACCCACTGACTCTTTTACCAGATCCTGCCAGAATTTTTACAGCTTTTTTTCAGAACACAAAGTGTCATATGAGTTTCCATTAAACACATGGGAACATCTGGAAGGCTGGCTTTGGAAAGGTGGGATAGAAGGGAAGCAAATCAGTTTGGACTTTTTCATTTGGACCAGTAAAGACGATAAGGAAGGAGAAAGAAAGAATGGAAAGTCTTCTGAGACATTCAGGGAAGAAGCTTTGATTCCCCTGCCCTTACCATCCTGCAGAGGATTTGTTTTGGAAGTCAGTGCCTCCCAGTCTGACTGAGCTATCAGGGAATTGGTGCTTCCACTAGTCTGAGGTCATGCTCCTAACTGACAATGCCAGATGAAGGCATTTGAGGAACCTGGGAAATTTGTGGTCTGTAAGGTACATGACAGAAGTAGGTCAGATGACAGAATATAATGGTATAGACTGGCAGGGCTGAAGATCTAGTAGGGTCTCAAAATGATCCCTATGCATTTGCATTAACTGAACTAAGGCCATTATCATTAGGGCATAAAGATATGCACATGCACCCATTTCTGGGTCATTGGGATGTTCTCCCATGGTTGTCCATTGAACTAGAATCTTGATGTTTCTGTGAAACTTGGAAAGATTCAAAAGGCTTTATAAAGGTCAAAATGTTGTTCCTTAAGCTCAGATCTTAGCTCTGAAATCAGTTAATAGCCTCAAGAGTGACATAACAATGTTTCTTAGTCTGCCGTCCTACTTCATCCATCCATGTAGCAGCTTTGCATTGATTCCAGGGGAGGAAGCAGATTCCACAGGCGTCTCATTGTATGGACCAATCTGCTTCATTCATGGAACATAAAAGCCATGAGTGCAAGAGTTATGCATACATAACTTAGTGCACATGGGACATAACTCACTTTTCAATGTGCTTCTCTAATTTTTCTTGGGATATGATGTAAAACTGCTGTGCCTTAAAACAAAACAAGCAGAAAAGAAACCATCACTTCAAAAGCCAATTATTTGCTAATTTGCATTAGTTGTTCAGTTGTGATATTGTACTGTTTTGGGACTGATTTTCACCATTTTCAAAAATATGTTGTACAAAGACAGCTTAGAAGGGAACTGTCATGAAATTATGGAGGTTACAAGAGCTGTGTAGCAGGCCTGCCTCCTGGATACTCTGTCTGCTATCTGTCTGCCCCCCCCCCGCCATGCCTGTTAAACAGGGGCTCATCTTACCCATGGGCCTAATGCAGCCTGTGGATTTGGTCTATGAAGTGTCTGGGCCCCCTGTGTCTCCTTTGGAGCAGGGCTCAAAAGGAGGCAAGAACAGAAAAGAACAAAGTGAGAAACAAGATCTAGGGTGCTTTCATAATTATACAATTTTATTGCAGTATGATTCCTCTACCATGGCAACATCTTGCGTAGTCCTGGGATTTGCAGTTTAGGGAGGGACACTTAGAATTCCTAGCCAAACTACAAATCCCAGGATTCCATAGGATGCAGCTCTGGCAGTTAAAATGGAATTGAAGTGCTATAATTGTGTTGTGTGAAAAGGACATTGGACATTGTGTACACTGCATGCTGACAGGAACAAAGAGAGGAACATGTTAGAAAGAGGACATTTATATAGAATGGGAGAAGGAAAAGGACAGATGGAAGAATCACTTGTCTGGAAAGAATAATCACTGGTGAAAGAAAGCTAAGATTCCTTTTTCTGCTAGTCCTTTTGGCTAGTCCTTCCAGGAACTCCGCATATCAGCTTCCTTCCTTACCAACATGTGTTGGAGGGGAGGGTACAGAAACAAAGCCAGCTGCTCTCAAGTGGCTCATTGAAGAGGTTCTGGAGTAGCAGCAGTTTGCTCCTTTCCTCCTTTCCCAACACAGGGCAAGAGAATGGAAGGGTCCACCTAGTGCTCCAGACAGGGATATCAGAAGACATGGCCATGTTGCTTGGTGGAATGCAGCATTTAGTAGACTCAGTGCATGTGTATATGTGTCTGTGTGTGGTAGAGTTAAGCACAAAATAGTTACTTGCCCTTGCTTTTAATCAACCTGTGCTTTATAGATTATAGCAAAGCCTTTGATTGTGTAGATCATGAAAAAACTATTGATCGATATAAATGGTTGTGCCACAACATAGGATTGTTTTGATGCACAACCTGTACTCAGGACAAATAGCTATCATCAGTACAGATAGGGAGAAATGGAATGGTTTCCAGTTAGCAAAGGGGTCAGACAAAGCTGTATTTTATCACCTTATCTAACTTGTACGCTGAACATATCATACAAAAAGCAAGAGGAAGGAAATGTGAAAACTGGAAGAAGGAACATCAACAATTTAAGATATGCAATTGACACCGTACTATCACTAGAAAATAGCAAAGAGTTGGATTACTGAAGAAAGCCAAGGAAGAAAGTGCAAAGACAGGTTTATAGCTGAGCATTCAGAAAACAGAAGTAATGACCACAGGTGACTGACATAACTTTAAAGCTGATACTGAAGATATTGAAATGCTCAGAGATTTTCCATAGCCTGGATCAGTCATTAATCAAAATGGAGACTACAGTCAGGAAATCAGAAGAAGACTAAAACTTGGAAGGGCAGCTATGATGGAACTAGACAAGATTGTAAAATATAAACATATATCATTGAATACTAAAGTCAGGATTGTTCATGTCATCATATTTCCTATTTCTATGTATAGTTGTGCAAGCTGGACAATGAGGAAAGCTGATAGGAAGAAAATCAACTAATTTGAAATGTGGTGCTGAACAAGAGTTCTACAGATACCATAGACCACTAAAAAGATAAATGAATAAGTCCAAGAGCAAATCAAGCCTGAGCTCTATCTAGAACCCAAGATAACAAAACTGAGACTGTTGCACTTTGGGCATATCATGAGAAGACATGACTCACTCAAAGAGACAGCAATGCTTGGTTAGGTAGAAGGCAGTAGTGTTACCTCACTTACCTCACCTACATGCTATGTCCTGAGGATCATAATTATTTTATATCAAACATAGTGATCCATAGAGATCTACTGGAAGGACACGTAGGCAGTAGAGCTATGGAAATAGATCAAAAGGTAGTCCTGTTTTCTGTCACGTATCCTAGGTGAATCTTGCGGATGGTTCACACAGGCTATTTGAATGGATTTTCAGCAGTGATGGCACTAACAGGAGACGGAAGGTCTCCGGGATCAAATTAACATTTCAAACAGCCAGGAATGTTACACTTTGAAGGCATACATCCTCGGATAAGAAACTCATCTTGCAGGAAACTACAAGGATGTCTGGCTGTATTTTCTTTGAACTACAAAGCTGAGATCCATCTTCATAAAAATGCAGCCATCTGGTCCCCAGAACATTTTTTTTTAGCTCTGTTCACCCCTATAACTAGGACCCCTTTTTCTCTTCCATTTTGGAGGAGGAGGAGTTCTCCCAGGCTCTTTCCACATGACATTTGCCATGTGAAAGGGTGCTGGAGTGTCACGCGATTGTGAGCGACGCACTCACAATCATGTGACACTCCAGGTAAGGGCAGGCGCTGCTTGTGCACTTTTTCATTTTTGGCTTTCAGCCGAAAATGGTGCGCGATCACGCATTGCTCCCGGACTCCGCGCACGCTTACCTGGTGTGTGGAGCCTCCAGAGCTGTGCCAGTTGTGCTTCCTGCCCCAGCGCAGCCTGGGAAACTCCCAGGCTGCATTGCAGAAGGAAGAGGTGGGGCTCTTGTGCAAGCAGGCAGCTTGTGCAGAGCTGAAGCAGCAGGGACGCAAGAGTCTCTCTCTGGAGGCTGCTTGCCTGATCCTTGCACCCCAGCTCCGGAAAAAGGTAAGGTGCAGAAAGGGCCCCAGACTCGCAACAATGCTTCTGCCAGTGGAAAAGCTCCCCTCAGCCTCCAGGGAAGAGGCTGAGATGAGCTTTTCACTTGTCTTTTCCCAGCCGAAGACTTCTGGATTGGTACAGTATTACCCCAAAACCCTCATGTCTCTCTCCCTCTTAATTTTCACCTCTTTCTAAATTTCTATAGTCTTGTACGCTTGTGGGAGTGAGTGCGGCTGAGTGATTTTATGGATTTTAACATCTATTTCAATAAAATACTTAAATTTGGACAGTTAACCTGATTCTGTATGATCCAACTCCGTAAAAGTTGGGCTAAAACATCCTTAATTACCCTGCCCTCTTTGCATTGCTAAAGCAGTGTTCATAGCTAACATTCCCCACAAGTGATAATTTTGACAGGCGTTGGGAATCCTCCTAAGGGACCCCCAGCAAGCAGGGTAACAGGAGGAAAAGAGGAAGACAGCACTAAAGATGAGTAGACTCAATCAAGCCATGGTCCTGAGTCTGCAAGATCTGAGCAGGCCAGTTGATGATAGGGTGACTTGGAGTCTCTCATTCACAGTGTCACCATTGGTTGATGTCAACTTGACAGGAGTTAACAACAACAGCACTGCCTTAAGCAGTGCTTTACCATTTTCAGCAACTTTTTTCTTTCTATACAAATTCCCTTCCAAATATTGCTAGTGTTAAGAATGTGGCCAAAAATGTCTGCAGAAGTAGCTAGATGCTCTGTTTTGAGTAGAAAAAGGCACAGGGGAGGATTGGTACCAGATGGATGGTAGGAGATGTGTTTCCTGTTCCCTGCCTGCCTATTCCATTCTCCAATCTGCCCTACTCTGATTTTCCCCCTGCAAAGGTTTAAATGTGAGAAAACATCACCCTACAGCTTCTATCACCTCCAAACAGAAGCACATCAAAGCACATTTCTTTGTAATGTAATCGACACTTTTGGTCCTGTCTGTCTTTACAACAAAGCTTATAAATCAGGTTCAGAATATTTTTACGTTATTTATGTAACTAGGAGCTGAGACTGAGAGATATGTTGTTTTCCAAAGGTCTGATCAGTTGGCTACCTAATGTTACATGATGTTTTGCATGTCATGTTAGACTGATATTCTGAAGAGTCACAATCAATCATGGTTCCCAAAGCATGTTTCTTGTAGCACGGGGCTTTCCAAACTGTGTGCCACAACACATTAGTGTGTTGGCTATAGTGTGTAGGTGTGTTGCACGAACCTAACAGGTGGAGGGGCTGCTTCTTCCGCTGCTGTGGTGGATCAGGTCTGGGGTGGAGGGGCTGCCCCTCCCACTGCCGCCACCCCAGGCCAAGGAAGACCCCAGTGAGGGTGGTGGCAGTAGACCAGGTTTGGGTGGAAGGGCTGCTTCTCCTGCTGCTTCCACCACCCTGGGCTGAGGAAGATCCTAGCGAGGATGGTGGTGGTGGCAGGCCAAGCTCAGGTGGACTTACTGAATTATTGTGTTGTGAAATGATGCATGTCTAAAAAGTGTGTCACCAACATGAAAAAGTTTGGAAAGCTCTGCTGTAGCGTGTGTGTATGTGAGCACTAAAAACAAGGTGGATGACTTTATCAATGTGGGACAGAAGCATATACAAAACTGATACAGAACTGAAAAGTTAATGAGCAGTGATGTAGACTCAAATCGACTGACTTGGACTCAAGTCAGACTTAAGTCGCTTCAGTGACTTGACTTAGACCCTTTTTGCATGGCATTTTCGAAGCGAAAGGGCCCCTTGAGCATCGCGTAAACTTGAGGAGCGGTCCACATGACGCACTCACATTTGCACGATGCTCAAGGGCCTAACGCGGACCATGCACACATTTTTTTATTTTCTGCTTAAAGCTGAAAATGCTGCGTGGTCGCACATCGCTCTGGGGCTCCGCGCACACTTAGCTGACATGCGGAGCCTCGGGAGCCAGGCCGGTCGTGCTTCCTGTGCAGTGCAGGCTGGGAAAGGTCCCAGGCTGCATTGCAGAAGGAAGAGGCCGGGTGCTCACACGACCAGGAAGCAGCTGCAGAGCCCAAGCAGGAGGGATGCGAGTGCGTTCCTCCAAAGTCTTCCTGCTCGAGCCCTGCCGCCCAGCACCGGGAAAAGGTAAGGTGCGAAAAGGGCTTTAGACTCGACTCGACAATAAATGATGCATTGACTCAACTCGACCAGAGATTTGTATATTTTTAGTGATTGACTTGCTGTCCTTTGTTTAGTAACACAACACATTCACCTAGAACAGCACTTCCATTTCTTTTTGCCTACTGGTCACATGATGATCCATCTCAAGTCCAAAGTGTGGGCACATTTTTGAGCAGGGAACAGCAAACGGATGAGGCAATTGGCTTGAGGCAGGCTTGAGGTCTCCTCAGCAGCCTGCCTCTGCTGCATATTGAAGGAGCTTTCTAAAACTTCTCCTAAAAGCAGAAGGCAAGACTCAAACTCCAAAGTGCAGGGTGCCTTGAGGAGTAAAGATCCTCCCTTCTAAATCCTTTGAGGCTTCAGTAATGGAGAGTAAGAAGGATCATACTCCCCACTTCTGAAAAAACCTTCCAGCTTTGGAAATGGGAAATAAGAAGGATCCTATTCCCCACTTCTGAAGCTGCAGATAGCAAAATTGCAAATGTGGAGAGCTGACTCTGCTTAAATTGTTAAAATTGACTTTATTTGACCCTATCCAGAAATTCTGGAATATAGGTTGGGGTATAAAGTTGGCTCTTAGACTTGAGACTTGACTTGAAACTATCTTCAAGGACTTGAGACTTGACTTGAGACTTGAAGGTAGAGACTTGAGACTTGACTTGAGACTTGAAGTAAAAGACTTAAATACATCATTGTGTGAGATAAAAGTTATCTTGAGTGGCATGGGTCAGTTCCAGGCTGTATATGCTATCTGGTAGCCATTGGTAACTGATGGGAATCATCAACTTATGCTAGCCCACTCTGAGAAGAAGTGCTCCCTCAAATGGAGAAAGACATTTGTTTGACATAGCATGTGATTTTTCTCATCTACTTAATCTTGTATTTAACATATATTGTTTTTGTGACTGACGACTGGGATGTAAGTAAGGACTCACTGCTGAGGCATGCCTCTGAAGAAATCCTGTTTGAGGGAAAATGGTTAATTACAGGGAATATACTCTCTTCTTAATATCTACGTAGTTTGACCTTCTCTACAAAACCACCCCTGCCTACCATACAGTTCATTTTGCAAAGGTTCTACAGTAATTATCTGATTTTGAATGCTACAGTTTGTTGATAGATCATACTCAAATGGTTTGAGTCAGTTGCGTAGGGACATGGGGACAGAGGGGGTGATTCGCCCTGCGTGACAATGTTTTTGGGGCATCTCGGCCTGTAGCCATGCCCCTGCAGTCCCTGGTCACCCTCCCCATGTGACCTGGCCATGACCTCATACACCAAAGCCATGCCCCCATGCACAGTGGCCATGCCCCTTGCACCATAGCCCCGCTCCCTCCCACCCCCTTACAGCCCTGCCCCCTCCCACCCCCCTCCCACCCACTACAAGCTTCGCCACTGGTTTGAGTAGTCTTATATAGCTCTAAGTGGCATCAAATAGGCTATTCCTTTTGCCTATTAAGGACACTTCACACGTAACTATCTATCTATCTATCTATCTATCTATCTATCTATCTATCTATCTATGTATATATATATCTATGGATGCATTTTCCCCCCAAAATGGTAACAATAGATATGGGTCAGAAAATTGATGGCGAATTCCATTTCCACCTCCACCTCAAGAACTAGTGATCTCTTTTTTTTCTTCCCATTCTTCTCCCTTTCCCTCCCTATAAGTGACCTCCAAATCTGTGAATTTACGTTATCTTGGAGTGTCGTGTCCTATATGTAAAATGGTCACAACGTGCATGCAGACATGCTGAAGCATCCCTCTGCACGTTGCTGCCATTTAATAATATGGAATGCAAACATTAGTGATTTTTCCCATTTGAGGGGTCCTTGAACAGAACCCCCATAGGTATGAAGAGTCCACTATATATCAATATATTGATATAGGCCATTTCCACATGACACTGTTATAGTACCATTATTCCACTTTCAACATCCTGTGGAATTCTGGAGTTTGTAGTTTATGGAGGCCAAAAATGCCCTTTCCTAAACTCCAATTCCAAGAATTCCATGGGCTGTTGAAAGTGGAAGATAGCACTATAACAGTGTAGTGCGGAAATGGCCATAGATAAAGATTGTGTGTGTGTGTGTGTTGTACACAAGCTTGAAGGTCAGTCCAATTGACCTAATCCCATATAACTCTGCAGAAGTTGAAGCTGTAAAACTTGGATCCAGTCAAATAACTCTGTTTCCTTTAAAGCACTTTGTTCTATCTTGACTCACGTTTGGAATCTGTCTCTCCTAATTGTTCATACAATTCTCTGTAGGAATACTCTTGGTGTCCCCACACATATGTTTGTGTGAAGAGATTTCAGAAGAATGAAAAGTATTGATTAAATATTCATCTAATCCTTTACTTTTCCAAACCATTAGCTCATTACAACTGGAAAACTCTTCCTTCACTACTCTCTGTGGAATGCCACCCCCGCTTTAGCCTGAGAACTCAAGCCTTGCAGTAATTGGAGGAAATCTTTTTTAAGTGTTAAGAGCCAATCTAAATGAACTGGAAGAATAGCAGTGTTTCTTCCCCACGCCCAATAGCTGTATCTTGAAGGTTAGAGAGAGTACATTCTTCTTTTAGTAAAGCTAAATCAGCATGTGATGTTATTATTTTAATTAGCAATTGCATGCTTATTTTTTAAAAAAGTAAATAGCAGCTGCAAGGTGATGATCCAAATTAGATTGGGACCATGATTATAGAACAGAGGTCACAGATTCTCCATGTTCCCAATCCAAATGTCCCCCTTTCCCCATGGTTGCTATTAGCATTCAAAAGAAAATTCCCATTGACACCAATGGTACAGAAGGAACAATCAAGGGAGGGTGGTCTGGGTTAGGACATGGAAAGCAAAATTTTACCCACACCCTCAGCACTGTCTCCCTGATGCAGGCTGAACTACTTGCACGTGGAGTGAGTGAGTGAATAATAGTAAATGTAATTGTCTCTCAGTAAAGACACTGACAAAATAAAGTCCTGTGAATTGTTAGCTGCGTGTAGAGTGCAGGGTGTTGGAAGCATGGCTAACAGACTAGTCCCCAGACTTGTTCTTGTGGTTTCTAATTATTTTTTTAATTTAATTTTATTTTGGCCCCCAAACACACCTTGGGAGTGTGGGGACAATTTTCCTACATTTTTTTTTTTGCCCTGGAGCCATTCTAAGCCCAGGAGAGGCCATTTTTGTCCAACAGCGCGCAACCCAGAATTCAGCTTCAGAGATCTCCAAAAACATGGAAAAATTGATCCATACTCACTAGGGAATGTTAGGGGAATTTGATTTTTGTGGTGTGTTGCCTTCTAAGGACCCTGGGAGGTCAGTGAAAGCCTCTAATGCCCACCTTTGCAGTGCATTTGGTGACACACTAAGTGGTAGTGGTGATGCATCAGCATTGCTGTGAGGTTTGCTAGGACAGTCTGTCATTTTTCTGATTGGAATGAGGGCCTGGGGACACATCCCTTATAGATGAGGAAGAAGTGAGGAAAGACCCCCTGCCATGACTGAATTCTGTTCTCAAGAGGCCTCTCTGCCCATTTTATGTTCAATTAGTTAAATAAATATGGCACTAGTTTTCCCCATTCCCTTTGTCTCACCTCTTTAAGCCTGTCAATCTTGTCAAAAGACAACCCACTGTGAAATTTTCAGAAATACCTTGAGAAATTGAACAGGAATATAGTCCATTTCCACACTAGACTGTTACAGCACTATTATTCCACTTTCAACATCCTATGGAATCCTGGGGTTTGCAGGTCGGCTGGCCCCTCCCTGAACTGCAAACCCCAGGATTCCATAGGATGTTGAAAGTGGAATAATAGCACTATAACAGTCTAGTGTGGAAATTGTGATACAAGCAGGGATAAGCACTTTGCTCTGTCACGTCTCTGTATCAGGGGTCTTTTTACATTACACAATTATAGCACTATGATTCTACTTTAACTGCCATAGTTCCATCTTATGGAATCCTGGAATAGACCTTATAGGGAGGGGCATTTAGAATTTTCAGCCAGAGTGCTTCTCTGAATTCCTCCCCAAACTACAAATCCCAGGATTCGATAGGATGCAGCTATGGCTATTAAAGTGGAATAATTCCACTGTAAGTATGCAGTTTGAAAAGGCCTTATATTATCACCTCTTGAAGCAGTTTTTTTTAAAGAACAGCCAGATAAAATTATATGACTGTGCTTCTGGTATATATTTATAATATGTAGCCAGCCACAGAAAGCCACTGAATTTAGGAACTCCAACTATGAAGATACATCTATTCTTTTTATCTCTCTTTCTGCAAGGTCAGGTTCAGATCTTGTTGTCAACATCTGTCATGATGAAAAGTTCTAAAATATAGGCTTGTTTTCAACTTCCTATTTTTCTTTTCTAATTATTGCCTTCTTTTGTCTGATAACAGTTGAATTGTCTGAATATCTTGCTCTTCTGTTTCCTTGCTAACCATCTGGAATCTCATTCCCCAGGTATCCATAAGTGGTAGGTGATTTCACAGAAAAGACAGTGTACCTGGAAGAGGATTAGAACACAACATACTAGAGGTATAGTACAGGAGGAGAAGACTGCCTGTTGCATGTCCCTGTTTCCTCTCTACGATGATGAGAACAGATGGTTTCGTATCATAATCTCTTGTGAGACTGAATGACTGTGAGAGTACAATTGCTAATCTTTTTACCTGGATGTTTTGATCATTTTAAAATTATTTCTCAGCTCCCTATCCAGTGCTTTATGAAAGCCCCACATTCTGCTATTATCAGAACAGCCCACTCATTCCTTACTTTTTCTGTAGGCAGAGTGCATAGTTAAACTATAGATTTTACTAACATAGGAGGAAGCAATCAAGCGGTTCCTTTAAGACTGATTTATTTCAGCATGAACTTTCATGGATGTCAGCCCACATCTTCAGATGCATTGAAGAAGTAGGTTGCAATCCACAAAGGATTATGCTAAAATAAATCACTTAGTTTTAAAGGCACCACTAGGTTCCTTCCTCCATTTTCCTTTTTATACTCAAAAAGAGTAGCACAACTACTTCTTTGAAAACTGTATGACAGTATAATGGAGGTTTTAAACATATTTTTGTTTAAATAAGTTGCAATGAAAAAAAAGAGAAAAAAGGAAGAGGGAGAAAGTGAAGTGGGAGGAAGAAATACATAAGACTTGAATAAAAAGTGAAAAAAGTACTTAGATTTAGTATAGTACAAAATGTAGTATCTAGTTTATTTATTGTTTCATTACATTTTTGTCCTGCTTTTCTGCTAAGATAATAGTCAGGACAGTTAATATCCCTGAAACACTTTAGACAGTAAAGATGTTTAAATACTTACTTGAAACAAATTAAATAATAAAGCCCTTATAAATCAATAAGTATCAAAACAGTTTCAAAGGCCAGTTTGAAGTGATGTGATTTTTATGCTCTTTCTGAAAGCAGCAAGAGTAGGTTTTGAATGCAACTCTTAACTAACTCTTTAGTTAAGTATGGATCAACAACCTCAGCAGTTTCAAACTACTTTAAAGTCTGGCTTAGAGAAACGCAATTTATTTTTAGGTGAAGTGTTTTGGTGTGGATGGGGTGGAAACACATTTTGCAATGTTCTGCGTGATGTACAGGCATACTTCTGTTAACAAAGTCTCTAGCAGTGAAGCTCCTTTTCTGCAAAGTGTATTTATGTCAATCCAGCCCCCTTTTCCTCCTTGTCCTTTAGCTGGAAGTTTTTTTAGCAGCATTGACATTGGGAGGATGACAAATGCAGCTGGAGAAATACAGAACTCCAGTGTTAGGTTGCTGCAGCCTGTCTGCATTAAACAAAGAAAGAAGAAAGAGAGAGACAGAGACCTTGGGACTTTCCACCCTACAGTGTTATAATGTTATGTTTCCACTTTCAATATCATGTGGAATTCTGGGATTTGTAGTTTACTGAGGCAAAAGAGCTCTCTGGCTGAGAATTCTAAATGCAAACTCCAGGATTCCATAGGATGTGGAAAGTGGAATAATAGCACTGTAACAGTGTAGTGCGGAAAGGCCCAGAGACAGAGAGGCAAGCAGGCAAGCAAACAAGCAAAGAGAAAGAGACAGACAGACAGACAGACAGAGAGCAAGCAAACAAGCAAGCTTCAGCTGGGAAACAGTGGGTTTCTGCTCTGATTCTACAGTAGCAGTGCATGCCTGCCCAGAACAGACAAGGTAAATAGCAGCTGTCTCCAGAATCTCTACTGAGCATGTGCAATCAGCAAAACAGAGGAAAGAAGATTGCAGATAAGCCTGTCCCACCAACTATCCTCAGCATGTTAAAAAAGCATACATCTGTAAGTGTGGCCACCAAAATAGATATCGTAAGAAATATAGAGGCATATGAAAGAAAAAAAATCATCCCTAGATGAGTTTTGGAAGTATTCAGATGGTCTTTAGAAGATTCCAAATGTTTTTGTTTGTTACTTGAGGCTTTTCCGACCTGGTGGTTTTATTTCATGCATGCATACTGTTAATTTTGAACAAAAAGTTTGCTGAAACACATTGAAGTGTCCTCCTTTTTTTTTATGATGTAGGAACCTATCCCCATTCATCCCAAGTAACTTCTGTCTCTGGTACCAACTTTTCTGTTAAAGAAATAATGCTGAGGAACACATCTGTTTCCTCAACTGAAATCTATCTGTAACTGCTAATTCTGTAGGGTGTCCTTATCTCTAAAACATTGACTATTCCTCCCCTGCACCTCAGGCTTTGTTATCAAGCCCTTTCCCGTTATATGGAGTCTATCCTTATTTCTATTTTTCTTTGCGCCTTTCTTTCAGCCTTGAGTGAAATGTCTGCCACATAAAATTGTGGCAAGTTTTAACAGCTACATTGGCTTACTCTCCCAGGTAGAAATTTGCAGCCTTTCCTTACCACCAGTTCCTTAAGGCTTTTCCCTTCGCCATGTTTACACAGTATCTGGAAGACAGAGGCATGGGCCACATCACTTTTGGGTTCAGTACTAAAGCTGTCTAAAACAAGGTTGTCACAACCTGGTGCCTTCCAGATGCTGACATATTACTACTCCCATTGTCCCTCACCATTAGCCAGGCTGTCTCAGGCTGATGGGAGCTAGATTCAACACTATCTGAAGAGCCAAAATATGAGGGAAAACCAGACAGAGACACAGAATCAGCCTTGAATCTTACATGTGAAGGACTGCCCTATGAGTAACCTGTTGGTGTTGCATTATTTTTCTTTTACCCTTCTTATAGAAGAATAATTCTGAGGTAACGTGAACTCGCTGTTACAAACACTGGTTCTGAAGGGGTTAAATCCAATGCCACTGGAATAGGAAAAATAAGCGAATTGAATTGTGCCTCTGAGTAAATTGCAGATGTCTTTGTCTTATCTCAAATTTTAGGAATGGCCTTGCAACACTCAAAGGTCTGAGAACTAAAAGGGAGTAAGCATACTCCCTCATTTTGGCTACAGGCATCATTTAGTATCATTTTCTAACTAACTCTTTGTTCATCTCTGTGCCAGTCAATGATGTAATGGAAAAGTTAACTAAAGATCTTTTTCTTCAGTGATGGGCGGGCTAAATGAATGATTGATTGCTGACATAGAAGGCAAAAGGTATATAGTGATGCTACCTCAATTAATTGACACAACAGTTCTGGGATAACTGTTGTCCTTGCGCAAGATATTGTTAAACAATAAAATGGCTTTTTGATTTTTACCTGGAAACCTGGTCTTCGTCTCTTTCCTGGCCACAACATTTCTGGTGCATTGGCTGGGAAACGGGGGAAGGGGCTATTCTGTCCCCCTTGACGGACGTTTGGACGTCGGGGATTGCGGCCCCCCCTTGACAAAACCCAGGGCGCCCTCGACCTTTTGTCGAAGAGGTTTGGTTGGGGGAGTGGTGGCATCCCTGGTGACAGTGATCCAGTCAACGGACCTCAGGTTACAGCTGGAAACCAAGCCTCCCATCCCCGGGTAAAATACCCCCCATGTTTGGGGGGGGGAAAGGGGGAACTATCCTGATTTTGGCCGAGTCCTCTCAGCAGTGGAGAGAAAAACCCCAAAACTCTTGGTATGGCGGAATAATAAATGAGATGTCTCAGTTGTGGTTTAAGGGACCTGATGGGAGGTTGTTTTTGAATGAAAGATGCTGTGTGGGTCGCAGGGGATTGCATTTCCTACGTCCATGCTGTTGGAATTTCCAATGGCTAGGTCAATACCAGAGTGACTGGAGTCAAAACCCCTTTGTGTGGGCACAGGGGCCCCCCTTCACCCATGCGTAATCCCATCCCCATTGTGTCTTGTCTGGAACTTGGGAGGAAATGGGTGGGGGAGAGAAGGCGAGCCTCTGGGCTGTATGTTAAAAATTTTAAAGGAGGATTTATGGAAATTTACTATAGCTGCTGTAGTGTGGAAGAAAAAAATTGGTTTTTTTCCTTTTAGTTGTCTCTCGGCGTTTGAAGCCATTTCCTAAAGCCCCTCCTCCTTGGGCTCTTTTTGTTTTAAGCCAAAGTTCTCCCCAAGGGGCTGGGAAATGGCAGTAAGTCATGCAAAAACCTCAGGAGTTAATGAGAAATAGTGAGGAAGCAATGCAGAATTCATTGTTTTCTCAATTTTGAAATTTCAGGCAGTGGGATTTTCAATAAAGGGTTTCAGAGAGCTATTACTATGTAAATGCTATAATTAACTGGAAAGGAATCCCTTTGTCCCATGCTAAAGGCAGTGGGGCAAATCTCAGCCTGACGGAAAGTAAGGCGTTTTCTAGGACCAAGTCTTTAATGGAGACTTAATGGGCCGGCAATTGCAAAAAGGGTTTCAAGGAAGAGCAGGAAAGGCTACTCTTATAAATGGTGGCTGAAAAAAGGAAAAAGAGAGAAAAAAGGAACTCTGCACCACCAGGAATTCCCCCTCACCCCTCCCTGTTGAAAGAGAAAAAAAAAAAAAAAACAAACCTGACAGCCTAAACTAACACTGAAAGGGAGGGGACACATTTTTCCCCCCCTTTTTAATGATAGAAGCAAAGTCTGGTTTCCTGGTAAATTTCTCTATTTAAAAAAGGGAAAAAGGGAGATTCACTGAATATTTAATGAGCTGTCATTTGCAAATTCCCATCCATTCACCATACTTAAGGCTGTGTATGCAGTGGTGGACAGCTGGGAAAAAATTTGGGAAGAGGTTAAATTTTAATAGCCCCCCTGAGGAACCAAAACCTTGAAGCCCCCGCCATATGTTCCAGCAATTTACAACCAGGAGGCACAGGCAGAAGAGGCAACAGTGCCAGCAGCAGAAGTCCAAGGGGCCCCCTTTGGTGGCACAAGCCACTGGACCTACCTATGCAAAGTAACAGGGGCACTGGTGCTGCTACCAGTGAACCAGCCAACATTTGCCCCAGGGGTGAAGGTATTTTGGGAAGTAACAATCCCTTTCAAAATCAACGGTTGTCGAAACACAAGGCCCCCCCCGGCCCCCCCCCCTTCGGTGACCAATCCCCCAAGAATAGGAACTTTAAAAACCCTACACCCCATATTACCACGGGGGAAAAGGGAAATGACACATCCCCTAAGCCCCACAGATGCCTTAGTCTTAGAAGGGCCCCCAAGGGGAAAAGCAAAAAGGCCAAAAAGACCACAGGACACCCCCCCCCCAGACCCAGAGTGAAGGGAGTGGAGAGGAAGAAGAGGATGACAGTGGTGAAGAAAAAGGTAGTGGCCCCACTCAGACAGACAGCCGGTAGTTGATACTCAGCAGTGGGGCTCCAGTGAGTTCAGAGTTATCAAATACACCCTTCACCATGTCAGACCTACTAAATTGGAAGACACACTTCAACTTTAGGGAAAAAGCCAAAAAAAAATAATAGAACTTTGCTCCAGTATCATGGCCTCACATGTCCCCTTTGGGAGGTTTGTCAATATTTCTTTTGACCTTGTTCACCACTGAGGAGTGGAGGAGAATAAATTCAACATGGGAACGGCTACCAGAAACAGAGCACCAGAGGCGAACCCCGAGCAATGGATGAGAGGCAGATTTCCCCCTAGCTGATCCAGGGTAGGATCCAAATAATCCACCAGATGAATATGCTCACTGATTATCAAGCCCCTTTAGTGGAAGCAATGATAGAAGGGATGAAGAGAGCTGTTGGACTCCAAGCAGGCAGGAGGAAGAAGCAAGTGGAGAGAAAAAACAAGGCCATTTTTGGGAAGAAATGTGTGCAATTTCAACAGGAAAAGGCCAGTCCTTTCTAAGTCAAAAAATAGAAAGGGGGAATTGGGGAAGTTCAAGAATGATGGACTTAAAACTGTAAAACTCTATCTGACAATGAGTTTTTGGAGAAGCAGTTGACATGGAATTTGAACACATGGGAATTGTAGTACCTGAATAATTTCCCCCAAAGGACCCTTGGGAATTCCAATGCAAAAGAACAGAGAAGTAGAGCCCCCACAGAGGCTCTGAAGCTGCAGCGGCAGCTCTTTAGGAGACAGAGGGGGGAGGGGAGCAATAATACCAGCAATAAGGAGTAAGCCACTGCCAGCATCAAGAGGCTTTCTGGAGGAGAAGCGATGTAAAATAGCAGCCCCCCCCCCAGCTGAGGCGCCGGCCAAGGGGCCCGGGCGGTGACGGGGGGGGGGAGAATGGTTCGGAGGCTGCTCCAGGGATGGAGATTTCCCCCCCATGGGGGCGAAGCTGGAAGGAATGAGCACCATTTCACCCCCTCCCTCAAATTTTATTTTTGGAATTTTAGAACCAGGCGAAAAAAGGAAATAAAATACGGGCCCAAGCGGCTACAAAAAAAGCTAGCAGGGCAGCCAAAATTTCAGGAGCTGCAAGGGGCTGAAGAGGGCAAAAAAGGAGCAGTTCAGCAGCCTCGGCCATCCACCCTAAAACCCCCAATCTCGTCTGATCTCGGAAGCTAAGCAGGGTCGGGCCGGAGATTAATGGGAGACCGCCTGTGAATACTGGGAGCTGTAAGTTTTTTTAAAAAAAGAATAAGGTAGAGGTCAGAAGGTGAGAAGGTGGTAAGGACCCAAAAAGGGAAGAGGGCCCGGGGGTGTGCCAATGTGCCCCCTGGGGCAAAAAGGCAAGGGAGAAAAAATTTGGGCAGATGGTGAAGACAGTCAGAGAAAGATGTGGATATGGATGTGGATATGTGGTGGATGTGGAAGAAGCACAGGGACCAAATGAGGGTGATGTTTGGGGAGAATCCTTTTGTGGAAGACGATGCGAACTCCTGAACAATGTCAGTGGGCAGCAGTTAAAAGGAAAAGTTTTGTTCCCCCCCCCCCATAAACTGAAAAAAGGGAAGGGCTCGGAGTTGTGACATTCTGTGGGAAAAGTTCAGGGTTGGAGTACGGGAAAGGGCCCATCAGAACTGCAAAATAGCACCCCCTCACCAGTTCCCGAAAGGTGGAAACTGGAAAGGCTCCCCGGCGCAGTCCCAGCGGGATGGAGGAGGTGATGGACACCCCCTGAGCAAGCTGGGAGAAGAGGTGACGGTGCACTCTGAGTTGGGGGGAGAAAATGGGGGCATTTTGGGGAAACGCCTCTCAGTTTGGGAAAGGGGGTTGCAGTTGGGACTCTGGCTGAAGAAGGCAAGAAAGGGAAAAAAGATGCAAGCTTTAGACAGCTAAAGACCGACAACAGCCCTGAAAAAGCCCACACATCATACAGGCTCAAAAAAACCCGCATTTGTCCACAAAATCATCAAAGATTAAACCACTGTTCTAGGAATCACCCGGGGGTACATTTTACCTCAGACCTCGGAATTTAAGGAAACTGGAGAAGATAAACAAAAAACCGAAGACATAGTAGTTCAACGTGTATGGCCCAGATAACAGCCCTGGCTATGTTTTTGGACTGGATGCCAGCACAGGGCAAGTGGCATAATACCAATTCATTTAGCCCATTTTTTAGAAACCTCTCATTCTCATTCCATGTACAGCCCACAACAAGAGGAACCAGGAGTGTTTTTTTTTTCCCCCGAGCCCCATCATGATGGGGAAAAATCTCACACCTCATAGAGTCATAAAGTTGTCACCTTTCAGCAAAACCCCTTTTGGATGGATTAAGGGAACATAACTCTACAGGAAAGAGTTGTGCTTAGGGAAAGCTCTGGTAAGACAAGGGAGAAAATGTTAAAATAGGGGCTTCTTTCCCTACAAGCACAGGCACACCCCTAGTGACAACCCCCCCTGTGGTAAAGGTGGCCTGGATGCTAAATTGGCTCATGCATCATTCTATGCATATAGATTTGAAAATGGAAGAATATCATGGGTTGAGGTAGGTGTAGGAAGGGCAGGAAATCTGGTTTGCCTATTTTATCACTGAGATTGGAAAGTATGTGTATATGGCAAATAGGCATGCCCCGGGAAATGTTAATGTTTAAATTCTTTCCAGTTACAGCATAGGTTTTACTGAGTTGTGTGAGAAAAGGGGGGGGGTCCTCCATAGTCAATTCTGGAAAGCAACCAGTTTTTACAATGGCAAATAGGTATATGGATCATCTTTGGGGTAAAAGATTTGGCCACTGAGGGAATCACTTTTCACTCGGGGCACAAAAGTATGTTTGGCTGGCCAAAAATGAAAAGGATTTACAATAAAAGCAACAGGTACATGACAACACATGATCCCCATGGAGGGGAATTTGGGTTTTTATGTAAGGCAGATGCGTTGTTGGCTGTAGCCTAGCATGAAATAGGTTTAGACTATCTCTTCAGTTGTGAAGGGGTCTAGATTTTGGTAAAATACAACCTGTTGTCATTACGTAAATGAGTTGAATGCAAAAAAAAGGGGAAAAAGCATTTTGAAGTATACAATATTAGAAGAACATTCTGTTCTGCAGGCATGAGGACATGATTTTTGGGTTCCCTAAATAGTTGGGTAAAAGCACTGTTAGAAGTATTTGCATAACATAATGGTTTTCCCAAATCTGCCTGTCTTTCTCTGCATGTTAAAAATTTTCCTAATCTGTAATGCTCAAGTCAATGGAAAGAAACTGGAGGTTCCAAAAAGGGGGTTACAGAAAAGGAGGGTCAGAAGAATTCTGGGTAGATAATATAACTGGCACTCCGGGGGCTGCCCGGGGTCATACATCAGACCCAGCAACTGCTAGGGAAAAAGATTGGGGGTAATTTCTGCTGGGGTTTCACCAGGAAGCTAACCTCTTACGCAAAAATCAGACCCCCTCCGTTTTGGGAACAGTGTGTAATTGTGTTAGTAATCCTAATGCTACTATGTAGTTTGCTGTTTTATTACTTGTGCTATGGGAAATAGGAAATAGTACATGCTTGAAATTGCAAAGTTTTGAATTTAGCATGAAGGGGGGGAAAGAAGGGGTTAAATCCAATGCCACTGGAATAGGAAAAATAAGCGAATTGAATTGTGCCTTAGTAAATTGCAGATGTCTTTGTCTTATCTCAAATTTTAGGAATGGCCTTGCAACACTCAAAGGTCTAGAAATAAAAGGGAGTAAGCATACTCCCTCATTTTGGCTACGGGCATCATTTTAAAACATTTTTAACTAACTCTTTGTTCATCCTGTGAGTCAATGATGTAATGGAAAAGTTAACTAAAGATCTTTTTCTTCAGTGATGGGCGGGGTAAATGAATGATTGATTGCTGACATAGAAGGCAAAAGGTATATATGATGCCACCTCAATTAATTCTGGGATAACTGTTGTCCTTGGGAAGATATTGTTAAACAATAAAAAGGCTTTTTGATTTTTCCCCGGGAAACCCGGTCTTCGTCTCTTTCCTGGCCACAACATTTCCTAAAGGGTGAAGTAAGAAAATGCTCAACCATGTAACACATATTTAATCCTAGCTGGTTACAGTGCCAAGGGATACCCAAACGGGACAAATCTTTTTTGAAGTTTCACTGCTGCTTCTCTGTTTGCAGCCTTCTCTGTTCTGGGGGGGAAAGGGGAAATTATCAATTCATTTATAAGTTTTTCAGTTTTTCATAGTACCTTATTCTTCCTACTTTTGTGATTTTTTCCTCCTTAAAAATCACAAATTTCTCTTGCCCATTTTTTCTATAATTTTTCCCAATATGCATGTTTTTACATTTACTTCTTCACCAATATGCATTTTTCACTTCTAGGATATAGCAATTTTGTCCATGCTTTCCTTTTAAAATGGACATTTTGTGGGGCCCTTTCCCTAGGGAAAAACAGGATGCATTTTTTTTATTCTTGAGGTCCCATGCAGAAAAAGGTGGTTTTAGAGTGCAGTTGTAATCCAATCCATTTTAAAATTAATGAGTGTGATTAGAAGAGTTTGCATGATTCAAATGGAACAAAATTCTGATCCCCCTTTTTTATAAGACCTTGAGAGTTGCTTATTTGAATTCCCCCCTTTTTTTTTGTTGTCCTTTTTTATAAAAGGAGAAAAGAACAACCTAGGAATAGGAATACAATGTTATTAGACCATTGGTCCATCTAGCCCAGTAGTTTTTAATAACCCTTTTTTTTTGAGTTCAACAAAAATCTTTCCCCGCCCTATTAAAAAAGCCAAAGACTAAGCCCGAAAACTACTGCATGAAAGATTCTTACCACTGTGCTATAGCTTTTGCCTTAATGAGAAAACAGATGTTTGTAAACTTCTTAAACCGCATTTTTACCTGAATTTAATCAACATTGTTGTTTTTCTCGAAAACTGAAAGACAAAAAAATACAGCACCTTCTGCATGTTTCATCAACTAGTATAAACATCAAATACAAATACCAATCCCACAGCACCTCTTCATGTGTCATCACCCAAAAGAAATATCTAAAGCAAGGTTATGGAGCATGTTTACATGACTGAACAAAAAATAAATCTATTTAAATCATCATAGAAGTTATGATACAATGGAATCAGAAGTAAGAAATGCTACTTTTAAGACTACATCTACCAGAAGTCTCTCCACCATAATCACTGCTTATGCTACTGGGATTCTGGGAACTATAGTCCAAAAGTAACATTTCCAAGCTTTGAATATGGTTGTTGTGAGTTATTGACAAGATTTAGAACCACCCAGAATTCTGCTATAGTCAAAGACAAATATAAGACCCAGGGATTTGGAAATGATTTTTTTTTTTGTAAAAAAAGAGAATTGTAACACTGTCTTGAGTAGTTTTAAGATTCAGAATGGGCTGTAAACCATAGTTTAAGTAAAAAACACACACACTTCACATTTGGAGATAATTCCATTTTGCTCATGGGGTTGTAAGCCTTGTCTGCGGGCCTCAAAACAAGACAGAAGTCATACCAGCCTGATTTCTAAGCAATTTTGAGTTTATTTACTCAGCCAAATCTTTTGTAGAACATTTCAGAATGAGGAGAGGTAGCAGCAAAAGCTTTAACATTCAAAGGCCATTGCCTAGGGATATGGTTAATTTCTCCTAACTCATAAAGTCATTACCTTCTCAAGGATCTGGAGAGTTAGAAAAAGGAATGACTGATTACAAAAAACAACTAACAATTGATCTTAATTTAAAACAGTGTTCATTTTTCTTCAGCATTTACATAAATGACTGCAGAATCTACATTTGGTGTCTGGGGAGAACGTGAATGTAATAGAAAAAGCAAGACCTAATGGTGCCACATGGAACGCTCTTACTCAGGATTCCAATCTCTCTGTTCCATCCTTCCATTTTTATCCTACCACCACAAACAGTCAGTATACTTTTATTCATTGAACATGCCCAGTCCTGTTTTTCTGCTTGGAGCGGCCCCGTTGAGTTCTGCTCCAAATAATCTTTTGTACCCCTTCAAGCTTTGAAGTTTCTTTTGTGGGCAGATGGTATCAATTTGATTATGTCAGAAAGCAGCTGCCTGACTCACCAGATACAGTGGTTTGTGACTTGGGGTGTGGACTGGGTGGGTTCCTCATGTCTGCTCATGCTGGACCACGTGTCTTCTTCTCAGAGGGCTGCGTGCCTGTGCAGCTTTCTGGAAAGGAAATGAATTTAAACTTGGTTTGAGTTCATTGGCTGTCGGGGCATCTGGCCCTGGCCAGAGTGCCTGAATGTGGTCTCCATTTCGGTCAGGTGCTGGAGCACTTATGCCCCTTGCCTCCTGGCCACTGGACAGTCTTTGTTGAATGTCACGCTCCCACCCTCCTTTTGTTTCCATGTTTTTCATTGTGTTCCATGTGCACGGGTTGTTGGTTGCTGACTTGGGGGTGGGCAGCCCTTGCGTGGGTTTGGGAATTATTTGCTGGGCTAGATTATATGGAATCACTGTTCTTTGTCACAACTTGGTGGTTGGCAGTAGCATGGGTCCAGGATGTGGGTCTGCGGTTCCAGTATCCTAGGTGCTATCACATGTGGGGAGCCTCTCCTGGTGGAGGAGGGGCCAGAGGTGTAGTGAGGCAGTGGTCGCACCCAGTGTTCCTGGAGGCACAGGATTCCCACACTCCCTGGCAATAGGGGAGGCCACCATGGATCCCAGCAGGGTGGGGCCTCCCCTGCTGTTCCAGTGGCTTCTGGCTCTGGCCAGTTACTCTGGCTTATCAATCAACAGTCAGATTGGTCGATGCCTGCATCCAGACCCATGCTGATGCCGACCCTACTAGCAACTGTAGCCAATAAAATTGTGGCCTTGTTTTCCCATACTGGTGTCTGTGTGTGTTATTTGGCAGCATCCATCAACCCTGAGCTTGCAATCCACCTGTAGAGAACTGAGATATATTAGCATATCTTGTTCAGGATTTCAAGATCTTTAGTGCAATCTACTGTGGTGGCAGATTAAATAGATTAGGCTAAAATGTATTTTATTTTCAGAAAACTCTTTTCAAAAATTAAAAGGAAGAAATGTGCTAAAATGAATTTGTATATATGTGGAAATGGGCAGAAATTAGTTAACAGACTGTATAAAAACTACAATTAGGAATTCTTCTACTTTCCATTGTCATTTCAGTGATTCAAAGAATATATACATATACTTTAAATTAAAAAAACACCCTTCAAGAATCTTGTAGGCAACTAAAAGAGCTCTGCCTCTCCCCATCTTTATAAACAAATGAGATGGAGAACAAAGATGTCTCTTGAGAGAAGTAATGTCATAGAAGTGGGGCAGCTACTGAGAAGGCCTTGATGTTCTGTGCCGATGATCATTTAGCTTGTCCAAGAAAGGAAATCTTTAGCAGGGCTCTTGAAGATGACTTTAAGGTGAACAAACATTGGAGGAGACAGGTTTTATTGATCTGAGCAATAGCAGAAACATTCAAGCTTGCGACAACAAAGCATGTAAAACCTGTTTTTAAAAATGCAATTTACTTTTGTGATCCTGATGTTATAAATTAATTGCCTAGTGAAATGGCTGTAAGAACTAAATAATAGCCGTTAACTGCTATAAGAGTGTTCCTTTTTTCAAATTTACTGTCTCAAAGGCACAGCGTCAGACTTGCTATTCTCTGAAACACATGTTTCACTGAGTATTTAGGAGTATGATTAAAGGTTTATTAGTAAACGCATGCAAAGTGGGTTTTCACTAGGTATTTGGGGGATTTGTAGAACATCTTGGCATATATTCTGTTCAGTGCTTTGTCAGTATGCTACTGCTAACATTTAGAAAACCAAACAAAGTAAATTGAGGTATTTCCTGTGACTTGAAAACCCCGTAGCCTTTGTCATTTTTGATTTTGTCATCCTTAGGTCCCTTCTGCATCTGGAATTATGCTCTGGAACCCTTAAAAAAAAGCTAATAAAATTAGTTGTGGTGTTGAATATTTGCTTTTCCTCCTGTTGTATCCCTAAGCACATATTAAAGATAAAAAGAAGAAAAGACATGGACTTCCACAACTAGTAGAACAACAATAAGGAGTCCTGCGGCACCTTTAAAGATTAACAATGTAGACTAACAAAAACAATTGTGTTTCATGGGCCACAGCCTACATCATCACAAACAGGTTTTAACCATGATATGGGATACAGGTATGGTACATATGGTTATGCAGAGGTGGGGGACAGCTGCTGGTCAGAGGGGCCACTAAAGGTGACTGAGGCCTGAAGCCTATTATTAGTCCCTTATAGATTCCCTTACATGCCTGCCCGTGCTGCACATGCCTATGCATACCAGCATTTGGAACTTCTTGGCAGCCCATGAAATGGCAGCTAGTCTAGGAACACAGAAAGCTTGGGCATTACATTCACAAAATGACCAAGTAATGTGATAAGGAATCTCTATTTTGGGGCCTTTCTGCATTATACTGTTGTAGGGCTATTATTCCACTTTCAATATCCTATGGAATCCTGGGGTTTGCAGTTGAGGGAGGGGCATTTAGAATTATCATCCAGAGAGTAAGCTCTTTGGCCTTCAGTGAACTACAAACCCCAGAATTCTACAGGATGTTGACAGTGGAATAATAGCACTATCACAGTATAATGTGGAAAGGCCCTTGGTTCAGGCCTCTGGAGATAGATTGGAACCTCTTGATGAACTGTAATTCAGCATTCTCTCATTTTTTTTTTTTTATAAAATGAGGGAGTTTATACACAATACAAATGCTTAACCTTATACCATATTGTACATCAATCTTACATTATTTTTTTATTTCCTTTAAGTTTGTTATCAGATGTTACATATTAATTTATATTTTAAACCCCTTTTTCCCTCTCTCCCCCTGCCTTCCCCTTCCCCCTTCCCCCCCTTTTCCCACCCCCTCCCTTTCTTAAAAAACCTTTTTCCCCCCCCCCAATCCTCCCCCTTCCCTCCCCCTCCCCTTTTTTCCACTCCTTATTCCACGTTTTCTCCATTCCAAATCTTTATTTCTTTCAAAACAAACCTCCTTCATGTGAAATCTTTTTTGTTGTTTTTCCCCTTCAATTAATAATATTTTCCCCCTCCCCCAATTCGCACCTTACTTTTTTTGTTACCCTATAATTCCTTTTTTTTATTTTTACCCTCTCCATTTTTTCACCCATCTAATTTTTTGCCATGCCTTTCAAATTGTTGATTTAATTACCTTTTAAGTGTTAAAATTTTTCCTTTTCCATGTTCCATCACTTTTAATTTCCATTCTTCTTGAGGGCGCTCTTTTCTTCTTTCCAATGTTTCGCATAATTCAACCTCGCTGCTGTTAAAAAATTTAGCAATATTTTTTTTTTCTTCTTCATTTGACTCTTTTTCAATCATATTTAATAAATTTTCTAGGGAGTCACCCAAAATTCACTTCCAGCAACTTGGTTAAATTCATAAATTTTTTTTTCCAAATTTTTTTCATGGGGCATAGCCACCATGTATGAAAGTAAGTTCCCATTGTTTTTCCACATTTCCAGCATTGCCCATTTCCCTTTTTCCTGTTATTTTCTTTAGTTTCGGGGGGGTCATATACCATGATGCATTGATTTGTAAAGGTTTTCCTTAACGTCAAACTTGTGAAAATTTTTATATTTCCTTCCTATTTTCCCCCCTTTTTCCAACTTATGTTATGACCGAGATTTTGTGCCCATTTTATCATATAATCCTTAATCTGTTCCTGCTCCATTTCCTTTTTCCAAAAAAATTTTGAAAATTTTTTGAAACTGTTTTTTCTCCTTTTTCATTAAAATTTCATCCAATTTATTTTTTCCCCATTCCCATCCCTTTTTTTTCAAATTCATTTTATACCTTTCTTTTATTTGCCGATAGGGGTACAATTTTAATTCTGGTTTGCTTTTTTAAGTTCTTCTCTACTCTTCAGCACCAGTGTTTTTCCTTTCCCCATCTTATTATATCCGTATATCTTAGTATTCCTCCTTGTTTTGGTTCTGTTATTCTGAATGCTTCTTGGGGTATGTCCACTTTGGGTAATTTATTGTAGAATTTCTTGTTATCGCTCCCAATCTCATAAGGCTCTTCAATGTAATGATCTTAAATTCTCATCATCTCCGCCTTGTTATAACATAAATATCCATGCCATCCAAAATTTCAAAAAATTTCCAATTCCAAATAATTTATAATTTTCCAATTGTATCCATTCTTTTATAATTCTAACAGCATTTTTGAAAAATTTTTCTAAATGTGGTAGGCCAACCCTCCTCCCTTTACTATCTTGTAATACTTTCATTTTTATTTTGGGTTTCTTCCCTGCCCATACAAATTTAGATTTTTCTTTTTTTAACTTGCAAATGGTTTTTTATTGTTAATTATTGGAAGTTTTTTTAACAGGAACTATCTTTGGGGCACCTCTCTTTAAAACCGTCCTAATTAGAGACCCAATTTTTTCCCATATCTGATGTCATTTAATTTGGTTCCAAGTTTTTTGATAATTATTTTCAAAAATTTCCCAAAATTTTTTCTTTGTAATATAAATGCCCAAATACCAAACCCTTTTTTTAATATTAAATCCTGAGATTTTTTCAACCCTTCCTCTTTTTTTTTTGGTATTTATTGTTATTAATGATGTTTTATTCTTTTTTATCTTAAGACCCGCCATTGCCATATCCTTTCAATTCTTTTAACAAATTGGGAACGTTTCTTTGGATCTTCTAAAAATACAACCATATTGTCCGCGAAAGCTCTTATTTATGTTCTTTTTTTTTCTTCTTACCCCTTTTATCTGACTTGATTCTCTAATTTTATTGTTCATAATTCCAATGTCATAATAAATAAGAGTGGTGAGAGTGGACATCCTTGTCTCACCCCCTTTGAGATCTCAATATTTTCCCGTTAATCACCAAATTGACCCTTTGATCTTGAAAACCCTATCCATTCTTTGAATTTTATCACAGCCATACTCTTAAAACTTTTTTTATAAATTCCCAAGAAATATTATCAAAGGCCTTTCCGTTAGAAAAGCCATTGCAAATTTTTTTAGGGTTTTTATCATAATTTTTATGAATTTTAGAACTGTTCTTATATTTTGTTTAGTTTTCTACCCAGTAAAAATTTTGGTCTTCATGAATATAATCTTGGAGTATTCTTTTTAATTTCTATTTAATATTGCTGTAAATATTTTATAGTCATATTTAAAGTGTATGGCTTAGTTTCTCACATTTTAATGTCTTTTCCTTCTTTAGGAATTAAAATAATATTTGAGTTCCCCAGATTTTGGTTTCCTTTGTTAATAATCCTTTATATTTGATAATATGGTGTCGTCAATTTTTTTTAATTTTTTATAATATGTTGCCAAAACCCATGGCCCGGGGGTTTTCCCCCTTTTTTTAATTCTTTAAAGTCTGTCACTTCAGACATGGAACTGTAAATTAAATATTTAGGGTGTTCTGCTGAGATCTTCTTTATTTTTTTCTTCAGGATCCTCTATTCCATTATATTGTTGATAGTCATCTCTTTACCTGTGAATAAATTTTCATAGCATTTTACAAATATCTTCATAATTTTCTTTGATCTGTAATTGTATCTTTCCCCTCTTTTTTTCTTAATTTAATTCTTCTCCCTCTTCTTCTTCAGTCTATGTGAAAGCCACTTCCCAATTTTATTACAGTTCAAAGTGGTGGCACTTCAAATATGTCAATTTTCTTTCTATCTCCTCCATTGTTAATTGAGATATTTTTTTTTGAATTATTTTTATTTCATAATTTTTTCTTTTCTTATCATATTTCCTTTTAATTCTTCTTGTTTCTTTTGCAGCATAATGTCAAGTTCTTAAATTTTTCCTCTTTTTTCTTTTTCTGTAAAATTGTTGCTGTAAAAAAAATCCTGCATTACTGCTTTACTTGTATCCCATACTGTGCTCATTTTGATCCCCCTTTTTAAATTTTTTTGGGAAAAAAAATCAAGTTTTCCTCTGCCTTTTTTAAAATTTCCTCATCTTTCAAAAATTGTTGTTCAATTCCAATTAAACTGTTTCTTCATATCTTTTAAAAGGGCAAAGTTACTGGGTTGTGGTCACCCAAATTTGGAATATCTCCGCTTTTTTGATCTCTTTTAATAAATTATTTGATACCAGGATCATGTCTATTCTTAAAAATCAATCCAAAAAAATGTATAAATTTTTTAAATTTGGGGGTATTGCTCTCTAATTACCAATGTTAAAATTTTAATCATTTCAAAGAAAGTCTTTGGCAATCTTCCTTGATCTTTCTTTTTGTTCTTCTTATTGTTTGTTTATCATTTTCTGTATCCAAAACCCCATTCCAATCCCCAGCCAAAATCAAATTCTCAATTCATATTTTTAATTAAATCCTTAAATTTTTATAAAATTCTTCCTTCTTTTCATTTGGAGCATATATACCCACAAATAACATCTTCTTATTGTTTATCTGTATTTCTAATCCTATAACCTTCCTTCTTCATCTTTGAATATTAATTTTGCTGGTATTTTTTGTGAACATACACCGCCGCTCCTCTTTTCCAATAAAGTGTGTAAAATTCTCCTAGTTTTTTATTCTTCAGATATTTCTCATTTTTCTTTTGATTGGGTTTTTCCACATATAATTTCCCCCTTTAATTTCTCCAGCTGGTGAAAAAATTTTTCTTTTTTTGTATTGTAATTAATACCATGGACATTCCATGTTTTTATTTTATTTCATCTTAGTTTTTGTTATTTATTTTTTTGTTTATTTTTTTGTTTTTTTCCCTTTCCCCTTTTTTTCTCCAATGACTCCACTACTAATTCTTCTTTCCCCTTTTTGTTGAGTCCTCTTCCTATCTGATAGATTTATAATTTTCCTTCTTCTTTTTCTTCTTCTTGTTGAATATCTACTTCTTTTTTGTCTTTCTGACTTCTTACCCGTTTTCTTTCCTTTTTTCTTTTCTTTATTTCTTCTTGCATGTATTTCCTGTAGAATTCTTTTGCTTGGTTATTGTTGTTTTTTAGGTTTTTTCCCAAAATAAAAGAAGATCCCCCCTGGGATCTTCCACCTATATCTTATATTTAATCTCTGCAGTTGTCTCATCAGGGGAAAAATATTCTCTTCTTTGTCTTAGTAGTGCCCTGGAGTGTCTTTAAAAATTTTTAAGTTCTTGATCTTCTATTATCAATTTTTCCAAACCTGCTCCCGTATAAGGTCCTTGGTTTTTCTCTAGTAAAGTATACCACTATGTCTCGTGGCATTGTTCTTTTTGGTAATTGGGGAATCACTGAAACAAACTATTTCTAATTCAAATTTCCCCACTCTTTTTCCCCCCAAAAATGGGCCAAATTTTGTTTTTAAAAATCTTCCTCAGCTTTTTCCGGTAAACCTTTTTTTTTCACACATTGGTTTCTATATTTTAATTCCATTTTAACTAGCCTCAGCTTCTTTTTCTTGTTCTTTTTTTAAGTTTTCGTTTTCTGTCTCTATTTTGTGTGTCTTCTTTGAGTGTCTCACCTTTTTATCAAAAAGCCAACCCGGGGTTAATTTTTTCAAATTCTGGTTCACTTTTTCTATTTCCTTTTTTAAACTTGTTTCATTTCAGCACGTGTTCTTTGAATTTCTTTTATTTCATTCTCAATTTTTTATTTCCTCCACAAATAAACCCAAATTCTGATCTAATGTTTTCCCTTCTGTTGATGGCTTCTCCCCTGTACTTGTGTTTGTAGAAACAATTTTGTTATCTTTTGTCCAGTTGCCATTTTCTTACTTCTCTCTTAATTATTATTTTTTTCCCTCAATCTTTTCCCTTACCTTCCTTCTTCCTTCTTCAATCCTTTGTTTCTTAATCCTGATCTCTTTGTTCCTTAGTCATTTTTTTTTCTCCCTCCTTGTGTCTTTTCTTCCCTTAAAATTTTTAAACCCCTCCCCTCTTCCTACTTCTATTTTCTGTTTCCTCTCTTTTCCTTTTTTTTCCCCTTTCCTCCCTTTTCTTTTATCTCTTACCTCAATCTATATTTCTCTTTCTTTTCTCTTTTTAACTTTTTTTTCCCTCCCTTTTATTTTTCTTCCTTACCCTTTACCTTTCCCAGTCTTAATCTCCGCATTCTTTCCTTACTCCTTATCAATTTCCCTTTTAATTCCCCATTCAAACTGTTTTACTGAAACCAACCCCTCTCCACCTGTTCTACCTCTATTTTTCCTCCTCTAAATTAACTTCCATACTTTTAGTTGTCCTTTTTCTTTTTCTCCTTTTGGTCCCACCCTTAAACAATCACTTTAATCAATTTTTAAAATTCTATTGTATATAGTCTATGAATTTTTCATTTTTATTTACCTAAAACAAAACTTTGACAATAAAATTATTTTAAGAGACTTAAAGTTCATCTATACATGGATATTATCTATAAAACTATAAAATACTATCAACACAAATCAATGTATATCAAACCACTCTTTTATATAAATATATAACCTAATTATAACCTAAATATTTTTGTTTTCACTTTTTATGTATATTATAAAATATAAATATGATTTAAAAAACAAAAAAAAAAACCTAAAGAAGGTTAAAATGAGAGAATGCTATATAAATATAAATATATAGCATTCTCTTTTTAACCTCCTTTGAGGTTTTGTTTTTTTTTTTCTGACAAATTGGGAAATAAAATAAGTTTTGTGACTGAAGTCCTCTCTCACTATCTCATTCTGTTTCCTAAAAATTGTCATTTCTGAGGTAGGAATTGTGTTCATTTAGTGGCATCCTGTTTTTTGGGGGTGGGAAAGGGCACCCAAATGCACTCTCAGTTAAACAAGTTGGGGAAATTACCAAAGCACAAGCTAGCAATACAAGAGGCAGGGCAACGACAGAATCTTCTGCCCAATGTCTACGGGGTCAGGCCAAGCCAAGAAACACACCCGGTTATAGAGAATTGTGATCTTTATCAAAAAAAAAACAGTGTATGCAACACAATCACACGGAGAACTAGAGAAAATGAAGGTCTGAGTGGGACAAGGGGAAAATTTTAAAAGGAATTGTTATTTGGGGTGATACTACAATGTCCCGAAGCCTGGGCAGTCTGCAGAAATTTGGAGATATGGAGTCTGTTGTGGGACTGAGAGCTTTTCCAGGCACAGCGGCAGCAAGGTGGGATGAAGTGGGGGAAACCAAAGAAGTTCACTAAAAGGGGTTTTTATGGGGGGGAAAAGTACCACAGGCCATTCCGCATTTGGGGAAAAAAAATGAGTTTTGGGCTAGAGACAAAACCTAAAAAAGGGCAAATTTAGCTATTAAGTTAAGTCCGAATTACAATGGAATGGACAGTATGCAACCGTAGTGTGCTTGACAGGTGAGGACACTTCTAATCAAGCTGCCTGCTTGGGGGAGGGGGTTCTTTTGTGAGTGGCGTGCATACATAATTGCGCACTTGCCTGTGAGGTCTCCTGAAGTGTCGGGATGGCTATTTCTGGCCAGCCTGTATTGTGTGGAATATTACAGCAATTATCGGCCATGCCTGTCTTGTGAGCTTGTCCGGTGGCCTCGCAGACACGTGGAGAGGGGTGGTGGAAGAAGGCCAAATTATTGATATCAAAATGATATCTAACGTTATTTCCAAAAGTGGGATGGCAACAGCAATAACATTAGTCTTTTGCATGAGTATGGCTGGTTTCTTTTTTACAGAATGCAGAAAGGCATTACTGAAAGAATGTGGTGTAACATAAGTTGGCTCCCATAGCTAAGAAAATTGTAAAATAGATTTTAGATTATGTTGTTGTAGGTTGCCTTGTATCTCACATTATGAAAAAGGTGGGCTATGAATCAAATAAATAGATAGGTAGGTAAGTATGTATGTAGGTAGGTCCCGTGTTTGTGTTGCCAGAGCAGATACAGTGACAAGGTTGCTATCTGGATTTCTTGTGGAGTCTGGGCTTCCTGTATGTATCCCTGTTGTATGGCTTATTGTTGCTGTGAATAGCTGTATCTTCTCAAGTGGTTTACAAAAGGTAATTATTGAAGACTGCATATGTGAACAATGGAAGAGTTTTCCTTTTATGTACGGGTGGGAATAGTTTGGGATATGCTGTTAGTGACATTTATGTGCATAAGTGTGGCTTAAAGAGATATGTTTCTTTTTGGACAGGGTGTAGGAGGGTATTCTGTAGCTCTTTGTGTATCATTCAGAACCTTTCTCTAGTAGCCATAAAGGCCTGGGAAGGGTCACTGCTACTACTGTTTACTGGAGAGTGAATGGGGAGACAATTTGGAGAATGAAGGCACAGCTGTTCTGGGCTCCCAGTGCGAGGAAAAGGAGGCTGCACTCATCTGTGACTGCATTTCTTCCCCCATCCAAATTGATATCAGCTGCTTTTTCCTTATCTCCCTTTCCCTCCATTCCCACTAGTAACAGCAGTAGCAGGGAGGCCCTCCTGAAGTCTGACAACTGATTGAGCATGGGGAGGACACTGAATCATTGTTTCTCCAAGTTCTCCTAGAGAACTTCTGAAAAACTGATGTAAAGGTATCACCCTTTATAACTGATCTAATTTGTTTGTTCTTGGGTGTCTGTACAAATGTTACCCTGATTTCTGGGGGTCCCGTGAGGGACACCTAAATGCACTCTAAATTACAAAGTTGGGAATTAGTCAAAGAGCACAAGCTAGCAATACGAGAGGCAGGGCAATGTAGTGAGATGTTTTACCCAGCGTCTACGGGGTCAGGCTGAGTCAAGGAGCAAACAGATGTAACTAATAATAATTGTTTTTATTGAAATACAGTCAAACACGTGTATGCAACACACTCACACAGAGAACTAGAGAAATAACGGTTGGAGTGAGACAGAGGGATTTTAAGAGGAGGTTTGATTTGGGAAATACTGCACCTGTTCCTGAAGCCCGGAAAGTCTGACGAAAGGGGTCCATAGAAGTAGAGATCTCAGCCCGAGGAGCTGAGGCGAAGGCTCACTGAATGAAGCCACAGCAAGGCGGGATGGAAGCCAGGAGCGATCTGAGGAAGCTCTCAAAGTCAGGGGTTCTTATAGGGGAAAATGTGACCGTAGGTTAGTCTGTACTTGGGGAAAACAATGAGTTTCGGGCTGGAGACAAAGCCTCCGAAAGGCCAGAATTTAGCATGATTGAGTTAAGTCTGAATTGTCAATAGCGTAGCCAGTATGCAAACGCGGAGTGCTTGACGATTGAGTATTCAGCTCGTCAAGCTGCCTGCTCGGGGCAGGGAGTTCTTTGTAAGTAGTGTGCATACATAATATGGTACTTGCCTTGAGGTCTCCTGAAGCGGCAGTCTGGCTATTTCTGGCCTGCCTGTATTTGTTTGGAATAGTACAGTGATTAGCGACCGAGCCTGTTTGTGTGCTTGTCTGGGGGCCTTGCAAGCATGTGGGAAGGAATAGGTGAGGAAGGCCAAATTATTGATATCAAAATGATATCTGGTATCCCACAAGTCCGGCTAGAAACTGCGGAAACACAAAGATATTATTAGATGTTGAGATACTGTTCTCTGAAGTTGCCAGATAGTCTTGTAATGGTCTTTTGATATTTCTTTAGGCTTAGATACAGTGGCTAGTCTCAACTGGAGCAGATCGATTGAATCAGAGGAACTTCAATGAATGTTGGCTTAGAAAGTTCTTACTTATTTGGGTGGTCTGCTGTAGTTCAGAGTAATACTGTAGTTGAATTTAGGCCCCTGTCTTCAAGGAGATAGGGAGGAAGACCCCTTGGATGTTTTTGATCGTAAGGCAGGAGACAGGAATCTACTCCTTTCCCCTCTCTACAGTGATAACATTTTGCTGAATTCAGGAGAGAGCAAACTGCAGCATTATGAACGAAATGCAAATTCAGTCAGTTTTACCTTAAACCTTGGGAATAACTTATTATGAGCTTTTAAAGAACAAAAATAAAATCAAGGAAACCACAAATCAAATATAAGTCTATTTTGCTCAATTTAATACTTCTAACATAAGATATAGAATAAGCTGGAAAGGTGAGTGACAGATTTTTGTTTACCTGAGGGAATTTATACATTGCAGTTGTATAGCACACTTGTTTTCATGGACATTTTTCCCCGAGAGACTTATTGAAGCCTTTTCAGAAATCATGTAAACTCAATTCAGCAATTTGATTTCAATGGACTGAAGCTGAGGAGGCTTTTTTTTTTTAAAAAAAAGCATATTTTGGAAATATTTGAGTGCACTAGAGAAAGATGTTACTTTAAACATATGCCAGATGATCAAAGGAAAGGCATTGAGCTTAAAGTTATATATGTCTATAATTCCATTGTGCAGTTCTTAAATTTCTTGGCCAGTGTTCTATTTTTTTAATACATTATTAACGCATAAAATGAAGCAAAATGAATAATAATCCCTTCTCGGATTATCCCTCCCCCACAGCAATTAATTCTAATGACAAAAAAGTGAAAGAAAAGAATGATGCAAAATGAATTCTTGTCCAGACCTCCTAGTATCATATAAGATATAAAATTGTAACAAGATAATAAGGCAGAACAGTCCGTAACAAGATAGAACAGTCCCGGTTATCCGTGTTAGTTCTCTTTCAAACTGTAGTTATCTTAGTCATTCTCCCCTGTGTCTATCTGTATTTATCTGTTTTTTCATCATTAACATGTTGAATAAATGGGCACCAATTTGAATAAAGTGTTCTATGAATTTTGAGAGAAGTGCTTGCTAATTCCTTATGTTCCTTTCACACTTACAAGTCAGAACCTTCCTGTTGGCATGCTGGATAGGGTATACAGTGAAAATGTTATCTCAGCTAATTAGTACCAAAGTTCTGTGGCTGCCCTCTTTCAAACAGGCAGGATTACCTCACACAGGTAGTTCCAGGCTGTCTATTCTTCTAATGTGGAGCACTCAGCTAGCATGCTGTTTCCAAATGACTGGTCTGTTGTCTTTTATTTCTTTCTAATGGGTGGAAGTCCATTTTCTTCTAGTACTATAATAAGTGCACATCCTCTAAATGTCTTGATTTGGCAAGGACAGTCCCAATTAATTCTCTGTCATCCCACTTTTCCAGCTGCATTTAACATGCCCCAGTTTCTGTCTCCTCCTCCTACTTTCCCCCTTTGTTCCAGGCTTACTTCAATTACTGCAAACTGAGTTCAAAATGCAGAAATCATTTGCACTCAATTAACTCAGTGAGGGTGGGGAGAGGAGAGGAGAGGAGAGAGGAGGGGAGAATCTTGGCCTTGCAGTTATTGCTGTTGGGGTGGTGGTGGTGGTGGTGGTGGTGTGCCTTCTAGTCTTTACTAACGTGTGGCGACCCTAAGGTGAACCTATCACAGAGTATTCTTGGCAGAATTTGTTCGGAAGAGTTTTGCCCTTGCCTTCCTTTGAGATTGAGAGTGGCTGACCTGTCAGGTATCCTAGAAACCCAGTTGGACAAAGGAGGAGAGGTCAACTAGGCTGATCTTTGTCAAGTGGGGTTGAAAGTGATGCAACAGTCTAGGCTGAGTGGAAAGTAGGATGGGATTAGTCTATTATGATTTGATCCTGTTGTTCTGTTGCAGTCTGGTAGTTTATGTAGAAATAAGCTGGACAAAAGCAAGTATCTTTTTGGAGACCAACATGAAACCAAAATTATTTGTAATAATTTACTCTGCAAATCTTGAATAATAAAATTCAACAATCGGTCAACAGTTAACAACAAATTCTGTCAGCAGTCGAAAGCAATAAATTCATCAAATGAATTATTCTCTATAAATTATTGTATATAGCTCTGTTAAATATATAGCTTCCCACCTCTCCATTTTTATTAACTTCTTTACAGCTGCAGTGTTCAAAATGCCAGCAACTGGCACACAATAAATATTAATGTTCCATAAATTAAGGCATTACTCTTCCTGACATCCTCCTATTTCTTCAGGGTCCAGTGGAAAAGACACAGGAGGCTGCATATCAAACAAAAAAAGATCAACTTCGAAAAAAGAAGAGAAAAAAAGGAGGGGGGAGAAAACGGGAGAGCAGTCTTTTAAAATGCTTGATGTGTCAAGATTTATGAATTATAAGTGTGAAATGGTAGGTCCATGTACTGCATATCCCCAAATGCTAAAGAGTAAAGGAGACATTTTTAAATATTCAATGGTTTATTAAGGAGGAGTGGGCAGCTGCAAGCAGCTTCAGTTGTGTTTTCTGCCCCTCCATGAGAGCATCTCCTTGCCAGCAGGATGACTCATAGCTGACCCACCTCTTACTTCATTTGATTATCTGTGGTGCAGCAGCTAATCTTGTTTATTGCTGGCCACTTGTCAATGTGTATCCTTAATATCTTGCAGTTTTATCTTCATTTCATTCTGCCAACCAGGAAATAACTTCTCAAATGGGTGGCATCTCTCCTTCCATCATCCAGTACTTTGGTGTCAGATGTGGATTTCAAACCCAAAGACTGGTTTTCAGGCCATTTCTGCATGAGAAGAGAGGAGTGGTTCGCCACGTGTCAAGAGCGGTGTTTTATACTCCGATTCAGAAACTGTGCGATCTGCACCCCCGACATTTACATTGCACAACTGCAGAGAAAAGCGGTTGCTGCATCTGCAACAGCAAGTCCCTGCCACTCCCATTCCCCTCCCTCACCCCTCTCTGCCCATTACCGCTCTCACCCTACCCTAGTGGCACAGTGGTTAAATGTCAGTACTGCAGCCACAAGGTTGTGAGTTTGATCCTGCAGGGCTTCAGGTTGACTCAGCCTTCTATCCTTCCACAGGTGGGTAAAATGAGTACTCAGCTTGTTGGGGGCAATTAGCTAACACATTGTAAATCACTTAGAGAACAATTAGCTGATAAGCTTTAAAGAAAGACACATGCTATTGCTATGGCTGATTGGTCTGTGTTTCTTTTTAAAAAAAAACACATTTTAAACACATTGTTATGTTTGTGCATAGGTATGTATGTTCATTGATCCATGGAAAAAAACACATCTTAATGGTCCATCACCAGATCCACTATCTTCCCACTATCCGTTTAACACATGAAGACAATAATGATGACAACCTGTCCTTAGATAGGTGGAGAGAGATAGAAACAGAAATGATGGAAGGGACAGTCTGGGAATGCCCATAGCCAGCCACTTCTGTGCTGTGAATTGATGTCATGCTTTTGCATGTAGGCAAAAAACGAAGCAGAATTGGTTTGGGACAGTGGTTTCTCATTGCAGTGAACAGTTCTAGGGGCTGAAAATGTGCAGAACCATGAGGAAAACTACGATCCTAAAATGCTACAACAGGCAGGAGGGTAAGAATCTGATGCTGCTACAATGTATCGACCTCGTGCGGAAATGGAATGTTAGCAGAAAAAGCCTGCTTTGTGAAATTTGGAATTTTGTAGTTCCTTGTAGGATGGATTGTCTAGACAAATCTTGATATTTGGTAGGTGACTGAATGCAGTCAGCATTCAGTCTTGCTCTAGCAAAAGCATACTAGGTAGATTGAGCTACCCAAAAAGACTAAGAATGTCAATTCTTCTTTATTTCATTCTCTCACACAAGAATCAAGAATTCCAGTTTTCTCCCTAATGCATGAGACTTTTGCAGGAAAATTCATGTGTGTTTGTGCTATATGTATTTGCTCCACAAAATCAAATATGATAGCAAAGAAAAGAGCGTACCTTATACAAATATACTGCTTTCTGCACAGATTATTTTCCTTTTTTAAATTGCAGAATACTTATTTTCTGTGCAAGAAACATTTTTATGCAGAAAAAAAAATGTTACTATTGCATAAGCCAGTTTTCCAGCAGGTGGTTCCAAAGTGGGAGGAATCTTAAGGCCAATCTCCTTTATTTCAGCAAGGTATCTTAAATGTCAAGGCCTCCCTCTTCTTTTTTTTGGGGGGGTGGTGAAAGATGTGAATATTAATACTTTACATCCCCAACAAAAACCTATAATTAAGGCTGCTTTTCATTTATATTTTCATATTCATCTCTAACACACAAGGGATTCTGCATTAACTTGAGGTCTTGCAATATATTTTAACCTGGCTGTTTCAGAACCATTACTTACCTTAGGCAGAGAAAAGGAAAAATATTTCAAGTACTCATTTGGCAAGTGGTATGTTAATTGTTAATGAAGCATTTTTTTTGACTGGTGACAAGACTAAGGCCATTTCCACACGGGGCGAGGGAATTGCCCTGTACTGCTACTTACCGGGTCTTATGGCTCCTCGGTCCAGTCCAGGCTGCTCTGGAGCAGTGCGTGCTCATCGCTCCACACTGCTTCGGTGTGGAAAATGGCGGCTTCCAGCTGGTCGAGGGTCTTGACCAACCGCTGAAGTTTGCCAGCCTAAAGCCCGCCTCTGGCAGATCGCAGGCTCGCATTGGTGCAAGCCTGTAAATCTGCACAAGGGAGCACACTCACACTGGTGTGCTCCATGCTTTTGAAAAACCAAAAGAAACAGGTTTTTCAAAAGCACACTGGACGACCACTTGGGGACGTTCCGGAGTGGGCTGAGGTGCAGATCTACATTAAATAGTCCGTACCCAGTCCACTGCCAGGTGCAGACGTCCTCCCTGGAGGACGGACTGCACCGTTTCAAATACCCGTGCGGAAATGGCCTAAGATAGGTAATATCCTTTGGAATTATAATTCTTTTTGGTTGCACATTGGTTAGCATTATGCCCAAGGTAGTGCTATGGTTTTGAATTATGAGAAAAGATGAACATTAATAAATGAGAAGGAGGTCAAGGCACTCAATGTACTGGGTATTTTTCTATTCTACCAGCATTTGTCACCAGATGCTAGCCCTCAAATAAATCTTGCTTTGAGAAATGGTTTTTAAGACTTGCTTAGATCCGACAGCTGTAAATGTCCCTTGTGAACTGTGAAAAAGCAATCTCAACGCAGCTGGTAGTGTTTAGGGCGACACAAAATGAAAAGTGCTGTAAATGACACAATCTTTTTTTAAAAATAGGTTTGACAAACAGTAAGGCTGAATTGGCAAATGATGGGTAGTTTTTCTATTATTGACTTGTTGGTAGCAAGAGCTCTGTGTGTGTGTGTGTGTGTGTGTGTGTGTGTGAATGTTGAATGGGGTAAGAAATTACAATTAGCGTTGCGGGCTAACATACAATTAGCAGTGCGGTCATAGAACAGTGGAAGTCAATAAGAAATTGTGCATATTTTGCTAGAATAGTAAACTCCTTTTCTGGTAGCCAATGGATGCAAGAGAATTCATCTGGAGATGGAACACTGGGTGCCACAGAGTGTTAGTTTTTAAACAGCGTGATGTACTGGAGCCTTATTGGATTTCTCAGGAAGAAGAGGACTAATAACAGGCAAACCTTCCTGAATGTGATGGTTTTTCCTAGTAATTATCATTTTGGACAGCCTGCTTGTTGCTGTCAATCTATTCTGCATTGTTGCATATCTGTGGGACACAATAGGCATATTCTGGGGAATGGCCGTTTATACTGGACAATGGCAATGCCCAGTAGGCCTACGCAACACCTAGCATGTGCAGAGAGAGTAAGGACTGGTCCTGGAATTACACAGAATGAGGTGGCTAGCACAGGAGACATATGTATGTGTTTGGAAAAAACAATAATGGCAGCCTCAGGGTATTCTCTGTGTCTCTAAACTGGCCTGTTGCACTCTGTGGTGAAGGAAGTTGTCCCCTTCTTTCTATTGATGCAAGACTGATCTGCTAATTAGTTGACTTCCAAAGGTGGAGTGGTGGAGGTAGCATCACGTCCTTTACCTCAGATGGCAAAAGGTCTCAGGCTGACTCTACTGAGATTGATGCTAATCCCTATTGCCAGAGATATTAAATATTCATACTGTTTACTGTATAACAGAGATACACATAGGATTCCAAAGGTATATATTTCTGTCACTCAGGCAAGCAGGATTAACACAAGACATTTTGCTGCCTGAAGAAAAGAACAAGATGGGACTCCCTCCTGTCATTCCACATGTGGAAGCCAATCGGACTGGCTATGAAGTCCTCAACACTGGTGGAAGGACAGAGTCCTCCACTGCCTCTGAGAGCATCTTTGTCAGCTTCTGGTCCCCCAGTATCTACTGCCTGAGTTGGCTCTCTCATTCTGACTCATGGTAGGGCTGGTCCTGCAGTCAAGCCAACAGTTCAAGACATTATTTATTGATTGTTATGAATTTATGTGGCATAACAAATCCATTTAGATATACAATTGGATTTATTTGTGTCACTGAATTAGCCATTTGTAGCTTTATAAACACACACAAGTTATCTAAATGCAGTATATTTAACTGGAAACTGTGAACACATCAGTTCAATGGAATGAAGATAACTCAGCAATATTTCTTCAGTTTTCTTCTTTCTTTTTATGTAATTTAAATGGTAAACCTGCTGGCAAGGTTTGTTCATTTTTATATTTTGCATGATATCTAGTTTTGAGAGCCAGCATGGTGGTCTGAGCATTTGAGTATGACATGGAGACCAGGGTTCAATTGCTTCACTATGGACACTGTAGCTTGGCTATGGACACCCACTGGGTGACCTTGGGCATGTCACATATTCTCAGCCCCAAAAAACCCTGTGATAGGTTTGCTTTAAAGTTGCTGTAAGTCAGAAACAACTTGAAGGCACACAACAACAACAATCTAGTTCTTTTAGGAACTTCAACAACCACAACATGGTTCAGGATGATGATGATTTAATTTGCCCCACTTCATTAGTTTTCTGTTTCAGAAATGGAGCTCTATGGGAGTACAGAACCCTGTACACAACTCTGTGTTTAACAGCTTCTGTTTTGAAGTTAAATCTGAAGGGGCTCTGAGATTTCATATTTGCCCTGAGTTCCAGTTTCTCCATCACTTCAGATTGTGATTTCACCTTGAATACATGACTGCTTCAAAAGTTCCTTAGACTGTATTTCTTATATATTTAACAACTGGTGTATAAACAGACCTTTGCATATTACAGTAGATAAATAAATAATGTGCCTGGAACCACTTCTAATTTTTCGCCAGGCCCTGGGGGAAAGTGTCCAGATTGTCTACATATGAAATTTCCATTACAGCAATTATTGCTTATCAAGGATATTTTGCTGCCTGAGGCCCTCAAGCCATGTACCAGAGACCAACTAAGTTATTATGACACCTGAGACAATAAACTAACAAGTTCTTTTTTTGAGTTGTATCTGTTTTGGCCTTTGCAAACTTCGTTAAATCTCAGCTTGTGAAAGAGATAGGAAATACAGTCAGCCCTCCACATTTGTGAGTTTCACATTTGAGGATTTGATTATTTACAGACTATTTGTTGTCACCTCTGCTGTCTCCCTATGCCATTTTCAATAGGAACTGCAAGTCTCCTGAGACTGAGAAACTGCAAACGAGGCTTGTAAGTTCCTATTAAAAATGGTGTAGGGCAGCAGTGGAGGTAGCAGTAAGCCCTTCTGGCCACCCATTTTTGCCTTGTGAAGGAATGCTGGGATTCATGGTGGGTTGAATATGGTGATCATACTTTTTTTTGTGTTAAACATGGTTTGAGAGGGCCTATTCACGGTTTTTCCACTTTCACTGGGGTCCTGTGCCCCTAACCCTAGCGAATGTGGAGGGATGACTGTAAATAATAGTAATAATAATAATGGCATCATCATCATTAGGGTTCTCTGATAATAGGTTCTGATAACATCTCAGTATAGAACAGTTATGGGTGTTGTACTGCACCTCCTATCATCTAACCTTTGGCTATGTAGGGGAGATCTGATGCGAATGGTGGCCGATGAAATCTCAGCAGCACAGCCCTCATCCCTGGTCTAGGCAGAGCTTTTCATGAACATTTTTTTCCTTGAAAGAATTATATTTTGGTTTTGGAATCCTACAATATACCATCCATCTCATTTTCCCTTAAGATCCAGAATAATGTCATTATTGCAACAGTCTAAGGGTGCTGTCTTGTCAGCTGGGGACCTGAGGATTTGAAGCCTTCTAGCTGCAATTCATTTCCCTCTTTTAATTAACCAAACTGCCCTCCCAGCTAGAACCACTGAGAATGAGTAAGGCTGGGGAGACCGAAGCAGAGACTAAGTTATTTTTGATTTCACATAGGCAGTTGCTTTCACACAGTTTGATTTTTTACCAATCTCACTTGAGAGGAATGGCTTATGGATGTCAAATGCTATTTCTCAGCATTTGCTTGAGAACTGACATTTGCTGAACAGCATGCTTCAAACAAATTAGCTCTCTACCATTCTTTTCAATCTCTGACTTCTTGATTTGGTGTGTGTGTGTGTGTGTGAGAGAGAGAGACTAATTCAAAATAATATTCTAACTGCAAATTTACATGCCTACCCCATAGGAAAGCTTATCCTGAAGGAACACTTTAAGAACTGGAATTCTCCCTTTCTCTAGTGTATTTTCAACATCCAGTCAGATTGAATTGTAGCATTTTGCTTACTAGAGTCCAGAGGCTGACCCCTAGGCTGTGAGGGGTTAAAGAGGTGCATTGCACTCTTGGACTTTGCCTCATCCTGCCATATCCCCTAGAAGCCATAGCAGCAATTTCATCCTGTTTGTGGATCTTCCTGAGCTGTGTAAGCCCAGGGAAGCCCCCTGCACCCCACAAATAGGAAGTAAACAGTAAGTCAATTTCCAGTTTACCTCCTGTGTGAAGGCTTCTTCCTGGGCTGAAAACAACCTAGGGATGGGGGACATGGTGAAATTGTGCTCCATAGTCCTTAGAAGGTATGTGAGATATTTTTGGTTAAAAAAAAATCACCATTTTGGCAATGGGAGTGCTGGGAGGTCCTTGGGGATTTCAAAAAGGCGCCTGAGGAGGGGCCTCATGAAGCCCATGGGTGGCACTTTCACCATTTGTGGTGTACACTCTTGTGCTTAAGGTTGTCATCTTGAGAATCATCTTTTTCTTTGCTTGGTTAGCAGTTTTTCATGGGCATGAAAGCAGAACATGTTTCATGATGGATCCATCTGTAAAACACCTCAGAGTTTCATCTTAATTTACTTTGATTGAGTTCTCTCAGAAGCTGTTAACCACCGATGTCTCATAATGTTAAGCAAATCAAGAAAACACCCATTTCTGCACCCATCATCTTTGATCCAGTGCATATGAGTGGCTGCTTTAAGTGGATCTCTGTGGCCTTTGCCTCAACAAGCTGAGAAACTACCTGTTACTGCAACATCACAAAAGCAGTTTAGTGAGTGTGCTTTGGTGACAATTCCCTAAATCCTATTAGTCCTGACTGTAGTAGAGCCATTAAATCCATTGGATTTACATCTGTTTTTTTTTCTTTTAACTCAGCATTTAATAATTGATTCAGTGAGTCAACTCTAGGTAAGACTAACCAACAGGATTCCTGCCATACATAATCTTTTTCATGGGAGGGGCTGCCTTAGATTAATGGCTGTGATGGCTACTATGCTGGAATGTTGACAAAGGTAGTCCTTATGTAAGCTTCTGCTCCCCATCACAGACATTTTAAGGGGAACCAACAGTTCATCCTGTATTTTGCTAGGTTCCATTGTTTTTTGGAAATGCACTTTTCTTTAGAGAACAAGCTCATTTGTCTTTGAAATTTCAAGATGTTAAACTGGAATATAATGTCATTTCAAGGGACGTGAAGCCTATTTGTGCCTAGTGGCTGGAAGTGAACAGCTGGGTAAAGTGATTCTTGAGTTCTCCAAAAGGCCCTGTCACTTAGAGTAAGATATGGAAGCATTACTTACACTAGAGATTTAAAACTGGGTTGTACTCATCCTCTCTACAAAACATTCCCTGTGAACTTAAGTTCTTCAAGAGCATCCAGAACACAGCGTGGGAAAATCACATTATGTAATACAGAATCACTCTACCAGCATAGCTGGTAACCATATTGGCTGAGGGCTTCTGGGAACTGTAATCCAAAGGTAACTCTCCCATGTCCTACTCTAGAGTACTGATGTGGGGAGTAGGGATCTAGTTATAGATATCCTCAGTGCATTATGCTTGCCAGGATTCTTAGGGGAAAGATCTGGCAACTAAATACAGTTAGAACCACTATATGCAAGTAGCAAAGCTGCAGTTTATAGTCTCCTAAGATGTGTCACCTGAAGGGCATACAGCAGAGATGAAGTCTCACCATCTACAGATACAGATTGAAAAGGTCAGGTTAACTGCCAGTGTCATTACTATCTCTAATGATTTGTGATTGTAGGGCTGACACATATCTTTTGAAACCTCTGGTGGGCTTAGGACTTATCTTTTGGAACAGTTAAATGACAAACATCCTGACAAGTAGTAATTATGCATAGTGTACCTTTGCTAAAGAGTCTTGACATTTTTAGATGCATATCTTTGCAGCTAGTTCTGCACATAAATAACAAGCCTCAGTATTAATAATGTGTCACATCTTAGCTCTCCCTATTTATTATGGCTTTTTAGACAATTTTGTTGCCTTTTCCTTACAAGCTAACCCTTCAAATTCTGTCCTGAAGACAGGACAGAAATAAAAACATATCAGAAATGTGTGTAAATCTGCGTGCAAATTTTTGATAGAAATAAAAGGGAAGAATTGTTTGATTAAGAGAAATGTACAGAAAGAGAACCAAGAACAGCACTTCTTTATGTATGCATGGGAAAGAAGGGTGCTTTTAAGACTCAGATTCTTAGTTTTATGGTTGTCATGAAGATCTGATGTCATCCTAACTGGTATAATGTATATAATATATAAATATAATTGTGCATTTAACTTTGTTTTATTCTTATTTGATTTTTTAATTTGTGTTTTAATTTTTGTATTCTGTGATTTTGAACTATGTTTTCTTTTTAAATTATTGTAAGCTCCTTTGAGTCCTACCAGGAAAAAAAGAGGGATATAAACAAAGATGATGATGATGATGATAATAATAATAGTAATAATAATAATCATAATAATATAATTTAGATATTGTATGAGTGTCTTCTGCATCACAGACATAAAGGTACCAAACATGATAAGGACAACTGTGTTCCAGAAAAATATAAAAAACATATTTAAATCTAAGTGCAGATACAGAAGTAGATATACCACAGAGACATATTTCTTTTATAAAATGATGTTGGTCTCCACTGATGAGGTGGAACAACTTAGCTTTGATACCCAGATTTAAAAAAACCCTTGTTATTCTATGTATCATTTCCAAGAGGGGCCACCATGAAAAACATGTTGCCACAAAGACTACCACTTCAGCATTGCACCTCTTTATATAAGGTGAGCTGCCACCCAGAGGCTTAGGAAGTATTGTAAAGCTGCTCTTGCAGAATGGCATTGGGCCATATTATTCACTCTCAACTTCCCACCTGTCCCGCATGTCAAAAAAACAGGAAACTCTGATAGTGTAGTAGTTTAGTGTTCTTAGTGGGAGGAGCACATCTCTAAAGAATTTTTTGATGCTTTGATTTGCAGTGACAAGAATGCATGCACAAACATACACAGAGCTCAGTCATTCTCAATGCAAGATAGAATGGCTAAACAAACTAGGGACCTTTTACCTGTGGTTTGTTTATTTCAACAGCTAGATCTGACAATCTGGCTTATCTCTTCTCCCAACAGGTCAAAGAAATAAGCCAAGGACAAAAGTTGGGTTATTTCTGTCTTGCTTGGTAGAGGGTAGTCAGACAGTCAGATATGAACTCCACAATAACAAATTGCAGATTGGAAGTTTGCAATTTGCTTAGTAACTCCCATCTACAGCAGGAACATTTGGGCACCATGGAACAGCTTACTGCCTCTGCCCCAGCATACTAGAATTCTGAAAAGTTAGCATTGCATGTAAACACAGTCATCCAAAATTATATACAGTAATCCCTCCACATTCGCTAGGGTTAGAGGCACAGGACCTCCATGAAAGTGAAAAAAAGTGAATAACTTTAGGCCCTCTCAAACCATATTTAACACACACGAAAGTACAACCACCATATTCAACCCACCATGTCTTCCTTTGAGGCATCAGAATTCCTTTACAAGGCAGAAGTGGGTGGCTGGTGGGGCTTACTGCCACCTCCACTGTTGTCTCACACCATTTTTAATAGGGACTTACAAGCCTTGTTTGCAGTTTCTGTCTCATGAGGCTTGCATAGGGAGACATAGGGAGGCAGCAGAGGTGACAGCAAATAATCTGTGAATAATCAAATCTGCAAAAGTGAAACCCTCAAATGTGGATAGCTGACTGTAGTCATTTTGAACAGGGTGTTACAGAATGCACTAACACTTGTTTGTCTTCTTAGGAAAAACAACAGCGTTCACTTCATGACACTGATAATATATAATATAATTTTAGGTAGGACAATTAGGTAGACAATGTAAAATATCAGATTCATTGTATCATGCAACAACTGATGCCTTTGAACAATTTTTGCAAGCTGAAACATTTTCTCTGCCAAGTATTCCATCTGATCAACTCTTTGTGGTGTTATGAAACTGTAGCATCTTCATGGTGACTTCAGAGATTTGTGTGGAATGAGTGTTTTTGGAATTGTATAGATGTCACACTGCAGAGTCTCTTCTATCTTGCTAATGTGACTTCATCATATTACATTATATCCCCTGCAACCTCAATCTGAAGTGTAAGGTGGAATCTTATCAAGTGAAAATAGTTTCTGGAGAGCTTCTTCTCCAGTTCATAGCATTTGTGATTGCTATGCTGAATGCTCTTTGCTAGTCTCTTAAATTCTTATTTATGCTATTAAGAAGCTGCTTAGGAGAAGCATGAAAAATGTGGCTGGAATCCTCTTAGGCAGTTACAAGGTTGTAAGCCATACTCATGGGATTGTAACTGTTTTCTATTCATATTTGTGATAATGGCATTTCTGCCATAGCCACAAAGGCCTTTAAAACCTGTCTGAAAAGCCAGGCAGCCACATAGAGCAAATGAGTCCTGTGGCATTGGCAAGCAAGGTGCTGAAGGATGCTGCAATGTAATGAGCTGGGACCTGACCTTGCAGGGGAAACTGCTTCTACTGATCACATTGTGGCTAACTGGTAGGAAGGCGTTGAGATGAGTCATTCTTAAGGGTCCCACAGAGCTGCTTTGCTCAGTATGGATTCCTGGCTTTGAAGATCCATTGGGGGTTGGTTGGATTTAGGAACTATGTATCCTATGCGGTATCTCAGCTGTATGTGTCTCTTAACACCATTACAGCCAACTACCAATCATGGTATGGGAAAGGACTTGAACTTTCCTAAATTCTCACATAGATTTACATCATCATGACCAGAAATATATTGGAATATACACTCAATGTCCTGTCTGCACATGGTCCCATAACTTGCTGGACACTTGGCTTCTGAGCATACCTTAGCTGCATGCAGATCTGCAATATTAGCAAGTCAGAACATTGGTCTCCATAAGGTTATGCTGTCTATGGACAATCAGCAGCTCTTGGGGAGTTTCACTCAACAGTCATTTCCAATTCTTACCTAGGGCTGCCACAGCCTGAAACTGCAACTTCCTATATGCAGGGCATGTGCTGTGCCATGGGGCTGCATCCTATATTATGAGAGGTGGCATAATGGTTGAGTTTGGAAGGCTTTGAAAAGCTACAATTCAAACTGATAGCCAAGGGCTATTAAAATTAAGGTTAATCCAGATAAAATGGAGATATTCTAAATTTGCAAGTTAGTCACATCTAGAAGACTTCAAGTTGTCATTCTGTCATGTCTGTGGTGCTGCTAATATTCCCATGCCTGCCTCCAATGAATGAGAAGCCATCCTGGGGCACTTGCTGCAAGTAGAAGCTTAGTAACAGGTGGGATTCCTGCTTTCTGTCTTTTTTTTGTGTCTGCCCATATGCTGTTGGTCACCTCAGTATCAGAAAAAGAGACATGTACTTAGATGTCCCTGAATATGCCAACCTATATGAGAGGCTGTGCCTACACACTCTGCTTCTGCCTGCCAGAGAGAGACGGAGAAAGAGGCTGAGAGAGAGAGAAAGAGAAAGAGACACTGCTTTTGTTCCTAACCTGCTGCTGATCCCTGCTTCATTTAGACACACACACAGAGGGAGAAACTAATGTGTCTCCATGTTGTTGTTCCCTGACCTGACAAAACAGGCTGGCCATTGTGAACTTGTACTGATATGACTAATCCGGAGCAGAGACTGGCCAATTGTGACTTCATGTTGATACATGCATAAAGAAGAGAGGTTGGCCATTGTGATTTTTGCTGGTGGTGCTGGCCATTGTGATCTTTTGCTGATGCTGCCTTCTTGAAAGAGAGAAACTGATGCTTCCTGTCTTAAAGGGAGGGACTGGCCATTCTGCCCTCATGTTGATGCTGTCTACCTGAAGGAGAGAAGCCTACTGGTCTCTCTTGCTATTCCTGGACCATGCTGGTTGTGACCTGTAAAGCCCTACATGGTTTGGGACTCAACTATCTGAAAAAACATACTTTCCTTTATGAACCCACCTGAGTTTTAAGATTTTTGGGGAAGGATTTGAACTCAGACCCATCAAGAAAGCTCAGCTGGTCCCCTCTCTGTTCTATTCTATTCTTTTGCTCTTAGGCAAAGACCTTTTATTTAGACAGGCCTGTGACTTTTAATTGGTTTACCAGAAGAGCTTTAAGTGGGACTGTTATCTTTAGTATATTTTAAAAATATTTTTAATAGGACAAGTTCATTTAGTTTTTTAAAACTTTTGTACTTTTGTACTATATACTATTTAATAGTATTTTGTTTTAACTTTGTCGTTGTGTGCCCTCAAGTCATTTCTGACTTATGGTCATCCTAACGTGACTGTATCATCAGGTTTTCTTGGCAGAATTTTTTTCAGAGGGCGTTTGTTTTTACCTTCATCTGAAGCTGAGTATGTTTTGTTTAAGGTCAGCCAGTGGGTTTCCATGGTTAAGTGGGGATTTGAACTTTGCTTTCCCAGTGTCCTAGTCCAACACTCATATCACTATACCACACTGGCTCTCTGCTTTACTTTACATATCAGGAGAAAGGCAGTTTATAAATAAAGCAAAATAAACAAATAAATAAAATAATTCTCCACAATTTGCTGAATGAAAATGCATTTTTAGTTGTCTTCATGATAAAGATGCCAAAGGAAGGGTTTTGCTTAAATGTTGAGAGACAACTGGTGCACTGTCTGATGAAATGTATGTGGATAAACTTTTGGAGAACAATGGTCTTACATGAAATTTCAAGAGACTATTCCCACTCACGTCTTGCTTTTGCTGCTACTTTTAGATGTGACCAGATGGCACAATTTTGCTCAATTAAATATTAATTTCACCTGGATTTCTGGAGGATGAAGAGAGCTAGATTCCCAACCTTCTTTTTGCCGTGCCATCTGAAGGGAAAAGTTAAAAGTTGACCATAAGGCCAAAATAAGGTAGAGTCACTGTGAAGTGAGAAGCTGGGCAGGCCCGGTTAGACCAAGCAATCGCAACCTTTGAACTCTGTGAAAGGGGGCCTGTGAAGGATATAACCTAGAGGCTTGTCTGCTAAAGAGTCAGATAGGAAAAAGATGTAATACAGTTAAGACAGGTGTCAAGGTGAAGATCTGAAGAGGGTTTGGGGTGCTGTAAAGGTGGACAGAGTTCAGGGAGTTCATGTTTAACCTAACTCCTGGACTTGTTTCATTTTCTACAACTCTGGCTGAACTGAAAGGGAAGACTGATCACATACTGTCACACTGAACCCACTGATCCACACAGCAACTTGTCCAGTCTAGTGTTCACCCTGAGTACCAGATCCAAGGAGAGATTACTGTTGTTGCGTGCTATGACAGGCCCTTAATTCTCACTAGATTAGTTTTGCAGTTCCAACCTAATAAGGTGCCCTGAAACTAACATTTAGCCCCAGCTCCACCCTTTAACTACAACATTCATGCAAAGGATCATAAGCATTTCTTCAGAATTAAATAAGCTATTTATGGTAGTGTGTTCCTTTTTGTTACCAGTGACTTTAGATAACATAGGGCAACTTAGTAGTTATAAAAACAAAGTATATACTTTATTGTAATAACATTAAAAATAAACTTGTCAAGGTTCATATAAAGCACAGTGTTGTTACATTAAACAGTTCAGACTTCTGACACTCTATGCCAGTATGTCTCAGCCTTAGATACCAGTTCTGTGTGTCTTTTCCTCAGCTGCTTAAACACATCTTAGTCACCTTCTCTGGCCAAGATCTCGCTGAAGGCTCTCCTTCAAACAGAATCCCTGTCTTATTTAGAATTTCATCCATAAGCCTCTCTCGCGCACACCACTATGCTGAGTTTCACTCTTAAGACACTACTCCTGTTTCCTAGCAACCCACCATCACATTGCTCATGTATTCCAAATAGCTGATCCCCAAAGCAATTTTGTCACATGTGTGTTCAAGTCATTTCTGAAATGTGGTGACCCTAAAAAGAACCTATAATGGGGTTTTGTTGGCAAGATTTCTTCAGAATAGGTTTTCCTTGGCCTTCCCCTGAGGCTGAGAGAGTGTGACTTGCTCAAGGTCATAAAGTGGGTTTCAGTGGCTAATCAGGGATTTGAACGCTGGTCTCTATAGTCATAGTCCAATGCTCAAACCACTACACCATGCTGGTTCCTGAAGGTTAAAGGGCAAGGTGGGTGATAGGAGCCCAAGGCTTAGAATGGTGGGGACCAAGCTGAAGAGGGGTTCTACCACAGCCATGCTAAAGGAAAAACCATTCTGAATCAAAGAAAAAGTTAGAAAACTTTTAGGAATCACAAGGACTAGCAGATTAGGCATTGCAGGAATATTCTGCCCCTGCTACCAGTTAACAGGTGATTTCTACTAACAGTGATAATAGTCTGAAATGTAAAGGAAAGGTTCAACATTAATATTTTTCATGTTGATGCTTTCTTGGTAATTATTCATTATGGATTAATAAATCCTGTCTCCTGATTGGCTAGTATATCTCATGGAAACCCACTGGGCAACCTTGGATGTGTCACATACTCTCATCCCTCAGAAAACTCAATGATAGGTTTGCCTTGGGGTCACCCTTAGGTTGGAAATGACTTGAAGGCACACAACAAGAACAGTAACAACAATCCTCCTATGGGTTGCTGTATGTTGTTGTATGTCATTGCTAAGTAGACATTCCAGAACTGCTATAAATGGTAAGGTATATGTTTGCTTCAGTACCATGTTGCTCAGATCAAATGCTAGACATCTGGACTCAGCACTGTGTTATTAAATAAACTGATGTCTTCAATTCACTGTGACTCCATTTGTGACCCCAGAACTAGACAACTTTCTCTTTCACCTTCTGCCACTGTTTTGACTGGAGTTGGGGGCATAAGGGCAGCAGTTAGTGTAAAATGAAAGGACTGGAATCTTTTCAGTGTGGAATTGACTTCCATAGAGCCAGAAGTCCATTTATTATGCAGACTCTTTTCAGTGAAAACAAGATCTTATGTAAGAATGGACTATAAGATGAAGACACATGAAATAAGTAATTGAAATGAACAGTAATACAGAATGAGCTGGGTTACCTGAGCGCTTCCAGGCCTTATTCCTAGTGTTTGAATTTAATACAAGAGAGAAAAGAAAACATAGGTCTAATTTCTGGAGCTTTGCATTGCCCCATTCCTCACAAACTTATTAAAAAAACTTACAAAAGGTTTTCTGTCCTTAGTGTATTTGTCCATTCACTTGTGGCTTTTCACATGAAAGTGTAATGTATTTATTTTGATGTTGCTTTGCAGAGCACAATTTTGATGCGGACTACTTTTGCAGTTAAAAAAGTCTTATTTGAAATTTCAGAAAGGACTCCTGTGGTATATGCTAAAATAGAATGCTGATACTAAGCTGAGCATTTCTCTTGGGAGGTCAAAATTGTATAGAGTGTGTAGTCAGCATGGAAAACCACTTGCAGTGGTAAAGCTCAAGTTGAGCATGGAGGAGATCCCAGTTTCTGCCCTTGGTATCTCTAAGGACCCAGGTGTGTGAGGAGTAAAACCTCTTCTTAGAAGCTAGAGAGCTGCTGCCCCTCATTGTAGACAGTGCTGGGTGAGATGGACAGATACTCAACTTGGCTTGACACCATTTCCATCTTCACATGGGGTGTGAGATGTGAATGGTCTTTATCTCATTCCTACAAAAGTCCAAATATCATGTAGTCCAAGAGGACCTGACTTGGGGAACTGGTATAAAAAAAAATCTATGATCATATTGGGAGCTGCTAGAAAATATTCTGGGATAAATAACACATAAAATATTCTGGAATAAACAAAATGTATATGGATCTCAAAAAATAAAATGAGAAAGAATGGGAACAAAATCGGGATTTTTTTTGGTCCTTCTACTCTTAAAAATATGTTTCAGACAGCTTCATTTCACCAAACATTTAGTAACTCCTGCAGCTGAAGCAGCTAGTTACGGTAGATGAAATGGATGCATCTTACTTTGTTTTATCCTTCTTTTGTGGCCTTTGAAAAGCCAACTTTGTACTGCTGTGATTTTAAAAATGATAGGTGTTATACAGTAGTGAAGATGCTAGCTCAAGAATTCTGTGAAGATAAGATGCAGGACAGATCTACTATTACTAGCTGGCAATAGTACAAGGATCTTTAAGTGTTCTGCCATTGTGATTTGAACCTGAATAATTACTTACTTAATTACTTACTTACATCCAGTTTCATGGCTGTGCCTTGAATTGCTAAAGATCAGATAGTCTTTTCAACTAGCTCCTTGTTAATTATTCTGAACTGCCAAAGCTCCTAGAGTGTTTATGAACCCTGTTTATGAACCCTGTTCAGATGAATTTAAACTGAAGTTACCAGAAATCACAGAATTGCAGACTTTCTTTGTGCAAAATATATGGACTGCAACTTAGCAATGGTGATCCCAACTCTCATAACTTCACTTTCTTTCTTGATAACCATTTTGCATAGTGGTTATGACCCAATCTGAAATAACAGGAAGTAGGGATGTGTAGTTGACATTAACTGTGAATGAACATATAAAATAAGTCAGTACTAAACACAGGGAAGCAATCTCATCCATTCTTCATAATTACAGCAGTTTGATTCCCACTTCAGTGACTATGATTCAATCCTCTGGAATCCTCTGGCTTAATATTTTTGTGAGGTACTTAGAATTTTCTATTCTGGTCCTCTAAGGTGCGGGATTAGAGTTCTCAGAAAGAGAATTCTAAACTGCAAATCCCACAATTCCATAAGACAGAGCCGAAGCTGCTAAAAGTAGGATCAAAATGCTATAAGTACATAGTGTGTATACACCTGCAGACTACTGATTTGCTGCAGTTTTAAATTCTTGGATCAAAAGTGGTGTAGAAAATTGCACTATTGTGTATAAATGTGCATTGTGTGTGATGACCCCTCCCCCATTTTAAGGGGAAAGGAAAACTGAACCCTTTGAGTTCCATAAAAAATATCACGTGAATCTAGAATCTGCATTAGCTTCTCAGAATTGCCCTACCTATTATGATCCATCTTTCTCTCCCTCCTCTTAACAGGCATGGTTTCAATCTACGAATTCCATATAAATCTCAGATCCGTTCCCCACTTGTTCTCACATCTTGGGTTTTCATTTCTCAATAGTCTCCCACTGAGCACAGAATTTGCTTCTATAAAGTATGTCTCCATTTTGCCCCTTTACAGTATAAGTTCCTCAAGTATGCTTGTACAATCTGAGTGGTTTACTGGAAGCTCAACAATGGTTTATTTTCATCAGTTCAGATGATCAGTGGGAAGTAATGTATGGCAGTTTGAACTTTTCTGGGTAAAGAACAGCCATTTCTAACAGGGAAACAGCAAGAGAAGGGAGGCCTTGCCATTTGATTAAATACTTCAGCCATGGTACAATTCAGAATGGCCAAAGGGCAGAAAAATATAGAGGCCAACAGGATTAGAAAGAGGAGAGTCTTACTGCAAGAAGATTCAGTGGGGTGACGTGGTTTGAGTGTTGAACTAGGACTGTGGGAGGCTAGGGCCATTTCCTCACTAGACTGTTATAGCGCTATTATTCCACTTTCAACATCCTATGGAATCCTGGGGTTTGCAGTTTAGAGAGAGGCTACACTGCCAACCCCAGAATTCCATAAGATGTTGAAAGTGGAACAATAGCGCTATAACAGTCAAGTACAGAAATGGCCTAGGCTTCAAATCCCTGCTTAGCCATTGAAACTACTGGGTGACCTTGAGCAAGTTAACATGTCTTCAGCCTTAGAGAAAGGCAGTGGCAAACCTCCTGTGAACCCTATGGTAGGGTTGGCATAAGTCAGAATTGACTTGAAGGTATATAACAAAAAGTTGTTCAGAACCTTTAGGTCTTTTTAAAAATTATCTTCGACTAATGGGTTGGGGGATTCACATATATTTCATACTCAGTTGCTGTTGATCAAGCCAACATGTCATGCCAACAGCACAACAGGTCCCTCTATTGAAGATTTTAAAAGAAACATGTTGTGGAGGGGAGGCAAGGAAAGAAGAAACCCCAAAACAGAAAGGTGATCCTACAATATTAAATTAAAAATCCCTCCTCCCCACCTTTCCTAGGGTCAGTTTAAAGATAGTTCCTGGACCTGAGAAGTTTCAAAACTGCAACATTACATTTAGCATCCAGAACATATGGGCTCCGTTTCTGAAAATATTGCTCTCATGGTGTTGCCCAACGTCCTGAGGTAGTTGCAAAAACAATAACTAAAGGGTAAATAGCTTCAGAACATGTAATAGAAAGGAAAGAAAGAGAAATTGTCTCAGTTGCCCACAGCCTATTAATTTTTCAAGCAAGCAAACAAATATTGTGAGATCTTAAATTAAAGGAAAAATATATTGTTAGTCTCCACAGGTGTCTTGAGAAGCTGCACATAATTCAGTAGACAGCAAAAAATGTTCTGTTCTTTGTTTTGCTTGAGAAATAATTGAGAAAAGTTAGCCACTTTGTTGCTTCTTTGTGATTTACTGCATGGCTTTTGTTTAAAGTGAAAGCATTGCCTTAAATTGCTCTTTAAAATGTCAAGCAAATGTTAACAATTTTCTTTTACCAATACAAAATTATGACATGTTTCAAGACAAAGTAAATATAACAAAGTAAAAGATTTTGGAAGCAAGTAGTTTTGAAAGAAAAGTGGTAACACCAGATATGTTTAACTGTTGTTACATGCTTTGAAGTCAATTCTAACTTTTGTTAACCCTATCGTAGGAGTTTCTTGGCAGATTCATTCAGACGGTGCTCCACTTATCTTCCTTTATGGCTGAGAGAGAATGTGGCCTGTCAGGGGCTATGTATGGCTGAGCAAGGATTCAAACTCTTGTCTCTCAGAATCCTAGTCTATTACTCTATTACTACACTACCCCACAGTGACTGTCTCTGTATTCAATATCCTCATGCATTTTAAATCTCTACTGTGTTACTTTCAGTGTTTCAATATGGCCATCAGCTTTTTATTGTAACGTTGCCTACCTAAACTACAGTGGATAAATACTAAATACATGCAGATCTACAACCTCATGTAGATACATTAAGACTGCAGAATAAGCAAGGCAATGTTTAAAGCAAATAAAAGGTTTTTGAAACCCACTGTCAAGAGTTAATGGGATTAAAGTAATCAAAGGTAATGGGATGCAGTGCAGGAACTAGCAGGAAAGAAAGTGAGGATAGATTGAGCTGAAAGCAGAATGCAACTGATGTTAATTAAAATGTCCAGAGTATCAGCACGTGGAAGGAAATGAACTGATGGTCAGACGAGACAAGACATGAGATCTGTGACTGTCGGTCTTACTTATTTTAGTTTGAAGCAGCTGTACAGGGTGTGTGTGGGTGTGCGGCGTGGTGGTGGCAGTAGTCAGATTGGGATGCTGGCACTGTGGAAAGGTTGTTTAGTTATATTCTATGTGTCATTTTCACTATAAAAATGATGTCTTGAAACATCTGTTTATCCTCTTGGAATAATACATGCAGGTACACTGATGCTTCACCTTTCAGAACAAATAATAGGTTTGGGGAGTTACTTTAGATAGAGAAAATAATGCAGAGGCAAAGGGCTACACATTTGACAGTATTTCCCTGATTAGAATGGCATAAGCATTCATGTTTTAATTTGAACAACCAGTTTGAACAACCCTGCCCCCACACCCATTTTTTAAGGGAATGGGTGGAGCTGAGAGAAAGACGTGATATTAAGATATCTGACAAGGCTGCTTGAACGTGGTGATTTATTGCAAATAAGTATTAGGAGAAATTGAATGTTCAGGTAGAGTGGTTTGCCCCAAGTTGAAAAGCATAAGTATGCTGTCATCAAATGACTGTGTATCTTTCTGGTGTGTAACTCAGGTGCCTGGTGAGCCTTCTCTTTTCGTGACCAAGTATACATGCATGTGTGTATTTGTGTATATCTATAATGTCTGTGTCTGTGTGTGTGAGTGAGACACACACACATATACAGAGAGAGAACAAGAATGCCTATTTCCTAGTATGTGTTTCCTGCTTTTTCCTTGGTTAGATTACTTCAGCGGAAGGAGACTCTCTGTGTGTGTGTGTGTCAAAAGAGAGAGAGAGAAAGAAAGAGAGAGAGAACGGGATGAGGATAAAGGCATTTTGCTTTTTAAGTAAGAAACTTTATATGTTTACAGTGGAAAGTCTTCTGCACATACGCAGAGATCACTGATCTTCAGATCAGTTTTGTGAAAGCAGAAAACAGTTCCTTTTTAAATTTAAAATTATTTAATTTTGTTGGAGACATTAGTTCTATCATTGGCATTATCTTTATTGTATGGTGTCACTACTAATAATGCTTAGCATTTCAAAAGCATTATTGAGCCCATAAAGCCCTTTTTATACATTAGCTCAATAATCCTGACTAACACTACTTATAGGCCATTTCCGCACTACACTGGTATAGTGCTGTTATTCCACTTTCAACATCCTATGAAATTCTGGGATTTGCTGTTTAGGGAGGGACCTTTAGAATTCTCAGCAGAGAGCTCTTTGGCCTCAGTAAACTACAAACCCCAGAATTCCACAGGATGTTGAAAGTGGAAATATAGTACTATAGCAGGGTAATGTGGAAAGGGCCATAAAGGATGTTATTTTACTTATCCTTCTTGCTATTTTTTTTCTAATTAGACCCCTAGACTGTTTAAACTCAGTGTTACCCTGTGACTTGGGGGTCCCGGGATGGGAGTCCAAATAACCAAACAACAACATGCAAAGATGGGGAAATTAGCAGGAGCACTCTCTTGGCTAACGAGAGGCAGGGTAAAGCAGCAGGATTTTTTACCTTATGTCTACAGCGTCAGGTCAGTGAGGAGGCAAATGGTTCAAACAACAATTAAGATTTATTAAACAGTTATTAAAGAAAAGCACAAGCACACTCCTAACTAGAAAAGGAAAATCGAGTTTCAAGGGGAATAGGTGATACGCCACCTGTCCTGTAGTCCTGGGGAAGCCAACTGTAGAAGAGGAAATCTGGCGTGGTGGCCGAGGGGAATCTGCAAAACCGAGCGGCAGCAAGGTAGAATGACATCCAAGTGATCTGGCGAGAGTTCCGAAGAGCTCTCAAAGTGGGGAATTTTTATAGGGGAAAGAACAACCGCAGGCTAGTCTGGTCCTGGGTGAAAACAATAAGTTTTAGGTTGGAGACAAAGCCTCTGAAAGGTCAGAATTTGCATGATTGAGTTAAAGTTCGAATTGACAATAGTATGGCTGGTATGTAGATATGGCTGGCTTGGCAGTTAAGTACCTAGCTCACCAAGGTGTTCTCTCAGGGCAGAGGATCTCTTTGTGGTAGCGTGCATTTGTAATGAAGGTGTTTGTTTCGAGAGGTCCCCTAAAGCAGATCTGGCAATATCTGGCTTGGTTTGGTGGGAGCAGCAAGTAGTAGCCATGCCTAGCTTCGCGCTTGTTCAGCAGGCCTCACAAACACTTGGCTGGTGGCAGAGTAGGGCCGAATTGCAATATCAAAATGATATCTTTGGTTCACCAAAGGCTAGGCCAGGACATGGTGGTAACATCAGTATATATTTATTACTGTGAAATGTTTAACCTTCTGTATCATTATTTAAATCTTAAGTTATCTTTGGTCATAAATGATATAGAATTGCTGTTTTGTATTATGTAACTTTATTCTGCTATAATGTTGAGTGCTGGTATTACTTTGAGTACTTTAAGCTTGGTTTCATCATGGAAAAACATCATACAAATAAACATGATGCTGATTAATACAGGCACAGCTGTGGGTAAGTTTAGATATCCAAAGCAGAATCTGAGATTTTGTGGAATATTCCCTCTTGAGAAAGCTATACTTGTTCAATGTTTGGGTATCATGCCCAGGAGCTCTGTGCAAAGAAAAATGTAGCAATGAAAAGGCATGGGGGGGGGTGTTCATAAATTATCTGAGCCTGCACTTTGTCTCCTACCTGAATTATGTGGAAAGAATCTAAAAAAAAATCCAAAACAACAACAGCAACACACTTTCTGTTTTCTATCTAAAAAAACAACTCTGAAAGGACTGATTTGAGTGGGAAATCAGAGGTGTATGTAGAAATGCTCCATGACCACCTCATGATTTGCTTAAATTGACAAATAATTTGGATAGTATATGCAATGATGTAGACTCGAGTTGATAGACTCGGACTTAAGTTGGACTTAAGTCGCTTCAGTGACTTTACTCGGACTCGACTCAGCCATAAATGATGCACTGACTTGACTGACTTGAGACTTGTATATTTTTAATGACTGACTTGGTTCAGTAACATGACAAATTCATTCAGAAACCTTATGACTTTGAACAACACCTCCATCTCTTTTTGCCTACTAGTCACATGACAATCTCTCTCAAGCCCAAAGTGTGGGCACATTTCTCAGAGGGGAACAGCAAACAGGTTAGGCAATGGGCTTGAGGCAGGCTTGAGGTCTGCTCAGCAGCCTGACCTCACTGCATATTGGAGGAGCCTTCTAAAATGTTTCCTAAGAGCAAAAGACAAGACTCACCCCCAGAGTGCAGGATGCATTTCTCAGAGGGAAACAGCAAATGTATTAGACAACAGGCTTGAGGAGGAAGGATCCTTCCTTCTAAATCTTTTGAATCTTCAGTAATAGGGAGTAAGATAGGATCCTGCTCCCCACTTCCAAAGCTGCAGATGGCAAAACTGCAAATGTGGAGAGCCGACTCTGCTTAAATTGTTAAAACTGACTTTATTTCTCTCTATCCAATAATTCTGGAATTTTGGTTGGGGTATAAAGTTGGCTTCCAGACCTGAGACTTGACTTGAAAGTATCTTCAAGGACTTGAGACTTGACTTGAGACTTGAAGGTAGAGACTTAAAGTTGACTTGAGACTTGGAGTAAAAGACTTAAATATATTTCTGAGTATATGACTGATTGGATTTGTAGAACTAGAACATAGCAATTCATTGGGAACCCGAGAGAGAAGCTCATGGGATTGGTAAGACTAGGAAGGAGCATAAGGAAAGAGAAAAGCTGAATGAACTCAAGGGCGGACTGAAAGACCAGTAAGAAAGAAAGTGGGAGAAGAGCAACAGAGCTGGAGCAAAGTGAACAATGGGGCTTATATGCCAGGTGAAGCTGGTACACACTAAATACGTAAAGGGCTGAAGAGAGAAAGATCAATGCAAAATGAGAAGGATTGAGGGTAGAGAAGAGAATAGAGGAATCAGAGGGGTGAGAATAATCAGTTATAACCCATACAGTACTATTTTTGCTGGTGAATAATAATACTTGTAAAGCTCATAGAGTTTTAGGAGTCTGCGGTGGCATGCATTGGGTAATCCTATTTTGTCTTCATATTCGGTTGAGAGATGTGATTTTCCTAGCTTCATAAATAACCAAAGGATTTAAACCCATGTTTCTCCAGTCCAGTCCAACACCTATGTATTTTACTGCACTGAATCAAATTAGTCAATCATTGGGTTCAAAAACATTAAAGTAGAGTGCTACTTTATGAAAGGTTTCTGCTTCTGACCTGAATGAAGCAGACTGAGAATGGAATATACTCACCAATCCACCCTAATTTTGTTAATGTTTTGAATGCAGGGACAATAAATTAGCTACCACTCCTTGGTGGGGGCTGTTTCAGGAGACAGAATAATATTTAAAGTCGCAGTTTATCTACAGAAGGTTCAGATAGAGTTCACTACATAACTAGATTTCTTTTTTTTTTTTTAGAAAAAGCCATGAATTAACACCATGAATTACCAACCTCCAAACTCTAAATGATGTAAATTCTTGCCAAGTCTTTATGTATTTTCATGCACTTTTATTTTAGAGCTTTTTTTAAAACACACACACACAGATAAAATAATTCTAGCTTTGTCAAAAACTCTACATCAAAAACAAAAGTTTTAAAGTGCAAGCACTTCAGAAACTTTGAATTTGATCTCATTCAATACAAAGTTATCAAAATTGTTTTCACAAGAACAAAAAGCATGAACTTGAGTGTGAGGTAATTATGGAACAAGCCAGCATGAGTGGCGGCCTATGAAACTGAATGTATATCACCAGCAATGTATGGTGACCCACCAGGGACTTGATAAGCATCTTGGGGTTTTTTTCCCTTTCCTCAGTTCAGATACATGCGGAATTGTCAGACATCTGAGAAGTCAGTCATGGGCTGAGACGTGGAATTCTGAGACCATTGGTCCAACCAGCTCTGTGTTGTCCACAGTAATGGCAGCAGCTGTCCAAGGTTCAGATGGGACTTCCCTGTCCTTTCTTGTAGAGTGGAGGAAGTGCAAACTTTCTAAAAAAAGTATGTGCTCCGCCACTAAGCTACAGTCCTTCTCTAAAGCATCCTTACAAAATGTGCCTTTGTAGATCACACAGAATGTATTGGCTGTATCATGAATATGAAGACACTCAACAAGGAGATCTAGTTGCTTTTGAGTATATTTTTTAGCATATTTACTACTACTAGATCTACCATTTCTATTCTTCCTTTTCCCCAGGCCTTTCGTCTCAGGCAGCCTAAAAATTTTAAAACAGATAAAGATAAAAACATCGATAAAAGCATACAAAAGTTAAAATAAAGTTCTTTTGTACAGTGCCATGTACTTTGAGGATGTCATATAGGTTGGTTAATACTAATCCTAATAACAGAGCTAAAAGAAATTAAAGGACTTGTCCATTAAAAAGCAAAAAATAAATACGGCACAACATTAAACGTTTGTTCCTCATAATAGTGATTTTACAAAAGCCTGTTCAAACAAAACAGTTTTCACCTTTTTCTGGAGAGATGCTATGGAGAACAGCAATCTAGTTTCTCTAGGAAGGGATCAAGAAGGCTTTCTCTTACACTTCCACTTGATGTTCCCATGAAGGCAGTGGGACAGATGTTCAGGGCCTCCTCCGAACATCTCAAAACCTGGGGAAGTTCACATGGGAGAATACACCCCCTCAAATGATGTTGGATCACAACACATCTTTCTTCAGTCTCCTTACAAAAGAGTGCTTCCTTATCTTCCAACACTTACCTCACACACTACTTCTGTGTGGATCCAGATTGTTGTTATTTGAGGTGGGAATTGTGGAGAGAATGTTTAGTAATTTCAAGTAGGATGTATACATGCGGTTTTCTGGGCAAATAAACAGCTATAGCAGTCGTAGCTAAATAATTGTGAGCTAACAATGTCCATGGGGTAGGCAGGCCCTAGGGAAGTGTTTCATAAACTTCTGAAGAGAATTCAAAGCACCTGCAACTGAAATAAATATATCTTCCATAAAACAAGCACAGGTTAGATTCTGGCTATCTAGTATTACCAGCTAGAGGGCTTACAGATAATCAACATGAAATTAAAAATAGGATTAAGATGGTGGTACACTGAGTGAGGTAAAGAGAATTTTAAGGAAGATACAAAATAGATAGTTGATATAAGGAGAATTGACAACACAGCTAGAACTAATGCTCAGCATACTGGGCTGGTACATGTAGTAGTTAAAAACAGTTAAGCTGTAACCTGAGAAGTACCTAGTTAACATCAGACTTTCCCCAAATACTTGCTGGATAGTGTTTGGTACCCCCATTCTGATTCACTATTATTTTTGTATGCCTTCAAGTAGTTTCCTACCTATGGTGACCCTAAGGTGAATCCATTATGGGTTTTTTTGGGACTCAAGAGTGTGTGACACACACACTATATATAATATATAGTTGATACTATATTTCGCTAATATTACTGGTTTGCCTTATGGGATAGTGGTAAGTATTACTAAAATCAAGGATGGGAGATGTGTGGCCTTCCAAATGCTTTTTGGATGGCAGCTCTCATGATCTCCCACCTTTGGTTGTGGCAGTGAGGGCTGATGAGAGTTACAGCTAAAAAAAAAACCAAGCTGGATGTTGTTGCCCATCCTCCATGTATTAATGTAAATAAAGTGCTTCAAACAGTTAGAGAAATTGCTATATAGACATCAAGAATCACTATATTCAGGTTGGTTTTACTTTACACTCAAATTTGACAACTCTCTTTAGATATTGTGTTGGGATAGCTGAGGAGCCTTTGTGTGTTTTGCTACACAGTAAGAGAAGGCAAACATATAATTTCTAGAGATTTTTACCTTTTTTTAAACACTACTTATTCAACCTTAATTCTGTTGGCAGTTTTTTTTTTTTAACAGCATGGATTGTGTCTTACCATTTCAATGAATATGCGATAATGTGTTGAAAGTAATAATAAAACTATGGGCCCAGGGTTATCTGAGTTGCTATCTAGTTATGCAGGTCTCAGAATGATTGGCCTTGTCACATCCTTGAAGAAAGGAAATAGGGTGTGCTTTAAAATGTTCTGTCACTATTATTTGCCAATACTAGTTTGTCTAACGAGTTCTAAGTGACAGCAGTCTCATTTCTGTTTTGCCAGAGAAATGCTACCTGCTAGCACCACACGCCTATCAGTAATGTTTTGGTAGTAAAGGCTTTGAAAATGATTTCCATGAGAGCTGAGCCTCGAGTAAATCACTGTTGTGGAATATCAGGCATGGATTAGTTTGATCAAGTAGAAAAAAAATAGAGGAATAGATTTACAGCTGAAGGTCAGCCCAATATTTTGCTGCCTGAGGCAGAGAACAAAGTGAGATATAGGAGCCAAACTGACTCTCAGGGCCTTTCTGCACTACACTGTTATCAGTGGCATAGCTTTTGCCACCTGGGAGCAGTCCCTGAGTTTGCCATCCCTCTCCAGGGAGGGAGGACCTATCCAAAATACCAAATAAAAACTGCTCGATTGGCATTGGGTGAGTGGGCTCTGAGCATGTGTGCTCAGAGGGGGCACTCTGCCCACACTCAGAGGCATGCCGGCATTCCTGCGGCAGTGAGACCCCCTCTCTCCCTCCTTGGAAGCTTGGCTGGGCTAGGCTCGTCCCCAGTCTTGGAGGTGGGATGGGTACCCTCGCCCACCTCCTTGGGGCTCCTCCTCTCCTCTCCTCTGCTCTCCTCCTTTTCCCCTCTCCCACCCGGAGGTCCGCCAGCATTGGCGCTGCTGCTTTGGGAGGTGTTCCATTCAGTTGGTCCTCTTGCCTTCTCAGTGGGAGCTGAGGCAAAGCAAACCCAGTCACTAAGATAAGATCTGATTAATGTATAAGGGAATTATAATAGAATGCTAACCTATTAAATACAAGACAGTTTATGTTATGGAGTGTACATGATTAACTATGTGACTATATATTATTGTTTTATCTCTCTTTTTTTCTCTCTCTCTGTATTTAGGAACTTAAGAAGAAAGAATGAAATGCACAGATACTGGATGGGTGATACCTGGCTTGAAAACAGTACATGTGATAGGGATCTAGGAGTCTTAGTAGACCACAAGCTGAACATAAGTCAACAGTGTGATGCAGCAGCTAAAAAAGCAAATGCGAGTCTGGGCTGCATCAACAGGAATATAGTGTCAAGATCGAGGGAAGTAGTAATATCTCTTTATTCTGCTTTGGTTAGACCTCAGCTGGAATACTGTGTCCAGTTCTGGGCACCACAGTTCAAAAAGAATATTGACAAGCTGGAATGTGTCCAGAGGAGGATGACCAAAATGGTGAAGGGCCTGGAAGCCATGCTGTATGAGGAGAGGCTTAGGAAGCTAGGTATGTTTAGCCTGACAAAAAGAAAGTTAAGAGGAGACATGATAGCCATGTTTAAATATTTGAAGGGATGTCATGTTGAAGATGGAGCAAGCTTGTTTTCTGCTGCTCTAGAAACTAGGACATGGAACAATGGATTCAAACTACAGGAAATGAGATTTCATCTAAATATCAGGAAGAACTTCCTGACAGTCAGAGCCATTCAACAGTGGAATATGTTGCCTCAGTGGAGTGTGGTGGAGTCACCTTCTTTGGAGGTTTTTAAGCAGAGTCTGGATGGCCATTTGCTGGAGGTGCTTTGAGTTTTTGTTCCTGCATGGCAGGGGGTTGGACTCAATGGCCATTGTGGTCTCTTGCAACTCTATGTTTCTATGATCCTATGGTTCTATGATTCTAGTTTACTGTATGGAGGAAAAATGTAAAAAATGCAAACTGGGGAAGGAGTGAAGAATGATCCTGGTCGGAATGGAGTGTCTTGAAAAAGGGCGTGTCTGGAGAACACTTGAACTTAAGTACTCCAGGATGTGAAATTTTCTTGCGGGTCCCATTTGTTAATCTATTGCTTTAAAACACTGTAATGGGTCATTTTTGTTTTCTTGATTTAATGTTCCTCATGCACAGTCTTCACAACGCCTTCTAAACTTAATTAGTAAAAAGGAAATTCCAATTTAAAAGCTGGCAACATAGAAGAAATGCACAACACATATGCCAGGAAAGTCCCCACCCCCACTGCTGAGAGTTCAAGCTGTGGTCGATTTAAAGGGGAAACAAAACAGCACAAACCTGGGGCAGCCAATGGATGAACACTCTGAGAAACCTCTCTCACTGCTTCTCTGCAAGTGAAAGAACAAATGGGCAAGCATGAAATGCTGCTGGACAGAGAAAGAGCAGGCGGCGCTTGAGGATGAGGAGGCACAGCCTTTCCAGAAAGAGCCATGGAGAAACTGAGGCTGAGGAGGGGGAGGGGAGGGGAGGAGGAGGGAGAAACAGAAAGAGAAAAAGAAGTAGGCATTGCCTGGCTGCTTCTACACTCTTCTCACTGACAGGATAAATGCTGAGATTCTGGGCGGCTGTTCTGTTTAGTCGCTCCCCAAAAAATGCCGCCCGGAGTGACCCCTCCTCCACCCCGCCCTCCCTCTGCCACTGACTGTTATAGTGCTCCACTATATTATTCCACTTTCAACATCTTGTGGAACTCTGAGGTTGGTAGTTTACTGAGGCCAAAGAGCTCCCTGGCTGAGAATTTTAAATGCTCCACCTTAAATTGCAAACCCCAGGATTCCATAGGATGTTGAAAATGGAATAATAGCACTATAACAGTATAGTGCAGAAAGGCACTCACTTGCATTTTACATCAACACTGTGGAGAAGACGATATCCTCCATGGAAGTTGAGCACAGCAGGCTAGCTCAGAAACTTGCATGGTATAGTGGTGAAAGATCTAACCTAGGGTTAGAGGAGGAATGGCTAGGTTAACTCTTTATACTACTCTGAATGCACACTCCCAATTAGAAAACAATTTTTAAAATAAGTTAGAACATTGTCCCATTCTGGAGTAAGACCTTGGAGGAGGGAATGCCTGCAATGATCTGGGAGCCATATTTTTGCCTCATGGTACTGTGTTAGTACTTGATGACAGATGTTGCGGTAAAACATCCTCTCCACCGCACTTTGGATGTTGTGGGGGCAATCCTCTGAAGGGTAAGACTTTCAAGTGTACTGTACAAAAAAACTTAGCAAAGAAATGGTAAAGAAAAGTTTTTAAAAAGCATGAAACCTGAAAGCACAGTACAGAGCTAGCTTTGTTCTTTGCCACGTTATTGTTTGGAAAAGAGATAAACGGATGTGACTTTTCACTCTGTTCTTCTGTTTCGGCACTTCAGAGAAATCTAAACTTTTTGAATAAAATGTGGCTGGAACAATGAGGGGTCATAGTTATGCAGAAGGAAGATCAGAGATTGAGACCTTACTTGTCTTTGCTGTATGTTGCTTTTGTTAATGTGATTGATTTTTTTACTAGATTTGTTTACTCATTTCCTTTGCCCTGGCTTTTCTATTGAGATGCTGCTGCTGCTATTTTGGTTGTCTCATTGAATGTGCTCCCTTTCTTCTGAGATGAAAGTGTTGACTCTGCTTGCTTTAGCTTCTTAAATATCAAAGAAACAAGTGATCCCATGCAAGTTGCAAAGAAATAAACACACAGTAGCAGCAGAAGCAGTGACAGACATATATTTATACCTCATTTTATACTACCCACCCCCAGTTGGGCAAACTTCTGTGAAAATTGAGAATAATTTGCAAATAATTTTCAGATTCTAATGCTAAACACTGTAAGATTGGCCTTAAGACAATTTCACCGTCTAACTTCAAAAAGAGCACATCATACCTAGCCTTTAATTAAAGAATTGTATTCAAAAGCACTATTTAAATAGATGCTGTTCAGTATAACTGTCCATAAACAATATAAGTTGAAATACTGTTTTTCCAAAGGTGATTGGCTGTTCACCAAAGGCAAGGGAGTTCTTTTTAGAGAATCTGGAGGCAACAAAAGACTCTTAACTGTAGGTGAAAAAGTTTCAGATTTATTCAACAGCAAGCAGTTTAAACAGCATGTAAGCAGTATTCAGTTACAGATGAAATCCTCTTAAGCCTATCATGCCTAGATAACATAAGCAGAGATGTTCTCACTCAAGCAGATTCCTTTAGCTGGCCATTGGCAGGAGCCCAGACAGAAAGCAATGAAAGAGACTCCACCCTCTGGTAGCACCTGTGCATGGCACTGAGCTGTCAACCATGCTGTGCCCCCTGGTTGAGAACACAGTCCAGGGAGACTTGGCCATCGTCCATAGAATCTTTGAGAGTTCTCACATATCTGAGACAAGCCAACTTCTTTCAATTGTCAAGGTCCTCAATCAAATAGACACCCAGAATGAGCTAGATGCCTTTTAATTGTCAAGATGACCAATTAAGTGATCACCTTTCAGGTTTGTCCTTGTGCTCACTGTTTAGTGCTACTTGGCTGTTGGTCTCAAGCCAAGGGCAGGTGCCAATTAGCAAGTCTCATCTGCAACTTGTCAAACTAACAAGCATACAGAATCCTTGACTTTGCAAAAGCAAAGCAAAAGCTAGAAAACAAGGCAAAAGACAGTGTGCTTAATTACCAAAATTCTTAGTAATAGCAGACAGAAAATTAAAATATGGTGAGACAAACTGAGATCAGGATATTCCTACACTTCCTCAAGATTACAATAGTCTTCTGGTTATTTCCCATACATTGTTGGTGAAAATAAGAGACATTCAGCATGGCATTAAGAGTCCCAATATGATCGTGTAATTTCCTCTTGACTGGCAAGATAATTTGCCAGGATCTATGGGTTCTCAGCTGCCATGTTCATACTACTTTTCTAATCTCAGGATCACCACAGTAGGTTCCACACCTATTGGAAACTAGTTGTTGATTCTGGGCTTGCTATCATATTACCCTGAACTTGCCCACATAAACAGGCATTGATAATATACTGTCACACAGAGGAAAAAGCATGTTTGGTCAATGAATGAAATATAAACACACGAACACCAAAAGGAATGCAACTCAGCAATGATTACCCTCCTCTTATATGGCTGAGAACTAGAGGATGCTCAGGAAGGCACACCCTGTACCTTTTGGCTCAAAGCTTCCACCATCTCCATGTCTCACAGGCGAGTAATAATTGTCAACCCAGTAAACACAGTGTCAGCGCGGGCGGAGGTCAAGCAGGGGCTGGGCCGGAGCCGGGCACTAGCAGCGCTCGTGCAGTCCTTCGCAGAAGCGCTGCAGCGAACAATCTGGGGGGAACTTAAAGCAGGCCTTAGCAGCAGGCGTCAACAGAAAACGATAATGGGTTACTTCACCCGGAACGCAAAGGGGTTACTTCACCAAACGCTGGGGTAGGGTCTTGGAGGAACCAGGCGGCAGGAAGCGGGCTCGGACGGGACTGGAACAAGGCACGGGCGGCAGACGTCCTGGAAGCTGACGGTTGTTGCTCCGTGCCTCTCCCAGCCCCGTGTCTGCCTAAAAAGGCCTCTAAGCCGGGCAGCGGCCAATCCGGCCAGAGCACGCGGCTGGGCTCACAGCTGCGCTACAGCTGGGAGCTCCCTGCCCCCAGGTGTTTCTCCTGTAGCCGCCGGGATTGGCGGCTGGCCTCCTTGAGCCGCCGCCGCCGCCGGAACGTCGGCGGCAGGGCGGCGGCCTCAGCCTCTTCCGAGGCAGCCTCGTGAGTAGGCGGTGCCCCGGGACCAGGCCCGGGGCCCGCCTCCTCCAGCGGGTCTCTGCCTGCCATGCCCAGTGGCACGGGAGCTGGGCCGGCGGCCTCCGCAATGCCGGGACGATCCTCCTCGTCGTCGTCGGTCTCCGTCACGCTGGGGAGACCCCCACCGGGATCGGCGTCCGCTGCGGCGTCCTGGCGATCTCCCCCGGCGGCGGAGCCCTCTGCGGCAGCCGCGCGGCCCCCGTCGTCGGCCGCGGCCTCCGGAGGGCCCGGACCCGCCTCCTCCTCCTCGGAGGTAACTGCGGCGTCGGCCTCCACGGCGCCTGCTGGCGCGGCCACACCTGAGGCCCTGACACACAGCTTTTCAGGAATCACCTCAGTATGTATGTGTATATGGAGGCCTGAAGGCCAAGCCTTGGATGATTTCTCCCTGCTAACTTCCCTTTCTTTTTGTTCAGGCTGAGGGGTCTCATGGACAATGGAAGTTAAGCCTTCCAGCAGCTTATGTCTACCTTCTTCTGAGATGCTTACCTGCATTTCCCCTCCAATGGAAATCAGAGCCAGGCAGACAGCCTCTCTTTTTCTGCAGTGGAACCTGGATGGGGTGTTTTAAATTTGAGGTGACAATGCTTCTTCTTGGTTGATAGACAAAGCTTCAAACAGGAATGACACCAGTTGGAGGGGCTGCCTAGGGATGAAAATAATATTTGAAAATATTCAAAGAATGTTTGACAATGTGTCTCTAGTGTTGGGAAACCCAAATGAGGAGAATCCTTGACTGCTGAGAATCTTCATAATTTAAGATTTGTCTTGAAAAAAATTCACATGTGGTATTTTCACTCAGAAAATAGAATTTTCTGAGCAAAAAACAACATTTTCAGTTCAGAAAATAATACAATGTCCAAAACTGAAAATAGTCTTGGAAGACTTTCCTGCAGTAGGAAGAAAATGGTTAAAATTAGTTCTTGCTTCCCTCAAGAACAGTGGTTCTCAACCTGTGGGTCCCCAGATGTTTTGGACTTCAGCTCCCAGAAGCCCCAGCTACTATGGTCAATGCTCAGGGCTTCTGGGAGCTGAAGTCCAAACACATCTGGGGACCCACAGGTTGAGAACCACTGCTCAAGAATGAATTAGGAAGAACTACACGCCCAGGGCTTCCCCTCAGCTTTCTGACTAACTCTGTTTGGCCAACAGGCAAGCACTGCTTGTACCTAAGCCAATTTTATGCCATCTGCATTTTTATTCCGCAACCTATTTCCTTGTAGGAGAGAGACATGATTTCATGGTCAGGGACCAGGCCATACTTTGGTTGTACTCGAACCACAGAATGAGAGGAAAGGGCACTCCTGACCTGAGAAAAGGATGGTTGAGATCCTACACTGCCATAGCGTAGTGTAAATAAACACCAGTGGCATTAACTGTCATGCAAGGTACCTTACTCAGTGCTAAATGTACATGGTTGACATCCCATTGTACAATTGTAATGTGCACTGTGATACACATTGGTACATGTTCTGCATTGGGTCTCTGTGGTTCTTTAGTGAGGCCTCAGGCCCTATTAGAGAATGAGCAGAGGACCACTGTGGATCTCATACATACCGCCCGATGTGCCTTAGTAGGCATCATCCATGTGGACTTGCATGTCCTTCTCTGTTCACTGAATGCAGTTGTTGCACAATGTCCACTAAAAACACTCCACATGCATAATACAATGTATATACCTGCATAACAGAATGCTGGCCTAAAATTAAGGAGCAATGGCCTTGTTCTCTTGGGGTACCACGGCTTTCCCTCTTCTGTATGAAGCTGGAAGACACTGGTACTGAAGTAAAGAGACTGTTGAGCATTTTTGTTCTGTTATATGTCTTCCCTTCCCTTCCTTCCTTCAGGCTGGTAATGAGACAAAAGGGCTAGCCAGCCACAGCATTCTGTATTTTTGTATAGTACGGCCACAGCCATGGCATTCTGTAGAGCCTTACAACAGATGGCATTCTAAATAGTGCAGAGGAGACATCAAGCAGCGATGTGAAATAGGCATGGTTCCCTACCTCATCTTTGTAGACTGAAGAATTGAGGGCCCTTGTCATTTGTCAGATAATTTGAATTCTGTCTGCTGTCTTGCTATTACCTTCTGGCTGTCTAGGCATCCAACTTGTCAGGTGGTAAAAACCAGAGGGGCAGAGTTAACATGAAACTCCACTTAAGCATTCTTAAATATTGGAATCTCAGAATATTTATACTGGAAGATGAGCAGGATCTTTGGTAATAATTTTGGTTATTTATTATAAGCAGTCATAGATACAGGAGAATGTGTATAAAATGATGTGCTGTTGATATTTAACTCCAGAAAAATTGAAAAAAATGCATAAAGCGGTTTCTGATGTATGTTGGAAATGTGAGAAACAAATTGGGACATCTTATCATACGTGGTGAATTTGTGAGAAGGCTAAAGAATTTTGGAGAAAAAAGATACCCTGATTTAAAAGATTTTGAAGGTTAATATGCAATTGAGAGCCAGTGTGGTGCAGTGGTTTTAGTGTTAGACTGTGCCTATTTCCGCACTACACTGTTATAGTGCAATTATTCCACTTTCAACTTCCTATGGAATCTGGGGTTTGCAGTTTAGGGAAGGGCATTTAGAACTCTCAGCCAGAGAGCTCTTTGGCCTCAGTAAACTACAAACCCCAGAATTCCACAGGTTATTAAAAATGTAATAATAGCACTAAAGCAGTGTAATGCAGAAATGGCCTATGACTGGAGATCAGGTTTGATTCCATGTTTGACCATGGAAACTCATGGGTGATTTTGAGCATGTCAAGCACTCTCAATTTCAAGGAAATCCTGTGATAGGTTTGCTTTAGGGTTGCCATAAATCAGAAACAACTTGAATGTACACAACAACAACAACAATGCAATTGAAACCTGAACTGTATCTATTGGGACTGTTGGATGATCAAATGGAAAAGAGTTATGGATGTTTACCACAAATATATGATCACGGCAACAGGATTAACATATGCACAGAAATGGGAAAGTGCCATAATTCCAACAAACAAGGATTGGTTGTTAAAACTGACAAACTGATCTAGTTGAAATGGACAAACTATCAATGTTAACTAGAGAAAAATTATTGGAGTCAGTTTTGAAAGACTGGGAACCTTTGATTGAGAATAACATGTTACCTGTAGTTTTTGATAATTATTAGGTTTGGTTAACTTGACGAACTACATGAACAGTGTATAACTGCAGAAGTTATCCTATTTAGTAAAATGTATAACATTGTTAGGAAAGTCAATGTTAATTGTTCTTTTTCTCTCCAAGTTTGTTCTTTGTTTCTTTTTTTCTTCTCTGTTATTTTTTTCTTTGTTTCTCTGTTTGTATTGAAAAGTTTTTAATAAAAATATTACAAAAAAACCTCAACACCTCCATGTTGGTAGAAATGCAGGCGTTCTCATCTCTTTGTTCACATTTGAGTAGGCGTTTTGCCTGTCTCTTTATTCCCAGTAACTAAACACACACACACACACACACACACACACACACACACACTAATAGGCAGAGGTTTCTACATTATATCTTATACTCTATATATTATACAGGCATACTTCAGCTTAAAAATTGTGTCAAAGAAGCTCTTTTTTACGAAATTTATGGAAGCCTAGCCCAGCCCCGCTGTGGGATGCAGTAAACCACACAATAAAGCTTTACCTGTGGAAGAACAAGATTCTACTCTATGTGTTCTTTCTGTTACTTTGTGTGATTATGTAAGATAAGGTAAGATAAACAGCTGCCTCCAGAATAACTTTCTGAACATGTGTGAAGAGCAAAACAGAAAGAAAAGGAGGAAGCATATTAGTCTGCCTCACCACCTCCCCTGGCATGTTGAAAAAGCATAGATCTACAAAGTTTGCCACCAAAACTGAAATAATAACAGTTGTCTGTTGAAAGCAAAAAAATAATCCCAGGACACACTTTGAAAGAAGCCTTCAGATGGTCTCTGGAAGATTCAAAAGGTTTTTTATTTTCTTATGCAAGGCTTACTTGACCTTGTTGTTTCATTTCAGATGTGTATATTACTTCTGAATAAAACATTTCCAGAAACATGTAAACAACTGTACTGTGTTGTGGTGCAGGAATCTATTCCCTACTCTTTCCATGTTATTTCTACCTCAGGTACTAAAGTTTCTGTTAAAGAAATAAACCCCAGGAACAGATCTGCTTTATATGTCTGTACTCTATAGGTTATACTCTGTACTCCATACAAATATTTCCATGGCTCAACGTTGGCAGCCAAATTGAGCTGGCTTGTAACAGATGGCTTTTTAAAGCACGGATTGAGAGGTTATTTTGGACCTGTGCTTGGTAAGGTTGATACTATCTAAAAGAACCCCATGCCCTTGCTCCTGAAACTTTAGCTTGGTGATAAGTGACTCAGAATCTTCACCTGTTTGAGTTTTGTGTGTCAGGATATTGTTAAATAACACAGGATTATAGTCAGTAAAGCTGTTGGCAACTTTAGTTCTTTTGCCTACCTTGTGCCACTGGATCTTGAAAGGTTTAAAAAAAGAGAGAGTTGTACTGGTCTCTCGCTCTCATTCTTTTCTCTCTCTCTCTCTTTGTGTGTGTGTTTACTTGGTTGTTGTGACAATGAGGTTCTGAGTGACATCAGCTCATTGTGATGAGAGAAACAAATTCCAGTGTTTGTCCTTCTGAACTTGGTTGCTGCCAAAAGCCCCAGAGGTTCTCACATATTAGCTGGAAGTGACAGATGAAGGGGGCACCTGAATATGTACCTTATTCTCAGTTGGACTAGACAGCCCAGAGTAATATGAACTGGCTGGCCGCAGTCATCCAAGGCTTCAGAGAAGCTTCATCTTCTGGCATTACAACTGGAAGCAGTTTTGGCCCCCGCCTCTCTAGGAAAAAATGATAATGTATGTATAATGATAAAAATATAATATATACTAATAGGGCACATGCTTACTGGGTTGTTGAGGAATTACAATCTATTCAGAGGTAGTACTGAATTTGAAACATTGGTGTTAGCTGGAAGAATCTATACTCTAATGGAAAACCAGGACTTAATTAAAAAAAAAAGGCAAAAATGGTAAGTGGGGGAGATTAAGTATAAATTTCATGAAAAATTCAATAAATTATTGTTTCATTGGTGTTTGACCTCAGTTACATATACTGAGTGGGAGTATATAAAGTAAAAAAAAAAAGTATTACAACAATGCTAACAAAGGTGTGTATAACATTTTTGAACATGTCCCAAAGTTACAACATATTGGGGATGCTATTGTAACAGAAATTGGGGGGGGAAGGACAGATCATCCTGTGCCCCAAGAGCCAAAGATGATTTTGTTGAGGTACTGTAACAATGTAGTCTTAAAAAAGGACAGGAAACTCATATGCTCTTTATTACAAGCAAAATGAATATTACTCAGTCATAAGATAAGAAAAATAATCCATCCTATTTGCCTGACAGAGTGTAAAATGCTGAAACATGTAAGTGAGAATAGCAAATATTACAAAATTGCTCCATGGAGTAACAGTTGGTTTCTCACATACTGAAACAATACAGTTCATAAGATAGCACAACCATGTGTTCTTTTCGGCATACAGTCGACCCTCCATATCTTTCATAGATCTGGCTATTTGCAAGTTTCTTCAAATTCTGTGTTCCCACTTCAGATGCTTCTTTTCCAGGGGAACCTTCCCTCTTGGCAGCTCTGAACAGTCTGCGCTGCCCTTTAAAAACTCACTTCTGGTCCTCCTTCCTCTCCACCACCCGCTGCCTAGCCATCTAAGGACAGCTCACAGCCAGTTTCTCAGCACTGCAAACCCTCTCCTGATGCCCCCCCATGCCCAAGGAAGATGGGTGTGAGAGAGGAAATATAAGGCTACCAGGCTGACCTACCCCTTTCTCTCCTTTCCCTGACGTGCCTTGGAGAGCAAGTGCCTTTCTCCCCACCATGTCTCACCCTCCTTCCCATAGGCACACACACACACACACATTTTGATATTTGCATTTTCCCAGTTTTGCAAGGGTCTTGCACCCCTAACCCTAGCAAATGTGCAGGGCCAACTGTATTGTGAAATTTTAACATTCTTGCTCCTGATTATATTTCCATCCTCACTTCAAACAAAATTTTTGTGTGTTGTGAAGGAGTGTTCTGTTTTGGTTCAATGTATCTCATTTTGATGAAGGTCATAATAATTTTTGTAGTTTTTTTTTTTAAGAAGGAAACTAATATGAGCCTGTGCCTCTAAAGCAGTGGTTCCCAACCTGTGGGTCCCCAGATGTTTGTGGACTTCAGCTCCCAGAAGCTCCAGCCACTATGGTCAATGCTCAGGGCTTCTGGGAGCTGAAGTCCAAAAACATCTGGGGACCCACAGGTTGAGAACCACTGCTCTAAAGAAATGTCAGACACTGAAAAAAAAGCTGTTTGCATGTGCAGTCCAGCACTTCCAAATTGGGCAGTTAGGAGAGTACACTGCCAGTTTATCATAATCCTTTTTAAGATTGGAAGAAGTTTCATGTATGATCAACAGGAACCCCACCAGCAGAAACTAGGTGAAGAGACAAAAACTTGTTTTACATTTACATGTCAAATGGCTATTAAAGATCCAATTAGTGGAGTCTGCAACTGTCTGTTGCATGTGGTGGCCCCACCATGAGGTTTTCTTAGCAATATTTGTTCAAAGGGAGCTTACCATGGCCTTTCTCTGAGGATGAGAGTGTGTGACTTGCCAAGGGTCTCCCAGTGGGTTTCCATGGCTGAGTGGGGATTTGGACTCTGCTCTCCCAGATTCTAGTCCAACACTCAAAACACTACACCATGCTGGCTCAGCCTTAGTTGAGTACATTATATTTTCTGTATGTATTTACTCAGCCCGGGGTATTATGAACCAGAAGTGTGCTGGGACACTGGAGGCCATGAACCAAAGCTGCACTGAAGTGGGTAAAAAAAAAAAAGGGACAGAGGCTGTTATTCTTTTGAATACAATATGCAGTTAATTTTTACTTTAATACATGTTAGAATGGGTTCTGATATACAAATTAAAAAGAGTTACACTTTAGGAACAGTGTAAATGGACTTGAAGGAATTGTTTTCAGGAGACAAATCTTCTGGAAAGCCTACCCTAGACTGCTGTGCCCAACTCACTTTATTTTCAGCAAGTTGGTTTAAACTGAAATGGACTGAGGAGAGCTGCCCCATAAAACACCTATGGACATTTATTGATAGTTTCCCAGGTGCCACAGAGTTAGGAAGATAATAGAAATGTTTCATGAAATGGCTTGAAGATTTCTTCTGACCCTTTGCCACGTAACAGTTACCCAAGAGTTCATTTATTTTTTCCTTTTCCTCTGTTAGTTTTATATTACTCTGCATTTTGTCAATAGGTGCATGATGGAGACTTTTTTTGACAGTTTCATAACATGAAGTCCTTTCCATGGAGCAAAGATTTAGTATAATAGGGCTTTTTTGTAAGAGCCAAATGGAGCTATACATTTTTGAGCAACTTTGTAACTGGCTCCCTCTCAAAATGTCAACAGCCCTTTCTTTCTTCCCTTTCCTTCATTTTCAGCTAGGGCTTTACTTCCAAAAGGTGACACAGACATGTAGTTTGTCTGGTTCGAATGATGAATTGGTTTTCAGATTTTTGTCAAAGGCATTTTGTGAGACTCATGGGTAATTTGAAGTGGCATGGGAGAAAAGGCACTTGGACATGAGTGCATTTACACACTGAGATTCTCTTGGGAAGAAGATTTCATTTCTAGTCTCGTTGGGATTTTGTTCTGTTCACAATTTTTAAATAAACTGACTTAGTTTGCATTCCTAATATGTAGTTTGGAATACAATTATCCTTTAGTTTTCACAGTTCTCTAGATTTTGTGTTAAGAGACTGTGATTCAAAATATAAAAAGGCACATGTTAAAGTAAAAATGCTCATCTTGGACAAATATATTTTTAAATATATGGGCTGGAATCCTGTATCAGCTGTTTATTCAGGTATATTTAACTAAGTCAGACTACTTTTTACACCAAGTATACTTAGTAAGTATACTAAACCAGTGTGGTGTTGTAGTTTGAGCAAATCCTAGACACCAGCATTTGATTCCCTGCTTGGTCATGGAAACCCACTGGATGGCCTTGGGTGTGTCACACACTCTCAGCCTCAGAAAACCTCATGATTTGCCTTAGGGTTGCCATTAGTCAGAAATAACTTGAAGGCACAAAACAAATAAGCAAATAAGCCCTAGCCCTCCAAACCTGACAGAAACATTCAAGCTTCAATCACCAATAAAATTCACTTACTTGTCTCCATATGGCTGATGCCCAGTAAAGCTGGTTTGGGAGTGGAAGGGGTTACAATTCTGGAAATAGTGTCACAATTATGACTAAGTAGTGGTTGTGAATATGAAAGAGTTATGGATAAGTAAATTTAGATAAGTATAACCAAGTAACTAATTATAACTAAATATAACTAAATAACTAAGTAGCTGATACAGGATTTTTGGCCATCATATTTGTAAAATATATAACATTAAAAGAGGACAATTTTAGTTTCATTTGGATGAAGGACAGTGCTAAATTATCCAAGCTTTTTCTGGATAAATCTGTATTAAAAAGTTTTCCCAGTTACAGAATATGGCACTTGGGTGTGCATCAAGTACCTTCGAATCATTTCCAGCTTATGGCAACCCTAAGGAGAACCTATCATGAAGTTTTTGGGTTTTTTTTAAAATGATATATTTATTTATTAATTTAACACAAAATAATAAAAACACAAACTTAACATTTTTTAACATAAACCAACATTAAGACACAAATTAAAACACTAAAATGAAAAACACTAAGCACTTGTTGACTTACTAACCAAAATAATAGCTTACTAACTGACCACTAACGTATTAAAGCACAAAGCCAAACTGTAGTGAAAGAGAAAAAAGAAAAATGTATTATTCTACCATTACAGATGTGATAATGGGCTCTTCCCATTATCTAAGTAACATAGGCGAAGGGGAATAGTTCTCTCTCCAGGTAGACAAGGGGTTACTGAGGTGTCGGGTTTGAGTTACATTTATTGGGGGTCAGCATCACAGAAGGACATCAGAGAGCATGAGAGACAATGGCCCAATCAGCAGGATGGCGGAGGGGACAAAGTGAGAAGCTTCCAGATGCTTTGGTCAAGAAGTTTTAAAAAGGTCAAAGAAACCACGAGGCAAAGAGAGATAAAGTAACATCAGTGAGAGACAGAGGCCAGTTGCAGGCCGGGCCAAACTGGTCCAGGCTCCTGGCTTCCTCCTCCCATGCCCTCCCAGTATCCGGATAGTAATCTGAGTAGAATAGGAATGTTTTAGGTAGCCACATTAGGGATTATGTTCTTTTTAAACTCTGGCTGAAATGACCTAGGCTTATCTGTAACTTTGTAACTGCTAAGTCATGCCTGAAGGAAGGTGCCTTCATGAATGGGGATATCTTTTGTCACTGTGTTTGTCTGCTTAGAATGAAAAACATAAATATCTCCTCTATCCATGCTCTCTCTTATGTGCCCACCCACTGTGCTCTCAGATAGAATTCCCCTTTTCCATGGGAGAGGGTGGGAGAGGCAAGCCTCTGAGTTCAGAGATTCTTTCATCAGTAACTTCCTACTGAGTTACTGCATGATGGGGATTTAAAATCAGTAGTTGATGGCAACTTGATGATTTCCAAGAACAAAAGGGGGTCCCATCTCCTACGTGAGAATGGGAGTCAGCACTGAGTGGGAGAATAACCTCCCTTGTCCTCACAACAGATCCAACTGTAACATTACTAGTAGCCATAACAACAAATTATTGCATCGTTAGAATTCTTATGGCTCAAAAAGTCTAAAAATGGTTTCCAAATCTTCCAGGAAATCTTCACTTGGCTTATGCTTTAAAATCCACATTAGTTTGGCCATTTTGGCTATCTCAGCAACCTTAGCAATCCATTCTTCCATTGGTAGTGCTTCAGTCCATTTCCAGGTTCGAGCAAACAGCATTCTTGCAGCTTTTATAACAAACAAGTAGACCGTATTTACTATCCAGTTCCTTACCCATAATACTTAGCAAAAACATTTCTGGTGATGTTACAAAATTCACCATTAAAATTTTTTGAATTAACATGTAAATCTTAGATCAATAACTTTATGCCTTCTTACAAGTTTACCACACATGGAAAAAGGAGCTCTCATCTTGGCATCCCCAATAATGGTTTGAGACATTTTTAAGCAATTTTGTGCACGTGGGATGTGTCGATTACTTTTTAAACTTTTTTTAAATCACTTTCCTCTGAAAAATTTGGTTGCACAGCAGAAAATTGGTTTTATGCAAACAACATTTTGTGCAAAAAACCCCTACTATACTTCGCACCAACTGTACCAATTTTACACTTTTTTCTGCTCAAAAATGTTGGTCTGTGAGCATAACATTGCTTTTGCCCAAACAATTTTTTTTTAAAAAAAGCCCCAAGATGAAAAAAAAAAATTTCAGAATCAATCTAGAATATGAAAAAATAAAGAAAACCCTGCAGATATGATTGATCTTGCACCGATCTATGCTGGATTAGAGCAACATACATAGCATCTAACAAGTCACTGACATGGCATGGTTTGTGTCACCCAATATCACTATTGGTTTGCCTTCATTTTAGAGTACCCACACCATCAAAAGTTGACATACGACCCACGTTCAGACTGGGATCTAGGACTTCGTCACAAAACCAGAATAGGCACAGATATTCATCAATGCAATATTTATCCCAAATCTATTTAACTCCAGGATTATGGTTAAATTTAGTGCTGAAGTGAATAATTAAAAGAATTTTCCCCATCTCATCATAGTGATTGCAAGTTGCGGCAGCTCTGTCCTTTTTAACTAGAAACATCACTTTCAAAGATCAGTATACAAACATCTCATACACAGCATAATGACAAACGCTCATTCAGTTTCCAATTAACACACCCATTCAGAGTTTCTTGAAACCAATTGATTAGAAGTTGCCCCATGAACCTGAAAAGTCAAGGCATGGACCAAAGAACTACAAAAAGACTAAATACTTGCAAACCTAAGAACTTTTTTAAAAAACAAACAGTATGTCACTTATTCTGTAAGAGAGCCGGTGTAGTTTAGTGGTGTCAGTGCTAGACTGGCACTTTAGAAGCCCAAGGTTCAAATCTCCACCCACTGATTGATAAGTCACTCTGCCTCAGAGGAAAGCAATGGCAAACTTCCTCTGAACAAATCTTGTTAAGAAAACTCCATGGGCACAATTTATATTATATTATATTATATTATATTATATTATATTATATTATATTAATATACCACCTTTCTCCCAGAGTGGGACCAAAGGCAGCTTCCAAAAATATTCAGATAAGATGAATGGGAAAAAATGTGGTCTAAAGATACAAATTTTACTTTGTGAAATAATCCAAAGAAATGATGTATAACAAGATATACAGATAGTTGTGTTGTTGCTGTTGTGTACCTTCAAGTCATTTCTGACTTATGGCAACCTATTGGATCACAGCACATGATGGAGGTGGGGCTGGAGGGCATTTAAGCCTGATTGCCTCTCCATGTACCCTCTTTGGTCTTCAGAGCGCAACCCACCCTCCCACCCTCAGTGCAGTGTGAGACTTGTCTGGTTGCTTTGGGGCTGGATAGAATTTTTTTCCCTATCCCATACTGTATCTGTGGGACTTGGAGAATTGGCTTTGGGAGATGTCCTTAAATAGGCTTCCTTTTGGCAGGTAGTAGGGTGGAGAATTTAAGACTTTAGTGATCACCTTTTGGCGTAGGTTCTGAAACCATCCATTGGGGCCCGGCTTTACAGCGGGTAGGAAAGAAGTTGCCCTGGGATACAGAGTCTCACTTATTGACTTCTGCAACTTGGGTGGGAGTCCCTGTGTTATCTTCCAACAATGCTGGGTGGGGGAGCAATCAATATCATTTTGGTTGCCCTAGGGGTTTAGGTGTTTTGCCCAAAGGAAGGCTGAGGAGGTTGTTATGGGGTTGACACCTGTGCTTCAGCTGTACCTGCATCAGGTTACTTCTCCTTCTTCCAGGCCAACACAACTTAAATAGGTTAGGTCAAATAAAGTGGCCCTTATTGAACCCAATTTTCTGTGTCTGGTCTCATTATTTCATGATTGATCATCAAATGAGACCTCTTCCTCTTAACAACAGCAGGATTTGAATTTCTTCTTCAGCTTCTTGCTCTCCCTTATAAGCAAATCAGGGAGACAATTTCCTTCCAGCAACACCAAGGCTGAGTTGTTTTCCCTCCTGTCCCTTTTCCTCAACATAGGCAGGTAAGAGAAAGACAGTCCAGACAGCTTTTCTTAGCACTCAGAACTCTACACCAAAACTCCAAACAGCCTCACTCTCTCGCCTCAGCCCTCTCCACTCTCCTGCTTCACTCACTGCACAGGAGATTATGCATTGTGGGGGAGACATCCATCTTTCTTTCTTTCTTTCTTTCTTTCTTTCTTTCTTTCTTTCTTTCTTTCTTTCTTTCTTTCATCTGTCTATCTATCTATTTTGAGAGGAAATAAATTATATCTATCGTCTATTCTGTGGAATGCTTTGAGTACAGTATATTTGTGAAAAATGCAGTTATGTCCATAAATTGACTATGACTTGACTGTTGAATAGATCTGGGATAGAGAGAAAAGTGAATGCACATAACTCTGTTTATTTTACACTGCATTAAGAAGTAACAAATGAAGCGTGATTTGTTGGCTATGCAAGATTTGGCCTGGATTGGACTTGCATGATCAGTGGCTTCCATTTTCATCACTTCTCTTGATTTAGTTGCTTATTTGAGAGCTGAACACTGTTTTCACCTTTTGGAGCCTGTAAATAAACCTGCAAATAAAGATGTGGCTTTGCATCAAAGCTCAGGATGTCTGCAGTTAATCTCCTAGTTAGTAAGTACAAACAGATTTTCACATACAATTATAATGTGAAAAAGGCCTATTGATTAAAGGTCAATAATTATCTGCAGGAAAGAAATCCTCCAGACATCTTTTAGAAACATTTTGAATTATGTATCTCCTACTTAAATAGAAAAAAAGGACACAGAAATTCCTTTCCAAAATATTTTTTAAAAAAGGACTTGGGAGGTAAGAAACATGGCAAATAACTTCAGTAAAATGTATGCATCTCTTTCTCTCTCTCTGTCTCTCAAAAATTACAAAAAACAAAAAACAGAAAACCCCAAACTCATTTCCTGCAAAATATGACATTCACAAAATCTTGGCAGGTGCAGTATTATAGAATTCTTCTTTCCCAGTTATTCAGAATTATTTAATTATTAATTATATTTTCACTAATTGATCCTTTATGTGTGATTATGATTATAAAACTGTGTACAGGTGGCCCTCCGCATTTGTGGGTTTAACTTTTACTGTTTTGGTTATGTGCGGATTTCTCCAACCACTGCCTGGTTACTTCAGGTGCTGCTTTTCTGGGGGAAACTTCCCTCTCAGCAGTTCAGATCAGGCCACTCAGCCCTTTAAAAAAACTTCCCTCTGATCTTCCTCCTCCTCCTCTTCCAGCTTCTGCCTAGTCATCAAAGGATGGCTCATAGCTCAATTTCTCAGCATCACAAATCCTCTCCCAGTGCCCCCTCACACATCCAAGGAAAGAGATGGGCAGGACAGGAAGCACAGGGCCACCATGTCAACCCCCCTCCCTTTCCTTTACCTGACCTGGCTTGGACCCTGGGTATCTGTTCTCCCCACCATGCCTTGGCCTCCTTCCGATAGATAGATAGATAGATAGATAGATAGATAGATAGATAGATAGACAGACACACACACGCACACATTTTGATATGTGCAATTTTTGGCAAATGTGGAGGGCCAGCTGTCATTTGTCAACATGGTTCCATGGTCTTCCCCTTCCCATTTTATACTTTATTTTTAAATTCTCAGTTGTAAAGACTGTTTTAAACTGAGAAGTGGGAAAAGTTATTTTTCTCCCTACTACACCCAGAATGCAGCCATGCTGTCTCGGGGATTCTGGGAGCTGTAGTGAAAAGATTACTTTTCCAAGCTCTGTCTAAGTCCTAATCCTAATTCACACTCCCACATAACAAAATCTGGTCTGTAGGGTTTAGTATTATGTTTACCTCATCTAGTAAGAAATTCTTTTTATCCTCATGGTTTGTTTCATTATATTTTAAAATGTTTTGTAAGCTGCCTTGGGAACCCTGGTTAGGAGACAAAGTGTAGAAATATATTTTAAAAGCAACAAACTCTATGTAATATGGCCTTGTATTTTTACAGTCATAAATTCTTAAATGCCATCTTCAGGAGTATGGCAGATTTCATGTACTTCTTGTATTCTTCATATGATTAAATAGCTCTGCTCATATGTGAACAGGAAGAGTAGATAAGAGAAAAATATAACCTTCATGGGCTGTTTTCATGGGTCCAGTATTTCAATTATAATAAATGTGTTCTGAATATCTTTTTAATACTGAAACCTACATGTCAGTATTACTTACGGTAATTCTGAACCTGAGATGGAATTTTGCAGCCTTCCAGATGTTGAACTGCAGCTTCCAGAAGCCCTAGCCAGCAGAGGCAATAGTGAGGAATGCTGGGAATTGTAGTTCAATAATGTTTGGATGGCCACACAGTATCCATCCCACTTCTTAAGTTCTAGTCTGGAAGCTGTGGTTAGTGCAGAATGCAGTAGCTGGCCTGCTTTATTCTGTATGTATTAAACCTATACTGAACCACCTTCATTGGCTACCACTCTATCACTGGGCAAGGTTTAAGGTGCTAATAATAGTATACAGCGTCCTATGCAACTCAGGACCATGTTATTTTGGCATCAAGTTCCATTGAGGAACACGACTGATATCAACCTTGAAATAACTCTGGCCTTCAGGGAAGACCTGGGCCCTTTTCGCAGCACCGGCGATTGCACGACAGGGCAGGGTGGCTCATGCGAAAAGCCTCTCCTGAAACACCGCTGCTCCCCCGCGCCTCCTTACCGCACCTGGCTTCTTCTTGTGCGACCGGTGCTCTTCAGCCACGCCCTCAGCTTCCGCAGCACACCCTGGGAGCTGTAGGTGGTGCTGGGGGAGGAAGCGCGACCGGTTCGTCTGCGACGGTGCACCGCACTTCAGGTAAGTGCGGGACGCCGCCGCGAGCACTGTGCGAGCGCGGTTTATTTTCGGCTTCAAACCGAAAATAAAAAAATTGGTCAGGCAATCTGTGAATGAGGCCTTGGAGAAGCATGAGCATTTTTGGCATGGGCTGCACAGCATTCATGTTTGATTTTATTAAGCCAAGATATACTGGCAGTGAAATCATTTTTCATTGAAAGATTTGAATCATATTATTTTCATGTATGTGTATTTTTAATTAGAGGCTTATGGTTATGCAGTAGCCTGTCCACATTCATGAAGGTTTCAGGCACAGAACCCTTGAGAAAGTGGAAAAACTGAGATCCCCCCGGTGATTCTCCTCCTATTTCCCCTCCAGAGCTTCCCCTCTCCCATTCCATTGCCTCTGTCCCTGGCACTGGCGGGGGGGGGGAGGGAAAGACTACTTAAAAGGCTTGGCAGTACTTTCCCCTCAGATAGAGAAGAGGGGAATTCTGGAGTTCTAATTACTTCCAGAAGCCATCTTGAGAAAGGAGCACCTGACCAATCAGCAGCCAACACACAGCAGAATGTACAACCACATGGCAGAGAGGCCATGTCTTCAACAGTGGGAGGGGGCTTTCTCACCCAAAAGGAAAAAATGTCCATTTTAAACACAAGCCAGACAAGTCTGGGGTGAGGAATGAAAGGGATGGGAAGAGGAAAATAGGCAGAAGTAAGTAAGCATATGCCTCACAAATAATTAAATCTGTGAAGGTCAAACCTGTGAATGTGGAGGGAAGACTATATTTGTTATATAGTCTATTGCTTTTGTTAGTTATGTTGGGAATTTGACCTTCATTTACAGGAAAAACAGAATATTCATCAAATTAATGGCACACTGGGATAGAAAAACAGAAACATCTTTTGCTTTGATTCCATTCTATGAGATCTTTCTGTTCAAAAGTGCATAGTTTCTTATTAGTACCCAAAATGTGAATATAATTCTTTATCAATAGATTCAAACTAAAGTGGAAATTTCTTAATGTTTTGACCTTTTGTCAATATAAAAACTCTGAAGTTGGCATAATGTATGAAATGAAAGAAGGAGTTTAAGGGCTCTGTGGATGATACTTTCTGAGGGAAATCTTGGTTGAGATTACTGAAAGAGAGGTTTTCCTCTGACTGACAAGCAACAACTTTCCTATTTCTGCAAAGCCCAGCTGTGTTAGACAATATGACCCAAGGACTTGTCAACCTAACTTGTAACAGTGAGGGTTTTTCATTCCATCTTGTCAGTTTTTCATTACTTTTCATGTCACAGAAATCATTCACATACTTCAGAGTTTCATGTTCTTCTGACCTGAATTAAACAAGCTGAGTTTACTAGAGCCATATTGTTTTCTTTCTCCTGGCTGGATAAATGCAACTTATCTCTAAGGTACATGTAAGAAGACAAGAAAGGCATATAGTCCTTCAGAAAATGGGGACTTAGTTATCGAGCTACTTTCTTATTATAATGAACTCAGAACATCAGCAAGCTTGGAACTTTAGATTTTGGGAGAGTCATCTATAGGATGGAGGAATAATTAGTACTAACTTAACTTGTGACAAATAAAATCCTCCCCTTTGAAATTTGTGGTGTATTGAAGTGTTGTAGTTCATCAGTCTTGTTCCTCAAAAGCTGACCAGGGATTTTGCGATGAGATGATCAGCAACAGTGGAACTTCCTTGAAAGAGAGTAAAGCTGTGTCAGTCAAATATACTCTGTTCTGCCTGTGTAGTTGTAGCTGTTACCTCAAATCAGGTGCAGCTTATATGGACTGCAAAGAACAATGACCTTAATCTACTTTCTAGTCCCAACTAGAGTAGAGGCAATGAATTAAGGGGAACTTGATGAGACAACACTTATGGAAACTTCAGTTTATTCAATAGGATTGCTTTAATTGGGACAATAACTAGATTTTGATTGTGTTTATTTCACGGCCTCCAAATGGTTAAAGCAAAGGGTGAACTCTCCTTTTGAACATTCTCTTTCATAGTTCAATGATGTTTCTTAGCTTCCCAGTAGCAATAAAAGGCAGGCTTTGATGAATCAAATTATGCTCCATAATGGTGCAAGATCACAATGCTAAGACACTTGATACCGTATAAATAAAGCCCCACAACAATTTGATCTATAAAAATACACCTGGTTGACTGTTCAAGTCTAATATTCTCATAAGATATGCTAGATGTATGGCCTAGAATTCACTAAGGCAAATATGTAAACTAAAATTCATGACTTGTTTGCTTTCATAACCCCTGTGTTTCCTAGTTTAGGGGATACTTTGGATGGTGAAAGTCTCCCAATCCTAACTTACTGGCAGCAATTGCTGTGATCAAGGGTAGTCTATTTCCCTGTCAATCAGGAAGCAGTTGACTGTTCCCATCCTCGATCTCATGAGCAATCTCCAGTATGAGGAGAGATTGTGACAGATACTCTGTATTTTTGCTATTAAAGTTGAGATCAGTCTTGGGAAGAAGTGGGGCTGCTAGGCAGCTATTTCCTTATCAGCAGGGGAACAGACCTCCATTGATTGTAGTGACTGCTGCCCATTAACTGTGGACTGGAGAATAAGCTGTGAGACACCATATAGCTAAGTACAATGGTTATAAAACTATGTAGCTGATAAAGAATTTTGACCTTTTTATTCAAAATCTGTAGTTTTTGTTGCTGCTTCTGTTGGTCTGTGCAATTGACTGAATATCAAAGGTGCAGAAGCCAGACAAAATAGATAGAGAAAGCACATTACCTTAGGAACACCTTAATTATTCCATATGTTTTCATTATCTTCTTTGCTTCAGTGACTACGCTTTTGTGTGCCATTATAAGGAAGCAACTAAGTTCATATACCACTGGCACATTAAATCTGGGTGCATGATAAGGAAGAAGTAGTTTTTGTGTTCCTATGGCATGATAAATTTGGGTACAAATGATAAGAAAGCTGAGGTGAGGAGGGGGAAATAATTGCTTCAGTTCAACAGCTGTCTTCCATGTCAAATATAATTTACGTATCTGGAGTTTCATGGGGTGGAGACAACAATGTCTATTCATCCATCCATCCATCCATCCATCCATCATTTCATTTCATTTCATTTGTACGCTGCCTTTCTGCCAGAGTGGGACTCAAGGTGGATCCCAAAGAGAATCCATTAAAAAACCTTAACAATAAAATTTTGAAAAGAAAGACCAAACTGCCTCTTGAGTAAAGAGACAACCTGAGGCAAGTCCTTGAAGGAAGAGGGGGACCCTTTCACTTGCTTTAGTTCCTATGAGGGCCTCTGAGGGAATCCACTGACATCAACACCTTCTCCCAGACTATCAGTATGAAAATAACTGTTTGAGGAGGCCACAGGTTGAGGACAACCAATGCACCCTGAAAAGACCCATTTCCACATTTCTAAGTATTGGGAGTGGCAACCTTTGCATGCCTAATTGAATAGCTAGTTTGTTTGCATGTCTATTGTAAGCATAGAGAGATAGCCTAGAGAGAAAACTTCCTGTTTGTTGGTTAACACCTCTTCCTCCAGCATTCCTTGTTCTTTTGAAAAAGGTTCTCTGGCCATTTACTTCTCCCTTTTGTCTTCGCCTTTTGTCCTGAAAGCATGCTCTGAGATCTCCTAACAGGGATCATTTTGCAGCAAACATATAAGTGCTTTATTTTCTTCCTACCTACTTGAAGAATTGAACCTGTGTAGACTATGCACAAGATTTTGTGAGTAAACTCCTTTATATTTTTAATCAAACTGTTTTTGTGTTTATTTTGAGCTAGATTAAGTGTGTTTGGGGTGTAGTTAAAGAAGTGGGACTGGTGATCTGTTCAACTTCCGTTTTTGCAAATACTAAAATACTCTGCAGATTGAGAGTCTCATTACCAAGGTCTCTCAATATTCAAATATTCAATATTTATTTTTTAATTTACCCAACAGGTTATGGGGTCCCAGAACAGAACAGTTACCAGATTTTTCGGGTTTTAGTTATTTTTTGCTTTGTGTCTTTCTTGTGAAAGTGGCTGGTTTTTCCCTTCCCCCCTTTTTGGAAACACACATCTAGCTAGAAAATTTTTACCTTTTACTTTTTTGGGAGCTGATTTCTCTTTTTGTTGGAATTGCTAACTAAAGCAAAAATGCTGCAAGCAGATTTAGACCTAGCTTCCAAACCCAGACTTGTGCGACTCAGCAATGAGAGCTATACAGAATGGAGACAAAAAATAAATTTAGCCTTTAATTACCATAATGTTCCGGATGCAATTGAAAAAGAAAAACCAAGTGGTGAATCTGCAGAACAATGGTTGAGAAAAGATGAAACCTGCACAGTATCTGATTGGAAACGCACTGGAGGCTAATCAGCTACTCTATGTAAGAGATTGCAAATCTGCAAATGAAATGCTAACTAAACTTAAAGAGGTGTATGGTCTTTCATCTGAAAAATCTCAGTCAACTTGGATGAGGAAACTTGTACAGCTTTGCCTTCATACTAAAGCAGGCTGTGAAGCTTATATCAGCAAACTGATTATAATTTTTGATAAGTTGAATTCCTGTGGATCCCAGTTTTCTGATAGACAAAAGGTTTGCTTCCTGACTGGAACTCTGGGAGCAGAGTTCAATCCCTTTATCTCTCTTTTACAAAACTTAAAAGGGCTAACCTTTAATGAAGCTTTGTCTAAACTACGAGAAGAATGCATTGACCAAGGGGCCTCCCCTTTTGATCATACACAGAGACCAAGTGGATCAAATTACCTGGTCACTAAGAAGGGCAAACCCAAAGCTCCACCTAGGGGCCAATCAGAGCTCAATTGCTATAACTGCAACAAAAAGGGTCACGTTGCAAGAAACTGTACCCTTTAAAAAAAGCCCTCAGCCAATGGTAGCTCTCCAACTAAGATATTTACAAGACAAAGGCAGCATGAAGTGGGTGAACCAAGCAAACAGTCTTACAGAGGAAATAATCTTCTTTTAAGGGGGCAGACTTGGCAGATAATGACTACAAGCAAAAAAAATAATGGTTGGATTATAGATTCTGGCTGTACCAATCACAGCACATTTTCTGATGCATCTTTTGATAAAATGGATCCAGATGCAACAGGAAAGATTCAAGCTGCAAATGGTGAATCCATGAGATCCTGGGATCAGGAAGCTGCACTTTAAACTATTGCCTAATGGCAAAGTTGCACGGAATGTAGCAAATGATGTCTTGTTTGTTCCTGAATTACACTGCAACATGCTCAGTGTGTCTGCTTTAGATAAGAAAGGATTTGAAATACTTTTCAAACAAGGAAAATGCACAGTTACCAAAGATAATGTCCTTTTTGCAGAAGCATTTGAGAATAATGGTGTGTATGAGTTACATCTTTCAGCTCAACAAGCTAATGTTGCTAGAGCACAGATGAATGAGGACGGCCTTGACCTATGGCACAGACGTTTGGACATCGCGATCCAAAGGCAGTTCTTGAACTACAGAACCAGAACTTGGCTACAGGAATCAAAGATGAATCAACAACACAATGAGAGTACTACCAGGTGCGTAACTTGTGTTGAACAAAAGTCAGTCAGCCCTGATTTCATCCAAGGACTGAAAAGAGAACCACAAAAGGTACTGGATCTCATTCACAGTGATTTGTGTGGTCCATTTAATGTTCCTTCACTTGGTGGAAACAGATATGCTTTAATTTTTGTGGATGATTTTTCAAGGTATTGTGTTACTTATCTTCTGAAAGAAGAGTCAAGCCCAAGACATGCTACAGAAGTATGTTGTCATGGTGAGAAACAAGTTTGAGATGACACCTAAAGCTATCCAGACAGATGGTGCTGGTGGGGTACATTTCACATCGCACACAAGCTTTCCTGGAAGAGCATGGCATTTTGCACAGGAGGAACGTTCCTTACACTCCTGAGCAGAATGGGATTGCTGAAAGGAAACAGATCTCTCCTGGAGATGACAAAGTGCATGCTGGTAGATGCTCATTTTCCCAGAAAATTTTTGGGGGTGATGCCTTTATGACTGCAACGTATCTCCAGAATAGATTGCCAACAAAAGGCACCACACGAACACCATTTCAGGTATGGCATGGGAGAATACCAGACATGAAACACATTAGAACCTTTGGAAGTATTGCATATTAATACATACCACAACAGAAGCGACACAAACTAGATGCAAGAGCAGAGCAGACTATTCTAATTGGGTATGCTCCTGGAAGCAAAGGTTATAGAGTAATGAACTTAAAGACTGGTGAAGTTGCTACTAGGCATGTAGTTTATTGATGAAAAAAGCAGAGTTGATAAGAGAGGAACTGTCATAGACTTTCCAGATGAACGAGAGACTAGCTTAGAATCACTGGAAGAAGAGCAAAGTGTTGAACCTCTCTTAGAAGTGCAAATGTTGCCTACATCTGAAATACCACAAGCAGCTACACAACCTGATTCTGAACAAAGGACTGAGATATTTGCTGCAGAAAGCAAACTAAAGGCAGAGAGCAGTACACTAAGAGAAGGGGATATAGATGGCTCTGACCTGAGCACTGGATCGTAGGATGCTGCAGAGACAGACCAGGTTCCAGACCAGGTTCCCAGAGCTAACGCGACCCAACAAAGGTGTACCAGCTCCACGCTTGTCCTACCTCGCAACATCAGTGTTACCAAATGAACCATCAAGCTTTGACGAAATTGAACAGATGCCTGCAACTGAGGCAGCTAAGTGGAGAAAGGCAGCACAAGAAGAAATAGATGCACTGCATAAGAATAAAACATGGACACTTACGAGCTTCCACCAGGAAAGAAAGCCATAGGATCCAGATGGGTCTTCAAGCTGAAACTGGATGCACAAGGAAAGGTGGAACGCTACAAAGCAAGGTAAGTTGCACAAGGCTTCTCGCAGAAATTTGGAATAGACTTTGATGAGACATTTGTGCCTGTTGTCAAACACAGTACCATAAGACTTCTTCTCAGTCTAGCTGCTTCCAAACAAATGGATGTCAGACACCTTATGTGAAAACTGCTTTCTTACATGGAGAAATAACAGTGGAACTGTACATGCAACAGCCTACAGGCTTTGTAGACCAGAAGCAACCACATCTGGTTTGCAAGCTGAACAAAGGTTTGTATGGACTTAAAAGGCTGTTAGAGCTTGGAATGAGAAACTAGACACAATGTTAAAACAATTAGGCTTTAAGCAAGGAGAAGCGGATCAGTGTCTATACATCAGAACCAAAGAAGGTTATTCAACCTTTATCCTACCTATGTTGATGATTTGATTATAGCCACCAACAGAAATAAAATTTCTCAGAAGTTGTACATCACTTAACAAAGAAGTGGAATTGAAAGAGTTAGGAGATGCAAGATTCTATTTGGGCATGGAGATTCAAGGAGAACAAGATGGATCTTTTCTACTGAATCAAAAACAAAAGATTGCTGAACTTTTAGAAAGCTTAGGACTCCAAGATGCCATATGTAGCAACACCCATGACCACAGATTTTCTTAAAAATACTGAAGAAAGTGATGCTTTACCAGATAGTAGTCTCTACAGAACAGCAATAGGAAAACTTTTGTATCTATCTACCAACACAAGACCTGATATTGCATCTGCTGTAGGGATTCTGAGCAGGAAAGTTAGCTCACCCACAAAGAAAGATTGGACTGGAGTAAAAAGGGTGTCTAGATACTTAAAAGGGACTATCAACTTTAAATTGAAGCTACCAACTAGTAGCAATCCAAAGTTAGTATGCTACACTGATGCAGATTGGGCTGGTGATACTGCAGATTATCACTCAGTCAGTGGTTTCCTCTTTTTGTATGGAGATGGACCTATTTCATGGGGCAGCCACAAGCAGAGTGTGGTGGCTCTATCCTCTACAGAAGCAGAGTATATTTCAGCATCAGAAGCATGTAGAGAATTACTATGGCTTGATCAATTTTTGTCTGATTTTGGAATAAATGAGAAAAACCAATTCAAGTTATGGAAGACAACCAGAGCCATATTAAACTTTCTCAAACAGGGATGACACCATGCAGCAAGCATATAGGAACAAGATACCACAAAGTACGAGAGCTCACAGAGAATGGAATGGTCAAGATGATCTACTGTCCAACCACTGAGATGGTAGCTGGTATCCTAACCAAACCTCTACCAAGAGATGGCTTTGAGAACCTGCGAGTCAAGATGGGACTTCAGGGGTGCATGCACAGTTGAGAAGGGGTGTTGGGAGTGGCAACTTTTGCATGCCTAATTGAATAGCTAGTTTGTTTGCATGTCTATTGTAAGCATAGAGAGATAGCCTAGAGCAGTGGTTCTCAACCTGTGGGTCCCCAGATGTTCATGGACTTCAGCTCCCCGAAGCCCTGAGCATTGACCATAGTGGCTGGGGCTTCTGGGAGCTGAAGTCCATGAACATCTGGGGACCCACAGGTTGAGAACCACTGGCCTAAAAGAAAACTTCCTGTTTGTTGGTTAACACCTCTTCCTCCAGCACGTAGACATTCCTTGTTCTTTGAAAAAGGTTCTCCGGCCATTTTGTCTCCTCCTTTTGTCTTCGCCATTTGTCTGAAAGCATGCTCTGAGATCTTCTAACAGGGATCATTTTGCAGCAAGCATATGAGTGCTTTATTTTTTTCCTACCTACTTGAGAATTGAACCTGTGTAGACTATGCACAAACTTTTGTGAGTAAACTCTTATATATTTTTAACCAAACTGTTTTTGTGCTTATTTTCAGCTAGATTAAGTGTGTTTGGGGTAGAGTTGAAGAAGTGGGACTGGTGATCTGTTCAACTTCCGTTTTGTGCAATTACTAAAATACTCTGCTGATTGAGAGTCTCATTACCAAGGTCTCTCAATATTCAATTTTTTTTTTTAATTTCCCCAACAAAAGTTTGCTTCCATTTATCTCTGCGGTCATAGGGCAATTACTGGGAGTGGATTGTTCTTTCTGGCATGGGCGAGGAAACAGTCTCCCAGCAGCTTCTCCTTTAGTGTCTAGGCCAGGCTGATCTTTCCCCTGAATGTGGTTTTTCTTTAACTCTTTCTCAGTATTTTCATATGGCCTTTTCATAAAGTCTCTGGGCTGGCTTACAGCTTGGTTAAAGGCAAATGTAAAACACATGGGTCTAATAAAATGGTTCAATAATGAATTAAATGTGAGCACAAAACCAAGTGGCAGATATGACAGCAAAAGCAGAAATACAGTTAACAGGTCTGAAGGAAAGAGGACCTACACCTGCCATTGAAATAGCACCAGGCAAACTCACTGGGGAGAAGCATTTCTAGCTGGGGTGCTACCACTGAAAAGACAGTGCTACCCACAATTGTCCCAACATAGTTGCAGCCTTTAGGACCTTTCTTCACAGCAGTGTTATAGTGCTAACATTCCACTTTCACCATTCCATGGAAATTTTAGGTTTGTAGTTTACTGAGGCCAAAGAACTCTCTGGCTGAGAATTCTAAATGCCTCTCCCCAAACTGCAAACCCTAAGATTCCAGAGGATGTTGAAGATGGAATAATAGCACTATAATAGTGTAGTGCGGAAAGGCTCTTACTGTCTCACCAGGGCTTTGGAGCCATGCGCCCTGACACGCGTGATTACACACTGCTGAAATGTCCTCATTTGCTTGCCATGCCCTATATTAATTTATTCTACCACAAGTTGTCCTGCATAGGCTTCAAGGGGGACGAGTTTAATAAATGTACCATACGTTTCCCATGTTTTTATTGAAATGTTTAATCTTGCAAATGATCACCTTGCACCTTTTATAGAATAGCTGCTACACAAGTGCATTAGATTTCCATAAATATTTTGTTTGTTGCTAACCTTCGGGGTTCACATTATTCAGCTCCTATATGCTTCTGAAATGTGGTCTTTTAATAATACTAATATAATTAAAAAAAGACAGAGAGAGAGTGGGGGGGGAGAGAAATAGAAATGACAGAGTGAATGTAAAATATTCACAGAGCTTGAACTCATAAAGCTTTCTTATCACTGGTCTAGCCCAGTTTGACTAGCAGCAGGCCTCTGGCAGAATGGTCTCTTGGCTTTGCTTGCTGAGCTCTTCTATTTGAACTCACAGGGACAATTTTTTTGATCTGTATGGATGCATTGCCTGGGATCTGCTGCAAAAGCCCATGAGTAACTTTTTAAATAACTCTCTATGGTAGGTAGTCAGATTTTATTATCTTCATATTACATATGTGAGGGCTCAACCTGGCTTATGAAGTCATTTGTTTGGGCTGACTTTAATATACCAAGCTCTGTATCATGGTGAAATTTTTAGATTTTTTTTTTCATTTCAGTCACAGGTAGGAATCACGTGGCACTTCAGAAACTGTTGAAGTATTGCTTACCACTGTCTGTGCTGGCTTGGGTTGCCAGGTCAGGTCTGTTCCAGGCTCTGAGATTCCAGGGCCAATATCTGAGATTTAGGGACTTGTAATGTCATGGGAGTGGGCCTTGGTGATATTACAGAGTTGGTGTTAAATGGATCAGCCCCTGTCACTGATGCCACTGAGCAAGATACCTTAAGCATCAACTACAGTTGCTCAGAGTATGCCACTGAAAACAAAAAAACCGTGTATAAGAAATGAGGAAAATATGTGAAAACACTTTTCAAGGCAGTTCTCTTACCCCATGATTTCTTCCTTTTGATTGAAGACTGGAGAAGAGGGCCCAGGCCCTAAAATTTGGCTCTGGTAGCTAAAGCTGATCGCAGTCCAACAAGAGCTGGAAGACTGCACAATTCCCTGCTCCAATTCAGGACAGTTCATGTGCAGAAACAAAACTCAGTAAGGGATAAGGCATGAGCATTTCTGTGATGCAGAAATGATTGCACCATCTCAGCCTGCCTGCCACAATAAATGACCACTTTTCCTTCACATTCCCTTCCCTTTCTTGGGAACCCGAGTGAGCAGGGGTAGAACGGCATGTTGGGGATACCTTGGCAAACTTCCCACCTGACCAGTTGTGTAAAGCAAGTTAATATTAACAATCTGTCTGTTTTTTGGTGTAATTAAGCAATAATGATCGAAGCTCAATGTTTTTCTGGGGATTAATGATGGCTTTGAGAATTGATGGCCTGAAGTGAAACCAAGGGCCACTAACTACAAGCAGCCATTAATATCCCAGGAAAAAAAAAATACTGGCTGGAGTCATTATTCCTGCTGAACTATGATTATTTAATGGTGTTTTCCCTCTCTTGCTTCTATATTTATTAGAAAACTAGTTGGCATTCAAGAAACATCCTGTGGGAACTCTTTTAACAGTAAGTAAAATAGAGCTTTATCACAAGCACCTGGTAGGTGATGTGAGCCCTGTGCTTGGGGACAGGGGCTGTGGCAGTGCTTATTAATTTTGTACAAGACAGAGGGCAGAAGGAAATGTAAGCAGGGTCTTGTTTTACTATTAATGCATCATTTACAGTGCAGTCTGATACACATGTACTCAGTTCTCACTGAGCTGAATGGGACTTTATTATTACTATCTCCTCCTCTTCCTCCTTATGTTGGTTTATATTCCACTTTTTTCCTGTTTTGGGACTCAAAGTACTTACAACAGTTAAAAGGGACATAGCTAAAAATATATACCAAATACAAAAGTTAAAAAATAAACTATCATAAAAACTGGTTTTGACCATTTGTATTCATCATAACTATTCATAAACTGGTTTTAAAACATAACTATTAAAAATGGCAAATAATAATAATAATAATAATAAATAAAACCCACAAATAGTACAGCACAATTCTACAAAGCCTAGTCCCCTTGAACAGTCAGTCTTCAAAGGGTGCTGGATAGAAAAAAAGAGCTCTTAACCTGCCTGCAGAAAGATAGCAAGGAGGATATCTGTCTAACCTCTCTTGGAAGGGGGTTCCAGAGCCTTGGGGCAGCTGAGAGACTGAGAAGACTCTCTTCTGTTGAGTCAGAGAGAAGGGTCCCTTTAGCAGATCTCAAAGCATGGATGGGTTCATGAGGGATAATACAGTCCTTCAGATAACTTGGTCTTGAGCCTTATAGGGCTTCAAAGGTCATAACCCAACACTTAGAATTGTACCCAGAAGAAATAGGCAGTCGGTGGAGCTGTTCCCTGCCCCACTCAGTGATGTTGCCGCGGCTTGTTGGAGCTGCTTGAGTTTCTGAACAGTTTCCAAAGGCAGCCTGACGTAGAGTGCATTGCAATAATCCAAATGGGATGTAAGCAAGGCATGTGTCACTAGGGTCAGATGTGACATCTCAAAGAATGGGCATAATGGGCGCACCAATTTTAACTGTGCAAATGAACTTCTAGATACCACTGAAACAGGGGCCTCCAGGCTCAATTGAGTCTAGGTGAATACCCAACCTGTGAACCTGAGATTTCAAAGCAAGTGTATCTCCATCCAACACAAGTTGAATTCCTGTTCCCTGATCTTTCATTTGATGGACCAGAAGCACCTCTCTCTTGTCAGGATTAAGTTTCAATTTTTTTTCCTAATTCAGTCTATTATCAACAGCAGACACTGCTTTACTACAAAGACAGCCTTCTTGGAATGGGATGGAAAGGAGACACAGAGTTGGGTGTCATCATCATACTGGTGATATCCAGCCTCCAAAGTCTGACTAATTTTTCCCAGAAGTTTCAGGTAGATGTTAAATAGCATGAGGGACAAAACTGAGCTCTGGGTGACCGCACAAGCCAGTGGCCATGGGGTTGAACAGGATCCAAGGCAGGCTTTTTCAGCAGTGATCTCACAACTGCCTTCTTGATGTTTTAGTGAGACATTGACCACTCCTTCTACCCTCTCAGACAATACCCCCCAGCTTTTTTTGATGAGCCAGGAGGGGCAAGGAACTAATGCTGATGTGGTGGCTCTCAACTCTCCAAGAATCTTTTCACATCCTTGAGCAGTACAAACTGAAAAGTATCCATTAACACCAGACAAGCAGGAGCCAAAGTTACATCCATTGGATCTGTCCTAGGCCCTTTCCGCATGGTAGTTGACATGCGAAAGGGCCTCTGGAGTGTCGCACAATTGCGAGGAGTGTTTCAGACAACATACTTGCAATCATGCGATGCTGCCGGGGCCGGCAGGCACCGATCGTGCACTATTTCATTTTCGGCTTGTAGCCAAAAATGGTGCGTGATTGCACATCACTCCAGGGCCCCGGGCGCACTTACCGTGCGTGAGGAGCCTCCGGAGCTGTGGTGCTCGCACTTCCTCCCCCAGCGCACCCTGGGAAAATGCCCGGCTATGCTGCGGAAGGAAGAGGTGGAGCTCACATGCTGCCTGCTGGCCAGCAGACAACAACTGTGGAGCCGAAGCAGCGGGGACATGAGAGCCTCTTGCAAGAGGCTGCTCACGTAATCCCCGCACCCCAGCACCGAGAAAAGGTAAGTTGTGGAAAGGGCCATAATTACAGCATCCAAGTCAGATTGGATCTGAGCTATTTTCTCTGCAAAAGTGCCAGGCTAGTTGTTACCCAAAAAGTGGTTGACTCAGGGGTCCACCCACAATGCCAGTGCCTCTGTGAAACAGTGGGGATATTAGCTCAAAGAGGAGGCCTGTGGAAGGGGCGTAGCTCTATGATCTTTTACACCTATGTCTATTGATACTAGGGTAGGAAAGAACCAACCGGAGATCAAAAAGTAAGCTTATTTGTTTTACTGGGGGAATTGTGATCACACATACAAGATCCAAGCAGTCACACAATCACACAAAGCTAATGGAAGGAAAAGGGAGGAAAGTTTTGGATAGTGAGATTTTTAGGGTGAAGTGGGTGGTGTTTACCAATCCATAGAGCAGTGAAGAAGTGATATGGCTTAGATGTAGAGTCTAAGGACAGTACACAAAGGGAAATCAGAGCAGCAGAGTGGCAACCAGCAAGCAGTGTACTGTGAGTTGGCTGGTTGAAGACTGGGGTTTAAGTACTCTTTTTCTGCCTGAAGGGCAAAAGTGCTAATGGCTCTCTGATAGAATAAACAATGGAGTCTGGAGAATGGACAATGGGGTCTGGAATGAGCTAATGGTATTAGCATTAGATGACAACAGGGCTAATGGTAGCCTTGATAGCTCCTTAGTTGCTGGACAGGTGTGGGGACAAAAGGGGAGCTTGTTGGTCAGAGGAAGAGGAGCTAAGACAATCAGTTGTCCGGTAGGAACATCACAGACGCTATTGTCTCTAAAAGTTGAGTTGATGAAGCCTAATTGTAAGCTCATTATTGCTGGAGTTTCCTAGTGATTTCCTGACTATGACCTGGCTGTGCCTGAAGATCTTTTCTGATCTGATTTTGCAATGTTCAGCCAGCTTTTCCTCTTAGCCAGTATGGCCATGCAACCATAGCGGTGTATAATTTATATTTATACAAATTAATATATTTTGCCAATTAAACTGTGTCAAAGCGTGGGTTTACAGCCTACTAACACAGTTGTTCACAGCGGGCTTTCAAATGGTCTAGAGTCTTCTTTTGTGGGCCCATGTGTAAAACGGCTCTGATCTTCTGCAATAGCTCTCCTGGCTGGCTATTTGCATACTTTATGGAGGCAGAGAAAAAAATCCAGCAGATACTGGCTTTTCTTCTTTCCCTCTAGGCCAGGGCAGTAGCAGTTGGGAAGGAGGGAGAGAGGGTCTTTTATTTGCTTTTGTGCTCAGGCATGATGGAACATTCCAGACTTTTGCTTTCTAGTTCCTGCTGTTTCTTGAATATAAAGCTAACTAATTTGTTCAAATTACTCAAAAGGATGAGAGCTTTGAAAAGTTAGTTCTCATTGCTTCTTATAAAGTGGATAGGAGAACAAGCCACTGTTGCTTTTTGCTGGTCTGGATGACTGTTTTTGACTGCATTTTGCTGAGAATTTTTTTTTTAAAAAAATTGATTCTAAGTATATCAAAATCATTAATGTGTGTGTAGTGTCAGCTATTCGTATTTAAAAAAATGAAAAAATAAATACTTATAGGGTACATATAGGAAAAGGAGACAGACAGGTAACAGAAAGTTAGCTGTTACTAAAGTATTGGCCCTGGGCGTTAAGGCAATATTTACAGATAGACCACAAGAGGGTGGGTTGGGGGAAGGAGAAACCATGTGGTGGGGCCTAAGGCCATGTTGAAGGCTGAGGAGAATAATCACTCTTTCCCTCCTTTCTACAAGTGGAATGGGCTTGCCTCAGAAATGCAAATAGGAAGAACAAAGGGCTCCCAGTTAAAGTGCTCTAGAATGATGTGATTCCATGAGCAAGCACTGAAAGTAGAAATGCTGTTTACTGTGCGACAGGTGAAAGCCTTTCCATGTTTAGAAACATTCATGCACTGCTATTACATATTACATAGCTGGTGCTACTTATTACATGAAGTATACATGACAAGGTTATTCTGCTTTTGGATACCCTAAAAGGTGGGGGACCTTGAAGTCCACCAGTGTCAGCATTTCCTTAGGATTTGGGGAATTATTAGTTCAAAGGAGGCCTGCAAGAGGAGAGTAATGGCAGGATCTTTTCACCTGTGTATACCAGTACTAATTGTAGAGAGGACTCCAGTTAAAAGTTAAAACAATATTTTATTTGGAAATTAATAGATGCACATAAGAAATCTAGTAATCTCATGAACTACACAAGGCTATTGAAGGGAAAGGTGAGAAAGTTTGGATAGAGAGAGATTTTGAGTGGAACGGGTGATATTACCAGTTCTGAAGCAGAAGGTTGAAGTGGAGTGCCTCAAACAGGAATTTGAAGGCAACACGGAGGAAGGGAGTCTGGGGTACAGTGTGACACCCAAAGTGCTATTAATTACCTGCACTGGAGTTGGGGTTTTTATGCCCTATTTCTTGCCCTGAAGGAGGGTGCACGGACAAAGTGGTGATTGCTTTCCCACAAATGGACAAGGGTCTGGAATGGGATGGTAACTTTAGGTGACAAAGCAATGGTCGGAGTCATCACAATCTCTTAATGTCTTCATTGGGCAAGGTAAACAGGAAAAATCTCTGTAGTATATGCTCAAAGCAGGGGTGCTTGACTGCTTCACCTGGGCAGTTTCATCTTTTGTTGTATTTGGAGGTCAAATCATTGAAAGGATTATCCGCAACCTATTAACATCAGGGATTTCCATCTAATCCTCTTGAATTTATGACCTGGCCATGCTGATGTCATCCTGACCTAACACATACTTGCAGCCAGTGTCCTTCTACCACATGTTTTCCAGTCATAAGTGTCTAATATTATATTTCTCACCAGGTGTGGTAACAGTTTGGTTATAATTAAGGGATGAGCATGAACATCACTATTAGCATCAATGCCTCTTCTGTATCACTATCACCATACTGAAAAAACACTTGTCCCTGGCCTCCATTCTGTGTTTCCTTCTCATTCCTTTGAAGGGTTAAAGCTCCATGTGTTCATTCTCCTTGTTCCTGAATCTGCGACAGGGAATGGAGTGGGTCTTTTACACTTGTTAGAACTGAGTAAAACTGGTAGTTGTCCTTTCTCACTTTGGCAGCAAATTGTGGAAGGTTAATGAGTGAGTCTTGGCCAGATTCCTTTCCTTCTCTGTTCTAAAAGATTTTCACTTGACTTTTTAAACCCCCGGTCTCTATGCATTTTAAACACAATTAATTAGGCTGCTCTGTCACTCCTAGGCATGGCTGCTAAGGGCCAAAGCAAGTTAGTATATATTTTGTCACTAATGCTTTCTCCAATAACTGCTCCAGAGAACATTGTGTCACTGTGATACTAATCTTCATTTCATCTCTTGGAAACAAATGTCACATCTCAGCCCATGCTTAATATTTGCTTGTCACAAACCATGGTCCCTCCTTTCTACATCAGTGGTTCTTGCACTTATTATTTTGTTTGGGAATTGGTCATCTAGTCAGATGAGATTATCCCAAGGCTCTCCTCTCCTGTGCATTTGTTAGCACATAGAACGTTTGTGAGTCCAAAGCAGATATAGCTGGGCCAGAGCCAGACACAATGTTTTTGCTGCATGGAATACCAGATATTACAAACTTTTAAAGTTGGAATTCAGAATCCCCATGGATTTTGAAGAGAGGACCTGCTCAGAGAATGAGGCAGAGATTTTGTTTGCCAGATAGCATCTTCCATACAGTTCATATACTTATTTGTTTTTACAAACCTTTCACCCATTGCATTGTGTGATAGGCATACGGTTGGTTTTTGGACTTACTTTGCAGGTGGCCTTTCCATACTCTGAATGGGTTTTGTGCATTTATTCATGGACTGTTATTCTTCTGGGAGTCCTTGGCTATGATAACTTTGGGAAACAAGTGGTTACTTGCCAAAACAGCAGCTTGAGATGTCATCTCTCTAAACCATGGGTGTTTAAAGTGTTGGGGAAATTAAATTTTTTTTTTTGAATATTGAGAGACCTTGGTAATGAGACTCTCAATCAGCAGAGTATTTTAGTAATTGCACAAAACGGAAGTTGAACAGATCACCAGTCCCACTTCTTTAACTACACCCCAAACACACTTAATCTAGCTCAAAATAAGCACAAAAACAGTTTGGTTAAAAATATAAAAGAGTTTACTCACAAAAGCTTGTGCATAGTCTACACAGGTTCAATTCTTCAAGTAGGTAGGAAGAAAATAAAGCACTCATATGCTTGCTGCAAAATGATCCCTGTTAGGAAATCTCAGAGCATGTTTTCAGGACAAAATGGCAAAGACAAAAGGGAGAGACAAAATGGCCTGAGAACCTTTTTCAAAAGAACAAGGAATGTCTATGTGCTGGAGGAAGAGGTGTTAACCAACAAACAGGAAGTTTTCTCTCTAGGCTCTCTCTCTATGCTTACAATAGGCATGCAAACAAACTAACTATTCAATTAGGCATGCAAAGGTTGCCACTCCCAACATAAAGGATGTCCTCTAGATATGATTTTATCACATCTCCCAGTAAAGAAAGATTTTAAGATTCACATATTTTTTTCCTTGCAAGTAAGGATAAATAATTTCCAGAGTTTTTTTCCCCCTATTGCAGAGCAAATGAATATTTCAGTGCAAATCTGATAAGCATGGCTGTGTGTGTGTGTGTGTGTGTGTGTGTGTGTCTGAAAACCCCCACAGTTCTTATGTAAACCATCAGATGTAATTATGCACACAATAGTTCTCTGAAACGTTTCACAATATGTAAATATTGGGTGAAAACTGCGTATACATTCTAGTCTCTGTATTGTTCTTCTCAACTGTATTTTCCAAGTGTTGGGGCACCTCTGCTTTTTTTGGCAAGAAAAAAATAGCAGTAAATATTATTTCCATCCCTACCAGTAGCACTAGCCACAATAGCCAATGGGAAGGAATGTTAGAACTTTCAATCCAACAATATCTGGAGAACTGTGCTTTGCCCATACCTGTTTCAATCCTATCCTGCCACAGGCCTACATAATTTTTGACGCTTTATAGCTCTCCTGTTTTGCCAAACTAAGGTGGACGCAAAAGAACAAGATGATGCCTCCCGCATGCAGTTCCGCTTACAGAATCCCCAACTAGACTTGCAGATAAATCTTACTTTGATAGTGACGATGGAAAATTATCCTCCACAAAATAGGAGGGCATCCAGCTAGCTAAGGAAATGCAGTGGAGATGGCCTGGAATGCACAGGCCTGTCCTCCAATATTGGGGAATGGGTGGGGGCTGCTGTCATTGCCATACTTCCTAGCACCCAGTATCTGTTGCTTAGGTTTTCCTAGACTGCACAGACCTGTTCCAGATAATTTGCTTTTTATCCCTTTCAAGTCCTAGACATTTCAGGCTTGAAGAGAGAAGGATGCAAGATGTTATATAAGTGATCATCTATCACTTCCACCCTTAGAGGTAGAGAAAGATGGGCAAACAGAAATTAGCATGTTTCAGGGAGCAGGCTTCTGTTTTCGTTTGGATCAGAAGGAAAATAGCAAGGTGTGCGTCCTCACTTTTTCCGACTAATGCTTCCATTTGCTGAGACTAGTTGTTAATAAGCTTTGTATGACTCAGTTACTTGGATATTAAAGTAATAATTTATCTTAAACAGCAGGCAAATATTCTTTAAAAGAAAAGTGGCTCCATCAGGACTTTATTTAAAAACTAACTCTTTGAGAATACAATACCTCTTCCCTGCTCCCCCAAGATGGAGAGCTATTCGAGTAGAAAGAGCAGAAGAAAAGTGCTATTCATCCAGGCAGGTTTTTCAAAGGAAAGCTAACGTGAGCAATGATATGTTAGAGGAAGAGAGACCCATGAGCCTGTGGTTCCTCTTTCATGTTTAGAAAAATGGGACAATTAACTATGTATTAGTTTCCAGGTTTGTTTGGTATATCATAGAGCAAAATTGACATGAACTGATAATCATAGAATCATAGAGTTGGAAGGGGCCTCATAGGCCCTTGAGTCCAACCTTCTGCTCAGTGTAGGCTCTCCAGCTAAAGCAAGACTGATCCATGTGTTGCAAACCCCCCATCATTGCCAGGATATGTGAAATATGCCCTGTACCAGATTGTCTTTCAGGTGCTTTTATTTATTGAAGGAATGGCAGAAGCTCATGCTACTGGATGGTCTGTAGCAGATGGAAACACCGTCTGGAATGGGCAACAAGATTCCAAGGCTCTCTGCTTGCTGCCTGGGCTTGAATCTGGAGTGTTTTCACTTCCATGGTCTGAAAATTCACTGTTTATCACATTGGACAGCTGCTTATTTCATTGCCTGGAATTGTACCATGGCTACTTAATCATCTCCATTGACTCTGTCCAATATTTTCAAGCCAAATATTGAAAACACATTCTATATGAAAACTTAGGGATGCACATGACATTTTAAAAGGTCTAGCATAACTGAGCTGCTTAAAAGGGTTGTTAGGTGTGCATAGATGATCAGAGAAAAAGTAAAATTAGGTGGGGTTCTCAGAACTTGTATACCACCCAGATACTCATGATGGATTTTAAATACCTTTTTAGTCTGATCTGGCAGAAACAGTACTTTTTAAATGTGATAGTATCTGCTGGCTTTCCACTGTGCACCTTTTACCAACTGCAGTCCAAGCAAAGAGTCCAAGGGAATTTATTATGCCTAAGCTTTCATTGACTAGCATCCACTTTATTGGGTGAATGATATTATCTCTAAGTTGTCTGATATATATGAATAGATTTGGTTGAGAGGGATGAAGAAGGAACCTGTGAGCAAAGGTCAGAGGGAAATGCAATGCAATGTAATGGTATAAAATAAAATACAGTGACAAGTATACTATTAATTACTTAACACATGTAATGTGATAAAAAACCTACTATACTGATTCAGGCTTCCTTTGGCAGAACTGGATGTCCTTATAAATTGTAATCCAGTGGCTTAGTGCTACTGATTCCCTTATAAGTTCCTTTCTTCAAGGTCTTCAGGTCAACAATAGAACGTCCCAGGAGGCTGAAATGTTTCTTCACTGTTCCTTTGAATATTGTTCTTTCTGATATCAGATTTGTGTCCCAGTTTTTTTCTTTTACATAGTGACCAGCCTATTTGTCCCAGGCAGAATCTAGAAGGACATGGTGGCAGAAAATAACATATTTCCTACCAAAAGATGAATGGGTGAATGTATGCTTGATGTAGTGGATGACATTAATAGGTTTTCTAACAGTAGATGTGTGGACAGAGGTGGCATTTCGGTATGTTATGGGATTGATCTCTTGTGTTTGTAATTCTGGTCTTTTTTCATATGAGGCTTTATAGGGTAATAGGTGTTGGTTAGCAGTAGCAAGGAGTGGTTGGATGATGTTGCTGCTGCTCCATCACAAGATCCTATAGGATTCTGGGATTTGACTTTTAAGGAAGGGCAATTAGAATTCTTTGCCAGAGAGCTCCTCTGTTGCCTCATTGCAAACCCCAGGATTAGGATATAGCCCTGGCAATTTGAAAGGAAGTACTATAATTGTGTAGTGTGAAAACAACCCAGGCTTATCCATTTTTTCAGCCCCAATAATAACCTAAAGGCATCAGGTCCCGTCTGATCTCTGAAGCTAAGTAAGGTCACTGTGATTAGTACTTGGATGGGAGACCACCAATGAGTATCAGGGCTGTAGGCTACACTTCAGAGAAAGGAGAGGGTGAAACCACCTCTGAGAAATCACCTTGCCTAAGAAAACTTTATTAAATTCATAGGGTCACTATGAGTTGATGGATGAATTGAAGGCATGCACACGCGCACACACACATATACAGAGTGCTCTAGCACTGTTTCCCAATCATGGTATTGTTCTGTTTCTTTTTGCTAGTGCAAAAGGTCCCTCAGTTATGTGGGCTGCTATTGCTAATGAATACCTCCTTTAAGATCTTCCTCCTTATCCATGGTCCTAGTGATAAGGTGTATATGTATCTCAGGTAGAGGTGAGGATTTGGGTGACATAATAATAATAGTAACAAGAAGGATAAGAACAACATTAACGTATTTCTTACCTGCCTCTCCCCAAGGTTCGAGGCAGGGTACAACATAGATTAAAACACAACTGAAAACACATAAATCCATTCAAAATACACCAATTTAAAATTCATAGTTAAAAAATGACTGGGTAGGTCTGCTAGAAGACATAGGTCTTCAGTCCTTTTTAAAATTCAGACAGTATGTTTAGCTGTGGAATCTCTTCTGGCTGGTCATTCAACAGTCTAGAGTTGGCCAAAAAAAAAAAAGGTCCTCTGGGTGCTCATTATCAGTCTAGTCCTGGCTGGTTTAAGCAAATGGCTCCCAGAGGACCTGAGCATATGGAGCGTATTGTCTGGGAGAAGGTGATCCTATAGGCAGCTTGGACCCAAACCATGTAGGGCTGTAAAGGTAAGAACCAACACTTTGCACTTTGCTCAGAAACTAGTTGGTAGACAGTGGAGTGATTTTGACATTGCTGTGATATGCTCACTCTTTGATATATCTGTAACCAATGAGAAAGCTGAGAAAGCACTCTTCTTAGCCATAAGAATTGTTGGCATATTGTATAGATAAAATCTCTTAAATATATAATGTTAGACATGCTAAAACAATGTATAGCTGTTAGCACCCTTAATATTTGGGCAAGTTAGACAGAAATGTGGTCTGTAGTAAGAAGAGAATGGGTGTGCTCTATAAAAATTCTGTAAGGAAATAACTCACATGTAAGTGAGATCCTGGAACTGAGAAGTGTACTTAGGATGAGCTGGGACCACAGCTGGTCGTAAAGAACAGATTGTAACAGACCTCGCTAAGAAATCTGATTAACTTGAAAGACAAACTTGACAAACAACTTTCTTTGTTGTATCTGGCAAAGTGGGTTGCAGTCTACCAGAACTTATATTTAGGCTGTTTCCACATGACAACACTCTTCCTTATCATCTCGCTGCAGTCTCAGGTCCAGAAGGAAGCATGTCAGCAACTCTCCCCTCTGCACCCACTTGGTCCATGTGGAAGAGAGCGCAATGGCACCATGTCTTCCTTCTGTAGTACAGCCGAGATTTTTCCATAGTTGCACTACGGAAAGAAGTGTCGCCAATGTGCTTCCGCAGCTTCTGCATCGCCAGAAGTTATGAGAGCGCCATGCAATTGCAGATGCAAAATGGATTTTTTCTGTTTAGTGAAAACTGTGCAAACGCAACGGTCCGTAACAGGACAGCAGTGGGATGGCGACGACATCATGCGGAAGTGCAACCTGCTGACCTTGTGGCAGAAACAAGACAGTGATGTCATGCGGAAAGGAAAGCCTTGTTTAGTCTTTAAGATGTCACTGTGTTCTTTACTGAATTAATTTTTTTAAATTTACATTGTAATTCTGTACCTGTCTACACAGAAGTAAGTCACCCAGAGTTCAGTAGGGCTTACTTCCAGTTAAGTGTCCATAGAATTGAAGATCAGTAATAAAAGATTTCTTGCTCACATGGTTACAGTCTATAAGAAAAGGAGAGAAACAGAAAAGTATCCAAGGGGACAAGGAAAGAACAAATTTGTGCGCTAGTTCTTAGTTTAGTTCTTATAAAGTCTACCAAGAATGGCAAAAAATTTGGGGTAAGGAGAAATACAAAGCTGTAGTTCAGGCTATGAAACTATGTCACATAGAAAAGTGTATCAGTGTTTCATCTCATCAGAAAGATGTGGGAGTTTTATTTTGATTCTGGAACATGACTAGTTACCAATAACCAGTGGAAATCACTTGTCATCTTGTTTATGCATTTCCCTTCCTTCTTCCTCATCTTTATCTTTATCTTGCTGGCTTAGAATTGAATATCCTCTGCTTTGTAGAATCCTTGACCCAATTAAAAATAAACATGAGATAGCAGGGCATATTGATGTGAATATATGTGCAGTTTATTGCAGATCACAGTGTTTTGGTAGCAGTTTTGAAACCAGAAATATTTCTTTTAGATTCATGTTTCCTAGGAGCCTGACACTTTAAGTATGGTTTTGTACATATTTTTAACACATGAAAGCCTCTCTTTATTTTTACACGTCGATATTTGTTTGTAATATTTCTTACCAACATTTCTGCAAGAATTCAAGATAATATTCAAAGATTAAAAGATGTTGAAATGACAGGATATTGCAAGGGGAGGTTACACTGTTTTAAAAGTATTAATCAGCAAGTTTTAACTTGACAGGTCCAGCTTCTATTGTCATTGTGTGAGCTGAGAACATAACATAGTGAGTTGTTCTGCCTTGACAATGATGCAAATTACAGGCAGGACCTAGGATACCCAATGGGACAGCCAGGTGAAACTATAAATCAGTGGTTCTCAACCTGTGGGTCCCCAGATGTTTTTGAACTTGAGCTCCCAGAAGCCCTGAGCATTGACCATAGTGGCTGGGGCTTCTGGGAGCTGAAGTCCACAAACATCTGGGGACCCACAGGTTGAGAACCACTGCTATAAATACTCAGCTACCCTATCATTACCTTTTAAGTGTTGGGAGGTGCAGGCAGGGGGAGCAGAAGTACAACCCTGCCAACTTGCTGAATGAAGGAGTGGTGCTGGATTTGAATGGTGGTGGCTATGGACCATCTGCTTTCACTTGTCACTTCCCAAAATACAAATGTATTTATGATATTTTGTTTTCCCCCAATTTTAAAATACCCATAGAGCTTTTTAGGACTTACAAACCACCATATCAGCTATCCTGAGCTGGAATAATTTTATTTGTTTCTAATATTTATATTAGAAACATTTTAACTCCCACCATGAGTGTTAGGGATGCTGTCATTATCCATCTTGGATATTCTGTTTTCTCCATACTTTTTTTTGTCTTTCATTTAGTAGCTCTGCATGTTATCTTCCTACTTTTGAGAATGCACTCTCTGTCTTTTCTCTTTCTCCCGTGTCTCACATTCTCTTTCTCTTGTCTAATCACTACTTAGTTCATGTCTACTGTCTCTCCTGTTTCTCTGTCTATCTGCTTCTTCTCTCCCAATTTTTATCTTTGCTTTTATCATATCTTTGCTTTTGTCATATCTACGCACACAGACCCACAAGGCAGCATACCATGGGCTTCCTCTTCCTGTTCTTTTCTTCCTCTCTCTCGTTCTTTACTGTCCACCATGCTTCATGCTGTTTGTTGTTGCAGGGGCAGCTACTCCTAAATATGGTGTGAAACTCTTAAGAAGATGTCAGGGGAAGCATCTAATGAGTTTTTAGGAGGAAACAACATAGCAACTGAAAATGTTATCCCTTGTTTCAATTCTGGAAAAGAAGACTTGAACATTCAATTTGGAACAGGCACAGTTCTGAGCAAACTGCATTCACTAAGTCTTCTATGCAAGAACGAACACAGGGTTTGAAAACACAGTCTTGATGAAGACCCTGAAAAACTTTCATATTCAGAAGTTCCAGCGTATCACCAGAAACTTGAATCATGGTAGCTGTTTCTTTTCACACCAGGTAATTGGCTTACCTGTTGCTTGTGACACAAACAGTGCAAGTGTTTGTGATACCAGCTAAAGTTTAATGAGCGGGCAATGTGAATAATATAACTATTACTGCCAGTGTTTTCAGTGTTTGTTTCCCTCTGGCTTCACTATCTCATATTTCATTCCTTTGGGGTATCACTTTAGATGGACCGTCTTGCATACAAGCTCATAATAAATTTGTTAGACTTCAAGGTAAGACAGAACTCTTTGTTACTTTTGAGAAGACTGAAGCAATCTTGAGATTTTGTGTATTTGATAAAAAGGATAATAAAACATTAATTTAGAGCCTTGAAGGATAGGCTGGGTTAAAAACCTAAAAAAGAAGAAAAAGCTGTTTAAATATTTATTCAGAGAGCCTTAGTCCACTTCCATCCTTTATTTACAAACTTCATAACCTTCAGCCATGAATGATTTGAACGTGGAACAAAGTGTATCGGCTACTAATAATTCATTCCTTCTTGAGCCTGTTATGCTCTGCTAGCCAATTTCCTGAGTTAATCCCTATGAAGCTCTATTAAAGGCACACTAAATAAATATTTTGCTCATGTTTGCTAGATCTGGCACCCTTCATAGCAAGAAAGTTCACAGCAGCACCATATATTAAAGTAAGGGACAAATGGAAAGTCATTTTAATTTCCACTTAAATCCAAAGAACTGAGTTAATTATATTCTGGCTGTATGCTGATTTTTGGCAGGGCTACTGGAAGGAACATCAACATGCCGAAACATATATAAAAATGAACTCTACATTTCAGTGAGATAAGCTAAATTTATCTGTACCTGCAGCACAAAGTGAAGCCTGGAAAATGGTGCATTTATTTTTCTTACTTTTCCTGATCTGATGGCTAAAATTTAGGTATCCATATACTGGGAGAAATCCAATTGTTAAATCCCAACAAGAATAGAGCCATTTAATCAGTGGGACTCACATCAATATTGATTTAACAACTCTCATTCATTCAAGCTGGAATTAGGAATTGGATTTATTTCGACTCACCATTGTTTAGTCCATTTTCTGAACAACAATGCCTACAGGGTGTGCACTGTTAATACTGCTTCAAGATAAGAATTGCCACCTCTGCATATTATGAAGCCAGGTAAATCAGGTACTGTACTTCAGGCTTTGCTGCCCATGTTCTCTCTGGATCCTAGTACAGAGACGTATAATTTTAACTGTTAAGATGTTGGCTTGGATTTTTACTTGTTCCTTCTTTCCAGTCCAGTGGAAGCTTCTGCTGGTGGAGGAGAGTAAATTTTCACTTATTTTCAAAGATGTTCCAGGAATCCCTAACCCTCTGAAACTGATGTTGGGGGATGGGGGAGGACATTGGGAAGATACATGAAAATTCCTTTCTGTTGATGGGAGTATCTAATGTGCAGAATTTCATCCATGGAAAACGTGGTTGTAGCTATTGTGGGGAGAGAGGAACATGAGATTTCCTCCCAAATAAGAATTATGTCCTCCCATGAAAATTTCCTTCAGTCTCCATATTTCTGGGATTGCAGAGAGAGAGAGTCATGGAAAAATGTTTACACTAGAACTCATCTATTTACTCTTCCATTTTATTTACTTTGCTCACTTTGTCATTTTGTTTGCCTCTTGTCTTTGGATGGCTAAACTGTATTTCTAAATGCTCAGCTGAAATTTTGAGTCACTGCAATACTACATAATTGGGGTCTGAAGGATAATTTAATTGTAGGAGCAGGATTCTTGTTTGGGAAGACTATAACCTCATGTTGACTCCCCCAACATCTACATCTCAATGGGAAATTGCTATATTAGGTATTGGAAAAAGGTGTATGGGCTCTTTCTTTTTGAGAAAATGTTAAGTCTTGAGATAGTCATGGGAACTGTGTCATGTTTCTGTGATCTTAAAACATCATGAACCAAATGTTGCAAATTCTAATTTCTATGGGCTAAATCCAGTTGTTAGTGCTAATTAGAGTAAACCTATTGAATCAATGGATTTTATGTAAGTGTTGACTTAATAAGTTTCCTTTATTAATATGATTATTTATCATTATTTATCATTTCTTGCATTGTTTTTTCTTGCAATGAGTCTTAATGAGAAATATCAATTCTCTTTAGAATCCCAAAACCACTGAAATTCTTTCCCACATCTATTGCTTAAAAATCCCATATTAGAACTGAACAGATCTAGAGCCAGATTTCTTTCAGTCTGGAAGTTCCCTGGTTATATTAAGCAAATGGATCCTCTGGGTCTCACATTAAATACAGAGTAATTGTGAAGCTATTAGGTGAGGTATGGAGGCCACCTTGATCTCCTTAGAGGAAAGGGAAGATATGCATGTTGTAAATATTTGAAATTCAGCAAACCTAAGTCACAGTTGAACTGATGGCAAATAACAATAGCAACAAATGTGTCTACCTGATAGGCAAGTGTAACTGAAGTGTTTGTTGTTATTGTGTGCCTTCAAGTCATTTTTGACTTAAAGAGAACCTAAGGGAAACCTATCATGGGGTTTTCTGGGGCTGAGAGAATGTGACATGCCCAAGATCACCCAGTGGGTTTCAATGTCTGACTAGGGGATTGAACCCTGTGTCCTAGTGTCATAGTCCAACACTCACACCACTACACCACACTGGCTCACCTGACTGAAATGTTGGCGGTTGTAATTCAAGACTGCTAGTTTAGTTTTAGCCCTCTTCACCTCCTGCAACTCAGACTGTGATTTATTTCTATGCTTATTTATAATTTGATGTGATATTTGGAGGATCGCTTTCTTGTGCATTGAATTCTAGCCTAGAGAATCTCCATAGCATCAGCTAATCAGAAACATCCATCGATTAAAGAACATGTTGTCAAAAGGTAAGCAAAGTTCATTATGCATTTCTTTCAAACCTCTCTCTCTGTCCCTCCCTCTCTCTGTGCAGTTTTTCTGGGTGACTCCAGTGCAGCACAATCACAATGGCAATGGAAAACTAGCAACAACCTTATGAGCTAAGCAGAATTCCATATTACTTCTTGTAGCACTGTTAGTAGCATTAGTTACAGAGATGGCATCTGCAATTGTAAAGTAACTGAGGATATCAATACCAACTGTGAAGAAGACATCCATTATCAGCACAAAGCATTGTGATGTACAAATTTCAGATCATACCATTCCCACAAAAGGAATAACTTTGTGTACATATTGTCTATTCAAAGCCCTTACTAATTTAGATGCTTCCTTTTGCGTCTGATTTCCTAATGTGGTGAATGTTGACTCAGAAGTAATGGAACTTCTTCCTTGGTAAGTATGCATATGGCGTTGTCCTATCATTATTATTATTTTTAAGAGAATCTTTTCAAAGGCTTTTTTATATTAGAAAGATCACAAAAACTGTAATTTATATGCAATTGGATTTTTTTTTTCAGATGACAGAAGCTGCTTGGGAAAATGAACAAAATACCACAAAATACCATTTTCAGCCTAAATGATACATATAAGAGAGACATTTTCTTTGATTAATGGAGTGCAAGAAATTTTTCCCTATCCCTACTTTGTTTCCTAAGAGCAACACAGATGTGCCAGTGCCTTGCTACACTTAGCAAGTCATTAACAGAGAGATAAATAGGCACCTGTGTAATGAAATACACGTTGTCAGGGGAATCTGAATAGGTAAGAAAAGAGAATGAGTAGCAGGAGGCCTGCTAAGGTGGCTTGGTTGTACCTAATTGGTACATTACTTTGTCCATTAACAGTGTGCCCAATTTTCAGCTCTGTATTTTTTTTAAAGCATTAAAATGTTTGCAATAGAATTACATTCAAGGCTCTCATGCTGGCAGTCATTCTGAAGGGAAGAAGTTAATGAAATCCTGCAGCTTTCCAGCTTTCTCTTTTCCAAAAGGCTTGAAGGTAGGAATATAGCTACAGTGGTGGCGTCAAAATGAGAGCATCTCCCTCCATAAGAATTCTGTTCCACATCGACTGAATTTTTCCTTCAATCTCTAAATTACTAGCATTTCAGTAGCTTGAAATTTCACTTGAGCATTTGGCAATACATTTTAGGCATCCAAAGAAAAGGGGCTGGCAGAGTCTGACAGAATGCAAACATGGATGGCAAATGTAAGAGTTCTAGGTGTGAACAGTTTTCTGTGTCTTACTCTCTGCTGTGCTAGAAGTTTAGGATCTGAAGGAAAATTTCAATGGGGGCAGAGTTCTTGTGGGAGGGGCAACATTCTCATTTTGCTCCCCCATAGCTATACTCCATTCCAAAGTGTAGCTGATAAATGCCAAATTGGTCAATGGTGATGCATAAATTGTGTCCAAACCTTTTGAAGAATATAAACCTGTGGGACATGTAAATTTCTCCCTTTGGCAAATACCAGGTGCATTATGAAGGCTGGCTTGAAGGATTGATGGTGGAGTTGGCACAATTTAGAACATCTTTCTGGTCATGGACACTATTCAGCAGTCAGTGGGAAAAATGTTCACACCTGGTATTGGTCAGCTGAGACCATATAAGGAAATTCTGTTTTGGGCACCACAGTTCAGGAAGGATATTGAAAAGCTGGATTATATTCAGAAGTAGAAGGCCTTGAGTGGCTTAGGGAGCTTGGGTATGTTTAGCCTGGGGAAGAGAAGGTTAAGAGGAGACATGATATCTGTGTTTAAATATTTGAAGATATTCCATCTAAATATTAGGAAGAATTTCCCAACAGTGAGGGCAATTCAACGGTGGAAAACACTGCCTCAGAGTGTGGTGGAGTCTTCTTCTTTGGAAGTTTTAAAACAGAGTTTGGATGGTCATTTGTTGGAAATGCTTTGATGGTATATTTCTGCATGGTAGGGATTAGACTTTATGGCTCTTGTGGTCTCTTCCATCTCAATGATTCTATGATTCTACTAAATGTATCAGAGTGTCATTCACCTATTGTTTGTCCCTGTTGGTGCTGATGGAGGTGGCCTTGTATGTGGTATTGAAGTTCCCCTAGACTTTTGGTTATGGAAGGCTCCTATGTATAAGCCAAGTATCCCATGTCTACAGTGGTTCAGAACTTAAAGGCTTCCATGACAATAACCTCTCTCAAGTTATAGATGCATCCTGACTAGGAATTCATGCTGCTTTATTTCACACCATTAAATGCTGCTTTTTGACATTTCTTTTTGCTTCCTCATTGGACTCTCCCAACTTAAAACCAAAAACTTTCAGTCGGTAGGTACCACATTTTGGTTCATTTGTGCATGTCTTCTTTGTGAATTTTACCCTTCATAGAAGATAAACCAGCTGCCAAAAATGATCTTTGTTGATTTCATAGCATGCGGAGTTTTACAGTACCATCATTTATACTTGGAAGGAGCCCCATTCCCTGTAGGGAGACAAGGGGCAGGGTTGGTGGCTAAAAAGTCAGCTTGTATTAGTAGCTGAGAACATCTTTTATTCATGGAAATGAGAAACAATAGGGAACTGGAAAAGACATGCTGCTGGATTATGATACAGAAATAATATGTAAGGCACTGACAAACTGGCTCCTTGACAAAATGTCACTTATTGTTTGAACACTGCATATTTTGGAGTTTAATTCCAAACTGCTTGCTTATCAAGTTTTCTCTCTTACAGGCTCCTTTATTAACTTCTACATCTACAGTGGTTAGGCATGTGTAATGGCTCTGAATTATTGGTTTGGCCCAGTGGGTAGGAAGCCCTAATGAAAGTGTTGTACGTGCTAGTTGGGTCCAGAAAAAGAGGGACGGCTAGGAGAAGAGTTGCATTTGCCAGGGCTAAGGAGTAGACCTTTTCCACTTTGAATAAGGTGGTAGTACTTTCTGTTATGTATTCAGAAGAGAAGAAAAAGGTAATTTTTTGTGATGTAATTTCTATATTGCATTTGAATCTGTTTTGTATTTTTCAAAAAAATTTAGGGCTTTAAGATTGTATCCAAATGTTGCAAGACTGCTGAGCAGCACAGGCAGAAGAGTTCTGCAGTTGAGTTACTCACTGGATGCATGCAATTTTTGGGACTGTGCATATGTATCAAACTGAATATACAGTTTGCTGTATTGTTTGTGTATGTTATGTGTGTGTGTGTGTGTGTTTGTGTAATATTTGAACTTAGAATGTGACCACAGAGTCCAGAAACAGGTACTTATATATGTGGAAAGGATGGGTACTCAGAACAATGGCATCCATAAAACATTGATTACTTTTCCTCATCCTGACTGTGCTACCTGTCTATTTCCATGTAAACTTCTCTAGTTTCAATAGGATTTCACAGATCCATACTGTTGGTAGTGCTGGTATTGTTGGAATGCCCTCCATATTAAGTAATGGGATATGTAGTCCAGCATAAATAACGGCCTGCTTGTACCAGAGAAGCCTAGGTACCAGAGACCGTTAGGTAAATGCTAGCTAGGAATGTGCTGATAAGTGCTGCTTGGTTCTCATGGCTTCAAGGTCTCTATGTAAACGGGAGGGAATGCTGGGGAATCTTAAGCTCTTGTATTTACTTTTGAACAGTAGTCTCCTCACTAATGTCTTGTACAGTGTACCTCACTCCAAATAAATAGTGTTTATGCACTGTACTATTTGTGTGTGTGGATTCAGTTCCTGACAGAGTGAGGAGACTGCCTAGCAAAATTCTAAAACATGTTCCAAACAACTGGAGAAGAACCACTGGAAGAGGGAGCAGTTGGTGGAGCCACCGAGACACAAGCTGATGAACAAGCCGAGGGAGCAGAACTGGACCCCTACCTGCTTGTGGAAGTGCGAGGTAAGGCACGTCCCATGATTCCTGTAACCACCCTGGTTACTAGACAAACCTAGGCCTGTGGAGAGCATCCCGACATGGTTCACAGACAATGCCATCGCGCCATGCATTGGGATGTTACAACCACCGAAACTGACCTGATGAAGTAACTTCTAGCTAAAGAAGAGGAAATAGAGCTACAATGAGAAGAGATACCCCAGTTGAGAGCTCAGCCAATTGATTGGAGGATCCTGATGCCTCAGCTGGAACATGCCCAACAGCAAATGCTTGCAGCAACAGCACCCATTGCTGCAGCACCAGTGCCTCCTGGGGGACTGGCGCCTCAACCTGGGCCTAGACCTTTCTGAGAGATGAAAGCCACTTACGATGGGGAAGGATCCACTCTTAATTACTTCCTCAATGTGGCCTCCAACTACATGGCTGACTGCGGGAACAGCTTCAATGATGATGCCACCAAAGTGAGATACCTGAGCCAGCACCTCAAGGGTGAAGCAGCTGAGTGGGTTGCCAGTTAGTTCGACACCTGGGCTGAAGAAAAAGCAGATCTCCAGCTAGTACCAAACAAAATCAGATTCCAAGTAGTCCTTGGGTTCGATTGGTTAAAAAGACAATCCCAAAATAGACTGGACCCGAAGTGTCTTAAAACAAACAAAAAAGGCAAAAACTGTGCCAAAGAACCAAATTACATCCCCTGAGGGATAATCAAACCTGAACATGGCCCTTGAGCTTAGCACTGAGAAACTGCAGAAAATCCCGCAGGAGTAGTGGGACCTGCAGAAGGCATTTGAAGACCGTGAAGCAGATAGACTCCAGCTGCATAGAGACTTTGATTGTAAACTCAGGCTGGTGGATGGCGCTAAAATTCCCAAACAGAAAAATTTACCCCATGAACAAGCTGGAGCTAGAGGCCTTAAAGACATTCCTGAACAAAAACTTGCAACACGGCTTTATTAAGCCTTCCTCTGCCCCAATGGCAAGCCTGATATTTTTCTGACCAAAAAATGATCCTAGGCTCATTGTGAATTACAATTTAATAAATCAGGCAGTACTACCTAATGCTTACTTGATTCCACTCATGATGAGCCAACTAGTACAAGGTAAATACTTTACAAAACTAGACCTCAAAGAGCCTTTTCATCGAATTAGGATGGACCTTGACAGTGATTGGCTCCCTACTTTCTCTAGCCTTTTGGAAAATTACCAATGGATTGTCCTCCCTTTTGGAATACAAGCAGGGCCCACAGTATTCCAAATGTTCCTTAACTCTATCTTGCAAGAATTTCTGTACAACGGTGTAGTTGTTTATTTGGATGACATTTTGATCTACTCCGAAACTCTGCCTCAACACATAAAGCTTGTTTGCACTGTGTTGCAAAGACTCATAGACAATGACCTTGTTGTGAAACTCTCTAAATGCAAATTTCACACTCAAACTTTTGACTACCTTGGATATCGGATTTATAACACCACCCTAAATATGGACCCCTCCAAAATCGAAACAATTTTAAACTGGCCAGCCCCAAGAACAAGGAAACAACTGCAACAGTTCCTCAGCTTCGTCAACTTCTACCAGAACTTGCGGATTCGCCACAATTGCCCTCCCACTGACTGATCTCTTAAAGAAATCTTCTAACCCCAATGAGAAACCCTCAAAAAAGATTATATGGACTAAAAATTGCCAAACCGCCTTTGACACACTCAAGTGCAAATTCACTTCAGAACCACTTCTGTTGTTCCCCAACACAGAAAAGGAATTCATAATACAAACAGATACCTCTGACTTTGCTATGGGAGCAGTCCTCCTCCCGCATGGTGAAGATGGACACCTGAAGCCATGCACTTTCATCTCCAAAAAGTTGTCTGAATCCCAATATGGGAAAAGGAAGCTATGGCCATCTCACAACTTGGTGGCACTTCTTGGAAGGTTCCAAGTCTCCATTCCAAGTTTGGACCGATCACTGCAGCCTGGAAACCTTGAAAACTGCCATAAAATTGAATCCCAAACAGGTGCGCTGGGCCAAATTTTTTCAACAATTTAACTTTAAAATTGTTTTCAAACCAGGAAAAACAAATACATTGGCTGACCCTCTTTCTAGACTCCCTTGCCATGAATTGCCAAGCCATTCTCGCTCCCTAAAGAACAGACTCTATTCACCCCTGACACGCTGGGAATGCAAGTTATCACGCGCGCGCAAGAATGTGCCTGCTCCTCGATCTCTTCTGTGCTCAATTCACTTTTCCTGCAAACCCTAAGAACTGCTTACACCACTGATAACTGGCTAAACAACCACCCTACTGCAATTTCTTGGACTAATGGTGTAGCTTTTGTTGGAACCAAATTGTACGTGCTTTCGGACTGCAAACCAGAGGTCCTCAGAAGATATCATGACTCTGAAACTGCCGGGCATTTTGGCTACCTCAAAACACTTCATGCAATCAGGAAACTTTTCCACTGACCTGGATTAACCAAATATGTACAAGAATACATAAAGAACTGTGCTACCTGCAACACCTATAAACCTCCTACCTCGAAACTGCATGGATTCCTCCAGCCCCTCCCTGTGCCCTCAGCCCCCTGGGACATCATTTCCTGGGACTTCATTGTCAGTCTTCCCAATTGTCGAGGACATCATGTCATCTGGGTTGTCACAGACCACTTCTTGAAACAATCCCACTTCATTCCTCTCAAAAAAGTCCTCACTGCAGAAAAACTTGCTGACCTTTTCATCTCTAGTGTCTGGAAACTCCACGGCCTCCCGTCCCCCACTATCTCAGATAGGGAACCAACATTTACTTCCAAGTTCTGGACCTTGTTCCTCAAATCCATCGGAAGTGTCTAAAAACTGAGTAGTAGCCATTATCCACAAACTGATGGACAGATTGAATGTGTCAATCAAACTCTGGAGCAATACCTTGGCTGCTTTTTAACTCCAACCAAAATAACTGGGTGCCTCTGCTCCCCTTCACTGAATTTACCTACAATTCAGCTGTTCATTCCTCGACTGGAAAATCTCCCTTTGAAGTTGTCTACAGTGCAGAGCTCAAGTGGTTCCTGCCTATCTCCAAGGAGGACAGGGCTAGCGTTCTCCCGTCTGTTGCCAACTGGGCTCACAAAATCACCCAAAGCTGGGACTCTGTTAGCTTTGCACTTTAAACTTTTAAAGCCTCTCACAAACACTTTGCCGATAGAAAAAGGCAATGCAACCCTAACTACAAACCTGGGGACCTTGTTTACGTCTCCACGAAAAACTTGACTTTGACGGGCCCTCTAAAAAAATCGCCCCTAAATACATTGGTCCTTTCCCCATCAAACGGACCATTAATATAGTCAGTTTTGAACTTTCTCTGCCTCCCAAATACAAACTCATCCACCTTGTTTTTCATTGCAGCTTGTTCAATCCAGCCCCTTTGCAGACTTCTTTGCCAACTGACCCCTGCCTCACCGGAGTCTCTCAAGTCATCAATCAAAGAATCCATAAAGGGACACTGCTACCCCCTCCAACTAACTGAATGTCTTGATTCTCCTGATGTCTTTAGTCCTCAACTTCTTTCCGCTTTTCACAAGTTCCCAATTCCCATTCCCGCTAACCCTTCTTAACTTTGCTAACCTGCACTGCATTTCACATGACATAAAGCATTTTTTTTTCAGGAGGGGCAGGATGTCGGGATGCCCTCCATATTAAGTAATGGGATATAGGGTCCAGCATAAGTAACAGCCTGCTTGTACCAGAGAAGCCTAGGTACCAGAGACCATTAGGTAAATACTTGCTAGGAATGTGGTGACAAGTGCTGCTTGGTTCTCATATGGCTTCAAGGTCTCTAGGCAAAGGGGAGGGAATGCTGGGGAATCTTAAGCTCTTGCATTTACTTTTTAATGGTAGTCTCCTCACTAACGTCTTGTACAATGTACCTCACTCCAAATATATAGTGTTTATGCACTGTACTATTTGTGTGTGTGGATTCAGTTCCTGACAAGTATATAGGATGTAGTTTCAAAAGTCAAAACAATGCTTTAGATCAAAATGGGCCTAGCTAGATTTCTCAACCAGGTAGTACTGTATAGGTCTATTTAATTGTAACCTAACTGTTGTGCTGCTCTCAGCTCTGTATCAATAGTCAGGCTGAGTTCAATTTCGGTTCTGCCAACTCATTATCCTTCTGAGATAATCTAATGGGGAAAAAGCAAAAAGACAGAATAAAATGTTTGCAGAGGCTATCAACACAACATACAGCTCATATAGGCAAAAGGCACAAGTGGATGTACAAAGTCAAATATGACTTGAAGAAAAGAAAAAACAAAACATACAATTGTCATGGACTGAGATTGTTGGTACGTTTGACCCAGAGAGAAATTCAGCCACCTTAGACTATAGGATCCCAACAGAAGACACATAGGAAACCAGATCTGGGTTTAACCACTATGCATGTAACATTTATTAAGACATGAAATACAAAAATCACATTTCCGTATCAAGAGCTTTCTTTCACTCACACATTCACATTTCACATTTCACATTCATTCTACGTACTCACAAGACGGTCCTTCGCCGAACATTGGCCAGATGTCCTTGAAGGTATGGATGCCCTCTGCTGCAGCCAAGGGTCATGAAAGTGAGTCGAAAATCTTCCCCTCTTTATAGTCATATCCCCCATTTCTTGAGGAAAAGGACATGTTTTGCTGGTTGCTATGGTTCCAAGTACTTCCATTGTATAAAGGCAATCAAGCAATTAAAAGAATAGTTCATATCATCTTGTACCTTACTAATAAAAGGTTGCTTGCAGAAGAATTGGTCATATATCATGTTGTCAGGAAATGTATCAAATGACTCAGTGGTTCTCGGCCATGCAGGGTAGGGTAGGGTCAGAAATACATCACCGCTGGCCCGTCTGAGGGTGTGCCAGGCTTTTCATGGCTCCTCGTTTCTTCTGCCTTTACACATAAGAACTTAACTGTTTTCTTAATAAAGGTATTGATCACTGCTGAATATCGTGAATTCGTGAAGGTGGATGAAACATAAAGACAATAAAAGAAGATATGCATTGTAGGCAACATCACATGGCAATTAAGGAAGCCACACTTCTGGATCTGTGCATCTCAAAAGTACATTCTGTTGGTGCCAAGTCCTTACTGTTTTGCAAACTTTCTTCTCAAGCCAAATCGGCATTCCGTGTGTTCTCAGTTTCACAGTTCAAGGAATCCTCGCTTCACAATCCAAACCCCTCCTTCCAACAATGCACTGCGCGTGGCCATTTCAGTTTGGTTCAGGACCGTACTTTTTCCCTCTGGAACTCATTCATTCATCACACAATTCAAATCCATCATGAACTAGAAAGCCATCACATACAGAATGCACAAAGTTGCTGTAATTAACAATATCACTATGTACTCACAAGGGCCATTAGACTCTGGAACAGATATATAAGGCTATGCTGTAATCTGCAAAGATAGCTTTCTTCAAAACTTCCAGCTGGATCTAGGGGTTGCTTTTGCAATCTCTGTTGTGTCTCCTTCACTCATTTCAAATGGCAGTCTGAACTCCCATTCAGAAAGTTCTATATTCACATTCTCCCTCCCATGGAGGAAGAATGTTTATAGGAGGCATTACACAGCAAAAATGTGTTCTGTCTACAAGCCAGCACTTGGTTGTTGTGTGCCTTCAAATTGTTTCTGACTTATGGTGACCCTAAGGTGAATCTATCATGGCATTTTCTTTGCAAGATTTATTCAGAGGGGGCTTGCTTTTGCCATCCTCTGAGGCTGACAGCATGTGATTTGCCGAAGGTAACCCAGTAGTTTCTGTGGCCAAGCAGGGATTTGAAACCTCATCTTCAAAATCATAGTCTAGAGCTCAAGCCACTACACCACATTGGCTCACAAGTCAGAACTAGGATCCAAAAAGCAAGTAGATTCCACATTATATCAGCCCCAATTCATGACCCACCCTGCTCTATCAGGCATGAATGAGAACATATCCAACTGTTCTCTTTCTGGCAGTCTTTTTGCTCTGTTTTGTTCCTGTATTTTTATTATTTTTGTCTCTTTGGGGAACTTAAAAGAATTTTGTGACCTGCTTGAGTTGTTATCCTTGTAGGATCTTTAGAAGTGAATCTCCTAGTGGATGCCTTTTGTCTACAGTGGATGTAAATGCATGGAGAGGAACTCTGGGGCTCCAATGTAGCACACAGGCTGCTATTAGACACTCCCACTATTGCTGAGACTAAAACTATTGTTTTGAGTTGGTAACTTATTGCAAGGCAATAGTTTTTGAGGAAATCTTTCATAAAAGAAGTGCCTTCCTAGCTTTAACACAGATGAGAAATGATATGAATGAAAAAGTTATGAAGCATTTAGTTATTTGACAATGTGAAATTTTGTGTGTGTGTGTGTGTGTGTGTGAGAGAGAGAGATTTGGGGTGTTCCCCAGTGTATGATAATGGGGGTATGTGTGTTTTATGTGTGTTTCATTTTTGTCTTTGAAAATCTGCTCAGCATCCTATAATTCCACCTGTGACTTCCCAGTGACCTACTGAGGCATTCCATCTCTACTCCAAGCTGCCAGGTTCTGCTCTGGACCAGTCTTCAGCCTACCAGATTCTGTTCTGGTCCTGTCTGGCTTTGCTCCAGCCCTTTTGAATTGAAAATTTGCCATCCCCTACGCATAGCCTTGTGACATCATTAGCTGGCTAAAGGATCCAAGAATGCAGCTTTCTGACATCAGCAACCTGGTCGGTTTATCAAGAACTTTTCCAGTAGAGACAACCATCATTTCCCTAAAAGCCTTTTAAATAATAGGTGGCACATTTCTGCTCTCATTCTCTTCTTCCTACACAAATCAATTTTGGGGGGATATTTTTGTTGGTCGACACATTAATGATAAATACCCTAGATTTCCAGCTTGGACTGAAAGAAAATGCCAACTGAGAAGTATGCATAGTGAACTACATTTCTGGAGGATCAGGGACAAACATCTCAGTTGTGAGAAATAATGGAAAATTACTACTTCCTTGTAGCCTGAGGTGAAAAGAGATCTTACTAATACCTAATTCTGCCTTATCACATGCTGCCTTTTGTACTGTGTGCCTGTGGGGTAGATATCCAATGACATCAATACCTTGTCAGTTATGTTTCTTTCAAACTTCCCAACTTGAATAGTTGAGAAGAGAGCAAATTGTCTATTATTTTAATTGCTTATTTCTTTTGTGAATCACCAAGTGCTGTAAAGTCAAAAGCCAAGGTAATCAGATCTTATAAAAATTAATAATTGATATATGTGTATTAAACATATGTAGATTAAGTGAAATCAGTGCTGATTTTCTGTATGATATTTGTGGAAAAAGAATAAAAGAACTGGATTTTTTTTTTTTTTTTTTGCAATGGTTAAATTTATGTTCGATCCTATGTCTCTCATTCTTTCTATCCATAGAAAGAAATCACATGGTTGTATTACCATTTTATTTGCAGGCCCTAGTAGAAGATAGAGCAAGCTCACTTTCTCTTGCTACAGGGACTAGAAAACCAGCTAGTGGATTCAAATTACAAGAAAAAGGATTCCACCAAAACATTAGGAAGAAGTTCCTTACTGTTAAGATCTGTTGGACAGTGGAATTTCCACCCCTCAGAGGGTGGTGGACCCGTCTTCTTTGTAGTGGTGTAGACTTGAGTCGATAGACTTGGACTCAAGTCAGACTTAAGTCACTTCAGTGACTTGACTCAGACTTGACTTGGCAAAAATTACACACTGACTCAGCTCAACTTGAGACTTGCATATTTTTAGTGACTGACTTACTGCCCTTGGCTCAGTAACACAACACATTCATCCAAAAACTTTACAACTTGCTGGTTACATGACTATCAAGCCCAAAGTATGGACACATTTCTGAGAGGGAACAGCGAATGGGTTAGGTGATGGGTTTGAGGTGGGGTTGAGGTTTGCTCAGCAGCCTGTTCTCACTACATATAGGAGGAGATTTCTAAAACTTTTTCTGAGAGCAGTAGGCAAGACACATGCCCAGGGTGCAGCACATGTATCTCAGAGGGAAACAGAAAATGTATTAGGCAGTGGGCTTGGAAAAATATTTTGTGGCTTTCCAAATACTAAGAATATTAGATTTTGAATATGATATACAAAAAAGATAGGTTAGGATAGAGAAGCAATTAAATGTCACGGAATATAAATGAATGTTAGAAACAAGAAAAGGAAAGAAAAATAAAATTAATAAAGCACCCTTTAGGACAATGTGGCAAATATGGCAAAAATGGGGGGAAAATAGAAGGTTAAAAATTATTATTGGCACTCTTTAGAATATTTGAATAAGGAAGGAGAAGTTGGTAAAGGAACAGTATTAAGAAAACTGAGGAGTATTGGATATATGATAATAGGTGACCTATCTGATAATCTAGGTAAATGGATAGAGATAAATACTAGATTTAATGGGTAATCAATATTGGCTTCAATTAAATGGTATATATAACAGTTTAGAGGAAATAATATCTATAAAAGATAGCCAAAATCCATTAGAAGAAATACTGAAGGAAAGACAAGAAGGCAGAAAAGGGTTAGGTGGCAGGGTATAGAGGATGTTATTGAATAATCAATATAAACTTGTAGAAGGTTTTTAGGAGTTTGGGGTAAGGACATCCAGCTCAATAAGAAAGAAAATGGAACCATGGTTACAGGAAATAAAAATTATCAAAAATAAAAAGGTTAGAGAACAACAGATGAAAATCAAAGCAAGATGGTATAGAACACCACAACAGTTATCATATATTATTAAAAATGTATCACCTGTCTGTTGGCATGGGTGTGGGAGTAAAGGAACATATATCCATATATGGTAGGAGTGTCCCAAGGTGCAAAGTTTTTGGAAGGAAATAGAACAAAAAGTACATAAAATAATTTGGCATGAAATTCAATTAAATAAAGAAATATGTATAACTTGTAATGTTAGGAATATAGGATTAAGGAAGGAACAAAAATATTTAATTAATTAATTATAGCAGCACAAGCAGTAATTGCATATGGATGGAAAGAAAAAGAAAGATGGAATCATAATGAGTGGGTGCTGTACATATTGGAATATATGATGTTTTATTATATAATGGAAAAAAGAAGGGTATATTTTAGTCAAAGGAAAGAGGAGGTCTGATTTAGTAATTGAAGATTAATGATTGAGTTTGTTCAGGAAAGGGATGGGCATGAGAAAGTAAAGGAAACAGTTAAAATGATTTTCCACATGAGAAAAAAAGGAAACTAATAAGTTACACCGTTCCCTGGGTGGGTGTGGTGTGGGAGGGGGAGAAGTCAAAAAAAGAAGGAAATATTGTATGTATATGAGTGGTTTGCTAAATGTTGGATATACTATTATGATACGGTGTGTATAACTTTTTGTTTTGTAAGATATTTTACATTAATCAACTTTCATATATATATATATATATATATGGGCAGTGGGCTTGAGAAGTGGGCTTGAGAAGGAAGGATCCTTCCTTCTAAAGCCCCTGAAGCTTCAGTAATGTAGAATGAGAAGGATCCTATTCCCCACTTCTGAAAAAGCCTCCAGCTTTGGAAATGGGAAGTAAGCTGCCGAAGCTGCAGATGGCAAAATCACAAAAGTAGAGGGCTACCTCTATTTAAATTGTTAAAACTGACTTTATTTGTCTCTGTCCAGAAATTCTGGAATACAGGTTGGGGTATAAATTGACTCCCAGACTTGAGATTTGACTCAAGACTTGACTTGAAAGTATCTTGCAAGGACTTGAGACTTGACTTGAGACTTGAAGGTAGAGACTCGAGACGTGACTTGAGACTTGGAGTAAAAGACTTAAATACATCACTGCTTCTTTGGATGTTGGACAGGCACCTTTCAGGAGTGCATGAGTTGTGTATTTCTGCATGGCAGGGGATTAGTCTGGATGGCTGTTGTGGTCCCTTTCAACTGTAAGATTCCATGACTTTATGCTTCTGCTGTTAGAAACCTCTCTGCACATAAAAAAAAAAAAAATGCCAGGAAAATGGCTAGACATGCTAACTTTCTACAGACAAGGAATTTGTTTTTTCTATTTAGGAGAGCATTCACATTTACAAATCTACAGCATGAAGTAACACAGTCCTTGGAAGACAGCACCGTATCGTTTCTCTGTGCATTTAATACATGTTTTCGTGCCAAGACTTTTAAACAGTAAGTATAACAAGGCATGGCCCTAATCGCATATCAAAAAGGAATCTTGGCATAGGCATACTGTCTAATAGCAAGGCATGTTTGGAGCGTTAAGAGGCTACTTTGATGGCCAGAGCAGTTGGCAGCAATTTTTCCCTTTATAGGACATCTGTTTAACAAAAGAAGTAAATAATACATCATTTAGGAATCAGCAAGAAAAATGACTTGCTAAAACAGTTTATTATGTCCTCATCATGTCTTACTGGCCGGTGTTCTGTATTCTTTTTACTCAAATACACACTGTTCAACAGATTTTCAAAACCTATAGGCAAGAACATGTTTTAATAGGAGTTTCATCACTATGTCCCAAACTCTTGAGAATGTGCAGTTTTAATGGAAAGAGGATTTAACTTGAACTACAATTGTACAATTTCCAGAAGGAAATTTGTGCTATGCAGATGTCCAAGCAATTAATTAGGGTGTACCAATTCAAGTGGAGATGTATGGTATTTGTGCTATGCAGCTTAGGGAAAAAAATAGTGATATTTGTAAAAAACCTGTTACCCTAAATGCATGGGACCCCATGAAGTCCTATAGCGGTACTCAAAAATGAATGTAAAAATGGGGAATTAGTTAGTTCTAATCAAGAATACCACAAGAGGTGGAGTAGCCAGCAAGACCTTTTAACCAAGGTCTTATTGGGTTGCTGAGGGAAGAAAGCAAGCCAGAGACATAAATAAGTTAAATTGTTTTTTTATTGTGGGAAAATCAGACAAGTGCTTAAGACTACACTCACTCACACATTCACACATGGCTAACTGAAGAGACAGATTGGAAAAGAGGGTAGTGAAAATTTCAAGGTAAAATGGACAATATTTACTGTTCCTGAGAGCAGTGGAAGAAACAAAGTATGACTTATGCTGGTGCCCAAGGACAGCACAAATTGGGAGTCAGGGTGACAGAGTGGGTGCAAGCAGTTGATGTATTGTGTGTAACAGTGAAAACTTCAGGGTTTAAATCTCTTTCTATGCTTTGAAGTGGAGCTTTCTTTCTTTCTGGAAAGGCTCGAACACTGTCCCATGGAACCAACTGACAAGAGATTGTTTTGAAAGAACTGTGAACTTCTGGAATTCAAATTAACAAGGGAGGTATTTGCATGAGAATGCAAAGAGTGATGGTCCCAGGTTGTAAATACTTTGTGTCCCCACTTTTATGTGAGAGCTTGGATGTAGATGGCTTTCTGGTCAAACAAACAATGGACAATTGCAGTGTTGGAAGAGATAGCTGGAATGAATTAATGATCTTAACATACATGGGGAGTTTGTTGATGATTTTGGCATGTAGGTGGTAATGCATCAGTGGATGTATGACAGCTTTACATCTGAGATAGGATAGGGGATCTGGGAGAACTCATAGGTGGGAGGACAAAGTGCTTAAAACAGTCAATGATTTGTTGAGAATCTTCCTGCTTCATGAGACATCGCTTGTCAAAGCCTGTAGCGGTCCTTTTGTGTTTGGAATCTCCATTGCTTTCCTACCTCTGATCTCACCATACCTAGGAGGGGAGTTGCTGGCCTATGTCACTGACCATTTGTTGTCCTCTTACTCCAGCCTGGCTACTCAATCATAGCAGGGTCAGTTTAATAGCAGCCAACTCCCATATTAACGCCAATTAAATCATAATTCGCCAATTATTATTGTATCAAATCTGATGGGGCGGTAACAACACCAGGAACATTTTTAATTGGCTATGGATACATTCATTTGAAGGAAAATATCACATGTTCTCCTGAGACAGTCAGTGTGTTCCATCACAATGTATCTCTGTATGTATGTGTCTTCCAAGTAACCTGTTGACTTATGGCAACCCCATGAATGTCACATTTCTCTCAGGAGCAGTCTCATCACTCTTTTCTCATTATTGTCCAAGATAGCGGTGGATGGTATCTCCAATGTTGGTAGGGTGGTGAATCCTCTCTGAGCTGTGGTCGGAAAATTCCAAGGACCTGTCCAATGTTCTGAATCTTATCCCTAGGAAGGTTCAGCACCTTGAATAGCTCCTTTGTGGTCTGGATTAAAATCTAGAGTGGATTCATTGCTCTACCAACATGGCAGCTGCCAGCTTCGATTCAGTTAGAGGCCAGAAACCTGAATGCACATGGGAAGGATAATACACTCATTTTCCTGCTAACTCACAAGATAGGCATTTGAGCACTATAAAATGGCAATAGCCATGCCAAGAAGTCCAACTTACTACCCATTCAGCCAAGTCACTAATAGCCAGTGACCTTCTTGTTAGTATATCATAGCTTCATTCTTCTGCTTAGAATTAACAATTTAAACTATCACTACTACTTCTACTATTGCTACTTCTACTACTAAGAAATAGTAGTTGTAGTAGTTTCTCTCACAAACAGGTTGGTCATTCCCCTCCCCCCAATTTACACTCGGTAAGGTAATATGTACATGTGTTTTATCAACAGGTCACTGAGGCTAAGGGGAGTATGACTTAAGATCACCCAAATGAGCCAGTGACAGTACTGGGTGTACATAAGGCCTGTTTTCTTAACATTGTGAGCAGGAAACAAGGAAGAGCACTTGGCCACAGTGTACTTTGCCAAAAATGTGAAAATTAAGGAGAAAAACCTGTTCAGTAACCTATGAAAATGGGATGTGCTTTTACCTCTGCAGAACAACTGTGTTCCATGCCATTAAGTAAGCTGCTTTTAAATCAAAAGATGATGGAAAGAATGAA